>OX375801.1:21948140-24348140 GCA_947359425.1 Lagria hirta | reverse complement strand
GACAATTTATAGCATTTCTATTCAAAATTTTACAATAATTTTCAATTAGATAGAAAAGTTTCGGACGCTTTGTAATACAAAAAGCTCTTTTTTTTTTTAAATTTAGTGCAATCATAGTTAAAAAAATTATTTTCAAACATAAGAAGCAATCCGCCCTTTTCTTATCTATTTTGTATACTTTAATTATACAATTGGTTTAATTAAAAAAAAATAATGGAAACAGATTAGAAATAAGGAATTTTAAAAACCAACTTTAATATAATTAAAGTGCTGCTATCTAGTCAAAAATTACCACAGTAAGTATTGGTTATTATAGTATTATTCTCTTTGAAAACTTTTGAGAGCTTTTACTGAGCAAAAGAGGGCGCTTGACCAGAGATTCTGTCGAATGCAATAGATAGCGCTTTTTTAAACGTTGAAATACCAGGAAAACAATAGTCACCTTCTCTGACTTGCTTAGTTTACTTAATTAAAAACCACTTTTTGTAGTTGAAAAGATAAATAACTTATAAAAAAGAAATGATAATCCAAGTGTGCTAAATTTGAAAAAAGTGTGACAACTTACCTCACAAGCAAAAACTAACTTTCAGAAACTGCTTCTACTTACCCATTTTGAATCTTAAATGTCGAAAGTAATTGTCATTACTGTCATAAATCCAGTTCTTCGTTTTTTAAAGCTTAACCTTTGGGATTCGGGTACAAATAATAAGCAAGAATTAGGTTAAAACATAATATAATAAATGATAAATAATATAAATAACAATAAAAACAAATTTTTCAAAAATTTTAAAACTAAAATACCTATATACACAATAACAAAATTAATAATTTTTTTTTTAATAAATAGATGTCCAAAGCCAGCAGATGGGGGCGAAGATAACAGCAGCAAGGTAGACTCAAGAGTTAATAATAATATCACAATAAATACTTAAGTCTAATCACAATTTTTGCTATTATCAGTCTTAAGTAATAAAACAATATATTGTAAGAGACAAGAATTTGAAGACTCATAAGACCGATTTCAAGAATAATAGAACTTTACAAATCGGGTGTTTTTCTAGAATAATTGACAACACTTTTACCAACATTTATTTATCTGTTCAAATACTTGTCCCTCTATAATAATTACAAATTTAAATTTTTTTTTACATAAATTGATATTTGTATTATATGAATGAAGAACATTTTTAGAAATTATTTAAATATAAACATTTTAAATAGTTAAAAACTGTTAAATTCTTATATCACAGCCAGTTATTTTTGTACAATATCAAGTATTTTTAATAATAACAGAGTAACTGTAAATATTATTTACAGAAACTGTAAGATGAATATGAATCGAAATTTTAAAAATTGATAATATAAAATTATCTCAGAATATAAATAAATAAAAAAACGCTCATAAATATTCCTCTCAAGCGGCTATACCAAATATGTATTTTGGCAAACGAAATTTTTTTTAAATGTTTTTAAAGACAAATTTTTGTCATAGGTTAGTCATGGCTATATCCAATGAAAAAGACAAAATATTGTTTGTCAAAAATTATGACAGTTTTTTAATTCTTTTTGTAGAAATCTATTATATTTTTGCCAACTATATGTTGCTAAAAAATATTTTTTTTATTAGAACAATGATTTTTCCTTAGAGCTTAAGCTCTTTAAAAAAAGAAACAAATACATATATTTTTTTCTTCAAAAATTTGATGAGATGTTAAAAGATCCTCTTTAATTGTTCATCAAAGAGAAAACCATTTATTTTAAAATCAAATAATATTCAAATTACAATATTTGAATTATTTTATTTATACTAATAATAATAATAATCTTATTATGTAATTATAATAATCTTCTCTAAAGCAGCTTATCAAAGACTATCAAAATTATTTTTTAAGTCTTGAAATAAAAAGACATCAGACTTCTTCAAAATTTTACAATAATATAACAATTTTTAATAACAAAAAAATAATAAACGCCTAACAGCTCATAATACACTGTATTCTCTTCAAGATCAGCGTTATATTATTTAGATAGAAAACTAACTGTCGACCTAGCAGCGGCGGCGGCTAGGTCGACGCCCTGGTGAGCATAACAGCAGCAGCAATACTTTCCTTCATCGCAAAAATTTCAAGAAACAGATTCCAACCGCCACTGGCACCGCCTCCTCAGTAAAAGTAAGATACTAGATTTGCCACTTCCCGCAGAAAAAAGAAAGAAACGAGTTTTTTTAGAAATTGTAGAAATGGCCCATTAATAAATATATTTTACATTAGGTATAGTTTCACTTACTAAAAAGTTTTTGCCTAATAGACGCGGGGGTAAACCAAATACACTACTGGCCCGGTTATACGAAATTTCGATTATCCGAAATAGCATAGTTCTACATTATTTCCGAAAAACTGACTGATTAATATTAATGTGCGCAACTTGCACCCCAACGCCGCCAACTCCACCGTAGAGATAGTCCTTGCAACCATCTTTTCGCTTTTCTCCCTATCCTTCTTCTTCCCGTCACGCTCCTCAATATCTTTTGTCCATTCTCTTTTTCCTAGCTATTCACCTCTTTATTCCTCACCAAGTTTCTTTAAATCTTATTCACATCCTCTTTCAACCCTCCTCTTTCTGGTTTTCGTTGTGTTTTTGTAGTTTTTTTTTATTGTTTCTGACTTTTATAAGCGTTTTCTGATTTTCAATTGGATGTTTATAATTAGCTAATCGCAAATTTATTTGATTAGATAGTATTTTTCATCAAAACCAGAAAGAATAGAAATGTAATTAATTATTAGAATTAATATTTTACAGCAACAATTTAAGAAATCACTAAGGAATAAATATTAAATTAATTAATTAATAATAATAATTTTTAAATATTTAAATAAACACACGTCAGAATTAGGGCTGAAAATTAGCCAATCACAGCTGAGGAATTTGACAGTTCCAGTCGGTACTATTGTTTTATAATCAACCGTTTAATTTTCGAACACTCATATTTGATCTGTGCTACCTGGTGTACCAGTTTCAAAGTGTTTTCGGTGTGTTTTTAGAGTTTTTTTGTGGCTTTTGTGGATGTGTTCAAGTGGTTTTTTTAGAATATTTCTGGTTTTCGTTGTGTATTTTGGAGAATTTTTTTTATTGTTTTTGACTTTTTTAAGCGTTTTTTGAAATATTTTTTGAGTTTTTTTGGTAAGTTTCTTACATTTAAAACTAATTAGCAAGTTTGGATGCCTTGGTTCGATCATTTTCAAAAAATAATTGAGTTGAAACTTGTTAAAAATGCCAAACAGTCAAAAAAAAATGCTGCGCTTTTAGATGCAAATTTTCAATGCTAAAAAAAACCAGCACAATTCTGTATTCTCTTTCAATAAAAAAGCCACAAAATGCTGAAAAAAAAATTTTACCTCAGTTGGTAGGTAATGGCCGAAACTATAATTTAGTGTTGAAATAAATATCAATGTTGCCAAATAGACACAAGATTTATGACCTGCTATTTAATTTGACAACATAAATAGAATTTCTGATGACAACCAATTAAAGATTTCCAATTTTACAGTTTTATAATTTTTATGTATTAAGGTAACTGTGTCACCTTTTTTTTTTATTTTCAGTTTTTTTTTATATTTGCCATTTATGTTTTTGTATTGTTTTTCTACATTTTTTCGATTTTCTATTGAACAATCTCTTCTTTTCTTCTAATTTTTTGTTTATATGTTTGTGTTTTGAGCTTTTGTCTCTATTTTTTTTCTTTTTTATCTCTTTTATATACGTAGATATAGTTGTAATTTCTTTTTGCTTTTGTTTTTCAGTTATTATTATGATGTGCTATATTCTCTTTTTATGAATGATTCATGTACACATGAATCTGAATATATAATATGTTTTCAATTGAAACAAAAAATTTTTAAATCTAAAAACAATTAATTTTACTTTAAATGTAAATAATTTGTTGCTGTTTTAGATAAACGTGTGACGGGGTCCGCCGCCCAGCTTGCCGGAGCGGAACTCATGGGGCCGTGGAGTCCCCCAAAAAAACCAGTAAAAAGATCTGCGTCTGTGCGCCGCGCTCCAGCGCCGAAAAAAGCTCGGCCAGTGGCGCCTATTGTTGCTATAAGAGTAAGTTTAAAAAATTCTTACGAATAATTTTCCAGATTTTGTAAATAAACGAGAAAATTTTTGTTTTTTTCTTTCCTATTAATACTTGATAGGAACACTTGTCAACAAATTTTTCTAATAAGTCACAAAATTTCCACATCTTAATCTTTTTTTTTTAAAACAATAGACTAATGTACTTCAAGGTTTATATAAAAATGATTTTTAAAATAAAAAAAATGTTTAGTATTTCTTATAATATCTATTTTTGGTTTTTTGTTATAGATCAGGCGCCCCAAGTTCGCAAGAAGCGCGAGAAGCGCGTTTGGGGACCCAAGCGCTGGGCCCGAAGTGGGCGGAGGCTCATTCGGGTCTACCAGCCATTGGTGTTATTGGAGCGTGAGTAAAATTCAGAATTTTTTTTTTTTAATTTGTATTTTTGTAGTATTTGTTTCATGTTTTTTATTTAATGTTCAATTTTTTTTACCGTTTTTATATTATTTTAAATAAATTTTTTTCAACAGGTCCTAAAGAAGGGCGGGAAGTAGAGGCAATAATAAGCCCTCAAATTCCAGTGGCGGCAATGCCACCCAAGGCGCCGGCCTCACCCCCTTCCCTGCGTGGAAGTGGGTTAGAGGATATTCCTCTTCCCGGGGAGGAGGAAGATCTGTGGACCAGTAAGTTTATATATATAAGCGAGTTTGGGGACCCAAGTGCTGGCCACGAAGTGGGCGGGACACATGAATCTGAATATATAATATGTTTTCAATTGAAACAAAAGTTTTTAAATCTAAAAACAATTAATTTTACTTTAAATGTAAATAATTTGTTGCTGTTTTAGATAAACGTGTGACGAGGTCCGCCGCCCGGCTTGCCGGAGCGGAACTCATGGGGCCGTGGAGTCCCCCAAAAAAACCACAAAAAAGATCAGCGTCTGTGCGCCGCGCTCCAGCGCCGAAAAAACCTAAGCCAATAGCGCCTATTGTCACTATAAGAGTAAGTTTAAAAAATTCTTACGAATAATTTTCCAGATTTTGTAAATAAACGAGAAAATTTTTGTTTTTTTCTTTCCTATTAATACTTGATAGGAACACTTGTCAACAAATTTTTCTAATAAGTCACAAAGTTTCCACATCTTGATCTTTTTTTTTAAACAATAGACAAATGTTCTTAAAGGTTTATATAAAAATGATTTTTAAAATAAAAAAAATGTTTAGTATTTCTTATAATATCTATTTTTGGTTATTTGTTATAGAGCAGGAGCCCCAAGTTCGCAAGAAGCGCGTTTGGGGACCCAAGTGCCGGGCCCGAAGTGGGCGGAGGCTCATTCGGATCTATCAGCCATTTGTTTTATTGGAGTGTGAGTAAAATTCAGAATATTTTTTTTTTAATTTGTATTTTTGTAGTATTTGTTTTATGTTTTTTATTTAATGTTCAATTTTTTTTACCATTTTTATTTTATTTTAAATACATTTTTTTCAACAAGTCCTGAAGAAGGGCGGGAAGCAGAGGCAATAATAAGCCCTCAAATTCAAGTGGCGGCTATGCCACCTAAGGCGCCGGCCTCACCCCCTTCCCTTCGTGGAAGTGGGTTAGAAGATATTCCTCTTCCCGGGGAGGAGGAAGATCTGTGGACCAGTAAGTTTATATATATAAGCGAGTTTGGGGACCCAAGTGCTGGGCACGAAGTGGACAGTACACATGAATCTGAATATATAATATGTTTTCAATTGAAACAAAACATTTTCAAATCTAAAAACAATTAATTTTACTTTAAATGTAAATAATTTGTTGCTGTTTTAGATAAACGTGTGACGGGGTCCGCCGCCCGGCTTGCCGGAGCGGAACTCATGGGGCCGTGGAGTCCCCCAAAAAAACCAGTAAAAAGATCTGCGTCTGTGCGCCGCGCTCCAACGCCGAAAAAAGCTCGGCCAGTGGCGCCTATTGTCGCTAAGAGTAAGTTTAAAAACTTCTTACAAATAATTTTTGAAATAATAAAAGAGAAAATTTTTGTTTTTTCTTTCCTATTAATGCTTGATAGGAACACTTGTCAACAAATTTTTCTAATAAGTCACAAAATTTCCACATCTTAATCTTTTTTTTTTAAAACAATTGACTAATGTACTTCAAGGTTTATATAAAAATGATTTTTAAAATAAAAAAAATGTTTAGTATTTCTTATAATATCTATTTTTGGTTTTTTGTTATAGATCAGGCGCCCCAAGTTCGCAAGAAGCGCGAGAAGCGCGTTTGGGGACCCAAGCGCTGGGCCCGAAGTGGGCGGAGGCTCATTCGGGTCTATCAGCCATTGGTGTTATTGGAGCGTGAGTAAAATTCAGAATTTTTTTTTTTTAATTTGCATTTTTGTAGTATTTGTTTCATGTTTTTTATTTAATGTTCAATTTTTTTTACCGTTTTTATTTTTTTTAAATAAATTATTTTCAACAGGTCCTAAAGAAGGGCGGGAAGTGGCGGCAATGCCACCCAAGGCGCCGGCCTCACCCCCTTCCTTCGTGGAAGTGGGTTAGAGGATATTCCTCTTCCCGGAGAGGAGGAAGATCTATGGATCAGTAAGTTTATAGTTTTTTAACTTGAATTATTATGAAAAAGTTGATTTTTTGTAGTTTTTATAAATCTATTAGTTTCACTTACCAAATAGTTCTTGCTACAGTACCCACTCGGTTATCCGCAATTCGAATTATCCGAAAAAAAAGTTATAAAAATCGTTTGCTTCTTATAATATAAATTGTTTACAATATCAAAATGAAAATTGCATTGATCATTTTTATAAGATGTTTGTATCATCCGGACTGTTGGTTATCCGAAACGGCAGTATGTACTTCGTATAACCAAGCGGTTACTGTAATCAAGTTTTCAAAACTTTATTTTCTACACAAAAAACTCACTTTATAACTATTATAATTTTTATTTTAGAAGAAAACATTAAAATAACTACTTGAAATTCTGATAAAGTAACAAATTACTTATTTGAAAAAATTGACTCAGCGAGAAGAGGTTAATTACAAACAGGGTGGCGCATCTTAAGTGTCTGTCCCCACTTTTGTTTTATTGTCAATTGTTATTAATGTCATTTAATTTTTCTAAGCTTACTTGATCACACGTTTTATTTAATTTTCTAAATAAAAAAAAATCAAATTAGAAAAAATAAATTCATTCTTCTGATTTTTTATTATAATTTTTTTTGTTTGAATTTTTTACCATATCGATTTGTTATCTTTTTTTACAGACTCTGACTGCGATTTGTCTTTGGGGTTGTCGGAGGACGGTAAGTTATTAACGTCAAACTTATTTTATCTTTTAAGCAATTTTTTTCTGTAAAGCTAGTGTATTAAAATTTTACTTTTTTGAAAAAACTGACTTAGCGAGAAGAGATTTATTACAAACAGGGTGGCGCGCATCTCAAGTGTCTGTCCCCACTTTTGTTTTGTTGTCAATTGTTATTAATGTCATTTAATTTTTCTAAGCTTACTTGATCACACGTTTTATTTAATTTTCTAAATAAATACATGATTAATAATTCATTTTATAATTTTTTTGTAGACTAGCCGCCAATCCCGCTTCGCGGAAAAAAGAGGAAGGCTCTAGTCGAGCTGGATTGTAAGTTAACAAATAATTTTTTAATATATACAAACGTGATTATTATCATATCTATAATTATACAGTGCTTCCAAGCAAACATGAGCCCTAGAAGGGCGTGGTCTGAGGGCGCTTCAGCTGTCATGTACACTCGCTTCTGATTGGTTAATTTAAATTGACTTCTAAATTTATTAATTTTAATTCGCATATTTTCTGGGATTCATGTTTGCTTGGAATCACATATTATATTTTATTTATCTAGATAAAACGTTTAATTTTTTTTAATTTTTTATCTTAATGATAAATTTGTTTTAGACCAACCCATTACTGCAGGGAGGGGTATTTTTTACATACCCTACCTTGGAGAGGGCCGCTACTGGCAAAAAAGACGGAAGCTGCAAGAAGGCCGTCTTCACGAAATGCTGAGGATGACTATTGGTAAGGAATTTTTATATATATTTTTTCGACATTAAAATATAATTTTTTTACATATTAAATATTAACTTAAACACAAATAACTTGAAAAAAAAAATAAAAACTTTAAGACGCCACTGTAGTTGGGCCACTAGGAAAATATAGCACTAAAAAATAAATCTAGTTTTCAAATAAATTCAGGAATATTTTAGATGTTTTCGCAATCAGGTTTTTTTTTTAATTATTTTTTGAGAAACTTAGTGGTTTTTAATTGAAATAATTAATTTCTAAATTATTTTTATTGTTGATTTTTAATTTGCGATTAAGTTCAAACGCAGCTATATAGGTAGATTAAAAACTCTAGCTTTTACAGGCTAGCAAAGGCAAGTTCTTAAGGAATAAAGAAAAAAAAAACTAAAAACAAAACTTTGCTTAACATTTCTTTTATTATTATGTGTTGCAGAGCCTCCGCTAGTCCCCTCCTCCACCTATGGTGAAGAAATAATTGATCCTCCTGCTGAAAGGCCGGGAGGATCAATTCCGGGCCCGTCTGGGGTCAAGTGTGACTTTTTTTAAGTAATTTTTTAAATTGTTCTTAATTATAATATCAAATACAGATAATAATTTAATATAAAAAAATAATTGTATATTTTTACTGAACATACAAATTCCAATGCAAATAATTTCACAACCTCTAGACGTCAATTAAATTGTATAGAAAATTATCCGAATTTTGTATAATCCGATTCAGAGTAATTGAGCGGCTATTTATAAAAAAAATCGTGTTTTTTAGAATGTACTCGGCTCTCAATTCTTATCTATTTTGTAATTTTTAAGTTTTTTTTTTTTAAATTGTTAAATAATTTGTTTATTCTTTTTTATCACATAACTAGCATTTATTTGGCTTTTTAGCCGTTCGGTTATCAGACTGCAGATAAAATTAAAAGATCAGATAATTCGAAAGTTTTTGTCATGCGTTTTTTCAATTTGTTATTATTTTTTATTGATGTAATATGATAGACTCAAAGTAATACTAAACGTGTGAGCATCAATTATTTTTTTAGCCTTGTCAATTGTAAACCGCAAATTTACGTCTTGTCAACTGCTATGGTATCTAAATGTTTCCACATGTTACCTACAAAACAAGATTGTGTGATCCAAAGAAATCAAATTTTTTGCTTTTTTTTCTCGGATAGTCTAAATTTCGGTTATCCGAAATTAGGTAAACATTTGCATCAAATGAAATAGAATTTTTCTTCGACAATTATAAATATATATCATTATCAAAATTTCGATTCATGCTGTTATTTTGACAAACATTTTTGCTTTAGATTTTTAATTATTATAATATTATATAAGTTTTAATAAAAAATAACTGACATAGTTTATATCTCTTGAATCATAATTGTCTAACCTTGCTGCTGCTGAAGAATCTAAGGCGGCGTCGGCCACTCCAAGACAGCGGACCTGAAGACTGGACGGGCTCATAGGAATCGAGAAGGACGTTCCACTGAAGTAGCTGTAAAACAAAAAAAAAGACAAAATTTGAAATAATTAAATATTGTAAACCTCACCATCTTAATCAACAGTTAAAACCTTACTGGAGGTTCGAGGTCAAGCTGAAGAATTGAAGATGAATGAGTCGAATGAAGATGAAATGAAGCAGCAAAAGCATGAGAGGAAAGCAAATGGCAAATGAAAAACCGGTTGGTCTCGCTCTCGACTTGTCTCGAATAAAAAAAGTGATGTTGAAGCAGTGTTGCCGGCTTTCAGGCGGTAAACGCACACATAAATCAGATAAAAGAATAAAAAACAAGCATTCAAGGTTAACGTTTCACATAGTCAATGGAAAAACGTGCAACAATGTTGCACACAATGAAATAATGGCTTTCTTTACCCATTTCCAAGTATCTAATCCAATAATAATGCTGAATTCATAGAATAACAAAAAATAAAAAATATATTATTTTTTTAATCGTGTAAATAATAAAAACTGAAAAGTAAAGAAAATTAGTTATTAACACAGTTTTACCACTTGCCAAAAAGTTTATTTTAGATCTCGATTTTTAGAAAAATCAGGAATTTATTGCATAGACTGTGATAACTGTGAGAAATGTTATATAGGGCAAACGCGTAGATTAGTTCAGACTAGGTACAAAGAGCACTTATCTCATTTAAAATTCGGCAGATTTCCGCCATTTTAGTTCACAGCACGTGGCCGCATAATTTGAAAACGTAGCAAAAATGAAAAGAATTTTCATTCAAATAGACTTTTTTCGGTCACACAAACTCTTACTTTTTTTGTGTACAGCCAAACCACATAATAAATTTGGATAAAAAAACCGTTTTAGTAAAATTAGCATTCAAAGTCTTTGGGAATACCATATTTCATTTTTTTAACATTAGAACATGAAGCCATTAGATGTCATTTTCCTATAATTCTTTTTTTTTGTACAAATCTATGTCCATTAGACTAATTTCCTGGATAAGTACCTTTCCATATAACGGTCATTAAATATTATTATTATAGTATCATTAAAATCTCATACATATATTTATTGTTATGACTTTAGAACAGAAATATATGAGACATCAAATACAGACATGTCTGCAATTTGTAGCACTTTTATTCTGTTTGATTACAAATGCCACTGTAATTTTCCGCAGTAACTTCTTAGGTAAGTATCTATAAAGCTCATAATTACATCAGTTTGAATTTCTGTAGTAATCTGTAAATTATAGACACGTTACTTCAAAGTAATTATTACAATACAATGATTATCAATAACGCTGAAGGGGCCGGTTGCGGAGGTTGTCCTGGATGTGGAGGCTGTACTGGATGTGAAGAATGCGATGAACGTAAGAACCAAATTTTACAATATGTTTCTCATTATTTCTGGCACTTTTAAACATCTTGCTAGCCTCATTGTATTCTAACGTATTAAAAGGTTAGTATTTATAGTTTATAACGTTATTCCATTTGGACTATTGGCACAGATGTTCAGGCACTTGCAAGTTTTTTCCCAAAACATATTTATCACAAAACTAACCCATCACAGAGACCTAATTTTGACTTTTATTGGTATTTAGCTCCGCCAACAGATGACTGTTTCGATGATACCAATTGCGAACTAAAACGTAAACCAAAGGAAGTCAAACGCAAGAGTAAAATGCGTAAGAAGAACCCCTATGCCGAAACAATAAAAACATGATTTTAAAACCAATAGTTTATTTATAAGAAATTGATGTAATATTACAAAAAAAATAACGAGAATAAATAATATGTTACAAATGCAATTTAAAAGCTCTAAAACAGAAACAGACAACATGTTTGACATCACATACAATTTTCAGTCAGTCTAATTCTTCTTATAGCTTCGCAAAATAGGATAAATGTTGTCCAAAGCTACTTTAATATCCTCTCTAGATTTCGATCCAGTGAAAACAATTTTTCCATTTACGAATATTAATAAACACAAAGGAGGCTTGATCATACGATAAATGGTTCCTGGAAACAGTTCCGGCTCATAACTGCAGAATTGCGCATGATTCCCACTTAAGCTCTCCAACTTGATTGGGAATCGTAAGTCACAAGTTGCTACCAAATTTTGAATTTTAAAGTTATTAAATTTGATCTACAAATAAATAAATTCGATTTATACAGTCAATAAATATTAAAAAGATAGTTACATTAAATCCTAGCTTCTGAATGATACGACCAAACTTCTTAGAAGCTAGCAGTGCATCCCGCTCACTTTTAGCCCCGGTGCAAACAATCTTTCCGGTTTGGAAAATCAAAGCTGTCGTTCTCGGCTCTCGTAATCGCATAATTAAACCATGGAATCGGGCCGGATTGTATTCCGAGTTTCTTGTTCGGGCATTAATTACGGTTAGATCTAATTTAGTGTTTAGGTCAACTGTTGTCACACAATTCCTAAAAAATAATAAACAACCTCAGAATAAGTTTCCACAAACTGCTTCTTTGTACACTAAATTAACAAATGCGGTTGTATTTAGTTTGCCAAAGAACAGTTGAATGCATTAAAATACTCACTGAAGCGTTATGTTCGTGTGGGGTTCCCCAGTTGCAGAGCCGGGTGTTGCCACTATCATGTTTGACTTTCCCAAAACAGTCTGAAGTGGAAATTAGAATGTGAAATGTGTAGAAACAAAAATATTGCAGTACAAACCTGTGGTTGTACCCCAGTTCCAGTTGACCAATCTGGAATGGGTACAGCGGGTGTGAAACGAGCAGGACTATTTAACATTGCTTTTAAATGCACGTCGGACTGTTTTCCTTCCATTTTACAATTAACCCACAATTAATAATATCTTAAATATGTGTTATTTTACAAATTTGACACATGCTTTTGTGGGGTTATATCATACAAGACCATGTACAAGACCCTATCATCGATAGAATGTAATATGTAATAGTAACGGCTGGTAACATTTTAGTGGCGCCACCTGCATCTAGGTTCAGCGTACAATCCTTAAACAGCAATTGACACTTTAATTTTTTTTAACTTTCATTAGCGGATTAAATTTGTAGCAAAATAGCACTAAAAATAAAGCCAAAATGAAGCTTTTTGTAGTCTCTTAAAAAAGGAATTTATTTTGAGCGTAAAATTGCTGTATTTCTTAAACTATAAGGAATTTTTAGAAACGGTCTTTACCAATCGGCTTTTAATGTCTTTCTACATAGGTTTTTGCAAAAAACTAAAAATGTCAAATTTTGAAAAAAAAGCAAGACTATATATAACCTTGATTTTTTTTTGGGCTAAAAAGTTTTTTTGTTTTTTTTGAAAACTTTTATGCTTAACGTCTTTTTCTTATTAATATCTACTGCGAATCCAATTTGTAGCAAAATAGCACTAAAAATAAAGCCAAAATTAAGCTTTATGTTCGACTGCATCATATTGATAAGGTTTTTGACATTGTTTAGTGTCCAAAATCTACCATTTTTTTGGACTAGTACCTTTTGTTTATTTTTTTGGACTCATCTGTCATTGTCAAGTATAAATGTCGAACTAAATAAATAATTTATTTTCGTCAAAAAATTACAAATATTAACAAGAAAACACACTGCTCAGTCGAACATAAAGCTTTGTTTGCCACTCGTACATAATCTGACTTGTTTTGGACTCGTCTTTATTATGGCCGCGCTTCGCTTGGCCATAAACTCGACTCGTCCAGAAAAGTCATAGATTATGTACTTGTGACAAAAATAGCTATTTTTGTAGTCTCTCAAAAAAGGAATTTATTTTGAGCGTAAAATTGCTGTATTTCTTAAACTATAAGGAATTTTTAGAAACGGTCTTTACCAATCGGCTTTTAATGTCTTTCTACATAGGTTTTTGCAAAAAACTAAAGATGTCAAATTTTGAAAAAAAAGCAAGACTATAACCTTGATTTTTTTTTGGCTAAAAATGTTTTTTTGTTCTTTTTGAAAACTTTTATGCTTAACGCCTTTTTCTTATTAATATCTATTGCGGATTCAATTTGTAGCAAAATAGCACTAAAAATAAAGCCAAAATTAAGCTTTTTGTAGTCTCTAAAAAAAAAAATTTATTTTGAGCGTAAAATTGCTGTATTTCTCAAACTATAAGGAATTTTTGGAACGGTCTTTACCAATCGGCTTTTAATGTCTTTCTACATAGGTTTTTGCAAAAAACTAAAGATGTCAAATTTTGAAAAAAAAGCAAACCTTGATTTTTTTTTGGGCTAAAAAGTTTTTTTGTTTTTTTTGAAAACTTTTATGCTTAACGTCTTTTTCTTATTAATATCTACTGCGGATCAAATTTGTAGCAAAATAGCACTAAAAATAAAGCCAAAATTAAGCTTTTTGTAGTCTCTAAAAAAAGGAATTTATTTTGAGCGTAAAATTGCTGTATTTCTTAAACTATAAGAAATTTTTAGAAACGGTCTTTACCAATCGGCTATTAATGTCTTTCTACATAGGTTTTTGCAAAAAACTAAAAATTTTAAATTTTGAAAAAAAAGCAAGACCTTGATTATTTTTTGGCAAAAAATTTGTTTTTGTTTTTTTTGAAAACTTTTTTGCTTAACGTCTTTCTCTTAGTAATATCTATTGCGGATCTAATTTGTAGCAAAATGGCACTAAAAATAACGCTAAAATTAAGCTTTTTATAGTTTTTTAAAAAACTATAAAAATGAGTTTATTTTGAGCGTAAAATTGCTGTATTTCTTTAACTATAAAAAAATTTAAAAAAATGGTTTTTACCTATCGACTCCTAATGTCGTTGTACATAGATTTTTGCAAAAAAAAATGTTGTTTTTGTGATTTATAGTAATTTTAAAAATAAATTTATTAGTTTATTTTAAAGCGCTATCTATCGGTCAGTAGCCAAAGCTACAGCTCTAGTTTCAAACCAAAATTAATGCGTACATTTCTTAAATTTATTTGTGCGTGAGCTTTGACTATAGATGACGCTAGGTAACGTTTTTTTTTTTTAAATTATTAAATATAATTCTTTTTTCAATTTTTAATATCTATTGCATATCCAATTAATAGCAAATAATTACTAAAAATTAAGCCAAAACTAAGCTTTGCGTAGTTTTCAAAAACAGAATTTTCTCTTGGTAATATCTACTGCGGATCAAATTTTTAGATACTACAAAAAGGTTAATTTTGGCTTTATTTTTAGTGCTATTTTGTTACAAATCAAATCCGCAGTAGATATTACGAAAAGAAAGGCATTAAGCATAAAAATTTGAAAAAAGTTATTTTACGCTCAAAATAAGTTCCTTTTTGAGGCACTACATAAAACTTAATTTTAGCTTTTTTTTCAGTGTTTTTTTGCAACAAAAAAACGATTCTTTTTTTTTGTTGAAACGATTTTTCTCCAAACGATTCAGACCGAGTACGACCGAATAGTTTCGTAGCAGACAGAACCTAGATGCAGGTGGCGCTACTAAAATGTTACCGGCCGTTACCATTCCAGACTACATTCTATCGAAGATTTTGTAATTTGTATGCATTAACCATATGTTTACAAAAGGGAGATCAAAGATTAAAAAATAGTTTATTTATAAAATTAGGAAAAGTAAGTTAAGCAGCAGTTTACACAATAGTGCAGGATAATATGCTTGATTTAATTCATCTGAGTTGAAAGTGAACTTGATTAATATAGTATAGAAATTGTAAAAAATGGCAATGAGGCAAGAAGTTGTCAGTTTATACAAAAATGTGAGTTAAATATCTAGTAGCTAAACATAATTTTTTATACAAAGTGATAGAAAATTTTCGAAATCATTTCTATCTATTATTTAATTCAGTATAAAAATGCAGTGTCGAATCCGAATTAGCCACATATTATAAGTATTCGGAAAACTGACATATAGTGGCGCCACGTCGTGGCAAAAAAAGAAAGCTCGCTGTCCGTGACAACGGACAGCGCTCTAAGTCTGCTAAATTATCACAAAATTATTACATATCATTACATATAATCAGGAAGGATTTGTTTACTTCAACATGCTTTACAATTAAATTGAGGTTAAGTTTTGGCTAATTTCTCCTAGCAGTTTGGTCGGTATGAGCTCTTAGACGGTTTGGTTTTAGCCCCGAACTTGCTTACTTTAGGTACATTTAGGAAGCGCTATAAGTAGTGTTGGATAATAGATTACCTACCACTAAACAATGCTGGCTAAACAGGACTTTCATGTAAAAAATAATTGAAGGAAGGAAAAGAAAACTCATTCTTTCTTAAACATGGACAGAATGTTAAACTTAGAAAGAAAGAAAAGAATAAAGTTTATATTCTCAGAAAAAAAGTTATTAATCTAAAATATTTTTTTTGTAAAGATTGGAATGGCTACAAGTCCCTCAATTGGCGAAATTATTAGTATATTTTTGTCTGAAAGTATTTAACCCAGTCTTATTTTTTTCCTTCGGAATTCGTTGAAGGGAGGGCACTTAAAGTTTAAATCTAAATTCAAAAAGTAGTGGTACCAGACGTCATCCGCCATCTTGAATTACAAAATTATTTATTGTCTCTTAAATAATTCGTCCATTTTCAATTTTACACAAAAAATAGTCATAACAAAAGTGGTTTAAAATTAAATTTCCTACAATTTTGGTTAGTATCAATTTTTTCGTGGCATTGATATTTTTCCGAGTAAATGAAATCCGAAGGAAAATTGCTGCTTGGAAGTTTTGTAAATCTAAAATACTAATTCGACTGGGCTAATCAAAAAAAAAACTTTCTTAAATTCGAAAATAATTTTAAGTGTAGATTTTTCTTAGAAAAAAAAGTGGTTGGCATAAGAACGCATAAGGGGCCATATTTGCGGTGGTCTCGTATTGTTAAAGTAAACCATCATCCGATAAAGTTGCTTCAGAAAAGATTGTTTGCCAAATGGACTTGAATATAGGTCTACCAATCAAACATGAGACTTGGGGGCGCTGTAGCATATTTTCCGGGCTTTTGTTTGCTTGAGCGCACTATATCTTTTTTTTGGAAATAACATTTTTGATTTTTAGCTGCTGCATTTGGGGAAAGACTATCCATCTGGCTATGAGTTTTTTCGCACAAGACTACGCAATGCTTTTTTAAAAAACCGCAACGAAACCGATTCGGAAAAAATCAAGAAGATGGTAGCACATGGTCAATATATAGTGAAGGAATTGGAAGCGTTGTATATGCTTAAGAAGTATAGAACATTGAAGCGTCGATATAAAAATGAATGATTAGATGGTCAACAACAGGACGAGTGATATGATTTATTGAATTTTTTTCTACTTAACAAGAGCAAGGTTGCCACATTTTATTTAATTTCACAATATAATATTATCATACTTATTATTGTTCTGTATAACATTGAAAAATTAACTATACAATGTAATTAAATATAATAAAGTGCTAATAATCTATTATATATCTAGTTAAGGAAAGCCGTTTACAGTTTTTTTTATTTGTTTTAACTAAAACTATGATCACGTACAGTACATTCCTAAATATTGCCACTCCATTAAGCTCGTGCAATTCTACACCACCAGAGGTAACAATTAACAAAATCCCTACATCACTCTTCTTATCAACTGATATAATCAACTATTTGCTGTGTTGGTACTAAATAAATAATTTGTTGGGCCCATATAATGGTGTTTGGGGGGTACATAATACATAAAGGGCCTTCATTTCCGATCTAAATAATTCACATAATTTTATTTTACATAACATTGTAACATTATTTATAGGTATATACAAGAAAAGGAAGAATATCATTTTAATCGAGTACACCCAATCTGAGGAATGACACATATTATCTTCTTTCTTTCTTTATTTTTTAGTTTGTATATATCTTTTGGAATTTATTTAATCTTAGATTTTTACTATTTTCTATTGAAACTAATATTTTTTTACAATTGGCAAAGTGTTTAGCACACTATGCAAATTGCAATAATTTTCGAAAAAAAATTTGTGCTTTAATTATGTATAAATTTTTCTATTGTCTGAATAATCTAATCTAATCGGTGGCGGCCGATATTTTAAATAATTTTATTGAAATTTGGTTTTTGGAAGAAGGCGGGCTATCTATTTACAGAAACCAGTAGTTATTCGTTGAAGGCAAGCAGAGTAACCTTTTGGTAAATCATAATAACATCAAGTATTTTTTTTTCCAGTTGTGGTTACTCTTAAAAGTTACATTCGAATAATTTTTTATAAAATATAGTTACTGACATCTATGATGTTACAAATATACACCTATAATAACCATTTTTACTTTTTTTTTTTTTGTTAAACGCAGGTTTTTCATGCTAGGGAACCGATATTTGTGTGAGTAACCTAAAATGAAGTTATTGGTTGAAAAGTGTTGCTTATGGTATTATTGTTACCTTATAGAAATATAATAATCAGCGTTGTAAGCGATTAACTGCTTAGTCCTTCTTCTCATCTTCAGGGTCTTTAAGAGTGTGCCACTGAGCGATTGGTCGACGAGGAGAAGCTAACATATCTGACCAATGACGTAATTCTGTACCACTTGCATTATATCCCAAAACAACTTTTCCAATAGGTTCAGACGTTCCAATTCTATCATAGTCCACAACTGTTACCACTAAATTTACTTTCTATAAAAAAAAATTCAGTCACATTTTCCATCACCAAAAAAAAAAGTGTTTTTTTTCACCTGGATTTGTTCAAATGGTACTTCAAAAGTGAACGATTCATTATAGTAGGGATTAAGTGTACATTTCTTGATACTTGTTTTTTTCTTTTTCAATCGTTTTCCGTTTTGCATCAACGCGATTTTTACATAAGGATCTAAAGTGTTAGAATTTCTAAAGAATGTGAATGTTTAATTTTTCTATAGTTTACCAGATAAACCACCAACGTCCATTTTTTTCAAATTTTTCGCTTCAAGAATGACCACTGTAAGCTTGCCAGCTGTTGGTACGTATCTCAATGAGAAGCAAATATCTCCCAACTTGTTTTCCTGTAAGATTGGACGATAGAGTGAACTAAACATGAATGGAAACAAGCTCAATCACAATATTCATTTGCGATGCCATTTTAAGGGGGCTACTTGGATTTGGAAGGGACGAGTCAGTGTCGATACGACATAAAAAACACATTTAAACAGATGGTTTAAAGAAATTGGAATGACTTCACTGTTATGCATGCGCAATCAAAGAATAGTGTGGTCAAGCTTGACAGAAGTGTTAATTGGAGACTGTATAGGTTTTGGTAGGTTTTAGAAAATAAGGGTTACAACACCTAAAATGGAACATTTAGCGGTCGTGTATTTGCCCTAAAAGCAGTTGGAACCAAAACTGACACTGATGTGCCGTTGGTTGTACTAATTTGTTGTGTAGTCTATATTGTCTGCATTTGGTCGATTCTAGTGTGGAGTTCTTCTTCTAAACACCCAGCTCAAACCAGCTTGTCGCTAGATTAACTGACTTGGTAACTAACACAGTACAGCTCTAACTATTTTATAGTATTGCTTGTCTATTATCAAAATAAAAAAAATGCTAAGAAAAATGGTTTATTTGAAAATAGTTATGTAAAATACCTTAAGTAGATAGACATCGGGGTCTCCATTAAAAAACAGTTAATTATACAAACAGCTAACAGAAAATTTACTGTAAAAATGTACTGTGCGTTTTAAAACTAACTATGGTGCTGGCATGCGGAGATTTTTACACGGCAGACCTAAAATAGTTTTCGATTTAACTTTAAAACAACATTAAAACCATTTGATTTATAAAAAAAACAGATACCAGCCAGATGCAAATGCCAACAAAAGGGGTCATGCATATGCAGAATTTTAGGAACAAAGGTAAAAATTTGTGGGGCAATCAAAGAGAAAAGTCAAAAATTAAATCTACGTTACAGAATTTTTACCACTTTCAAGCAAAATTCGCTTGAAAGTAGCGCTTATAGACCAGGGTCAATAATTTTTAAAACAAAAAAAAAAAATAGTAAAATGAAACTCATTAGAAAAGGAAGGAAATATTATAAAAATAAAAGGAAAAATAATTTACGGGCGATCTGATGTCGGGAAGGGGATGGCGGTGAGTTTTTAAGGGTAAAAAACGGTTTTTCTTGATTTCCGGCAAAATTAAAAGTCCTATCAAAAAAAATCAAATGGCAAAGTTGTAAGTAATAAAAAGATCTAAAACTTTTGTATTTACATTTTTTTTACATAACTTTAAAATTTATGTGAAAAATTCAAAAAACCAAATTTTTGGTTTTTTATTTTTATCTTTTACAAAAAAAATTTTTTTTCAACGAGATTCAGTGAAAATTTACCTTTTTATGTCCCAAATACGCTGTAATTTATTTGATTAAAAATATTTATTTTTTCACCTTATTTTGAATTAATATCGAAAAAACACCCTAATTTTCAATCGAAAATTCACCCGTCAAAATATCATCTTTTTTTAAAAACTTGGTATGGTTTCTGTTCGTTGAAATCTCTACTTTCCGATGGTAAAAAAAAAATATATGTTTCTACAGTAAATCTTCTCAGAAAATGCAAAAATTCAAAAAAAAGTTGAATTCGAAATTTTTTTTTAATTATTGTAAATGATTTTATCTAAAAAATGTGATTGCTGCAATTTGTTTCAATTAAAAAGTTGATTTATTTAATGCTAATTACATTTATGTCATAGAAAATCTCATTATATATAAATATAAATGTAAACCGTACTATTAAATGTAGATGCTTTATTCTGATTACGTTATTCATTACAATATTTTTAAACACATTAATCTTATTATTCATAAATACCTTATCTTCAATTCTAATCACTTATCCATTAGTTTTTGTCTTTTTGATGGCATTTCTTCATCGTTAGATTCGTCAAACATCTCCGATTCTAGTAGATCTTCGAAATCTTCATTACTATCACCTTCTTCCTCTCCAACATTATTTCCAGACTGCGTTGGTTCTTCATCCACAATTTCTTCTGAATCATTAACTTCCTCGTAGGTTTCTTCTTCAATCTTAGAGCAATTTTTAGAACCATGACAGTTTGAACATAAATTTGTGCATTTTAAACAATAGTGTGGTTTTTTTTGGAACGAATAAAAGTCTTTAGATGTTAGTACATTAAGGAGTAGTTTCGTATAAAAAAAACAATAAATTGGATTGATTTTTGTTAGATTTTGACTTTCTAGACTTGTAAAATAAAAACATAAAAACTGTAATTAAACAAAAAAACATAATTAATTCCCTTAACATTGTTTTACCCTTAAGTTTTTAATGTCCCTTAACATTCTTTTACCCTTAACGTTCTTTTACCCTTAACTTTTTAATGTGTTTTTTGATAGATTCTTGTTAAATGAAGACTTTCTGAACTTGCAACGTCTTTCCAGAAAAAGTAAAATTTACATACATTCCTTTAACATTCGACAAAAAAAGTGTAATTAAACATATATTCCTCTAACATTCAACACAAAAAACATAATTAAACATACATTCCCTTAACATTCTTTCATTGTTTTCCCTTAACATTCCTGGAAAAAACATAATTAAACATACACTACCCTAACAGTAAAGAACAAAACCTAATTTATAATAATTAAAAAAAAACTTTCGAATTCAAGTTTTTTTTGAATTTTTGCATTTTCTGAGAAGATTTACTGTAGTAACATATATTTTTTTTTACCATCGGAAAGTAGAGATTTCAACGAACAGAAACCATACCAAGTTTTTGAAAAAAGCTGAAATTTTGACGGGTGAATTTTCGATTGAAAATTAGGGTGTTTTTTCGATATTAATTCAAAATAAGGTGAAAAAATAAATATTTTTAATCAAATAAATTACAGCGTATTTGGCACATAAAAAGGTAACTTTTCAACAAATGTTGTTTAAAAAAAAAATTTTTGTAAAAGATAAAAATAAAAAACCAAAAACTTGGTTTTTTAAATTTTTCACATAAATTTTAAGGTTATGTAAAAAAAGTGTATATACAAAAGTTTTAGATCTTTTTATTACCTACAACTTAGCCTTTTGACTTTTTTTGATAGGTCTTTTAGTTTTGCCAGAAATCAAGAAAACCCGTTTTTTACCCTTAAAAACTCACCCCCATCCCCTTCCCGACTTTAGATTGCCCGTAAATTATTTTTCCTTTAATTGTTATAATATTTTCTTCCTTTTCTAATAGGTTTCATTCTACTATTATTTTTTTTCACTTTTTATTATTTTTAAAGGTTTCTACCCTGGTCTATTAATAAGAACGTATTTTAATACAATTTTTAATAAAAAAGCAAAAAAGTTCTACGATTAACGAGGAGATAGAACTTTCTTACTGTAACTTAAAACTAATTGTATAAAACTACAAGTGAATAGCAGAAAGAAGCAAGTATTGAATAAGAAACGTTTTTACTCTGATAGCGGTACCCGCTTTTATCCTTTTGCTTTTTCCTGCAAAAATTAAGTGACTTAGGTTAGAGATCGAGTTCAGCCGCCGTTAAGTTGTTAGTTTTTTTTTGGTTGGCTAAACTTGAGCTCAGTAACCAATCAAAACGTATGAAATAAAGTATACTTACGTGAATAAATTGATTGTTTGGAAGCATCATGCATATGCGCGGCCGGCACAACCATACACAGCCAAACCAAAGCAGAGCAGAGAAATTTTTAGGGAAAAGAGAAAAAACAATTTACGTCAATACATGTCCATTGCATTGAGTTGGAGATTATAGTCTCGATCAACTTTGCTTCTGTCGGGAGGACTTGAAGGCCTTGCTCTTGGCATAAAATAAACTAGCAAAGAAATCTTAACATGACAATAACTACTAAATCTCAATTCTAAAATTAAGAATGAGGTGGAAGAGCTACGAAATACTTTTTATTGACAATAACACTCAATTCTATTGATATTGTGTACACTTTTTGTTGCTTTGCAAAACTTTAATCAATCTATCAATAAAATTGTATGCTAATTACAAAATGGATTAAAAAGTGCTTCTCTGTAACTTGTGCAAGCATCCAATGGTCCGAACTGGGTGTGAAAAATCCGATTGAAGCAAGGACCGGACTATATAACTATTATAAAATAATGGTATTATGATATCACCTGACCACCCTCTCCTTCAACACTCTGCAATTCCCTCCATTCTTCAATTGTTTGGGCTAAATCAATCTGGCAAAGGGGCACCTTTACTTCACCTATTTGGTCATGTTTTGAAAATCTATCAAAATCAAAAATGGCAAACACTAAAGTTTTATTCATGGCATCGGCATACGGAATACTCTGAAATCGAATAGTATTATTAATGTCCCGTGGATTATGTCTTAAAGTGAACCTTGAAAACAAAAGTTTCATTAAAAACTGGATTTAAAGTTTTACGATGGACTTTAGTTTCGAATTTTTTCTTTTTATCTGGCAACAAATATACTTTAACATAAGGATCTGATGTGCCTCCCATATCAAGAGCAGGGAGCTCCTCGGCTTGAATTACAGTGACGGATAAACTGTTTTGATTGAAATCATATTCCAACTGAAATTTTTATCTTGAAAACAAATACAACAATCATACAATCAAACCTTATATTGGAGTTTGCCAAGTTTTTGAATTTCGGGCTTTTCTGCTTCGTCTGGTTCTTCAGCGTTTTCAGTTAATTCATCCATGTCTGGTTGTACTTTTTCTTTGTACGAAGAACCCAACAACTGCACTGATTTTAGGTCAACCCCTTTCATTCCTTTCTTCCCATCTTTTGCTCTTCGTTTTCGGAAACATCGCCGTATACAACAAAAGCAGATACCCAAAACAATTGCAACAATTGCTAAAATGTTATGATGTAAGCATTTGAGTTATGCTTTGTATTTACATACCAATAGCTATAGAGATAACCATCCATGTTTTCATACCAGTTTCCTTACCAATTTCTTCAGCTGTGTCTAAAACCTTTTCCATTATGTTTGGCCCAGCAACTGTAGTGGACTCTGCAGTTGTTGCGGCCGCTATAAATACAATCATTTGCTATTTACAAAAAATAAGTAGCTCGATTACTTACTCGATTCTGTAAAATTGTCCAGTTTACCCATTCCTCCTAATTCGTTTACGCTAGGGGTTGGTTTTGACTCTATTTTAGAGATTGGGGCTGTTGCATTGGTTGCATTTGTTGCAACAGCTATCGCTTCTCGCTTCATGATTTTATATATTGTCGAATCGTACATTTCCTGAAAATCAAAAAAGGCGTAGGTTGTAATCGTTCCTGTATTGATAAAGCTAACTTATTTGACATTTAATTGATAATTTGGCTAAAAATTCAACTAAAAAATGCGTGGTAGCCCAAATTAACATATTTTTTAATCGTTTGGAACATTTTAAATTTTTTTCAAATTGTACAGCGTTTTTTCCGATTATTGATTAAAAATCTCAAAAATGATTAAGAACACTTTGATCACGGTTAATTATGTATAAAATGAGAGAAATCTTTTCTAATCTTTTCCATGATAAATAACATCACTGCAATTAATTGCTGTTTAGGGAAAAATAGCGTCAATAATTACTCACGTATCAGTGCTTGAAAAGTAGAAGAAGAAAGCTGATTTCACTTTTTGGAACTATAGGACATTTTGTAGGTTTTGCTTCCTTGTTCCAGCTTTATTCCCAGAACTGAATATGTGCAGGAGTCGGTAAAATGGCTTCCGACAGCACCCTGCTGAAATCGATAGCAAAAAGCTTGTAACGTACGCAAGACCAAACTGAAAATTGGCGCATGTTACTGAAAGGATGATAAGAGAGTAACATACAAAATACTAAAAAGTTAAAACAAAATTATAAATAAAGTTTTGCTTTTATTTTAGACTTTGCAGCCGCTTTTTGCCAGTTTTTATCCCAGGAAAGTTCTAATATACAGGGTTGTTTTGCAATTTTTTTGAGTGTTACAGATTGCTAATTCGATTCCGGCATAATGTAACATTTGCTATTTGCCCTTTTACGTACAAGGGGGCAGTTTATGCCAAATAACTAAGCTTTTTGCAAGTGTTTAGAACTTATTTTTCTCAAGTGTTGGTTTAGATTTTTTCCAACGGTTGACTTTATAATGGTTTTGCCTTTTCTAACAGATAAGTAACGTACAAAAAAAGATAATATTTTATTCCTAACTAGATCAGAGGTGGAAAGTTAGTGACGATGTTTGACAAGGAATGAGACAAACCAAAACGCGCTACATTGCTGAAATGGGGCTGAAGGAAGACAGTGAAACGGCAATGGGAAATTACGGATTTGGACAAAAAAACAACCGAGGCGCTATGCTCTTGGATTTTCTGTTGCATCATAAGCTATTTGCAATGAGCACTTTTTTCAAAAACAGATTTAGACAGAAAAGCCCTAATGGTTTTACAAAAAGCAAGATCAACTTTGTAATAACAGAGAATAGAAAAAGTAGTTCAGGACAAAGAAACTGTTTTAAATAGATTTCCGGCAGGTAGCGATCACAAAATGGTAAGAGCAAAGATAGTTTGTAACCGTGAAGTTACACAAGGGGAAAAGGAGAGAAGGGAATAAAGGGAATAGGAAAACTCAAGGACAGGCTAATCTCGGCTAGCTTTACCTTGTTCAAAATTGCCCGGTAGTTCAGCCGTAGAGGCGTGAATCTAAGAACACAGGTGGTGGTATCGGCGCCACTCAACCCAAGCTCAGACAATAGCCGAAATTAGCCTCCCTTTAGCCTTTTAGGGGTCAAGACCTGCAGGCTAAACAAAAGCTCCAGTAAAATATTATTAATATATTGAATAAATAAAAGAAAATACAACAAATAAAAAAAACTAACTGATAGCAATAAGTGATATTGGCCTCAAAATGAAATAAAATAAAAAAAGATAAATCCAGAATGTTCAAATAATTAATTAGTTCTAAATAATTCAAATAAAATTTTATCACAATTTTAACACAACTTGACAGGACTCGATGCAGTCTGAGTTAGACAAGACAATTTCCTTGAAGTTAACTCAAGCACCCCTTACAGGTTGTCCTGATTACCACAAACAATAAAGGCAATAATTTGATGAAACAAAATATAATAAAAGAAAGGTTTTCTTCACTTTAAAGGTGTCGTTCAAAGGCTTACTAACATTCACACATTCATTCTACCGTTCATAGACCTTGAACTAACCTTATCTGCGGTTTCCGTTGGAGATGGTTGTTTTGCAGTGGTTTACTCCTCGGAAGCTCGATGGTAAATAGCAGGATAACAGGAGGAAAAGATCGAGTGCCGCAATTGAGTCGTCTCTCGACTTGACCCTAGACTTGCCCCCTTCTAACGTCACGTAATCGCGAAAATGGTAAAGTCGTTATCAAAACGTAGCTTCAAAGCCGTACCAATTTTCTTGTCAAAAAGTCGTGAACACACGTAATACCCACTACCGGGTTTATTTGACTCACTACTTTCGCGTAGAAGGGTACACTAACACTACGTACGGTGGCGGACTTAAAGTGAATCATGGGCGCTAACACCACTCCTATATATAGAGTCGGTATCTTTTCCGCTTAAAATCTGGTAAATTCTGCTTTACTATCGGATTATTCTCTTCCTATCCGTTAAAAACTACCTGGGTTTTTTTTCCCTGGCCAATAAAAAAAAGTTAGCTTGCTTTACTTTATATACAGAGTGTTCAGAAAAGACAGTTACTCGAAAGACATAAATTGTCTTAAAGGCGTCGGGTCTTCGCAGTTCTAGACTAAATCGATGACAGCGAATTCGATAGTGCACAAACTTGCGTCATGCAATGAGTAGTTTACCGCAAAATGGCAAGAAGGCGCTTATTTATCGTAATTTTTGGCGTGTGCCGCAATTCAACCGTTACAAGTTGAAGAAAAAGCCAAATGGTTTCAACAGCATGTTGAACTTCTAAAAAAGATCTGAAAAATATAGATCATGCAAAGAAAGATAATTTTGAGAGCAACTTTGATCTGCAAACTTTCAAACAAAAGAGGAAAAACTACCACTAACAAAGATCAGATATCTAAACTGGTGGAAAAGTTAAACAATTTTTTTAAATCGAGAACATTCAACAAGCAAAATCCAAAATTTCAAAATTAAGGGTTAGAAGATGCAGACCAGAAGACGAAATTCTGACGGCACTCTCTTAAATGAAAAACAACAAATCATCTAGGAAAGTACATAATCATCAAACAAATTTAGTCCATAAAGTCAGAAGAGATGAGGCTGGTAAGTTCTTTGCGTGTTTTGTTTAACCTCTGCATTAAATTAAGCAGGAAAAACTCCATCTGGTTGAGATAATGCGATTTTTATAAAGATTCTGACCAGAAGACTTACTAGATCAGTACCAATCACAAGAACAAACAAGATTCAGGGCTGGATTTGAAACTAATGATCATATCGAAGTTGTCAAGACTCTCATTGAATACAACAAGCCACTATTTATCATATTTGTGAAATACGAGAAAGCTTTTGATTCGGTAGATCAACACAGGATGCTGGAGGCTTTGGCAGAGTATCGTATAGACCACAGATATTCTAAAATTATAAAAAATATATATTCTAAAGCTACAGCATATATTCTAAAGCTACAGCATGTGTCAAAATTCACAAAAACACCAACAAGTTTAAAAAAGAATCAGGGGTCCGCCAAGGTAATACAATATTCCCCAAATTGTATACTGCTCTTTTAAATCAAGAAAACAGATGATCATAAATATCGATAGAGAAACACTCAACCACTTAATGCTGGAAAACTCTCTCAAACTTCAAATCAAGTCAGCTTAAAGATCAACATCGACAAGACAAAATTTATGACAAATCTAACGTTTAGCGAAAAGATCATCCTGGACAGCAGAGAGGTTGAACAGATTGTCATGTACTAAGATCTTGGTCATAAAATTCTATTAGGTAGAGACAACCAAGCGAGCTTGGACTGCGTTTAGAAGGCTAAAAACTTAGTGTTCGGAACTGACATCCCTGTTTGTCTTAAGAGACAAGTGGTTGAGCAATTCGCACTTCCTGTCATGACATATGGAGCAAATGTTCTAACTCTGACGAAAACATCTATTAAGAAAATTCAAGTGACGCAGCGAGCTGTAGAAAGTTATATCGTTGAAAGACAGGTTTCAAATACCACCATTTGCTTAAGAAGATCGCTTTTTTGAAGTGTACCTGGGCTGGGCACACTGCAAGAAGATCTGATGAACGATGAACCAAGAGGATTCTCAAATAGAAGTCAAGAAAAAATGGTTTTTGTAGCAAAGATTGTCTACCGACAAGATGGTTTGATAACATTAGTAACTGAATACAAGCAGCGCAAGACAGAACGAAATGGAGAATTCTAGAGAAAGCCTACGTCCAGCCGTGGACCAGAATCGTTAATTGATGATGATGATTTTTAAAAACATAACACAATTTTCAACTAAAAGCAATATTCCATTGTTTGTTAGGTAGGTAATAAAGCGGTGCTTAAAAACAATTGCCTCAGGAGTGCTAAAAAACAATTGCTCTGGGAGAGAAATATACATATTGAGCCTATTATACAAATTAAGAGATAAATGTAAAAATCCTAAGTTCAAGCAACAACGCATGAGATTTGTTATTTATTTAGCAAAATTTTAGAGTTTGGAAATTTTCTAAATGGATGAAAAGACAGCGAAAGTTAAAGGGCTGAGACCAAAAACTGAATAAAAATTTATAAAGTAGCTAAAGGTCTGTTTGTCACTTGGTTTCCATAAAGCAGACAAAGCTTTTGTTGCCGAAAAAGCGACTACAAAAATGTTTCAAGTTTGGAACTTGGTTATTGCAAATAATAAATTTAACTATTATCTGTTTTAAAAATAAACATATTACGCTGAAATCTGTCAAGACTGGACGGCATTTATGGATCTGGCAAAGCAGGCCGGCATTTATGGCTTATCGGTAAACAAGTGGGACGTAGAATATAGCTGCTGAGCCAAAGCTGAATTAAGGATTCATCAAGGTAATTAACTTCTTTACAACATAAATACATATTTATCAAACTAAATAATATTTACAATAATCAAATTCTAATGAACATAAAGAGTTTTGCAGCTATTTTTACTTATGCTAACAACTGGGTCAATAACAAAATGCGATAAATATGCATTATCAAATCATTTTTATCACGTTTGTTTACTTAATATTTTGCATTAGAATCTAATTTAATACATTAATACAAATTTGAGACATCTAGCTTTATTTTAAAAAGGTTTTAACCTTTCAGGATTCCTATTTTCTACAGAATGTATTGTTTGCAAATTTAGCGCCTGCGGTTAGGTTCTTGCAAATCCATCAGACAGAATCTTGATCCTTTTGTACGTTTTTGAAAAGGTGTACCTTTTATTTTTAAATCCTCTCTAAAGTGCTATTAAAGTTTGAATTATAAATGTTCTTATTGATTCGGTTTTATCTACAAGAACTTTTAAAGAAAATAGAACGTGGCGGAAATAAAGAAATTGCTGCAGCTTAAGTGGTACATTTTTATTAATATTTACACTGTTTAACAATAATAATAGATCCTTTATTGTTATTTATAAATATTTATATCAATAAAGCCAGGAAGACAACGTTTAATAGTAACCAAATTTTTTTTTAATAAAATTTCGGTCGGCATCTAACAGTCTGGAATTTACTAGATAAGTTCTCGAACCTTCGATTCTGTTGCAATATATTTGTATTTAGCAGTATCTATAGACTATTAAATTGTTTTATTTTTATATTTGTTTATTTATTTATTTGTGATAGTTTTGTTGATAAAAGTGAAATTTTTGTTTTTAATTTCGTCCAATTTGTAACGAATTCAATGTGAGAAAGTTTCAACAATTCTAATCAAACATCAGGCTATTTATTCGACATTAACATAATTCGGTAATTGAAATAAATTATGTAAACCACATCCTCTGCTTTCTTCTTCTTTAGTTTCCTTTAAGGAGAATGTCTTTGTTTCTTGCTTATGTTTTTTATCTGGAGCGTGGTCTTTGATAAACCGAAAGACATTAATATCACAATTTTGTGACTTTTTATCAAAATGTCATTTAATTAATAAAAATATTCTAATTTATAATTATAGTAACGCGTCATAATTAAATTGTTATTGAATCTCGCAATTAAAAATTTATATTTTCTTGGCAAATTATAGAAATTAATTCAACAGCTACATACCTCCCACTTTACAGCAGGTATCTCAACTTTTTAATTATTAAATAAATGTATTGTTGTTGTTAATGTGTTCTAGTCAGTGAAACAAGTTTTTTCGAAAATAAATTGAGCGATGATGGGTGGTCATTCATCAGACCAAAAATGGAATGATCATATTTCCCATAAGTCTTCAGTGAACATTGAATTTCAAAATTTGTCTTATCATGTGAATCACAACAAAAATGGTATGATTTTTTTACAAATTACGATGTATACTGTGTGACAATAAAACTGGTCGATTTTCAAGAAAGATTTTGAATTTTATCATATTTTGCCATTTTATAATTGGTTAGTTTGACAACATTAAATTCTTTTAGAGGTTATAACTGAAAATTTTCACGGTTATAACCTTAAAGCTAGATCTAGTTATTGGGCAAGTTAGCTCAATGTTTGCATATGATAATAATAATTTATTGACTTTAGCAGACTATAGAGCTTATTTTTGAATATTTAAAGCACTGCAAATACAAACATGAATTATATTATGTAGTGTATACAAGAAAACAAAAATGTAATTAAAATATAACCAAACAAAGTAAATAGGAAATTTGAAATATTTTGTCTTAGATACGTAACGTATAATCCAAGTTGTAAAGATTCAAATGTTTTTGAAAATATGACGGTGGCGCTGTACCTTATCTAAACAAGTTTTCGGAAAACAAAATTTTAATTTTTTTGTATTTGATGCAAATTTAGAATAATTATAAAACAGTTGTAAAGCAATAAATTAAGAGTGTTATACTAAAAAACCAATATTGAGCTTGATTTTGAAAAAATAAAATTACTCATATGACCTTTAATATTTTTGGAAAATAGAGTTTATACAGTAAAAGTTCATTCTGTTAACAAAATTTATTGTAAATTAAAAATCAAAGTCATAAGAGACCAATTCTACACTAATGACTAAACGTCTCATTTGCATGTAAATAATGTTGTTTTTTTAATTATCAAAATTGTATAAAAGTGATTTAATTCGGCTTTTATTTATTAATATAATTTCCGTTAAGGTTTTGGAATAATAAAAAATAATTATTATATTGTTCTATTGTACTTTAATCTTTTGAACATAAATTTGAATTTTTGGCAATTATTGTGAGAATTGGCTTTGATAAAATTGAAAAACGGATTGAATTATTAACATTGCAGCATATTAAACTTTCTCAAATAATTTAAAACATATGGAAACATTAAATTCTCTGAGCAGGTTTAGCCGTAAATAGATCTAATCAGTTTTATAGGAGCATACAAATTTGTTACAGTCACAGACCTAGATAAGGGTTTACTAGGAAAACAACAGCAGTATTGTTGCATGCTATTAAATAATATACTACAAATGTGCAAATATCAACTAATATACACTGAGAGGCACAAAATCCAATCTAGATATAATTTATATTAGGCATCTAAGATTCAAAAACGCCGATTTTAAGAAAAAAACTATATACTTGCATGACCTGACCTGACCTGGTCTGACTTAAAAGTTCTTAAAAATGTTGAAAATTTTAAGTTTTTGGAACATTTATCTACTCTTTGTTTTATATCTATTGCCGCTACTTAAGCCTTATTCTCCAAGCTTTCCACGATTGGTTGTTATTAGATTGTTTATTACAACTTAAAATGTTGATTTTGGTATTTGAACGAACCTCTTAGACAGCACTGTTTTTCTACAATGTTTTTTTATAAACAACGTGACTTTTGATTTTCTATTAGATAACTTTATATTAAGTAGGATATGTTAATTAGATGTGTCATTACCCAATCATTTATTTGGTATTTTTATCGTACAAAATGTGGGATATTGATGTTTTGGATAGTATTTAGGATATTCTGGCATTTAGCAACGTACAGTGCTTCCAAGCAAACATGAACCTTGAAAAATATAATCAGAAGCTCAAAAAAATGATGTGTACATGAGAGCTGAAGCGCCAGGGCTGATGTTTGCTTGGAAGCACTATATATGTACCTCATCCTCAATAGCAATAAATTTTTTTTTTTTAATTTTAATTAGGCATTTCAATAAACATTTTTTAATAAATATTTAAATTTTATTAATATAATTAAAAAAAAATGTATAAATAAATACGTTTATACAAGGTTTTTTTCAAACTTATTCACAAATAATTCAGAATTATGTTTTTGCCTTGACTACAAAGATTAAGTAATAATGAACCCGCTTTTACAATTATTATTGTATCTATTTTAAATTGCAAATAATAAAACGTTTTGTTAATTAAGATAATTAGAAAATAATTAATAGAGTCAAGCTTACCGTCCAATGTAATATTTAAAAAAATTGCTTTCGTATTATTTTTTTGTAAATTGTCAGAAGAGGTTACCAACAAAAATTGACTAAAAGTTGTCCAAGTAGGTAGTCAAAAAAAAATCTGTAATTATTGAGAAGAATCAAAGTGGCTGTGCTTTTTTGCCGCGTAAACATAAAGTCGCTCATAGATATTTGTGAATTTAATTAGTTTGAGCACTAATGAGTAATTGATTAATGTTATTTTTGAAATGAAATAAAGCGAATAGAATTATTCAATTAATCTGTGTCTTCAAGAAAAATAAAGATTTTTTAGTTATTTTACCTAGTTTTAGTACAAACCGATGTAAATCCTGCTGCCAAAAAGCACAACCGCTATTGAATCTTGTTAATATTAACACCCAGTATAATGTTTTAAAAAGCACGTTTTTTTATTTTTTAGACAAAAAAGTAATTATAAATGATGTGAATGGTATCTTCAAATGTGGACAATTATCAGCCATCTTAGGTCCTTCAGGCTCTGGAAAAACAACTCTTCTTAATCTATTAGCAGGATACAAGTAAATTACCCCTCCATAAGTAAGAACTTGCATTTAAATTTTAACAATTAATCTATAGACAGCAATAACTGAATTTTAGACAACATAATTGTTTTGTCTCGGATACTTATCGAGACAAAATATTGTAGATAAAAAATAAGAGAAAATTAAACAAAAAACAAGTGTGATGTCAAAAAAACAAAAAACAATAAAAAAAAAAGGTTTTTACAAATGAGCCAGATAACTTAGAACGTCAGCTAACCTAAGGAGATTTATATACATATATAATACTGGACTACAAGCCTCTATGTCCTACTTGTTTACCGATAAGCCATAAATGCCGTCCTGTCTTGACAGATTCTGTAAAGAAATTTATAAAACACTAACATCTGTTTCATCAGCCAAATTGACCTAGAATAGGTTTAGATTTACTGGAATCTGTCAAAGCAAGACGCCATTTATGGCTTATCGGTAAACAAGTGGAATATAGAGTATACAGGGCCTGTAGTCCGGTATTATATATATATAAATCTTCTTATGTTAGCTGGCGTTCTAAGTCTTCTGGCCTATTTGAAAACCTTCTAGGTGGGTTTCGTTCATGAAACAGATGTCTCAGCTTGAGACCCGTAGTAAGGGTACTTACCTATTTTTTTCTAGGTTTGCTTCTTTTTGGTTTTCTTCCTGACTTTCCAAATAGTACCCTACTATAGTATTTTCAAGATAAAGAAAACAGACGCTTGTAGATCACGTGATTAGAGATTATTAGCGTTTCTATTGGTTGAACCATTACATGATCTTGAAAAAAGTGCGTTGATTGGCTGGCTAGACAAACTAGAGTATGTCTGCATATTGCCATTCTGCTTACATGTCCTAACCACCCAGCCCTTTGTGCTTTTATATGACGCATTATATTTAGATGTCTATTTACATTCTTTAGTTCTTTCTTAGTCCCTATCTTCTAACTTTTTACCCCCCAGTATCTTTCTACAAGTTTCTCTTTACTATATCTTGATCTTCTTATTGTTTTTCTGTGCCAGGATCTACGTCTCACATGCGTAGAGTACTATTGCAATATTTTTATTATTTAATATCAAATTTTGTTATAAATGCATGTTCCTAAATTATTGATAATCTCTAATAAAGTAGGTACTGATTACTTTTCAGAGTTCAACCTACGGCTGGTACTATTTTAATAAACAACTCCAAACGGGATTTGGTAAAATTTGGAAAAGTCTGCCGATATATTATGCAAGACAACTGCATTCAACCATTTCTGAGTGTTGAAGAGAGTATGACTTTTGCAGCTAATCTAAAACTGTCTAAACGTATATCTAGTTGCCAAAAAAATAAAATTGTATTTCTACAAAATAAATAAGCACAAAGTACATGCTTTTTTTAGGTTTGGGACATATTAGGCCGCTTAGGTTTAGAATCGGTGAAAAATGTACGCACTGAAGCATTATCCGGAGGACAAAAGAAAAGACTGTCAATTGCCTTAGAATTGATCAATGAACCCGTGGTACTGTTTCTAGATGAACCCACTTCGTAAGTAGAACCAAAAAATAGTTTAAAGGAAATTCTGGTCACTTTAATAACTTTAGGCTGCTAGAAATCTCAAAACTATAAAATTCATTTTAATCATGGTTTTCAGTGGAGTTGCTGTAACGATTCACCCGGTACGTTGGTTTGCACAAACGGTGCTCATTTGTACAAACCAATATAAACGGCACGTTTTTACTGGAATGCACAGTCAAGCCGTTTTTTGTATTTTTGAGTCATTTATCTACAAAAAAACAACTTTTTGCATATAATTCACTCAAAATTGTTTTCAATGGTTGTTTGCAGAGGACTTGATAACACTGCTGCTTATCAATGCATACAATTACTGCAACAATTGGCTGCAAGTGGTCGAACAATTATTTGTTCTATACATTCACCAAGTGCCAAAATGTTTTCTTCCTTTAATCATGCGTATTTTATTTCCTCTGGCCGATGTATATACCAAGGTGATAGCTCAGGCATATTATCTTTTTTATCACACAACGGCATTACGTGCCCTACGCAATTCAATCCAGCAGATTTCGGTAAGTACATAAATCTTTATTTCTTCATAATATAAAAAACAAAAAAAAACTTTATTTTTTATACTTCATTGCTCTTCTTTTTTTATTTTCTTCCTTTCTATCATCTTTACACCCTGATTTAACCTTTCTCTCTCCGTCATTATTCATCCTATCTTCAAATTTTGCGGCTCTTTTCTCTGCTTCTATTCTTAATTTTTCTTCCTTTCTTTCTTTCCTCACTATATATCCTAAAGTCTCTTGACTTAGCCATGTTACATACTTTTCTTGCACTGTTTCTATTTTCTCTCATTACATTTTTTACCAGACTGTCAAACATTGTCGTACTTTCCTCCAAAACTTCTCTCTGCTATGCTTCATATTCTCGCACTCATTTGGTTCTTTTTTTTCCCTAGTTTTCTCACCTCCGCTCTACATCTATTTCTTTCTTCAAATACTTTCATTTTTTTACCTGATCTATATCCTTTTCACCCCATTTTTATTCTACCTTTTTCTTTGCTCTCTTACAAAACACTATTATCTTTGTTTTACTTTCATTCTCCTTAAATTCTTTTTTTGTCATGTATTTTTTTGCAATTTTTATAATTTCTCTCAGTCCCCGTTCTTCTTTCGCTACCATCAATTCATACATCCAAATTTTTGTTCTCTTTACTTCTACTCCTCCTTCTTGCCTTTTTGCTAACACGTTTTCCATATCACTCATATATATTGTGAAAAGTAGTGGGCTTAGAGAGCACTCTTGTGTTCTCTTGCTTTCTCCTTCGTTCACTCTCAACTTACACTTTGTTTTTCTATACATTTCTCTAATTTTTTTCACTACCTCATTTTATATTCTCTTGTTTTTCATATATTCCCACAATTTATTCCTATCCACTCTGTTCAACGTTGCTTTTAATCTACAATTAATCTACGTATTCTTCTTTCTTTCTTTTCTACCTTACATTTTACTACTGTCTTTAAAATATAGACATTGTCTATCAAACCTTTTCTCTCTCTAAATCTCGCTTGCCAGTCTGGTAATCCTCCCACTCTTTCAAACTTTTTTCTCAATTTTTCAGGCACAGACATTGCTTACACTTGTATTAGGAAATGTTATTCTTCTGTAGTTTTTTTCTTTCTTTTTATCTTCTTTTTTCTGGATTGGTATTATTATCTCTTTTGTCCTCTCCAGAGGAGATTTCGGTATGATTTGTTCATAATAAATCTAATAATTCCCACAAAACTCATTTTTAGTCATAGAAATTTGCTCAACATCTGACGTCAACATAGAAGAGCAACTGGTACAATGTACTGGAAATGGCAGAAACCTATTTGAAAAGGAAGAATTTACGACGTACTCATCTATATCTGAAATTGTCAGCTCTACTTTAGAAAAAACAAGTTTTAAAGATGAAAATTCATTTTGGAATGAATTTAAAATTTTACTTTTGAGAATGGTTTTGATTCAGTGGCGAAATAAAAATCATTTTAAAGTTAAAACTGTATTACCTTTATCAATAAGTTCTGTAATTGGGTTGTTGTTTTTCCAAGTCGGAGTTGATGCAAGCCGGAGTATTTTCCAGTATGGTCTGTTTTATATATGTTTAGTATATTTTGTTTATGTTCCTATGATGCCCCTGCTGATTAAAGGTAAATATTGTAAAATTTCTAAAACATATTTGTGTACATAGTTGAATTTCAGTTCCATTAGAAATGAAATATTTAAAAAAAGAATATTTTAACAAGTGGTATGATATAAAATCATATTATTTAGCATTGACACTTTCAACGCTTCCGGATCAATTAGTTTTTGGACCGTTGTTTACTCTAATAATATACCTATTGACCTCTCAACCTTTAGAAATTTATAGCTTTCTGGCTTTTTATGGAACTTTGCTTTTAGTAGCGGCTATTTCAGAAGGCTATGCGATTATGGTATCTTCTTTTATGAATGTTACAGTAAAACAAAATAATTTTTTTTAAATTTTTATATTTAGTGGCACTTTTCAGAATTCGACATTTTTTGGGTGTGTATTTTTGATACCTTTTTTATTATTTGGCACATTTGGATTTGGAGAACATTACAGTACTATCCCTCAAATGCACAAAATATTGATGAAAACAAGCTACTTTCGTTATGCCTTTGAGGCAATCATGGTTGTGATGATTTCCAACCGAAAACTCGATTGTCCTGACACAAACGACTTTTGTGTGTATACCGATTTAAATAATCTTTTGAAAGACGTGGCTATGGATTCTGTTGTACTATGGTTGAACTTCCTAGCACTGATCATAATCTTGCTGTCAACGAAAGTTTTGGGATATTTTTTGTTACAGCAACGAATGGTGCCAAATAAATTTTTTCAAACTATCAAACAATTTATACGCAAATACCAAATTTAGTTGTTTTTCTTAGTAACAAATAAAAAAGTTTTCATTTTTCTGTAGAATCCGTTTTTAAGTTCAAAATTTCTTAACTCTAGCGGGTAAACAAAATGGTAAACTATAGCTATAGTATTTTCAAGTTGAACCCAATGTGGAGATAAATAACACGCTCTAGACCAACTTATCAACCAATCACGCGCCTCTTCTGGTTTACATCTAACTTGAAAATACTATAGCGTTACCACACTTGTGTGTTCTTTTTTTAAAAATAAACATAGGTTGGAATTTCATTGCCAAGACTGCTCGAGAAAAAGACAAAGTAATTAATATAATAGAAATAAACTAGATTTCATGTCACTTGACCTCTTAGTTGGGCTTAGAATCCCTAGAAAAGTTGAGTAGCAGTTAGTGAACTGAGAGGGATGATGTCGTTTGGTAAAAGGTCTTCGGACGGTCGGTCAGTATTATGAATCTTTGAACTGTTAATTGTTTATTGAAAGGTAAAGATAGTTAACATGTACGGCAGTGGTGGCATTCCAATTTGAATAAAATAAAGGCAAAGTTTTAAAGATTGTAGAAAATCTTTGCTTTATTGATTAACACCATTATCTTCCTCAAGATTGCCAGTAAGTTTGTGAATTGTTTATGGGCTTTTATCACAATTTAGCGACCGATTCTGGAGCTTCAACCATTAATAATTCAGAGCGAATTTCCGTTGAGGTCTTTAATTTTATTTGTTGGTCTAACTTGCCCTTCTTGGATGAAATCCTTTTAGGACGAGCCCCGTCCGGCTGAAATATTGCTCGAACGTGCATTATACAGCGAGTATTGTAGTTGAAAATAATATATTTTGTATTTATCCCGGCGTCTGGTTGTCAACAACAGTGATCATTCATTGTAGTGAGACAGTTTTTTAGCAGCAGTTCGCGACAGAGATATTGTTTGAGAAAAATATGGAGCTTTTAAGAGAAACACAGGTCCCGGAAAGAGCGTTTTCTGCATCAATATCTGTCAGCATGCTTTTTAGTTAGCTATTTGCCAAAGTGCATCCTACGCAACGTTGCATAGCAAAAATTAAGCTCTTAATGAATTATGCAGACAGACATCTTAAAATTTAACTTTGCAATGAATTATTAATTAACGCTTAACTTATATAAATAAACATTAGTTCTAAAGTATTACCATCTTACTAAAATAACCAATTACTTATCTACTATCAAAACACAGAAGAATACCAAAACAGCAGAAACATAAACAAAATGATGCAAAATTAAATCAGTTTTATTGAAACTTAATTAGTCATTTCAAAAACAGAAAAACTTACAAGAAAGAATCGATTACTAGCAAAATTGGTAATCTCTTAGATAATAAAGCTATAAGGAACATAACAAACAACAATATAAAGAAACAGAACGATTATTTTGCATAAAAATCAAAAAAGCACAAAAAGACTACTATAGACAAATGTTAAGAAATAGAGAAGCTACAAGTCAAACATGAGCTCGCCAACCCCAACAAACAAAAGCAACTTAAACCTATATTATTATAACCTAATTAAGGATAAAGTAACATATGCACTGGGTATGCTGAAGAAAAAAAAAGATGCAGGTCTGGACCAAAAGAAGCACTTTATTTTAATTTTGGTTGTTCACATGCGATTTGCGGCAGAGGTTAGCAAATAAGCTCATACATATGAGAGCAGTGACACTGACCTGACAGTACAGATTGGAAAAACAAGAATGCATTGTTGCCAGATGGTGCGATGACGTAGAAAGCACTTTGACGTCACTTTTACATTTTTTTACTACCTTTATATACAAGATTTACTTCTTAAATTATTTTATTGCACATTGAGTATTTAAGACCTAATATTACTTGATAAATTGCTGCAAGAGTAAATAATTAAGATTAACTTTGTTTGATCTTTTTCATACCTCTGTTAGACGACATGATGAATGGAGCTGAAGATTAATATCTTTTTGAAATGCAAACAGAACCGTTCTTTTGCTATTTTTATGATTAAATAAAAATCTTATTAAAACATTTAAAAAAATTGCTTATTCTAGGAATAATTTGAAACATGGTCTCAATTTTTTCAGCAAAAAAACGGTTTTATGTGCTTTTAATTAAGAAAATAGAAGTTGGCCTACAGAGAGCAATAAATTTGATTAGTTATTGATTACATTGATATTGCTTACAACAGGGTGGATTTTTTAAATGAAATACCACCTGCTGATAAAAATCGTTCCTCTGAAAAATTTATGACAGGCCAATCGATGTTTTTTCCAGGAAAGTGTTATCGCCACGGCTTATCTCTAGCTAAAGGTGACGGTACATCAAATTTCTATGTCACGATAATTCTAAAAATTGATGTAATCTCCTTGAATTAAAAAGGGATATATCTTTGTCGTTATGAATTATTATTACTAATTTGTACAAGAAATAATTGCAGTATTTTGTGCTTATCAACAATGCTCAAGTTGATAAATTACATTTTATTTATTCATGAAATAGTAAATAACTACCAAAAATTTAATTTTTTTTGTGTGACGTTATAAAAACAGAATAAAAATCATCCACGGCCATCTAGTTTTTTAACCATATCAATTTAAAATAGTTATAATGCTTCGTCGACATTACAAATTGTGTGTATCATACGTCTGAAAACGGTTTTTACTCATAATTTGCAAGTTTGGTTTTAGTCTCTGAAACCACTCGCTTTGCCAAATCCCAGTTTCCAGAATGAAAAACAAAACAATTTTTATAATGTATTTTTAACGCAACGGACGTAATAACGTTTTTTTTTAATATTAAAACAAAAGAATTTTTTTACAATGGAATAGGTTGATAATGTTTTTGGGCCAAACATGCGCTTTAATTATATCCGTCCATTCACTTTAATATGAAAATTATTTTTACTTTCACATTAAATTAGGAATTATTTGGCCAAATGGCTGTTGTATAACAAACCTTGTTTGTGCATGATTGTAGACAAATAATCAAAAACAAACTCGGTTCAACAAGACTGTTTACGAAGGAATAAGAATTAAAACTATATTTTATTAAAACATATTCTACATTGTAATCGTAATTCGTACTCACGTCCCACGGTGTAAATTAGCTACTCAAATATTTTTTGTTTTTTACGTTCGGAAGGTAACCTTTGCAGGACCAAGCCGGCTAACACTTTAAGAAGAACACTTTGATATTTCTGTCATTGTTATGAGTGTTATGTTATACTAACTTGAGGAAAAATACTCACTAGATATGTTTATAATCTTAATATTGAATTATACACATTAATAAATGTAAAATAAAAAAATAGCATGTTACACTTGTGTTACAAGTCATGTTTGTGACACTTTTGACGCACACCCATGCGTGCTCCAAATAAATGTTTTATGTAACTCGTATAACAATATACTATTGTGCGCATGCTAGCACTAAGCTACTCTTAAAGTAACTCTTAAAATAATCTGTCAAGTAATAAAATTGCTCTATAATAACTTGGCAGATTATTTGGGGATATGTGCTGCGATCCTTTATTATTAAGGTTCTATTGTAACCTTGTCAGACCAGTCTCCAACGTACTTTCGTTTGACCGACTGGTCTACCAGAGGTCTACTTGAGCCATATGCTCTTTTATTTTATTATTGCTTTTTTTACATAAATAACTATATATTAGAGTTTAACCTTATCAAACGTAAGACGTTATTTTCGATTACGACAGCACAATTTAATAAAAAACTCTAATAATTATCCAATTTATATTCGGAAAATAAAGTTGTAACATTTTAATATCAAGCAATCGTAATAAATATTGCCTAAAACAAAACTTATATAATAAAACTCAAATTACAAATTAATAGTTTACGAAATGTTACGTTTTAACAAACTTTACTGTTTCTTATACTTTGAAGCTCGAACTAATTACTATTGAATTCTTTATTAAACGCTTTATTACAAGCCGTTTCTTGAACAATGACGTGTGTGAAAGCAAAAGTGTTATGGTTTTCTTTGCAAATTATTTGCGCATTTTCTCAAAATGTTACAATAAATTATTCAATTTACAGCAATGGTACGGAGCTTGGTTTTTTTACTAGACCAGTCGTAAAGTCTATACGTGATAATACTGAAATACGTTTTATGCCAAGCCAAACAATTAAATACTTAACATCAAAGCAATTTGATATAACCCATCAAACTCAAGTTATCTCTATTATGGAATGCAACATTGAAGAAATTGAAACTGAGTTTCTGGTTAAACAGAATACTCTTAGAATGATTTTGAGAATGTCAGCAACAAAAATAACAACAATAAAAACTCATACTTTTAAGAATATATTTTTAATAGAAATAAATTTATCTTGGAACCGTGAATTGGAAATCATCGAAAATGAAGCCTTTTATTCTTTAGAATGTTTAAAGATACTTGTCATAACCAACTGCCGCTTAGCAACATTCAACTCTGATAGTTTTAAACTCCTTCAAAACTTACAATTGTTGGATTTGAGTCTAAATGGCATAAAAGTTCTGCCAGAAAAAGCGTTTGATTGGGTTCTTAATAATTCAACCCGTGTATCTCTGCGCTCAAACAAAATCGCCGAATTAAAAGAAAATGTTTTTCAAAATCTTAAAGATGAAAATTTTACAATCGAATTGCAGCTTAATGAATTAAAAGACGATTGTACATTAGCTTTTGCTAATCACAAGTTTTTCCATGTTGATCTGTCTACCAATGATATCACCGAATTGACGTCCGATTTATTGACTGCGAATTTTTCTGTCAAATCTTTTGAAATTACCTGTAGAACTTTAAATAATACCAACTTAACCATGTTATTTGGATGGGCAGAAGAAAATCACGTAAGGCTAGATGGTCTCGGTTGTTGGAAAAATGGAAGCATCTTGAATAGACCAAAAATGATTTTCATTTTGCTTCTACTACACAACTTTGTATTTTGCAACTGAATTATACAATGTCAATGTTTTATGCGTAAAAAAATTATGATAAATAACATAGAATCCTAATTATTTCATTTGAGTTAGCTACGCAAATTAGGTATAGATCTCTCATTAGAAAAAAGTATCTCTGCACTCAAACAAAATCGCCGAATTAAAAGAAAATGTTTTTCAAAATCTTAAAGATGAAAATTTTACAATCGAATTGCAGCTTAATGAATTAAAAGACGATTGTACATTAGCTTTTGCTAATCACAAGTTTTTTCATGTGAATTTGTCTGGCAATCATATCACTGAATTGTCGTCTCATTTATTCACTTCAGCTTTTTCTGTCAAAAGTTTTGAAATTTCTTGTAGAACATTAGATAATGCCAGCTTTGACATGTTACACAAATGGGCAGAACTAAAAGATGTAGAACTAAGTGGTTTTGATTGTGAAAAAAATGAGACTATTTTGATTAGACCAGATGTGATTTTTATTTTGTTTTTAATGATGCTACCAAAATTATGTTTTTAAGTACTTAACCGAATTATTCAATGTCAATTTTTTGTGTAGAATAAATAAGACAAAATTTTAATTTTTTCATTTGAGTCCGCATTACAAAACAAAAAATATATATTTTAGTTGCGTTTGCAAAAATACAGATACAGATATTATAGTATCTTTGCAGTTTGTAAAAATACTATAATATCATACAGATATTATAGTAGCGTTTAGTAAAACTGTTGAGTGAAGGGTGGAAGGAAGAAAAGTTTTTTCTGGAGTAGACAAAAAAATAATACCAATTCGCAAAAAAAAATAAAAAAAAAGAAAAAAACTACAGAGAAATAACTCTTTTCAATACGATGTACAAGGTGTATGCAATGTGTGTGGCTGAGAAATTGAAAAGAGAGTTAGAAAGAATGAGGAGATTACCAGACTGGCAAGCGGGATTTAGATAGAGAAGAAGCCTGATAGACAATGTCTATATTGTAAAACCAATAGTAGAAAGTGACTTAGAAAAAGATGGAGAGAGAGTATGTGGAGTATTTGTAAATTTAAAAGCAGCTTGACAGAATTGATAGTAATAAATTGTGACAATTTATAGAAAGGAAGGGAGTGAAACAGAAAATTTATAAAAAAACAAAGTGTAAGTTGAGAGTGAACGAAGAAAAAAGCAAATGGCTGGGAACAAAGAGAGGCCTGAGTTGCCATCTGAGCTCACAATACATAAAAGTGATATAGAAAAGGTGTTAGCAAAAGGGCAAGAATGAGGAGTGATAATATATTTGGAGGTTGGCGTATGCGGACGATATAGTGATGGTAGCAAAAGAAGAACAAAAACTGAGAGAATTGATAAAAATTGCAAAAAGATTCATGAGAAAAGGGGTTTTGCGCCTTCAGGTGAATGAAAGTAAAACAAAGATAAAAGTGTTTAGTAAGGATGCAAAGAAAAAAAAATTAGAAATGGGGTTAAAGAATATAGAACAGGTGAAAGAATGAAAGTATTTAGAATTTATGTTTGAAGAAAGAAATAGATATGAAGCGCAGGTGAGAGAACTAGTGAAAAAGGGGAACCAAATAAAAGCGAGAGTATGGAGCATGGCAGAGAGAAGTTTTGGAGGAAATTTTATGACAATGTTTGACAGTCTGGAAAAAAGTGTAATTATGTGTGGAGCCAAAATTTGGAGATGGAAAGAATGAGAGGAAATAGAAAAAGTGCAAGAAAAGTAAGTAAGATAGATGTTAGGTCTAAGAAGAGAGACTCCAGGATATATAGTAAAAAAGGAAAAAAAAAAGAAAAATTAAAAGCAAAAGAAGAAAAAAAACCGCAAAGTTTGAAAGATAGGGAAAAGTGCAAGATATTGAAAGAAAGTTAGAAAGTGTTGACTAGAAAATCAGATAGAAAAATGGAAAAAAAACGAAATAGATATTACAAAAAGAATGAGTTCAGCGTAGAGGAGTTTGAGAAAAAAAGAGAAGCGAGTCAAGTGGTGCATGAAGAATTGAAAGCCAGAGACAAATCAATAGACAAGCAAAAAAAAGAGGAAAAATTAGACAGAGCAGGTATAATAATAGATACATGAATCTGATTACCGAGGAGTTGCTGAGATATGTGAAGAGAGAAAACAAAAAAGAGCGAAAGATAAAAGCAAGATTTATTAGATGTAGAAATAAAGAAAGAGACAACAGATTTTGGATGAAAGGAAACGCAGAATGTGTGAAAAAAAAAGAGAAACGTTGAGCACATGATGCCTAGAAATAAAAGAAAGTATCTTAACGAGAGAGAATTTAATGAAAGGAAAGAAAGAAAAAACAATAAAATTATATGGGGGAATTAATAAAAAGAAGAGATGATGGGAAGAGAGGAAATAAAAAAAGAAGAGCAAGAAAGTATAAATAAATATAAAATAAAAAAGAAATACAAATACTAATGAAAAAAAATAAGAAAGAATAGTAAAAGAGAGATAAAAAACAAAAATAAAAAAAAATTAAAATCAGAAAAAAGAAAACATTTATTTTATACTATAGTGAGTAAATAAACATTTAGTATTATATATACTACAAATAGTAGAAGTTAGACCAACTGATATACAAAAAATCTACTATATTATGAAGGTTTTAATAGGACATATCTGTCTATTGTATGCAATTACAATCTAAATGCTATTAGCTACAGAAGCCATACTCTAAAGATAATCATTTCCCCACTGAAATCAGTTCTAACGATCCGATTCATGAAAAGTTTTACACGAGTCCGGACAGCTTCAACAAGATTTTAGCGAAATAGTTTCCTGCGATTAACTTCCTGCAACAAATTTAAAGTCATTTAAGAAAAATAATAAGAAAAATTTTCTTTTCTAAGTGCGCTACAAAGTTAAAATGAAGTTAAAAACTGCCATAAAAAACGTAATTATTTCGCACTGCTAATTTTTAATGCGTGCGGTAAAATAAACTTTAAAAAGATCATCTTTAAAATGTATTTTTAACATTTAAACAAATTTGGATTTTTATGAATGCATACAAAAAAAATTAGATCTTTTAGGTATTTTGAGAATTTATATCCTAAATTGGAACTCAGCTGAATAAAATATGCTATGCTGAATAAGCATAAATATGTATTGAATATGTTAATATGAAACAACCACGGCAGAAACTATAGTTTAATACCTGGAATATGGTCTATGTGGCATTACATTTCAGGCTGAGCTGTACTTCCATGCGACTAGTTCTGCATCATGATTTAATACTAGGAATTGAATAATTGTCATATTCTATCAGTGTAGCAGCAATTTTTTTTTGAATAGTACTTACAAATGGTTAAAAAAAGCAATTTAACACTAGTTAGCATAAAAAGTCTGGATAAAATAGTTTAGAATTTAATTAAATTTAAAATTCAGATTTGTAATTGGTTACTCTTTCACATTTAACCAATCAGGTAATCAATTTTGATTTTAAGTAAATGTTTAAATAGAGTTTCGTAGCCCACTATGAGACATTAAAACATTTAAAAAAATAGAAACTTTCTGACCATTAAAAATTAAAAATTAATCTAAAGAAATTTTTTTTTAAATTCTTTATAAAAATATTTCTAACTAAAACAGCAAATGTTTTTGACAGCAATCGGCAATGTATCACACACACACCGCCCAAAAGACCTGAAAATAATAATATATAGCTTCTGACACATTGTCACGTATGATTAATTGATGATAGCTGCTTTTAAATTTTGCGTCCTTTTATATTACGACAAACAACCATCTCAAAACAAAACCATTTTCTAAACAAAATTTGTCATCACCTACGCCGCAATATTAGTTATATCTGTAACAGCAATAAATAAATTGACGCTTTGATATTTCCAACACTTGGTGACAGTCTGTCATGTGGTTTGGTACCATTATTTGCTTTTAGTTTTCCAGGAAATCTGTGGAATAACATGGAAAGCAAACAGGTGATAACGCGAGCTTTTAATTCCGATTAAGAGTAAAATGATTAGAAATTTCAGATTGTTTTGCTGCACAATGTGTTAACTTTATCTATTTTTGTTTTGCTTCAGAAAACATCAATGGTTTATTGCACTTTTGATAACTGATGATTGCAGTCATAACACTGTTTTACAAAAGCTAGTAAAGTTTTTAACAGTACTTTATTGAAAGTATAAGATTACACGGCAGCACTAAAATTATTCCATTAAGAGAGGATTATAAGTCTGAATTTAGAATACTTGCCAAACTTTTTTGCAATGCCAAGCATCTTACGGCATTGCAAAAAACTCAATATTCTACAATATTGAAAGTAGTACGTATTTATTAATTTTTTTTAAATGAACGCTTAGAACGACGTCAAGACGCTAAAAAAATTAAATAATTATATTTGGCAACAGCTTTAAATAGATCATAACATTGCTGGTAAAAGTACCAATTTATTCAGGTTTTATTTGAATTTAAATGCCAGCTGTTGTGTAATCAAAATCTACAATGTTATAAAAGTAGTATTAAAGGATAAAGTATAATTTATAACTTTATATAAAATATAAATTTTATTTTATAGAAAAAAAATTAGAATTATTTTTCAATTTAAATTTTTTTTAATAATGCAGAAAATCTAAATTTAGAAAATGCCATACGTTGGCCAGGCCCTGTCTACTCGGTATGATTTGCTAGAACATGAATTAAGATTTATTTTTGTCTTGTTTTTCTTGTTATTTACAATAATAATTAAACGAATCAATAAAAACTGCTTTATTACCAATCAAACGCTGAATATTTCAAGAAGATTCACTAAGTTCTCTGTGGTTTTGTTTAGCAATTAATCTATTGTCAAATCTCTTTAAATTCAGGCTGTGGTTAGTTATAAGCTGATAACAAACTATATTAATTTTTCAACTATTAGTCATCTTATGTATATGGATGACATAAAAATATATGCAAACCGTAAAAATCAATTATTCAATTTAATAAAAATTACTGAGTTGTTTTCAAATAATATTGGTATGGATTTTGGTCTTAGCAAATGTAAACATCAAGGCACAAATAAATATACAAATCAAATTTTATCTTATACAATTAAGAACAGTGAAATTATTAACAGTTCAAATGAAGGAGAACTGTACAAATATCTAAGTTATAATTAAAATTCAAAAATATCTCATTTTCATTACTTGTCAAAGACCGTAATGATTTTTGAATCCAGCATAATTGCTGTGCCTCCAAGACAAAGAAGGTTGAACATCAAAATCTTTCGGTATATTCTAACGTCTGAGTCAGTGCTAACATAAAAAGTGAATAAATAATATCTTATATATATTTTATGAGTCAATACGGGAAAGATTTACATGACATTGTTTTTTTTTGCTTCTAAAGCTAATGATGTTAAAAAAAATAGAACAAGGTTTGTTTTTCACCCAATTAAATGGACAATCTAATGTTTTTACAAACAAAAAAGCTACTTTTGTGGATTACAAGATTACTATGGTTGGCCCTTTTTAATTGTGATCACAAACACACCGACTGTCTTCGTCTAAGTGAATATCTTTCAAATACATAGACAAAGAGAAAAAAAAAGTCAAATTAAAAGTTAAAAAAGTTAGTAATAAAAGTCAAAAAGAAGAAACAAAACTTTAAAGTATTTTCAAAAAAGAAATGAAAAACGCTTCTCAATAAGGCCCAAATAAAAAATTTTGTTTTTTGGTCTTGATTTTATGAGAAAGTTATTTTTTTATTAAATATATTTTTGATAATAATTAATACTTGATATTTATCTATCAAAATTAAAGCGGTTTCCTGGCAAAAACGATTCTTTTGCTGGCATAAAATGCAACAAAATATAAAAAAATTTACTTGAATCAATAGAATGTTTATAGTATTTTATAGACTTTGATTGAAATATTTAAAAATGGTGGAGGCGCGGCAAATGCAAAATTTTTCGTAAATTTTTTAATTAGATTAGCGTTTATTGTATCAAATTGTTTAATTTAACATAAGAAAAAAGTTATTAGATCAATAGAAACAATTATATTTATAATATTTTAAAGACTTTAATAAAAATGTTTAAAAAATGGTGGATGCGCCAAATGTTAAATTGCTTAATTAGATCAGGTCTTTTGTATTAAATTGATAAATTGGTTAAGTTATCATGAAAAAAATTAGTAGATTAAGAAAAATAGTTATATTTATAATATTTTATAGTATTTGATAAAAATGTTTAAAAATGGTAGAGGCGCCAAATGCCAAATTTGGAAAACTGTCATCTGCGCAAAGTAAACTTTTTTTTTAGCTTAGTTTTGTGTTGACAATATTTACAACACTAAAAAAAACTACTTTAAATCTTTAATCTCAAGATATTTAATTTTCTTTTTTATTTAATATTTTATTTTTAGATTTTTGACAGGAGTAGTAGGAGCTTCTTTAAGTTATAAATCTTTGTATATACCAATATATTTGGACGAAAAAATAGCATTTCCATGACGACTATTTTCAGGGACTTTTTTCTAATGAGAGATCTATACCTAATGTGCGTAGCTGACTCGAATGAAATAATTAGGATTCTATGTTGTTTATCATAATTATTATACGCATAAAACATTGTCATTGTATAATTCAGTTGCAAAATACAAAGTTGTGTAGTAGAAGCAAAATTAAAATCATTTCTGGTCTATTCAAGATGCTTCCATTTTTCTGATGCTTCCGACAACCGAGACCATTTAGCCTTACATGATTTTTTTCTGCCCATCTAAATAACATGACTAAGTTGGTATTATTTAAAGTTCTGCAAGTAATTTCAAAAGATTTGACAGAAAAATTCGAAGTGAAGAAATAGGACGTGAATTCGGTGATATCATTGGTAGACAGAGCAACATGGAAAAACTTGTGATTAGCAAAAGCTAATCTACAATCATCTTTCAATTCATTATCCTGCAATTCAATTGTAAAATTTTCATCTTTAAGATTTTGAAAAACATTTTCATTTAATTCGGCGATTTTGTTAAAACGTAGAAATACACGGGTTGAATTATTAAGAACCCAATCAAACGCTTTTTCTGGCAAAACTTTTATGACATTTAGACTCAAATCCAACAATTGTAAGTTTCGAAGGAGTTTAAAACTATTAGAATTGAATGTTGCCAGGCAGCAGTTGGTTATGACAAGTATCTCTAAACATTCTAAAGAATAAAAAGCTTCATTTTCGATAATTTCCAATTCACGGTTCCAAGATAAATTTATTTCTATTAAAAATATATTCTTAAAAGTATGAGTTTTTATTGTTGTTATTTTTGTTGCTGACATTCTCAAAATCATTCCAAGAGTATTCTGTTTAGCAAGAAACTCAGTTTCAATTTCTTCAATGTTGCTATCCATAATAGAGATAACTTGAGTTTGATGGGTTATATCAAATTGCTTTGATGTTAAGTATTTAATTGTTTGGCTTGGCATAAAACGTATTTCAGTATTATCACGTATAGACTTTACGGCTGGTCTAGTAAAAAAACCAAGTTCCGTACCATTGCTGTAAATTGAATAATTTATTGCAACATTTTGAGAAAATGCGCAAATAATTAGCAAAGAAAACCATAACACTTTTGCTTTCACACACGTCATTGTTCAAGAAACGGCTTGTAATAAAGCGTTTAATAAAGAATTCAATAGTAATTAGTTCGAGTTTCAAAGTATAAGAAACAGTAAAGTTTGTTAAAACGTAACATTTCGTAAACTATTAATTTGTAATTTGAGTTTTATTATATAAGTTTTGTTTTAGGCAATATTTATTACGATTGCTTGATATTAAAATGTTACAACTTTATTTTCCGAATATAAATTGGATAATTATTAGAGTTTTTTATTAAATTGTGCTGTCGTAATCGAAAATAACGTCTTACGTTTGATGAGGTTAAACTCTAATATATATGTAGTTATTTATGTAAAAAGAGCAATAATAAAATAAAAGAGCATATGGCTCAAGTAGACCTCTGGTAGACCAGTTGGTCAAACGAAAGTACGTTGGAGACTGGTCTGACAAGGTTACAATAGAACCTTAATAATAAAGGATCGCAGCACATATCCTCAAATAATCTACCAAGTTATTATAGCAAAATTTCATCAGTTGACAGATTTTTTTAAAAGTTACTTTAAGGGTAGGTTAGTGCTAGCATGCGCACAATAGTATATTGTTATACGAGTTACATAAGACATTTATTTAGAGCACGCATGGGTGTGTGTCACAAACATGACTTGTAACACGTTTATTTCGCATTTATTAAAGTGTGTAATTCAATATTAATATTAAAAACATATAAAATGAGTATTTTTCCTCAAGTTAGTATAACATAACACTCATAACAATGACAGTAATGTCAACGTTATTGACGTCACAACTACTAACCATACCAACCCACGGCAAAAGTCACTAAAAACGATTACATAAAATTTAATTTTGTTCAACTACTAAATAGAAAAAGAATTATTTTCCAGACAGAACGTTTTATTTTTAGAAAAACTAATAATCAGTTAAAACCTCAAAGAAATAGATTTACCTACAATCTAATATTATATACACAAAACATAAAATTTTGCGTGGAATTGCTTTGTACAATCAAATTAGAGATTTATAAGTTTCTATAATGTTTTTGTTTATCGGATTAAAATAATAGCATTAATGTAAGCACATTTTGAGTATCATTGGTACTAAAAAGGAGATAATGTCATTGAATTAAGAAGACTTTCGTTGAGTATTATATAAATGCATCCTATTAGACTGTCTAATTGCACTACATTCTAAAGCGTCATTAAGATTCTATCTATTATTTAGAAAGTCAATGCGAAAAACAAAGAAATAAAAGCCATTAGGGAAATGAAAACTGTTAATAACTTGTGAGAGCGTAATGAGTTTGGAAAGTTTAAATTTGATCATAAACAAACTTGTTCACTTCAAACTTTTTAACTTAAAATGTAGATAAACAACAGTAAGCAATTTATCATATTTCATGTATTTTTTGCAAAAGTGCTGCTTTTTGAGCGAGTTTAAAGTTATTCTTCCGGGTTTTGTTGAAGAGCCTCTCCAGAGAAGGAACAAATAATTCAAATTTGGTAGGATTTCTATCCCTTTGGAGCTATTAACAAAAGCCGATTACAGAAAGGTGTTACTAGATTCAATTTTTTTTACAATAGGTTTATGAAATGGAAAAAAAATAATTTTCTATTATGCAGTTATCAATAACAATAGAAAATTAATCAATATCTATTTTAAAACATCCGGTATTGATCTATGAAATATTTTAACCACGTAATGCGCTATTTTATGATAATGTATTTTATAATATTGAAATAAACAATTTCATATCATAAAATATTTTGTTTTCATAATTATATAAACAAATATAAAAAAAATAAGAGAACATTACAGCTCACTTGAATTTGTTAGAAAAAGACCAACGAACAAGCAAAAAACGTTCATCATTATACATATTGAAGACTTTATTGTCCTAGCAGAAAAAAAATGTCTTTATTTCCTTAAAATTAATTAAAAACACCTTTAATTTACACCTGAGAGAGAGAGAGTAAGAGACCGACTACCAGAGTGTATCCACCTAATATTTACTTGATGATGATGACAAAGCAGTCTCCAACAAACGATATGACGTCAGCTTTCAGACATTGATAAACACTCTTCTTCAACCACCGCTATGACGTAGCTTCTGGTCATCGACAACTACCCTTAATACAAGAAATGAACCAGAAAACATTTCATCATCATCATCATCAATCTTCTGTCTTCCGCTGCTTGTATTCAGTTGCTGGTGATACGCTTAATGTCATCGGACCATCTTGCTGGTGGTCGCCCTCTGCTACAAAAATCATCTTCTCTGGATCTTGGAGCATGGATCTTTCCATCATTTGGATATCCTTAAGAGTCTCTATTCTATATGTCATGTCAGGAAGTTAGCATTGCTTTAACACTTCTATCTTTAGGGCAAGCCGAGACGTCAGTTTTAAACACCAGGCTTTTTATCCTTCCAAACGCAGTTCAAGCTAATCTCATTCGCCAGAAAATCTATTTTACAGGTTTGGTTGTCTCCACCTAATCGAATTTTATGATCAAGATCTTTGTACATAACAATCTGTTCAACTTCCTTACTAATCTATTTATATAATATATCTTGACCAGAAAGAGTTTTGTCAGCTTTTCTTTTGCCCCATCTACACGATCTATGTATAGGACAATGTTCGTCTGCAAATCTGAAGTGATTGAGTTTTTTTTCATCAATATTTATGTTTATCACATCAAGTTTTATAATTTGAAAGATAGTTTTGGCAGCTGGTGAAATAATTGGTAAAAATGCGATGCAATCAACTCGCTTAAGTAGCCAGATATAATCTCCACCAAATTTATTCAACTGACCCAAGTAAAATAAAGTATTGAAACTTAAATCTCCAGGGCCGTATTTTAAATCGAAAACTATCCCATAAACGCCAAGAGACTTATTACTTGGTTCTAAAATCTCATAAGTCGCATTTAAAAACGATACAATAATTGTTTTCATTTTGTTGACGTCTCTGCCAATCCAATTATTATTTTTTTTAATCACCAAAGGATAACTTTCTTGATGTATTACTTTTAATTTGTGACCAAATAAGTTTTTTATTTTATCTGGAAATAACTGTTGAGACACTGTCTCATTCAAAATTTCAATTTTAAATGGATTGAAAGTGAAAGCTTGTATTGAGTTTTTAAAATTAAAAACTAAAACAAAATTTACAATATTATTACTCCAAATGGTTAACATCACATTTTTAAGAAGATCAATGCTGGCTACTTTTCCGCACACAATAAAAAAATGTTTTTGTCGTGATCCCCAAAATGAGTAGTTTTCAAAATTGTTGAAAATTAGCAGTTGATCCAGAGTTTCAACAAAAACATAATTTGCTCTTGGACACCCTGAAATGTTGCTTTTCATTGGCTTAGAATATTCAAAAATTGTCGATGCACATTGGTTGTTTTGAATAAACCATGAAAACAGATCTAATCCAGAGCTGAGATTGTAGGAAAAATAATTACACCATTCATAGTTATAATAATCCTCATTTCGTATAAAATAATTTTGAAAAACTGTTTTGTTGTGAATTTGGGCCAAAACAAGATAAATTGTGGATTGCGTCAGGCTTTTCATGATCAATGTATATAAAGTAGACAAACACTATTAAATATATTTACCATAACAACACTAGTAAGAACTCACTTTTGGAAGCATAATCACAGATATCATTTTCTATTTTATACGAAAACAGATTAGATTCCTAAAACAAAAGTAAATAAATAAATTTTGCTTTTGTTTGTTTATTTAATTTAAAGTAGGACTAATAAGTCAATTATTGGAGTTGACTTAAATGTTTATATATAATGTGATTTGGTGTGAAATTGAAAGATTTAAAGCTTTTTAATTACAAAATTCTTGAATAAATCTAGAAGTATATAAATTTAATAACTCAAAACTAAAATAAAACAAAAAAATCTAATCATCTTGGCAAACATTTTAATAATAGCAACAAAATAACTTTAGTGATTAAGAATATCATTAATTTTTATGAGTATAATTCTAATATTTTAAAAAAAAATTAATATCTTAAGAAGAAAATTAGTAGAAACTTGATTAGCTGAAAAAATTGATTCAATAGAACAATTTACTAAAAAGTTTGTATTCGGCGCATCCACCATTTTTCAACATTTTTACTAAAGTCTATAAAATATTATAGATGTTTATCTTTTTACTGATTTTCTAATCTTTGTTTAGAGTAACTTGATTAGCTGAAGAACAATTTACTAAAAAATGTTCTATTGGTAGGCTCAAACTAACGTCGTTCATACGGCCAGGGTCTGAAAGTATTATTTTCAGCCACCAGACCATCGAGCGACTCTAAGTAGTGTTACTAATACTTCAAGAATTTTACTCAAAAATACTTTTAAACTATACCTCTTCAAGCCAGAATAGTGCTACTTGAACCCAAAACAACCTTTTTCATAAGTATCTAATGGTTACTTCTTAGAACAAATTTACTTAAAATTATCAATATTGAAATTATGGATGCTCAATGGTTCTCAATCTATATTCTTGATCATATACTCCAAAAGAGTAGTGAACAGTTTGGGGGATATTATCACCTTGGCGGACCTTTTATTATATTTTACACTTGTTTGATACATTGAGTCTGACTGCAGCTTTAGAATATACACTTTTTGCAATTATAGAATATCTGTGGTCTATACGACACTCTGCCAAAGCATCCAGCATCCTGTGTTGATCTACCAAACTAAAAGCTTTCTTGTAATGCACAAATATTATCAATAGTGGCTTATTGTATTCTACAGACTTTTCAATATAAGTATTGTCAACTTAAAAATGATCATTTTGAAACAAATCCTGCCTGTTCTTGTGATTCAGTCAAAATCTTTATAAACATGAGACAACAAACTTACTGGGCAGTCGTGTCTTAGGTAAGCTATGTCTCTCTTTTTATAAATTTTGATAATAATCACATTGTCTTAACCATATTGAACAAAACACCCAAAGAAGTAACCACCTTCCTTTCCTCTGACTTTATAGACTCTACTAAATTTTTGTCGTCTCCAGATAATTTGCTGTTTTCCATTTGGGAGAGTGCCGTCATATATTTGGAGATTTTGAATTTAGTTTGTTGAATGTTCTCGTTTTTCATTTTTACTAGTTCAGCTATGTGATCTTTGTATGTAGTAGTTTGCTCTTTTTTCGTTTGAATCAAGGATGTTCCCATAGTCATCTTTCTTAGCATGACCTTTAGACTCTTATTTTCTTCAATATCTCTTGTTATAAAATTGCTAAAAAACGGAGAACTAGATGGCATGTGTCTTATGAGCCCGCTTGCTGTGCTATTGACCTCAACCGTGGTAAAGCTTCTGTTAGATAGGTTTTGTTTGTTTTTTACTAATATTAATACTGCCACTATAAGATATTTTAATAAAAATAGAACTGGTTTGAAGCTTTATCCTTTATTTATATTAATGGGTAAAATTACAAAAAAGCTGAACTTGATTGACGTTTGTTTTTTTTTAAAGTTGGTTAAAAATTGCAACGATTGTTTGCAATGGAACCGATATTGATTGAAATGTCAAAGAAAATTATTATGGCAGTTGCCTATGAATTAAAATAATTGCCTATAAATATTATAGTAGTGCATCGGCGGTTTGCGACTATTAATTCCAGTTTGATTTTCCTTCTCTGCCTAGATGCAATTTCGATTAATTTATGAGTTATAATATATGCATTGTGTCACAATGCATTACAAAATGTTAATAGCAATATGATTATGTTTTCATGGTAGTTTCACCATAAATCTTCTTCAAATCGTCGTAATTAACCCAAGCACGAATAAAATCGGCGACAAAATCATTGATCATCATACACGAATTCTATTAAAGTCTCTCAACCAATTTTAGGAAGTCAAAATGTATAACTTATAGATCCCCTGTTAAGCCTCGGAAGAATTTCAATTTTCCTTGCGGCGTCTCTCGATTCATAACTTTTTCCCCGCTTTGCTTAAGAGTGATCGAAAAATTTGCCAGCTACGATATCCCGCAGGACTTCGTATGGGTTCCCATTTGCAATTCCGACGTTTCAGATTAATAAAATCCGTAATCGCGCCCTATAAACTGCGATCCGCTTAATTGCTTTCATCGCGTGTCTGAACCGCAAAATGTTTTATATTTTTGCAATTTTCCGGGCGACTGAAGTATAAACACACATAAAAGGCAAAATTTCAAAAAGCTATTTAGATTATTCATTGAACACGATTCTGCAAACGTTGTTACATACAATCTTTAATTTTATTTTTAATAGAATTCGGATTTAATAACACAACAGATCTGCCTCATTGATGAATTTCTAATTAACTGAACTGTTAGTGACAGTTTAGATTTTTAACAAAGATTTATTTTGTCATTAACACTCTATATTTTTTTATTTTTTTCCTACCGTTTTAATGCTTATCTTATTCTAAAAATTATTACACTCTTTTTACAGTTTTTACCATTTTCGAACTAATATCTGTAAATTTCAATTTTCCAATTCAATTGCAACCCAATCTCAATCCAATTTTTATTGCGTTAATGTATATTTGTAGACCAGGGTAGAAACCTTTAAAAATAATAAAAAGTGAAAAAAAATAATAGTAGAATGAAACCTATTAGAAAAGGAAGAAAATATTATAACAATTAAAGGAAAAATAATTTACGGGCGATCTGAAGTCGGGAAGGGGGTTGGGGTGAGTTTTTAAAGGTAAAAAACGGTTTTTCTTAATTTCCGGCAAAACTAAAAGTCCTATCAAAAAAAGTCAAATGGCAAAGTTGTAGGTAATAAAAAGATCAAAAACTTTTATATATACACTTTTTTTACATAACCTTAAAGTTTATGTGAAAAATTTAAAAAACCAAGTTTTTGGTTTTTTATTTTTATCTTTTACAAATTTTTTTTTTTTTTAACAACATTTGGTGAAAGCTTACCTTTTTATGTCCCAAATACGCTGTAGTTTATTTGATTAAAAATATTTATTTTTTCACCTAATTTTGAATTAATATCGAAAAAACACCCTAATTTTCAATCGAAAATTCACCCGTCAAAATATCAGCTTTTTTCAAAAAGTTGGTATGGTTTCTGTTTGTTGAAATCTCTACTTTCCGATGGTAAAAAAAAATATATGTTACTACAGTAAATCTTCTCAGAAAATGCAAAAATTCAAAAAAAACTTGAATTCGAAAGTTTTTTTTTAATTATTATAAATTAGGTTTTGTTCTTTAATGTTAGGGTAGTGTATGTTTAATTATGTTTTTTCCAGGAATGTTAAGGGAAAACAATGAAAGAATGTTAAGGGAATGTATGTTTAATTATGTTTTTTGTGTTGAATGTTAGAGGAATATATGTTTAATTACACTTTTTTTGTCGAATGTTAAAGGAATGTATGTAAATTTTAGTTTTTCTGAAAAGACGTTGCAAGTTCAGAAAGTCTTCATTTAACAAGAATCTATCAAAAAACACATTAAAAAGTTAAGGGTAAAAGAACGTTAAGGGTAAAAGAATGTTAAGGGACATTAAAAACTCAAGGGTAAAACAATGTTAAGGGAATTAATTGTGTTTTTTTGTTTAATTACAGTTTTTATGTTTTTATTTTACAAGTCTAGAAAGTCAAAATCTAACAAAAATCAATCCAAATTATTGTTTTTTTTTATACGAAACTACTCCTTAATGTACTAACATCTAAAGACTTTTATTCGTTCCAAAAAAACCCACACTATTGTTTAAAATGCACAAATTTATGTTCAAACTGTCATGGTTCTAAAAATTGCTCTAAGATTGAAGAAGAAACCTACGAGGAAGTTAATGATTCAGAAGAAATTGTGAATGAAGAACCAACGCAGTCTGGAAATAATGTTGGAGAGGAAGAAGGTGATAGTCATGAAGATTTCGAAGATCTACTAGAATCGGAGATGTTTGACGAATCTAACGATGAAGAAATGCCATCAGAAAGACAAAAACTAATGGATAAGTGATTAGAATTGAAGATAAGGTATTTATGAATGATAAGATTAATGTGTTTAAAAATATTGTAATGAATAACGTAATCAGAATAAAGCATCTACATTTAATAGTACGGTTTACATTTATATTTATATATAATGAGATTTTCTATGACATAAATGTAATAAGCATTAAATAAATCAACTTTTTAATTGAAACAAATTGCAGCAATCACATTTTTTAGAAAAAATTATTTACAATAATTAAAAAAAAAATTCGAATTCAAGTTTTTTTTGAATTTTTGCATTTTCTGAGAAGATTTACTGTGGAAACATATATTTTTTTTTTACCATCGGAAAGTAGAGATTTCAACAAACAGAAGCCATACCAAGTTTTTTAAAAAAGCTGATATTTTGACGGGTGAATTTTCGATTGAAAATTAGAGTGTTTTTTCGATATTAATTCAAAATAAGGTGAAAAAATAAATATTTTTAATCAAATAAATTACAGCGTATTTGGGACATAAAAAGGTAAGTTTTCACTAAATCTCGTTAAAAAAAAAATTTTTTTGTAAAAGATACAAATAAAAAACCAAAAACTTGGTTTTTTGAAATTTTCACATAAATTTTAAGGTTATGTAAAAAAAATGTAAACACAAAAGTTTTAGATCTTTTTATTACCTACAACTTTGCCATTTGATTTTTTTTGATAGGACTTTTAATTTTGCCAGAAATCAAAAAAAACCGTTTTTTACCCTTAAAAACTTACCCCTATCCCCTTTCCGACATCAGATCGCCCGTAAATTATTTTTCCTTTTATTTTTATAATATTTCCTTCCTTTTCTAATGAGTTTCATCCTACTATTATTTTTTTTGGTTTTAGAAATTATCGACCCTGGTCTATTGGTATTTACACTCGTCAAAAAAGAATAACTTAATTTAATAAAAAAAATAATAGCACAAAACACATGAAATATTTGGTGTTCGGTCGGCTGTTTTTGATAACAAAATCTAAGGTGGCTTAGAACAAATGTCATCAATTTGTGTATTACAAATAATTTCGTATTTATTTCCAAGAAATCAAATAATTATTATAGAAAGTGATAATGATGATAATTTGGAATTGACAGCTCAAAGTATAACAGAAGCAGCAAATTTAACAACACTAAATTTGTTGCCGGAATATACCCACGAGCTGATAACCAATTTTTGAACGTTTTAATGACTTGGGAAAAAAATTTAAAAGTTCCACATTATGGACACAATACTCAATGCTGCGAACGACTCATACATAAATACATAATTTTTCTTCTTAATGAATTGAACACTGCGCTGTCCAGGCTAATGAATAGATAATTTTGTATTTTCATGGTCCAACATATATCTGCATATTTGTTTTTATAATTATTGTTGTCGTAGAAAAAGTATAGTACACAACTCGCACCAAATAGCAATTTTGTATTTTAGGTGCTGCTTTGTTTTAAAATGAAAAAACTACAGCCATATGCTCGTAATACCTAGGTTATTAATAAATAATTGGCTATCAGTTATTATAATTAGGAACTATTGTCTAAAATTCAATTTTAACAGAAATTGTTTAGAAAAGTTGTACAACAAAACTTACATTGTATTATATTGAGAAAGATATTTCTCGTTGTTTTCTTTATTAATTTGAAAAAATGTTGAAAAATATAAGAGAGGAGATAATAAACCTAACAAAAAGCGTCAGCATGCCGAAAAATACTGACGTTTATATTTGATTTAAGTATGTTTGGTATATTTTATGTTGATTTTCGTTGAAAACAAAACAAAAACAATGACAGCTCTCAAATGGGTACCGGACTGAGAATAATCGCCTCAATCGGCTCGTCTGTACAAAGCAGCTTATGAAGAATGAGCCCGCATCGCAGCAAACCTAAAGACTATATTATGTATATGAGCCCTATAAACCGCCGCGGCGGATCGCAACCAAGGTTCAAGTGAAATTTTATGTTGAAAACGCTCCTTTGTTATCTACTTTGCTGTAATTTCTGTCACTCCGTATTTCTTATCTCGTCTCTTACAGGTTCCTCGTTTACAATAATGGCTCGAAGAATGTTTGAATTGTCCAAACAGTTTCGGCGGTGTTGATAATGGCACGTAAAAACGTTACGATCGACGTATGCTTTTAACACACCTCCAGATTTCACACTGCTTTCTACAATTGACATCACGTTGTTGAACTATAAACAGCATCGTCACAAAATGTAAACTACTTGTTTGGAGACAAATACTTAAGAACAGAAACACAATGAGGAAATTTCATCAATAAAACCACAGGTGTGCCAATTATGTGACGAGACTGTTTCAAGCTATTCAAGTTGTTGCATTAATGCAAACAATGAATCTGTCTGACAACATACTGAAATTAGTAGTAGTATTATAATGATAAACTTAACTTAACAAGTAATGTATTGAATATGTTAATATGAAATATTCACGGCAGAAACTATAGCTTATATCTAGAGTAGGGTCTATGTGGCGTTGCATCCATAAGAAGCTCCTGCGCAGAGGGAGAAAAGCCCCCGGTGAGTTACTTTATAGGTACATTTTTTCAAAACCTTTACCTATTTGTTTTTTTTTTGACTAAATATGATAACAGTTTTAATTTTGTTTGCAAAATTATCGGTTATTTGGTTGTCCACATAAAAACCTCAGACAAGCACAAGTAGCTTAACGAAAATACAAATTAAACTCATTGTTCTATATCAGGCTCAAGTGAAGTAAAGCCAAAGTCAGGTTAGGCCGTGTAAAGTAAAATTAGCTATAATTGCCAACGTAATTTCTACACTTAAAAATTGCACATTAAACATTTGTTTCTAACTGTAAACAAAAGCAGTTTTTACACTAAAAGCGCTTTTATTTATTTGAAAAAATAAGATAATAAGATAGAAACTGAACCACTGCCAAGTGTTGAATTTATGTTATGAATGGAGAGGCGGTGGAATGTAGGAAAACGATGATATGAAAAATATATATACACTTTTATCACTTTTATTAGGGAATTTTTACTTTTATTCGGGCGTTATAATTTTAGAGAATCTTCTGCACCGTATAAATCAGTTTTATTTCTCGCCAAATGTTTATCACATTTTATCTTTAATTATGAAAATATGAACCAGCCATAATTCTTAGAAAATTGCTTTTACTCTAGCAGCATTTTGCTATTTCGTTAGCAATAAATTAAAATTAATAGTTATTGAGTATTTAGGTAAACGCCTAAATACATCTGGCATAGAAGAATAAACAATTTAAAGACAAAAAATTTTAATTGTTTCAATTTTTTTCAATTAATAAAATGTCCAATAATTTTACACTAAATATTTTATAATTATTTCTTTCATTTTAGTCAATAATCGCCTTATAAATTGCTTTCTATCGTACAAATCTGTCAAAAATTTCAGCTTCAAATTCTTGCAACATTTCCGCTGAATAAACGTTTTCTGCTTCAGAAACGTTCATTCCGAAAAATGAATTGTTTTTTAAACAAACGCAGTAAAACAAAAACAGTACTAAAATTTGCATAGACACATCTTTAAGATGATTTTCTTTAAGGAATACTAAATACTTTAGAATTATGAAATAAAATAGTCGATGGTGGTTCTTGGGAATTTAAAAACCTTCGTTGGATTGCTTATGGATAAAAAACATTATTGTCTTTTTATGTTTTTATTTATGTTTTTTCTCATTGCACATTTAGTTTAAAAAACTTTATTGTTGTCAATAGATTTAATTTAAAACAACCGTTTATGTAAGAGTTTTTCCAGTTGGCTTGTAGACGTCTTTAAAATGGAGAAGCAGCGCAAACTGTTGCTCGTTCGCAGATGGAAATTTGCTAGTTTGGCGAATCTCTTTTTGAATACATTGCAAAAAGGCGGAATATAAAGTTGGTTTTAGAAATTGGAAACTGCAAGTGCTGTTGAACTTTTCTCTTACGAAAGATTTGACGGACTTTAAGCCGCTTATTACATTTTTTTTTTGTTTTTTCTGACAGTTTATGGTATAGTTTGACAAATCTTTATAGAGCAAATAGTGTAATATTGTACAATATACGACTTTTTTTTTTTTTGTTTTCCGTTAGACGTTTTGCCTTCCACTCGATTTTAAAACTTTTGCTCTAACCATGTTTTACATTTCGATAAACTCGAAATTGACAATTGAACCATAAAAAAGGTATAATATGCTTAAGGAGAAAAAAAAGGAGAAAAAGATTCGTCATTTCTACCAAAAAATTTCTGTGTGATGCTTCGACGTTCAATATTAATCCGATCCAGGCGTCGCTTTTAAACTAATAAATTTGAAGGCGTGTTTTTTGGAAGATCGAATGAACGTCGTTAAAGTCGACGAATGGAAATTCCAAGGGAACTAACAAGCTTCTATTACATTTTTGTGACGAAGCAACGTCCCTAACCAACAATACAAACTTAATATAAAATCTTAAAAATGATCGGCGCATTTTTCTTCTCCAACCTGAAAATGAACTTGGAAATTTCTATTGAAATGAATAATTTAATCCTAAACTCTTTTCAAATCTGCAGACAAAAACCTTTGCCTTGAATACTTTTCATTTCTTATAAATCGAATAAGACTGCTCTATTTTCTTCTTAGATATATCATAGCAGAGATATTTTCTTCCACAAATAAACGCGACTTAAATATATTTCTTTCAATTATTTAAGTTTTTTCCACTTTGCAATGTATTCTGTCACTGTCATGTCAAAAGTTTACTAAAGTGGTAAGCCAGACCTTTTAAAACTTCAATATTTAAAGTTTTTTTTAACCCCACTAAATATCTTAGAAAAAGTTGCTAAGCAACTTTTTGAAAAAAGACCAGCTTGTCTTAAGCAGATTTTGTAAGACTTCAGTTAAGCCAGGTTGTGACATTTGAATAGAAGGTGATCTACACTTAAAAGATCTTCGCAGTTCACATATAAGAAATCTAGTTTTATGTAGGATCCATTTATGTCAGGAAAGAATATGCTCTAGATTCAATTTAAACAAAGCTTCTTGCGATCTTTAGTTTTATTTTTTTCAGAAAAGCTTGGATTTGCTACTAGGAAAGTTACGATTTCTTCCAAAGTAATATATCTTCTGGAACATATAGTGTCAGTCGATTTATGAGCAGCTTTGGCAAAAGTATCTGATTCTTCATTGTTTTCTAATTTTACCTGAGAAGCTACTTACAGAAATATAGACTCTTTTACGAGATCTTTGTAGATCGGTAATAATTGCTTCTACAATTGAATGTTTGGCTACCCCAAAAAAGCTGCTGAAGTACCTTTCAGTAGAGTAAAAAGCTGCTAAAGTACTGCGTTTAAATTCCAATCCATGTGTGTGCCTAAATTCAGTATCATTTAAAATTTGTAACTTTTAAAAATATTTCTATGTTGTAAGCGATGGTACTAAATTTATGTACACAAATAGCTTAGAATCTGAACGCGGTACTTTAGCAGCACTGAAAGGTACTTCAGCAGTTTTTTTGGGGTAGCCAAACAATCAAGATCTTGGAAAAGAGTTTATATTTCTATATACATCTTCTGTTTTCAATTGGGCGTGTACAAACGCTTTTTTTTTGTTTTCTTGTATGTTCTGTTATCAACTGTATGTGACACAATCTGCGCAAACAAAATTTTTGTAATTTAAAAAGTGATTAGAATGAATTTTTTTTAAATTGTCTAATAAACTAAACTCATTTAAGTTTTCTACTCACAAATACAATACTAAAATCACTGCCTATATAGACAATCAATTTCAAAAGCAATTTATCCAGCAACGAACTGCGAATGTTCCAGAAATGGCAATTTTCCCAAAATTAATTGTGCAATATTTTTGTATTTATTGATTAATATCTGTTTTCGAATGCAGTGAAAGCCTTTTGCTATTAAAGTTGTTGAAGAAACTTTTCCCCGAGTTACATTATATGTAGAACCAATGGCACGAGGCAGGATTTATGTCTCCATAAAATCTAATGTCTGATATGCAGCACCATTCAACACGTAAAATATCAATTTCGGAAAGTTGCAAAGCATCTGTTTTATTAAACATTACTTATATCTTACGGAGTAAATTTTCCAGAAGCGACAACACACCGCAGCGCTATTTCTCTTTAAATGTAGGAAATTAATTTTTAAAATCTAAATATTGTGTTCAGAATGATTTTCATAGCCGTACTATTTTCATTGTTAATACGCTATTTTTGACGTTTTTTTTTCATGTTATTAATACTAATTCTAACAACGGTCAGGTCAGGTCAGGTATTTCTAACAACGGTCAGCAGTATGAATCGGAAATCAACCTAGAGCTTATCTTCTGACAGTTTTTGTCAGTAAATGTTTACTCAACGTTCAATTAAAGATAGTAATTTAGTATAGATATGTTCAAATAGGGCCCTTCTTGTCTAATAGATGTAGAGATACAATCAAATGCCTTGTTCAGATCCACCATAAAATTAGTTTTTTTAATTTTAATTTTTAATAATATTAAATTACGTCACTTACTGCCCTACAGAAAACGTTAATTTTTAATCAATTTTGTCAATTGAAAAAAATTGGCTCAATTAAAAAAAAGTTATATTGCCGAGGCTTAGATTAGGTCTAATTTAATTACAAAACTAAAATTATTTTCTTTCAGCAATAAAACAATATTAGGTTTATAAATTTTACTAATTTTGTAAATTAAATTATTATTAACATTTGCAGATAGAAGACCGCTACACTTCAGATTCCCAGAGAAGTGCTAATACAAGATGGATTCTGAATTGCACTAAACCTATCTTTTAAAAAGCTGTTTTAGAAAAAATAAGCCAATTGGAAAATAAAATATAAGCACGGTATTTTTAAGTAGTGCAAAAACATTTGAAGTTTAAAATCCTTTCAATTTGACATCAAATTTCCATTTTCCTGATACACGTCTCTTCACCCTTTATAATTAAATTGAAGGAAATTACTTTGGCCATAAATTAAATATTTTCAAGACTTGACTTTTATCAGCTAAGGTCTTTTAATGAGAAGTTTTATTCAAACAAGATGTAAAAAACTCTATTTATGGTAGAAGATGTGGTAAAGTGTAAGTAGGATACATCTAGAAACTTTGTCAAAAAGTTTTCTTTAGATCAAAAATTTGCGAAATTAACTCAAAATCCTTTTTTACAAACATAAAAAAATCTAATTATAAAACATTAGAATTATGAAAATTAAAAATATAAGCAAACATTGAAAATAATACGCCAAAATAATTTAATTTCTTAATTTAATCTTAGTAGGCTTAACAGGTTTTGAAACAACAAAAACAAAATGAAACGTCAGTTTACCTGATCAGTAATGACAATTTAGGAAAAATCTTTCATTAAAAACAATAGAATTATGAAAATCAAAAATATAAACAAGTAATAAAAATAATACACCAAAATAATTTAATTTTTTAATTTGATCTTAGGAGGCTTAACAGGTTTTAAAACAACAAAAACAAAATGAAACGTCAGTTTACCTGATCAGTAATGACAATTTAGGGAAAATCTTTCATTAAAAACAATAGAATTATGAAAATCAAAAATATAAACAAGTAATAAAAATAATACACCAAAATAATTTAATTTTTTAATTTGATCTTAGTAGGCTTAACAGGTTTTAAAACAACAAAAACAAAATGAAACGTCAGTTTACCTGATCAGTAATGACAATTTAGGGAAAATCTTTCATTAAAAACAATAGAATTATAAAAATTAAAAATATAAACAAGTAATAAAAATAATACACCAAAATAATTTAATTTTTTAATTTGATCTTAGTAGGCTTAACAGGGTTTGAAACAACAAAAACACAATAAATCGTCAATTTTACTGATCAGTAATAATAATTTAGGAAATGCTTTCTTTTAAAACATTAGAATTATGAAAATTAAAAATATAAACAAGCAATAATAATAATACGCTGAAATAATTTAATTTTTTAATTTAATTTTAGTAGGCTTAACAGGTTTTGAAACAACAAAATCGAAATGAAACGTCAGTTTACCTGATCAGTAATGACAATTTAGGGAAAATCTTTCATTAAAAACAATAGAATTACGAAAATCAAAAATATAAACAAGTAATAAAAATAATACACCAAAATAATTTAATTTTTTAATTTGATCTTAGGAGGCTTAACAGGGTTTGAAACAACAAAAACACAATAAATCGTCAATTTTACTGATCAGTAATAATAATTTAAGAAATGCTTTCTTTTAAAACATTAGAATTATGAAAATTAAAAATATAAACAAGCAATAATAATAATACGCTAAAATAATTTAATTTTAGTAGGCTTAACAGGTTTTGAAACAACAAAAACAAAATGAAACGTCAGTTTACCTGATCAGTAATGACAATTTAGAGAAAATCTTTCATTAAAAACAATAGAATTATGAAAATCAAAAATATAAACAAGTAATAAAAATAATACACCAAAATAATTTAATTTTTTAATTTGATCTTAGGAGGCTTAACAGGGTTTGAAACAACAAAAACACAATAAATCGTCAATTTTACTGATCAGTAATAATAATTTAGGAAATGCTTTCTTTTAAAACATTAGAATTATGAAAATTAAAAATATAAACAAGCAATAAAAATAATGCGCCAAAATAATTTAATTTTTTAATTTAATCTTAGTAGGCTTAACAGGTTTTGAAACAACAAAACACAATAAAACGCCAGTTTAACTGATCAGTAATGACAATTTAGGGAAAATCTTTCAGTAAAAACGATAGAATTATGAAAATAAAAATTATAAACAGGCAATAAAAATAATACGCCAAAATTATTTAATTTTAGTAGGCTTAACAAAAAAAACACAATAAAACGTCAGTTTAACTGATCAGTAATAACAATTTAGAGAAAATTATTTATTAAAAACATTAGAATTATGAAAATTAAACATATAAACAAGCAATAAAAATAATGCATCAAAATAATTTAATTTTAGTAGGCTTAACAGGTTTCAAAACAACAAAAACACAATGAAACGTTAGTTTAACTGATCAGCAATGACAATTTAGTGAAAATTGTACCGCTTTATGAGAATTGTTTTTTAATTAAGACAAAAAACTGAAAAAAAATAAAAAACATTATTAAATCATCTACAAATTGTGACAAAACATTGTTTTTATTTATTTTACTATGCGTTGAAATTTTAAAAGATGTATCATCAAATGTCTCTCTAAATCTTGCGCTAGCGCAAGTGTGACGTCACAATAGTATAGCAACTCATCGAATCTAATAAATATATTAGAAGTAGATGTATTATTAAGTCACTCATTAAAATTTTTTGTCAATATGCAAGAAAAAACTATTGTCGGTTCGGAAAGTATATAAATTTTACGTCACAACCGATTATGCTCCTATTGAAAGTCACGTGATTTTAATATTATATATTTTCAAAAGCAATTAGATAAGAATAATTGTAGCCTAATAATGGTGTAAAAACCCACCAAAAGATCTTGCTTTTATGCAAAACTTTTTGCTTTTACCATTTTTTCAAATTAAACTTTTTATTATAATATTTTCGTTGATAAAACCTAATCACATTGTTTTTATCCAAATTTTTTTCTATTCAATAATAAAAAACAAAGAAATAACGTATGCTTAGCAATTTGATGTTAAATTAAAATTCGAAATATTATTAATTTTTGGTTGGGAGTGAGCTAACATCTCTTAAAATAGTTTTGTTTGTTGTTTTGTATCAGGACAAATTTTATAAATAATTAAACATGTTTTTCTATTGCTACAGCTGACATATAAACTGGCGAAAAAAAACAGAAAACTGTTTGTTAACACAAAATAGTCTATTTTTCTATCCTACACTAACTTAAAATAAGTTTTTTTTATCTCTCGGCAGCCGAGAAAGCTGAAAATTTCTTGACTGACTAAGAAAAAAAATCTGATTTTACATTACCAAGATTAACGTAAATTTGATTTCAAATTTTAATACCACCTAATAGTGGGACGTTTAGATTGTCTTGGTTCGTGACGATTGTTCAACCGTCTAGATTTCATTTGTTTTTGTCGTATAGCAGCGACGTCTGGCGGAGAAAATTTGATTTTTTTTTAGACTAGCCAAGAAATTGTCAATTTTTTGAGCTGTCGAGAGATGAGTTAGTGTAAGATAAAAAGTAGTTTTTTTTTTAATAGGATTAACGCTTATACGGATTAAAAATTTGAAACCGCTTATGAATAGTGAGCCGTTTAGATTGTTTTTGGTTCGAGACGATTGTTCAACCGTCTAGATTTCATTTGCTTTTGTGACGTCTGACGGAAAAAAATTGTTTTTTTTCTCGGCTAGCCGAGACATGGTCAACGTTCTCGGCTGTTGAGAGATGAGAAAATTTCATTTTGATTTTGTGTAGGATAAAAAAATTATTATTTTTGTTTATGAAGTAGAGTGCATTAATCTAGCCTCGAGCTAAATCAAACAAAGCGAACAATAAATCAAACGTATTTATTTGAATAATGTACAGAATTATAAAGGATATGTGAGATGTTACAATGCAAATTATCCTGATGATATGAAGATTTATAAATAAATATTGATAAACAAAAAACCTACCTTTTTATAATATCACAAAGTTCGCTAGATCTATGAACATTTAACAAACAAATAATACGTAACAATTATTATGTACAGAAATATATAATTTAAGTTTTTGGGGAAGCGAATAATTTATTAATTCGCAAATTGCCTTTGTAATTATCACTGTAACAGATTTTTCTGTCAAATATTCAATTATTGAACAGTCCACTGTTGTTGGTGAAAGTTTTAGGCGAGGGCAAAGTTTTGGCGAGCAAATATTTAGTAAGTTCGCTCTCAAAATTTCGAAAATCAATTGAGTCTTCGAGTGACTGATTTGAATTAGGGGACACCGGATTATTCCTTAAAACATCATCATCGTTTGATGTTGAAGCGGAAACGGTTGAAGGTGACGGTTGAAGATGGTCTTGTCGCAAATTATCGCACGTTTCTTTCATTTTCTTCAATTGTTTTTGCAACGTTCTATATTCTTCTAAAAATTTTTCTAATTGTGCTGCATGATAATCATAAGAATTAGCATTAGGCGTCATGGACGTAGGTGAAACAAGTTCTTTTCGATATGCCACTCGACTTTCCAACGCAGAAACCTCAAGTAATGGTGTCGAAGACAAATCTTCCACTCTCGTGAGATTTAGATAACTATTAGATATTTTATTTACCCTGTTTTTGTTTTGCTGAAATTTAGGACAATCTGATGCCCTACGAAGACTTGATCCGCCACTTTCGCAACTACTTTCACCACCACTGCTTCCATATCTGCTTTCAGGGAGTAAAGGTGATTGACTGTCACTGCTTTTGTAACGACAACTTTGTTTAAGAGCCCTTTTTCGAGGCAAAGTGCAAAACAATTCTGCAATATCGGCGACACTACCGCCTTCGCTGTTCGCTTTATTCCCGAACTTGTATGAAAAGTTCTCAATCAAATCAGGATATTTCTTGTCACTATCGTCCTCCATCAAGCTTGACAGCTCGGTGTTATGGGTTGTCGCATAACCCCCAGATACTTGCCTACGGAGTAGTTGCGGTGGAACGCTTGGACAGAGGGATGTAGATGCTTGCTCATAATTATTATATGAACCAGACGTTGTACTCAGATTCTTCCGGATATCGTCTCTAGAAAAAAATTTAATAACTAAAACATGTAATTTATGAAAGTTAAAAAAGTCAGACCAAAGTCTTATTTACAATAGAAAAATGTTTGCAAGGTGTTTTTCACATTCTAAGCTATTATTAAATGATTATATTTTAAGCCAGCAGTTTTAATATCATTAGATATTGTTGCTATAAAACAGAAGAATGAAATCTAATAAAAATAAAAATAAAAAATTGAAATATTAACAAACAAAAATTGGAACATTTCAAAGAATTACTATAAGGAGAGGTATAAAAGAAAGAGGGAGAAAACAAGCGAACAAATTTAGAAGAAGAAAGAGCGAGAGAAGATAGCAAAAGAAGAAATAACAAGAAAAAAAGTAGAAAGCATTCTAAAAAATCTTAAAAAACAAAAATCTCTAGAAACGGATGGGATACCAAATGAAGCATGGATGTTTGGGAATGAAAAGGTAAAAATCAGACTGACAGAAGTGTTGAATGAAGTGTGGAAGGAAGAAAAGTTTCCTCTGGAGTGGACAAAAAGAATAATAATACCAATCCACAAATAATAAAATAAAGAGAAAGAAATTTTTTCAATACGATGTACACAGTGTATACAATGTGTGTGGCTGAATAATTAAAAAGAGAGTGAAAAGATTACCAGACTGGCAAGCAGGATTTAGAAAAAGAAGAGGTCCGATTGACAATGTCTATATTTTTAACTGGTAGGGTGTGAGATATAAAACAAAAGAAAGGGAGTATGTGAAGGATTTGTAGATTTAAAAGGAGCGTTTGACAGAGTGGATAGGAACAAGTTGGGGGTATTTATAAAAAACAAGGAAATAGAGAAAGAAATAGTAAAAAAAATTTAGAAAATTTTTAGAAAAACAAAGTATAAAGTGAGAGTAAATGAAAAAAATAACAAATGGCTGTGGACAAAGAGGGTGCTCTCTAAACCCACTACTGTTATATATAAGTGATATAAAAAAGGTCTTAGCAAAAAGGCAAGAAAGAGAAGTAATAGTAGAAAGAAAAAAAATTTAGATGTTGGCGTATGCGGACGATATAGTGATAGAGAAACAAAAACTGAGAAAAATTGCAGAGAGATACATGTGAAAAAAAGATTTGAGGTATGTGAAAGTAAAACAAAGATAATAAAGTTTAGTAAGAGAGCGAAGAAAAAGGTAGAACGGAAATGAGGGAAAAAGGATATAGAACAGCTGAAAGAATGGAAGTATTTGAGATTTATGTACAAACAAAGAAATAGAGACAAAAAGACATAGACGAGCAAGAAAAAAGAAAAAAAAATTAGAAAGAGCAGGTATAATAATGGATACAAGTATCTAACTACAGAAAAATTGCCGGGATATGTATAGAGAGAAAGAAAGATGATAGCAAGATTCAGATGTAGAAATGAAGAAAGAGACAACAGATTTTGGATGGAAAAAAATGCAGAAAGTGTAGAAGAGAGAAAGAAACATTCGAGCACATGATAAAAGAATGCGTAAAAGTTAAAGAAAGTATGTTAGCGAGAGAGAATGTAATGAAAGGAAAGAATAGAATGGATGAAAATAATAATGAGGGAGAAAGAAAGATTAAATCAGAGAGAAAATGAGGAATGAATAAAAAAGAGAGATGATGGAAACGGAGAAAATAAAAAAAGAAGGGCACGCAAAAATAATGAATATTTGTTTTTTATATTATATTATTTATAACACTGTACAGTGAAGAAATAAAGATTAGTATTAAATAAAACTAAACATAAAAATGTCAAATTAAAGTAACATTATAATATATATTTTTTCTTGTTGCAAATAAATAAAGTTTCTAAGAAAATGATATTTGTAGCAGATAAAAAATTTATATTATTATATCGAATGAGCTTCTTAAAGTTCATCATCCCATAACTTCTTATTGATCATTTTACAATAAAAAATTGTATGCAAAAGCTGTCTTTGTACAATGTACAATCTTAACAGTTTTTTTCGTGACCAATGCAATATATTTCTAGTATATTTAGAAAAACTGTCATTTGAAATAAAATGTCACAATCTAATTAATAAGGAATTATTTTATTATCTCATCTCATTACGTATGCTTAAGAATGCCACCCTATATAACCTTAATCTTTCATCAGCATTTAATAACGCAAACATTTTTTTGTCTCATTTACAATTGCTACTACTAGTACTACTACTTTCTGCATTTTTTGATTATTTTTTTTTATTATAAAAGCTCTAAAACACGCCAATAAATATTGTTTACATTTACCAAGCTATTGATTGTAATCCAACTTTGGGTTACAATCAGCGAAAAAAACTTTTAAGATTAACAATTTAAATAATTTTCTTGCTGTTCCTGTAATATATGCATGAATAACAGCAAAAATAATTCAAGTGTTTGCGAAGAAGATTGGAAATTGGGAGAGCAAATAATGCATCTACGCCGACTTATAAATTGAGTTGAAAATTTGCAAAATCAATACGATTCAGCAAAAAAAACGAGTCAGTAGAAACCTAGATGAGTTTTAAACATAAATGAAAGAAAATAATTTTTTTCTAAATATTTTAATGTTTGTTAATTTGTATAAGATAAACCATAATATAACATACTAAAAGCTGTACAGTTTATTTAAATAACTTATTTATTTATTTATAAACTAATATTACACAAATTTATGTAAACGTTGCTAAAATACTTTCTACTGAACTTGAACTGACTCCCACTCTCGCTTGCTGCTTACTTATATCGCGTTCGGTACCGTCAGTCTAGAGCCAACTAAACAATCATCTCGAATCTTTGATTCCGTTACAACATTTTAACCAATTAAATTATAAATATAGAACATTTTGACTTTTTAATGATATGTAGTGATGGCCCAATTGCAGAAAAAAAAAACCAAAAAGAACAAACTATAACTAAAATGTCAAAAGTTGTATCTTGTTTTTGTTAAAATATTATTATCAAAGACGATCAACAACATTGACAACAATTAATTTGATTGTAACACTCAAAACAGGTCAGGTCAGGTCAAAATCAGTTAAAAACTGCAACAAAATATTAATTTCAGCATCACTTAGAAGCAAAACATTTATTAAATTACGGGTTTATAAAAACTTATTCATAAGTTGCAAAAAATCTGCAGTATTAAACTAGATTTGTTTAATCAGAAAATAGGTATAAGATAATCTATATTGTGGTCGAGCAAGCACATCGCTGGTTTTGCTAATCAAATAGACATTTGTTCGAAATAACGTGCTTAATCTTTGCAATTTAATTTTTTTTTAATTTATGGTAATTAAGGTGGTGTAAGGTTACGCTTTCCACCCTAGTGTAATTTAACATTAATTGACGTTTATTTAGGCTAAATTTCTTAATCTGTAATAAATAAGTAATATTATGACGCTCATAAAACATTATCTTATCAAAATTTGAAAACACTAAAGTCTTAAATTAAAATTTTACAGTAAAAAAATCGATGTTTCTTGCTGCTGCTTCTCCATAAAATGACTGAATAGAAAGTTTGGAAGCTGCCGAAAGAAGGTTGAAAAAGACGTTACACCCTTGTACTGTTATAAAAGCAAAAAAGTTGGGAGGCCGTTACGTGAATATTTATATCGTGAAATTTTAAAAATATATAGGCGCTGGAATGTAAATGTATGTTTTACCTGCACAGGTTAATATTGTATTTTTTTTTTGTCTAATGATTAATGGATATCGCGTTTTACTCAGAAAGATACATATTAGGAAAAGGCATGTTTCAGGTGAATTTTCCAGTACGATATCATCATGTATTTAAAAGATCGTTAAATCCTAGCGCCTGTAGCAGCTCTAATTTTTCAGCACATTTTTGTAAGTATAATTAACTGTAATTATACGGAAAGTCTTTTCTTGTACGAATAGAATTGATCTGTTGATTACGAAATTTGTTAGATTTTACAGACTTTGATTAAACAGTTGAAAAATGGTGGATGCGCCAAACGCAAAAGATCTAGTAAATTGCTCTATGGCAGTTGCGACTTTTCTTAATCTTTAAAATTAAGAAAAAATAACAAAAAAAGACGTTTTCTTTCAATTTTGATTGAAATGAGTTATTATTTTGTAGTCAAATCAAATCAAATCAAATTTATTTTCCCAAGTAGAAGTACAAATTCAATGAACATAAATACAAATTAATCTTTATACAATAAATACTTAAGTATAAATTTGCATGTTGTCACATACATATATTTAATTGTTATTTATTTAATTTATGAGTTGCCTAAACAAAATCTGCCTGTGTGTAGTCTCACATATCATTAAAATATTCCAACTAGCAGATTTATACAAATACAAAAATTTAAAAAGAAATTAAAAAATAGAAAAAAAAATATATAAAAATAACGTACAATTTCAAATATACAGAGGAGTGCAAGGTGTTAATTTTGAGATAGAAGCTATTTAAAATATTAAGAGATACAAAGAAAAAGCAAGTGAGGGAGAGCACAAACCTAAAGAAGAAAGATAATCAAGCAAGGTAATAAAATTAAAAATCATTGTATTTACTATTTAAAAATTTCACAAAATACGTCGAAACTTTCTTTTACAAAAGATTTTAGATTTTTTTTAATTTTTTTAACAGGTGTTGTCTTATCAGTATTCATTAATTGTTTTATTTTAAGAGGTAAGTGATTAAACAGTTTTGGACCAAAATAAAACACAAAACATTGTGTGTGAGTTTTTGTACAAAAGGGAGGAACAATCGACTGGTCTTTTTTGGTCCTTGTGTAATAACTATGACCGACTTCACAGAGAGATGAAGGATTTTTGAATACCCATAGGAGACACTGATATGCAAATACATAGTTGCCTAATACTGAAGACATTTGATTCACTGAATAGCAATGTTGAGGAAAAGCGACGATTTTTATTTAAAATAATTTTTAAAATATATTTTTGTGTTATATTTAAGCTGTTTAAGGCATTTTCATACACACCACCCCATATCACAATACAATAATTAACAATTGATTCTACTAGTGAATTATAAATAATAAAAACATTTTTTGTATTTAATATATCCCGTAAACTGTAGAATTTGTAAAATAGTCTTCTAAGTCTCTTATTTAAGTAATTAACATGAACCTTCCACTTAAGATGACAGTCAACCATAATCCCAAGATATTTCACATTATTTGCTCTCTCAATAAATGGACAATTACAACGTTGATTATTTTTACAACTAGTGTCATGAATAATAAGTTTATCTTGGTCAGGTTGGCCAACCTCCGTGATGGAAATACTTAAAAATTTAGTTTTTTCCAAATTGAGACTTAGGAGATTAAACGTTAACCAATTTTGAATAATTTTGATGGAGTTCGACGCATTATAGTAAACATCTTTCCAAGAGCTACCTACAAAGAGAAGAGCAGTGTCATCAGCGTAAGCAATTATATTAGCTTCTGTTTGAAGTTTTAAAAGATTATTAATATATATTAAGAACATAATAGGTCCAATAACTGTTCCTTAGGGTACGCCCCTGGTGACAGTCATATAGTCACTATATGTATCATTTATTTTAACGCACTGTAGCCTGTCTGTTAGATAGTTCCTGAATAATTCTAGGGATAAGCCTCGTACTCCTATTTTTTCTAATTTAAACAATAAGATTTTATGAACTATTGAATCAAATGCCTTGCGTAAGTCCAGAAACACCGTTAAACATTTTTTATTAGAATCTAATGCATTTACAATGCCTTCACTTAACTTACAAATGGCGTTTTCGGCAGAAATATTTTTTCTAAACCCATACTGATTATCTGATAATACTTTATGTGTCGTTAAATGATTTACCAATCTGGTTTTCAAACAATACTCAAAAAGTTTTGAAAAATTATTAATGACAGATATGGGTCGTTAATTTGTTGGTAATTGTTTATCACCTGATTTAAAAACTGGAGTAACAGTAGACTCTTTAAATTGCTTAGGTATTCTGCCTTTTGAAATAATCAAATTATATATGTGGAGTAAAGGATTTTTTAAAAATAAATGAAATTTTTTAATGAAGACTGTAGATATTCCATCCGGACCACATGCCGCATTATTTTTTAAGTTATTTATATACAGAATAAGCTCAGATTCTTTTAGAGGATTTATAAATAAGCTATTAACAATAGGTTGTTGTAAATTAGTTGAAGTAATGTCGTCCCGCGCCAATTCATTTGATATATTTACTGCAATCTTAGTAAAAAAATTATTAAACATATTTGCTTTATCAGCATCATTTGTTAATGTTTGACCATCATTATCTTTGATATTAAATTGTTTGTTATTTTTCTTTGGCTTACTATCTGTTATTTCATCAACAATTTTCCATATTTTTTTATAATTATTGTTTGCATTTATCAATTCATTTTTATAAAAGTCATTTTTTGTACGTCTTATAATGTTTTTTAACATATTTCTATATTGTTTATATTCTTCATTTAGTTCAATAGTAAAATTTTGCGATAATCTCTTTTTTAGTTTGTCTCTAAAATGTATGGAATTTATAATTGCTGTAGTGATCCACGGCTTCAGTTTAACGTTTTTATTATTTATTTTCTTAACAATTGTATTTAATTTGATATTATTTTGTACTTTATTAATGAAATAGTTATACGATATTTCAGGATCATCTGCTTGAAAGACATCATCCCAAGTTTCACTTGATAGCCATTTCTGTATTTTATTATAATTTATTACCTGTATAGTTTTTTTTCCTTCGTCCGAATTGTTTCTGGTACAATTGTGTTCAGAAGTAATTGACAGTAATAATGTAAAATGATCTGATAAATGTGTATGAAAAACCATAGGGTTGAACCTAAGATGTTTCTGAATACGCTTATTTGCCCTAGCAAAGATATGATCTAGTAAACTCTTATTATTTTCAGTAACTCTGGTAGGTGCATTAATGTAAGAAGTGAAGTTATATAACCCCATGGTACAGATATAAGAATTTACTGAATTGTCATCTTTATCTAGAAGGTTGATATTTATGTCTCCAATGAATATTTCAACATCCCTCATCTCTAATTTTGAAAAGTAATTTTCAATATCACTTATATATTGTATTTTATCAGTTGAGGGTGGTCTGTAAGAGGCAGTTATTCCATATGTTTTATTTTGAATTTCACATGTTACTTTAATTAAATTTATTTGAGTCAGGTTAACGACCTTTACATTATAGGTTAGGGTGTTTTTTACATAAACAACTACTCCATCATTTTGATTGAATTTAGAGTCGCTATAATAAAAATTAAAATTTTTTATATATAGATTATTTTCCCCCTCTAACTCCCAACATTCTGATAAAATTATTAAATCTATGTTTCGGAAATTAAATAATTCTAGATAGATTAGTAATTCGTTAAAATTTCCTTTCAAACTTCTTACGTTAAAATGTATAATATTTATTAATCTCTCACTTACCACTTCTTCTAAACCATCACTAACCTTTGAAAATACTTTAGTTTTAATTTCTTCTATCTCCTCATACTCCTCTCCAAAAATCAGCATATATTTATTTATTTTTTTTTTTTTTACTTAAATTTAAAGAATTTATAAAGGTACAAACACCAATTCAAAAAAGAAATCCCAATACAAATCGCCCCAAAAGAGAAAAATATAGGTCTATACAACAGCATTCTGTGAAGATCTAGGTAATTACTATTCTAAAGGTCTGATATCATCAATAGAATTTAATTTTATCGTTTTTCCTCCATAACTTGCAAAAATAAACACATTGCGTGGCCATACATTTTTGAATCCTAATTTTGTCTGTGCTTCTTTCAACAGGTTTCTCCTGACACTGACCAAATCTTCTGTCAAAAATAATTTTTGACCCTTAAAAGTTTTAGTGTTTTTTAATAGAAACTGTTTCAGTTCATATTTGTTAAATTTTATTATAACAGGTCTAGGTTTGTCTTTCTTCAGTTTGGGATTACCAATCCTATAGCATGATAATATATTCTCTTCTTTTATATTAAGGGTATTTTTGTTATTTAGCGTTTTAATTACGTAACCTAGTAAATGTTCTTGCTCTTTCTCTTTTTCAGATAAGCCGTATACGCAGACATTATTTGCCTTTTCTTTTTGCTGCAACTGGATAATGTTATCTTCTAATAAATACATTTTAGCTTCAAGGATTTTTATTCTGCACTCAACATTCTACAGTTTTTCTTGTATCTTATCTGAAACCTTATCTACGATCCTTTCGATGAATTGTTCGTCTTCAAGTAATTCACTGATTGTCTCTTTAATAATTAATTTTATGTCTTTATCACTACGTAACTTTGCCATTTTTTAAATTGCCAACACTAGACACGTTATACTATTACACAGTTGACTTTGTAATTAAATAGATTAGTTTTCGAAGTAATTTTTTTTTTTTTTTAAACTCTTTCACGGAGCGATTTGAACGCGTGTTATTCGTTGTACGACATCTACAGGAATTTAGTAGTATTGTAAGAGTTTATAATTTTATAATAATTTATGTCCATATTTAAAGTAAAATATGCCAATAAAATCTTGTATAATTGAATGATTTCGATGAGGGTTATATGACATATTAAGTTATTAGAAGAATAAATAGGTCTTAGCATTCCTGGAAAGGTTGAGTGACAGTTAGTGAACTGAGAGGGATGATGACGTTTGGTAAAATGTGTCCGAGCGGTCGGTCCAATGTACAGTATTATATTGAAAAAGAGAGAAAGTTAATTATTATTATTCGCTTATTTTGAAATATTTTATAGATTTTGATAAAATAGATGAAAATGATGGAGGCGAAGATATAATGAAAAACACCTTGTTTATCGAGTTGATTAGAATCTCACCTTGCTTCTTGTAATGTCCTCCTCGGTATGTGTAGATCTTCTTGATCTAAAAGATGTTCAGGAGAGTTCCATCTTTTCTCCATAACGTTATCAGTCCAAGGTTTAGCCGACGGTGTCGAAGTTGTGACCGCCGCTTCAACTACGCCTTCCTCCTCATCCTCGGCTTCCTCATTATCAGCAACAGGCACGACCCTATATTCACCATTTTTTTTTGCAGCGACAACCGCAAGTTCCCCTTGCACTGCACCCCCATTCGAACTTTCCACCACTTTATGATTCATTTCAATTTTCTCGTAATTATCCTCTCTCCGACACTCGCGAGTTCTCCAACTTGCCATTTGTTTCTTCCTGACCGAATACACGCACAAGGCAATCAAACAGGAAGCCAAAACGAGAGCAATACCCGTAATTACACTCGCAATCAATATTTTATTATTGAAAGCGGTTTCGGGAGGCTTTCTAATCACGGCTAATGTTACGCTCGCCTCAGCTTTCCCGGCTTTATTTTCAGCTGCACACACATACACACCCGCATCTTGAAGATCGGCACTAAAAATTGTTAAATCACTTGAATTGTTTTGTAAATGAACCATATAAAGTTTTTTACCATTCGTATAGGAAGATCCGGATAAATTGGCTATCACTTTATTTTTTAATAACCACCGAACTGATGGTTCGGGAATCCCTGCTATCCGACAAGCCATAGTAACATTCCTACCTTCTACTCCTCTTGTTTTACTTTCATATGCAAAAATTTCAGGAATACACGCAAATTCATCAAGATCTAACTTATCCCATGATTTAGAACGCAGTCGTGATGGCGCATGGCAGACGGGAGGAATGCCGAAAGGAACATTTTTTTTAATCATCCATTCACGTAGCGGTCTTAATGAGCACGAGCAGTTCCATGGATTCCCAGCTAACTCTAGACCTTGTAAATTTTCTAAAATTGTAAAAGAAAAAGAAGTAATATCACTCAACTTGTTGAACTCTATTTTCAGCGATTCTAGCGTCATTTCAAGTCCCGCAAACGCTTTGGTTTCAATCATTGAGATTCGACACTCTGAGAGCTCTAATTTCACCAATTGTGGAATGTTTACAAAAGCATCATTTAAGATTCTTTGTATTGGATTACCATTTAATTTCAATTCTCTAAGCGCCGGAATCGAATCGAATGTATGTGATGGAACTGAATTTAGCGAATTGTGGCTTAGATCCAATTCTACTAAATTTATAACTTTTCTAAAAGCGTAACGTTCCAAGCTTTTCAGTCGACACTGAGATATGTACACTTTCTGTAAGTTTAGAAGACCAGCTTTACTAAATTCGTCGTTTTTGACTGTGACCAAGTTGTTTCTTGTTAAATTGAGGGCTTGCGTTCCAGCGTCTAGATATAAAGGAATAGAAGATAAGTTAGCGTTTGGACAAGAAACCGACTCCTTGCCACTTTTCCATTTACATTCACAAAGATGGGGGCAGTCGGCTAATATCATTTGAGTGCAGATGGCCATGAGGATGGCTAGATGAAGGCCAAATGAAGACATGTTTATAACTGTGACAAATCATCGAGCAGACTGTGGATCTTCGGCGTCTTCTTCTTCAGTTTCAGTTATTGACACACCACTTGAAGACCTGCAAAATAACATACAATTATAATTAGCAATTAGTATAAATAAAATTTGCAATGCTTTGCAGCAAAATCTGTCTGTTATTTCATTTAAATTTGCAAGCGTGTAATACATTTCAATTATTTCTAAACAAATAGCTCTGAAAAACGAGAGTCCTGAAAGATCTTATCACTCTTGAACAAGCAGAGAGGCTCATCTACATCATATTTAGTGACCCTTGCGTAGGCGAAACGCAATTGTTTCGAGATTACTTCATTTCCGCTTCAGAGTAAACGTCTATTTATCCTGAAGCTCCCGTTACTGCTCCGTAAATTAGCTTTCGCAACTACAAAATGTGCTAAAAAGCTTGTAGCAATTTATATGCTTCCTTTATGATGTTTACTGCAGATCAAACAAAGTTAATCCATATTTTGTTGAATTTTCAGAAAATAACTCTAATTTATGCCTGAAAATGATGACTACTTTTTTGCATAAATTATATAATAATTTTAGCTCAATTAATGAAGTAGCAGCTGAATAGTGTTTTTTACATTATTTTTCGCTCCGGTTTCATCAATCACCTGCACTCATTGGAGTGCAAGTTTTTCAGATCATCCGATGTTAATAATAATTGTGGAACACGAATTTCTTCTAATTAGCCGTTTATTTTTTGAAAAACTTATGCGAATGTTTCCTAGATACAAAACGCTTTAAAACTAAAGATTTGCTAATAAAGATAAAATAAAGAAACTCTTGAAAACAAGGAAGAATACCAAAGCTGCCGAAACACAACCGAAAATTTTTAAGCTTTATTAGATATTCTAAAGACAAAAAAACCCACTGGAAGGAAAGCATAGATTATTATCAAAATTCTTAATCTCATTAAAAAAAAAAAAGCTATATAGGAAAAATCGAACAAAAACAATTAGGAAGTCATTCATTAAGAGAGAAGGTATTTTGACAATTAAGAGAAGAAAACTGCTTACATGACACATATTATGAGGGGAACAAATAATTATGCAGGGAAAAATCCAAGGCAAGAGATCTATAAGAAAAAGACGGCATTTATGGTTGAAAAACCTTAAGAACTGGTTGGGAAACAGGAATAGTGAACTATTTAAACTGAGAATTGCTGTGGGCATCTAAAGAAGAAGAAGAAGCAGTAATGTTTCTAAGCTTAGTGAGAAAACGGTTGGACCGTATTATTTATTACTAATTTGATATTTTGTAAAATTTTTTTCAATTATTTGTTTTAATTGTTTTTTTTTTGTAGTGGAAGAAATGATATTTACAAAAACGATTATTGCTATCTCTCCTTTCGCTTTATTTCACTGTCTCTGTGGAACACTTTCGTATAAAATTAAGAACAAATCAGATAACAGAATATCCTTCTTCTATTATTATTTTTTTTACAATATAGTATCTTATTAAAATAACAAATAAATAAAAACATGGATTGATAGGTGGAAAAAAAATTTGCACTTTACAAGATAAAAGTGTAAATTTAATTTAAATTGTGCGTTTTTTTTAATCAGCTTTTTTGTATCTGAGAAATATTAATATTACTAGAAAACTTCAATCTGTATATTAAAAGCCGGATGCAACCTAACACAATAGAAACGCCCTAGACTGCTACCTACTAAAAAATCCCAACAATAAAAGCTCTTATATAAATGATTTTTAATGAGCACTCTTTTTGTTAACTGTAATCACAGAGGAAAAACGGCGTTATTTGGATTTGAAACTTAAAGTGTGTATAAAGGGCACTCTACGTTTAACGAAAATGAAAGCACAAATTAAAACACTTATTTAAGTTAATTAAGCAAATAAAAACGTTAGGTAAACACTTCGTAATTATCTAAACAATAGGCTTTACATGCAATCTGTGTGTTTTTTTTTGTCTACAGCGATAAACATATAAAAATTTACGAGCGTATTTACAGTGGAAAATGGCCCAAAATTAAACGTCACGTCAGCATGCTTTATAAAATTGATAAGTTAATTAAAATTGGGTAATTATACTAACAGCAAGGAATGAATAATTTTCTTCAATGCATTTAGGTCACTCTAAATAACAAATCTCAGTTTTGATAGATACAATATGAGATGAAAAGTATATCGCTGATTAGACAAGTTATCACGTTAGCGCTTTTTGCCTCAAACACATATCGATGATATGCAATGTTCTTCAATTTCTACCAACAAGTACACTAATAAGATTAATGCAAATTCATTCAAATTATACTATTTTTGCGTTAAAGATAAAGTGCGGTTTACGTAATCTCCCAACAAAATAGGCGTGTCTGTTCTTACAGGGTTGTATTCAAAAAGTGCATGCCCTTCATGTTATAACCGAACTATAACTGAAACGTACTTAATCAGGCCCTGTCAAGTCAAGAAAGCTACGCTTTTATATGGTCTTTGCATCCAATACTACCTATACCACCCCATCAATGATCACGCGTTTTGAACATGTTTCGTTTTTATTGGAACTCCTCAGCATTATGGCGTATTCGCTTGACTTTAATATGAGAATTTTAATAATGTTTAAATAATTTAGAAAGCAAACGCTGCAGTGTATTGATTCTGTTCTAGCATTACCTATTCAGAGAATATTGAAATTTAAGTCGTAGGATTAGTAAACAATATTATTGTTTAAATAACTAAATTTTTATAATAAATTTTTTCAAGTTTTTAATTTCGAGTACAGCTAAATTTAGGTGAGCTATATATTTGCTGTTATTTTAATAGCACTTGACATTTTTTAAGCGAAAGATTAACTTCACCTTTTGTGTTTTATTTATGGAAGAAATATGCGCGCTTTCTTCTCCAGACTCCTGCGAATAAATTTGGGAATGTCGTCGCGGTGGTTTCTGGAAGAAAAAGACTTGTACGGTAAGCCGATTTTCTGTTGTAAATTCTGCCAAGCGGCTTAATGTTATCAATCATATGGCTTTTATAATCCGTGGACGCCCTTCAACAAAAGTAAACATTTTGATAATTCATCGTTTTGAAGTGACAGCTTTTATATCTTAGTTTTGTCTAGAAGGCGGCTTTTTTTCAGAAAATATTTTATATTGAAGCGGCGCTCTCTCCGCTTCAGCTCAAAAGCAGATATACAATAAATTGGTATAAATGATATCTTATATATACTGAGTAGATAACAAAAAACACTGCTATCAATAACTGTCTTATTTATTTCGGTATCAATGAAGTCGGCTAGTAGAACTAGCGACATCTATTACATCATAGTTTGACAAACTAAGTTTCTACATAGGTCACTATATGCCAGATTTTATAGACACAAAGTGAGATAAAAAGTATATTGCTGATTGGACAACTAAATTATCACATTAGCGTCTTTTGTCTGAAACGCATACTAATGGGATGCAATCCTCACATGCTAATTCTGGTATTGGTTAAAATTTAAGTTGCTTCAAAACGTACATTTAATGTATAAAATAGATTTCAAAGAGTTGAAGCATTTTATTCTCTATCCGCTTTTCTCGTTGAAAAATGTAGGCGGTGACGTGATTGTGAAGGAAAGAGGGACGAAATGTAATGCAAGTCAGTTGTAACAAATTATTTAAAAAGTCGCCTATTGGACTGAGATAAATGACAAAAGTAAAGTTTTATCCCATAACACATACGTAACACTTCCATTTAAATTAATTCTCTCACTTGGAAACAAATTGCAATCAGTTTTCATTCTTTTTCTGTCAGGCGTTTTAAATAAATATGTCATCATTACCATTTGTTATCTATCATTGTACTTGCTAATTAATAATAATAATAATACATGTTTTGTTTCTCATAAGTGTGCCATTCTCAACCATACAAATGATAAAATTATTCCGTATCGGCGTGGCTTGTCAGCGAAATTGTCAAATGACATTTGAGACACAAATCAAAAAATGAAATATTTTGAGAGACAAAACATTGTTCTGAGCATGAGCAGGAAATAAAAAAACTCGTACTTTAAAAGCTTTTTTTTTGACCAAATCATCTAACATAGCAGGCTCTTCTACATCTTATTCTTTCCTGAGATATACTACACAATTAGTGAAAATAGCAGTTGCAAAAAATAATTTGTAAGTTTTAGAAAATGTACGTACGGTAGTCTATTTGTGACGATTTGTAGGTTATGTTAGATACTTAGATGGCTTAGATTGATTAAAAGAATATATCTCTAATATTTGAGACAATAAAAGTTTTGCAATAAAATATTTTATTTTAGTTAATTAGTTTCTTATGTCATTTAGTGGTGTTGTTAAAAGTTGTTTTGCTTTTTACATCACCATTCTCTTCATTTTTATTTTGTGATGTTTTTGCTGTAATTAGTATTTAATTATCTTATACAATTTCAAGTATAGATTCTTTAGGGAAAACAATGATAAAGACTTTTTATAGAGTTCAGCTCTTGATAAAGCACCTTTCAAGTAAAGTTTTATGTAAATTACAGTATAATCCTTTCGTTTTTGTTAGGTGCATAAAAGATTGTGCTTAACGTTATCAAAGTGGATCAATGATTAAACCAACACGCATCAGGGAGTTAATTAACTTAGCAAAAATTTAGAATGCTTTCTAATTTACATGAAAAGGTTCTGAATAAGAGATAATTCGTTTTATGCTCGCTCGGCTTTATTACTAATTTCAAGCGAAATATGCAATAGTTATTTCTATTTAAAATTAGACTGGTGTCTTATTATTAATGAAATATTATGGACATACTAATCAAATTATATTATATTTTATGAATAATTAAACACGTCTCAGAGGTAGTATAAATGGAATTATTTTGTATAAGCGTGGCTTGTCAGTGAAATTGTGACATTTTTTTTAATAAATACTGCGAAAAGCCAACTTGTGATGAATGACTGTTTCAATTTTTTAAAACACGTAATAACTTGGTTGTCTATTTAGAACATTTAGAAACCACTATTACTACTAATAGGTTTATTTTTGCCCATACAGGCTTAGAATATACATACTTTAATAGAATATTACACAAATTGTTCTATTCTATCCTCCCTATTCTTCTTCGATTTCTCTTCCTTTGTCTTTCTTTTCCTTTTTATCCATACCTTTTTCATCCTCTTTATCTTCTTTCCATGTTCTTTTAGTATTTTCTGCTCTATCTCTCTCATCTATTCCACTTGTGTTATATTGTCTCTCTTTCTTCATAACACATCTTACATAGTCTCTCTTCCTTTTCCGTTTAATATGTGCTCTCTTTGTCCATATTTTTACACTTGAATCTCGCTATTATCTTTCTTTCTTTCGCACTTTCTCTTTCCAGGTACACCAGTATTTCCTTTAACAGACATTTTTTATAATTTTTGTTGTTTGATTCTTTCTTAGTCGCTTTCACACGTCTCTTTGTTTATTCCCTTGGTTTCTGTTCTTAATCCTTCTACTTTTTCTCACATACCTATTTATTCTGTAAAATTTCTCTCTCTCATTCATTTCTATTAATTTTTTCTTTGACATTTATTCAATATTTTTCATTCATTCCTTTCATTCATTCTATTTTCATACTTTTTCTTGCTATCACTCTCAGCTTGTTTGTTTTATATTTTTCTCTTATTATATATCTTACTACCATCTCAGATACTTTTATTGTATTCTTTCTATTTCTTCCTATTCTTTTCACTTCCAGATTTCTGCCCCGTACATCAATAGACTCTCAAAGTTTATCATTTTTCTCTTAACATCTTCTCTCCACTTTGTCTCTCCTATTCCCCACTATCTTGATGGTCTTCTTTACGATCTCTCTAACATACGATATGTCCGCAGCTCTTTTATTAAATGTATACCTTAAATACCTAAACTTTCTTACTCTCTCTATTTTCTCTTCTTCTCATTCTCAATCATCCGTTTCATACTTCCTCTTCTTCTTGAACATCATTATCTTTGTTTTATTTACACTCACTTTTAGCTTTTTCTTCCTCACATACTTTCTTATCAATTTTCCCATCCCTCTGCCACTCTTTACTACCATTACACATCATTCGCAAACGCCAGGCTTTATACTTTTTCTTTTCCTACCACACATCTTGCTATTTGCGCTTTTCTTAACATTTCCTCTATGTCAGCCATATGAATTGTTGATAACAAGAAGCTGAGCGAGCACTATTGTCCTACTCTTTTTGTTGTTACAAGCCATTCACTCTCTTTCTCTCCTGATCTTACTTTGTTTTTTGTTTTTACATATATCTTTTCTACCTTTCTCACCAACCATTCGTCTACTCTTCTTTTTCTCATACTTTCTATCTACCTTATCAAACGCTTATACGGCCAGTCTTCTTTTTTTTTCACATTGTTCGTAGCTAGGTGGTTTAAAAATAGTTCTACTTTTTTCTCTAAATCCCACCTAGCAGTCTGGTATTGCCCTCTTTTCTTCCATATTTTTATATCTTTTCCCACCTACTTATTCATAATTGACGCATACTGTGTTTAGCAAAGTTATTCTTCTGTAGTTTTATACTCTACTTTTTTCAATCTTTTATAGATAGGACATATTATTGCTGAGAATCCTTTTTCTCTCCACACTCCATTCGTTACTTCTATCAATTTTTCTATCACTCTTTTTGTTCTATACATCCAATGTTCATTCTTCATTCCTTTCCCCCTTATGCTTTTCTCTTTCTCAGCTTCTATATCTGTCTCTCTACGTCCTTCAGTGTAGAACATTTAGAAATTTTATTATAAAAAAATGATTTACATTTTAGTTGATAATTATTTTTAAATATAATAATCTATTTTAATAACTCTTGATAACCTATTTTAATACTCTTGTCTAAATCAATATTACGGTCTTTCTAAATAAAAGCAAGAATTGTACACAACATGCAATCCTGCAGCAGTCCAGTACAGCAAAATTTAGTACGGAAAGTCAATGATAGTGCAACTAATTTCTCATTTTTTGGTTTTTGAGCTTTGTTAGTACTGTTTTATATAAGTTAAAATATAAATTTGAATTAAATGGTGTTAAAAAATATTTAGAGCATTTATGGTTATATATTTCACGCCTCTGTTGTCCCCTTCTTAGTGTCATTAGACTCTACTATTTACAGACAGTATTAATATTTTTGACATTTGTTTTATTGTCAACAAAAAGTTGAGAGTGTTAAAAAAGTGTTATTCTACTACACTGTAAGAGTTTTTTTGAATGAATCTTGATTTGTAAGTGTATTAAAAGCGGTTTTCAGCTTGGTGCCTGAACCGTGTTTCTCTTAATTTAAATCTCACTTTCCTTGCAGAAGATACTCCTAATATAAAGACTTGAAACAAAGCGTGTCTTTGTCACGTATTTCTTTGAAGAATCGTAATGAGAATACTCTGTTAACATTGCTCGAGTTTTGTTAGATGCTTTTTTATTCTGCGTAAGGGGCTAATTGAAACCTAAAAGAAAGGTAAGTAGAAGTTGGAATTAATATTTGATTTGGGCAGTTCTCGGGTGTTAAAAACGAAGCGTTTCTCGTAACGACATCGCATTTTATCATAACTGAAGCATTTTTAAGCATCTTATCAGCGGTCCTTTGTAATTTCTTTGACCGTAATAGGAAGCAGAAGCACTTTAGCTTTCAAGTCTCTCAGGAAATTGCAGTGCGAGCTGGCCTGGTTAACCAACCAGGCGTCCTCCTTTCGCTGTTTGTTTAATCTCAGCTCTCGCTTACATGTTAACTTCTTTAAAGCTTGAATAGACTGTATCTAACTGAAAATTATTTTACTTAATGACGAAAATATTGCTAAAGATGTTGAAGAAGTCACATCGAGTTTGCTACCCAAGAAATACAAGCACGATTATTACAAAGAATTGAGTGGGAAACAGAAAAACGATGTTTGTGGGGTAAGTGAAGAACTGTTGGGTTACTTCTTCAACGCCAAACAAAGATTCGCGGTTTCTGCAATGTGGACGAAACACAGCATGTTAAGATCGACATTAAAGCTTGCACATGACACACAGTATGAGACGCCCATCAGCAAACTGGAGCCGATTTTAGTATGGTCCAAAGTTATGACCGATAAAAGTCGACAACCGTGGCACAAGCGCATGTCGAAGAATCAAATTAGAGCAAAGCAGATATTGCTAGGAAGATACTGGATGAAAATTCGGAAACAAAAGGTAATGTGATTGTGAATACTAAAACAAAACACTTTCTTCCACAGTAGCGTCTAGATAACGTTCTCCTAGGCGTCTCCTGACTCAAGCTCGTCTCAGCAAAATCTTGATTCATCAGAGAACATACTGCTCTAAGCTTTAAGTCTTAATTGGCATGTTCTTCAGCAAACAGTCTTCACGCTCTATTGTGTTCAGTTAAAGGGATTTTATGCTGTTAAAGTAACAAAAATGTAATTTGTTTGAAGAACTAAATAAATAAATTATTAATTATTGATATTGGAATCAATTTTTTGCCAATTTTCAATTTGTTATATTGTTAAAAGTCATAATTTTTCTTGTATTGATCAGAATTATTGTTTTCAATTATTGATAGTTAAATTCGATAGTTAAAGAAGAAGAAAAAGTTGTAATTATGCCATATAGAAAAAAATGACGTTAGAAATTTTGAACTTGAGTTGGAAAGATTAAAATGGAAATTCTTAAGTCTTCGGTGAAATATGATGCTCCTTATTTGATGGCATGGGCGCCATCTGCACGAAGAGTAAAGGGTGGCTTGTAGAATACAAATAAACGTCACCAGGAGTACTAGACAAGCAAATGTGTCAGATCTGCATAAATGAATAAAGAAAATGTGTCTTCGCGTACATTTAACATTCTCCAGGCGAAACAATTAAGGAAGAGACGTGCGTGAAGTTGAATATATGATTGTAGATAAATTCTAACAGGTTGCGAAATTGAGAACCAACTATCCGCTTAGCTGACAAGAACATTATTTTCAATAAATGTTTAACAACAACCGAGTTATTTGCGCAAATCCGATATTGATTACGACTAAATTTGGCTCAAATCCCAATAAAATATTAGCAGTTGAATTTCATTATAGAAAATAAAAGCTAAGAACATTTACAAATTATAAAAATTAGAAAATCTAACATCTAAATAACGTCATTTGAGTGTTAGAACAGATACTTTGGCGCAGCAAAAGTGAGGTTAGCGTCATTTTCTTGAGTCAGGAGTCATTTTTATGATTGTGATAGTTTTACTTGTTGTATCATTTGCTTGTTGAATCAATTTATAAACATCATCTTTTTTCAAAAGTGTCTGTAATTTACTGTACTTTGATATATCCACATCCTTAAACATAATCTCAGCATTTTTTAATTTTTTTTTAATTTCTAATGTTTAATATATATCTCTATAATTCTATCATTTAGACCGTCATAAGTGTGTCCAAAGTAGAATTTATCTGTCTTGGAATATTTATTTAAAGTTTAATGCGCTGTTTGTGCTAAGTTTATTTATAAAAAGATAAATGCCATCAAGATTGGAAACTAGCTTTGAACCTATATGTTATTAATACTTGCTCCAGGCGTATCCCAAATTGAGGAACAGTAATTACAGGGTCCGTACAGCGATGAGGACACCCTGGGTGTTCCGAAACTTGACTTGCTAACTCCACTCAACAGTACTTTGTTACACTTGGAAAGTTCCATCTCTTTACAAGAACTTAATAACGTTAAATGCTGCAAATTTCGGGTTCGTGTTGAGAATTTAGCATTGCGTCGCGACGCTACTTAGCTATTCTTGATGATAAGAGAAGTTGTTTCGGTAAAAGCTTGCGGTTTCAGGTTTTGTCATAAGCATTTATCATTAGAATTTGTGGTGGGCCATTTTTTTTAAATCGCTATAATTAGTCACGACCGAAACGAATAAACAAAATTGGCGGATGCGAATAAATAACTGCAATAAGCCGGAATTCTGCAGCAAATACCGGATAATGTCCTGTTGGGAATCGAGACACGATATAGGCGGGTCTCTTGCAAATATTCCTTGAGCTGTGTTAGCAAGATTCATGGATTTAGAGGAAAATCGGTTCTCAGATGCTATTAGGAGAATTATGCCATACTTATCAAGATAAGACGACAAACTCTTGCACGATGGATAATCTTTAATTTATTATTTTAAAACGATCAATAAAATGCTACTTTTTTTTCTAAAGTCTGTTCTCAAAATCTTCTGATTTCTGAAACTTTTTATCATTGAAAGTGACATTATCCGATGAATTGCAATATTGAAGTGGAATCACATCTGAGCAGTGTTCTCAAAAGCTAATTGTAACACAAGTGGCAGTTGTTTTGTGTAACTTAGTAAAAAAATATTAATTTGCTGTCTGAGAATGTCTAAGACAACAATTTTTGTTTTGTTATAATGTGTCACACATATTTTTTTTTCATATGTAACCGATATCATCATATCAAAAGCAATAAAGCCAAATTAAAGCGTTTTTATCATTGAAAGTGACATTATCCGATGGATTGCAATATCGGAGTGGAATCACATCTGAGCAGTGTTTCCAAAAGCTAATTATAACACAAGTGGCAGTTGTTTTGTGAAACTTAGTAAAAAAATATTAATTTGCTGTCTGAGAATGTCTAAGACAACAATTTTTGTTTTGTTATAATAAGTCACACATATTTTTTTTCTTATGTAACCGATATCATCATATAAAAAGCAATAAAGCCAAATTAAAGCGTTTTTATCATTGAAAGTGACATTATCCGATGGATTGCAATATCGAAGTGGAATCACATCTGAGCAGTGTTCCCAAAAGCTAATTGTAGCTCAAGTGGTAGTTGTTTTGTGTAACTTAGTAAAAAAATATTAATTTGCTGTCTGAGAATGTCTAAGACAACAATTTTTGTTTTGTTATAATAAGTCACACATATTATTTTTTCTTATGTAACCGATATCATCATATCAAAAGCAATAAAGCCAAATTAAAGCGTTTTTATCATTGAAAGTGACATTATCCGATGGATTGCAATATCAAAGTGGAATCACATCTGAGCAGTGTTCCCAAAAGCTAATTATAGCTCAAGTGGTAGTTGTTTTGTGTAACTTAGTAAAAAAATATTAATTTGCTGTCTGAGAATGTCTAAGACAACAATTTTTGTTTTGTTATAATAAGTCACACATATTATTTTTTCTTATGTAACCGATATCATAATATCAAAAGCAATAAAGCCAAATTAAAGCGTTTTTATCATTGAAAGTGACATTATCCGATGGATTGCAATATCGAAGTGGAATCACATCTGAGCAGTGTTCCCAAAAGCTAATTATAGCTCAAGTGGTAGTTGTTTTGTGTAACTTAGTAAAAAAATATTAATTTGCTGTCTGAGAATGTCTAAGACAACAATTTTTGTTTTGTTATAATAAGTCACACATATTTTTTTTTCTTATGTAACCGATATCATCATATCAAAAGCAATAAAGCCAAATTAAAGCGTTTTTATCATTGAAAGTGACATTATCCGATGGATTGCAATATCGGAGTGGAATCACATCTGAGCAGTGTTTCCAAAAGCTAATTATAACACAAGTGGCAGTTGTTTTGTGAAACTTAGTAAAAAAATGTTAATTTGCTGTCTGAGAATGTCTAAGACAACAATTTTTGTTTTGTTATAATGAGTCACACATTTTTTTTTTCTTATCTAACCGATACCATCATATCAAAAGCAATAAATCCGAATTAAAACGTTTTTATCATTGAAAGTGACATTATCCGATGAATTGCAATATTGAACTGGAATCAACTATGATGGGCAAGAGGAATATTCCCTATCTACGTATCAAAATTGTTGTTAACATATTCTTAAACTTTTAGATCATTGAAGGTGATTATATCTAAAATCTTATCATTTAAGCCAATAAGCATAGTTTTTTTTTAAACAATTGAATCAGCATTTATAAACAAAAAATTGTGCTGTTAATTTGTGCAACTTTATTACTATAATTATTTTATAAAAATTGCTCATTAATGTAAAATTGTGGATTAATGATATCCATTAACGATCGATTTATTAGTCGACATTAAATGTTAACGTGGCTTTGAATAATTGGTTATTATTAAAATATTACGCACATAAATGTTTGTTTTGCCGAAAAATATTTGTTTTTACTTGCAAACTGCGTACTTGCTGCGCCGGAATTAACTTTCAAAGATTAGTTTCAGCTGTTTGTAACTAAACCATTATAATTCTAACGTAAACACATCAACCGCTACTGACAGACGTTGAAAACTTGGAATTTAATTAGGCCCTCAAAATCTGTCTGAGTCAACAATTACTGTTGGACAACAAGTAAATTTGAATTTATGACCACGAAAATTTTGGCTATGGCTCACTACGTCTGACAGACTCGGCGAAGTATAATATGCGACCCTCGGATCCTGTTTTTATAACAAAACTTACAGAATTTAAGCAATTTTAGATTGAAGTTTTAATGCTTATCGTTTTGGTTTATTTTTGTTTAATTATGTAAAGATCTTTTTATCAATGTCAAGAGAAACCAGCTTTCTACATGTTGACGCTAGAGGTCACTCTTAATAACAGATATCAATTTTGATAGAAAACAATTTTAAGAGAAAATGATTATGCTTGCAACCTACTGAAGAGTTCCAATAAAAACAAAACATTGTCTTTGACTTTATGTGAATTATGTTAAACATAAATGTATTCAGAGCATAAAATTCAAGTTTATTTGATCTTTTTCGATGTTACTCTTAAATACTAGGAATCATACGATGGTAATTGTAATCAGTTTTCAATTACTCTCATAAGATTTAATAATTTCATATTGATTTCAAGTCTTATCAGATGTTTTTGAATAGAAACTCATAGCTATCTTCCATTTAAAATTGCTGCATTTTTTATCTTTTCTTTATTGCCACTAATGATGTGATGGCTAATGAGGTCAATGCTCAAAATGCCTCTTTTTTCTCGCAAAAATTATTAGAAATTTTTTTCTTCTTTTAGTATTTCAATAGTGTAGAATGTCCTATAACAAGCATTTTGTTCAAATTTCACATAAAATACTCTTCTAATTATAAAAGTTTTTAATTTTATAATGATTTATAGCTATTTTGAAAGTAAAATAAGCCCTAAATAACTTGTACAATTGAATCAGCTTGATGAGGGCCTTATGGAACCTTAAGTTAGAGAGAAACTGGTTGGGTAGCGGAAGCAGGTAGCAGTTAGTGCACCGAGAGGGATAAAGACGAATAGTAAAGGTCTTTGAACAGTCGGTCGGGCGTTATTTATATTGGTGAACTGAAAATTGTTTGTCGTCGTGTTGTTGTCGTCGCTAATGATAATGTGTTGTTTTATGATATGATTACAAGAGGAATATAAATTCAGTGCTGTCTCCTTTGATTTGGAGGAATAATGAGTAAAGTATTATTGATAAGATATAATATTACAGGTAGCATAAATATGTTAATATAAAAATCCACGACAGAAGCTATAGTTTGATACTTAAACTACGGTCTATGTGGCGTTGCATCTCAGACTGTTTGGTTGTACTTTTATGACTTCTAAATTGCTATCCTAGCTCTCTACCTCCTCAAAAATTGACGATGAGGTAGAGGGGTGGATTGGAGCCTCTTAACCGCTATGCAAAGCACTTGCAAAGGTCTTACTCTCGGTAATAAAGTATAGTTTCTGCCATAGATATAATTTTTTTTTCTTAATTTTGTTAAAGCTTTTTTATTGTTAAACTTAAATGGTTGTATAATTTTTAAATTTAATTCGAGGATTAGTAAAGGTTACACATTTCTTCTTTCAACATAATCTTGTTTTTCTCTTTTAATGTTTGACTTTAATCTCAAAAAATGTTATAGGAGTGGTTATAGGTTTCATAAATATTTATTTATATGTGCGCTTCGTGCTTTTGTAAATACTCTAAAATACAGGCAAAGATTACAAGCTATAATCTAATTGTCCAGCTTTTTTGTCTAAATATACGTCTGACCCTGCCTGCAGTGCCTCATAAAGTTAACCGTAAGCGCAGTTCTATCTGAATTTAAGCGGCATATTTTAGCATATTTAAATAGAATATTCGCAACAAACTTGCACTCTGTAAACAGATACTTTGGTAATGCGGGCAAATAAATTTCAAGAACGGGGAAATACTGATACTACATAGAAACATGCAAAATACCGGTTTTAAATGAGTCGGTCATTTGCATAGCAAACATACCTCTCAAGGCGTACAACTAATTTGACATATACATCAACTTGGCAAAGATTTGCTCTAGTGTTATAAATGGCTTTCTCCAACATTTTCTCACTCAACAATTTCCCGTTCTAAGCATAAATGCTAGAGTTTAAAAATAAATATTTAATCAAACCGCTAGAAAAACAAAGCATTTTAATGAGCTTCCATTTAGACATAATCGAATAACTATCGTATGGCTCTAGGGAGTTTTCTGCTAAAGACCTAGCAGCTGTGAAATGTTACAGAAATACATGAGAAAAGCTCTCCAGTGTCCAGTGCTTTGGAAAGTTATCGGGTAAACAGAGTCAAACTACCATGTTTTACAAACAATACACTATCTCTCAAAATAAACGATCAAGCCATGCCTTTCAAATAATCAAAATGTTGAAACAGCAAGTTATTGTTCCAAAACGCCTGCAGTGAACTGTTAAAAATTTTCAACAAAAACCGAATAATATACATATTTGACTGAGTTTTCAGTTTGAGAATAGTTTATTTTGTAATGAGGTTAGAATAAAAAGTGGAAGATTACGCACGCAATTGTAAAAAATTGTTACCGAGTAACATACTGTAATTTCTTTACGACTATTTAAATCTGAATTGCTAAAAAACGTTATAGTTTTGCTATTGTAGCTAAAATTAGGAGGCTTTGGTAGACCAGTTAGCCAAAGGAAAGTACGTTGGAGACTGGTCTGCCGAGATGTAGCTTCGATTCTCACGGAGAGTCGCTCTTGTCTGGTTTATGAGTGTGTGTGAATGTATAAATGGGTGTATGTGTAGGAGTACAATAAAACCTTAATAAAAAAAGTCGCAGTACAACTCCCAAACTAATCTGCCAACTGTATCTAAAATACTTAGCTTTTGCCATAAAAAAGCTCAAATTTAAATCTCAATTTTTTTAATTGTGCAAAAAATTGCGACGTCGCACATCAATTTGTGACACCAAACCAGAAAAAGGTATCTAATTGTACAAAAAATTTGTTAAAAACTTCTATTTCTTCCTTGCAATCGATCACAGGATCACTCCAGAATCCAAGACACAGTTTTGTTACGCACACGAAAACCAAGGAAAGATTGTAGCCGGTGAACACGATCGGAGGAGCAAGAGTTTTTGGAAAAATACCACTTTATTGAAAGCTTCATTTTATAAAGATACAAAAAAAAATATATTAAAATTTGGCGTAACCACTCACTGCATATAATATGTGTGTTTAATCTAGTTGCCAAAGTATATTTATTTTGAATTTGTTCTTGTAAAGGATGAATTTGTTTTTATTATCTCGAGTAATTACATATTTATTGGTAGCAGTGTTTGTAAATACGGGCTATGTATTTTGATAATTTAAATTAGTTTAACTCTATTCTGTGAACATCGGAATTAATTGTCACGCAGTTAATTTACATGATGGGACAGGTCGCTTAACTATTCACACTAGATAATATTTGTTCTATTGTACTAAAATCTCTGATTTTGACATATTTGATAAAGTACTTATATAAGTGAAATTGGATTAAAAAGATAATACTATTAAAGCTATTTAATGATTTATCAAAAAGTACAGAGACTTCTTACATAAATGTCTACCATGGGGTTGATAGGCAAATGTCTGGATTATAATATATTCATCTGTTAGCCATATAAATTATACACTAATCAATCCGAAGACGGAGATAAATACATGGAGCAAACACATGACAGTGAAAGATGACTAGAAATGAGCAAAACGATGTAAGTGGATGCGAAGAGAAACTACCCACTCTAAAGGGCGTTTCTAGTCTCAATAAATCCACTATATTCCCTAAATTTTTCTCTGCAATCACCGCTGATCAATTACATTCTATTACATTTTATTGGACTTACCCCATTTAAGTTGTTGCTGCTGCTGCTTTCAATCTGGAACAATGCAGTAAATTAGTTCAGATCTAAATTGGCAAATACTGAATAGTTCTAATTAAATATATATTGATTAATAGAGCACAACTAGAATAATATTGAATGATTTAGTTACATAATTATATACACAAGACTGTACAACATTTTGCAATAAAATGGGGAAATATTAAACTAACTTGAGTCAAAGGCAGTGCATCACTTTTGTATAATTTACACCCCACGTGCTAGATATCACTCTGATACAATAGGCTATTTAACTTTCACTAATCTTTATGAGAAATTATTTAACTTTGTAACGGTTGAATTGCGGCACACGCCAAAAATTACGATAAATAAGCGCCTTCTTGCCATTTTGCGGTAAACTACTGCATGACGCTAGTTTGTGCACTATCGAATTTGCTGTCATCGATTTAGTCTAGAATTGCGAAGACCCGACGCCTTTAAGACAATTTATGTCTTTCGAGTAACTGTCTTTTCTGAACACTCTGTATATAAAGTAAAGCCAGCTAACTTTTTTTATTGGCCAGAAAAAAAAACCCAGGTAGTTTTTAACGGATAGGAAGAGAATAATCCGATAGTAAAGCAGAATTTACTAGATTTTAAGCGGGAAAGATACCGACTCTATATATAGGAGTGGTGATAGCGTCCAAGTTGCACTTTAAGTCCGCCACCGTACGTAGTGTTAGTGTACCCTTCTACGCCAATTAGTGAGTCAAATAAACCCGGTAGTGGGTATTACGTGTGATCACGACTTTTTTTGACAAGAAAATTGGTACGGCTTTGAAGCCACGTTTTGATAACGACTTTACCATTTTCGCGATTACGTGACGTTAGAAGGGGTAAGTTAAACAGTCTCATTAATTCCACCACTAACGGTTTTACTTCGCGGGTCATGTAGGGCAAGTCTAGGGTCAAGTCGAGAGACGACTCAATTGCGGCACTCAATCTTTTCCTCCTGTTATCCTGCTATTTACCATCGAGCTTCCGAGGAGTAAACCACTGCAAAACAACCATCTCCAACGGAAACAGCAGATAAGGTTAGTTCAAGGTCTATGAAAGGTAGAATGAATGTGTGAATGTTAGTAAGCCTTTGAACGACACCTTTAAAGTGAAGAAAACCTTCCTTTTATTATATTTTGTTTCATCAAACTATTGCCTTTATTGTTTGTGGTAATCAGGACAACATGTAAGGGGTGCTTGAGTTAACTTCAAGGGAATTGTCTTGTCTAACTCAGACTGCATCGAGTCCTGTCAAGTTGTGTTAAAATGGTGATAAAATTTTATTTGAATTATTTAGAACTAATTAATTATTTGAACATTCTGGATTTACCTTTTTTTTATTTTATTTCATTTTGAGGCCAATATCACTTATTGCTATCAGTTAGTTTTTTTTTTATTTGTTGTATTTTCTTTTATTTATTTAATATATTAATATTATTTTACTAGAGCTTTTGTTTAGCCTGCAGGTCTTGACCCCTAAAAGGCTAAAGGAAGGCTAATTTCAGCTATTGTCTGAGCTTAGGTTGAGTGGCGCCATCCACCACCTGTGTTCCTAGATTCACGCCTCTACGGCTGAACTACCGGGTAATTTTTGAACAAGGTAAAGCTAGCCGAGATTAGCCTGTCCTCAAGTTTTCCTATTCCCTTTATTCCCTTCTCCTCTTTTCCCCTTGTGTAACTTCACGGTTACAACTTTTATAGATTTACTTTTGACAGGTACGACATTTGTCACATATAAACTACTGTTGATTCAATGGCTTAATCGAAGATATGCAACTCAAGAATTAATTCTAAAAACGCAACATTGGAATAAAATTTTGCTATATTTTTTGGATACAATTTACATTGTGATGAAGTGAGATATGCCAGTGAGAGCAAATAATGTGCACGCTGAGATTTTCAAGTTCCTAAGTGAAGATGAAATAAAGATGTTCACAAGCCTATTTAACAATAGAAGTATGCCCAGAAACTGGCTTAAAACTCACTCTATAACACCTCTAAAACAGCCAAGTGCGAAGACCATAGAACCATTAGTCTGATAAGGCATGTATTAAAAATATACCTAAATGTCATCATGACTAGAATATATAAGCAAGTGTCAGACGAACAATTTGGATTTCGTAACGGGTTTATTAGTACAAAGATGCCTAGACATGAATGTAGACGTAAATATGTATTTGACATCAACAAACTAAGTTCGTTTGTTCATGTCAAAAGCTGCTAAATAAAGTCAACGACACAAGTCTGACATATAAGACAAAAACAATGCAACAATGTCTATGCTCCGTTGTCAACGACAAATGGGAGATGAGCTAAGAGATCAGAAACCGTATTGAACAAGCAAGAAACGTCTTTGTTAGAATAAAAAAGACCTACACAGATAGGAACCTCTTGTGTCAGGATGGTCAAATGCTATGTATTCTATGGTATGAAAATCTGGACTCTCACTCAACATCTTGAAAACACAATCAGAGCTTTTGAGATGTAGGTGTATCGTTGTCTGCTCAGAATATTATGGATACACAGAGTTACAAATGTCAAAGTCTTACGCTGAATTGACACAAATGCCCAGCTACTCTTAACCATCAAAAGAGAAAGCTTCTTTACTTTGGGCATGTATCCAGCAGCGTTTGAGCTGCTAGATAAAGTCAACAACGCGAGTTTGACATTAAACAGTGCAGCAATTTTAGATATCTAGGCTGCGTTGTTAACAACAAATAAGGGATGAGACAAGAGATCAGAAACCGTATGTACCAAGCAAGAGACGATTTTGTTAAAATAGATAACATCTTTACAAATATAAACCTTTCGTGTCAGGGTGGTCGAATGTTATGTATTCACTGTTGTGCTCTATGGTATGGAAGGCTAGATAGATCCTCACCCAACATCTTGAAAACAAAATCAGTGCCTTTGAGATGTAGGTGTACCGTTGTATGCTCATGGATGGATGCACAAAGTCACAAATGTAAAAGTCCAAATCTAAAAAGAAAGCTTTTCATACTTCGGGCATGTATCTAGCAGCTTTGAAACTGCTGAATAAAGTCAACAACACGAGTCTGACATCTGACATTAAGTTAAACAATTAAAAGACGAAACTGATGGTTATTAGCAAAGCCGAAAGTGTTCCAGCAGCCCTTCACCTACTCGGGCAGAAAATTAAACAATGCAGCAATTTTAGATATCTAGGCTGCGTTGTTAGCTACAAATGAGGAATGAGCCAAGTGATCAGAAACTGTATTGGACAAGCAAAAGACGTTTTTCTTAAAATAGAGACCTCTTGTGTCAGGATGGTCAAATGTTATGTATTCATTATCGTGCTCTATGGTAAAGAAGGCTGGACTTCCACCCAGCATCTTAAAAACCAACGCAGTGTCTTTGAGATGTGAGTGTAGCGTTGTATGGTCAGAATATCATGGATGGACAGAGTCACCAAAGTGGAACTCTTACGCCGAGTTGACACAGATGCCCAGCTGCTCTTAGGCATCATAAAAAGAAAGCTCCTCTGCTTCGGGCATGTGATAAGAAACGACAAGTACAAACTTTACATCTCGTTATTTAAGAAAAAATCTAAAAAGGAAGAAGCGGAATTTCGTGGCTGACGACTCCTTTTTGCGTCGCTGTCTCAAAACTCCAAATCTTTATCTTCAATAATTGCCAATCTTTGACAGAAGAGACACCCGAAGAAAAATAAGATTACAATGTCTATTTTAATAAATATAATATTAAAATGTTTTTAATTTTTAAGTTTTTTGTACAACGTTTTCATTAGTTAAGAAGTTTTCCAATTAACTTTGTAGTCGACGTTTCTATAAGCAATATAAAAGTAAATAGACTTTATTAATAAATAATAAGCGTGCTAATCATGAGGATAGCGAGATTGCATCACGTTGGATGATTGCATCGGTTGTAATTATTGCAATAACGAAATTGAGGATGCTGTGATTATAGCCTTGAGCGGAAGGAAATCTTTACTGCGTTCACCTGTTTCCCTAACTAACAACTTTCCGCCATGTTAATTCCATTAGGCGTCATCTGACTTTAAACCACCAGTTTTTTTTCCAACCTGCCAGATACAGGAGATATTTGAAAAGGGTTTGTGCGGCGTAATTAATATTTAAGAAAATTGTTTGACTATACACTACTACAAACTTTGCTGCTGAAAGCTTTGGCAGGCACACGCTATTCATTATCTAGTCGAAACCTAATTAAAGTATTATGGCGGAAGAGTATTGAGTTTGTTAATTATTAAGATCAAAACTATCTATCTTATACCAAATCCTTTGAGATTCGGCAAATAGAAGTTGGTGGAAACATCTTTGTGCAGCGTCAGTTACATGAAAGTTTTTGTTCACTTAAAAATAATATTCAAAGTTTTAATGAGTGTTACACTTCCTCCTTCAACTAACATTAACAATACTCTTCTTCCAATTGTGTAATAAATATTAGAAAACATCTCTTATATAAGACAAGTTTTACGGTGCTATTCTTGACCACACAAAATGGAATAAAATGATGAAATTATGTAGCATGTTATTAAAAACTGAAATTTTCTAGTAATTTTTAATATATTGTAGCTTTATTGTAAAATTAACCGCTTTGCAAGTTCAAATACAATAGCTATGGCAGAATTTTAAAATAGCAATTTTAGTCGTTGACCGATTAAATCTCTAAGCGTCATATGATTTCATAGTCCTATATGCTTCGATCTCACTTGGCTTATCCATTCGGATGTGGAATTCATAAAACGGTTGTTATTTCTCCGATTCCCATTCATAGGCCATAAAGTAGCAGGATTAGTTGTAGCAGTAGCCATTGGAGGCGGTAATTGATGTGAACTCTACAGTATTAGAAGGCATTGTGGCGGCGCGAGACAAAAGCCGCCCTCGGGAAACTTGTAGCCAACCTACCACAAACTTGCCCCGAGCCCTCCGTACAACCCCCAACTCTATTAATGTCCCACCAAACTCGACTCAACTTTATTGAAAATTACTGCCGACTGACACACTCTAACTCATTCTTCTACAACTCGACTGCAAATGATTTTAATGGAAAACACAAAAGCAAAAGCTTTTCTGTTGCATAAACAAAATGTTGTTAAGAAAAACTTTACGCTTCATAATAAGAAAGTTTCACAAATTTTCGGGAATATTAATGAGTTTGATCAGAATATCGAAAACAAGTGCCATTTGTCTAATAAATTACTTAATTATAAATCTAGAACCAATTAAAAACATCAAAACAAAAGCCAAATTTTATTGAAATATAAAAAACTCTCTATAAAAATCAAAAAATCGTTAAAATTTAAAAAAACTACAGCTTTTTTCAAGGGTATATTTTTCTAAAGTGCCTTGTATTGTTGATGCAAAAAATGTTTCTTTGGCTATAAAACGAACAACTTATTTTTTTACGTCGATCACAATTTGTTTACTAAATAAATTGTTGAAGACTGTCAGGCACCGCTCGGACCTCGATGTTGATCCAGTGAGCCAGTGCAACAGCCCGCTGTCGATTACTGTTCACGCATATGCAATGTTGCATTGCTTGTTAGGAGGTGCTAAAGGAACAATCGTCTCAGGGAAGAGCCTGACCGATTGTTCTGACCTGACCTGACCTGACCTGATCTGACCTGACCGATTGAGTCTACTATTTATTTAAATAGATAAATACAGCTTTAACAAATACTTCCTAATGTACAACAGATTGTTTAAGCTTGTAAATACTAACAATAAATTAGAGCAAATTACAATTCGCAAAACACCTAAAACCACCCCATTATTCGTAGTTGTGAATAACGCGTTCTGTGACCAATTACGTTTACGATCAATTCAAATTGTTCATCCCTACAAACACATACAGCTTTTATCTGACGGTACATTAAATGTGACAGAATCAGTTTGGTGAACTCATTGAAAACAAGCTCTTAAATTTGGAAATTAGTCATTTGCAAAATTGATTTTTAAAAACAACGAATGTTTTCATAGAATAGCTATGGAAACCAAATTTGTTTCATTTAGCTGCCACAGGCCAAATAAATAACCACCCTTCTCGCATTAATGCTTAACAGTTTCGGTTAAATACTTTTGAAAAATAAAATAGAAACATAATATGAGTAGACTAAGTAACTAGATAACAAAAATATAACTTTTATGTTATCAATTTTCTATATTCAAATAATGCTTATATTTGAAGGTTCTTCAGGAAAATAACTCATAGTCCACAGGCTTGCCAGTATAATAAATTAGTAATGCCACTATATAAAACAAAAAGAACTAGGACTCTAACCAAATTTTTTATTTATAAATAGTAGTAAAATCAACTTTTTTATAACTCAAGTAATTCGAAAAGTACAAAAACAGCTTAGCATTATAAGCTGTTAAAAACCTTTTAAAAAAAAGTGACCATGTTTGTGATTATAAATAAATCTTCAATTAGTGGGAGTTAGATCCGGGAAGCCCCCGGCACGTTATTGACATACCGAGCATCCGGGAAGTTGTCGAGAATTGACCCAATAATACCTACAAATAGGACTAATTTATGGGTATTGCAAACGCAAATGAAGTAGCCCCAAAGCGGTCAGCATTAGCATTCGGACCTTTATTAAGTCTTTTTCAAACACTAAAGCAGAAGCTCTTGATACATCTCTAATTAGACGCCAGTATTTTTGTTCTTTTGAATTCAAAGTCGCAGATAAAACATTTAGATTTATTCAAGTGCTAGAAAATGTAAATAACGGCTCATCAACAATAATTAAAAATATTCATACAATCAACGAAAATTTGAATATCAAGTTAGTCACGTGGACGAACTGCGAAATTTTTATAAGATTCTTAAACTCCCAATCAGCTCATTTTTGTGGTTTGGTCATAAAAATTAAAAAAATATTAAAAGTTATTATTAAAAAATTGATAATTATTTTAATAACCCTTATAATAATTATAGTCGCAGGTGAGTGGGGAGATAGAAGCAGGTAAAATGACCAAATTTGTCAAGATCACAACTGTCAAGAGCTCTGAGAACTTTCAAATTCGCAACCATCTGAGCACGGTTGTCCCATGCAAGTGGTATTTTTAGTAAAAACAGTGTATAGCCGCATGCTTTTGAATAATTCTTTTAAAATATTTACCGTTAATTATCCACGACTCATCAAAAAGTTTTGCAAATCGCCTTGTGTAAATTTTTAATTAAGTATTTAAATTAGAGGAAGAAAGCTGGAAAACTTTAAGTCTTTAGAAATGCTGGTTTGCATTTAGTAAGACCCGCGTCTTGGTTCATACTTTCCAATAAACTTTGTCTTTAAAATTGTCTTGTTTAAAATTCCAACTGCCGGCGACAACAACAAACTTTAGCTCAAATCGCTATTGTTCAATTATAATCAAGTAATGCAATTAATTCCAACTAGGCGAGTAGTTGGCAATAAGCACAGGGAAAAAAGTTGAAAACTTAAAGCATTAATCAACGAATTTCCTAATTAACACACAATCTATTTTTTCTCCAAATTCGAATAAAGCCGAAGGTCAGATCTATCAGCTTAATGTTGACGGAGGCAATTAGGGCGTAATTAAAATTTTGCGCTAATTATGCAAATATTTTTGGATTGCCTTTTCTTTCTAAACAGAATACATCTTTTGGTTTATTCAATATTTTTTAATTAAATGCCTCCAATATCTCATTTTTCTCGGTTCGCTATTTATCCAATATTTGCATTTCTTTTCTTTTTGATAAATACCTAAATTGTTAATGATTCTTTCATTAAGCTGAATATTCAAGCAAAAAAATTAATTGCAACATTTCATTGCGATGTCTTTTATCATTATGATTATATATATTTTAATTCCTTGTGGCAAAACTTGCAAAAAATTTCTCAATTAATTGTTGACAGATAATACGTCAACTGTCAAGATCAAGCTCAACCCAACTTAAGCTTTCAAAATTACTATAAAAATAATTCCCACGCAACATTAAAATATTAATTTTTCTAAAATACTATTTGGCAGCGTTTATTTTCTTAGAAACAGACGTTGTACAACTTTTTGCCTAAACGTTTAGTCTGAACAATATGTGTGCTACTAATAACAGTTGTAAATTCATAAAACAGTAGAATTTCAGAGTTTCCAAACAAACCAAATGTGACGACGTTCTGTATTGAAGCTTTCAGCGGTCACTTTGAATGCAGTTTCAAAGCGTACAAGAGGACATTGTTGCAGGAAATGTCAAATTTAAATGATGTCATCTAATGCAAAGCCTGTGTAACAATATAACAAAATAAACTGTTTTGTTTTTATAAAAGTGTCTATTGTGTATAAATTAATAGTATTCACTTATACCGCTAATCACCGTCAGGTCATAAATTAAGGTATCACCAGAGGTCTGGTCTTATATTTTGTTAGTAAAATAAACAGTTGAAATGTGATTTATGGCGGATTTGTCCACAGCTTGCTACCTTTAAGTCAATTGTTATTGCACTGTCATAAAAACTAAGTAGCTCTTGCACGACTCTACCTCCTGTCTTAAGGCTCCTGTGCAGTGAAAAGAATTTTCAGATTTGGATTGGTCCCGCAACTCAACTTACACAGTTTTATGACATGGCCAGTGACTGACACGTAATAAACCAATAACTACATAATCATAATATAGTTGAGTCAAACTTGTTGATTTACAACATTACCTGATGTTTGAAATTTAAGATAACTTCTCCGAGATGTTTTGGTAGAATCGTTTAGATAATTTAGACGAGTATAATTCGGTAAAAATAGAAAAAAATTATTTATAGTAAATTGTGCTCATTATATTTTTTTGAAAATATATAAGACTATGATGATAATTATTATTTACAATAAACATTGATTAGATTCTGTTGAAATCTACATATAAACTAGAACTTTTTAAATTACATCTACTTATACAGAGTGGTTTTTAAAAAAACTAAGCTAAAAAAATGCCAGGCTCTGCAGTATTTTTATTTACACCTCGATTTTAAAAATTTACAACAAAATATTTAAAAAAATTATAGATTGTCATGTCTTTTGCCATGAAAACTAATATCGTTCAAAATAAATATATATATAATATAATACCATCTAAATAATGTTGTCGAAGATAATCTTTCTGGGTGTATATAAAAAAATAACAAAATTCTCTATTAGTAACTTCCAGCTGTCCCTGAATTTGGAACATATAATTATCTTTTGGCTTTAACTTAATTTTATTGTTATCGTCTATTATGCAATACGAAATTTTTTTTGATATAATTGCTTCGCGCACTGTCATATCTTTAGAAGCATACGGACATTTAATTTCTAATATAGCATCTTAATCAACAAGACCATCTGGTGAAGCACCTAAAAATTTATAGTCCGGATGAATAAAAATACCACAAGAATTGACATCAAACTGGTATGTCTGTTCAAATAAATCTCGTGCATGGATTTCATTAGATATTCCATATTCTAATGACTTGCAACCGACTTTTGGGCAAGAATATAGTAATGATTTAACAAGATTGGCGGTTGATGTAGTCGGACGCATTTTACATATTCGGCCAAAATTGCTGGCGGTTAGACGAAAGTATTTTTGTTTAAACCACTCAGGATTTGAACTTTGTCCGCGTGTAATGTCTTCAACAGTTTGAAAATTTACCTTATTAAGATTTTCTAAATACAAAGAAGTTAAAATATTTAACTCCTCAGAATTTTTATCTGGTATTATATCGTCTGACTTGCCGTAATCATCATCTGCTTTTATTACCTCAAGCTTCCTTTTATTTTTTGTCTTTTTTGAAATTTTTTTGATGAAACAAAATTGTTCAGTGTATTTTCTGCAAAGTTTGTTTTTATTTAACTTTTCCTGAACTTTATAAAAAAATGGTCGTTTATTATTAAAATTAGAAACTGCCGCAAAACATCGTGTTTCATATGATTTTCCCAGTGAAAAATTTATTCGTTTGCCTTCACTTGACTGTACCCAGCTCCCACTGCAATTGCACCACATACCGCCGCGTCATTTGCATCTACATTTTCTATATTCTGTGTCGAAATTGAGCTCACAAAATTGAGCTCACAAAGCCACAGAATCCACATTTAACGGAAAAAGTCCACTTCTTTTCTCTGAGACGAGCTCAAAATTATTAAAATCACATTGAAAGGGCTCATGTCTAAGAGCTTTCAAACTGTTAAAAAAATGAACAATATCTACAATCCTAGATCCACTTATGTTTTCCGGTGTTATATTTTTGGATGAATTTTCATTTTCAACCGTGAGTTCTGGAAAACTCTCTGTATTTTCAGAGATGAACGCAAAATTTTCAGGAACTTGAGCTTGTTCTTCTGCCCACTTTTCTATTCTAAAATAAAAAAAAAGTCATAGGTCAGGTCAGGTCCTGATAGATAGAAACTGATAGAAGTTCTAGTTCTGATTAATTTAATAACCATGCACTTAATAAAGTTAAAAATGTGAAAATACCTTTTACTCCGTGGTTTTCGCTTCATGCGGTATGAAAACTTTGTGCTTCGACGCCTTCCTCCAGACGGTAACGATCTTTTTCCATGAACTCCCATTTTCACAAATAACAAAAAGCACTTTTTCACACACCAGCAAAAACTTATTTAAAAAATTTAAATTTATTTATTATTTAACATCAATTATAATATAATTATAATTGAACTATTTTATCTTATATTGAAAAACGAATAAAATGAGCTACTCGTTGTCTATGTGCCTCTCACCTTGTTAAGATTCAACTGAATTCAAAATTCACTTCGGTCAGAATATTAGCAGGTAAACACTGTGTAATGAGGGTGTCTTTTAATCTCCTACCACCATAAATTAAAAATTAGCTACCGGCACTTCAAGCAGAGAGATGTCGTAAATCTTCTCACATTTAGACGAATTTTTGTGTCTAGCGAACAAAATGAATATTTTGTTTTCTTGATTAAATCAAAAAATAAGACAAAATAAAAAAAAATAAAAAGAGAGCGAGATAGATATTTATATCATTGCTTAGATGCAACAAAAATAAATATGCTACAGTAAATGTTTTCGAAGAAAAGTTGAGTCAAAAGTTTTGACATATTAATTATTTCCCTTACATCTAGCAATTTTTTTAAAAATCTGATAGCAAGGCGCGGTAGATTATTGTATTTTAGATAAGATGAAAATGCGGAATTTTCTTCAAATTTAAACTAAACCGAAATAACTTGCATCAAAAATCAGTCATTTTCATGTCTCAGCGCATAGGAGTGCTGAAGAGCCTTAACATTACGTTGAACATTTTTAAGTACGAAAAAATTTGTCTAATTAAATATTTTATGCGTAAGCTTTATGAATAATCAAACTTTTAAGCGATATTTATGCTGTGCCGTGTATCTTTTATTTATATTCTTTGCGCCAACACCTTTCGTCACGAACTTTAAAAGCAATCTACTCGTATAAAGTATTTATATCCCACGCGACTTTTGCAAGAAAATGTACCCTATTGGGATCGGAATCTCAGATTCCACAAGGACAGGAGCTTTGCTTCTTGCTAAAATATTTGTGACTCAAGCTGAACATAATAAAATTTCTCTTATTACAACAATCAGTTCTTTGAGCTTCCTACTCAAATTCTTTAAACATACTATTTATAATAACAGCCAATAGTTTAAACTATTATCACTAGCCAAATTTAAGGTCACTAGATTAACACACTACGTGTTCAGGTAGGGCTATTAACCATGCGGAGATTTGTCGCTAACAAGGGATGGAAAATGCAAATGTTGTAGGTGAGACAAAGATGTTACCAGCTTTAGAGAATTTCGTTTGCTAAAATGACAGCAATGTGTCAACGTCCAAAACATTAGGGTTATGCGTATATATGTCACCTTGACAGCTGTTTTTTTTTGACTGACATTACTTAGCTAGTCAGCAGTGACTGACGATTAGAAGCTAATCTTAAGGTTTCCTTATGTTTAATGCATATAGGTCACTCTAAATGACAGATTAATAAATATTTGAATCACAACGCCGGAAACTGGCATTTTGCGAGTGATTCTGGCGGCCAGTGTCGAAGACCAAAGCTCTTAAGCTACGAGCATTGCAAAAGCGTTTTCGGCGTGTGATTCACAAGACTTTCATAATTCCTAGTAGTCATTTTCTGACTTTGGGTAGCAAAAGCCCTGATTTTTTTAAAATTTGGGTTGTTAACGTAAATTTTTCAAAATCACTAACGTTTTGATATTTTTTTTATATCTGTTTTTAATTAAAGCACATAATTGTTTTCTTAAATACCGACATTTGTGAGGTAGGCCATGAATTTAATGGATGTAGTAGAGTGCTTACCTGCAGTAGATAAGGATAAAGTAGTATACCATCAAAAAGCAAAGGGTTTTGAGAGTGGCCGAGGAAGGATTTGCACCTTAACAAATGCGTTGTTAAAATGATTGCTCAATTAAAATTTAAAGCGGCTCAATTATTAACGGGATTTTACGGGGCCCCGTTGGCTCTAAAGCTAAGCACCGCTTAAAGCTCTGGTAATCGTAGATGAGATGGGAGACGATACAATTCTCTGTTACATTAACCCGATCGTGTACTAAATACACAATCACAAATTCGGTTTTGTGGTGAGAGAGTATTCGATTAATTTTTCTCCATCAATTGGTCACCGTTGACAACACGTATTGTTCACTAGCCGCGAATTTTGATTGAAAACGACGTTTCCATTCCAATCCAATCAAACTTTAAACAATAATCGAAATTCGATGTTTTTGACATATTAATTCAGCACAAAACGAGGCAATATAAAAATTTTTAATTAAACTTGTAATTCGTTAACTCGACTGAGACTTGTTGACTCCGATTGAACGATTTGATAAGCAAGACAATGCTGTTTAATTTAAAGCTAAATCCAGAGGGTTGGAATTTTAAAGTAGCGGAAATTGAATATGTTGAGTCGAAAACAAACCTATTTAAACTAAGATTATTTAAAAAATCATAGAAATTGCAATTTTTTTTTAAATATTTATGAAACTAACACATTACCGAATTATTCAATTAATACCTAGTAAAGATACGGACAAATACAATCTTAAGCCAAATCTGTGTCGTGTGTTTAAGGGTGAAAGGATGGTTTAAGCTATAACCTGTTGCAACTAAAGAAGGACCATATAACGTAGTTCCATTTAGACTACTATACTTGTAGCCTCCCTCATCAAAAACCGTTCCTTATTCAAATCTACAAAAAATGATTTAAGAGCTATAATAATTTTAATCGTTTCAAACTCTAAATTTGCCCGTTTTACGTCGTCCACCTCCGGGGGCACTTTCCGGTAAATACAAATGCGAGTTTTAGCAGACACTGAGTTAAGAGACCCTTGAGAAAAGTTAACTTTAGAAGCACATTTTTCACTTCTTTGTTATTTTAAAGGGACACGTTCAGCTCAAGGGCTCAAATAAACCGTAAGTGTGCCAATTAAATACAAAATTTAGCGCCATTTCAAAAAGCCACCCACCGAAAAAGCTTCATTTTTATAAAATTACACTGAAATATTAGCCAGACAAAGCGCACGACACGCTGATCTTCCCCAAGGACAATTTTCCTCGACACCGAAAATCAAATTAAGATATCGCCTAAAATATAGCAACCACAAATAGCTTTTTGCGTATCGTCATGCAAAAATAACAACAAAGGAGTTTTCTAAATAACGTCGACTCAAATGAAAATATTGAATGTTTATTTAACGTGGAATGCGTTTTCCTACAATAGGGTCAAACAAACATTTACATGTCACAATAACATCTTTGTACATCATTTATTTTTTGCAAAGTAAAATACGCCAATAAGGCGCTAAATAGCTTGTACAATTGAATGATCACAATGAGGGCCATATGGCAGCTTAAGATAAAAAAGAGGAGAAATTGGTCTTAGAATCCCTGAAAAGGTTGAGTAGCGTTGGCAGCTAGTTAGTGCGTAAAGACAAGTAGAAAAGGTCTTCGAGCGGTCGGTCGGAAGGACAGTATTATAAATATTTAAAGTGGTAACTGTTTATTGAAAGAGAAAGATAGTTTTAACGTGTTGATCTTGTTGATTAGGTGTTGTTTTGTGGTATAATTGTCAATTTAGTGCTGAGTTCTTGAATTCGGAGGAATAATGAGTAAGGTATTATTGATAAGCATAAATATATATTGAATATGTTAATATAAAACATCTACGGCAGAAACTATAGTTTAATACCTGGAATACGGTCTACGTGGCATTACATGTCAGACTGACAAAAGTGGAAAAGAGGTAAGCTGAAGCCCGTTAACCGCTATGGTTATGTTCCTGTGAGTGGATAGAAAGGTTGTGGATTTTCTTTTTGCTGGCATGATACCTTTTTCTATTACGCATTATTCTGCAAGGGGGAGAAAAACCCCCGGTGAGTTACTTTATAGGCATTATTTTAAGTCTGGGTTAACTGTAGTGCTGTCATAAGCATTATTATTGCTTATTCAACACATCATTATCTAATAAAAACTAGGTTAATATTTACATAATCTTAATACTTATAGACTAGATCATACCATTGTTTACAATTGCTTAGTTGGCTGCTTTCGGATGAATTATTCCATCTAAGACCAAATTGAGCAATGTTTTTAAAATCGCTTTTTACTAAAAAAAAATAGTTAAAATATTATTTTTCCTGTGAGTTCTGCTAATGTAATCTTATTTGTAAATGCAGACAGTTTCATTGCAATAAATTTCAAATATGGCTCCCTGTGGAAATTAAACCAGATGTTTTTAGTTTGCAGTTCTTGACAAAAAAACATAACTGCTCATAATCTCTGATTTAGATATAAGTTAATCATATCCTAGTCGGTTCATTTGGCTCTATTTGAGACTTTTCATTAAAACTGTGTTTATACTTTGAACATCAAAATAATGTAACATATAACGTGTTCTATTCATTCAAACACAAAAGTGCTATTCTAGTGTTCTCCATGTATTTCACAATACCTATTATAACAGTGTGGTAAAACTTTATTAACAGGATTTGATGACATAACGCATACCAATCACTGAAAATAAATATCCCAATAAGCTACAGATAGTGAGTACAAAAATAATACCTATTTTTTAATATTTCTCTATTTTAAATAAATTTGATTTGACTTTTATTTCCATTTTTGAGTAGTAATTAGCTATTTATTATACAAGTGTCTTATAAGGCAAATAAGTCATAATAGAAATGTTTAGCCACAAGAGTGGCCTAATTTTTCTTGAGTGACTTATTTGCTCTTAAGACACAATTGCAATACATAGTTTTATCCAACACCTCTCTACGTATAGACCAGGGTAGAAACCTTTTAAAATAATAAAAAGTGAAAAAAAATAATAGTAGAATGAAACCCATTAGAAAAGGGAGAAAATATTATAACAATTAAAAAAAAAATAATTTACGGGCAATCTGATGTCGGGAAGGGGATGGGGGTGAGTTTTTAAGGGTAAAAAACGGTTTTTCTTGATTTCTGGCAAAATTAAAAGTTCTATCAAAAAAAGTCAAATGGCTAAGTTGTAGGTAATAAAAAGATCTAAAACTTTTATATCTACACTTTTCTTACATAACCTTAAAATTTATGTGAAAAATTTAAAAAACCAAGTTTTTGGTTTTTTATTTTTATCTTTTACAAAAAAAAATTTTTTTTAACAACATTTAGTGAAAACTTACCTTTTTATGTCCCAAATACGCTGTAATTTATTTGATTAAACATATTTATTTTTTCACCTTATTTTGAATTAATATCGAAAAAACACCCTAATTTTCAATCGAAAATTCACTCGTCAAAATATCAGCTTTTTTCAAAAACTTGGTATGGTTTCTGTTCGTTGAAATCTCTACTTTCCGATGGTAAAAAAAAATATATGTTACTACAGTAACTCTTCTCAGAAAATGCAAAAATTGAAAAAAAACTTGAATTCGAAAGTTTTTTTTTAATTATTATAAATTAGGTTTTGTTCTTTAATGTTAGGGTAGTGTATGTTTGATTATCTTTTTTCCAGGAATGTTAAGGGAAAACAATGAAAGAATGTTAAGGGAATGTATGTTTAATTATGTTTTTTGTGTTGAATGTTAGAGGAATATATGTTTAATTACACTTTTTTTGTCGAATGTTAAAGGAATGTATGTAAATTTTAGTTTTTCTGAAAAGACGTTGCAAGTTCAGAAAGTCTTCATTTGACAAGAATCTATCAAAAAACACATTAAAAAGTTAAGGGTAAAAGAACGTTAAGGGTAAAAGAATGTTAAGAGACATTAAAAACTCAAGGGTAAAACAATGTTAAGGGAATTAATTATGTTTTTTTGTTTAATTACAGTTTTTATGTTTTTATTTTACAAGTCTAGAAAGTCAAAATCTAACAAAAATCAATCCAATTTATTGTTTTTTTTATACGAAACTACTCCTTAATGTACTAACATCTAAAGACTTTTATTCGTTCCAAAAAAACCCACACTATTGTTTAAAATGCACAAATTTATGTTCAAACTGTCATGGTTCTAAAAATTGCTCTAAGATTGAAGAAGAAACCTACGAGGAAGTTAATGATTCAGAAGAAATTGTGGATGAAGAACCAACGCAGTCTGGAAATAATGTTGGAGAGGAAGAAGGTGATAGTAATGAAGATTTCGAAGATCTACTAGAATCGGAGATGTTTGACGAATCTAACGATGAAGAAATGCCATCAGAAAGACAAAAACTAATGGATAAGTGATTAGAATTGAAGATAAGGTTTTTATGAATGATAAGATTAATGTGTTTAAAAATATTGTAATGAATAACGTAATCAGAATAAAGCATCTACATTTAATAGTACGATTTACATTTATATTTATATATAATGAGATTTTCTATGACATAAATGTAATTAGCATTAAATAAATCAACTTTTTAATTGAAACAAATTGCAGCAATCACATTTTATAGATAAAATTATTTACAATAATTAAAAAAAAAATTCGAATTCAAGTTTTTTTTGAATTTTTGCATTTTCTGAGAAGATTTACTGTAGTAACATATATTTTTTTTTACCATCGGAAAGTAGAGATTTCAACGAACAGAAACCATATCAAGTTTTTGAAAAAAGCTGATATTTTGACGGGTGAATTTTCGATTGAAAATTAGGGTGTTTTTTCGATATTAATTCAAAATAAGGTGAAAAAATAAATATTTTTAAACAAATAAATTACAGCGTATTTGGGACATAAAAAAATAAATTTTTACTAAATCTCGTTTAAAAAAAAATTTTTTTGTAAAAGATAAAAATAAAAAACCAAAAACTTGGTTTTTTGAATTTTTCACATAAATTTTAAGGTTATGTAAAAAAAATGTGAATACAAAAGTTTTAGATCTTTTTATTACCTACAACTTTGCTATTTGATTTTTTTTGATAGGACTTTTAATTTTGCCAGAAATCAAAAAAATCCGTTTTTTACCCTTAAAAACTCACCCCCATCCCCTTCCCGACATCAGATCGCCCGCAAATTATTTTTCCTTTTATTTTTATAATATTTCCTTCCTTTTCTAATGAGTTTCATCTTACTATTATTTTTTTTGGTTTTAAAAATTATCGACCCTGGTCTAGTAAAAGTTCTTAAAAAATCATCAAAACCCAAACATTTTATATCTGCATAGATTTGCAATGTTGTTGTTGACAACAAATTTATTGTTTGAGGAAAATTTGGCAAACAAACTGTTTCGGCGCTTGTTACATGGTTGAAAATGAAAAAAAAATAGTTCTCTTCTTGAAGAATTTGCTACCCAAGAAACACTGAGACGCTTATTACAAAGAATGGAGTGAGTTTAATAAATAGAAGCAGGTAAGCGATGTTGTGGGGTAAGTGAAGAGCTGTTGGGTTATTTCTTCAGCGCCTAAAACAGATTTGCGGTTTCTTGAATGTGAACGGAATACAAAATGTTAAGATCGACATTAAACTTAACAAAAATACAGACTCTTTACAATATGGCAAGTTATTTAATTGCATTTAAAAATACAAGTGCAGGAAATTAAATAATTTTAAAGAAAATATGTAAACTAACTAATTTTAAAATTAGACAATATTAGCCTAAAGAAAGTTAAATTATTGGCAAACACTTCTTCAAGTCTAATTCCATTGTTCCGATCAAGAATTCGAATTCGGTTCAGTTCGTTAACTCTAATCCATTTCGCATTGAAGCTGAAGCTCTCATAATGCATAACTTGAGATTTTAAGCAGTAACGAATAAATTTTACAAGAGATACCGACGTTGACAAAATATTGAAAACATTTTGAAAATTCCACAATAAAATGAATATTTTAAGGTGTTATGCCGAATATCCATTAAGTCATTAAATATCAATCTGTGTAGCAACTTCCGCTGATGTTTGCTTGACATTTTAATAATTAAAACAAACATGTATACATATTATACAACAAGAGCTGGCTCACCTCCATAAATTATTTATGTAACCATTCGATCTGTTTCAATACTTCTAATGACTTATACTGCACCTGCGGTCTAATAGAATTTCTACAACCATTACTTTGAATTTGTGTAATTAAATACTTAAAATCTAATTTACCTTAAGGTCAGTTATAGACTGCAATATATTTTAATACATCAAAAGTTTTACACTTTTAAAAATACATTAAGTTGCTACTCTTAGCCAAGATGGTGCTCTAAGAGGAGTGTTTGGCTCCGCTTAAGTTAAACGTCCTAAGCGATGGAGAAAAACCTACTGTTATTAAGAAAAACAAAATAAACAAGGAAACGCTAACTGAAGACGAAGCTGAAATATACAAACTACAGCGCGTGAACATCACATGATTGGGATCCCAAGGTGGGATGGTATAGAAAGTTTTGGATGCCAGGACCACACATAGAGACATGTGTAGTTTGTTTGTCAAGACAGTGGCCGTTTAACCCCCTGCTATTATGTATGCGCAACACCCACTCAATATTAGATTATTTTTAATAAATAAATAAACACAACAAGAATCTTTAGTATATAATAACGTGTATGTTTTCGATAAATAAACAAGATTATTGAGTAATAAAACTTAATAATTAAATGTGGCTGACGTGCGTTGACTGATGGGGTGCCGCGGCATAATACCTAATATAACTCCTGACATAGTTTTGAAAGTAATTAATATTTCAATCGTTTTCCTTGTAAATCTTTAAAACCCTAGTCAAGAAGGAAGGGTTTTTTGTTCTTGAGTTGGATATATGATTTTGACATAATTTGTTCCCCAAGATTAACAGAGATCTTTTGATCTATTATAGCTAGGCAAAAGCCTTCTTCTTTGTAGAAAAAGATTGTCGCCTAGGTAGACCAGATTTCAAACGCACTATCGATGGCCACCTGACCACCGAACGACCTTGGGTAAGGTCAATTATGATCTGAGATAATAAGCGCGTTATTCGCGTTTTCCGATTTAAAATTTAATAATTGATCAAGTTTTTAATTGAACGCACTATCAATTTTGTGTAAACATTCAGATCTAATCTTGTTACTTTAAAGTTTTACAATAAAGTCTAAAGTGAAAAGTTTGTTTAGCGATAAAAGAGAATAAGATTCAATAATGACCTTTGCGACTATTCAATTATAAATATCGATCTGAATAAAGGCGTAGAAGAGAGACAATTTAATGAGCACGCGAAGTTCAGGTTTAATTAATATTAATGACCCAAATCGGGACTTAAATTGGCTCTCAAAGACATTTTATGGCTAATATTCTTCTATAATTTATCAAACTGGGAATTTATTTGGACAATGGTCGTCATAAATTGTCACAGCTCGATTTCAGATTGCACAATTGCTAATGAATTTGAATACCAAATGATCAGAATTAAAATTTTATAATATTTTGTTCAATTTAAGACTTTTTTAATTTCTAGAGTGCATGAGAAGGACGGTATTTATTTGTTAATTATGCAAATGTAGCTGTCTTTACCACTTTTGTAATGATCATTCTACATGTTATGAGACTTAAGTAATTTGTAAATTAAATAGTTTCTTTTAATATTATGCAGGAGTGCTAAAAACGTACACAATCTATACACTAAGCCTCTAAATAATTCCTCTTTTGATTAATTCTTAAAATATTCTAATTTCTTAAAATAGAAAAGTTACTCTCACTAGAGCTTATACTGGCACTCTAACCTCACATATGTAAGACATATATTGTCCATCCAAGCAGTCATAAGCTCTAAAGAGGCGTAGCCTAAGCTTTCATTGGTGCGTTTGGTTGAGCTTAAAGAGTAGAGTTAAAGAAGAGCGCGAAGGGCGAGGGGAGGGGTGGGAGCAGTTACGCCTCAACGGTTTAGAACTCACGTTATGTCAAATTTAAAATTTGTCAAACAACGCTTATGTTTAAACAAAAAACAGCTAATTTTCTCACATTGCGCTTGTCTGTCTCAATATAACATCTGGTTTGAAACATTCCCGAAGCCTAATATATTCTAAAACAATAATTTAATTTATTTTACATAAACTACATTTAATTTTACGCGGTTTAAAGGTAGTCTAATGTTTTCAGGTTCCACTTATTTCATCAGTTGTCACGTGTCCGCGCAGGTTAGTCAAGAGAAAACAAATGAGCTCTACACACCGCACTTCATCTTTTTAGAGCTTTTGATTGATTAATTTGAATTTACTCCTAAATTTGCTGATTTAGTTTGCATATTTTCAATTGTTACATAAAAAATAGTGCTAAATAATTTATGTAATTTGATATAAGCTGCGTATCAAATAAGCGTTATATGCAAAATAGCAAAATTTCTTTTTGGTTTTTTTTAGGCAAGCTCGTCTAGTTACACTTGCTTAAAATGTAAATTTTCGATTGGTGCTTTAGTTCAGGCAGTAAAGGAGACGTCACAATCGTCTTTTGCATTTCCCTTTGCAATTTCCATCAATATGTGAGGATCTTTCAAACCTGATATTGAAATAACAAGGTCGACCCACATAAAACTCAATCTAACTTAAAGGCACAGATGTTGGAAAAATGTTTCATTTTCGGCATTTAATCATTTATTACTCCACCGTGGTCTACACTATCCAGGAATCAGACAGCTGCTACAAGCGATATTTTCGACTTAAACTTAACCAAAAGTCAGTTTCAGAAACACTCAAGCAAACACAAAAAAAATTGCTATACAATGTGCAAGCTTTAGTAATTGTTTTATGTATTTCAAAACCTGCTATAATACTACTATAATAGAATACTATAATTTGGAACAAAGTATACTATTTCATTTCTAAGAAATTGTGGTATTACTTCAATATTCCTGTAAAGTTATTCCAAACGTTAAAAATTAATTTAATTTTAAGGCTAAATTTAGTTCTGAAATAAGTACATCTACACTAATATAAAGAGGAAAGATTTGTATGTTTGTAATGAATAGGCTCAAAAAGTACTGAGGCGATTTAAAAAATTCTTCCACCAATAGAATGTTACATTCTTCCTATTTGACATAAGCTACATTTTATTTTGAAAAAAATTAGGGATCCTTGGTAAAATTTGAACAATGTAACCGAAGGTGTAGAAAAATGAGTTTTAAAATGTCTTTCGTCGAATGCGCTGCCGAAACTATTAGCGATAGAACAAAATAATGTACAACAATATTGAAGAACATCATAATGTCTACAAAAAACTCCGCGGTAGCATATGTCCAACTATTGTAGTTATGTCACTACAACAACTTTTTTCATTTTAAACATTAATAAAAATGCTAACCAAATTCAAACCATGCTATTTATGTGTTTATATTAATTTTATGGTCAAGACCATTTAACTACCTATAAAATAGTTTTTAAATTATTTAAATTGGGCTTTCCATTCAAAAGATTTTACAAATTAAAAAATTCAAACAGTAAACAAAACCGCCATAGCGCCATAGCCGTTGTTTGCGATGCAGTCTGAAAAGCGCGCCGGGCATCGCGGCGGGTGGGGTGGAAGGGGCACTGGGGGGCACTGATATTTAATAAAATTAGTAAAGTCCTTCTCGGGTATGACGAGACCAGGGAAATAGGTATTCATTTTTATATGGAGGATATTATAGATTCCAGTTCAAATTGAATAGGTACGCATACATAAGATAGGTCAGCTATACAAAATAAAGTAGTGCATCAAATTTACGCTAAGGCGGTACGAAGTTTGCCGGGTCAGCTAGTACTAAATATTTTAGTACTGAAAAACGTACTAAAAATTTGTAGCTGCAACTAGGTGAGCTCAGAATGTGATTTTTAAGATATAGGCATGCGCGCCAGGTGATGATATGTTGTTCCAGAGACCAAGAATGATCAGAAATATAAGTGAAAACTATACTGAATTTATCTGTGACCGTCAGTTGTTTCTGATTTGCTTATCACGGTCATATCACTGTCAATTCTGCTGTCATCATAACTCGCAGATTCGTTGATCTTTTAATGCGTTTTTAGAATTATTATATTATGATGCCACAAATTATAGTGGCAAACGGAGCTAAAAGCTACTGAAATGTCTGATTAAGCAATATATTATCAAATTAAGAATAATGTCAAGCTTAGTTACTGGCGAATGTTTTGAGAACTCGAATGCAGTTTTAACTCTTCGTAAATGAATGAGTCAGATCACAATCTGCTCCATTACAATGTGTGCTATAAAGACCAGTCTGTAGATAATTAATTACTAAAACCTAAAAACAAAAAAGCAGCATCAAAAGTTGACCAGTTCGGCTAAATTGGCGCATTTTTACTCTTAACAGAGCTGAAAATTTGATCTCATTGACGAGGCATTTACAAACATGCATTGTTTCAAATAGCAGAGAATTAATCTGTTTGCATGTGTGCATTCAGCTTGCTGAAACGACTTTATAACAAAGTAGTGTAGCGTGCTCGTAAATGAAAAATCTAGAGCTTTATTTCTTGAGCCCGTGTATGCAAATTACTTACAATTGCAAATAAAACAAATTAAAGGGCATAATATTTTGTTTTAATGCTTAATAAGTAGTAAGAAATGAAATTATATTTCAATCCAAACACACACTTTAATATAAATTGCGAGTATTTATCAAAATTCCCGGTTCTGATGATGTAAGATCAAAGCGCTTAAAGAGAAATCTACTGAAGTTCTTAACTTTATTGTGTCTGCAGATAACGCTGAGATCACACCATCTCTTTATTAAGGAAACGGATTTATTCGGCTTTTTGTAGCATTTTTATGTTTGATTTAGAACTATCGAAAGCGACGGGTTTTGTTTGTTTTTTGCTATCATTTCTAATGCATGTCTTGATGGAATTTCTTGAAAACTGATCACAATTTTTTTTAAACCCAGCTTTCCAATATAAAACAATCAAACCTTTTTTCGTTTACCGTTTGGTAGCTACAATCTCTTAAAGATTAGGGCACTATTAAGGCATCTGTTTGTCTTTTTAAACTGAAGGGTAGATCTATTGCACGAATGAGGTGTGTCTGAGGTTGACAAATGTACCAAATAATGTATAGAAAGAGAAGACAGTGGGTCTAGGACGTAGTAAAAACATACAAAGAGGTAACACTCATGGACACGGCTTATATGAGAGCTTGTACCAGGAGTGTGAAGAGAAAAAGTTGCTACCGAACTCACAAGTAAGGTTCCGGAAAGGCAGAGTACATTCTGTAGCATGCACGTATAAAAAAAGGTCAAGAGATGTACACGTTGATTGTCATCGTCAGAACGGCGTTTGATAGCGTGAATTGAGAGAAGCTGTGAGAGTGCATGAGGGCAAGAGAGGTAGATGAAGAACTGATAAGAAGTATAGAGGAAATTTATGAAGAAACAAAGAATAGGATGAGAATGAGTAAACGTTTTTTTACAACAAATGTGTTGATACAATGATGCTCAAAGAGCGTGTTAGAAAGAGCTCAAGTAGAAGAAAAAGAAAAGATATAGACGTTGACTTATGCGGATGATCTCTTATCGGAGGTTTGCTATGATCACAGCAATCCGGATCTTGTTGACTGCAGCTCTGAACAGTTAAACAATTGCTACAATTAAACCAATCTCTTAGGTTCCTTAGCCAGGGCATACGGCGTCTGCCAATGTTTTGCTTTTCTTTAATTTTTCTTTCAATTATAAGTTGTAGAAGTGTGTATGTCATTATACGGCCCAGATATTAGAGTTTTCTTTTTTTTATGGTGTTAACTATTTGACACTTCTTTTGCATCCCGTTCAGACCTAGGACATTAGTAATTCTATAGGTCCAGAAAATTCGGAGAGTACCACATCTGAAAGACCTGCAGTTTGTCTATAGGGTTTTTCTTGAGAATCCAAACCTCAACTCTATACAAAAGCGCCAAAAAGGATAACCACAAATCATGTTCTATTCTTATGAATGATGTTTTGGCTATGTCTACCCTTGTTCTTTTCTCTCTTGTTTGATCACCAGATTCTTCTAACCAAGTCATATGTTGGAACATTGTCTATCGTGGTGTTGGCCACCATGAGGTTCACACGAGTTTTTGTGAGAACTTTGTAACTACCATTAACTTGGTTTTCTTAAAATTACTTTTAGTCCGTTTTCATTTAGTCTTTCCAAAAAGTGTTGCTTGACGTTAAGATTGTTTGTTGATTGATTGCTGCAAGATTGCTCACTTCTACATTTATAATTGTATCCACTGACTCATCTTCTAAGGCGTCTCTAAAAGTAGCTTTGCTATATAAGTTGAAGCAAAGCGGCGATAGAATGCAACCTTGTCCATTTTCTCAGTTGGTTCGTTTTCTACCCCTGTGTTAGCTTTTTAGCCCTAATATACATTACTAATTATTCTAACATCGTCAATATTTTTATTGATAAGCAACTGATGTTTCTCTTTGTCAAAGACTTTCTCAAAGTCTATGTAACATGCACAGCACACACCTCTTGGTTGATGCCAAGCCGTTATCAAACTTTATATTTTAAGGAATTTGTCAACAATATTAAATGTAAGTTAACCTCTAGTGAAACGCTTATTCGTGTGCTAGACTAGTCTAACTAAAAGCTGCTTGAAAGTTTAAATTGAATTCAATTAGACTAATAAAACTCTCATCATGTTGGCCATTCGGTCACCTCAGCACAAAGTATTAAGTACACCAGTGCTTCAATCTGGTGTTTGGAATGAATAATTTAACTATCGTAGAAGCCAAATCTAAGTATTCATGTTGAGTAAAATCCATAGCCGCTCTCACGTACCCACATCAGACATTTTAATAAAGATTCCCAACAGGTATGAGGCCTAAGTCGTAGAGGCCGATCTGTAACAGTAGCCAGTTTGTGATACCAAAATCAATCAAAAGATGCATATAAGCCCTCGATCTACTCGAGCAGAATGCTGATAAGACGCACGCCCTCCTAACACCTCAATGGGGCTTCGAACACAAGTTTTTCCGGAGACCGGAACATGTCACGCTTCTGATGTATACATTATCGGAGATACGTGACGACGATGCCATTACCTGTTTATTGTTGATGGGTTATTACCCACAAAAAGAACCACAAAATTGACACTCCGACTGGGAGCAGGATCTAATTTCAGAGATTATAATCGATTGCTGTCACCGCAGCTTTCAAAAGAAATTTTTTTCAAGCTGCGATAAACTCGTCAAAAACAGATTTTCAACTTTCCTTTTACATTAGATAAGATTGTATTTACTGCTTATGTCTTAATCCTTCAATATTTTCCTTTTTATTGTGCGCTCCATAGCCATTTTTCATTTCTTTACAGCTTCAAACACGCTGCGTTTCCAAGAAAACGAGCAAATTACAATTACCATTTTTTAAAAATATTGTAAAACTATAGCTTTACCTCTATTTATTTGAGTTGCTTAGCAACAAATTTTTAATATAAACCAACGTTGCAAATTATTCTTAGTCAAAATAATTTGTCTTTTTTAAATACAGATTTGTGCCATGGATGCTGGAAAACTAACAGTATTGCAGAGGAATATGTAGAAACGTCAATTGAAAATAAAATAGAATTGCAACGGAAAGAGACTCATCAGTTGCAGTACTCTCTAAAAGTACCGTCACATGCACAGCAAAAGAAAAACTTAATAATTTTTCATCTAGATTTAATCTAGTCTTTCTTCTAAATTTTTTTTTTGCATTTGGTGCTTACTTAGCTTATTCTTCTATAATTTTTTGTTTTATTTGTTTTTTTTTTATTTTTAAAGATAACAGATTTATCTTGTATTGATTTGGCATTCTTTTTCTCTTCTGTCATCACTTTCTTTATTGTTTAAGTCACTTAATTTTGTTTGCCAGTTTATCTTCTCTTATTGTTTTATTATTAATTTTAAAAATTTTTTTGTATTAACGTGTTGAGGCCCAGCTGGCGTCAATCAGGATTTTTGAAACTAGCGCGTTATAACTTCTAGCTTAGATATCGGGAAAGAAGTAGACCAAAAAAAAATTATTTTGAAAAATAAAAGTTTATTTTTAAGGTAAAACCCAAACGAAAAATCCTAGTCAAAAACCAATAATAGATTAGTATTCAGAAAGCTCTAATTAAGCTCAGGTAATTTTTTGAGATTTTTAAAAATTTTTTGCTTAAATTTTATTCAATTTTAAGGAAAAGTTTAGCTTTTAAAAATTTTCACTCGATAGAAATTCAAAAGAAAAGCAGATTTGGATTCCTTACTTCATTAGCTATCCGGAACAGTAATTCGAATTGCTTCTAACCAATATTAGTGTTAGAAAAAAAAACTAAAATAAAAGTTGTTCAAAATTTATAGATTTAAAAGTTTGATTATTGGTAATTCAATATCTTTAATTAATATTTATCTAATATTAATCTTATAAATCGGAAACCATAAGTGATACGAAAAAGAATATTAAACAAAGAAATTTATTTAAAATTTATATAATTATGGACCTCAAGTGTACGCTTACGGAGATACAAGTCTAAACAGTTTTTTGCAAAATGGCGGCAGTTCATACTACACCTGACTGTAAAAAAATAGCTTATCTTGAATTATACAAGACAAGTTTCTTTATTTTTTGTACTATATCAATAAATAGTTATAAAAAATTTATTTGTAATATTTATTCACTTTACCGCAATAGTGCGGTAAAGACTGTCATTACGAAACTAAAACTTGTTTACACATAAATCAGATAAAATAATATCCTCATCTCAATACACATCTAGCCTTGTTTATAAATGTAAATAAGCTTTTGTTTACGTTTTAAATTTTGATTAAATTTTTCTTATAAAATAACTCTCTTAAGCTGTCACAAGAGCTTTTTTCATGCTTAAAATATTTTTTCAAGATTTATTTGGTTAGATAATGGCTATTCAGACGTTCCTCAAGTTTAGTGATCATAAAACTGTCAATAAAATTTACGTGCTTGCTGGATCAGTCTAAAGAAACATAAAGTCAATGCAAACTTTCTTATTTATGTCAATACAAAAAGACGCTCAACTTTTCGGTTATTTACAAATAGTCATATTTGATTTAAAAATAGATTTCGAAAGCTTTTTTCCACTTTGTTAATATAAAAACACAAATTATTTCAATATCAAGCAAAAAACTTTTCCGCAACAAAAATCTTATTAATTGAAATTTTCATTCTCTGAAAACCAAAAAAAAATTTTTTTCTTTAAACTTTGAAAGTCTGCGAATTACTTGGAATTTAAGATTTACAAAAACTTTTGTATAATCAATCCTTGATTAAATGAAATGGAAAATAAAAGTTCTGAGACATTTAATTTGACGACGGTTAATGTAAGCACACTTTCGTCAATTGGGACTTTGCATGAATATTTAAAATTTTCAGTTCGCTTATTTCCTGAATTGTTTTGAGCTTCATAAAGTGTATTAAACCGCCTATTAACTTTGTTTATTTACTTAACGGTTCATTTATTCTAAACTTGTACTAAACGAAATTGAAATTTAATTTTTTAGGTTAAACTTATTTTTATTTTGGTAATATAACAAATTAACCATTATCAGAACATAATAGACTACATTTACATATTGTACTTTTGTCATAACAAAAAAACGCTATTTGGGCTTTATGAAGCCCAATGCAAAGTTATTCAAATCTTAATCTGTTTCGACTTGGTAAAGAGTTCCAATAAAAACAAAACATGCTTAAGCCTACAAAACAGTAACCAAAAAAAATAGATTATTGCATATCATTGGTATGCCTTTGAGACAAAAAACGCTATTGTGATAATTTGGTATAGTTTCTTCAATTTTTAATGTAGGGTAGCTTCTAACAGGTGTAAAAGTATCAGCGATGACAAGCTGGTCTATACAACAACTACTGTACATAATTTGTGCTACATTAATAGTTTTAATAAATCAGTTAATATAAAATGTTGATCAATTTTTAAGTAAAAAAAAAATTGTTGTTGACGTGTATTGTTTTGAATAAAACAGAAAATTATAAAAAATGTGAGCAAAAGCGTTAAATTTTTCAGAGCACAATGAAAATTAATAGATTATCTCATGTGACAAAATAAAGAAGATTTTTAATAATGTAAGAGAAAAATGTTTCTGTTTCTATTAGTTAATTAATTATTGCTTTTGTTATAATTAAATAAAAATTGTGTGACAAGCCTCCGGCTACAATTTATTTATTTTTTTGTACAGCAGCAGTAACATACAGAGAATTAATTTTTTTTAGTCTTTGACAAAATATAAAGCTTAAAACAGATGATCTTCTTTAATAAAATGTAAATATACGTTTTCTGCTCGGCTACCAACACGCTAAACACGTTTCTCTTGTACGAGCAACCTGCATAATTTATTAATTTTCAAGGAACACAGCCGAAAAAGGTTTTTGCGCTCGGTGCCAGGATATACACACACACGTGAGTGACCACAATATCATTCTAAATTGGGTTACAAGACTTACAAGCTGACGTAATCGAACTTTTGGTAATTTGTTTACAGTATTCATATAAAACAAGCTTTTTCAATTATTTTATATTTCAACTTAAATTATTTTGCGCGCAGTCATTATTGAATTTGCGAGCGGATATCTGCTTAATTAAAAGTTAACGTAACTATCTGAATTAATAACTATAGCAAATTAAAAATTGGGTTTAAATACCTAAAACTTGCTTAATCAAAATTAACACGTAACGTGAGTTTGTGTCTTTTGTGACGGTTCCTTTATACTCATTGCACAACTTGCTATCTAGGGTTAATTCAAAGAGAGAGAACACATTGCGGAGGTGGCAAAAAGAAAAATTTCTCCTTGTATATCTGAGAGATTTAAATTATTTTGTGGTACAAAAACAGCAATTTAAAGTTGCGGGTTTATCCATAATTGCATGTTTTCATGGACTCTTTCGCGACGATTTATTTGGCGGAGGTGCCGGGCTAGAAATTCGAATTGCTGTGATAGATACTACGAGGATGTTTTGCTTTTAGTCGTTTGGGATTACATAAAATATTGGCGGAAATAAACAAGATTTATAGTCGTGTCTGCGTATTTCCCTACATCCTTCAAATATAAACGTACGTGTGTTTGTATTTTAGATGAAATTGAATGAAACTTTCAGCTTTATGTTTACAAAAAAATTCTAGAGCAATATTGTAAGTGCTCAATTATTGCAAGTAGCTAAATAGAATATCTACAGTATGTCCCCGAAAAGTTCACAATAAAACATTGTTTTGTTTTTCAGAAACGAAAATTAAGGCGTTTTTTATCATCTCCTGGCTCTAAGGTAGTGTGATAGGCTTACACCTAGCTACAGGGACCGTCTCCTCAAGTTTAAAATTGTCTCCATTTTGAATTAAGCAAAAAATAATATTCCTTTGTCATTTTTTAGTAAAATTAATAATAAAGTGTTTTGTTCTCTTTTGTGAATTTAATTCTGGGCCACACTTTATAATTATTAAAAAAGTTTATTTACATATCGTAACAGATTGGTAATTCTATGATTAAGCGCTCAGTTTCCAACAATATTCGCAATAGCATTTTTCTATGGATAAAAAATTAATTAGAAGAAGTTTTATTTCCATAAACATAAACTTTATGAAAAAATTGTTTTCAACACTAATTATTATCCATTTTTCAATCTACTTGTTGTTTTGCTACGTCAACACATTTTCCACAAAAACAATTTTTTTTGTTCAAATGACATACAAAATGAAATAATTTTTATTCCTTTTTTGTTGACTTTAATAACAAAAAATTATAATTTTTAATAACCGGCCAAATTTAACTGTCCAGTTCCTAGCATGTTCATTCATAAAAACATTAATCTGCTAAAAACGATTGTAAAATACTTCTAGTTAACAATAACAGCGATTGTTCTGTACATTATATTAAAACAAATGTTACAGACAAAGTGGAGATAAACAAAATCACGTGCTCCAGTCTGTTTAGTCAACTAATCAACGCATTTTCTTCTAAGTGGTCTAGTCTATCTTGTCAACCAATCAACGCATTTTCTGCTAAATCATGTGATAGTTCAACCAATAGAAACTCAAATAATCTCTAATCATATGTCTCTTGTTGTTTACATACACTTTGTTTTTAACTTTAAAATACTTTTAGTTGACAATAAAGCGGCGATTGTTTTGTATATTATTTTAAAACAAAAGTTACAGACAAAATAGAGATAAGCAATATCACGTCCTCCAGTCTGTTTAGTTAACCAATCAACGCATTTTCTGCTAAGTGGTCTAGTCTATCTAGTCAACCAATCAACGTATTTTCTGCTAAATCATGTGATAGTTCAACCAATAGAAACTCAAATAATCTCTAATCATATGTCTCTTGTTGTTTACATACACTTTGTTTTTAACTTTAAAATACTTTTAGTTAACAATAAAGCGGCGATTGTTTTGTATATTATTTTAAAACAAAAGTTACAGACAAAATAGAGATAAACAATATTACGTGTTCCAGTCGGTTTAGTTAACCAATCAACGCATTTTCTGCTAAGTGGTCTAGTCTATCTAGTCAACCAATCAACGTATTTTCTGCTAAATCATGTGATAGTTCAACCAATAGAAACTCAAATAATCTCTAATCATATGTCTCTTGTTGTTTACATACACTTTGTTTTTAACTTTAAAATACTTTTAGTTAACAATAAAGCGGCGATTGTTTTGTATATTATTTTAAAACAAAAGTTACAGACAAAATAGAGATAAACAATATTACGTGCTCCAGTCTGTTTAGTTAACCAATCAACGCATTTTCTGCTAAGTGGTCTAGTCTATCTAGTCAACCAATCAACGCATTTTCTGCTAAATCATGTGATAGTTCAACCAATAGAAACTCAAATAATTTCTAATCATATGTCTCTTGTTGTTTACATACACTTTGTTTTTAACTTTAAAATACTTTTAGTTAACAATAAAGCGGCGATTGTTTTGTATATTATTTTAAAACAAAAGTTACAGACAAAATAGAGATAAGCAATATCACGTGCTCCAGTCTGTTTAGTTAACCAATCAACGCATTTTCTGCTAAGTGGTCTAGTCTATCTAGTCAACCAATCAACGCATTTTCTGCTAAATCATGTGATAGTTCAACCAATAGAAACTCAAATAATCTCTAATCATATGTCTCTTGTTGTTTACATACACTTTGTTTTTAACTTTAAAATACTTTTAGTTAACAATAAAGCGGCGATTGTTTTGTATATTATTTTAAAACAAAAGTTACAGACAAAATAGAGATAAACAATATTACGTGCTCCAGTCTGTTTAGTTAACCAATCGACGCATTTTCTGCTAAATCATGTGATAGTTCAACCAATAGAAACTCAAATAATCTCTAATCATATGTCTCTTGTTGTTTACATACACTTTGTTTTTAACTTTAAAATACTTTTAGTTAACAATAAAGCGGCGATTGTTTTGTATATTATTTTAAAACAAAAGTTACAGACAAAATAAAGATAAACAATATTACGTGCTCCAGTCTGTTTAGTCAACCAATCAACGCATTTTCTGCTAAGTGGTCTAGTCTATATAGTCAACCAATCAACGCATTTTCTGCTAAATCATGTGATAGTTCAACCAATAGAAACTCAAATAATCTCTAATCATATGTCTCTTGTTGTTTACATACACTTTGTTTTTAACTTTAAAATACTTTTAGTTAACAATAAAGCGGCGATTGTTTTGTATATTATTTTAAAACAAAAGTTACAGACAAAATAAAGATAAACAATATTACGTGCTCCAGTCTGTTTAGTCAACCAATCAACGCATTTTCTGCTAAGTGGTCTAGTCTATATAGTCAACCAATCAACGCATTTTCTGCTAAATCATGTGATAGTTCAACCAATAGAAACTCAAATAATCTCTAATCATATGTCTCTTGTTGTTTACATACACTTTGTTTTTAACTTTAAAATACTTTTAGTTAACAATAAAGCGGCGATTGTTTTGTATATTATTTTAAAACAAAAGTTACAGACAAAATAGAGATAAACAATATTACGTGCTCCAGTCGGTTTAGTTAACCAATCAACGCATTTTCTGCTAAGTGGTCTAGTCTATCTAGTCAACCAATTAACGCATTTTCTGCTAAATCATGTGATAGTTCAACCAATAGAAACTCAAATAATCTCTAATCATATGTCTCTTGTTGTTTACATACACTTTGTTTTTAACTTTAAAATACTTTTAGTTAACAATAAAGAGGCGATTGTTTTGTATATTATTTTAAAACAAAAGTTACAGACAAAATAGAAATAAGCAATATCACATGCTCCAGTCTGTTTAGTTAACCAATCAACGCATTTTCTGCTAAGTGGTCTAGTCTATCTAGTCAACCAATCAACGCATTTTCTGCTAAATCATGTGATAGTTCAACCAATAGAAACTCAAATAATCTCTAATCATATGTCTCTTGTTGTTTACATACACTTTGTTTTTAACTTTAAAATACTTTTAGTTGACAATAAAGCGGCGATTGTTTTGTATATTATTTTAAAACAAAAGTTACAGACAAAATAGAGATAAGCAATATCACGTGCTCCAGTCTGTTTAGTCGACCAATCAACGCATTTTCTGCTAAGTGGTCTAGTCTATCTAGTCAACCAATCAACGTATTTTATGCTATTTCATGTGATAGTTCAACCAATAGAAACTTGAAAAATATCTCTTGCTGTGTACATTCACTTTGTTTTCAACTTCAAAATACCTTTAGTTAACAATAACGGCGATCGTACTGTACATCATATTAAAACAAAAGCTGAAATTTGACAGAAACGTTGATTTTCAAAAACCACACTCACTAAATTTAGAATTCAAATATTTATTTCGTTGACAGAAACGTTGATATGCAGTGCTTATTTTGACTGGAACCAAGGTAATATAAAATTGTAAACTGTGCAATCTCTGAATTTTTTTTTTAATAAAAGAATAATTTAAGTTTGTTTACTAACTTTTTTGCGGTATATAACGTTTCCTAGCCGTATTTTCCTTCCTAATAATGCGATGAAAACTAATAAATTATAGTAGTTATTGCAACTTTTGTAAATTTTTATTACACATAATATAGGAGATGCGCAGCTTTAGCTAAATCTTGGAATTTGTGTTGAAAACTAAAACCAAAAAGCCCAAAATGGAAAAATATATCTAGATTCCTAAAGTTGCTAAATAAAGCTTTACCCTTGGTAATATAGCTGAACTTATTTAATCTTTATTAAGCTACGGCTTGTTTCTGATCGGATTTCCATCGTATGAATACAAATTAGAAACTCCCACTTATCGGATATTTGCTCCTACTTTCTCCCTCTTTTATTCCAGAAAATACATGCTAATATTTATATTTTTGAGAAAGATTCAGCAAAGCATAGAGTCAATTTTACTGGTTCTATAAGCGTTTCTTTATGTACTTTTCCGATTTTCTCCAACTACAATCATTTCTATTGGTCGCACAATTTTTACAAATCGGCGAGTACGTCGCTTTGATATCTCATAAAATAAGACATTTTGACACGTTGTGTTGTTTTTGTTATTTAGAAAACACAGCATTCTGCTTACGATCAAAAATAATACTGTTTTTGACGTAACAAATAAAGGTGTTTTAGGTTTGAGTTTACAAAAATTGTACAATCATAGCAAATTTTCGGCTAATGGACTACATTTCGTCAAAATTCTGTTAAATAGGAAGAACGTCATTTGGCAGTGTGTGTGTGTAAATATAAGCAACCATGTGCAAATAATATTTCTCTCTTTCTCGTTCCGCTGAACCCTCGTGTGCTCGTCCTAGCGTAAATGTAGCTTTACGAATTTCATTCGTTCCTAGTAATTTGAAATACGTCATTTTTAATAAATATTTAATATTTGAATTCTAAATTTAGTGAGTGTGGTTTTTAAAAATCAAATCTGGCATAAAACTATACTATACTTCTTCCAAATACTCACTTTTTACTTAGAATTACTATCAAATTTTGTTTTGTTTACTTACAATGAACAATAGTTATTGACGTTATTAGTGCGGTAAGTTTCATTATAGGGTATTTTACAGTCAAAGTGATAGATCGGTTGCTGCATGAGGAAAAATCTAGACACCATAGCAGTTGACAAGGCGTAAATATCCGCTTTACAATTGACAAAGCTAAAAATATTTCTCATAAAGTTTATTATAAATGTTCTTATGTAATTAAAAATTCAGAATAGTTTCCATAACTTTAGAATAAAATTTATAAATCTTGAATGTAACAAAAACTATTCAACATACTTACAACGACGTGCCAATGTGCATGATTGATGAGAAATGTCTGAAACAAACAGAATATCATTAGGTTAACTAAATAATAACACAAATTTTTGGTTGTACAGTAGCCTACAAATTATAGCAGGTAGAAGCAGGTAAGTAGCCACATTTTACCTGCTTCTACCTGCTAAAGAGTCGAAGATACATTTTTGCATTTCCAAACTGCAGTTATTTTGTCAGTTGTGCAGTAACTCTATTAATTTCTTTATCGATAAATAAAAAAAGTGTGCTTTTATCTGAATGTCGCTTAATTAAATTGCGCTCACATCTAATGTTATGTCGATTAGGCGACGACAAAAAAGCCTTTTATGTCGGCACATGTAAATCTCGACATTCTGACAAGCAATCGACTAGAAAATGGATGAGATTCTGGTTGTTTTGCTGCTGTGTATCCTTTTATCTTGTTCCAAGACTCGATAAAATGATGATATTGGTGTCGCTAAGCTTGCGTGCGTGACGTCATCTCTTTTAAAATACACACCCCTAAGCACTGCTGCTTAAAATAAGTACACGATTTATCTATAAAACTTTTGTTTTTTTTTATTAATTACAAAATTATTTTTTTGTAAGAAACTGATAGCTTGGCAAGATATAAAGTTGGTCGCAATATGTGAGCTCAGTTTTTGTGAAACTTTCTGTCAATTCAAAGCGTTGGAACACCAAAAAGGGACTTTGAATAGAGATAAATGCGTCGCAGATAAGGTTGGGCAAAATCTTATTCATGTGTGAGTTAGCCGAGATATAAAGGCACGTCTTGGTTAGAGGCGGCAATGGTCTATAGCACGCGTTGGTTTTCTGGGGGTGGCCGCACCGCCAAAACTGGCTAAGTGTCCCTCCGTTTGCGTGACACGCCGCCGGCTGCGGAACTTAATGCCGATATTTCTAAAGAAACTCGTCCACCATTTGCCAACAGGGCTGTTTTATGCAGCTTTATGGTCGAAATAAATGACCGAAAAATCGGACACGATACTGATCGGATTTAATTGGTTTGGTAAGGAAAAAGTTTTGGAGGAAAAATGACAAGTAATTAGGAAAAAGCGCACGTGCATTAAATCTCACGCTCCTGAAATGCTGAAACGTTCTTATCGCGTCATCTATGATGGATTACTGCCTATGCATTCACCGCTTACCTTTATAAATGTCATGTTTCTTCGTATATTTTTTCTTTAACACTTTTTAATTTTTAATCTTACTTTATCAAAACAAAAACATTTTATTCAAAACTGTTTTAAAATTACACATTTCTAGAAAAAAAAGTTATTTATGTATTTGCTGTGTAAAAGAAAGTCATTTTGGTATGCGGGTGCATTTTCGTACCTCGCTTGCGCTCGGCATATTCACATTCTTACACCACATTAACTCGAAATACATACAAACCTGTTTGCTTTGCTGGCTTAGCTTAAAAATGTGCAAGACAAGATAATGCAAAATTATTTTGCATTTTTTTTTTAACATTATATCATGCCTCCGTTCTTTATTTCAACACCCACTTGATAGAAAGACTTTTTGATCCAAAATAATATATTAAAAATTATAGAAAATGTCAGTAAGTACGAAAATTAGTTATTCAAAATCTCTAAAATGTCACTAAAACCAAAATTTTTCAAAGAACATATTTTATGCTTTAAAACACTTAATTTGTGTTTTTATTTTTTTGGAGCGATTACGTTAATGAGCAGATAGTTGACAAAAGAACTAAAAACAAAAGCAAGATGTATTTTCAAGCTACAGCGAGTGCACCAAGAAAATGAGTGTGTGAAATGTATTGTTTTACCCTTTTATTAGTGGAAGTGTTATTGCTGTTTAGCCTTAGCCATCTAAGCATGCAATTGAAAAATACACCTTTTACCTATTGTCAATTGACAGCTGTTTAAATTAGACTATTTTTTAAAAAATAGTTTAAATTACATTTTTAAAATTAGAAAAAAAGTGACAATTAATTTGAAAAGTAGATCAACTCTTGCTGTAAAGTTTTGAACATATGTTCATTTTTTGATTAGTTCATACGCAAATATAGACGTGCGGTGTATTATTGGGTGAGTTTAGACGTTTTAACAGCGCAATCGTATGAAGCTAAGTTGCGCAGCAGGAGTTAAATACTAATAAAGCGCGATGACGGTGCCTCCCTCTAGCACTTAGAAATTGTTCAATGTTGATCTTGAAAACGGTAATATTATGTCTATTCCTTGTTAAATAGAATTTAGAATTAATTGGTACAAAAAAATTATCAAAATATTTAAAAAATAATAAATTTGAAATCTTTGTGAGAGAGAGAAAAAATAAAATATAATTGCAATTATGGAAAATTTGCCATCTGTCAAGTGACCTATTAATTTTGTTAGTTTATGGAGTAAGAGGTAGGTCTTTGCTTTTTTTCTTAATACTTGACTTTAATACAAGATTTGTTAATAATACGCTTACTAAGACAACTCATTTTGGTTTATGCATGTTGCCGCAAGCAATCCTCCACAAAGAAAGTGGAGGTAAGCACCCGGAAAGTGCGCAACCATTCTCTCGTTGATCTAAACATTTTATAAGCGCACGGTAGACTGAATTTAAGTTTCTTTAAAACAAAAATGTAAATTCCTGCAATAAAAAACAAAGAAAAAACGTGGTAACAATGAGAAAATTAGTTCAACCGTTAATTTATCTATAAATATAGAAATATTTTTTGATGAATCAATAAAGATCAGCAGATTAAAAATCCATATTCATACGAATAATGCAAATCACCGCAAATAACTTTGGATATCTACGTGCGCTCTCTGGCATTAATAGTTGACGACATTTTCGCGACCGGAATACTTAAGCGACTCGCCGAACCGAGTTCCTACGCCAATATTCAGGTCCACTCTAATTAGTCAAATTGGTGGAGCAACGTCAAATTAAATAAAGAGCACACGTAGCTTGGAAAACAATTCTAGATGTTGTCACCATTCCGTCCTCTCAAATTTGCTTGGTTTTCTATTAATTTTCTGTCGCCTTCACTTTCGAGCACATTTTAAAACCTCGTGCTAAAACCAAATTTCACAATAAATTGTAAAAAAATGTTTTCAAGATTTCTCTATAAGCTCTATTTGGCGGTATCATAGCTACCTTACATTAAAAATTTGACAAACAGTTTCTACATGTTTTAATGCATATAGTCTTCTCCAAATGACAGATGTTAATTTTGATAGACACAAACTGAGATGACGTGGTAACTTTGTAACTTGAGCCATATAGGAGTTACCACGTTAGCGCCTTTTGGCTTAAACGCATGTAATCTATTTTCTTTGGTTACTACCAACAAGTAGAACAATAAGATCAATGAAAATTCATTTAGTCTACAAATAGATTCAAACATTTTACTTTTTGTTAATTTGTTGTTAAAAGTATTGCCACAACAATAATTAAACCGATTCACTTTTACAGTCCACAAATCTAGCTAAGGACTTTTACGGTCATTGGTGCTTGAGCTTGTGAGTTAATGACTGAAAATCAATTGGCAGCTAACTGGATAGAACCGCCTTAATCTCTGGATTTAGTCTAGAAATCGCCGCATCCTTATCGGTTTAGCAAACTTATCTATGATCTAACTGATGGCTCATCTTTGTTACACATTATGTATAGCATAATAAAGAGCCCCGCCGGTGGGGCCTCGCAGTAAGCTGATCCTAAATTAAGATTCAATCCACACACCTCGAAAAGTGTGCATGTTGGAACAAAGGTTTACCAGATCTGATATTAAAAGCCTGAACTCGGAAGATAACTGGAGGTCTACCATTGACAGCTTTGGCTGCGCCAAGAAGACACGTGTGACCCTTTATTAATTAAATTCCAGTAAAGGGTCAGGAAAGCACACGAATATTTTATTCTCTAATTCTCTAATGAGGGATGCTCTGGAAATTAAATTTAAACAGAGCTAAGGGCTCTCAAAACACCGTTGTAGTCAAACATTAAAACATTTCTTATTTTGATTGCCTTTACGCTTCTATAATAATTGTGTACAAACAGAAAGCATTTGTCAGCCTTTTACTAACATTGAGAAAATATTTACTTGTTTGACAAATATTTTACATAATACTGACAAAAAAATTGTAGGTTATGTCACAATGACTAATTTTTTAAAAAAATAAGCTCAAAGGGCAAACATTAATTTAATCAAACGTAATGCTCAAAGTGGCCAGACACAAATTAACTCTTTTTTTCAAGCTTTCTAAGATACTGACTAGCACGTTGGGTGTGAAGTTTGTAACTTTTCGCACTATTGCCTCTTGCAGTTTTTCCGCAGTATGTAATGTGTTAGTAAAGACACTGTAAGAACCCAAAGACCAAAAAGTCTAGCGGTGTGAGATCTGGTGACCTCCGTGGCCAAATACCTTCTGTCGCCAAAATTATCTATTCGATATCTCAGAATAGCACGAGCCATATGTGCCCTCGCAGAGTCTTGTTGGAACTAGTTGCTTTAGTAAAGATTGTAGTTTAATTTTTTTTTCAAAAACAGTGAAGCAACCTCCACAATGATAAACCTGAAAAATAGGGAATTGTAACAGGGAAAATCAGGAGTTATATGGGTATATAGCTCAACGGAAAGCATAGGGATCAAATGAAGAGAAAGCTTTCTTATGGATCTACGAGGACTTCTTTGCATTGGAGTTCTAATGTCTTCGACAACTTCAGTTAGAGTCGAAGATTTGTTGCTTTTGCAAACTTTCGGAAGCATTTCCAAAAACTGGAAAGAGTACTGCCAACCAGCTACAGAATTATAAATCCCGCTTCGAGAGTACGTCGTTTCAATAAAAATGGTTTCTAATGTGAAAGCCATTTTTAATAAAGACTTTCAAAAGAAAAAAAAAGTTTTATTCTTCAATTGGCATATGTTAATGATGCTGTCAGTGTCAAAGGTGTTACTTGTCAGCAGCAAGAAGTGGCTGCAGTTGTACCATTATAAAATGAAATGTAGGATTACCAACTCAAACAGTTCTATTTGATCACGCTGTAGTAACGCTAAATATATAGGATTACATATATGACTAAAATCATTGTAACAAGAAAAGCCAATATTGAAGATATCCTTTCAGATATGTGCTTAAAATTTTATATAATTCTTTAAAGATAATCCATGGTTGATTATGTTTGTAATTCCATAGCCGCCAAGTATTTTCACAAGGGCCATATGAAATAAGAGCTACTATAAAATACATTTACTGTTTGATATTTTGTACTTAATTTATAAGAAAACTCACAAAAGATAGCTGAGTTGAATGTAAAAATAAAATGTAGATATGTCTTCAAATAAATAAAACAAAAAATGAGCGTCTAAAACAAAAAGAGTTAAGTTCAAACAAAAATTTGTAGTTGTTTTGAAACTAAGAAAATTTTAATTAACATCAGTCTAACGCTGCAATTGCGCTTATATAAAAACAAATGTTGACTCACTAAAAGCAAATAGATTTTTCTAAAGTTTTCTCGTTTCGTTTATAAAGAGGAGACAATTAGAATTTCACTTCGTTTATTAACTTAAAAAGCATATTATATTTGAAGAGACGACATTTAAATGAAAATGTCTCTTGCAGCTATAGACCGTTTAATTTTTTTCCAACAGCTAGCCAGTTTGTTTTTAATTGAAAATAATTAAACTTTGAGAGAAACATATAAAGTAGGTGATAAAGTAGGAAGTTAACGTATTAGAAGAGTTTAATTTAATTTAAAAAATGATTTAACTAAATAAAGTTGGTGGCTGAAATTAACCGTGAAAGTTAATAAGATTATATAAATAAATAATAATCTATACATTTGTATGTTTTGGAAATAAATTTTCACCTTGTACGTACGGTAGCGACAACTTATGCACTTTGTAGCTTATGCTAGCTTCATATAGCAAACGCTAAACAAACAAAAAAATATTTGTTCAAAATATTGGAATAGTCTAGATAAGCACTCAAAAATTTCTCACAACGTTTTTGACAATATTTAAAAAAATAAATAAAGTTTAATTTTTTTATTTGGGTTCTGAATGCCCTTTAGAATAAAATTTCGCTGACAAGTCACGCCTATATGGAATAATTACATTATTTCATTGTATGCTTAGCATCTTTAGACATTTACAGTAAATTGCAAAAGAGCAAAGATTCCCTCATTAACGAAATTTCCTGAAAAGAAAATATAGCTAATCAACTGAATGAGAAGGTAAACAAAGATTTTGAAGTGATAAAAAACAAATCAATTTATTCCGAAAAACAACATCGTTACCGGCGGATTACAATTTGACGGAAAATTTGGCGTGTTTTGCTTGTGACCTGATAAATGAGCTTTGTACTGGTTTATTACGCCATAGAAAAAAAACGTGTTTTGCTTCATACTGAAACAAGTTTTTCCCGCATCGTGGTGCTTTTTACTTTGCTGCCAAATCTAGAGAAAATGCTCAAAACAATGTTTTTTTATTTCAATAAAACGATCGCGAGCTTTTCAACTGAAGTTTTTTAAGTAATGGATTTTAGTTTGAACTATTATTTTGTCAAATTTTAATAGTTTTTTTTTTATTTTTTTACTATTTTTATAAAAAGCATTATAATATTGCTCTAAATTTTTTTTTAAATTAGTACCTATGCTTGTCAACAACTTTGTTATTTTTAATCCTACACTTAAAGACTACCAATAAGACTTTGTAATGGAAAACATATGCAATTAATTTTTCTGTGTTGCTTGATATAGAGTAAAAATCTTTTGCACACTTTTTTCCAAGATGGCAGCTGCAAAACAAGGGTTGCCACCCCTCAAACATAGATTTAATATCACACATATACCCTCTCTTTACATAGAGAAAATTAAATTGCTGGCTTTGACGTTTGCACGTTATACCTAAAAAATGTAACATTTCAATAGACAATCGCTGCTGTTTATAATAAAAAGTCATAAAAAAGCTCCGGCTTGTTTATTAATCTATCCATTTTGTGGCATTGTTGAATTTCCTCTATTGTTTTATTTGGCTTACTATTGAGCTAATGCGCAAATTTAAGACATTTTCATAAGTTAAATTAAGTCAGATCAGGTCGAGCAGCTTTAAATTGACAAAGTTAGCTTGAACGTGCTATACAATTGTTTATTTCAATTAAAATAACACTAAAGTTGACAATTTACAAGCTAGATGTGACAAAAAATTGATAAAAATAGCGCGCAGAATTTAAATATTAAAACACTATGATTAAATGAAACGTAGAAAAGAGATTAAAAAAGACCGCAAGAAAGAAAAACCCATTGGTACTATTCTCCAAGAATAGTACCAATGGGAGAAGGAAGGGTGGAACGAAGAAGAGTTTCCTCTGAAGTGAACAAAAAGGATAATGATACCAATTCTCAAAAAAAAGAAGAAAAAAAACTACAGAGAAATAACTCTTCTAGACATAATGTACAAGATAGATGAGATGTGTGTGGCAGAAAAGTCAAAAAGAGAGATAGAGAGAGTGAGAGGCGGAATTTAGAAGGAAAGAAATAAGTTATAGGTGTGCATAGAGAGAAAGATAATAGTGAAAACAATAAAAGAGGAAGTGAAAGAGATATACAAGGAACCAACAGCAAAGTGAAAGAAAATAAACTATATTTCCAATTGCAACAACTGAAATGTTTCAATCAGTGACTTTAGTAAAAGTTGTATTTGGTATTAGTGTGACAATTGGTAGAAGTGAATCTTGCTTAGCGTGGCGATCCGTCGCCAATAATACGTCGCCAGCTAACGATACAAACTATTTATTTCAATTTTCTTGAATAGAACAAAAGTAGAAATGCACTCTTGACAGAGTTGGAATTGATTGAATTTCTGTGGATAGAACTATGTAAATATCTCACTTTTTAATAAAAGTTCCAGCGTTAAGCAGTAGCAGCAAAAGTCTTTTTCTTTCCGGATGCATGCGAACGATCCATCAAATGTAATCCTATAATTTTAGTTCGAAAGTAGTAATTTCTTTTCATGTATCTTTTCCGCTATAAATCTCTACCCCCTCTCGAAGAGGTCGCTTTGAATAATGAAACTTTCGACTGATTCTGCCGGAAAGGACACTGTCTTACCAAAATTCATTCGAAATCGAATTCAAATCACTCTTTCATAAAAGTTTGGTAAAAACACAATTCCTGCAGTATTTCTCTTTTATGCAAATTATATGGTAGATTTGCGTGTAAACGCATATTTTGAAGACGAACTCAACGCTTGGAATGCATAATTGAGACGTTGGCATTTTTGCAAATACCAACAAAATCAACAAAGTGAATTCCCTACTTGCTGCTTTAGGTAAGAAATGTCTTTATGTTGATTTATAAAATTTAATACTTTCAAAGAAAACAATAATAATGATTTAAGCAGAAATACATTTAATACTAAAGCGGAATTCGAAATTTAAAATTTGTTCCGGAAGCGAACAAAAACACTTTGGCATTGCAGAGTATCAAACGCGCTGAACACAATCAATAGATGGTCTGATAAGAAAGAACTTCGTGTTAACTCTAAAAAGACCATCATAGTCTCATTTACCAAACCCAACAGCAAAATCTTGAAGACCGGCAACTGGAAAGATTAATAATACCTAGGGGTAGCCCTAGACAGTGTTGCTTTAAGCATGTCGGAAGCTTTTTGGCAAGACATGGGGCTTAAACCCAAAAATTGTACACTGGCTGTACATCAGGGTAATAAGATCCATTGTCACGTACGCATCTCTTGCATAGTGGACAAAAACCAGAGAAACAATGACACAAAGCAAGCTACAGAAATTCAGCGGTGTGCGTGCCTGGGCATTACAAGAGTGATGCGCACGGTTTTTACTACCGAGCTACAGGTGCTGTTGAACTTAACGCCGTGCAAGGAAAGAGTCTACAGACATTTCTGCGGCTAACCCAATCAAAGAAATTCAAACCAGCAAACCAAACAGGTCACTTCAAGATATAGACGTTCTACAGATGAATGTCAAGCCAATAATGTATGGCTTTGAAATGCCGTTTGCAGCAGTTATTACTGACAATCATGCGGTTCAAGACCGTCCAATCCAAAGTCAACGTGCACAAGTTGGCGTAAACTCTTCCATTTGGTACACTTCTTCTTCTTCTTGTGCGTCTCCTATCGGAGGTTCGCTATCATCACAGCTATCTTGACCTTGTCAACCGCAGCCCGAAACAGTTGATTACTCGTGCAGCCAAACCAATCCCTAAGGTTCTTCAGCCACGACACCCGACGTCTACCGATGTTCCTTCTTCCACCAATCTTCCCTTGCATTATCAACTGTAGTAGTGCATATTTTGGTCCTCGCATTATGTGGCCTAGGTTTTGCAATTTCCTTTTCTTTATGGCGTTAGTAATTTCACAATCCTTCTGCATTTTCTCCAAGACCTCTATATTTGTGACTCTATCTGTCCATGGTATCCTCCACATTCTTCTGTAGCACCACATTTCAAAGGATTGCAGTCTATCTATATGGTTTTGTTTGAGAGTCCACGTCTCAACCCCATACAATAGCGTCGAAAATATGTAACATCGCAGCATCCTCATTCGTAGTGTTATGCTAATATCCCGGCTGCAGAACAGCTTTTTCATTTTTATAAACGTTGCTCTAGCTATCTCTATTCTCGCCTTTATTTCCTTTGTTTGATCACCTGTTTGTTCTATCCAGGTTCCTAGATATTTATATGACTTTACAGTGCTCGCTATTGTCAGGTTTATGTTGTTTTGGAGATGCATATTTGTAGCCTTGGTAATTACCATTAGTTTCGTCTTCTTGAGGTTTATTTTTAAGCCGTATTCGTTACATCTATCGTTTAGTTTGTTTAGAAGACGTTGTATATCTATGGGGTTGCTTGCCAAGAGGACGGTGTCATCAGCATATCTTATGTTATTCAGAACTTCTCCATTTATAACTATCCCTCCCTCTTCATCTTCTAGGGTTTCGTTAAAAATAGTGTCGCTGTAAAGATTGAATAGTAGAGGAGACATGATACATCCTTGCCTCACGCCACGTCGAATCTCTATTTCTTCTGTTAGTTCGTCCTCAACCTTAGTGTTAGCTCTTTGTCCCCAATATAGATTATTGATTATTCTGGCGTCTTCCAAATCAATGTTTTTGCTAGCAAGTTTTTGATGCAGCTTGTCGTGCCTCACTTTATCAAAAGCTTTTTCGAAGTCGATGTAGCATGCAAATACGTCCTGATTCATATCCAAACAGCGTTGAAAAAGAACACTACTTGCAAAAAGCGCCTCTCGTGTCCCAAATTGAGTACTGCTCATGTCTTCTTCAAGTTTCTTGTATATTCTTCCATGAATGATCTTTAAAAATAGTTTTAGGGTGTGACTCATGAGTGCAATAGTTCGGTAGTCTGAACATTCTCTTGGGTTTGGCTTTTTGGGTATAAGTACGAACGTGGACAATAACCATTGTTTAGGGATTTCCCCTGTTTCATAGATGTTGTTGAACAGGTCCAGAAGAATATCAATTACGTCTTCATCAAAAAGTTTAATTAGCTCTATAGGTATTTCATCAGGGCCTGTAGCTTTGCCGGTTTTCATTCTTTTCAGGGCGTGTTCTATTTCGCCCCTCAGTATTTTTAGATTTCCGTTGCTATTCTTTGGGACGGGTTTGGGGGATTTTGCATCATCAAAAAGTTCCAAGAGGTAAGCTTTCCATCTCTCCAGCTTATCCTTTGCATCTGTTATTATTCGCCTATCTTTGTCCCTGACTATATTGCCAGTAACTTTTCCTTTGTAGCATCCAGCCATATCCTTTATCTTCTTGTGCATATTGAAAAGGTCGAATTTCTTTTCTAGCAGCTCTATTTCTGTGCATTGTTCAGCCAGGTATTCTTCTTTAGCTTCTTTGATTTTCTTTTGAACTGTTTTATTCAGTCTCTTATATTCATGCAGGTTTTTTGTTTGTTTTTTCTTCTTTCATCCGTTAAATTTATGATCTCTGCTGTCATCCAAGCCTTCTTCTTTGTTCTTTTGCACCTGAGGTGTTTTTTGGCTATTGTCTCCAAACCCACTTGCATTTGTTTCCACTTTTCATCAACATTACGCTCATTCAATGCATTAATAGTTCGCATACATTCATTTATCTCCTGTTTCACAACATCATGAGTATTGGGATCTTTAAGCAGTCTGGTGTCTATGCATTTCTTCTGACTCCTTTCTATTTTCTTCATTTTTATATTTAGTTTAGCTATGACAGGGTTATGGTCGGAATTAATGTCAGCGCCCGGGTACGTTTTTGTGGATTTTACAGAGTTTTTGTATCTATTATTTATGAGGATATAGTCTATCTGGTTCCTCACTCTGTTCTCTGGTTTATATGCCGGGGATTTCCAGGTATATAGTCTACGATTCGGGAGTTTGAAGAAAGTATTTGTTATTACAAGATCTTTATCCTGACAGAATTCTATCAGTCGATCCCCCCTATCGTTTTTTTCTCCTAGACCAAAATTTCCTACTTGTGTTCCGACCTTGCCACTACCAACTTTAGCGTTGAAGTCACCCATTACTATTGTGATTTCGTTGTTCTTACTACTTCTAAATATATCATCCAGTTCCGTATAGAATTTTTCGGCTTCTGGTTCTTCTTTGTCTGCTGTAGGTGCGTATACTTGTATGATGTTCATGTTTCCCTTATCGGTTTTAAGTTTGAGCATCATGACTCTATCTGAGTAAGGTATGAAACTCATAACTGATCCTGCAATCCTCTTATCTACGATCACTCCAACACCATATAAGTTTTTTGGGTTGTTGTTCCCCGAGTAGTAAAAAGTGCCGTTGCTCGTGGGACAGCTACCATGTCCTGTCCATCTGACCTCGCTGATCCCCAAGATATTTGTATTTAGTCTTTCCATCTCTATTACGGTGTTATCTAGCTTTCCTGATGTTAGGAGACTCCTTGCATTCTATGTTCCGATCCTCATACTGTTTGTTGCTATTTTCATGATCTTGCTCGCCGCTGCTCCCCCCGGAGATCCGAGTGGGGAGCTTTTAACTCCGGAATATTTAGTTTTGAGCAAAGCCATAAATGTCGCTGTGTGACTGTACTAAGGATACCCATTCGGGTCTTTAATGCAGTGGTTTCCTCTTGCCTTCTGCATCCACATGCCGTTGATCATTTCGATTCTTCCGCCTTTAAGAATAATTTCTCATTCTTTGGACAAGTAAGTGCCCTTGCTCTTTATGGCTCTTCCACCCTAAGCTGTTGGCCATTAAGAGTGGTCTGCTTCTACCGGCAGATATTCGGTCAGATCAGATGCCTTTTATCGTCATACCTAGGACACTCAGTTTGTTCGCCATATCTGGCTACTCTCACTTAGTTTTGCCTGTAGGTCAATACAGTTGTCCGGGGTGTGGCGCTAGGAGCCATAAGTGAGAGCTGGGAACCCTGCGAGGACCAGTCATCTGCCACCACCTCCTGTCAAAGACTCTTGGTGTGACCGTGTAAGATGAAAGGTACTACCTCTACAGCGAACCCCATAACCCCATACACCCCTTTATGACCGTGAGACAGAAAATAGATCTTCATGCTCTTAAAACGCTTTTGCATTCAGTTCTTGAGCAGTTAGATCTATGGCAAGTGTCTCAGCTTGCATAATTGAGGGTGTGCTCCTTAAGACCTATATTTTGAACCATAGATCTCTATGTCTGTCTAAACCTGGCTGTAGAAAGTGAGGTATCTTAAGCTGATCTGTTTAATCTCCTGATTTAATTTTTATTTGATTGAGCCAGTTTTAGAGATGTCTGTTTTTTTGCACCTGTAGGTGAAGAGGCCTTACGTTCAACAGCACTTTTAGCCGTGTGCATGATTAACATATATTGGGCATTACAACCCAATATATGTTACTGACGAGTCTTGAAAGAGGTTACAATACGTACATTGTTCAATTTTGTTAATTGAAACAAAATGAGGGAAATGATGCTCTTCTGGATCTCAATTTGTTAATATTCGACATTTGGCACAACAAAATACCTCACGCATAATGCAGCTTTGTCCGGAGCAATATCAGCAAAGCTTATTCAGTATTGTGTCTGAAGTTTTGTGCGATATTACGCAGGTGTTAAAAATACGACGACTTTTAGCAATTCAAATAAATTTCTGAATACTGCAATCAAACTCGGAGTATTTTGTATCTCCGCTTTTCACAATTTGCTTAACAGCTCCTCAAGCTTACGAGATCAAAATAAAAATCTCATTTTAAAGCGATTTTTGTCAGAATGCATAAGCATTGCGTGTCAGCTGTAATATTGTAATATCAATAGTGATGATAACATTGCAAAACAACAAATGCTTAGTTTTTTGTAGGTACCTACTTTCCATAAATAGCTTCTAAAAATCGATTTTTCCTTTTGTGGAAAACACGAACTAGAGCACAAAATTTGTTATTTAAATTTTCTCTATAATGTGTAAATAGAAAATCCGGAATTACACAAAATAAAAATTTCAACTAATGAATGATTTTAAATGATGATGAAAGCAAAATTGATTTGTGGCGCTCGAATCAATTTAATCGAGACAATAATTATTAATTTCAACACATAGTTACGTTGGCGTAAAAAACAAAAAAGTGTCGGAAACAAAACAAAAACCCGCAATTATTTTTAATATTAATATTTATATTTTTGCAAAAATATTTTCATATATTTGCATTCACAGAGAGAATTGAAATTTAGGACATAGTAATGAAATTTGTGTTGAGCTGCTTCTTCTCTGGGATTTGAAAGTCAATGTGGCCTTAATTGCCTGAGAAATTTATGCATAAATCAACAAATAATTGAGAGACGCAATTTGTCTAAAGTTTATTTTGAGATTATTTTAAAAGCTGCGTCAGCGTTCATAATCCCCAAAAACTAAAATTTGCAATAATTATTGTAATATTGTTATATTTAGAATCCAGAACCTCTCATGTTATTTTATTTTTAATTATCATTATTTTACAAATTCGCTATTATTATTGTTTTGTACAATAATTATTATTATTTTGTTGGTTTGCAAACTTTTTTTCATTAACGTAAACCAATATTTAACAATAGTATAAAGCTGTGCTAAAATTAGAAACCGGGGCTTAAAAATTATAAATGTTTACCAAATTCTGGTGTTGTTTACCTCAATTTTTGCTTTTTTTCTAATTTGTACAGAACGCTAAAAAGAAATAGGATTCAGCGATGAAAAAGTTAAAACATTCACATGAAATCTAAACAAGTGTACAAATAACAAAAAAAATAGTTTAATGAAAAATGAAGTATTAGAAATAGACAAAAGTTATAATAATCAGAAATTAAAAAATTATAATAAGAAGCCGAAAGTGGAAAGAAAAATATTAATTTAATCCAAGCAAAAAAAAACCGTCAATAACCAAAAGGTATAATAATATAAAAAATTAATTTTTCTTTCTAAAACTGACTATTAAAAGTTTACTATCAATGCGGAAACTTTTCACATTTTTTCTCTGGTAACTATTTTAACATCGCAACCACAATGAGCTAATCACGTGGTTTTATCTTACTTTAGACACTTATTATTGACAATTAGATGACAGCGCATCCACCATTCTGCCAGAGGGTTATCTATCTTAGACCATCATATGTTGGTATGCGGGCGTTCTTTCGTACCTCGCTAGCGCTCGGCACGAAAACTGCATCCTTATAACAGTATTTTATTCTAAATACATAAATAATTATTCTAAATAAATAAATAATTTTTCAAAATCACACGCCTATAGTCTTTTATTTCTGAACCGAAACTGTTAAACACAACCCACACACCGTAACAAATAAATAATTAGAATATTGAACAAGCTATCCTCATTGAAATTGACATTTTTTTCCGTTTCCAATCATTTCTAACCATTCATTTCCACCGCCTGTGTGGGATGAACTGATTTTACCCAAAATAACAAAAAGTTTTTTCGGAGCATTTCGAATAATTAATGAAATTTAATGCTTCTATATCAGCTTTTTTACATTTTGCTAGCATTCGCTCAAATAAATATTATTTTTGTGGTAAAAGCCTGATTTTAAAACACCATTGGACTATTAAATCACCAATTAATCATATTATTAATAAGAGATTAATTTAATATTAATAGACTAAAGTTCGGATTATGTGGCTAAAATGAGAGATAATCAAAAAGCAGCTAAAACTTGAGCAATAATTTATTTTTCGGTATCTTTAGAACAGCTTGTTCAGTTTTTTTGTTTGTTAGCCGAAATCTAAAACAAAACCTCCACCGCAGCGGATTAAAGCAGTAAATATTTCATAGAGACTTTCAAGTTCAATGTCAGCAATTGTGTGGGTGAGTCTAATTTCAGTGTTTACCTCTATATCTACTGACAATACAACAGAATTTTGTAAATTATTAATAAAAAAGGGTAAAACAAACACATCTAAATTTAGTTTTCACTCTATTTTTAGACATAACATTAAAGTGTTTTGCTCATTAGACGTCTGCTTTAGTTATAGTGGATATTAATTATTATTCAGTAAGTTTATCTCATTGAGCGAATGTCTGTTAATTGACTGAATTATATTGAAAGTGGAGTTCATGAAGATGTGGCAGGTATTGAATGATTTTCAATGTTAAATCATGTTCATGTAAATATGACGCATGATGTTTGGAGCAAGTATATTGTTCCGGTTCCTTTTTACTCATTGCACAACTCGCTATTTGTGGAAGAACACATTGTGGAGGTAGCCATTTCTTTATAGTAAAAAGCAATGTTATGGAATTTTTTGTGTTAAGACTTTTTCAGCAAAGAAAGCTGTTTGTAGGTTATATGGCCCATATTTTTAATTGAAAGGAAGTAGTATGGTATAGTTTAGTTTTGTGAGCATTAACAATTGACAGTATTTGATTGTTGTGTAGCGTCAGAAACAAGTTTTGGTCTCAAATTATCCCACAACTACAACCACACGGTTCTAATTACAAGGAGTCTTGCTAACGAGTACCGTAAAGCATGCTATTAGCTTCGTTAGCCATACGTTTTGTTTCTGTAATCCTACAACAACCAATTTACGGTTAATCCTTCAATGGTATTAATATAGATGGTGGCACTAACGGCCACTAACTCGGAGCAATCAGCAGTTATGCAACTTCGTCCCTTACAGACGAATTATTCGAACTTAATAATCTTCAATTTGATGATTAGATATTTATCTGTAACTAAATACAAACACACATGTAGTAATGATTAGCAATAAAAAGATTGCCAACAACTTCCAAGATTCAATCTCTTCTTCCACTCTAAATAACTTTTCTCATTAAAGAAAAAGATTCGACTGTGATTGATTATTTGCGATGGATTTTGATAGAATTTATCTCCAGATATATCAGATTTTTAGTTAACTTTGACTCTCTCAGTAATTGGTTTTTAGCTACTTTCTTGTTACAACTTTCAATAATTTCCGTTTTTATCTCGAATAACTTATGATCAATTCTTAACCAAAAATATTCTGAAATAAGAAGCTTCAATGACTATAACTTTTAGATAGTTATGATAGGGAAAAAAATTATTAATAGTGTTTAGAAATTTTTGTAACCATATGTGAGAGTTATTAATTTTATAATAACTTAGAGTTATATTTAAAGTAAAATAGGCTATAATAAGGCGCTAAATAACTTGTACAATTTAATGGTCTCAATGAGGGCTATATGGCATCTTAAGTTAAAGAGAGAGAGTAGCGGTAGCAGTTAGTGCACCAAGAGGGATGGGAACGAATAGAAAAAGTCTTCAAACGGTCGGTCAAGCGTTGTGTATTTTGTTGAACTGTAGATTGTTTATAAAGAGAGAAAGATAGACAACATGTGCTGCTGTCGTTGCTAATAATAATGTGCGGTTTTACGATATGATTACAGGAGGAATATGAATTCAGTGCTGACTCCTTGGGTTGGAAAGAATAATGAGTAAAGTATTATTGAAGAGTTATAATATACAGGTAGCATAAATAAATCGTACCCCAGTTTATACCTGGAGTACGATCTATGTGGCGTTACATCTCTGACTGTTTGGTTGTACCCCCATGACGTCTGAACACATTTACAGATTGCTATCCTGAGTCTCCAGTTCCTCGAAGTAATTAGTTTCATTTTTTTTAACATAAAGACAACAATTTACAGATCTACAGCTGATTAACTTAAAACTTTATTTTGGCTTTATACTTCCAGTTTAGTCAACTTGAAATAATTTAAAAATAGCTAGTTACTTTTGTTTTTCAAAGTTTTCTGTGGTGTGGCAGCAATGCTAGACTTGGCGATTCTATAGAAGACAATTTATTATTATAATTAGATGATACTTTTAATAATTATTCAAAATTAAAAAATATTACCTCTTACAGAGTTTCGAGCAGGAAAATTTATCTCTCTATATCTAAAATCGTAAAAATTATCACATAAGCGCCGCTGCCGTAAAGTTTCCATTTTCAACTGTCTCACCGTTTGCGTGTTTTATGCACATTTCAACATAATAATTCACATTTAAACTGAAATGGTTATTTTTAACTATCTAATTTTTCATTCAACGCAAGATAAATTAGAATAAAATGTACAAAATAACCGAACAATTAAAATTTTCTTTTTTTTTCCACTCTAAAAACATGTGAACAACTTATCTTGTGACTAACCAATACTACATTGTTGACTTATTAATTATTCTGCTCATTGGGAGATTAAACTATTAAGAGGTAAATTATTTAGCTGTTCAGAAATAACACAATTGAATAAACTAAATCTGTTTGAATAAATTTGATTCGATTGAAATGAGCTTATATTTACTCACATCACGCAAAAAATACACTTATTGACGCTTTAAGGTTAGAAAACCGAAAATTTAAGTTTTAGTGTTAAGAGTCTCTAACAAAAGATACCGATGTGACTAAAAACATTATCAGACAATAAGAGAGATTGCTGATCGAACCGCACATTGATAAAAATATGCTGGCCCGTGCTTAAGAGTGGTCAAAAATAAAATTGTATTTTTTGATTGGTAATTTTGCTAATTAAAATTCTTAATAAATTTTGTGTTGCCGCTTTTTGTTGTTTTCTGAGTGCAAACAACAAATTCAGCAAAATGTGGCAACGCTGCCAGTGGGTCTATCGGTATTCACTAACTCAAGTTTCAAGTGTGTTTATCCAATTTTTTCGGTGGCAACTCTATTCTTTCAAACTTCAAACAAGTGAAACTGTTTGTGGTTTATATGTTTCTTGTGTTTTACTGTTTTTCCAAATGTTTAATTTGTTAGTTCATTAGTGTTTTTTGAGGTTAGGTGCAGAAGGTCGAATAGTTTTGTGGTAACTTTGTGGAAATTACAAAATTTGTACAGTTTCAATTAGTTATTGTGATCTGAAAGCTATACCTATCTACTTTTCCTTTGATCTTAGCTGAACCCACTGCCACAATAGACCCACTAACGCTGTTGCCAAGTTGATGTTCACGGCTTGTTAAGTAGAAACAGCTGTAGCAAAGTCGATGTTACGGGCTTGAAAATATGCAATAGTTTCTATCTGCTTTAAACTGGTATCAATAAATAATAAATATAGAGGGTATCTGTTTTAAAATTGTTAGCTAATTATCACTCACCAGTGTGACAATTTAAATCAAATAAGCTTAAACAACATAATTTACCTATTATTGTTTAGATAAAAATAATATCTGACTGGGATGAGCTTACATTTACTTACAGAAGTGCACTTTCAGAAAGCAATCTTTCTTATTGTCTGATAATGTTTTCTGTCGTTTGCAACTTTTGCCATTGGTAACAAATTATTTCGACACTTGTGCTCGAAACCAAACCGTTTTAATAATATTATTAATTTATGACATTAGATGTAGCCACATGATAAACATTTTGATGATGTAGGTTTAACTAATAATTAGATAAGTTTGTGAATTAACAACTTTTAACGAGATTAATGCGTGCACGATATTAACTTGGATTTGTCCTAGATTTAGGCGGCCATGCAGTCAATCTATTAAATTTCTATAGCAGAAAAACAATACCATATAATAGCTTTTTCTGCATAAAATAATGTCGCTACTACGTACTAAGAGCTTGGTAAACAGAAATCAGTAATATTTTCTCTCTTGGTAAACATTACGTATAAACTAAAAGTAATTATAACCCATCAAATGACTAAATTATATTGACATTACAAACATTGTACTTTGTTGAAACAACATACAGCTATTAGAATCCTTTACTTTGCTATAGATAAAACAAATGTATCAAATTATATTACTTTTTTTATTCTATTAATATTATATACATTTTAAACAACAAAATAGCTATTTATGTATTTAGCGTGTAAAAAGTGCAATTTTGGCATAAAGCGAGCGCTAGCGAGGCGCCTAAAAGCAACCGTATACCTAAATAGCGCTTTACACTCGAATTACATACAAACATTTCAAGATAAATAACAGTTCTGTTACTAATTTTTCATTAACAGCAGTCATCTGTTAATAAAAACAACCGGAAAATTGTTAAAAATGGTGATAAAAATACTTATAGCGATATAAATCGTTTCTTAGACACAAAATTAGTCAAAAGTTTTTTCGAAAACGTTTATCTTGTACAATTAACTTAATATAAGAGCAGCAACTGTTTTAATCTAGATATAAACATAATTAAGTGTTTATTCTAATAATAATTAAATTATATATATTGTGGGGTGCTTATTTGTTCGCCGCTTAAATCTATAGAAAGTTATTATTTTACTGTGGGGAGTTGAGCGTGAATTTTATGTCTAGTAGTGACATAAATAAGCTGTTTACTCACAAGGGAATATCCTTTGACAGTCAAGTTAATTACAGATTATGTGATAAAAATTTTATTACTTACATGTTAATAATTTTTAGAAAATAAAAAAAAGCTTTAGATTAAAACAATATTGGGAGAAAATAAATAGTTTTATCTGCAGTAAAAAATAAAATTTGCAAACAAATTGTTTTTCAAAATAACTAAATCTCTTATGTTTTTTTTTCATACCAAATAAATTCAAATATAGATCTTTTATATTTCTAATTTATATTTTTATTTACCCACTGTACAGTGTTATAAATAATATAATTTAAAAAACAAAAATTTTATACTTCCTTGCCCTTCTTTTTTTATTTTCTCCTCTTCTTTTTATTCATTCTTCATTCACTCTCCATTATTATCATTTTTATTCATTCTATTCCCTCTTCTTTTCCTTTCATTCTCTCTCGCTTACATACTTTCTTTTACTTCTACGCATTCTTTCATAATGTGCTCTAATATTTCTCTCTTTCTTCCACACATTCTGCATTTCTTTTCATCTAAAATCTGTTGTCTCTTTCTTTATTCCCACATCGAAATCTTGCTATCATCTTCCGCTCTTTATTGTTTTCTCTCTTTACATATCTTGGCAAGTCTTCTGTAATCTTTTTTTCTCAATCTTCTCTACGCTGAACTCATTCCTTTCGTAACATCTTTTTCTTTCTTTTTCTATTCTTATATTTTCTCTTTCTTTTTTTTTGCATGTATTTCATGTTTGTTTTTTCTATAAAATATATTTTTTTTCTTTTCTTATTTTTACAGTTCAAATTTTTTTTTAATTTTTTTCTTTTTTTCACTCTTTTCTTTATCTGTTTGATGTCTCTGCTGTATATTGTCCTTATCTCCCATTGTTCTCCCCCTATTTTTACCATTCTTTTTATCTCTGTTTTTCTCCGGCTTTTTCTTCTTTTTTTTTCTAAATTTGTTTTTATTTCTGTTATTATGCCTCTTATTGCTCATTTTTTTTATGGCATACTGCACCTTCTAATCTGCTCCATCTGATAATTTTTTTTTTCTTTTTTTTTTCTTGCTGATCGTTGTCTTCGTTGCTTTATTATTTTATCTTCGATTCAAATAACGTCTTTTGAGTGAGTTGTTGGAATAGATATTTCATGTTTGTTTTTTCTATAAAATCTTTTTTTTTTTTTTCTTATTTTTACAGTTCAATTTTTTTTTTAATTTTTTTCTTTTTTTCACTCTGTTCTTTATCTGTTTGATGTCTCTGCTGTATATTGTCCTTATCTCCCATTGTTCTCCCCCTATTTTTACCATTCTTTTTATCTCTGTTTTTCTCGGGCATTTTCTTCTTTTTTTTCTAAATTTGTTTTTATTTCTGTTATTATGCCTCTTATTGCTCATTTTTTTTATGGCATACTGCACCTTCTAATCTGCCCCATCTGATAATTTTTTTTTTCTTTTTTTTTTCTTGCTGATCGTTGTCTTCGTTGCTTTATTATTTTATCTTCGATTCAAATAACGTCTTTTGAGTGAGTTGTTGGAATAGATATTTCATGTTTGTTTTTTCTATAAAATCTTTTTTTTTTCTTTTCTTATTTTTACAGTTCAATTTTTTTTTAATTTTTTTCTTTTTTTCACTCTTTTCTTTATCTGTTTGATGTCTCTGCTGTATATTGTCTTTATCTCCCATTGTTCTCCCTCTATTTTTACCATTCTTTTTATCTCTGTTTTTCTCCGACTTTTTCTTCTTTTTTTTTCTAAATTTGTTTTTATTCCTGTTATTATGCCTCTTATGTTTTTTTTGTTTTTTATGGCATACTGCACCTTCTAATCTGCCCTATCTAATAATTTTTTTTGTCTCCTTCCTTTTTTCTTCTTGATCGTTGTCTTCTTTGCTTTATTATTTCATCTTCGATTCAAATGACGTCTTTTGAGTGAGTTGTTGAAATAGATTAGTTAAATTTATTATATAGATGTTGGTAGCGGCAGCGCCAAATATACTGGAAGTGAAAGTGTGTCGAGTGACATTTATTATTTATTTTGGCGCAGCAAAAGTGAGGTTAGCGAAATTTTTCAAGTCAAGAATGATTTTTGTTAGTTTTTAGTGCATAGATGCCTAGGCGTACTGATTACTTGTTGTTTCAAGTTTGAAAAGTAGTTTTTTAGAAGCTAAAACACTGATAAAAGTAGTGCCAAATCCAAAAAAAACCTATTTTTTTAGTCAAAATAAGTTTACAGAATGATAGTTCTTTAATGAGATATGTCTTAAAGTATGCTTTCAACAGATTCACTTACATTTAAATTGCATTTATTAAGAAATAAACACTCTGCGCTGCTAATTATATTATGCGGCGAACTTCTTCTGACTTGTCTTGTAGAAATTTGCTTGTAAAATTAATGAATCTCAAACTCAGTGTAACTAAAATGCAAAATCGTGTCTACTCGTGGCCCGTTGGTTGCTCTTTGTATCTTACTTGCTGCTTTAATTTTAATTACTCCAAGACAAAGTTTTCCTCTTTACATCTCTAGGTTTTGTTCGTTTGTTAAGTTGTTGTGTGTATGATTTTGAGATATAAATTATAATTGTTGGCTTCGGTCATGTGACATTGAAGAGGAAACGGATGAAACAATGGATGTCTTACGGGAGAGCAAACTGCCGACATCCAGGATTTACCGCTCGTGTACGGTATAGGTTCACCACGTAATTAAGCTGGAATAATCCTTGCGCCACTGTAGAAGACGCGCGTCATACAGGATAATCTCTCATTCCCCCAAAACGAGAAGTTTATCTATGACACGTTATTATGTGGGCGTACGTGTCTTAATGCATTGAGTACAAGATTACCGAAATTGATTCTAGACAATTTTTACTCATTTAATTGGAAAACAGCTCATTCTCATTTACTAAAACACTGTTGTGGAAAACTTCTATTATAGGAGAAGTTTGCTCTGTAAATTGCGTTAAAAGTTAGTTTTAGTTGTTACAAATTAAGGCTGCTTTAAATCACCACTTTTCAACTTAGATACAATGACATTACATCGGAAAGGCAGAACAGAGAAGCATTAGGAAATATTTTACTAGACAACAGCAATCTTAAACTACAGCAAATTAGATCTGTTACGTTGGATTATTTATTGGATTTATTATTTAAAAACATTCAAACAATATGACATGAACATAGTAATGCTGCTTTCTGTATTTCCGCAAAGATGTTTAAATCCATTTGAAATTTTTACTTAATGAAAAGAGTAAAACAACTCTTTTTGAGATAACTAAAAGTAACATTTTTACTATTTTCAAATTCCAAAAATCTCTAATGGAAATATTGTATAGTTATCAACACTAATGAAGCCTACTGTGGTTCCTTACGTATGCAAACAATGTGATTATTGTAAGAAAAAGTGAGAAAAAGATGTAGAATGTAGAAATAATAAAGTAAGAATGTTTGAAAAAACATAGAGATGAAGAAGAAAAGAGGAAGGATGTGCGAGAAAAATAAAATAAAGCAAATGATAGAGATTGTAAAGATCATAAACAAAATAAAATTTAGAAACGATTTTGAAAGTAGAATGTAGAGCATAAACGAATTAAAGTTTGGAGACACTTTTGAAAGTAGAATGATAAAGAGTGCGCGGAGGTAAAAAGAGTATGAAGAGATTTATAAAGCGGATTTTGATATGACTAGCCAAACGCTGAAACATATTGATAGAAAGAAAGCAACAAGAGAGAAACTGAGTGTAAAAACAGACAAAAAAGCAGTAAAATTGAGAAAAACTTTAAATCAAGAATATTACAAAAGTGCGAAAAGCAAGTAGTAAACGAAAAAGGCAAAAAAACATAATAAAGAATTTTGAACAGTTATAGAGGTTGAGAGAATAAGAAAAAGTTGAGAGAAAGAGACAAGACAATGAAAGATAAACAAGAATTCAAGATTATAGCTGAAAATTTAATTACTTTTATTTTATTTATTTATTTATTTATTTAAAAAAAATTATGAAAAGAGAACGGAGACAGCAACATGCAAATGTGGCAATGAAGTGAAAACAAATTTTGGATGAGAAAACATAGATTTAGAATATGGTAAGGGAAGAAAGAGAATTATAGATCATTTAAAGAAAGAAGAGACTAGAAAAAAGAATAAAAATATAGAGGAAGTAAAACCTAGTGAAAGCTACCTGTAAGATAAACAGGAGTGTAATAATATAGTAAAATCCTGAAAAATATTAAGTGATTTGAGAAAGCGTTGAAATATGTCTTTGAAACAATCATATATTAAATGTTACAAAATTTGTATCTGACAGTACTTTAGATCAAAACCATTTTTGAAGCCAAGATATATTATACAAAATATAATAATAAACACATTTTATCATTATTATCATAAAATATAAAAATAAGACTACAAATGGTTGTATTAGTTTGTATTTTTGCTTATTTTCTCGTTTGTTCATCACCAATATTTTGATAAGGGGAGCTTGGAGTCTTGCGTTTGCTCCTTGACATTTTAATTTAACAGGTAATAACAGGTAAAGCACTCTTGATTAAAAAAGCACAAACGTTTAGCTATTAATTAATAATTTTCTCATTAAAACATTAATTTTATGTTCATAAATTTCTAGTTTTTATAGATACGGTGCGGTGCGTTCATAAATTATTTAGATTTAGTCTGGCTGTGTAATTTAGCTTGACAGATTTTTATTGTCTTTGATAGTATCATCGCGTCGTCAAACGCTCAAGATCATCTAATAATACACAACACGCTTGAATCTGCGTATGAACTAATCCAAAATTGAACACACGTGTGAATTTATAGCAAGAGTAGATAAACGCACTGCAGAAACAGAAAGCCGTACAGCTTAGAGTAAATGTAATTTTCAAATTTAGAAAAAAAAAATTAATTGAAAATTCACCGTTGGCTATGATTTAACTGTAACACTTTGTTTATGAGTTATATTTTAATATTAGAGTTTTTGCTACAAATAACAGTTTCACTAAAATAATTAATAATAGTTATTTACTCGTCAGGTGCGGTTCAAGATGTTTTTAAGATATAAAATAAGTATAAATTTAATTTAGTTGCATTTGAACTACTCGATTGTAGATGGAAAATGTAAGTAGGTAAAATATAGGCATAAGTGCGCCTACGCAATAGAAGTAGGTATATTTCGGAGCTATGGTAGATCAAATAAGCGCTTTTTCAAATGACAGCTCTGTCACGGCTCATCTTCAATTAAAAATTTTTAAGAATTTTCAGAGTGTCCCAATCCAGATCTAGTTTTTTTAGTGGGTTTTTTAAAGGAATTGTTTAAGCAATCGGCAGCTGATTAAGCTGATTTTTTTTATCAATCACAATGATAATTTTTTATGCAACCGGTTCTTGTTATTTTTTATTTAATTTAGATTATAAATACTTTAAAGAGTGTCTTAGCGGCTAAAATAAGAGGCGCGAAACAATTAGACAGATGAAGCAAGAGGAGCGTAACTTTATAATTTGAGTTGGGCGGCCAGTCTCTCGTGGATTTTCGCTAATGGAATTAAATGAAACATACTCCTGCACTGATGGGGATATTACAGTCTCGTCGAGATTTAGAACTTATGAAAGCAAAGCTTATCTTATTACGTTTTATAAAAAGAGTTGTAGCAAGACATTTCCCCCTAACTTTTCCCTAGAATCTGAGCCTTGAAATGGGTTTTCGTTGTGTCGTAAGCAAATAAAAATAAAAGCTACACACTTTTCCGGTGTTATTTGCAATAGCTCGTTATTTCACTGTTGAGCTTTTCGGATAGCTTGTTTCTTGATTGCACAATGTTGCAAAAATAATCACCTAAACAAAATAACCGAATAACTAGGATGATGCGTATGAAAATAAAAACTCTTCACTTCGAGTAGTCCTTCAAAGTGACTTTTATGATGTAATAAGCATACATTAGCATACAAAGCAAAAAATTGTTTACGTTATTCTTAAGTTAGCGTCTATAAGTCAAAAATATTTAAAAAAATACTGGTAGGAAGGAGTACTTAAGTAGGACTTAAACGGTCCTTGGGTTATCAGCTATTCCATATTGTTAAGATTAAGTGCAAATGTGGTGTGCTAACCTTTTTGTTTCAGTAACCTAGCCAGGTGACAGGTTTTACATCCTTCTAACAATGTGGTTGTTATCCCAATTGCGACAACAAAAGGTTTCAGTGCTCGTACTTTTCAATTCCTTAAACTCTCTTTGCCGAAAACACTGCAGCCAATTACCATCTAGGTTTAATTATCTGAGTGCAGGCTTGAGAAGACCTCGAGGACTTCTTTTAGATGCCAAAAACATAACATTTAAGTTGAAGACTGAAGAAGAAGAAGAGAGTAATAGTCGACGTTTTAAATGAAACCAGGTATTTTAATTATATTATTACAATAATTATTCCGGCGCCTTCACCATTATTATTATGCTATTTGCGTCAAAAAATACCTTTTACATAAGGTTTGAATTTGAGTCTCTTGAATGATGGTAGGGAGCCTAGCCATTAAACCACAGAAAACCTTGACGAGTGAGATAGAAAAAGTGAACATAAACATAACTATAAAGAAATTGCATAAATAAATATTTCTAATTAATCCAGTTGTATCGTCTTAAATAAACACAGAAGCGAGGTCAATTCCACGCTATGGTATTGGAGAATTGCATAATTTTACATTTTAGAGTTTTTCAATCCGCGTTGATCCTGGCTTTAATGGTTGTGTTTGTACAGCAAATAATATCGACGTGACGTAAATCTAGACGGCGTTGTTTATGGACGACATTCACTTCAGTTCTTATCTTCCAAATATCAAGAGATGGATAAGAGCGATAGAAGTGATTTGAGCTTTTGTTGTGCTTATTATGGTGAATAAAACGTTTTTGTAACAACGTATCGTAAACTGCCGTTTGTGGTAGAATTTAAACGCTGTAACTTTATTTTGAAAGACAATTTTTATTTGAAAAATATAAAATCTCTAAGCTTGAACCGTTTTTCAAATATATATTCTCAGAAATCAGTTGTGTACTGTTTTTAAATAATCCAATAAAAACCTATTAACAGCAATGAGTTTTTTCAACAGCAAGACCGACTTTAAGGTTCCTATGGGACCTCTCGCTCTCCGGACTTGTGACCAATCGAGTAAATATAGCATATGATTGGCTAGGCAATTTCCTCCAACTACCAAACATTATTTTCAAAATACTTATGATAAGATTCCTCAGAATAATACGTTTTTAATTTTAAGCATGACTTGAAGAGTTACCAAGTACATAGAAAACCGTAACAGATTTTTGAATTTTTATAAAAAGCAGTCTATATGTTACCAGCCAAATCCAATTTTAGGATGAACTAGTTTTGCCTGAAGCAAAATAGTTCTCTCTACAAACAATAATCAGGATAGCCTAGTCTAGGCTAAACTCGTACATTCTGTTAATGATATGATGACTCAGTTTAGCCTGGGTCAAGTCAGTTCATCCTAGTGAGAAGTTACATGCTTTAAAAGTTGTAGTCGAAACTAATATTGCCTAGTCGGAAATTAGTTCAGACCAGAATGTACCAGTTCATCTCAAAGCATTCAAATCCTAACTAGGATGTACCGATTTGATCTAGGCGTCTATTGATTATGGGGTAAACCAGTTTAGCCTAGTTCCTATAATGATTTGGCCTGGATGAAACTAGTTTATCCTAAAATCGAGTTGGGCTGCTAATCTATGAAACAAGATGAATTAATTATTAAAATCATTTAAAATTGAAGCAAAAGGTTTTGCTTTTAAAATTATTATATTCTATAGCGGCAAATGGAGGCATATTACTTCTCAATATCTTTTCAATTACTCGAAGCGCTCGACGCAGTACACCATCTTGCCTTGCTTCAGTTATTATTTTGTAATGTTGCTATTAGCAAGACGTGTTTATCTCAAAGTTGCATGCTGTTATCAGGTGCAAATTACCATCGACGTTGTTCGCTAAACTGCATTTCAGCATGTCGATAAGATGTCTACCGCACGTGACAACGTCTCGCAAATGCAGCTTATAATATTCTCCTAAATTACAATTTTTTTTTCGTTTTCGAAAATCCCTGCACTTTGCAACGTTGGCAGCAGCGTGTTTTGTTGATATTGTCATAAAATTTAACACAGTGAATCCATTAGAGCGTCCAACTCGAGGCAAATATGTTCCGGATTTTTACGCTCTCCAATAAAAATCTTTTGCACACTCCGGGTGAATTCATGAACATTGGATGTTGTAGCATCTTGTATATTATTCAGCATTTTACTTTAAAAGTTTTAATGAAAAGCAAAACCAGTGATATAAACATCTCAGTTATGCTCTAGTTTAATATTAATACAATGCGAGCTCAAATAAACTCGTCTGTTTCTACAACTCTCAATTATCTCGCATTCCTTTTAAACAAAAAACAGCCCTTTAATCATCATTTTAAAATTAAAAACGTGCTTAAATAACATAATTGAACTACTACACTGCCAAAGCAAATCAGATAAACCCAAACCTCGTGCCCGCATGTCATCTGATCTTGTATAAAGTCAGTTCTATTTTTTTTCTCAACAGAAGTTAATACAATAATTATTGTATTATTTGTCTTGTCTATATAGTATTTTTATGTTAAAGATGAAGTAGAAATAACCAAAACACAACGCGTGATCTTCACATGGTTGGGATCCTATATTGTATTGGATGCAAGAATCACATATTGTACCACAAAAGGCGTAGCTTGTGTTTCCGTTATAGTTCGGTTTTTCTGTGAGAAACGTTATCACATGAAGAGCATGCACTTTTTGAATACAACCCTGTAAGAACAGACACGCCTATTTTGTTGGGAGATCACGTAAACCGCGCGTGATAGTGCTTACTTCCACTTTATTTTTAACGCAAAAATAGTATAGCTTATTGAACTTCATTTGATCAGCGAAAGTTACACCAAGTCTATTGTCTTAGCTTTTTTCTTCATTTATTTTCATTCGCCAATTGTTAAACCATTTTCTTAAGATTGTGATGTAGAATGCAGTTTTCCTCTTACAACTGATCTTTCACAACTAATGTAATGATAGTGTTAATGTAAACTTTCTTCTCATCGGTCTCTCTTTTAAAAGTTTGAGTAACATTATGGTCATTGCTTTTTTTTATCTATTTTCTCAAGTTTTTATTACAAATTTTTGTTAATTGCTCAACCATATTGTCTGGTAGAGCTTAAAAAGTTTTATTTAGAAGCTGAATTTTTTTTTCTATTTGGCTTTTTCGAGAATTTTTTTCAGTGGTTTCTTGTAGCTGTTCTACAACTTTTTTATTCGGTTTGTAGGCGACTACAGGCCCTATTTGCTGTGTTAGGTTTTTGATTTAAGGATGAATTTGGCTTGAATTGCTTTTTCATTTCTAAGGCAAAAATCTCAGCGTTTTCACTGTTGTCAATGACAATTGAGTTGTCTACTTTTAAATTTCTATTGTTTCTGTTTTTGATTGCCTTGGTCATTTGCAAGGAAAATTGTTTTCTATCATTAGCTTCTTCTATAATTTTGCTCTATTTATTATTTTGGTTTTCTTTTCATTTACTATTGTTGCAATTGCTAGGACAATTGACAATGTTTTTAATATTCTTTTCTTGCTATTTTCTTTGATGGATTGTTGATTTTTTTAGCTTTATTCATTGTTTCGACAATTTTTGTTTCTATTTTTTAGACTTTTTCTTTCAGTTTGTATATTATATTGTCAATCTTTCTTTGATGATAGTCCTGTGCTTCTAATGTTGCTATTTATTTTATTATTGTTCAAGTTTTTAGAACATCTTTTTTCTTTTTTCATTTGTATTGTCGTCTGAAGTTGTTTCTGCCAGTGTTCCAATTGTCATGCTCTTTGTGGTATTTTATAATCTTGAATATCAGGTGGAAAATATGAAGAACTTGAATGAATTGGATCGGCTGCTACAATGTGGAGTCTCAGATATTTATATAGGTGGAGTAAATACTCCAAAAAGCTGAGCTGATGAGGTTCTAATAAAACAAAACAACTGTAACCGTGAAGTTACACAAGGGGAAAAGGAGAGAAGGGAATAAAGGGAATAGGAAAACTCGAGGACAGGCTAATCTCGGCTAGCTTTACCTTGTTCAAAATTTGCCCGGTAGTTCAGCCATAGAGGCGTGAATCTAAGAACACAGGTGGTGGATATAGCGCCACTCAACCTAAGCGCAGACAATAGCCGAAATTAACCTCCCTTTAGCCTTTTAGGGGTCAAGACCTGCAGGCTAAACAAAAGCTCCAGTAAAATAATATTAATATATTGAATAAATAAAAGAAAATACAACAAATAAAAAAACTAACTGATAGCAATAAGTGATATTGGCCTCAAAATGAAATATGATTAAAAAAAAATAAATCCAGAATGTTCAAATAATTAATTAGTTCTAAATAATTCAAATAAAATTTTATCACAATTTTCACACAACTTGACAGGACTCGATGCAGTCTGAGTTAGACAAGACAATTCCCTTGTAGTTAACTCAAGCACCCCTTACAGGTTGTCCTGATTACCACAAACAATAAAGGCAATAATTTGATGAAACAAAATATAATAAAAGGAAGGTTTTCTTCACTTTAAAGGTGTCGTTCAAAGGCTTACTAACATTCACACATTCATTCTACCTTTCATAGACCTTGAACTAACCTTATCTGCTGTTTCCGTTGGAGATGGTTGTTTTGCAGTGCTTTACTCCTCGGAAGCTCGATGGTAAATAGCAGAAAACAGGAGGAAGAGATCGAGTGCCGCAATTGAGTCGTCTCTTGACCCTAGACTCGCCCCCTTCTAACGTCACGTAATCGCGAAAATGGTAAAGTCGTTATCAAAACGTGGCTTCAAAGCCGTACCAATTTTCTTGTCAAAAAGTCGTGAACACACGTAATACCCACTACCGGGTTTATTTGACTGACTACTTTGGCGTAGAAGGGTACACTAACACTACGTACGGTGGCGGACTTAAAAATGCCACATGGACGCTATCACCCCTCCTATATATAGAGTCGGTATCTTTCCCGCTTAAAATCTGGTAAATTCTGCTTTACTATCGGATTATTCTCTTCCCATCCGTTAAAAACTACCTGGGTTTTTTTTTCTGGCCAATAAAAAAAGTTAGCTTGATTTGCTTTATATACAGAGTGTTCAGGAAAGACAGTTACTCGAAAGACATAAATTGTCTTAAAGGCGTCGGGTCGTCGCAGTTCTAGACTAAATCGATGACAGCGAATTCGATAGTACACAAACTAGCGTCATGCAATGAGTAGTTTACCGCAAAATGGCAAGAATTATTTATCGTAATTTTTGGCGTGTGCCGCAATTCAACCGTTACACAACGCTGTCTTTAGGATATATAAAAAGTAAAGAATTTTTCCAAAAAATAAGTTTGATTTCAATCTTTTTGCCTTATAGGTTAAGTTTGAGTGTTTTAAATTGTAGTTTGTCAGCGTATGGCTTTTGTGATCGTTAATTTGCATCAAATTGAGGTCATTGTGGTACAGACATGAAACTATGCCTGTAGAAACATCCCAGTCTCTATCGGTATTCAACCTGAGTGCAGAAAGAGAGCAGCGATAATAAAGTTGTCCATATTGCCACGGCACAACTGTTTACATCCACCCTTCCATTTGCATACATTGTAGTTTTCAGATCTTCGTGGTCACGAATGGAGCAATCGTGGTGTTTGCATTTTGTGGGGTAGATGCACGATTTTATTGCGATTCGCAGTGCTTGCGGCATTGTTTTCGTTTTAAGTGGTTGGCTTCGTCCTCTAGTGCTATAAAATGAGCATTACGTTATTTGGTCACAATGCAAACATATTATTTTTAATACTTTGTTTACCTGCTAACTGGTAGAACAATGGGGCTTTTTTGGGAGTTTTTCTGGTAAAAAGCACAATGGGAAAGGATAAGAATGCCAGATGTTCGCATTGTTTCGGTTAAATCGATACGTTTCTCCATTTCTCATTATTGTTATGGCATTTGTATAAAAGTTTGCCACAATAAAACTTGTTTGGTAATAATAACCTGAATAATAGGCCAACTTGTGCTTTAATGAGTTTTGTAGGAGGACGCAGCCGTACACTGGAAAGTGCCTAAGTTAATTTATATCCTCAACTACGAATAGAGAATTACAAATCGTAGGCATAGATCAAAAGTGTCTATTTTACCACAATTTCGAAATTGCAAGAGGTGCAGGTGTTTGGTTAAATCTGACAATACAATGTTACCACCGGGCAGTGATGAGAATTCAGACCATAATCAGCGTAGCAGAAAAGTCGCAAGTTTTCTTACATTACAAGATGTGAATTGGTGAATGGTGGTGCCAATATCACCTGTTTAAACAGACACAGTGGTTGAAAATCCAATAGTGTAGCTGAAGGGTATTTAGAAGACTCTTTCTCAAAAAAAAAAAATAGATATGAAAATATTTAGCCCTAGTACGAGTACTTCAGAGGCAGGTTTCTATAGTTAATGACAAAGCTGAAATAAATAAACAACACCGCGTGATCACCTCGTGGTTGGTATCCCAAAGTGGGGTGGTATAGATAGTATTGGATGGAAGAACCACACATTGTACCACAAAAAGCGTCTTGACAGGGCCTGATAAAGAACGTTTCAGTTATAGTTCGGTTTTGCTGTGAGAAACGTTATCACATGAAGGGCATGCACTTTTTGAATACAATCCTGTAAGAACAGACACGCCTATTTTGATGGGAGATCACGTAAACCGCGTGATAATGTTTATTTCTACTTCATCTTTAACGTGAAAATAGTATTGTAACTAAAAGTATCTGAATAAGAAAAATTTTGGCAAAATGAATTTATAGCTTATGGCAGATAATGTGTTTTCTTGTGACACCTTGTGTAATGTCACACTTTACTGACGTTTGAAGAAAAAACACGAATATTTGAAGTTTAATTCTGAAAACGATAAAAAAAAGTAATACTTTTAAGCAGTGCCAAAATCCACTCAAAATCCAAATGGTTTTTCTTGTATCCATTTTAGAAAATAAACGTTCGGATGCAGGTGTTTATTAGAATGCAACACAATAGACAAGAAAATAAATCAGAATTTTATGGTGTGTTTATATCCACATTTTATTAGAAAATCAAGTTTATTATCGAAACAAACTACCTATAATCTTGAAACCAATAGATGTATCGAATTGTGCCATAAGATTGGATACTCTGAGTTGAATAGAAAAGAAAAATGAGAACAAATCGTCCGTGAATGAATTTTGCAAAATTTATTTGAAACAGATCGAACGTTTGTCGGTTGTAAATAAAGCAGAACGTGAGTAACGATCATAACACATTTATCAAGTTTAATGAAATAAGAGAAATAGATTGCTCCCAGCAAACAATAAAATATAGTTATACGAAAACCGGAGACGTTTGCGTCAATAATTCTCTCTTCAAAATATTCTTATTATTTCATTTAAACTAAAATCCTTCGATTTCAGTTGCATCAACGCATTTAAAATTGTCAAAGTTTCAATTGAAGCTTCGAATCCCGCGATAAAAACTTACAGAGTTCTTTAAAGAACAATAAAGCTAAAAATTCTTTAGATAGAATTTAGTTCTGGTTCGATTTAAAAAGATTTCGAAAACTGTATTGGCAAGGTTTAGATTTAAAAGAAATCGGTTTCAGTTGAATACCAAACGCAAATGCGGCGAATGAACCAGTCTGCCTGCCGTTTGCAACAAGGGCTCTCTACGGAAAAATGTATTCTCTCAACATCCCTTTTTTTAGCTCTTTTTGTGAAATATTGAATACATGCAAGGGAACAAGATTCAGTCAATCTATAAAACGCATTTCTATGGAAATTTCTGCTATGTCTAAATACATATCAGTCAAACAAATTGATCTTTTTATTTTATTTTGTCTAGCCAGTGTCTTATGCCTGCTAATAAAAAAAACATTATTTCTAAAGTGAAACGTTTTGTGAAAATGTAAGTAATCTATGTAAAATTTAAAAAAGTTAGGTATTTTAATTCATGCATAACATTAATATATCTATTATATTAATTTAGAAAAGCTATCACTCTTTCTTTTTTTTTTAATAATATATGCGAAGAAATTTGTTTTTTACAGTTTTTTATTGCATCTGAGAGCTACGTTTTGGTACAAAATTTTACCTTCTTCAGGCTGTTGATGTCATTGAACCGGTCATTTGTTTTATAAAGTAAAACACGTTAAAATAGAAAGATAAAAAAATCAGAATTATGATTCTGATTTTACCACGGCTGAAAGTCTATTTCCAAAAAGTTCAATTGACAATTGTTTCAACCATCCGAAATATTTTTAGTTTTTTTTTATCTTTCTATTTTAACGTGTATAAAAAAATGACCGGTTCAATGCCATCAACAGCCTGAAGAAGGTAAAATTTTGTACCGAAACGTAGCTCTCACATGCAATAAAGAGCTGTAAAAAACATTTACATTTTATACCCTGAATCTTCCATAAAAAAAAAATTCTTTGCATATATTTGTATTATGTTCTTTTTCTTATAATCTTTTTTATCATTTTCTAAACCTCTGATACCTTTGATCCGTCTGTCAACTTTTTCAATTTCATTCTTACTCTTTATCGCTACTTTTCTTTTAACCTTTTTGTTCTACTGTCTATTTATAATGTGATACTCCGAGTTTTCTGAGTGCAACCAGCGTTTCTAAGATTTTCTCTTATCTCTGACCATTTTACTCAATTTTTTGACCATTATTCTATTTGTTTTTTGTTCCGCTTGTTTATATCCTATAGTTTTCGTTGTAACTTCAATTTGTCATCGATTATCTGTTACTGTATCTTTCTAATCTGTATTTTCAAATGTCAATATCTTCTGTTTGGCCTTCTATCTCTTTGTTGTGCTTATTAATCTCAACATATCTAAGCTTATTATAATTATTCCGTTGTCGTTTAACCATTATATTGATTGTTTAACTTTGTTTTTTAATAATTTAAATTGAAAAAGATTCAAAAGTAATTAATAAAAGCGGAATTTTCGCCGAAAACTTTCAAACTTCCAATTACAGACTTTCAAAAATGATCTTGTTTGGCTGGATTTCGTTCTGATTCTTGTCTTAAAATGCTAAGCTTCTTATTTCAATTTAACTCTAAAACTACAATTAGGATTAAGCGAATGATGAAAGTTGAGTAGCCAATTCGAAAACAAAAATGTTGTGTAGAGTGTTTAAGTCGGCAGGAGTTTACGGAATTAAAAGTGGTCCGGCAAGTCCGGCGTGATAATCCTCTATCACAAAAGAAGCTTTAGAATTCTATCCTCAGATGGGCATCCAGTTCACGTCTAATCCAATTGTGTCTAACACTTGGCAACACTGTATTCTCATTTAGCAATTACATGTGAATCCACTTACTATGGTCGCAAACTCTTTAGACTTTTGTCGTTATGAATTAAAGAATAAACAATGTCAGCTTAAAAAAGATACACAAAAAAACAAACTACTGTAAGACTCTTTTATTCTAATCTTACGTTTTGCTAAATTTTTACAATTAAATTGAATTAAATAACAGTTAACTTTTTCTCCATAATTAATTTGTCAGGATGTCTATGTTCTACGATTATTAGCCTTAATTATTCAGTCGAAAACAGTGTACAGAATAGCAACAGCTAGCTACATTATCATCAACAATCTACTTCAACTCACCCCTCTATATTTATTGTTAGAGAAACGCTTGAGCAGTCAGACGGATCGATTGGGCGACACATGAAACATATTTACACATAACGCACCTGTCAATAATACCTGTAAAGTAACTCACCGGGGGCTTTTCTCCCCCTCGCAGGATTCTCTTCCTCTCGAACTGATAGTGGAAGACATCACCAGGCTCATTGGACTTTGACAACCACTCCATGGACTCGATTGACTCAATCTTCACCCCTTTTCTTTAGCATCGTGTTCTCAATGATGTCGCCATTGTTTCGGTACCTCATTATTCCTCCGAATGCACAGCACTGATTTCACAATATTTCACCGAATTCAGGGAGACAGCACTGAATTCACATTATTCCTCCGAATTCAGGGAGACAGCACTGAATTCACATTATTCCTCCAAATTCAGGGAGACAGCACTGAATTTACATTAATCCACCGAATTCAGAGAGACAGCACTGAATTCACATAATTCCTCCAAATTCAGGAAGACAGCACTGAATTTACATTAATCCACCGAATTCAGGGAGACAGCACTGAATTCACATTATTCCACCGAATTCAGGGAGACAGCACTGAATTCACATTATACCACAAAACACATATGATCAACACGTTAACTATCTTTCTCTTTCAATAAACAATTATCAATTGTTAATTGTAAATATTCATAATACTGCCCGTCCGACCGCTCTCTGCCTTTTTAATCAACATTCTTACTCTCGCCCGCTTAGCTGACTGACCGGACTCCACCCTTCCAGGGATGCTAAGCCAATGTTCTCCCTCTTTTACTTAAAATGCCATATGGCTCTCATCGAGATGATTTAATTATACAAGCGATTTAGCGTCTTATTGGCTTATTTTTACTTTAGAAAATAACTATAAATTATTATAAAATTAAAAACTCTCACACTACCAATAAAATTTTAATAGATAAAGCCAAATTGAAGCCATATAAAGTTAGTGAATTAATTTAGTTGGGTTTTTTTCTAGAAAATTTTGAACTGTATGTAAGACTTATTTATTTTAATCTTACGTTTTGCTAAATTTAACAATTAAATTGAAGAAGTGCGTAATAGGGAAAGGTCCAAATAAAGATTAATAAGTGAAGAACCTAAGGACATTACGTCATGTCAGCAAAAGAAAAATACACAAAACAACACATGATCAACAAGTTAACTATCTTTCTCTTTCAATAAACAATTAACAGATCAAATATCTATAACACTGCCCGACCGCTCGAAGACCTTCCCATCCCTCTCAGTTCACTAACAGCTACTCAACCTTTTCAGGGATGCTAAGACCAATTGCTCCTTTCTCAACCAACTAATCAGTCGTCTTATTGTAGACTTGGGTGTTGGCAATTGGCTTAATTTTTTTGCTTTTTGAATACTTTGTTTTTTACTATACTGTGGTTGTCGAGCTCCTTGAACTAAATTATTCATAGTCGGGGAGCTAATAAACTCAAAACATGTTTAGGGATATACAGCTATAAGTTTTTTGTTTATATGAGCTTGTTTTGTTTTAAAATCTTAATGTTAGCAATTTGAGCTTTGAGATGCTCATTTTTAAGCTGCCTTCTAATGATAAAAAGCAATAGTTTTGAAGATAGTTTTAGTTACAATTACTTTTAACTTTGTTTAATTAAGTTTAATAATGATAGGGTGAAACTTTCTTGCAAATTAATTACCGCATGTAAAATTAGTGAGTTTTGTTTATGAAAGATATTATTAACGCACGGTAAACAGTGCCTTAATTTTGAAAAAGCTCAAATAAAGTTGTTGTTGGTTGCGGAAAAAATAGAGAGAAATAAATAATGGCCGCGCACGAAAAGTAAAACTTTTCTCATTTGTTATTGTCATAGAAAAAATTGCATGAAAAATTTTTTAGGGTAGAATGGAAGTGAACCGCACCGAAAATGTGTTCCGGGCGATTCAAGAAGAAGGAGAAGACCACCTCGGTGTCTTCAGTCATCATACATCATTTCTGTCACTTATAATCCAGGTTTTAAGCAGGAAAATCTATATTAAACTTGTTTTTCGATAAAACACTGTTAGAAAAGCATTACATCTATCATCTGTCGCATAACGTTTAACTAATTTTTTTCTAATAATGGATTTCCGGTGTCAAAAAATTTTGTTTTAAAAGCGGTCCGGACCATCGACATATGGTTGATTTATCACCGAAAATTGTTTGCAAAGCAAATTTTATAATAAAACTTTTTGAATATTATTGTGAAATGTTGACAGATTTGAGACGCTTGTGCGTAAGAAAGCAAAAACTATTTTTAATTTCAAACTTTTTCAATTATTTCTTTTGAAAAATTAACAAATAAAAGTGCTAAAAATCATTTATAAATTAACCCTATGGTTTGGGAAAAGGCCAAATCTTTCGTTTATATATTATTAATTATTGTTTTACATAAGACAAGACTCTGTTTCAATTAATACAAAACAAATCTTCAAGCTTAATAATTTTTTTTAAATAGAAATGCTAAAATTTAGATAAAAAGAATGTTTAAATGTTAAAAAAAAATGTAATTCAATATTATGAAGTGATAATGATTTTAGGGCTATTTAAAAAAAAATTATTTTTTTTTGTACACAACTTATTGGAATCCTATTTTTTTATGAGCTTCGGCCCATGTGTATTTTCAGATTAATAAAAAATTCGGTTTCCTGTTTGACAGTTTACAACAGTGTTGCTTTTCGGTTTTTTAATAAAATATGATTTTATCTGATTTGTTCTATCATATTGTAAATTGGCTTTTTTTTCTCACATCATCAATAAGCGAACGCTATTAGTTTAATTTTATTAGTACTTCTGTAATTTTATCACTTTTCGACCATTACAATGGTACGTGAAACTATAAAGCAGTACCTTCCACGAATAGACTTTTTTTTCTTAAATCATCAATAAGCGAACGCCATTGGCTCAATTTTATCAACATTTATGTAATGTTATCACGTTTTGACCATTGCAATGGTAAACCAGTACCTCCCACAAATGAACTTTTTTTACATCATCCATAATCGAACGCCATTGGTTTAATTTTATCAACATTTTTTTACTTTTTTTTTTCACATTCTCAATAAGCGAACGCTATTGGTTTAATTTTATCAGTACTTCTGTAATTTTATTACTTTTCGACCATCACAATGGTACGTGAAATTATAAACTAGTACCTCCCACGAATAGACATTTTTTTCTTACATCATCAATAATCAAACGCTATTGGTTGAATTTTATCAGTACTTCTGTAATTTTATCACTTTTTGACCATTACAATGGCACGTGAAACTATAAAGTAGTACCTCCCACGAATAGACTTTTTTTTCTTACATCATCAAGAAGCGAACGCCATTGGTTCAATTTTATCAACATTTATGTAATGTTATCACGTTTTGACCATTGCAATGGTAAACCAGTACCTCCCACAAATGAACTTTTTTTACATCATCCATAATCGAACGCCATTGGTTTAATTTTATCAACATTTTTTTACTTTTTTTTTTCACATTCTCAATAAGCGAACGCTATTGGTTTAATTTTATCAGTACTTCTGTAATTTTATTACTTTTCGACCATCACAATGGTACGTGAAATTATAAACTAGTACCTCCCACGAATAGACATTTTTTTCTTACATCATCAATAATCAAACGCTATTGGTTGAATTTTATCAGTACTTCTGTAATTTTATCACTTTTTGACCATTACAATGGCACGTGAAACTATAAAGTAGTACCTCCCACGAATAGACTTTTTTTTCTTACATCATCAAGAAGCGAACGCCATTGGTTCAATTTTATCAACATTTATGTAATGTTATCACGTTTTGACCATTGCAATGGTAAACCAGTACCTCCCACAAATGAACTTTTTTTACATCATCCATAATCGAACGCCATTGGTTTAATTTTATCAACATTTTTTTACTTTTTTTTTTCACATTCTCAATAAGCGAACGCTATTGGTTTAATTTTATCAGTACTTCTGTAATTTTATTACTTTTCGACCATCACAATGGTACGTGAAATTATAAACTAGTACCTCCCACGAATAGACATTTTTTTCTTACATCATCAATAATCAAACGCTATTGGTTGAATTTTATCAGTACTTCTGTAATTTTATCACTTTTCGACCATTACAATGGTACGTGAAACTATAAAGTAGTACTTCCCACGAATAGACTTTTTTTCTTACATCATCAAGAAGCGAACGCCATTGGTTTAATTTTATCAACATTTTTGTAATGTTATCACGTTTTGACCATTGCAATGGTAAACCAGTACCTCCCACAAATGAACTTTTTTTTACATCATCCATAATCGAACGCCATTGGTTTAATTTTATCAACATTTTTTTTTTTCTCACATCGTCAATAAGCGAACGCTATTGGTTTAATTTTATCAGTACTTCTGCAATTTTATCACTTTTCGACCACTACAATGGTACGTGAAATTACAAACCAGTACCTCCCACGAATGGACTTTTTTTCTTACATCATCAATAATCGAACGCCATTGGTTTAATTTTATCAGTATTTTTTTAATGTTATTAGTTCTCAAAGTCCAGAGCGATGCTGATAAGCGCCTCTCACATAAACTTGTTTTTCTTACATCATCAACAAACCGACGCTATTGGTTCGATCTTATCAACATTTATTTGTTATCATTTTACCATTGAATTATCAATCTTTTTGGTAAAGCTGCATTTTTTACAATTCTTAATTAGATTCTTCAAAATTGAGCTCAGATATTTTTTGTTCAAAATATTCAAATATATTTTGCCCAAATCTAGACAAAAACCAAAAAAAAAATTATTTAGGAATTTAAATTTCGCTGTTATCAATTTTAATTGTCATGTCTTAAATTGAGGTCTGACCAGAGCAAATTTGCGTCAAAATATCATCACGCTGGGGGTAAGTTCTCAATAAATTTGCTTCGATTTTAATCTTTATAGCAATACAAAAAAAAAAAAATTAGAAAAAAAAGAATTTTTAGGGAAAAAATTAATTACTTTGACTTTGAAATTGACTTTGATTTTCTCTTTCTTGGTACAAGCTAAAGTAGATAGATAGTAATGCATATCATAGATACAGGTTTCAGGCAAAATACGCTAACGTGATTGTCCGATCAGCGATATATTTTGGCCTTAAATTTATTTTTGTCAGAATCAATATTTGTTGTTTGGAGTGCTTGATACATTGGTCTGTAATCTGTAGAAACCTAGTATGAAAGAAGCTACAAATTCTAAGTTTTATGCTACATTTTAGCTATTGTCTCTAAAATTTAAGCCACGGGATATGCATATTTTGTAAAATTTAAGCCACAAGCGGTTAAATTTTGACGTTTCGAGTTGTCAGAAAAATTACACGAATCATCAAAAAGATAATTTCCCTAAAAATTCGATTCCTATGGACTAAATAATTATGGTTGACTTGCAAATAGTAAATTTTTGTATTTGATGAGCAAATCATTTTGGAACGTCTTGAATATTTTTTAGGGCTTATCCAGGATTTTGTATGTGTGCTCTGCATATAAAAAAGCTGCTTTTCCTGTTGGCAATGTAACAAAAAGTCAGCTCTACTTAGTTTTTTTGTTTAGCGACTAGATCTTAGTTTTCCTCTATCTTTGTTATCCGTTAATATGAGCGGTTCGCGATATAAAGGACGACAGCCCCAGTCCTTAACCATCGACATTTCAATTTAGCAAGCACTTTGTTTCCAAGGAGATCTTTTGATGTAATATGTGACAAGCCTATACACCAAATGGAATTTCAACAGGGCCAATTTGCTCAGATCGAGCGATTTCTACTAAAAGGGATCTCGCGCCTTGTCTACAACAATTAATTATTGTTCCCACAAAGAAGAACCAACAACTTGATGTTTCTGTGGTGATACACGTAGAGGATTGATGGCAACAGAAACTTGGAGCAAATCTCAAAAAAAAGTTATATTATCTGTAAGAGACGGCTTTCAAAAGTTGAATTGTAGAGATTTAGTAATCGCTCAGATCAGATCTTCCCTGTTGTGGGAAATTTCGCTAAATTAAATCTTATATCCTCCATTAGAAAAATTCAGAATTGAGTTCGACCAATTTAACGGTACAATCAACGATAAGATTAATGTAACGACCATTCTCGCAGCGGATAACTTAAACGCATCAATGAAATCTCACAGAAGGATGAAATTAACTCATTTTCAACTTATCTCGAAGTTATTATCTTAAGACTTGCAATTCATTTACATCAAAAGCCATTAACAACTTAATCATAATTTTTTCTTTATTTTAGTCCAATATGACTGATTTTTTCAGAAAAAACTATTAATCTTTAAGCTTTCTATCGATTCTATAACAGTTTCTATCACCTTTTATCTTCAAAAATAAAAAAAAAAATAAAAAAAACATTTATTTTCAATTTTGATTCAAATAAGAATATAACCTGAGATAAACGTGAGGTAAGAAAAGAAAACTTTTTATGCAACATTGACAACTTAAGATATTCACTAAATGTTCAAACTGATGACTCTGAACCATCTGACAATATCAACAAAAGCAGCCAATACATATTCAATAATTCTTGCTTTAAGATCATTTAAATTGTTGAGACACACTTTGCCTTTCAAGTGCCATCATAGAAAAAAAAATCGAATGGGGTTAGATCTAGGGGCCTAGCCGGCCATTCCATTGGACCTCTTCTTCCTAACCATCTTTCCATCTCTCCATCCTAACAAACACTAAAAGCGTACAATTCTTTCAGATAGACCATATAAAGTAAAAGATAATCTTGATTCGCTTACCAAAAAGTATTCTAAAAGCCCATTGATTTTTACGCAATTATATTAACAATACAAAAACAAAAAAGTCTTTAGACAGTACTGCTGCTGAAACAACACCTGAACTGTAAAATCTTGTAAACTACTGAAAAAAGTGTGATTTTCTCTTATTATGGCACGCTTTGATGATTTCACTTTAAAATCACAGGTTATCACTAAAATAAACACAAACTCTTCCGATGTTTACGTTTCAGCTTTGATTTGTTTCTCTGAAAAATTTAATTAGAAAACTGTCAGATTTTTTATGATTTTCATGTTACATTTCACGTAAGGTCAATTAAATATTCCATGCTGTGCTTTATTATTTCCCTCTTCGGTTATACCTTTTGATTTTAGACGCTCTGAAATGCGTGTGAGACACATAATTATATTGACTGAAAATTTTGTTTTCCCTGAATTTTTTTTTATAGATGTGTAGCCTATTATATTTATGCTAGAGTGAGATTTTTATGAGCTTTTCGTATAGATAAGAGTGTATTAAAAGGCTTTCCACTTTGTCGTGGGTCCATAAAAAACACAACATCATTGTTCTGCCGTTTGACCGGAATTAAATGATAATTTCAGGGTGGTATAACGCCAAAATGACATAAATTGCTGTCAACAAATTGCTCTGAACGGAGTGTTGTAGATACATCAAGCAATAATCGTATGTTATTTATAATAAAATTGGTATCACACTTCATAATTTTTTATTTTGACACTTTTTTTAATAATCAGTTGTCACTGTCCAAAAACAAAGTTAATTAAGCACGCACTGTTAAAGATTAAACTTAGAAATTAATATTTGAAAGCACCAGCTTTCAAATAATAATAGAATAGCTGGTTTCAGCGCAAAAGCTACGCTCAAAACTAAAACTACAGTTGGTTTTATTCCAGAAAACCGGCTTTAATATAACTAATTATTAATTTAATTAATTTTGAAAAAAATTGTTTAAATTGCTTAAATTAATTCAAGTTCTAAGTATAATTTTACTTATTTGGTTGTCAAATTCAATTAGTATTTCTAATAATCGGATATTATAAATACCTGAATAAGCTTATTGAAATGGTACATTTATAGATCTGTCAGTGCGCTGTCAATCTTCAAAATTATTAATAACTGCAGCACTTTTGATGACCAATTAATTTAGTTTTGTGTAACATATGCGCATCTATTCATCATTGTTGAATTTTCGTAAAATCAAATAATCCAACAGCAAATTTAGTTTGCAGCCTCGCTATAACAATTTGATTATTTTCCCTGACATGTATCGACGTTAACAACTAATTTTCGAAAGTTCACTGCAGCGAGTTGTACATTGTTAAAGCCGTTTTAGCGTTTAAAGTAATCTTGTTCCTTTAGCTTCTGACAGAGATATATTGAAGCGTCCAGTCGGCCATGTAAATGACCTTTCGATTTCCGGCGAGCAAAGGGCGCCTTGTCCATTTCGTCCTTCGGCGCCGAAATATCACGGAAAAGTGCGTTCGACAAGAACTTATCAACTTTATCCTGCAATAACTTCCAATCCGCGCTCTCTGTTCCCAATCTGATTTCAGGTCACTTCATTTCCAACATGAGAACTTTCCGCCAAAACAACTTTAAATTACAATAACAATATCTTCACAACTTTCTCCAAAAAAAATTGCAGCTACATTGTTTCTTCTAATTTGAGCCTAATGAGATATTATCAAGATAGCTAGATTAGCAAAAACAAATTATTTTAAACAGAAACTGAAAAAGTTATTTTGATTCACAGGGCTTACGCAATTGGCACGAATTCTAAAACTCTGTTACCGCATAAGTTTCGCAGGTTTTTTTATTTAAAAAAGTTTGATCCAATAGTATCAATATCTTTAATAAAAAACTCACATTGTTTGATGTCAATTTTTCAAGTTATTTTAACTCTGAGAACCGGAGTAGTGATGTGTAAACTCTCCGCTTTAAATGTTTAACTTTCTAGACTCTTTTCATAGAATCTTGAGTAACTTGTAAATTTAGTACAATTGAAACAAATACAAATTACAAAAAACTATACCCGGCGCCTCCACCATTTTTCAACATTTTAATTAAAAACCGTATTTTCTCACAAATGTTAACTTTTGACTGGATTATTTTCATGATAACTTGAGTAACTTGTGAATTTGGTACAATAGAAGCACACCTGAGTAACCAGATTACAAAAACGGTTTACTCATGCGTCTACTATTTATCAACAATTTTATTACAAATTATAATTTTTTTAATGTGTCATCTTTTGATTGATCTTCGAGACTTTTTTCATAATAATTTGAGTAATTTGTAAATGTAGTACAATAGAAATACACCTAATTATACAAATTACAAAAAATATATACCTGGCATCTTCACCTATTTTCAAAATTTAAATTAAAAATTATAGTTTCTCACAAATGATAACTTTCTACTGATTCTCTGGACTTTTTTTATAATAACTTGAGAAACTTGTGAATTTAATACAATAGAAACACACCTGAGTAAACGGTTACAAAATCGGTCTACTCAGACCACTACCATTTATCAGCAATTTAATTAAAAATCATATTTTTTTTAAAATGTTAACTTTTTACTGATCTTCTAGACTTTTTTCATGATAACTTGATTAACTTGTGAATTAAGTACAATGTAAACATGTCTAGTTATTCAAACTACAAAAAAAATATGTCTGGCGCCTCCACCATTTTTTAACATTTTCATAAAAAAACTAATTTCTTATAAATGTCAACTTTCTACTAATCTTCTGGACTCTTTTCATAATAACTTAAGTAACTTGTAATTTTACTACAATAGAAATACACCTAATTGTATAAATTATAAAAAAACTATACCTGGCGTTTCTACCATTTTTCAACATTTTGATAAAAAGCTATAATTTTTTATAAATGTCAAACTTTTTCCATAATAACTTTATTAATTTAGAAATTTAATACAATAAAAACCCACCTAATTTAACAATTAAAAAAAAAACATGTGCAAAATTAAATGCATCAAAGTCATTTAGGTCAAAAAACAGGCGGAGAGTCTAAGCGAGATAACTGTTTAGGACTGCTTTTGTTGAAATGGTGAACGTCTTGTATAAGCTTTTCTAAGATTGACTATACAAAATCTTAAGTATCACATTCGCTTTTCCTACAACACTCAGTACATTACTTAGAAAAGATAATGTGTCAGCAAGGTAGCAAAGTTTCAATCAGTTAAAGCAGTCATTATGAGCTTAAGCAAATTGAAAAATTGCTTAAGAATTTTTAGAATTGCTGACAGTTTGCTCTAACTATGCACTTCCGTAGCAACACCGAGACAGATAAGTTGGTTTTTCACTTTAGAGGCAAGCTATCAATACTCTATAAACGTCAGGATTGTAAGAGAAGCTCGATCTTCGAAAACTTGGTTTGAACACATTTTTATCATAACTAGCTTAAAGATACTATAGTACTAGTTCTAGTTATATAGTCTTCCACTTTATGAACCGAATTTGTGACAAGCAATTATTGTAAAATTCGCTCAAAAACACTTGAAAATCTCTAATTAAAGATGAGCCGTGACAGAGCTGTCATTTAAAAGAGCGCTTATTTGATCTACCTCAACTCCTTCTATTGCTGTGTAGCGTAGGCGCACTTATGCCTACATTTTACCTACTTAAATTTTTTTGTTAACAATCGAGTAGTTCAAATGTAACTACTCGATTGTTAATGGGTAGTTCAAATACAAATTCACTCGGGTCGTAAATGACTATTCAAACTATTTTTCTGAAAGATAAAAATGTTATTGCATTATCTCTTATGCAAGTACATAATTAGTTCTTTTTTATTATTTATTTATTTATTGCAAATATTTACGGTTATTATATATAAATATACCAGGTGATTTGTCAATCGTGTTACCTGATTTAAATCTTGAATTGTGACAGTGTCTGCACCTAATGCTGGTTGTTTTATTAAGCTTATAATTACTTCAAACAAAGTAGAGACTTTTTTTTATGTCGACAACTAAGCCTTTACAATTCTCCTGAAGAAGAAATTTTAAACATTAATTGCGACAATTCCAGCTCCGCAATGAATGTAAGTAATTAGTGCTGCTCGTTATTTATTTGCGTAAGTCCAAACGTGAACAGAAGGGCTATATCCTACAGTTACAAGCCCAGGTGTAGACGTGCTAATGGTAAAGGTCGGCGTCAGCTGAGACAAGGTTTGTGGCGACGTCAACGTCTCATCAAGCCCCTTAATTGTGATTAGCGTCGCGACGTCAGCATCTGCTACACTGCACCTGTGGCGCTGTTTAACTCGCCAAAGCGATTAGCATATCATGATAGACCCTTAAAGGATACTTTTGGCTTTATTTTTATCTAATCAACAGAAAGTTCGGGGAATAAAGGCCCTAGAAACATAATTTATATTCAAATTCATGACGAGCCAAAGTTTGGGAAAGATCAATATAACTCTAGCACAATTTTCAGATCAATATAGGAGCAGGAAACTAAATACGGTTTATGAAAACAAAAATGTAATATTTACTCATATAAAAATTATTAGTCTAATCTTCAATGGATATCTGTTATCAAAAGTGGCCAGCATCGACATGTGGAAACCTGGTTTCTCGACTTAATTGTAAAGAGTTTCTAACAGATGTCGCTATATTTATCTCAAAGGTTAATTAGCATTTCCTATAACTTTTTTTTGCACTTTTATTAACACATTTGATTTTTTGCAATATTATATTTATATATACTTTTTATAAAATGCTTTTAAAGCAGATTTTGTTATTGCGCCTCAATCGACAATATGCTGTTAATACACAAATAGCTATTTACATCTTTATTTGTATGTTAAATATGACATAATTTTAATAAAAACGCAACAATTATTGATTGGATAATAGAATTGATAATAAACCAATTAGAGCCAAAGGTATAAATGAATGGAATTAATGACAACTTCAAGAATAAATTGTTAAAGTTTGGTCTAATAAGCGCAACTTCTCCAATTTATAGCAAGAACAAAGACCAGTTACGATTGAACTTTCAGCTATTCATACCTATATTGTCCTGAATTAATTAATGGGAAAATAATAAGTAGCAAAATAAATTTCTCCGAATTCTGCCAAAATTCAATTTTCCCATAATTTGCCACGGTTATTTATTTGACGTAAAGATAAAATTCCATTAAAATAAATAATTATTCTAATTTAAAAATAAATTACAGAATATTGTGCTATGTGATGTTGCTGCTGATTAAATGTCACAAAAATTATGAGACTAACAAGAGTATGGTTTTGCACCCGGAGGGTGCGAAACTCTTCTCTTTCTCTCCCTTTTTATTGTCTTTTTTTTCCGTCTCGTTCTCTCATTTTTGTCACGTTCTTCTTTTTCTTGTTTCTATTTTTATAATGTTTTTTAACTTGATTTTAATTTTATTAATTTTTTTTTTTACTTTATTTGTTTTATTTTTATTTTATCTCTCTTTAATTTTTTACTTTTATTTTTAATAATTGATTGTTATATCTCTCTTTTTATGTAGCATTAGTTTTTTTCCTATATTTTCTTTTGCTTTGATTAATTCTTTTTCTTTTGTTATATTTTTACTCATTTCTTACATTTTGTACCCTTTTAATTTATTTCTTTTATATCATTAATTTTTACTTTTTTTTTATTATGATTTATTTATTGGTTTTTGTCTTACATAGCTACAGTTTATTTTTTTAAATATTTTTATCCGAATATTCTCCGCTAATCACATGTCGTTTTTTAGTTGCTACTACTTTAATTGCATATGTATTATTATCATAAATTGTTTCTAATGTATGTTTTATTATTTAAAACATTACTTTGCTTTCGCTTACTTTTTCTTTTATTTATTTTTGGTTCTTCAAATCCATGGATTTAATTAAAACATTTTTGGTTTATCTATCTTCTTATCTTTGTTTTTTGTATTACTTAGCTTTATCTAAACGTTTTTTCTCTGCGTTAAATTTTGGTTTTTTGTTTATGCGTTTTATTGTGTTTATATTTTGATAATCTCGCCTGTTTTTATTTCACAATATTTTTTATATTATTTTTCTTGTTTTTTTTTCTTTTGTTACTGTTTTTTTCAACAATTTAACTTTTTCATTATTTTTCTATTGTATGTTTAATCTAAACATTTTCTTTGATTTATGTTTTATCTCATGTTTTCTTTTTTGTTTTTGTGTACTTTTATTACAACATTTTGCCCTATCATAGTATCTTGAAAAACAAGTTGAATCAGTTTTATTGCTCAAAAAAATAAACTTACTTAACTAAACAACTATTTTATTTAAAGAATACCAAAGCAAATTTATTTATATCACATCTGTAAACTTAGACATGTTTTGTTTTTATTGGAACTCTTATTACTTCCGCAATAAGGTAAAGCTAGTGACATTTGAAAGTAAAAATTTCAATAGTATTAAAAATGTGTTAAACTCTACAAAACCATATTTATTTTGGTACTGAAAGCTTTTATTTAAAAATAATTCTGCGTGAAATGTGGTAATACTTTGTTTTTGTTTTTGTTTTGAAAGTTTGGAATAGTTCAATGAACTGAAGTAGGTAAACTGGAAATATCAAATAATTTAGCTTTTGTAAAAGCACAAAAACAAATCGTTTATCAGTGAAAATGATGGATGAATACAAACAAAAATCTAACAAAATCAACTGAATATTTAATCAGAACGCATGTTCTCTCTGTCACAAAAAGATTACAGTCCCAATAATGGTATGGAAGAGGGCAAAAACATTATTAAGATTGTTTCCGGTATGCAAAACGGAAGATGGCAATTTACCATCGGCTTTTCCACAGCAAAATAAATTTGCGTGCAATCTTCCTTGAAATCGACACGATTCTGGATAATGTTTAAAAATCGATCCTGTCGGGAAAAAACAGTTATTTGGGTGAACCACTTGCCTTCTCTGGACAATAATAGACATTATTAGGTGTTGGTGGGAATAATTTTTCAGTTAAAAAATGCTCTAAGTGAAATTAACGAGAGCAATTTTCTTGATTACCATCCGCTGCACGTGAGGAAAATTGCAAAATTATTATAAAAAAACACAACATAATGTAAGCTGTCCCTTGTTAGATATTCTATATGCAGCTAATACCTAAAGAGAATAAACCTTGACATTTGTTATCTTATGCACGGATCTGCTGCGACTTACTGATGAGTTCCAATAACAACAAAACATGTCCAAGTTCAAAGATGTAGCTAGCCAAATTGCTAGACAACAAATGCAATTTGAAATGTTTTGTGTTCGATCTGCTGTTTTTAATAACAAAAGCTAAGCTGTTTGTCATCAGTTTGTGCATTACAAAAAATTTCGTACTTGCAATTCCAAAAAATCAGATAATTAATATAGAAAATGATAGTGATAATAATTTGGAATTGACACAACGTTTTAATGGCTTATTTTGGCGACTTGGCAGAACAATTTAAAAGTTCCACATTATGGACACAATACTCAATGCTGCAAGCGTCTCTCAATATTCATGATAATATAATTATTGCAAGATCTTTACATCAAATAACATCAAAAAATTTAGTAAACAACTCCAGATGAGATCTAGTTAGCGACAAAAGTAAGTTTTATATAACCATATTACGAAATATATATTTTCTTCATACCTCGGTCGAAAGTACGTACTTTCGTCCCTAATAACAGAAACGAAAGTTTAACTTTTAGTCCCTGTAAGATGAAATTCTTTCTTCCCTATAATAGCGGGAAAAAAGAATTCATCGTGTTTATTTATACTCGTAACTATGTTATATGACCAGCAACACTCGCTTCGCTCGTGCCGCAAATGTCGCGGCAGACATCAAAAACTATCAGCATTTAAAGTTAAAAAAATAAAATAAAAAATAAAAGTACGTACTTTCGACCGAGGTATGAAGAAAAATCGTATACACGACGCGGGACAGAAGTTGAAATCTCGGTCCTGCGCGCCATGATGGCGCGCAGGGCCGAAAATTCAACTTTTGTCCCTTGTAGTGTAATATACTATTTTGATGATGCGTGTAATTTTTCTGACAACTCGAAACGTCAAAATTTAACCGCCTGTGGCTTAAATTTTACAAAATATGCATATCCCGTGACTTAAATTTTGGAGAAAATAGTTAAAATGTAGGATAGAACTAGCGGCAATCATTAGAATTTGTAGCTCCTTTTCTACAGACTACAGACCAATGTATAAAGCACTTCAAACAACAAATATTGGTTCTGACAAAAATAAATTTAAGCTAACAATCACGTTAGCGTATTTTGCCTGAAACCCATATGTATGATATGCATTACTATCTATCTACTTTAGCTTGTACCAAGAAAGAGAAAATCAAAGTCAATTTCAAAGTCAAAGTAATTAATTTTTTCCCTAAAAATTCTTTTTTTTCTAAATTTTTTTTTTTTGTATTGCTATAAAGATTAAAATCGAAGCAAATTTATTGAAAACGTACCCCCAGCGTGATGATATTTTGACGCAAATTTGCTCTGGTCAGACCTCAATTTAAGACATGACAATTAAAATTGATAACAGCGAAATTTAAATTCCTAAATAATTTTTTTTTTGGTTTTTGTCTAGATTTGGGCAAAATATATTTGAATATTTTGAACAAAAAATATCTGAGCACAATTTTGGAGAATCCAATTAAGAACTGTAAAAAATGCAGCTTTACCAAAAAGATTGATAATTCAATGGTAAAATGATAACAAATAAATATTGATAAGATCGAACCAATAGCGTCGGTTCGTTGATGATGTAAGAAAAACAAGTTTATGTGAGAGGCGCTTATCAGCATCGCTCTGGACTTTGAGAACTAATAACATTAAAAAAATACTGATAAAATTCAACCAATGGTGTTCGTTTATTGATGATGTAAGAAAAAAAGTCCATTCGTGGAAGGTACTGGTTTGTAATTTCACGTACCATTGTAGTGGTCGAAAAGTGATAAAATTGCAGAAGTACTGATAAAATTAAACCAATAGCGTTCGCTTATTGATGATGTGAGAAAAAAAAGTAAAAAAAATGTTGATAAAATTAAACCAATGGCGTTCGATTATGGATGATGTAAAAAAAAGTTCATTTGTGGGAGGTACTGGTTTACCATTGCAATGGTCAAAACGTGATAACATTACAAAAATGTTGATAAAATTGAACCAATGGCGTTCGCTTCTTGATGATGTAAGAAAAAAAAGTCTATTCGTGGGAGGTACTACTTTATAGTTTCACGTGCCATTGTAATGGTCGAAAAGTGATAAAATTACAGAAGTACTGATAAAATTCAACCAATAGCGTTTGATTATGGCGCGCAGGGTCGAAAATTCAACTTTTGTCCCTTGTGGTGTAATATACTATTAATCTATATTTTAGGTCGCATTAAGAAGACATGAATTACATGAAATAGAAATTACTAATTTTAATAATTCGGGTTCAGCTGTTTTAGTAACTATACCTGACACTAAAACTAAAATTATACGAATTTTTATTGTAAAAAGTCCTCATTATGAACTTTACAAAAAAACATGCAAATCTCCCCTTTTAAATGTAAATGGTCCATGCTTATTTATTAATTATCAAAAAAAACAATGTACCGTCCAAAGAATAGACTTGAATAAGCTTGGAGGCATGGGAAAAGAGATTGTTAAATATTTAAAACTGCCAAACCACGAATTATGCACCGGACACACTGCTTTCGTTGATCTTCAGCAACAATTTTTGTGGATGCTAATGGTGACATAACGAGTTTAAGGCGCCACTCGCCTTCGGCTCGTGTCGCAACCTTTCAACCTTGTGTAAAATGTGCATCATTTTGAGCTTGCTACATAATATACTATTCTAAATAAAAAAAAAATCATTGAAAATGGTAGAGTTTAATAACGATACAAAAACTAAACAATAAATAAGTATGTTAGTGTCCAACTGACCGTTTACTTATTTATATTTAAAAAACTACTTTTCGAACTGTAAATTCACATTTTTATGTTAAAAGATCGGTACCTAATTGTCAGAAATCCGTTATTTATGAAGATACTTTTACATGATTGCATACGAAGGTTTCCAAATATGCGTCTTAGGATTCGTTTTAGTGGCATAAATATTTCAAATATAATCAACGGCGGTCTCCAGGGGCAAATACCATAACATGGCTTAAATGTGAGCCAACAGTAGAAAGCTAAAGCTAATAGATCTTTTCAATCTGTTTCTGTTTCACTGAATTAATAGTCTTCACATAAGATAAAATTTAAAAAAATGTGCCTTGCGCCTGCAAAATATATCTGTATCGGCCGGCAACAAGCTTTTGTCGGCCTAGGCCGGCAAAATCACTATTATGCCAACTAAATTTCTGCGTTTGATAACGACATTTATCAACGATAACTAACGGTTTTTATTGTAATGATTGTTGTTTTAAGCGTCTTAAGTTAGCTGTTATAGCAAATAAATCATAAATCTTTGTTTTTTTTATGTAGTAACAAGTTTTGATGTAAGTTTTTTGATGCATATCTACCTGTGTTTTACGTGATAATGTAAGTGAATCTAGAAGAGCATCCATCCTTCCGCACCATTGTACCTCTTGTCTTCTGCCTGTTGAGTTGTGCTCAGAGTTTCCACGATAACTTCCGCCGCCTGGAGCTTCATATTTTAACAAGGTTTCATACGTTATTGCGCAGATTTGATTTTTGTTTGTTTTTCGCATTTTGTTACTTTGGCGCAATTTTATATAGTTTACGAAAGATTAGTGATAACCTAAAAATTTTTTTGATAAATTAAGATTGAGGTTGGGTTTTAATGCATACTGGAATTATCACGTCGCCAGATTATATCGTTCGATTTCCCAAAGCAACAGGACATAGCCGCGAATCCCAGGATGCAATCGACTGCGAATAAACGTAGCAGAAAAGGGACTATTCAGCCGAGTCAATTTTACGGACCAACTAATGCTCTATTATACAGTATTACATTACTAATATATAGGCTAGAGCTTAAGCTTATAATATATTCTAAAGATTTAATATTAACACCGACGAAAAGCATAATTTTCTAAAGCTGATTTTATATACAATCGAGTATAATATATTTTCAGTTTTCAATAGTTGACTAGACGCTATTTTATTCATGTAAGTTCTGGGAACTTCTAAGAGCTATAATGAGTTCCGTGTCATAGAGGAAGTAAAGCGAACTCCCATTTGTGAGCATAAATTTGAATATTCTATTAGAGTTAAGCTAAGAGATTGTTACAAACTTTACAAAAATCAAATAAAGTTTTATCCAAGTTTTATTTCAATTAGCGATGCAGTTATTAGCGATTATGTCAACAATAACATATTTTAGAGACTTTAGTGTAAATGTTGAAAAATGGTGGAAGCGCCAAATGCTAAATTTAAGCTAATTAAGTTACTCTAAGTCAAAAAGATAAACAATTATATACTCTTTGGTAATTTTTTTTTAGATTAGATTCAGCAGTTGTACGTAGCACGCTACATACATTCTTTAAAGTGTTACAACACGAAAGCAAACCGTATTGTATTGCGTGAGATTAACATTTTAAACGTTTTGGTAACTTTTCACAAACATTTTAAAAATAATATTGTGTGACAGAGAAGTTTAAATAAATTAATAATTAATTTAAAATAAAAAAAAATTTTTTTCACAGGCAATGATTGCCATGAGAACAGAAAATAAGCAAAAAAATTCAACTGACAAAAATTTATGCCAAATTTTTGTTTAAATGATGAATTCGTCAGTTTCTGGGGCTAGACTCTCGACCAAATTTATCGGAGAAAGAAGTGAATCAATTAAAGCAATACAAATCTATAGAGTATCTGTATCAGTATAAATAATTTCCACTCAATCTATATGTGGGGATTTCTAAATCCATTTCTGATTGATCACTAATAAAAATAGATGAATAATTAGATCAGTTTTTTAAAAATATTTTATTGCAAGGCATTTTTTTTTATCTATAAGCACTTAAAATCTTTGCTAACGTTAATGCTACCAAAACAATAAATTTTAATAAATGTACTGTTTGTCTATTTTTCTGACATTTACCTGGTAATAACCATTACAATATGTCGTCTCCACAAGCTCTGTAGCATCTCCAATAATATTTATAACCAGCTCTGGCGTCTTAAGACTCCTTAATGTGAAACTAAGTGTGGCTGCTTCCGATAAAAATGTTTCCATTATTTACACTCAACGTCTACATTTTGTTGCAATCTTTATATACCAAAATTTTCCTACTTTTCGCCTAAACAATTGATGTATTTTTGTTATGATTTTCTATTTATGTTTTTTAGACAAAAGAAACGCGTCAATTTTATTACCAATTGTCAGAAGATGTTTGAAAGCAGTGATATTTGAATATCTCTCAACTGTCGTTTATCGAGATGGGCATGTAATGCTCTTAAAGCATATTGTCTTTAATACAAAAGCAGATTTTCTATATTATCATATTAATCATTTTAAGTCAACTCCGCAAAGTGTCTTGAAATTACCCCCTAGATAGTGAGCTGTGCAATGAGTATAAAGGAACCGGAAATACCAGAGACGTCCAGTATACTCGCTTTAGCTACCAGTCAAATCTCCAAAGAGTCGCTCCAACCTACTAGTCAAAACAAAAAGCACAAACCCATCATCATGATTTATCATTTAATATACATCTTTATAAACATATTTTTCAATATAATTAAGCTAATAATAATAAAATGCACTATAAGTAAGGCAATTGCCCAATGAGATAAACTCTCTAAATAATAATTAATATCCACTATAACCAAGGTAAACGCTCTTTGAGAAAAACTCACCCCATTATTTACAAAACGAGAAAACAAACACATTTTCCTACACTACAACACATTCAGAAATGAATAAGTAAATGAGCAGCGGTATGTTCATTTTATAGAGATAAGAACATTCCATAAACTATTTTTAAAATCCACAAATATCAGGGATTTAATTACAATTAAATTTCTGCTTTTTTACACAATATTTTTTTTTTAATTCTAATTGGTTGTTGTACTACGACAAACTTTTTTACGTTGTTTTCATTACACAATTAGATATTTCTATTATTTTTTTCTCGTTTTTTATTCTGTTCAAACACTACATTAGCTGTGGGGTTTCATTACGTAATAAATCAATTGCAAAAGTCACGCGAGGGTTGTAGACAAAAATTACTACGTATGAAGTAACCCTAGAGTATTATTAAAATTATTGCTTTTTGATAGAGCGAAAAACACAGACGGTGGTAAATACATGTGAGGATATTTTAGAGCTCGAAATATATTTAAAAAATGATTAATGCTAAGAAAATTCACTATTCTTAATGCTTTCCTTACCGGTGAACTGATGCAGATTTATTAACAATAAAGTTAAGTTAATTATTTTTAAAACTTATTTAACAATAAGTTAATTTATTAACAATTAAATTAAGTTTTATTGTCTACGTCTGCAAGCAAAAACTCTTTTCTAGCCGATAACTAGCGTAATTTTTGTAAAGCGCGAAAAGGAAAGGCGCTTTGTGGCTTGAGCTTTAAATATTTGTTTGCTAATGTCTGTAAGACTTACTTTAATCTTACGTTTTGCTAAATTTTAACAATTAAATTAGAGTAAATAACAGTTAAATTCTTTTTTATAAAAAAATTGTCAGGATGTCTAGTGTCTACAGTTCGATTGGGCGACACATGAAACATATTTGCACATAATGTACCTGTCAACAATACCTGTAAAGTAACTCACCGGGGGCTTTTCTCCCCCTTGCAAGATCCTCTTCTTTAGTGGGAGACATTCCCAAGTCCATTGGACTTTGACAACCACTCCAGGACTTAATTGACCTAAGTCTTAGTCTAATTTAGCAAAATAGACTGGCCAGGAGTAAGTAGTGCGTAATAGAAAAAGGTATAAAATAAAAATTAATAAGTGAAGAGCCTAAGAACATTACGCAATACTCTGTCATGTCAGCAAAAGAAAGATTCACATCTTTTTTATCCACTAACGGTCTCTAGCCCACCTCTTTGCCACTTTTTGAGAGCCAGGATAACAATCTGTAAATGCCTTCAGACGTCATAGAAATACAACCTAACAATCTGAGATGCAACGCCACATGGACCGTACCCAGGTATAAACTATAGTTTCTGCCGTGGATGTTTTATATTAACATATTCAATACAGGCTTATCAATAATAGCTTACTTATTATTCTTTTGAATTTAAGAACTCAGCACTGAATTCACATTCTAACATTTCAAAAATCTTATTGAAACAGAGTAAATATTTTCCCAGTGTCTATAATAGGTAATCGATTCCTTTGCCGAATCACCTAAAACAGAAACCTAAGTGTGCTTCACCACCTTTTGCGTTACCGGTAGACAGGTTAACTCAATTATGTTAATTAGATTTGCTTTCCATTAACCATCCCTGCGACTTGCAGAAGTGGGTTGCTGTTTTCATAAAAAATATGGTTGCTTTTAAAAGCGCCACTCGAAGTGATACAGTCCCCAATCGGTCAATACTCCACTGAAAAAGAGGAAATTAGTTTAAACTGCAATTAGCTGCTTTGACACCGCAATTTAAAATGTAACCTCCCAACGGAGCTTGATTAAACAGTGGTCTAATTGCTTTTGGTTCGTTTAAAACAACAAAATTGTTGCTGCTAAGCTGCCGAGAGAAAGCATAAGAGAATAGCTATAGCTAGCTAGCTAGCTAAGCGTCATCATAACCAATATCTTGCTTTCTCGAGAAACAGAGGAAATTAAATTTGTTCCGTGCTAGTAAGTAAACTTTTTACTCTAGGATTCCAAAGCTTTCGTGTTGATCGCACCCCTTTTTCAACGACGTTAAGAGTGTCTCTTCGGCTACAAATTCATGAATATAGATGAAGTGGTGCATCATTTAACCCTATTAAATACATGAGAATGTAGAGCTGCTGGTTTGTTGGAGGAGTTTTGAAATGACAAAACGGCACATTTCAAAAATAATCTTCCTCAGAGTAATTGGAACAATTATATTTTATTTAACAAATTCGTTGCACTTGCAAGAAGAAGCATTTTATTTTTAGAAAAGTGGCTGATAACTTCCAGAGGCCAATTTGGTTCTTATCTTGCACATTTAGTTTCTTCTCCGGATGCTTCTTCCTAACGTTATCATAACAACGAATATTTTCCTGACTTCCAAAAATAGACCATAAACGTTGCTGGATCGTATCTTGAGACAAAAAGTCAATAATAAAAACAAACATGCAACTACAGTCAATATAGTGACCTCAATTGCTAAAACATTTAAGACATACTTTTTATAAAACCAATTTGTAAATAGCGACATCTATTTGAGATACCAGGTTTCTACATAAATCACTTTAAATGACAGATATCAATTCTGACAGACTAAAGGTACCTATATTGCGCTGATTGGGCAATAAACTTATCACGTTTGGTCTCAATCGGATACCTATAAAATAAACCTAAATTTGTCATTGTAAGTTTATTGAAATAAGAATTTGTTGCAAATTGCTGAAAAGTTTTATATTATTTTAATATTTGTTAGACAAAATCAGAAAAATAAATAGGTAGAGGCAAAAGACGCAACGCAATTAGGCAATCAACTTATCAAAGTTGATTGTCTAATCAGCGATGTACTTTTTACCTCTTTTGTGTCTATCAAAATTGACATTTGCCATATAGAGTGGCCTATATGCATTAAAACATGTATGTTTTTTCTACTTCTAAAAAATGTCGTTGATACATATTATGGAAATAACAAGCACTTGAATAAATAAATATGAGCCCAAATTTATGAATCTGATACAACTTGCCGAAGAGTTCCAATAAGAACACAACATACTAAAGTCTAAATTGAATAAATTTGCTTGGATTTAATTTTTAAATAAATTGTAGATAGAGTTTAATCAAACATTATCAACACTGAATAACTTAAAATTCCAAATTTATCACCAGTTTCTGATTGTTGTTTACGAGAGCAGATATAATTTGTACACGTTTTTTGTAAGATTTTCCAAAAAAAAAACAATTTAAAAATGTCAAAACATGTATAAAACTTCACTGAGATAAGATTTTCTTTTACTTCTGCTTTGAAACTCATTTTCTCAAAGATTCTATTCTAATCGAGCCGCCGGAAAAGCGCTTTTTTTATAACCATACAATTTTCATATAATTTAAAGTTATGATAACGTTTGAATATTTAAATGAATTTTTCTCCTACAAAATTCAAGCCTATCAAATATTTCAGATTTCTGAGGTTAAGCCAATCACAACCAAATTATGCAGAAATTTTGCATTAATATGTTATTTATGATTATTGTCATTAATAATCTAACTAATAGTAATAATTCAACAAATGTTACTAATTTCCACAAAAACCAAAAAATTCTGTAAATATAATGACCTACAATTCGAACGATTTAGATTAATACAATAAAAAAAAACAAATCACTAAAAAAAACAAATTAAAAAAAAACACAATATAAAAGTAAAGTAGGAACGCTTGAGATATATCCGGAGAGACAAGGCATCAATGGTAAGAAAAATTCACAACTCAGTGTTTTGTGATTTTGGATTATAAATAGAAACTAACCAAGTACTTGAATACTACCCTAGGTAAGTTGATAAACAAATTAATGTACCAAAACTAATATTTTTCTGTGCTAATAATTCTTAAAAGATGTTTTATTCTGAATTTCAATAAAACGAATAGCAGAAGAGTAGCAATAATAATAATAATAATAATAACATATCTTTATCAAAAGACTATAACAGACAAAGCTGAATGCTGTCTCTTTATTACTTGTAATGACAGACAACAAAGCTCATTTAAAATTGTCTTTAAATATCCTTAGAATAGAAGCTGTATTGAAATAATTGAAACTTTTCAACATTTCGTCTGAAGAATTGAAGAGAGAACACCAATATTAAAATTGTAATAAATATTTCCACAATCTCAATGAAAACTCTTTTCTTTGCCTTTTCATCTAAATGCTACGTTATTTTTTAGGTTCCTTTATACGACAAATTAAATTACAGACCATTATAAACGAACAGAAAAGAATTTAAGCCGATATAAAAGGTAGACAGCTGACATTTTGTAACATGAGATTGTCTGTTGAAAAAATCTGTGAAAATATCAAGAAAGCCATTTATCCTGAGAAGTGATGTTTTGATACAAAAAAAACCACGGTAAAAGCTGCTAGCAATTATATAACCACAGTGAATATTGTTGTTTATTTTAGCATTTACGAGAATCAAATAATAACACAACAATGATGACAATTTTTCTTTATTTCAGTATTATTAGACTTTTTCTAACTGCTAAAACTCCCACAACGTTCGATTGGATTTAGATCAGAACTTCAAGCGGGCCAGTCTATAACAGCGACATTGTGGGTATTTAGGTAATCTCGCACTATTCTGGCGATGTGGGGTTATCTTGCTGTAGTATAGAATACATTCTGGACCTATATTCAGAAGGAGCCAGAAGCACCACGTTCATTCAACCTTATTCCACCCTAAACCATGATGGATTGTCCACCAAAAAAAACTTTTTCTTCTACAATAACGTTGAAACTTGATTCGTCAGAGAACAGCACCTCACTACGTGCTCAGCTGTACTTATTCTGTTTCCTGTACCCTGTACCAGTTGATTCTGTAGCATAGAAGCAGTTTTTCTTCGGTCTCGAATGGCTTAAAGTTGTATTAAACGGTTTTCTCTAATGGAAGTTGCCCTTTGCACAACGTAGATAAAGTTGCCTTCTAATATTAATCATACAAAAAATATTTTTAAAAAAGTGACATTTTTCAACATTCACAGTGAAGTCAGCCTTACACAACTTCAATAAAAAACCGTCTATAGAACAGTTTAAAAACAGTGCTTTTTTTGGTTATATGCTTATAGATCGTACAATCAAAGAAGTTTTTAATTTTTTGTTAAATCTGAATAAATTTCTAAAGTTTCGACTGCACCGGTAATTTATTGAATAAATTTAATTTCAATAATTTGGCTATTTGAGTTATGAAAACGAAATTGATTATTACAATAATTTACAATTTGAAATAGAATTTGCATAAACTTTGAAAAAAAAATACTGAACGGATAATGAAGATGCGAAATCTGGATGTTTTTTTATTGCAGCTGCCAAAATCAGTTGGAAAAACCAGATACATTATACAGCGTTTTGTTACTAGAAAGAGTGGTGAATCTTTCTATTTAGAAAAGATTCCCTGCCTAGGTGAGAATCGAACCCACGGTCTGCTTCTAAAAGTACTATCTTCATCCACCGGGATATCGAGCGCTCTTAGCCACGCTAGACTCATCACTCTTAAGAAATTATTATTCAGTTTATGAGCATAAACTTAAAAAGCTCGTGTTTTTGCTATTGTTTGAATTCGGATGTTGTTTTTTTGTTTTAATTTAACCGACAGTTCAAACACTTTACACATTTTTTTTAAATTGTTATTAACGGTATTATTTGTAATAACTTTGAAGAATAGACTGGAAAAAAAACATGGCAAATCTGCCAGAGAAAAGTTCATAATCTCGAGATTATTGTCTGAATAGTAAAATTGTCATAAAATTTTTATTGTTCTTTCCTTCAAATGCAATTTGCCAAGTTTCTGCTCCTGCTTATTGTCAGCCCGTATATTATTAAACGCTCTATATTAGACAGTGAACTAATTCTCATATCACAATTAGTTCCCCGTCTATTATAATCCTTTGTGCTGTAATTTTCTAAATTAATTTGGTTACAAAACTGCGCATCTACAACGTTTTTAAAAAAGCTTATAGAAATCATGTTTCATTATATTAGGCTGTAAATTATAGTTAAAAAACTAAAATATTATGAATGAAATGGAAGATCATTGAATTAAAAAAAATTAGAAACATTTAATTTGCAATTAAAATTTTTCAAATCATTTTATCTTAAGTTAAAAGCAAAGTATTGCATTTAGTTTTGACCTAAAATTTGGGTTTTTATCTTTACTTTTAATGGAAACCAAAAAAAGGTTTATCACTGTTAATGATAAAAATGAAAAAATTTCCAATTAAAGAAATAAATAAAATTAAGTTTCTATCTTAAAATAAAGCATTATTGTTTATATTTCTATTTATATAGTTTAATAAAAATATTACATTTTCTGTGTATAGTTAGTTTTTTTTTGTAAATAAATTTATTTTCTCTATATCGTTAATATAATGCCCTAATAAGCTATTTAAGTAAAATAAAAAAATAAAAAATACTATAAATAATAAAATAAAAATTTTTATATGTTTTTGAAAAAATAATTGAAAAGTTTTTGAACCATTTAATAATAAAAAATGCATTTTTTGACAGCCATAATTTTCTACTCATCCTTGGTTTTACTTTCTGATTTTAATGGACTTATTATTAATATTAAAGTTCTTAAATGAGGTAAATTCCATAGAGAAGAAATTTATAATATAAAACTAGGAATATAAATTTATTTTTATTGATAAAATAATTAAATAAGGAGATCTAAAAACAATTCAATTTAAAAATGCTCCTATAAACTTATCAAAAAAAAATCAAAAAAATTATTCCTTTTATTATATCATTTAAATTATCTTTAATTGAATTAAAAGAAAAAAAATTTAATTTTCTAAATAAGTGTATTAAATAGTTTTTTACATAAAAATCAGGAAAATTTCACATTACTGAAGAGGAGCTAAATTGAAATACGAGGCACTTTGTGCCGAGTATTTTAAAGCTCCGAGTCAAGTAAGAGATTTTACTGACGTGTTTCGTAACAAAGACGAAATTTACAAATTTTAGAATTTTTTTTGACAAATTCCACAAAAATCAAGTTTGTCAATTTTGTTGGCAACTATAGTTATTAGAGTATCTTTTTTATTTTGCGTCTTGTAAAGTTTTTACAGTACTAGTCCGGAAAACTCAATTTTCCTGCGCGTAAATAAGCAGGAAAATGTTGTTTCTGAGACGATTTCCGGAAAATAATATTAGAGATAGAAAATACAATAAATACAAATAAATTCAAATAACCTATTATTATTAATTCTATAATTAAATCTTTTGATTAAAAGCCTCTTAAAAATGGAAGTCCACATAAAGATAAATTTCCAATATTAAAAATTGTACAAGATAAAGGTATTATTTTTATACAACTTCCTATAAATCGAATATCTTGACAATTATAACAATTACGAATTATGTTTCCTGCACATGCTTTAAATAAAACATGTGTAAAAGATGAAAAAAAGATAATATTTTGCTTCCTTTTTAGTAAGATTCTTATTATTAATTCTAATTGACTTAAAGTAGAAAGAGCAATGATTTTTTTAAATCAAATTCAAATCTAGCTCCTAAACCTGATATAAATATTGTAATTATTGATAAAAATAAAATTAGTAAAGAAAGCTGAATTCTAAAGGAATTAAAAAGCCAAATTATTAAGTAAACTCCTGCTGTTACTAAAGTTGATAAGTGAACAAATGGAGACACAGGAGTTGGAGCTGCTATAGCAGAGCAGGAAGTCAGGAAGAAAATGGAATTTGAGCTCTTTTTGTTAAAGCAATTGATAATAAAAGAGCAATATCTCCAATTTGCAGTTAATATTCCTGCATTAAATGATTTATTATTTTGATAATCAATTACTAAACAATAAGATACTAACCCTAGACCATCTCATCCTCAAAAAATTCTTACAAGATTGGCTCTAATAATAAGTAATATTATTGATACAATAAATAAATAAACTAATAAAATCAAACTTTTAATAAAAATCTCTTTTTTTATATATTCTTTTCTATAAAGAATTACAAGTCTAGAAATATATAGAACAAAACTTATAAATATAAAAGTTGTTCAATCAAAATATAAAGTTGTTAAAATTCTTCTTAAACTAAATCTTAAAATCTCTAATCCAAAAAATACTAAATTAAATGCTAAAAAAAAATAATATAAGCAAATATTAATAACTTAAAATATAATATATCTTTAATTCCACCATTTAATATTTTTATTTAAACTATTTAAGTAATATGAAATTATATTAAATATTATAATTATTAAGTTTAAAGGAATTCAGTGTAAAAATAATAATAAAAATTCTCGTAAATAACATATTTAAAAATTTATTATTTCACATGTTGACTAAATCCATAAAAATATAAAGAATAAGCTGCTCCAAAAAATTAAGTTAAAGCTAAAAAAATTATAATTACTTTTCTGTTTATAATAATTCTATTAATTAAAAAAATTTCTCCTAATAAATTTAATAAAGGTGGAGCAGCTATATTAGAACAAATTATTAAAAATCAAATTATTGAAAGTCTAGGAATTAAATTTAATATTCCTTTATTTCGATAAAGTCTTCGTCTTAAAATTCGTTCATAGCTTACATTAGCTAAGCGAAATAAACCTTATGAACACAAACCATGACCAATTATTATAATTGAAGAACCTAAAACTCCTCACCTATTTAAAGATAAAATTCCACTAAAAACAATTGCTATATGGCCTACTGAAGAATAAGCAATCAAAGATTTTATATCTCTTTGACGTAAACATAAAACTAATAATCTTCCTAATATTCTAATTCCAATAAAAATTGAATTTATAGAATACAAAATTTTTATAAAAAAAAACCAAATTAATTAAAATATAAATTAAAAAGTTATTAATTTAATTAAAAAAAAAATTTATTGATAAAAAATTTTTATAACTATAGAAGCTACTTTACATCAAAAATTTTGAGGAACAATGTGCAACATGCTAAGTTTAACTTTTTATAAAATTGCGACTAAACTTCTATTGAGGTTAGTTGGATCACTAGTGCAGAAAATGATATTTTGCAAGTGCGACTGGCATTGCCTCGCCGCGGCGTGCGTAACAACACAAGCACTTGCCAAACATTTTTTCATGCCAACAAATTAAAAAAGTCTTATTTGTTTGATTTCTCTTTCAGCTCGTTAACATTTGGAAAGTTGCTTGTGAAAACTTTTGACAAACGTCATTTTAGATAAGTGCTAAAGCGGAAAATTGCGGTTTCCGGCCGATTTTGTATCCTGAAAAATGGTTTGATAGAAACTTGTTTTAGTATAATGATTGTAACTTTACTGTTTTAGTATCTAAAAAACTATTTTTTCACTTACAATTTCTCTTTAAGTTTAAAACGATTTATATCATATGAGTTCTGACGTTTTTTTAAAAATAACAACTTCAAGAAGAATCGAAATGCACATTATGATAAAATGAGTACTATCTGGATTGTACAGCTGTTTATTTTCACAATATTTGAATGAACGACTTATCAAAATGTAAAATTTTATTTCGATTTAATTAAACTGTTTGAACCGCTAGAGTAAATGCAGCTGTCAGGTCAATATTAGTTCCAACGCAATTATAGAGATAGAGATAGAGCGAGCAGACAGCCAGTAAAGATGGGAAATTGCATGCGTTGTAAACTACATGTCCGATCTTAATTATTGTTTGCTGCTGTGGTTTCTGGCTTAGAATCTAAAGCCTCCATGAATCTGGTAGTAACACAGTTATACTAAACATATATTCAAATTTGGTAAAAGCCGTATCTCCTCTTATGATTATTATTTCCGTATTATTGAGATGTAAGTAATTTCTGTAGACATTGTTGCTGCTATTTCATTTAGACGACATGGCTTAAGGTTACGGATCTAAAACTAGGTTTATTCAGGGAAAACAATGTGATTTCTGTTAAGCCAAATGCATCTACATTGTTTTCTCTGAATCCGAGAAAATGTCTGCCTCCAATCTCTGATTCCTCTAACAAACAAAATGTGGAAAATGTGGGTGCTTGCTTTAATTTGCATGGAAAAGTATTTCTTAGGAAAAGAAGTTTTCAACTTTATTTTAAAGTAAAAGCATAATTTGCTTGTTTATGCTTAAAAATAACATAGAAAGTGCTACACGGCAAAATCTAATTACTAAAATTCGCTAAAAATATGTTCTGTGTTCTTGTTTCTCTATCCACGCATGATTCTCTATCCAATGCTCATTATGGATTGTACAAAAAAGTCGTCATTATCCAAGAAATAAATTGTCTTCTCTTTCGTTGACGTAAAAGATTTTATTGGCCACTGATTCTGCTACATAGCTGTTTGCCACTGTTGACGACTTCCATTCTCCGGCCCTTTTAAGCTGCAGAACGTCAGCCTCACTTTAGCCAAGAAGCCTGCCCAGCCTATTTTTAAGAATCAGTAAATTTGAATATTTTGCAATTTCACTAAAAAATAAAAAAAAAATATTTTGTTCAACTGGACTTTTTGCATTTCGTAGTCTCAAACTCACATATTTTTTGGTTGATGATTTTCTCAATCAACGATTTTAACCAAAACAAAGTTTTTTTTGTCTGTGATGTCGTTTATAGCTATTTTACGTAACTCGTCTTTGCGACAAACAAATAATGATGGTTGCAAAAAATAGTTTTTTTAGTTTCAAATACTCAGATCTTAGACAGGGTTTCAAATACCACCATCTGCTTGAAATAGAACTGAGCTGAGAACATTGCCAGAACATCTGATGGATGATAGACCAAAAGGATTCTTGAATAGAGACCTAGAGGAGAGGTCAACCACGACAAGATGGTCCGACGATATAAAGCGTATCACCAGCAACGGGATACAAGCAGCGCAAGACAGAACAAAATGGTGAATTCTACGAGAAACCTACGTCCAGGAGTGGACCAATTGATGATAATGATGACTGCAAAAAATAGTACTGCGAGTACTTTTTTGGTTTCAAATGCTCAGATCTTAGATCAATAAAGTTACAATATACTTTTCATGAACAGCTTAAAGCAATTTTTTTAAATGCGTCTAGAGTTTTACGATTAGTGGTGGCTCCGATTGTTTAATTTTTGTAATTTTTGAGTAAAAAATCATTATAATAAACAAGGATTAATTGAATAGTTTTGTCACCAATGCGTACTCCCTGTCATGACATATGAAGCAAAGACTCTGCCGCTGACAAAAAAATGTATTAAGAAGATCTAAATAACGCAGCAAGCTATGGAAAGATCTATCTTAGGTATATCGTTGAGGGACAGGGTTCCAAATAAAGCAAGGGAAGCTTTTCGCTTCCTTGAAGTAGAACTGGGCTGCGCACATCACCAGAACATCTGTTAGATGACGTACCAAAAGGATTCTCAAATAGAAGCATAGAGAAAATGCTTTTCGTAGCTGAGGTTGACCACCAACAAGATGGAGAATTCTACATCCAGGAGTGAACCAGAATGGCTTTGAATGTCAAGATCCTGGACCAAAAAAGTTACACTTACAGTTCACAGTACGTAATCTACTATTTATGTCCTGCTATCAGGAGGACTAAGCAATCTTTTTTAATGAGTCTAAACTTTTGCGATTAATGGTCTTGTTATGCGTCTCTGATTGTTTGATTTTTGTAAATTTAGGGTTAAGGATCATTATAATAAACAAGGATTAATTGAATAGTTTTGTGAAGGACCGCATATCTTGGTATTCTCATCTCTAGACTTGCTAATGAAGTAATTTGCAATGTTTAATGGAATCGATGAACCACAGCAACAACGTCGACAGCATCCCCTGTCCACACAAATGCGTCCATAAACTTATCACTTACCTTCCAGAAGGACTCGTCGCTCCCTTATCCCAAAGCTCCTGTAAACAATAAACCCATAAATATATATTTATCGATTCAATTCGATACAAACAAGCTGTTTTTTATCTTTATGTATTACATTTCGAATGCCATATATTGCAGCAACTTTACAAAGTTGGCCGATAAAAACGTCAAATCGCGTGCTTGCATATTGTTACTGAAGGGCCCCACGAAAATGTTGCGTCTATTTTTGAGCCCTAAATCAGGAGCGTACTTAGGCCTATGCATCATATGCGTGATTGCGTGCTACTGGTTATATCGGTGACGTCATTAAGACGCCGACTTGATACAAACTTGCGTGATCTACACGACCACATTACCAACACTGGAGCACGAATTTAAGTATTCCGGTTATCGAATTACAAATTGCGTCCAATAATTATTTCCATGAAACCACAATAGGTTAGGAAAGATCATTTTTACCAGGGTAGGACTGAGCAAGTAGTTTTCAGAGTAGAGAAGGCGTTGGTATCATTTTGCAAGCCTTCGATTGGACCATTGGACAGAAATTCAAATGTCACAAAATTCATACCATTTTTTTGTTCGGATTACACAAGATCTTATGATAATTGCAAGAAAATTTTCTAACCTAAAAATACAGAAATGTGCTGATAAAAAACCAAAAAATTGGCAAAGTGAGAACACAAAGAAATACAAAGCATAAGTCAAAAATGCACCAAAATATACTTAATTCTAAACTTTTGTAGCAGAAAAATTTGAAAACAACTTTTTATTTCTAGTGACGTTTAATCTTAGAAATTGTGTTGTCAGTTTAACATTCCAGAGAACGAGGAATGAATATTTTCTACCATTATGGTCAACTGTCCAACGAACTTCCATAAATTAAACATTTACAAACCACAATTATTTTCTCTTTGAACAATTTATCTTACGCTAAAAGTCTGCTTCTCGTATAAAATTTGTCTTCGCTGCTGAGTTGCAGTATTATAGAATTTACTGTCTGAGCTCTTTAAAGCAGCTATATTGATTCCTTACACCTTTAAACGTAGTTTCACCCGCAGACATGCTAAATTATTTAAGAAACTAAGTTGGCACTAAAACAATCGAACTAATGCATTAATTTGCTCAAGTAGGTTTATTTATTCTAAACTTTTTGTAATAGTATTATGAGAATTTATGATTTTAAATTTTAAATAACTTGTGCAATTGAGAGGCCTCGGTGAGAGCTCTATAGCATCTTAAATTAGAGAAAGAAAAATTGGTCTTAGCATAATGAGAGGGATGAGAACGTTTGGTTAAAAGTCTTCGAGCGGTCGGTCGAACGGGCAGTATTATAAATATTTGAGCTGTTAATTGTTTATTAAAATAGAGAGACAGTAAACGTATTGTTTTGTGTTATAATTGATAATTCAGTGCTGCGCTTCTAAGTTCAGAAGAGTAATGAGTAAGATATTATTGATAAGCATAAATAAATATGGATTAAATATGTCAATATGAAACATTCACGGCAGAAACTATAGTTTATACCTGGAGTAGAGTCTATGTGGCGTTGCATCCATCACGTCTATAGGCATTTACAGATTGCTATCCTAGCTCTCTGTAGTGGCAAAGAGGTAAACGAAACCTGTCTATAAGCAGATAGAAAGGTTGTAGATTTTCTTTTCGCTGGCATGACAGTGAAGACATTATTGGGAACCCGAGGCTAAAGAAAAGAAGTTAACTGTCATTTACTTCCATTTAATTATTAAAATTGTGCTAAAACGTAAGATTAAAATAGGTAAGTCTTAAAGTATATTGTATACCTAGACGGCAAAGTGCTTTTTCTCCAGGCCGAGAAAAGATGTAGACTGCTATAGCGGAATTAAAAAAATTTAAAAGATGTGGTAAAGTCACAAAGATACATTTTTCATGTAATAAAATAAATATTAAAAATGTTACATTAGCTAGGAATGGTAATAATTATGAACTTTCTGCAGAGGAAACAAGTATTCATATTTTTTAAAACGCAAAATACTTTGAAGAGAATGTCCTGAAACTAATATCAATTAGGTCTGCTTTCTAAGGATTTAAAAATGTAAAAGAAAGCAATGACAATGGTCCTGGAAGTCGAATGCTGTATTCTTCTTCTTTACAACGTATAGTTACAAGCTACTCTCTTTTCTGTTCCTACAAAGCTTGTTATATTCTTAGCTTTTACATTTAAAGCAACTCAAGAAGGAAGTTGTAAAGCTGAATTTCAGCGTTGTTTCATCAGGAAATATCACTGTTTACTTTTTTGGGTAAAGTTGGTAAGTCTGATGTGTTTACGTAGCTAAAGTAACACCTGGACGGAAATTAGAAATTAAACTACCTCATAATGGCGTCTGCGGAACAGATTTGATTTTCTTTATTTTCACGTTTTTCCTTTTGAGGGAAAATTACTAACAAAGAAGCGGCAACATATTACATTGCCACAGAAAGCACTTCTGATAGTAAATCTTCTGTCGAAATAAGTTTCAAAATATTAAGCTAAAAAAAATCTATTTAAAAAAAAAGAATATGTTTTTTGAATTGCCCGCCAATCTGCTATTTACGTAGTCACAGAGTAAGCTAAAGTTTAGAGATTTAAATAAACTCCTAAACATCAAATTTTGGTACAACAGAAAAGATAACAATTTATTGAACATCAAAAAATACAATTACAATTAACAGGAATCTCAGATGAAATCATTTGTTGAGATTCACTTGAACACTTATATTGACAGATTTTAATTTTATTTGCTTTATTTTTGTCACAATGTTGTTTCTACATTCATTCGATTTTTGCTGTCGATCTTGACGCGCTGTATTTCGTCCACATTGAAAAAACCGCAAATCTCTTTACGTCTTGGCTTACCCCACAAACATTGTTTTTCTGTTTCCAGTTATTGAACTCACTCTTCTTTGTAATAAGCGTTTCTGGATTTCTTGGGTAGCAAACTCGATGTGACTTCTTTCGCAATTTTTCTAGGAAGAGAACTATTTTTCTTCATTTTCAATAATGTTACAAGCGCCGGAACAGTTTGTTTGCAAAATTTTTCTCAAACAATAAATTTGTTGTAAACAACAACATGGCAGATTACTACTAATCTTTGTAGATATAAAATTTTTGGGTTTTGATGGTTTTTTAAGAACTCTGACACAGAGTTCTTGTTGCTGTTGATACTATAACGTTTAAAGAAATACTTCAGGAATTTTTTTCACACAATACTGATTTTGTATTATTGATATTAATAGTAAAGTTATTAGAAACAAATGAATGTTTGCTTAGAAAAATAAAGTTTGGACTCGTTTTTTGACATTATCATAATTTTATAAGACGATGGAGGTTGTATTAGAAAAAGCTCTGTGCGGCGTCCGGAGTCTCATGCAGTATTCAGCGGCAACCCGCTAATGTTTGTGGCGGTCTGAGACGACCGACATGGATGCCAAGAATGTTCATGCCTCTTACCACCTACTTCGGACTTTCCCAGAATACATAAAATATATCCCAGCTTTAGTGTAACTGTTCTTTTATTGTGGATTTTAACAAATCCAAAACGTGGATTTCAACCCACAATAAATTTCTAATACTGCCGCGTTTGCTATTGACAAGGCTGCCAACTATAACATAAAAAGTCTGAAAAACTTTGACTGAATATAAAACTTTTTTCACTTTATTAAAATATTTACGTAATATTCTGCCAGTTCATTACAACTATAAAAAAAAGACCAAGTAAGCTACGTTTCAAAGAAGTTATGATTTCGGTTCATCAGCACTCATCAATTTAAATAAGTTCACTTTAGAAATAGTCAGTTATTTATGTATTTAGTATGTGAAAAGCGCCATTTTGGTATGCGGCTGCTGTTTCGTACTTCGCTAGCGCTCGGCACGAGAATGAAGTCAGCACTGTACAGAAAACATGTGATTTTAGTAAAAAACCCCTTAGATTATTAATTTGTTCAGTAGTATTAATTTAAGATTAGCTGTAAATTAATTATAATTATTGAAAAAAAAACATTTGAAAGGATTTGGCTGCTTGCTTTCTAGTGAAATATTTAAAATTCATCAACGACGACAGCGGCTGGGCGGCTTTAATTTTGAAAATATTGGACGATTGGGGGTAGATAAGCGCAAAAAACTAAATTGAAACTTTATAATCGTTGTGGGCATGCAATACTGAAAAGCGTACGTGCTGTATCTGCTCCTCGATATATTTCGCTGTTAAGCCCGCAACGTTTCTGAAATAAATTGAAAGTAAACTGGCTACATGAGCCAAACTGCTGTTGGTGAGAACGGTTTTTACGTACAATTCCAGAGGATTGTAACTCGAAATGTGTTTATGCTGGATTTGGTTAAGGGGACGTAAACAGGCTTCTTGATTTAAGCTGCTGATAAGCTTTTAATTGTCTTTTTAGTTTTTTTATAATGCCATTTGTTGATTTCTGTATTAGTTTTGGTTAACTAATGCTTATACTTCACGGCTTTTTGATTGATAATGAGAGAAAAGAAAAATGGTAAAAAAAACTCTTAATAAAAATGATTGTTCCTTAAAACTCTGGCTCGTCCGGTCGTGTTCAAGTCTGCACCAGCTCAACAATACCGTCTTGGTTTTTGTGTGGATAACAAAACTGTGCCTTGAATTCTAGAAAAATCCTGCGATTGATCGCAAGAAATAAATAGAAGTTTTCAACTTGAGGTCACTCATTCGTCAAACATTCCCGTTAATTTATTTTATTTTACAATTAAATTAACCAGCTACCTACTGGCTGTCTTGTTATAAACAATATTAACAATAACACACGAAAACACACTTTTAACAATGTATGTAGCGTGCTACCTACAACTGCTGATTCCAATAAATAAAATATCTGGCTATTTTCAACACTTTTACTAAAGTCTATGGAATATTATAAATGTTTATCTTTTTATTGGGCTATTGACTTTTTTTCGGAGTAACTTGCTTAGCTTATAAATTTGCTACAATAGAACATAAGTTAAGAGCGTTTTAAAGACAAACTCAATTCGGTTCTTGCTATCCCCCGTGTTTTTCTACGTCAGCTGAGGGGCGGGGCTTAAATATTTTATCTCAGTCATTTACTCGTCTTTTTCTCGTCACCCTGTGTACCTGAAGAAAACCGACCTTTGGAAATGATATCATAAAAATACTTTCTGATATATCCATTGCGTAATGCTAAGGTTCAACAGTAAATATTACCATTCACTCAAATAAGAACTGCATAAGCAAACATAATTTTATTGCCGCAAAAAAAAGCTTCTTCTTGTTCATTGCTGACTGAAACAAGTACTTAATACAAATTGGTAATTGAAGTAGGTATTTTACGATACGTTTTATAAACAATAATCAATATTTTTTTGTAATAATAATGTGTTTATTGCAGTTAAAACAGTAAATTATTCAACACGCGCATGATGAAGACTACTACCCTCAAAGATAAAATTTGCAACACGAGCTGAAAGCGAGTGGTGTACCTATTTATCTGACTTAAATATTATCCTTCATGTATAAGTATTGAGCTCTAATATTAAACAAATTTTTTGAAAAATTTGAGCAATTATAATATAGACAGAAATAGACATATTAAAATGATACAAAGTGATAATGATAAAAAATATTGGGTGAAGAAAAAAAAGTATAATTATGTAATAAAAATTGATTAAAGTTTATTTTTAAAATAATATGATATAATGAATAGTAATCTTAATTTCAAAAATAATTAATAATAGGTTTGTTTTATTATATATGTTGTCGCAGGTAACCTTCTATATGAGAGAGTAGAATAAGCACAAGAAAGAATAAATAAAAATAAAGTACAATAAAAAAATAGAAATAAATAAAATAAATAATAATAATCTCAATAGTAAAAAATATTGATTGCTTTATAAAGTAATCATTTACAATTGGTTCTTCTTGAGGTCTTTCTGTTCCGCAAATCTCTGATAAGAAGTTCTTTAGGATGCTGGGAATATAATAACTCCGGCACAATACATTTATGGTAAAATTCTATCAGATGTGGTTACATTTTTTCTTTCCAAAAAGTATCATCTTTATAAATCTGACAAAAGAACAACAAATTAATCACGGAAAACTGATTTAAACACAATTACTGCATTTTAAAACTCATACCTTTTCAATAGACATTCCTTCTGGAGTCCAAATAACGAAATAGCAAATTTCTTTCTTGGCTATATGTAGCTGCCCTTGTATTTGGTAAAAGTAGATGCCATTTGTTTTTAAGTTTATATTCTCTTCTCTGTCTATTGTATAATGTATCACTATTTTTTAAGAGCCTCTTTTATATACTCATGCGGTGTAAAATTTCGCATCGAATAAGGGCATTTAATTTCAATTATGGCATCATTTCCAAGTAGACCATCTGTAGATGCCCCGAGAAAGCCAAACATTTGGTCAACAAACAAGCCGCAAGTTGTAACCTCAAGGGCAAGAAGTTGCTCAAACGCTTGTACAGCGACGCGTTCATGAGTTTTACCCCAATCAGTAGCAGTACTACCAGTAAATTTTTTATATAAAAGAGACTGCAACACAAGAAGTGGAACATTGCATATTGCAAATTTTTCCAAATGAAGACGCCGTTAGCCTTTTATATCTTTCATCCTTTTACAATCGACTACTGCTTTGTTCAATAGTGTTTTTCTCTAGTTGTGCAATTTCAGATCTTGTTTTTTTTAACGATTCAATTAAATCGTCTTTAGCTGCCTCAAATGATTCTGGAAGCGGTTCTGATTTTTTTTTCTCCTCTGGCAATGCCGCCTTTATGCCGTATTCTCTATCAGATTCAGCGTAGCGTTTCCTTTTTTTAAATAATTTAGAGAAAAGACGTCGTCGCACATTTCGGTTGACATATTGTTTTTCTTTTTTTGTTATATAATTTCTTAGAAATTTGCCAGGACTACGTTTTCCGATCTCGTGATGAATTAAACGCAGATAATCATGAGATCCCACACTAAAACTGATACCAGCTGCATGGCACCTGAGCTGGTACGATTCTTTCGCCGAAAAATTAATTCTTCTTCCTCCCACAAGTTTTGCTACAACGGAATTACAACATTCTGCCGAATTGTTGTCCATATCTAATAATAGACTATCAGCATGCTGAACTAAGCGATTCAAAACTACTTCTAAATCTTGAAACAAACCGCTGATGGTCATTTCTTCTACCCAGTTCCTGTTGTTGCTTATATTGCCCAAAAAATACACAATACCATTTGGTTTTGGAAAAAAAATATATTACTTTTGCAAAAATAATTATCACAGTTGGAATGATATACTGAATTATGTATATCACGACAAACTTTATGTACCTTTACTCCATGATCTATCTTCCTTGATGCAAGGAAGATGCATCTATACTTTACAGCTCCTTGTATAGCACTTCGAAATCGTCATATATTATTTTTTAAATAGGTTCTCTGATCAGAAGCTACCAGCTACCAAAATATTTTAAGATTCATACACAGTGATAAAACACAAAAGTGCTAGCTGACTGTTGTTTTACCAAAACGTGTTAAATTGCAATCGCAGCCGAATTCAACCCCTACTTTACGTTTACGCCGATATAATTCTGCGGCACAATTGACAATTTTCAAAACGTACTCTAATTTGTTTTCGTTTTTCAACTACAAATGAAGAATATATGAACCTAAATGATAAATAATTATTTAATACCAAGAGGACCAGTGCCGCATATAAGTCAGAAAGACTCATACGATACTGAAAAGTACCTACTTGGAAGCGCGCGAGTTAAAATCAGAAAAAAGATATAAACAATAAAATTTTTTAAACTTTTTATTAAGTAGTATTATAAGCTATTGTATAAATAATCAAAAAAATAATTTTTTTTTATAATTTATTCTTTGTTTTTATATATTTTTCATTGATCAAAAGTTCTCAATTTTAGGATTTTTCAAACTTTTAAAATTCATATCTCCAAAAATATCAACTTCTGTAGATCCACTAGTTACTCGATTGTAAAAAAAAGTCATAAACTTTACGATCGGTAGACGGTGTCGTTTCCGAAAATCCTTTGGATGTTATGTTTTTGACCGCACGTCGACCACTCTGGGCCAGCCGACAAAATTAATAAAAATTCAGAAAAATTCGACTTGACAGAGGTTGTGTAGAATACATGCCATTTCCGTATTTTTGTATATTTTTTAAAAATTAAAAAAGCCAATTGTTGAAAACACTTGAATACACCGCCGTAGTTCGTTTATTTTGTATTTATCAGATTCTAAATCAATAAAATAATCATTTTAATTAAGGTCATAAATAAACTGCTTTTAAAGACATTTTAAAGTTTTTAACACGAAAAAAAACGAGCTACGTCCATGAAGACATCTTTGATGAAGACAGTGTTAAAATTTAGTTACATTTTGGTGACAATTGACGCAATGGGATGATTTCTACTAAACCTCTAAAACACTGGATTTATCACGAGTTCAAAACCCCCTTAATTGAACAATTTTCTTAAATATTTCCATTTCGCGCCTCCACCATTTTAAGCTTTTTATTAAAGTCTACTTAATAATAATAATAATGATAAGTTTTATTAATTTAACGTTACCGTTTTTACAAAATATTAACTATATACAATGCTATTTCTAATTGCTTTGCCTATTTAAACTTTAGCCCTTCTTGTAAGTTTATTAAGAGTCTTTTTCTGTCACTTTCAGTTCTTCAAATGTTCCAATGACTATCTCTCTTCCAAGCACATCTTAGATAATCGCTCTTTGTCTTTCAACCAACATTTATTTTCAATTGCTTCACTTCCACACCAAAACCTTGCAATCATATTCCTTCTACACTTTGTTGTTTTTCTATATCATCCACCAACGTAAGTACTGTTGTATTTTGTCTCTTTTAGTTTGCTTCTCCTTTCTTGCCTACATAAGTATTTATCTCTTTCTTTTGCTTCTATTCATTTATCCTTTTATTCTCAACTTTCTTCCCACTCCTTTCAAAATTTGCTTTTCTTTGTACGTTCTTCTCTTGTATCTTTTAACTCATACATTCAATCAACCTTTTTTCCTCTTTTCTTTCTATCTGTTCCTCTTCAAACTTACATGCTCTTTTGCTCCCGTCGATTCTTCAATTTTGACTCGCTCGCATTCTTCTATTACCATGTAGCCCGGCGTTCTTCTTGTCACACCCAATCCGCATTTTTAGTACTTTTTCTATTTCCTCTCTTTCTTTTCATTCCCATATTTCCGCTCTTTTCCAAACTCTCTCACAAACAGTCTCTCTCTTAAGCTTCAAATTATCACCACCATATGCGTTCTCTCTGTATTTCTTCTATTGAAATAATACTGTAAGTACTTAAAATCATTTACCTGTTCTATCCGCTCTATCTTCATCCATCCATTTTCTCTCTTCCTCTCGCTTTCTTAAATATTATCATTTTTGTCTTATCTCTGTTGATCTCAAGTTTTTTTTTTCTTATATATTTCTCCATCCACCGAATCATTCCCTTCGTACCTCTATTACCGACATATCATCCGTATACGTCCACGTTCATATCTTTTCCTTTCTTGTCACTACCTTTACTACTTGCGCTCTCTCTAACATGCCATCCAGATCTGTACAGTGCAAAAGTGTAGGACTCATCGGGAACCCTTGCCTCAATCCCTTTGTTGTAAAAAAACATTTACTCATTCTCTCATCTACTTTTACCCTATTTTTTGTTTCTTCACAAATTTCTTTGGTACTTCTTATCAGTTTTTTTTGCTATCATGCACTTTTACCGCTTTTTTTTATCCACGATATCAAACGCCGCTCTGAGGTCAAAAAACAACTTGTACAACTTCCCTGTTGTTTTTCTAGTTGTTTCACTGCAGAATGTACACGTTGTTCATCGTTGAGTCCGGTAGCAACTTTCTCTTCACACTGTTGGTTCAAGCTCTCATGTAGATTTATAAGTGTTATCCCTCTGTAATTTTCTACTAGGTTTTTGTCCTCTTATTCTGTGGACAGGGCATATAAGACCTTTTCATTTTTCCGGCAGTTCTTCCTCTTTCTATACATTATTTACTACTTTTGTCAACCTCATCCGTGCCATAGATCCACCTCTCATTTTTTATGCCATTTACTTCGGGTGCTTATCTTTTTTTTATTAAAGGTTACTTGATTAGCAAAACTGATTTTGAGGTTAAATAAATAAAAAAATGTAAAAATTATAAAGAGTATTCTCTTTAATTTTAATATATAATAAAACCCGATGTAGTTGCTCTGTCTAACGAAATTTTAAAAAAGTAGCTATCCTTAAAATTACAATGTTTTTTTAATAATTTCTAAAAATTTTTTTTAATTTTGATAACCCCCTTGAACGTAGGAGGGACCACAAACAGAGTTTGAGAAAAGGATGGAATGTGTCAAAATTGCGATAATAACGTCTGAACGTACTATGGGTACATTCTATATCACTAAGGATTTTTTCAACAAAAGTCATTTGTCAGTGTCTAACCTGTCAGTCGTATCGTAATTTTACAAAAATCTACCAAAATACAGCTTAAATCTATAAAATATCTATTAAATAAACATGGGGGTTTTATTTATAAAGATTTCCCATTAAGAGATTTAATGTAATTTCATCAAGAAAGAAGATTTTATAAATTGTAGCCCCCCAAACTGTCAATAGAGTGGAGTGTGAATTTAATGGGAGAACAATTCAATGAATATTTAAATGAAAACCTTGTTTAGAAACTATTTTGAAGCGACCGATAAAAATTTGCATAGGTTTGGTTTACTTTTTAATAGATTTTATGACATTTTTAGAGAAAAATTAGTGCTCCAAACTGTCAAATAAGTGAAGCGAATATAATAGAAATTACAATGACTTTTCAAATGAAAACAACGTTTAAAGGCTATTTTTGAACGATTCATAAAGGTTTGTTTGGTTTTTAAAAGATTTCAAGGCATTTTTAGAGAAAAATTAGTGACCCAAACTGTCAAATAAGTGAAGCGAATGTAATGGAAAATCTACGTAAATACAGCTCAAAACAATTAAAATATTGGTTAAATAAACAATTGGCACTCACCAAAAAGTTAGAAGCAAAGATCGAAAAGGCGAAAGGGGTCTTTTTTTTGGTTTCGGTCAAAATATCAAAAGCTCACAAAAAAAATTGTCAAATTGACAGTTTTACTTTATTATAAATTTGTTATGGTTGAAAGAAAAGATTTTGTGTTAATAGTTCTTCTAAAATTGAGCCCGAAATTAATTAAAATGCTTTTTTATATTGGAAAAGATAGAAGAAATAATAGAAAGAAAAGCTTTGGGTATGTTTTTTGACTTTTTTTTATTAAATACTAAAATCTTTTTTTGATAGAGCATGCCTGAAAGTGGTATTTGAAAAGGAAATAATGAGAGACAATTTTAAATTTACCGCTCTAATATTTTTGACATCGTTGTTGTTAGCAACAAAAAAAAATAATAATAAAATAATTATTTTTAGAATTTTCAAGTATTTACATATTTTACAAAAATAAGTGTAAAAGTGTTGATTTTTTTGTAAAATATAAATGAAAAGATTAAAATAAAGTAAGTTTAATAATTATTTAATCTCATTGTCTATAATTTTTTTTTTTAGACAAGGTTTGATGAAAATTTTTGAGGAGACACCTAATTGTTTTGGCCTGTTTTACATTTTTTCCTTTATTATAATATGGGAATATAATACGAATGGCTAGAAGAGCTTTTTTGATTATATTATATAAGATATAGAACTGTGGTTGTAGGAAAATTTATAATTATGTATACGAAAAGTGAGAATAAGTTGTGTTTGAGACCAATCGATGAAAGAAGATTTATATAAATGAATTAAAATCAGATAGAAGTGGAAAATTATTTTCGAAAAGTATCTATACAGAATATATATTTTTTTCTCAATCGTACGTACTTATTTTTATATTTTTAAATAAGCAATTAAATATTTAAAAAAAAAATACGATGTCAATTGTCAATTATTATTACAACATAATCAATTAAAAAATACAAAGTGATCACTTAATATTAATGATTTATATTTTATAACTAACATGAAATATGAAACGTTTTTCTGTCAATTTTAATGTACAAATTTCTATAGAGTGGTCGTTTTTTTAAATTTGATATATAATATATAACTAAAATATAAATAAATTTTTTTGATTTTTTTTCGATTATGTATGATTCTAATTGAATGATTTTAGAAAAATTAAATAGAAAATAGGAAAAAATTAAGAAAATTAGAAAAAAAAAACAAATAGAAAAAAAAAGAAAGGAAGAATAAAGTATATAATTAATAAAATGTAATACAAACTTTTTTAATAAAAATAAAATATGGTTGTTTTATTGTTGCCTAAGGCAACCTTATATATATAAGAGAGCAAAGTAAGCTAGCAAAAGGGGGAATAAATGAAAAAATTTAATAATAGAAACAACAAAAAATATATAAAATAACAATTTTTATTTCGAAAAAAAAATTAAAATAGACTTGCTTTAGAAGAGATTAAAGAGAAGAGAAAGAAAGAAAAAAATTGGAAAAAAAAGAAGAATAAAAATTAAGTATATTAAATAAAATATAATGCAATTTTTTTTAATAAAAAAGAAATATTGTTGTTTTATTGTTGCCGAAGGCAACATCTTACATATAAGAAAGTATGGTAAGCAAAAATATTGGAGAATGTGGTAAGCAAAAGAAGGAATAAATAAAAAATATGTAAATAATAAGTGAAAAAAATTATATGAAATAATAATAAATAGTAATAGTATTTTTAAAAATTATAGTAGTATATTTAATATGAAAATTAAAAAAATAAAAAAGAAGAAAAAAAAAATATAATGAAAAAAATGTGATATAAAATTTTTTAACAAAATCCAAACAAGGTTGCCGAAGGCAACCGTTTACGTATAAGATAGTAGGGTAAATACAAAAAAAAATAAATAAAAAAATATAATGAGAAAAAAATATATAAAATAATAATGAATAGTAAAATTTTTGTTAAATATAAATGATAATAGATTTATATATGTTGCCGTAGGAAACTATTACAATAAAAATAAAAAAAAAGCTTTAATCGTAATTAATAATATGTTTGCTTTATTACAACAAAAAAAAGATGGGAAAGATAGAAAAATAATAAAAAAGGAATAAGTATAATTTATAAAATATAATAAAAGATTTTTAATACATACAAAATATGGTTGTTTTATGTTGGCTTTACATGTAAGAGAGTAGGGTAAGCATAAGAAAGATTCAATAAAAATATAGTAATATAAAACACAAAATAATAAAAAATCATATAATATAATAATAAATAATATTCATTTTAAAGGTAAATAATACCAAATTGTTGCCGCAGGTAATAATCTAAATGAGAGAGTAGAATAAGCACAAAAAGAAATAAATAAAAATTTATTAAAATAAAAAAAATTATTAAACAATAGTCCAATAAAAAAAAAAGTGCGTTTGTTCTATGGTTGCCGAAGGCAACCCCTCTAGGTTCATACACGTTGCCGTAGGCAACCCTCTACTTAAGAGAGTAGGTAAGCACCCGGAGGGTGCGAAACCATACTCTCGTAGTTTAAATATAAGTTGTTTGCTAAGTTATGTAAACATTTATTTGTTTTTTTCTAAAAACACATTTATCAACCAATAAAAACTTATTTCATAAAAGTCAAAAGATAATTTTTTTATATTTGAGTCAATTTACGAGTAAATATTATCTATCCTATGAGACTACTTGAATGCGGCAGAGTTTAAGAAGTATAAATTAAGTTTCAATTCTCGCTAACAAAATAAATAACAGCAGCAATCGTAATCATGAAATATGGGCACTCTTTGAGGCATAAAGGCGAAGTTTATAAATTATCCTTTATTACTGGCAGAACAACGGTACTTACAACAAAACTCTGCAACTTTCAAGAGAACAAATCTTAACGATGTAGTAACCAAGAGCAAGAAGAAACAAAGCAATCAAAAGAGAAAGTTGGTGTCGAGGGTAACCGCGTTCTTAATGGCACCCCCGGTTAAAAGAACGATACTGCCCTCTCAGGAGTTGCTTGGTCGAAGAGCGCGTAATAGCTCGGGGCAGCTGGACGAGCTTCAAGCTTTATTACCGTTTTACAGTGTCTACTATTCCTCCTCTTCAGCCCGTTGTTTCTACGGCTTACACCTTGGACGACAGCAACACCCTATATGAATACCATTGACGGTTTACGATCTGGCCAAGTTGTAAATTATTTAACTACCCCAGTCCGCCGCTGTCTTGCAACTTTTATTCGAAAGCCAAAAAGTAAATAAATAAAAGCATTCACCGCTTTAGGGTCCACGGAAAAGTGCTTTAACGTTTCGTAAAAGCATTTTTAAATTATATTATTATTTACCTTAACACATAGCGTCATTTTTACGCCATTAAAGTCAATATTAGAGTATTTGTTTACGTGCGATTCAACTTGCGCCTCAAAACAATAACATCATATTAACGTCTTGTTTATCTCATATTTACTCCAATGTTTTCAAAAATACCTAAAGCGAGTGATCTTAGGCTCAACTACAAGCCCTTGCTAAAACGTTTCCGGACGTGTGATTCACAAAATATTTTAAGCTGCCGTAAAAAAAATTAAATTCATTTTTGTTTAAAAAAAATTGCTTATGCAACGCTAATAATACAAAATAATTTTCAATTTAAAACATCAAGAAGGGGCACACCACCGAATTGTCACATACGGCGTCTGTGGAGTGTGAGGCAATACAAACTGTTAGTTGCAGTTGATAAATGTCTGACAATTGACAATGGCAGCAAATTATCAGTAGTTATTTTCCGACCTAAGCTAGCAAAAGTCTCTTGCCAGCCGATTAAGACACGTTTAAACTTATGTTTTGCAGGTGAAAGCACAAAAAACAATTTTTGACATTAAGCCAGAAAATAGAGATTAATTATATTGTGACAAGTTCAGTTATGATTTTATGTGTGAAAGTTTGACGTAAAGTAGGTTTTTTACCATTTTAGGTTAACTTTATCAACTTAGAAAAAAGCATTTTTTTTCTGCATACAATTTTTTAAACGATAATAAATTTTATTTTATTAATAGTTTAACACTAACTTATTTAAATCTCGTTTGACATATCTAAGATAATTTGAAAAAAAAATTAATTAGAATTTTTAGATGAAAAATTTGGTTTGACAGACGAAAGTAAGGTTAGGATAGATTGATAAGTTCTGCTGACATAAACTTGTGTTGTGTAAACGGGACATTATTCCTTCAACCAGTGTTTAGAATGTTTAAATACTCGATTCGTTTTGTCAATAGCCGAAACATAACATAGTCCAGTAAGCAATGGCTATCCTATCTAACTGACGAAATAAAAAACAAAATGTGTGAGGTTGGAGTTCGACGGCTTACGGAAATAAAAAATAGCATTATGTTTAGTTATTTTCCTTTAAAAACCAACTGAGTGTGTCAAAAATTTTAAAATTATGTTCGAATCCTGCTATAGAAAACTACTTTTACATGGCGTTGCCAACATTAAAACTGTTTGACAATTGTTTATAGGAAAATATATAGAACATTATGTATTGATCTTTAGCAAAAATTATAATAATAGAGTTTTTAATATTGTGATGCATGAGATAAGCAAGAAATCATAAAATTGTGTGTGCTTTTGTGTAGACAAGACAACAGATTCATGCGATAGATTATAACACATTTAATGATTGAAATATCAAGTGGAAACCGCCCCAATATTGTTGTAAGCTCTTACCAATAAAAAACAAAGAATAATCTAATTACCAAATTTGTTTACATACAATTGTTTTTAGCAATATATAAAATTTAATTTTTTTATGACAATACATAACGCCCATACTAAATTATTGTTTATTGGTCAAGAATACCAGTTCTTGTTGAATTTGAAACATTTAAGACTTTTTAATTTCCAGATACATCGATTTTGTTTATTTTTTTTTTCAGTTTTCAAAATAAATTAAACAAAACCTATACACAAAAATTGTTAAAATAGTTTGTCCAAAGTTGAGAGACATACAAAAAAAAATAATAAAGCAGAAAATAAAATTAGAATTTTTTTTTAAATTGCTTCAAAAAGCAGAAGGAAAAAAGTAAGTGGTGATCAGTTAAATGTATAATTAAACTAATAATAGCAACTCTAATTTATTTATCATGCTATATATTATTAATAAGAATTATTGATAAATATATTTGTTGTGACAAATTCAATTGAATTTGTTTTTGAAATTATTGCATTTTAGTGTGATATAAAAGATTGTTGACAATTAGCATTTTATAAATAAAATATTATGCTTCTATTGTCTACAATCTACTAATAACACCACATTTTCCGTGAAATGTAGCAAAACACAAAAAAGTTGCAATAAAATGAAATTCTTTGTTGCATTTGCAGAAATTTTTAATTATACGCCAAAACAAATTTGTTTGTTCTATTCAGACGGTTTTCCATTAATGGGGCTTAACGAAGCGGACGTTCACACTTTTAAGACAATGCTTTCGTGTTAAAATAACAAATTATTATGCAGACATGTTCTAAGTTAAGACTCTTAATTTTAATGAAAATTCTTTCCTGTTTAGTTTCGCAATCTGTACTTTACAAATTCTTTCAAATTTTAATTGAAATCTGTCTTCAATAATTTGAAAGTCGATCTAATCTAATTAAAAGCGTTGTGATATTTTTTTGTTTTTCTTTTTTATTTTTTCAAGTCTATAGATATTTGCGCTTTGGGAGCGTAGCTTTCAATAAACTCACCTAAGTTGAAAACGTGACTGAAATTAAAGAGGAAACGTAGGAGAGCTAACAGCACGCTTTGTTTGGACTCATAATACAGATGACCAAGTCTTTCCTTGTTTGTATTGGAATGTGTAAATTTTCACCAGGAATATGGCTCTCTTGGACCGCTCTTCAGGGACTGAAATAGCTACTCCTTGTGGCACTTGGGATTTAAGAATCAAGAACTATAAAACACTTTAGAATATAATATTGTTCACATTTTTCTAAAACCATGCAATCAAAAAATTAATTGATTTGTAACAATATTCAAGCGAGAGTTCACTTTTTATAAAAAATTTTGATAAATTGTTGTAATCAGCAAGCAGTATTGCTACGAATACGGTACTTGTGCATAGTCGGGTCAGATCGAGAGAACAGGAGGCATAAACGGTTCTCGGGTAAAAATTATCTCTACACTTGCACGAATATAACTTGTTATTGTGTGCGAATGTGGTGTCTTAACTTTTTTGTTTTAGTAACCTAGCCAAGTGACAGATTCTACCTTCTTCTAATAATATGGCTGGTTTAGCTATGGCAGCTAGGCTTGTGAGTACTGAAAAGACTAGCTCTAATCTTAGAAAAAAGCACAGTTTTTTGTGCACAAATTCTGATTATTCTACAGTAACATTATTATAAAATATCTAAAATTAATAAATAAATATCTGTAGAAGACCCAATAGATACAAATTTTATAACTCATTAGTGCTTAAAATTGTTCAATAACAATGTTTGATATTTTATGTATTTTTCTAAATAAAACAAAACTTTCGAATGCATTTATTTCCCGTGAAAATTGATTAGTGATTGTGGGAAATCATTTGTTTGCTGAGTTCAGCTTGCTTTTGCTATAATTTATTCTTGTTTTACAAAAAAAAAGAGGAAAACAACCCCAGCCGTAGATTTCATGTGTTGCGGTAAAATTACTGTTCAACTGATTATTAATGTATATTATTTTTTGTTAGTATAAAAGCTTTGCGCGGTACTCAGCTCCGCATAATTACAAATTATTGCTCTTTATTAGCTATAGCAAGCACAGTATTTTTTAATATCATCTAAAAAATTACATTTGAATTGGAGAATATTAATAAAATTTCAACAATGGTATAATTATTGTTAATTAATTTATTCACTGATTAAAAGCAACTGTTAATTTTTGATTGAACCGTAAATTGCTTTAGTTTGCTACTATTAGTCGACCAAATCTCATATCTCACAACTTTTGGTATATTCAATCAGCAATATACTTTCTGTCTTAAATAACGTCTATCAGAATTAATATCTGTCATTTAGAGTGACCTATGCATTAAACATATAGAAATCTAATTTCTTGACTTTAATAAGGTAAGCTTCTAACATATGTTGCTACTTGTGTCATGTCAAATAATCGAAAAAACTGAAAACTTCCATAAGCGGACCAGTCAACGTTCCGGCCTTTTTGTCTGCTTGTGGGAGATTAAGAGAAAAAAATTAATAGACAATAGACTTATTTGATATATCTTTTTGTCAAAACAGTCTCGCAAAAACCGGGGAATCACAGAAATTTCTGCCTAAGCATATTAATGCCAATGCTGCCGCTTATGAGAGCTACGCGTCCGTTTATAAAAGATACGCGTTCGTTTTTAAAAGCTACGCGTCCGTTTATACGAGCAACGCGTTTGTTTATAAAAGCTACGCGTCTGTTCACTAGAGATACGCGTCTGTTTATAAAAACCACGCGTCCGTTTATAAAAGCCACGCGTCCGTTTATGAGAGCTACGCGTCCGTTTATGAGAGCAACTACTCCATTAATCTAAAATTTTTTAGAACTGATGTTAATGGTACTAAATCCACGCAATGTTAAATCTAACCTAACTTTTTATAAAACCCAGATCCCTTAAATTCCTGTTTGTTTCAGAAGATTTTATCGAAATTTCTTTCTTGGGCTACAAAGCGGTGTAGTTTAGTGGAAGCAATTTGCTTTTATTGTATTGAGAATTACGCGCTGCAATGACTACTAAAAATAATTACAGCTATAATAGACATCATTTAGGTATAAAAACCGATTTTTTTTTGGTAGAACACAAATTATATTTCACGCCGAGCTGTTAAAGATAAAACTGTGAAATAGTTGATTAAATATTTAGTAAGAAATTATTGTATAATGGTTTCATTGTTTGAGATAAAATAACATTTTTTCCTAGTTTCGGCAAAGTAAAAAACACCGCAGTGCGGGAAAAAACGCTTATAACGACCGGAAACTGCCGATCTTTGACCAATGAGTGCAGAAAAATGATATTAATGATAATTTTGACCAGTGCAACCAACAATTTGTCAGAAAATCTATTATTGCTCTCAAGCGACAACCGCTAATAAAATTTTGTGCGTCGAGGTTAACAGTACCCGAAGGACTGTCGACGTCTCTATTAACTGCTCCTATCAAATTGCGGCAATAGCAATAAAAATTATAGAAGCATTTATCAACGTTGCGCTAAAGCAAAATCTTTTTATCGGTTCTTTACGCCCGAATAAAACATGTGTTTGAAAGTAACAGGGCGATAAACGCGCCGACAACTACGAGCAACTAGTTCGAGGATCGATCAACTGAGTCCTGAGTCCTGGGGACTCCGACAGGAGGATGAACTGGGCGGATATCTATCCATCCATCATCCAAGAAGAACTAGGAAGCAGAGCGCAGTTGATTTAGCGGATGTCATACCTTTGATCTTCCGTGCGGGTGTATTTTATAAAACGATCCTGCATGCTTTATATCTGCGATAATTCACCAGAGCAAACCGGCTTTTTATTAAATGTCACCAAGCAGCTTAACAGGATACTTTTAGAAAACCGTTTAAAACAAGTATTAAATCATTACACACAGGCTCTATTTACTTACTCTTGAGTTTGATGAAAATCCTGCTTACACTGCGCCATTTGACATTTTTATTTAAAACCTCTAAAAACATAACCTAGTTTTAAAAAAATGATATATAGTTAACTAAGTTCACATGTTAGCCGCAAAAGTCTGTTGCTAACCTATCAACTATAAGATTATCAGTGGATAGAGTTATTACTTGCTAGCTAGAGCATACAGTTCCTTAGATAACTTGGTTGTTCAATCAATCACTGATATACCTTTTGTCTAAAATAGTGTCTATCAGAATTGATAGACACTAGAGAATTGAAGGTTAGCCGCTATTCCTGCGCAACGTTAAGACATGCTGAATGAACAACAAAATTGTTTGACTTTTATGCTTATTTGGACAACAAATGCTGACATTTTAGTAATTTTAGACGCTTTGCGTCTCGGTCAACTTCTTAATTTCTTGACCGTAATGCAACACTTTGTCGTCTGAGTATTATAAAAGGTGAGTTATTAAAGAAACGTTGTCAATTTTACTTTAATTTTTCCTACACACTCTACAAAACCAATTTCTACTCCTTAATGCAAAATTTAATTATTAAATGTCATTAGAGTGGTACACAGAATAATCCTTTTTGTTGTGAAAAGTGCAGCAGCGCATTAAAATGCTCTAAAGAACACAAGTAAACAAAAGCTTTTAAACCTCTAAATGTAAAAATAAGTTGACACATTTTACGTGTAGATAAAATACCGTGAAAAACTATTTTTAATTTTACATTAGTTGATTGAACACGGAACAAAACCAATCAGCTGCAAAAATTTCAATTGGATGTCCCAAAAACATTGATTAAAGCAGGCCAGTGCGGCATTTGTAGTTGGAGGTTAACTAGCCATGTACGGCTCGAAAAATGAAAATTATAATTTCCCAGAACAAAGCCTGTAACTGTAAAGTTTTAACAGTTTTTAGCACTGAGCGAAGCACAAACATTACAAGTTTTGTTCTAAAACAACGCCGATTACAAAATTTCAAACGTGCATTATTTCAATTAAATATCTATTCTTGGAGTGGAAAATTAATTGAAAAGTTAAATTAAAAGTTTTTTATTCGAGGCTGCCTCATACTGTGTCTCACTAATACACTTTTTATTTGTCAAAACAAAACTGTCACTGCCTCACTTGTAGCAATTTTTATAATAATTACCATTTCTTTAATAAACTGCAAACAAAAAATAACTTGCTGCGGCTTGCTGAAGAGTTCCAATTAGAACAAAACATGTTTCTGATTTGTTTCGTACCTACTTTAGTTTTTGTAGGCGTGATATGGTCTAGGATCTGCACAATCTGTTTATAGACTTCAAACAGGCCTACGAACCAATCAGGTACATGCTAAGCAAGAACTCGGAATACCCAAGAAGCCAGTTCGGTTGGTGAAAGTTTGTCTTAAAAGATCAAAAAATTGCGTCAAAATAGACGATGACTATAGTAAAGCTTTTGCAATCAACAGGACCCTAAAACAAGGAGACGCTGTGCTCAAGCTCCTGTTTAACATCGCGCTAGAGACAGCGGGTAGGGCAGTGCCAACCTCCGCTTAGGTTTTTGGACCAAGTGGACCGAACCTACTTTTGGCACATGCAGATGACATAGACATGATAAAAATGAAAGAGAACTTTATCCAGCTTAGAAAAAGAAACTGACTAACAAGATAAGGATGTGTATTAATGAAAACAAAACAAAGTACATAAAAAGCCGTCCGTGATGGAATAAGGCCAAATCGTCGCCAGCGAATACAAGTTTGAGCACGTGCAGGTCTTTAATTACTTGGGTGTTATTGTAACATCAGATAATAATGTGCGAGATGAAATCAAACAACTAATCGTTCAAAACAATAGATGTTTATATGCGCTACAATTGGTGATGATGTCCAATCTGCTATCAAGCTATGCCAACTTTCTAATGTGTAAGACCGTAACACAGCTAGTGGCGGCGTATGCATTTGAAGTCTAAACACTAACAGTCCAAGACACGCAAGTACTTTAAAAATTTGAGAGAAAGTGTCTGCAAAAGATATATGAGCCTCATGGTAACCCTCGCACAGGAATCTACAGAATAAGAACAAACGCAAAACTTGCGCAGCTGTACCAAAATCCGGACATTCTCCAAGAGATCAAAGCAAGTAGACTACGATGAGCAGGGCACGTACTTAGAAGCCGGAATACAAATCTGTTAAAATCGGTATAAAAAGAAGCCCTCCGAGAAAAAAAGCCACTAGGCAGATCAAAACTAAGATAGAGAGATAACCTCCGAACCGACCTCTCTATCATGAGAGTTGTAACCGTAAAGTTACACAAGGGGAAAAGGAGAGAAGAGAATAAAGGGAATAGGAAAACTCGAGGACAGGCTAATCTCGGCTAGCTTTTACCCTGTTCAAAATTACGAGGTAGTTCAGCCATAGAGGCGTGAATCTAGGAACACAGGTGGTGGATGGCGCCACTCAACCTAAGCTCAGACAATAGCCGAAATTAGCCTCCTTTTAGCCTTTTAGGGATCAAGACCTGCAGGCTAAACAAAAGCTCAAGTAAAATAATATTAATATATTGAATAAATAAAAAGAAAATACAACAAATAAAAAAAAAACTAACTGATAGCAATAAGTGATATTGGCATCAAAATAAAAGAAAATAAAAAAAAGGTAAATCCAGAATGTTCAAATAATTAATTAGTGCTAAATAATTCGAATAAAATTTTATCACAATTTTAACACAACTTGACAGGACTCGATGCAGTCTGAGTTAGACAAGACAATTCCCTTGAAGTTAACTCAAGCACCCCTTACAGATTGTCCTGATTACCACAAACAATAAAGGCAATAGTTTAATGAAACAAAATATAATAAAAAGGAAGGTTTTCTTCACTTTAAAGGTGTTGTTCAAAGGCTTACTAACATTCACACATTCATTCTACCTTTCATAGACATTGAACTAACTTTATCTGCTGTTTCCGTTGAAGATGGTTGTTTTGCAGTGGTTTACTCCTTGGAAGCTCGGTGGTAATAAGCAGGATAACAGGAGGAAGAGATCGAGTGCCGCAATTGAGTCGTCTCTCGACTTGTCTCTAGACTTGTCCCTAGACTTGTCCTAAATGACCCGCGAAGTAAAACCGTTAGTGGTGGAATTAATGAGACTGTTTAACTTACCCCTTCTAACGTCACGTAATCGCGAAAATGGTAAAGTCGTTATAAAAACGTGGCTTCAAAGCCGTACGAATTTTCTTGTCAAAAAAAGTCGTGATCACACGTAATAACCACTACCGGGTTTATTTGACTCACTAATTGGCGTAGAAGGGTACACTAACACTACGTACGGTGGCGGACTTAAAATGAATCATGGGCGCTAACACCACTCCTATATATAGAGTCAGTATCTTTCCCGCTTAAAATCTGGTAAATTCTGCTTTACTATCGGATTATTCTTTTCCTATCCGTTAAAAACTACCTGGGTTTTTTTTTCTGGTCAATAAAAAAGTTAGCTTGCTTTACTTTATATACAGAGTGTTCAGAAAAGATAGTTACTCGAAAGACATAAATTGTCTTAAAGGCGTCGGGTCTTTGCAGTTCTAGACTTAATCGATGACAGCAAATTCGATAGTGCACAAACTAGCGTCATGCAATGAGTAGTTTACCGCAAAATGGCAAGAAGGCGCCCATTTATCGTAATTCCCGGCGTGTGCCGCAATTCAACCGTTACAGAGTCGACCTTGACACGTGGCAAGAGATAGCTAAAAACCGAACAAAATAGAGGCAAATAGGGAAGGCAGCCAAAACCCACCCAGGGTTGTAAATGCTACAGAGAGAGTGATATAATGCAATGTCTGTATGGTCGTTGCTATAGACTGCTAACACAATATAAATGTAAAATATTGCAAATATTAGAATTTTGTTACGATATTATATGTATATAATTTTGGTAAGCAGTGGTAATATTTTCACAGATTCTATACTTCTTTAAGCAAACCATTCTAAGCAGTTTGCGCAAGTTAAAACTTACAAAAAGTAAAAAATTGGAGCGTCTGTTGAAAAGTTGTGTATTGATCTTGCAATTTGCAGTTTTCAGAAAGTTAAAAGAGAATTTTTGTTAAATTTTAAGATTTTTTATATGTAACAGCACTAAAACACTATTTTCATTTTAGTATTTGGGTGTTGAGCAGAGCAGTTCTATTATTTGTAATCGGTTTGTTAATTTCACGCGAATGAATGTTGATTGCACTTTAGGTTCACCTTTAGCGCTGAAAATATTTTGATTAAAAACACTGAATTACACATCTAAATGCGCAATTGTATGTACATTTAGTAATTGTGACATTTTTATGCTGGATTACAACTCCGATGTCAAGAATGCAAGCCAGAGCTCTTTCGTATGCACGCGTCATTCTGCCGCTTACAACGATAAGGGATTTAGCCTCTAACATGCATGATTACTTTTTGCTCGTGACTTTTATTTTTTAATGATAAAAACTTGGCAGAGTATATTGCTTGAATACTAAGCGAAAAGGTCAAAAAATTTGAAATTGTCTATTTTATAGTTTTATTCAAATGTCAAAATGAATAGATGTACCTTAACATGCTTAGACGGATTGATTGGGCGACACATGAAACATATTTACACATGATGCCTGTAAAGTAACTCACGGGGGGCTTTTCTCCCCCTCGCGAAAGCCTCTCCCTTAGTGGGAGACATCACCAGGTCCATTGGACTCGATTAACCTAATCTTCACTCTTTTTCTTTAGTCTCGTGTTCTCAATGATGTCTTCACTATTTCGGAAGCAACGTAGACGGTGTCGCTAGGCCTCAGTCAAATTATACGAAATAGAATCTCCTGGAAAAATGCTCAATAGAAAAAAGTGTAAAATAAAAATTAATAAGTGAAGAGCCTAAGGATCACGCAAAAATCCACAACCTTTCAATCCACTGACATAACCGTAGTGGTTGACGGGTTTCAGCCCATCCCTCTACTTTTTGAGTAAGTAGAGAGAAAGTATAGCAATCTGTAAATGCGTACAGACGTCATGGCTGTACAACCAAACAGTCAGAAATGCAACGCCACATAGACCGTACTCTAGGAAACTATAGTTTCTGCCGTGGATTTCTAAATTAACCGTTTTAATACATATTTATGCTACCGGTACCTTATAACTCATCAATAATACTTTATCTACACTAATATTATAAAGAGGAAAGATTTGTATGTTTGTAATGAATAGGCTCAAAAAATACTGGGCCGATTTAAAAAAATTTTTTACCAATAGAATGCTACATTCTTCCAATTTGACATAAGCTACATTTTATTTTGAAAAAAATTAAGGATCCTTGGTAAAATTTGAACAATGTAACCGAAGGTGTAGAAAAATGAGTCTTAAAATGTCTTTCGTCGAATGCGCTGCCGAAACTATTAGCGATAGAACAAAATAATGTACAACAATATTGAAGAACATCATAATGTCTACAAAAAACTCCATATGTCCAACTATTGTAGTTATGTCACTACAACAACTTTTTTCATTTTAAACATTAATGAAAATGCTAGCCAAATTAAAACCATGCTATTTATGTGTTTATATTAATCTTTATCCAAACAAATTATTTTATGGTCAAGACCATTTAACTACCTATAAAATAGTTTTTAAATTAATTAAATTGGGCTTTCCATTCAAAAGATATTACAAATTAAAAAATTCAAACAGTAAACAAAACCGCCATAGCGCCGTGGCCGTTGTTTGCGATGCAGTCTGAAAAGCGCGCCGAGCATCGCGGCGGGCGGGGTGGAGGGGGCACTAGGGGGCAATATTTAATAAAATTAGTAAAGTCCTTCTCGGGTATGACGAGACCAGGGAAATAGGTATTCATTTTTAAATGGAGGATATTATAGATTCCAGTTCAAATTGAATAGGTACGCATACATAAGATAGGTCAGCTATACAAAATAAAGTAGTGCATCAAATTTACGCTAAGGCGGTACGAAGTTCACCGGGTCAGCTAGTTCATTATATTTTTAAGCCCAGGGAGCCAGCACTGAGCTCATATTCCTTCTGTAATTATATCATAAAACAACACATTATCATTAGCAACAAGAAGAGCACACTTTGTCTATCTTTTTCTCTTCACAAACAATTTACAGTTCAACAATATACACAACGCCCAACCGACCGTTGGAAGACCTTTTCTACTCGTCTTCACTTCATCCCTCTCGCTGCACTAGCTCAGCTTTTCCAGGAACACTAACCTTTTTCTCTTTAACTTAAGATGCCATATGGCCCTCATAGAGGTTATTCTATGGTATAAGTTATTTAGCGCCTTATTGGCGTATTTGACTTTAGATATGACTCTAAATTATTATCAAATTAAAGTTGCTAATAATATAAATGTTCCAATATTTTAAGCTTTGTTGGGTTTTATAATTATTTTTTTATTTTCTATGTTGTAAATATTGCAAAAGCTATTAAAAAATATTTACAACTGCATCAGTTTATAGTAGGTATAATGAAATAGCAGATATTTGCAGCATTGATGCTTAAGCCAGCATTAATCATGCTATCGAAAGGTTTCACATGAGGATCATATTGATCATTGAATTCAGAGATGGAATAATACCAATATCCTTCTCAAATATACGATCCTTTTCATTGTGATTCTTCCAAAATACCCACATCCAATAACGTCCAAAGCGCATTACCCAATAATTAATAACCTTCCCCAAAAATTGAACTTTTGATGAAACTCTAAAACAAGCATTGAATCATACTGTGGAAAACTGGTTTATGCACAGGAAAAAGCCATTGAAATGTAAATTACAGATCTATTTGTTTCTTTCATGAATTTTTAATGTGATGAAATATTTGTTTTTAAAGCAACCCCGAGATTATCATGGTTTTAAATGGTTTTTTCTCCTACTGCACATTAATGTTCATATAATTTAAAAAAAAATAAAATAAATCATCAAAGGATTGAATAGAATAAAGTCATAAAACTCTCGACAAATAAAAGATATTGTCTGTATTTGTTTTTTTCGGACTGTTGTCTTGTAGCTGCCAAACGGCTAAACATTTTTTGAGTACAGCTTGTCAAGTATAGCAGCAAGTCTGTAAAGTGGCCGCCCACTAGATGCGCATTGGAGACTCTTTCCATTTGGATGGCAGAGTTGCAGTCGCAGCCGGACCGTTGGAAAGTAAATATAGTTGAAAAAACATAGTTTATACCTATTTAGGTATTTCTAAAATATTAGTTACGTTTGCTAATACATTCTTGATATCTTTGTCTAAATAAATAAATAAATAAATAACACTTAATATTAGCATTCATTAGTCATTACTAAACAAATACAAAGGGGTATCTCGCCGTGCGTAGAGTTTATCTTTTTCCTTCCGAATGTTGCCTCACTCTTTTCGTCTGCACATACCGAGCAAAACTCAGACTTGTTGCTATGTTTGACGACCTGTACTTATCTCAATTGTAACTGTTCTAGTTGTGTTTACAGTCTGAACAACTAAAGTCTTTCATGCTGTCAATAATCAGAGTTGATAAAGTAGGTTAAACGAAAGGCATTTTTGAACCAAAAAAACTGTAGTTTTTTCTGTACGACAAATTGTGATAAAAGTTCAGCTTTTGTCAAAAATATTGTTATTGGACAAAAGCACAAAGAATGCACTATATATTGATACAAAGATTGCCATTTAACGTTGTAGTGCTATTTTGGTAAGCCATTTTGAGACTCTGGTGCTTCAGGGTCTTAAAAGAACCAGTATTTTTTATTGTTTGGTACTCTAGTGCAATAATTGCTTTATTAAAAGCATGCACCAGTTGTCCTCCTAAGAAAATTAAAAAAAAAAGTGGCAACAGGCTCAAAAACAGGAAACGTAATAGTAGATTTTTGTGTATGTGAATCCTTCAGAATTCTTCCTTAAACCGAAATTAGTTAATATCTGACAAAGATAATTCAATTTGTGGCCTCACAATATAATAATTCAAAAAACGCATTAAAAGATTAACGATCCTGCGAATAATGTAAGTAAAGATCTGCGAGTAAATAGCAAAATGACAGGGATATGACAGTGATAAGCGAATCAAAAATGACTCAAGGTCACAGAACCGTTGTTTTCTTTGAGATTTAGGGCGCCATCTGTTGCATTTGGTGTTGTCGAATAGTACTTGATTATTATTATACAATTCTAGAAATTATCGGAGAGTGTTTCAATTGTTTTGGGGGACAAGAAAAGCAGTTTGCATATTGTTAAAGCTGACAACAGTTAGTTTGATTTCTTTTCCAAGTCTCTCGAGAGCCAGTAGTCCAACAGTGCAAAATTCTTTTCCAGATCAAATAAAAGTGTGACGATTTCAAACAGGGCAACAATACGTTCGTGAGTAGAAGAGGCGCCTCGTTGAAATAGAAAAGAAGTTCTGAAAGCACTCCTTGATTGCCAATCTAGCAGGACCCTGTAACATTGGGTTAAAGTCACTTAGGAAACGCCCGTTTTCGCAGCTGACCATGCCCCGTAGGTTTATTTACTCCTGCGATTTATTTTCCTGCTTTTCCTGTGCACATCCGTCACCATAGCGTCGCTTTTTTCATGCAAACCTCAATTAAAAAGGAGTTCGTCTACTGTAAATTAACCGAAAACACTCACCTTTATTACAATTTATGACCGCCTTTTTTTCAAAACACGCAATATTCCTAAATAGCTGCAATTTGTACGAAAAAAAAACCTGAATTTCCACCAAATTAACGACGTCTTAGACACTTAATTGCCATTTTTAAGTTTTTACTTAATAAAATATTCGAGAAATTAACGCTTTTGCTGCTATATATTTTTCCTTTTTTAAGTATATCCAAAAAACATAACCGTCATCAATAATTTTTTTCTCTTTCCACACCAAATTCTAAATATTTTCTCAGACTGATCTACTTTATTATTGATAATATTACTACTCTGACTCCGGGTTGTTTATTTTTAAGTTTTCTGCTTTTTTCTTTAACATTTTTTGCATTTAAAATGATAAGAATTGTAACGGTTGAATTGCGGCACACGCCAAAAATTACGATAAATAAGCGCCTTCTTGCCATTTTGCGGTAAACTACTCATTGCATGACGCTAGTTTGTGCACTATCGAATTTGCTGTCATCGATTTAGTCTAGAACTGCGAAGACCCGACGCCTTTAAGACAATTTATGTCTTTCGAGTAACTGTCTTTTCTGAACACTCTGTATATAAAGTAAAGCAAGCTAACTTTTTTTATTGGCCAGGAAAAAAAAACCCAGGTAGTTTTTAACGGATAGGAAGAGAATAATCCGATAGTAAAGCAGAATTTACCAGATTTTAAGCGGAAAAGATACCGACTCTATATATAGGAGTGGTGATAGCGTCCATGTTTTCACTTTAAGTCCGCCACCGTACGTAGTGTTAGTGTACCCTTCTACGCCAAAGTAGTGAGTCAAATAAGCCCGGTAGTGGGTATTACGTGTGATCACGACTTTTTTGACAAGAAAATTGGTACGGCTTTGAAGCCACGTTTTGATAACGACTTTACCATTTTCGCGATTACGTGACGTTAGAAGGGGTAAGTTAAACAGTCTCATTAATTCCACCACTAACGGTTTTACTTTGCGGGTCATGTAGGACAAGTCTAGGGACAAGTCTAGGGACAAGTCTAGGGTCAAGTCAAGAGACGACTCAATTGCGACACTCGATCTCTTCCTCCTGTTATCCTGCTATTTACCATCGAGCTTCCGAGGAGTAAACCACTGCAAAACAATCATCTCCAACGGAAACAGCAGATACGGTTAGTTCAAGGTCTATGAAAGGTAGAATGAATGTGTGAATGTTAGTAAGCCTTTGAACGACACCTTTAAAGTGAAGAAAACCTTCCTTTTATTATATTTTGTTTCATCAAATTATTGCCTTTATTGTTTGTGGTAATCAGGACAACCTGTAAGAGGTGCTTGAGTTAACTTCAAGGGAATTGTCTTGTCTAACTCAGACTGCATCGAGTCCTGTCAAGTTGTGTTAAAATTGTGATAAAATTTTATTTGAATTATATAGAACTAATTAATTATTTGAACATTCTGGATTTATCTTCTTTATTTTATTTCATTTTGATGCCAATATCACTTATTGCTATCAGTTAGTTTTTTTTTATTTGTTGTATTTTCTTTTTATTTATTCAATATATTAATATTATTTTTCTTGAGCTTTTGTTTAGCCTGCAGGTCTTGACCCCTAAAAGGCTAAAGGGAGGCTAATTTCGGCTATTGTCCGAGCTTAGGTTGAGTGGCGCCATCCACCACCTGTGTTCCTAGATTCACGCCTCTACGGCTGAACTACCGGGTAATTTTGAACAAGGTAAAGCTAGCCGAGATTAGCTTGTCTTCGAGTTTTCCTATTCCCTTTATTCCCTTCTCTCCTTTTCCCCTTGTGTAACTTCACGGTTACAGAATAAACATGTTTTGTTCATATTGAAACTTAGATTAATACTTAAATAAAACAAATTTTTGTTTTTATTTAAAACGAGAGTATAGTTGCGCACCCTCAGGTTGGTTTTTCTTCTCTCTTGTGTAGAAGGTTGCCTACCGGAACATGCATAAACCTAGCGACATCTATTGCAAGCTAACAGTTGTAAAACTAGTGTTCTACAAGTTATATGCGTATGGGGTTACTCTCAAGGACAGATATCAATTTGGATAGACACAAAAAATGATCTTTTGTATCAATTTGAGTTTATCAAGATCTGAACTTATAAGCCTAATTGCTCAACCTTGATGTAAGGTTTACCTTCTAACAAATGTTTATATTTTTTTAAATAATAAATGCTTAATTTTATAACAATTAAAAACAAGTTATCAAAATTTGATTTTATACCATTGGTACATCCGTTATTGCCCTAATTATTTTTTTTATATGTGCCCCCTTAATTGCTCACTCGTCTTCAGCCAAAGCGATAGCTGCCATTTTCTAGAAAAACAAGCTATATTTTATATCTTTTTAACGGAGCAGGGTAATGCTCCGAATCCTGTTTCAATAAATTTTGATCTTCTATTAAATGGCCTGCACATAAATCTTTATTTAGACCGAATTTTATTGTGAATGATGCACGAAAAGTTTATGGTGCAGCAAAAACCTCCGAGCTTGCAGCTCAGACTAATTGCAATTTTCGCAGAATTTCATTAACAATAATTACTACGAAAAAAAAAAAGTTTAAATTAATCTGTGCTCGTCACAGTTGTTGCAAATACACCAATTGAAAGGCATTGTTTAGAGCAGAAACAGTAATCAATTTTTTATTATTGGTAAATAATGTGAAGCAAGAAGAATTGTTTCAAAAGTCAAAAATTTATTTCTTCGGAATATAATTTTAACATAATGTAACGTGAAAGCTGTACAATTTATATATTTCTTATTTACACGGATGCACAACTGTGCGCTTATATATTGCGTTCGGCACCAAACCGTCTGGAATTGACTAGATAAGTTCTCGAGCCTTGGCTCATTTTTGACATTATTGCTTTACAAATTAGAATAAATTCATATTGACCAATGGAAAGCCCTGGTAATGTAGCAATTCATCTAAGATCAGGATTAATTGCCTCAGCTTCCTCGCTGAAAACAATCGTTGATTTTTTAAGAGAGGTTGTCATTGTGCGAAATTGCAGCAAATTATACTGCAGATCTGGGTGAAAAGTAACTTTCGAAAAGAACAATGCCAAAAGTTTTAATAGCGAATTTTCATCTTTTACATAATTATTTTAAGACCAATTAGTCATAGAATTACACTTTAATTCTGTTGCGGATAGCGTTTTAGAAATTTTAGATTCTCTTTTGTAAAAATTTCAAAATAGGAATGTGTACACGTACTTTTCACATTCCGTTTTTAATAAAACGTCAGCTTTCAACAAAATGAAGTTGTTAGATATTTGCTTTAACGCGTCAAAGAAAAACAAGTTTTAGCGGCGATGATTTTTCTCATATTATATTTTATATATTTCTGTGAAAGAAAAGCTAAATAGAAGGAAAGTTTCCAAGAAACGAAATGGCTGCTTTCTCAGATTAGCATAACACATACAAGCTTTAGAAGTATTACTAACCTATAATTATAAGACTGTTATTATTTTCTAGACTCTATGGCTAAAAAACATATATCATAATCAATTGTGGACTTTTTTTTAAATTGACAATCGGTCTATTACGTCCAGATTGAAAGTTTTACAACTTTTTCCATTAAAAGAAATTTGAGCAAGCACTACTTTTATTGCTTTTCAAGCAACATTTACTTCTTGAGCAGCACTATCGACTTTTTATGCGCTTTCAATCCCTTCGTATTTTTTTTAATAAAACTCAAGATTTCATAGCAAACTTTTTTGGTTTTATTTTACAGAGTAATGCAGATTATTATCACTATGAATTAGGCAGGAGGAATATGAGAGGTCCAAACTGAGAGAAGAAGAGAACGCAGAAAAAAATACTGCAAAAGAAACCGAACAGATCTCCAAAAAAATGAGAAAAATTATTCAAAAGCAAGATGCTGAGCACAGAGAAAAAATGCGCTAGATAGCTGAAAGAAAGGCTTATCAAAAACAAATCAATCAAATTCAAAAAAGATCAAGCAGAAAAAAAAATAAAAAAACTGAAAAAAGAGATGGAGTGGACAAAGACATAGTATTGAGAAAAGAATTAACAGAGGGATGAGTTTTAAAAACTATAAACGATTTAGAAAAAGAGAAATGGCCGGAGGAAGTAAGGATATCAAGAAGGAGAGATGAGATACTAGAAGAAGGCATAATAGTAATGGCGATGGAAGCAGGAGCAAAAAACGAGAAAAAAGATATTAAATGCAGCTCAGCAGTTTCAGGGGTGATAAAAGATGAAACAATTAGAGAGAGAGAAATGGCAAAGATACAAAAAAAAAGAAGATGAAACGAAGACGAAAGCAATAGGGCTAAAGAGTATGAAAGTAGAAATAGAGAGATCAAAAGAGATGCTGTATAAAATGCTTAGAATGGCAAAACAAGTGTGTGAAGAAGAAAAATAATAAAACTAAATGTGGCTTGCTGGGGAAAAGCAAACAAATGGGCTATAAAAAAAATGATTCTTGCGCATGGTGGTAAAGCGGTATTGGTGTGACTTTATGCTTAGTGGGAAAAAAAACAGAGCTAAACAAAATAAAAAAAAGAAAAGAATAAAAAGTGTAGTTGTGAAAACAAAAGAAGAAATACTGACAGAGCTGAAAATAAAGTTTAATATAGAAGGAATGGTTGTAAGAGGAGTTAGAAAGTGTAAACTACCAAAAAAAGGAGTATGGTAAGAGTGCTCCAAGTAAACAGCGATAGGAGTTCACTATCGATAGATGCGGTATGAAAAATTGCTGTAGACAAGCCACTTGATTATTTTATTTTGATATTGTTTACTTAGTTGCGATATTAAAATGGTTACCAGGAAAAAAATGTGTGATTCGCTACATTTTCGCATTGCTAGTGAGCTTTTAATAGTCAGTTTGAGATGTGACCGTAGACAATAGTTATTTACGTCATTAGTGCGGTAAAGTTTTAATTTTGAAGCACGACGCTCTGCGGAGTGCTTTAATAAAACTGCGGGCTGTAAAATGATTAACGCACGAATGACATATTCAACTTTTAGCCAAAGACTCAATTTTTTCTGTTTTAAAAATTCCGAAATTTGAATTGACTTGAAGTTGAAATTTGTTACTGCTGTAAAAAGTATTTATTTTTCTATTCAAACTCATTTTTTTTTTGCAAGAAATTAAAGCAAAATTTGTTTAACTTGCAACAGCTTATGATACAGTTAAAAGTCCTTAAAAAAAATACAATTCCAATTACGACATAAGTGTGATAATGTTTGAGTGTGTCCTACCTGTTTTTGTAATCCTTGAAAAAAGGCAATAGTCCTGAAAAAAATAATTTGTATCATTTACATAATTATAATAAGACAAAAAAAAACAAAAGTTAAAAATTGACTTTTAATAAAGCAATAATTTTATGAAACCTTAATGTTAAAATTTATATAAATTGGCGAGCATACATTTGACAGTACTATTCTCAAAGACGATGAGATTAATTCCTTAAAATCCTACATTCTTAAAATTTGAGTACATAAATCTTTTTTACAAAATTGGGTTTAAACTTTTGCTGCATGATGCGTAAAAAACAAATTTGTCTAGACTCTGTTCATTTTCAAGAAAGAGTGCAAGAAAACAAATGCATGCAGGCTCCACCTGATCACATCTATGAAAGAGGAAATGATTGGTTACGTTTAGACGTTTTTCTGAGAGGACTGAGAGTTTTGATATTAACCTCAGTCTCTGTTTCTGTAGACAAAATTTTAGGTCCAAAACAGCAACTACAAAAATGCTGTGCTTTCGAATGCCAGCTCCGCCTGAATTGTAAAAATCTCGGTAACACGTAGACCTTATGAATGGATCACGCATTGATCACGTTCTACACACTATTTACTATTACTTTTTCTTGAATTTGAACAGATTCTGTCGCCGAAAGAGCTTGAACATCTCAAGTTTTAAGATTAACTTTTATTATTTTGACATAGGTTTCAATCTTACAATTTAATTATTTTAATTATGTCATTATTTTTAAATACATTTTATGATAATTTGTTCTTGGTAAATATTTTCTACTACAAAATTAATTCAACATAATTATTTATGATTGCTACGTTTTGCTGCAAGAAAACTTTGTTTGTACTTGTACAAGATACAACAGACGCTGTAATTAGATAAATCTGCTCGACATTGACGTTGTCCAATTTCATAATCATCAAATTGGTCTGGTGAGAAAGCAGAGACTTTTATCGATTTGAAAGCTTCAGCTTTACGTCTGCCTTACGACAAGCAACTTTCTTTTGTTTGCAACACTGATTTTGACATTTATATGATTGGATAAGCTTTAACATGTTCAATTTATTAGGTTATAGCACACGCCTATCCAAAAAACTAATCAATGCTGTTCGCATGGATTTTCCTAAATAATTCTTTTTAAATACAATTTTTGAAATATTTACCAAAAAATTCGAAATTGTAAAACACCCAAACAACTTTAATAGAGATATAGGTTATTATCTCTCAAACGTTTGGAAGTCCTTGTTTACAAACATTCTTTCGCATCTAGCGTAGTTTATACGTCTTAATTTTATTAAATTTTTCGACACGATCGTTTCCGCAATGACTTCGAACCGTGAAAGCCTTTCTTCTTCAAATACAATTTTGGTTATACATCAAAACATGCAATCACCTGAACTTAACATAAAAAAAGACTATGCAAGAGCATTAGTAGCAATAGAGCATTCTGCAGTAGGTAAGGCAGAAAATGTAGCTGAAATATCTAGAAAATCACCGACTAGAATACAAAAATCTGAGAAAAACAAAAGATAAAAAAAAAGTGTAACTAGGTATATAAAACAACTATATAAAGATTAGAAGTTGACAGAACAATATAGAGTTGAGCACAAAATTTTAAAGTCGGAGAAAGTACAAGCCTTATCTATCTAAAGAATAAGAAAGCAATAGACCCCGATGAAATTCTGATTGAGTTGTCTAAACTTCTGAACAGCTGATAATACCAGACTTTTTTGGAAAGTTTTAGCTAAGCATCAACAAAACCAGTGAGGTAGAGAAATAGCTGATCCCTCAAATCAATGTTGCAGAAGCTGTCAGCCTTCTAAGGTAGTTGCAATTTTAGAATTAATCTTAGTTAAAAAAAAACATAAATTACAAAAATAATCATGAATTGAAAGCAAAAACCACAAATTGGCTGTACAGACTGTTTTTTAGAGAATCAAGCTAAATCACTATCTCTCCACGATATTATTATTTGAATTGTTGGATTTATCATATATAATAATAAGCTTTATTGTTGCCTATACCGGCTTACATACTCTATCTACAATTTATTTCATTTGCTATTCTACCCTCCCTGTTCTTCCTTTGTCCTTTATTTTCCTTCTCTCCCATACTTCTTTCATCCACTTTATCTCCACTCCATTTTCTTTCAGTATTTCTCTTCTTTCTGCTCTTTCTCTCTCCCTCATCTCACTGCATTCATTCCACATGTGCTCTATTGTCTCTCTTTCCTCATAACAGATTCTGCACAGTCTCTCTTCCTTTTCCATCCAATACCTATTCTCTCTCTCCTCATTTCCGCACCTGAACCTCGCCATTATTTTTCTCTCTTTCGCACTTTCTCTTCCCAGGTACACCGGGATCTCCTCTGTCATACATTTCTCATAATTTCTGTTGTACCTGGACTCTTTGATTTTTTCTCTTCTTTTTTGCTTATCTACATCCCTGTCTCTTTCGCTCGTTTCTGCGTTCATCCACTTGCCTTCTGTTCTTAATCTTTCCACTTCTTTACTTGCATACCCATTTCTTCTGTAATATTTTTCTCTTTCGTTTATCTCTAAATTTTTTTTCTTTTCTCTCCAACATTCGTTTAATATTCTACATTCTTGCCTTCCATTCATCCTATCCTCAAACTTAGTCGCTCTTTTCCCCGCTTTCACTCTCAGCTTGTTTCTCTTACATTCTTCTCTTACTATATACCCAGGGGTTTCTGCTGTCTACCCCTAGGACCCACCTCAAATACTTCTCTTGTACTCTCTCTATTTCCTCTTGTTCTTTCCACCCCCAAATTTCTGCCCCATACATCAATACGCTCTCCACCAAGCTCTCAAACATCATTATTCTCCTTTTAAAATCCCCTCCCCACTTCCTCTCTCCTATTCCCCATACACATCCCACTATCTTGTTTGTTTTCCTTGCCAACTCTCTGACATGCGCTTTGTTCGTAGCTCTTTCATTAAACGTATACCCTAAATACTTGAACTCTTTTACTCTCTCTATTTTCTCTCCCTCCCATTCCCAATCATTCTTTTCTTCTTTCCTCTTTTTTTTGTTGAACACCAGCATCTTTGTTTTATTTACATTCACTTCTAGCTTTTTTTTCCTCACATACTTTTTTAGGTTTGTCATCATTTCTCCCATCTCCCTTTCGCTTTTTGCTATTAATACCACATCATCTGCAAACGCTAGACTCCACACTTTTTCTCTTCCAATCACACATCCCCCAGCTTGCGCCTTTCTAAACATTTTTTCCATATCCGCCATGTAGGTTGTAAACAACAAGGGGCTAAGAGGACACCCTTGTCTCACCCCTTTTGACGTTTCAAACCACTCACTCTCTTTCTCCCCTGCTCTAACTTTGCTTTTTGTTTTTACATAGATCTCTTCTACCTTTCTCACCAGCCACTCGTTTACTTCTTTTTTTCTCATATTCTCACACATTTTCTTTCTATCGACCTTATCAAACGCTGCTCTAAAATCTATGAAATGTGTATACAGCCTTCCTCCCTTTTTTTTCATCTCGTTATTCGCTAAGTGGTCCAGGATGTATACATTATCCATAGTTCCCCTTCCTTCTCTAAATCCCGCTTGGTTGTCTGGTATTGCCTTCTTTTCCTCTATCTCTTTTCTCAGCCTTTCATTCAGTACTGACGCATACAATTTATACCCTGTGTTAAGAAGAGTTATTCCTCTGTAGTTTTCTACTCTATTTTTATCTCCTTTTTTGTGGATAGGGCAGATTATGCCTTCTCTCCAATCTGTCGGGAATCCCTCTCCTCTCCACACTCCATTCATAACCTCTACCAATCTGTCTATCACACCTTTCGTCCTATACATCCAGTGTTCATTCTGTATTCCATCCCTCCCCGGTGCCTTCTTCTTGTTCAGCTTCTTTATCTGTCTCTCTACCTCTTCCCTTGTAATTTCTGTTCCTAATAGTGCTGTCTGGTTCGTTTGCATCGCTGGGTCTTCTATATCTACTTCTCTTTCTCCTTCCAGCAGATCTTTGAAAAACCCTTCCCATTCTTTTATTGTTATCTCTTCACTCGCCGCTTCTTTTCTTAATCTTTCTCTGTTTATGTACTTTCACACCTCTCTTTCTGTTTTAATAGCTTTTATTTCTTTATCTTCTTCTTCTCTTTTCTCTCTCTTTTTTTCTATACATCTTTTTCTATATTTTCTTTTTGCTTCTAAGAAGACTCTTCTATTTACTTGCTTTCTTTTGAATTCCCTTAGCGCTTTTGTAGCTTTTTTCTTTAGCTGGTAGCATTCTTTATCCCACCATTCATTTCTCTTTTCTGCTTTTTTCCTTTTACTGCTTACTTCTGTTGTAGTCGTTGCCTTTTCTGGTATTTCTTTTAATTCCACTTCCATCTTCTCTATCTCTTGCCCTTCGAATTTGACGTTTTTCAGCTTTTTCCTGTATTCTTTCACGCCTTGCTCGTTCCACACTTTAATTATTACCTTCTTCTGCTCTACTTTTGTCTTCTTTTTTTCCTCTGTTTGGCTATTTCTTCCTTCTAGGCTTATTTCTATTGGAATGTGGTCTGACTCTATTCTGTTTCCTATTTTAAAGTTCTCTACTTTTCGCCACGCCTCTTCATTTGTTATTCCGTAGTCTATCACCGACTCCCCCCTACTATCTACATACGTCCACTCTCCTTCTTCATCCCCTTGTTTATTACCATTTAGTATCTCCCATCCCTTTTCTTCTAACCATTCCATCAACTTTTTTCCCTCCACATTTTCTTTTTTGTCTTTGGTTTTCCTTTTCCCATCTCCTTTTTCTTCCTCCCAATTTCTCGCTCCTCTTTTCCCAATTCTTCCGTTAAAATCTCCTCCCATAAGTATGCATTCTTCTGTGTTTTCTTTCACTGTTTCATCTATGTTTTTTATTGTCTTTTTCATCTCTCTGCTGTATATCGTCATTATTTTCCACCATCGTTTGTCTATTTCGATATTTCTCTCCATGAATCCCTCTATTTCTTTTTTCTCCTGGTTTTTTTCTCTTATTCTCTTTCTTACTCCCGTGACTATACCTCCTGCTGCCCTTCCTTTCATTTTTTCTTTCTTTGCCCCTTGACACTCCCAATTAAATTCTGGTGGTAGCCTTCTCTTTATTTTTTCCCAGCTTTTTTCTTCTATCCATGTTTCTACTAAACCTACTACGTCAAAAAGTTTCACATAATCTCAGAAATTGTCTTCTTTTTTTGCTAATCCCGCTACATTTCAAAATAGTATTTTTTTCTTCCCGTTGCTTATATCTTTATTTGTTTCATTAGTCTTCTCAGTTTCCATTGTACATTTGCCCGTGTCTTCTTCCTTGTTTCTTTTAACTCTCCCTTTTCTCCCTAAAAAACCTGCAGTTTCAGGTCTTTCTCATTCCATTTGAATGTTTTTCCCTCCATAAATATTTTTCCAAATCCCACCGTTGCTTTTATTCCCTGTCCTCTCTTTTCTTTTGCGATTTCTCTTAATTTTTTCTGAATTTTGTTGGATTTATCATTTGAAAACATTCGAACAATATGACATGAACATAATAATGCTGCTTTCTGTATTTCCACGAGAGTTTTTAAATCTAAATCTAAAATTTTGAGATTTTTATGAATTTTGTGAGCCGATTTTTATTTTCCTTTATCAAAAACGCTCAACAAAGGCGTACTTTGAAGAAAAAGGAATACAAACATTTTTAATTTTGCTTTTTTAGGTTCGTTTTTGAATGCTTCCTGGAGTCAACAGCAACAAGTGCAGCAATTAACAAACTTTAAAAATCTGCAAAGAAAGCAGAAACAAGTGATCACGATGGAGAAGTCTAATTGCCAGTTAGGAAAACTAGCTTTTAAATAGATGATTATAGCAAAACAATGCAAATTAATTTCATAGCGACTAAATAAAAGAAGCGGCTTTACACGGACAAAAGCTTGCTGAAGCGTTTTTGTTTTAATTAAATTCTCTTTCTCTACGGGGTTTTGTAGAGTTTTAAAGTGCTAATTTTGACGTAGAAAAAATAATGATCTAAAAAAACTACTAATATTAGGTCAATCAAGATTATTTTGAATATTGAAGTAAAGCTGCTTGTTTTGTTATTACTTTTTTTGTAGATTTTACAATTGAAAAAAAAATGGAAAATAACACACAGAAAAAGAAAAGAAAAGTAACAGAAATATAAAAGAACATAATCTTGATAAGAGATATAATTTGTGTACAAGAATCTTGTTTTAATACTAATTACCAAATATTATTGTTGGGTTTAGAGTTTAGAGTTGCAAAAATTCAAGCAAACACAACTGGTTTTGTTTGTTTTGTCGAACGCCAACATTGTATTTGGTTTAAAGTTCTCTTTCCTGAATTATTAAAACTTTGTACACAGAACGTTTGTGTACTTTTGCGAAAACCGTTACAGCAGCAGAAGGATAGCTTGCATTAAATACGCCGAACCCTTCAACATGAAAGCCAATCAAAATTATTTAATGCAAGTGGTCGGAAGACTCCTGTCACTGCCTTTGACTTTAGACAACTTCCATTAAACTTCACTTTATCGAATTTCCCAGCTCCGGGTGAACAAAACGCTCAAATAACGGTATTGTTCCAGCAATAGAACTTCCGCTACCTGGGCGGTTATTTGAGAAAAACTCCCAGTCATAGACTTAAATGGAATTCAGTTGCTTAATCGATTGCTTCCTTGAGCCCCTTTTTCAAAGTTTTTCCTTTACGGGACGCCTTTGCCTGATATTGCGCGATTTGAATCATTCGCCTGATAGAGCGCAACAAAACGAAACTAAAGGTGCAACTTAAGACGAACTGATTCACTGGATGTGCATTTAACTACATGAAATTTCTAAACTTTAAGCTTTTACGATGTTAAAACTTAAGGTATCAAATCCTATCTGAAATCATTAAAATTGAATAGATTAATTAAAGATTCTACCTATCGAGTTTGGAAAGTGAAATTAAATAACTTGACATCTAGATTTATGTCGATTTTAACATGCTGTATTTTGTCCACATTGAAGAAATCGCAAATCTTTTTTACGTCTCATCTTACCCCACTAACATTGTTTGTCTCCAGTTATTGAACTCACTCAATTCTTTATATTAAGCGTTCCAGGAATAGAACTATTTTTTTCCATTTTCAACAATGTTACATGCGCCGAAATTGTTTGTTTGTTTGACAATTAACGATTTGATTACTTCTTCAGTGGCGTAACAGAAAACATCAGCAGCGTTGCATAAATAAACATTTTCGACCAGAATTTGTTATAAAGCGTTTAATTTTAACATTCAAAATAGTTCAAGTGACATCTGTAACTTTGTTTCACAATCAAGTGCAGCAAACAAATATGTGTGTTTGAGCTGTTTGTACAGTTGTTGTTATACTGTAGCTACATTCTCTAGACTAATTTAGAACTGCTTATAAATTGCTGAACGAAACATTCATATACAGGTACGTTATAAAAAATAAAAAAAGCAACTTTAAATTGATTTTCCGTGCTTTTGAAGGAAGAAAGAGCAGAAAATATTGCTTGACAAATATAAAGATTAGAGTTGCCAGGTGAGCAAAATTTCAAATCGAAATTCAGTGCCGGACGTAATAATTATTCACCGATAAATAAAAATCTGCTATACTATAATAATTTTTACTTTAAACTCTCATAGTTTTTCCACGGAAATTTTTGGATGAAAACAGAAAAAAGCGTTGGATGGCTAGAGCTTTAAAATGCTTATCGTTCCTTCTAACCTTAGCAGCGCGCCACTGGTTTTTCAATTTTTCCACTCCATCAGGTTCAACAGTTTCAAATTTATGTGATAAAAAGAAAATCTTTACACAATTGCTTTGATTTGGAACAGTCAAGAAATCGGAAATTACTACGTCGCTGCACTTGCGGATTTGTTTGATCTGGCAGACTTTTTACGCTTATTCACTTCATACAGTTTTTCTTTGAAAATTTCAGTATGAAAATTTGTCTTTAATTTGTTGATATTATGTTGAATGACATAATTGGTACTTTCTCATGCTTGAGGTACATTTTTTGACTTGGTTACAATAGAACGGAGCACCGTGCCACCCATCGCGCAATGCAAATTTTCTTATTAATAGGAAAACATGCGTCAGATACTGCGCATGTATTAATAGTTATTTACGTTATTAGTGCCGTAAGTTAAGCTTTAATAAAACCGCAAGGCTGTAAAATAACTAACGCACGACTGATGTATTCAAATTTTTAGCAAATTTTGAGACTCAATTTTGTTTTTTTTAGAAATTTCGAAATTTGAATTGACTTGAGGTTAACAGCTCAAAGCTTGATCGATGGTTAGCTACGTTCTACACCACAAGCTGATGCCTTAAAAGTTGCACCAAAAATATCAAGTAGCCTTTATTTTCGAAATCTGTGAGTCGTTATTTGTCCTGGTGTAAACAAACTATATTTATGACTAAATAACACTTTTTTTTGAGATTATTAATGATAATTTTCATGATATTTTACAACACGCCAGTGAGTCAAAGTGACAGTTGGAAGCTCTGCATGTTAAAAAGTCTAGATACTATAGCAGTTTACAAGCGACAAGGCGATAAAAATTATTTGACAAAGCGAGAATTAATTAAGCTAATATGGGATCAGAAATATGTTTGTAGTATATTTGTTTTTTGTTTTCCGATTTACATGAGTATCAGGCTCCCTTGATAAGCTTTCGTTAGTTTGTATCTTCCCATTAATAACTAAGTTACTTCACAAACTTGTGTGGTGTTATTAAGGTTTGACGAACATTATCTCCATTATCATTACACCGCAAAGTTTCTCCAAGAGCTAAACTATTAAGTTGCAATATTTTCAATGAACAAACTTACAATGAATTAGATACTTTAAAATTAATTTGTTCCGTTTTTGCAAAAAAATCGGCGAATTTATAGCCGACTTTGCAAAATGTTTATAAAGTAATTTATTAATGCTTACACCGCAAACTACGGTTTATGATTACGTTTCTTTATGACCGCTTATGCTTTTCATAAGCGATCTAATTACAAGTTTAGTGTTTTTAAATAAAGTTCGGTTTGACATATTTTTAATTAATATTTTTAATAATTTTTTTTAGGCCAGTTCTATTCAGTTTTATAATATAACTTTTAGTACTATCTTTTAGTAGGCTCTGTTAATTTTTTCACATTCTTTTGACAATTTTTAAAATTGAGTATAAATTTTTTTTCCAAAAAAAGTAAAATTTTTTGAAAAATTTAAAAAAAAATTTTTACGCTTAATTGTTGCTCTGTCAAATAATTTTTGATACATGCGCAGTATCTGACGCATGTTTTTTTTAAATAATAACAAAACGCGTTAGCCGCATCTCTGTCGGACAAATTTTTGCTTTTTAAAAATTTTTTTCTTTTTAAATGAGTTTTTGTATGAAAAAGTAGCTGTCCTTAAAATTACAATGTTTTTTTAATAATTTCTAAAAATTTTTTTCAAATTTGATAACCCCCTTGAGCGTAGGAGGGATCGAAAGCAGAGTTTGAGAAAGAGATGGAATGTGTCAAAATCGCGATAATAACGTCTAAACTTACTATGGCTAGATTCTATATCACTAAGAATTTTCATCAACAAATGTCAGTGTCTAACCTGTCAGTGTCTAACCTGTCAGTCGTATCGTAATTTTGGCGAAAATCTACCAAAATACAGCTAAAATCTATAAAATATCTATTAAATAAACATGGGGGTTTTATTTATAAAGATTTCCCATCAAGAGATTTAATGTAATTTTGTCAAGAAAGAAGGTTTTATAAATTGTAGCTCCCCAAACTGTCAATAGAGTGGAGTGTGAATTTAATGAGAGAACAATTCAATGAATATTTAAATGATGAAAAAAACATTGTTTAAAAACTATTTTCAAGCGACCGATAAAAATTTGCATAGGTTTGGTTTACTTTTTAATAGATTTCATGACATTTTTAGAGAAAAATTAGTGCTCCAAACTGTCAAATAAGTGAAGCGAATATAATAGAAATTACAATGAATTTTCAAATGAAAACAACGTTTAAAGGCTATTTTTGAACGATTCATAAAGGTTTGTTTGGTTTTTAAAAGATTTCAAGGCAAAAATTAGTGACTCAAACTGTCAAATAAGTGAAGCGAATGTAATGGAAAATCTACGTAAATACAGCTCAAAACAATTAAAATATTGGTTAAATGAACAATTGGCACTCACCAAAAAGTTAGAAGCAAAGATCGAAAAGGCGAAAGGGGTCTTTTTTTTGGTTTCGGTCAAAATATCAAAAGCTCACAAAAAAAATTGTCAAATTGACAGTTTTAGGTTATTATAAATATGTTATGGTTGAAAGAAAAGATTTTGTGTTAATAGTTCTTCTAAAATTGAGCCCCAAATTAATTGAAATGCTTTTTTATATTGGAAAAGATAGAAGAAATAATAGAAGGAAAAGCTCTGGGTAGGTTTTTTGACTTTTTTTTATTAAATACTAAAATCTTATATTGATAGAGCATGCCCCCCGAAATGTCAAAGGGGTGAAGCTAATATAATAGAAAATGTAAAGATTAAAAAGTCGAGAAGGTTATTATGGCTGAAAGAAAAGCTTTTGGTTAATAGGTCTTCCAAAATTGAGCCCCAAAATTTTTTTTTTGTTGCTATAAACAAATTTGTTTATAGCAACCAATAATTACAATTTTTTTTTTTAATTGACATATATATTTATTTGTTTCTTAGTAACACAAACAAAATAATTATTTATAAATTTTTTCATAAAAATAGTTGTGAAAACGTTATTTATAAGAAAATTTCAACAAATATATATTGAAATTAATATGTTAATGTGTTCGCTACGATATAACCTAATTTTTTTTTTATGAAAGTTACGTGAAATATTTGTCAAGAAACAAACGTTTTCGGTTACATTGTTGCAACTAGGCGATTAAAAATTTTTTTTTAAAAGTGTTGCCAAATTAAATATTTATTAAAAAAAATTTTTTTTTTGATTGTATTAATTTTAAACAAATGTTTCTAATTAATAATTATACAAGAAAAATTTAAAATTTTTGTTATTTAATTTCCGACAATCAAATATGCGAAAAAAAAATTTGCAAAAAAATAAAAATAAAAAAATGTTAATTTTAAAAGATATGCGATGATTTAAGTGAAAAAAGCATCAAGAAAAACTAAAAGAAATTATAAATTTGTTGATAATAAAGAAGAAAAGATAATTTAAGTAGTATAGAAAAACAAAATTATGGTATTTGTAGAAAAATAAAAATTGATAAAATTAAGTAAAGAATAAAAAAAATCGAAAAAAAAAATTATAGAAAAGAAAATGTTTAGATTGGAAAACCATATTATAAATACGAAAAAAAAATGTGAAAATATCAAGAGTTTATAGATGAATAATACAATATTAAAAAAAGAATAGTATACAAAAAAATTAAAATACACAAAAAAAGAAAATGTAAGAGAGAAATGATAAGAAAATAAAAAAAATTAAAAAAAAAATTAAAATTAAGTAAATACATTATAAAAATAGGAACAAATAGAATCAAAAAGAAGAAAGTGAAGAGAAATAAAAAAAAGAGTTCGAAAAAAAAAGTTGAAGAGATAAAAAAGAAAAAAAATAAAAAGAAAGAGAAAATAAAAATTTTAATGTACAAATTTCTATAGAGTAGTTATTTTTTTGAATTTGATATATGATATATAATTAAAATATAAATAATTTTTATTGATTTTTTCTTTATATTATGTATGATTGTAATTGAATGATTACATATTTTGAAAAAATTAAATAGAAAATAGGAGAAAAATAGAAAAAGAAAACAAATAGAAAAAAAAAGAAAGAATATAGTATATAATTAATAAAATGTAATACGAACCTTTTTAATAAAAATAAAATATGATTGTTTTATGTTTCCCTAAGGCAACCTTATCTAGATAAGAAAGTGAGGTAAGTAAAAGGTAGAATAAATAAAAAAATATAGTAATAGAAACAAAAATAAATATATAAAATAACAATTTTAATTTGGAAAAAAAATAATAAAAGACTTTTTTTAGAAGAGAATAAGAAAAAATTCATATAAATTATTATAATATATTATAGTTTTCATTCTTCTAATTTTAATAACAATTATTATGAAAGTAATAAAATTTATATAAAAATAAAAAAAATTAAAACGAAGAAAATAAAATAAAAATAAAAGAAAGAAAAAAAATTGAAAAAAAAAGAAGAATAAAAATCAAATATATTAAATAAAAAAATGTAATGCAAAATTTTTTTATAAAAAAAAAATTGTTGTGTTATTGTTGCCGAAGGCAACCTTTTACATATAAGAGAGTATAGTAAGAACAAGAAGGAATAAAAAAAATATATATAATATAAATAATATAAAATAATGATAGATAGTAATATTATTTTTAAATATTAAAGTAATATTAATATGAAAACGTTATGTCAAAATCTGATCTCAAATGTTATAACGAGAATTTTTATAACCGAAAATGACTGTCCGCCATCTAAATAATGAGAAAAAAATAAAAAAATTATAATAATAATAAATAGTAAAAGTATTTTCAAAAATAAATAATAATAGATTTATATATGTTGCCGCAGGCAACATTCAATACGAGTGAGTAGAACAAGTACAAAAAAAAATAAAAAAACAAAAATTTTAGTAAATGGTAATATGCTTCCTTTATTATAAAAAAAGATGGAAAAGATAAAAGAAAAAGAAATAAGTATAATTAATACAATCTAATTAAAATTTTTTAAATAAATAATAATGAATTTCAAGATAAATAATAATGGGCTAGGTTTATATAAATGTTGTCGAAGGCAAACGTTGATATGAGAAAGTAGAATAAGTACAAAAATAAATAAATAAAAATATATTACATTAAAAAAATAAATAAACAATAATCTAATAAAAAAAAAAGTGCGTCTATTTTACGGTTGCCGAAGGCAACCCCTCTAGGTTTATACACGTTGCCGTAGGCAACCCTCTACTCAAGAGAGTAGGTAAGCACCCGGAGGGTGCGAAACCATACTCTCGTTATTAATAATAAAATTTGTACTGCGCGATGGGTAGCACGTTGCTCCATCCGATTGAAACCAAGTTAAGAAATGTACCACAAACATAAAAAAGTACTAATTATGTCATTCAACATATATTTTCAATTAAAAACCAAATACCAAATAATTAATTTTTTTTTGTTTTACTTGTAAATTTGCTCTGCACCACACTAAATTCTATACTCTTATGACTGTTTCAGTTTAGAGTGCTTGAATTTTTGTTTTCAATGTGTAAGACTTACATATTTAATTTTGCTAAATTTTAACAATTAAATTGACAGACGTCATGAGAAGACAACCGAACAGTATAAGATGCAACGCCACATAGACCGTACTTCAGGTATAAACTATAGTTTCTGCCGTGGATGTTTTATACTAACATATTTATGCTTATCAATAGTACCTTACTCATTATTCCTCCGAATTCAAGAACTCAGCACTAAATTGACAATTATACCACAAAACAACACCTAATCAACAAGATCAACACGTTAACTATCGTTCTCTTTCAATAAACAATTAACAGTTTAAATACTCATAATACTGCCCGTCCGACCGACCGCTCGAAGACCTTTTACCAAACGTCATCATCCCTCTCAGTTCACTAGCTGCTACTCAACTTTTGTTATTTGTACATGTTATTTTGTGCCTTAATGACGTATTTTACTTTCAATATGAATATAAATTATAAGCTCTCACAAATGTTTTGAAAAAAAAGTATTTGGTAAGCTTGAAAGTGTTTGATTACACATTTATTTTGTATAAAACATGATGTCAGCAAATTTTAATGCATAATTTTCACATTTTCTAAAGAAACTAAGTTTCTGAATAAAATTCTATTATTTTGACTGTAACCTTTCAACCTATCACGTCAAGCGACAATAAACCGCGGCAGAAATAAAGACCTGAAGTGTTGAGACTGCTCCGATAGCATCTCCGCTTGAAAGTAGCAAAATTTGTTGTTAAAATATTTCAAAGCTGTCAAATCTTTTGGTATGCTGTTTTTTCCTATTAAATGCTACTTTGATTGATGGAACGATAATCAATTTTCCGCTGAAAAGTTCCACTTAGTCCACAAATTCTTTCTAAATTTCAAACTGAATTTGAAAATCCGCTCTGCCTTTTATTGAATTATTGACAAGGCACACATGCATGAGCATCAAGCACCGCTACTTCTAAATGTATTTTGACAGGTCAAGGTTCTGGGCCTGCTTTCAAAAATCGATGGAAATATAATACAAACAGATTTTGTTTTGACGTTATCCGAACGTAATTACACCCCCAAACAAGCCATTTTTAAAAGCAAACAGGCCGCTTCAGTTGGCGTCTGCAACCCAACAAAACTTCTATTTGCAGAAACAACTTTTCTATCGATACATAAAATCGCATTTTGTACATGAAATACGTCGAAAAATCGGAAAATACTCATATTTTGCTGAAAATGTCTACAAAAGTCTCAACAAAATGGTCAGGTTTTGCAATATAATTACAAAAATGGGGTAAAATATCTTCTCATCCATCTGCTATGTTTTTTTCTGCTGAATTTTCCATATGGAGGTACTAAAAAAATGTTGAAATTTGCAAAAAGTAAAGTGCTTTCTCGTCATCGCACCATCTGGCAACACTGCATTCTTGTTTTTCCAATTTGTACTGTCAGTGTGTCAGGTCAGTGTCCCTGTTTTCATCTGTATGGTATAAAGTAACCTCTGCCGCAACTCACACGTGAACAACAAAAATACAAATAAAACGTTATTTAAAAAAAAATACAGATGACTTCAGTCATCAGATACCTGTGCACGCAGCGTTGCCAAATAAGCACGTCTTGCTTCTGAATGACAGATAATTTTAAGCGCTACTTTCAAACTAGGGTGCTGCTCTGCATAACACCTCGATTAAACTACCCTTCAATGTCAAAAAATAAAACTGAATGTTTCTTAAAAGACTATGATGATGACTACATGGTCGTCGACGAAGTTCTTCAGATTAAATAAAAAGTTTTTTAGCAAGTGGTAAAACTGTATAATAGTTTATAGTGCTGAAGATTCCAATTAGGAGTGTTTGAAAAAAAATCGGGCAAGAGGAATAGATTCCAGAGCATTAAAATCTTCGAAGATCTTTCTGCAGACAAGTATGGTTAGAAAAAATTAATTTTAATATTAAAAATTGTATAATTTTTTGTCTGGCTGGGTTGTTGATAAACACCGTGCATAATAATGTATAATTTTTTTGTTTATCTTTCCGCGCATTACAAACAATGTTTGTTTTTGTTACAAAACAAAAGCGTATCTTGCAGACGCTTTTAGATTGAAATAATTTTGACAGGTCAAGGTTTATTCATAGAAACGTTATTAAAAGATCGATTGAAATTTGATATCAGAGGTGGGATTTTAAGGTAGTAAATGTAAGCTGTCTTAATTAGGTGATTAATATTAAATTCATGCAACGCAATCCTTTTGCTTGAAGACCCGATTGGGGTAGATTTCAGTTGCTGAAATAGAGCTCCTTCATTAACATATCTTATTCTTTAACCGGAACGGGTAGACGGCGTACGTGCGATTAATTACGCAAGCAAACAATAACAGCCACTTATTTAGATGTCTACAAGCCGTAATTTATGGTTCTTTGCTATTTTCTGACAGAATTAAATAAAATGGAGAATTGTTACAAGTCAAGTGAATATCAAATTTTCTTGAGTTCCTTTCAGAAACTCTTTGAAGTAGGCTTTTCTATACTAACCGTGTTCCTTTAGAAGCCGTTTCTTAAGTAAAGCCTAAAACTAGAGCTTTATATGGCATAAAATGTTTGCCACTAATAAAATTGTTGGTTAATGAAGTCAATTAATAGTCAAAACAAGCCATAAGTGAGTGCCTTTAATAGTTGAGTAATGGATCATTAACCAACGAGTTGATTACAATATTTTCTCGTTTTTTTTTCAGATTTGCACCAAACAAAAGCAATTTTATCAATTTTTCAATTTCGCTTAATAATTACGTCTGACTTGACCTGACCTGATCTGAACCTCGCCATTATCTTTTTTCTTCCACACTTTCTCTTTCTAGGTACACCGATGTTTTTTCTGTTATACATTTTTTATAATTCCTGTTGTACCTGGATTCTTTCATTCTTTCTTTTCTTTCTTGCTAATCTAAATCCTTGTCTCTTTCACACGTCTCTTCGTTCATCCATTTGTCAGTCTGTTCTAAATCTTTCCACTTCTTTACTTGCATATTTATTTCTTCTGTAATATTTTTCTCTCTAATTCATTTTTTTTTTCAAACATTTATTCAATATTCTACATTCATTCCTTCTATTCATTCTGTTCTCAAACTTGGTTGCTCTTTTCCCGCTTTCATTCTCAGCTTGTTTTTTTTACATTCTTTTCTTACTGTATGACCAGGAGTTTCTCTGTCCACCCCTAGCACTTATCTCAGATACTTTTCTCTATTTCCTCCTGTTCTTTCCACCCCCAGATTTCTGCTCCATACATCAATACGCTCGGTACCAACCTCTCAAACATCATCATTCTCCTCCTAAAATCACCTCCCTACTTTCTTTCTATTCTATTCTACTTTATTTCCCATACACTTTCTTTCTCATTTCCAATCATTCTTTTCTTCCTTCCTCTTCTTTTTGTTGAAGACAATCATCTTCAATATATTTTTCTCACAACTTTCTTAGGTTTTTTATCATTTCTCCAATCTTTTTTTTACTCATTGCTACCATTACCACATCATCGGCAAACGCCAGGCTTCAGACTTTTTCTCTTCCTACCACACATCTTCCTGCTTGCGCTTTTCTAGACATTTCCTCCATGTCAGCCATGTAAATTGTGAATAACAAGGAGCTGAGCGGACACCCTTGTCTTACTCCTTTTGTTGTTACAAACTATCCACTCTTTTTTTTTCTAGATCTTACTTTGCTACTTTTTTTACCAGCCATTTGTATATTCCTCTTCTTCTCATACTTTTACACATTTTCTTTCTATCTATTTTATCAAACGCTGCTTTAAAATCTATGAATAGTGCATACAATCTTTCGTTTTTTTTTTTAATTTTATTCACAACTACGTGGTTTAGGATGTATACATTATCTATAGTTCCTCTTCCTTCTCTGAATCCTGTCTGGTATTGCCTCTTTTTTCTCATTTATAATTGACGCATATAATTTATAGCATAGGAGTTAGCAAAGTTATTCCTCGGTAGTTTAACCTGCCGGGAATCCCTCTTTTCTCTGCAGTTTATTTATTCTCCTACCAATTCTCCTTCCATCTTCTTCTCTTCCCCAGCTTCTTTATCTGTGTTTCTACCTCCTCCAACGTGATTTCTGATTCTAGTAGAACTGTCTGGTTTGCTTCTTCTGCTGATTCTCTTATCTCTACTTTGCTTTTTCTTTCTAGCAGTTTTTTGAAAAACTTTTTTTGATTCTTTATAGTCATCTCTTTTCATGTCCATACCTCTTTCTTTCTGTTTTGATAGCTTTTATTTCTGTTTCTTCTTTTTTTTTTGTCTTTATTTTTTTATACATTTTTTTCTATATTTGCTGATATAGGAAGAAAAAAATATATGCTGATAACTAAAACAACCCAAGACAATTCTGTTGCCGAGATCTTGATTTGAAAATGCGACTGATGAGATGCTATGTGCTGTCTATGGGATGGAAATCTGGACGCTGAAGTTAACCGACATGAGGAGACTGAAAGCGTTTAAGATGTGGGGTACCGGAGAATATGGGGGATCTCATGGGTGGAGAGAATGATCAACGTGGAAGTGATTCCGACAATTAAGAGAAGAAAACTGTTGTAACTGGGACATATCATGAGGGGAGAAACATTTGAAGGCAAGATCTATAGGAAGAAAGCCAAATTTTAGGCTGAAGAATCTTAGGGACTGGTTTGGATGCAGTAATAATGAATTATTTAGAGCTGCGGTCTCAAAAGTTATGATGATTGCCAGCCTTGGAAGTTGAAGAAGAAGGAACTAAAACTTGAGACAGATTGAAGATTACTTAAATCACTTTTGGCCAAGCTTTAAAAAGAAAATTTAAAATTAAAATATGTCGGTATCGGTCTCTTTTTTTAAAAGCCGAATCCATATTAGAGTTTCAGCACAAATCGAGCATATTTCAAACAGGTAGCAGCTGGACGAAGCCTCAACTGTGTTTTTGCAAACACATGTTGGAGATTGCCCTGTTCGGAGTAAAGATATATGTTACGCAATGTGGAGACATCTTTAAAGCTCTCGGCATATGTCTAATGTACGAAAGACACGTATTACACGAAAAACGGTGCGATCAAGCAGAATTTATGCTCAAGAAACGAAAAAATAGCTTAGAAAACTAAAAACATTTGTCTCAGCGGACGGTAAACCGCCTAGAGGGAGCATAAAAATTAATCAAAACTTTCCGAAAAAAAATTTTTATAGTAGATGTTGCGCTTTGAGTATTCAGCGTGATACCGGAGCTTGTGATTGTTTGAACACTGGATTTTTCGATTTATGTGTGTAAACAAATATAACGATCAAACAAATCTGTTTACAATGTAATGTTTTTCTGTTCTTGATGATACGTTAGATTAAAATAATTTCAATATGCAACGTTTGAACAAATAAGTTTACCAAACACATACAACATGAATGAAATTGTTATTACAATAAATATTTACAAACTTTGTAAACCAATTGCATTTCCTTTATTAAATAAAACTCACCTGAATTTTTATAATACTCTCGAAAAATCATATACTATAGTCTGTTCAGATTCAAGAAAGAGTATTTTGGTCATTTGAATGTTGAATAGTTTTTAAACCATTCAAAATTTGTTTAAAATGAAATATACGATTTATTCTGCGGCCTGCCCTGTCCGAAAAATCGTCAACCATCTCCTACTTCATAGATGTGATCACGTGGAGCCTGCATGCATTTGTTTTCAAGCACTCTTTCTTGAAATTGAATAGAGTATAGATAGCCTTAAAATTGATTTGATTTCAACCCCTTACAAGCAGATATTATTTTTAATGAACGCACCAACACCATTTTATTTATAATATACAAATCCAAAAGCAGCAAAATTTTAACAATTTTTATATGAAAAAAAATTAAGAATTTGAAACAGGGACATCTATTGCAGCATCTACTAGAAGCTATCTCACATCAAAATCACAGATGTCAATTTTGATAGATACGAATTGAGATAAAACGTATGAAATTTTGTTTCTTTTGATGTAAAGTGGCTTCTAATAGATGTCGCTAGTTTTTCCATATTACCACTTGAATAAATATAAGCTTAAATTTGCAACTGTTGCAACTTGCTGAAGACTTCTAATACAAACAAAACATGTCCAAGCCCACAGATGTTGTTTGAATGAAATAAATAATTATAATTGTTTACTTAAATATTAGTACAATAGCTTCAGACTGTAATCTCAACATTTAATTTGAAACGTTTTACGTTTAGTTGCTTTTTCAATCTTTTACAATTTATTTTAAAGATAAGTTGTAAGATTATAAGTTGCTCACTTTTAATTAAGTTTGTTAGAATCTTTACTTTTTTTGACACTTTGTATCAAATTCATCTAACCGCAAATATGCTATAAAGTTTTCAAGTCGTGAAGTTAATGCAAAATTTAATATTAGAGTTACGCTGACGTTTACTTGGTTAGAAAGTTCTTGCGACGATAAGGACTTAGCAGCAGTTTTAATTTGAAACAAATCTCATTACCGTGATTAGTGTGTGTCCACTTCTTTTGTTTTAAGAAATTGAATGTGTTTGAAGAAAGTTTTAAGTTATTTGTGCTATCCGGAAATCTTTATAACAATTTTAATTAAATCAAAGTATTTTTTTAACGATTTATTCATTAAAAGATAGTGTTTTCGCTAAAAATAACATTTAAATTACGGTTACGTAAACACTTACAATAAACAAATGTCAGTTTTAAAAAAATCAAGGCTGCTTACAACTGTAACAGTTTTTGTAATAATTCACATAAATTTATTTTCATTTTCTTACTAACTTTTATAATAATACTTGTGCTTTAAGAGCGCCGACTGACTGAGAATTCTAAGAAGTTTAGAAATAAGTTTAAAACTTATAATTGTCACAATTTCCAACAATTTCTATTCTTTTTTTTGAGACAAAAACTCTGAATCAGAAATTTATACTTTATACAGCGCCACGGTACACGGCCAAAACTGTCAATTGACGGTAATAGCAAAAAAATCATTTTGCTATGCAGGTGTCTTTTGGTACCTCGCTTGCGCTCGGTAACCGCATCCTTATACCAAAATGGCTCCCTCTACACACTTAACACATATTATGTAAAATAACATATCTTCGAAACAAATGACAAACACGTACTTAATTCTCAAACAAATATTTTAAATAAATTACCTAAGCAACATTAATTATTACAAAATTTGTCGATTTAAAGACAAAAGCTGTTAATAAACAAAAAGAAATGTAGAATAGTGCATGAAAACAATAAACTTAGAAGTAAATAAAAAATACTTATAATATTCAGCTAAAGTACACACAAAAAAATGAAATGCAGGTGACAGAAATGAACTATTTAGAATAAAATGCAAAAAATTAATATATACATATATAAATTAAAAATAGAAAAGCTGAGAAATTTTTTTTTTAAATAATCATTATATATTGATTTCAAAGTTTTCTTATTTTCTCACAAAAAAAAGTTAATTTTTGCATTGTCAAATGCCAGCTTGAATGCCTACTTTCTGTGTATTTTCAACTTTAATGTCTGAAAAATTTAGACATATTTTACCATAGATAATAAATGCTAATTAATTTGTCTAGATTTCATAGCTACTATGATTTTTAAATTTTTTACATAATTTATTCTAATCTAGAATGCTTGTTGGAAGAATAGACTTTTTCCATTGATTTATTATTCACACAGTTTTACCACTCGCCAAAAAGCCAAAAAGCTGATTTCGACCACCAAGTTGTTATCATCAGATGATGAATAAAACAAAATTATTATTTGCTTAAATTTACCTGAATTATGGAATGTTTGTAGGTATTTCTTCATAATGTCTAATTTGACTTATTTTCATGAATTTCAATGAGTTCAGCGCCGTCCAGATGTTTATAGTTATTTATTTGTTTGACTAATTTTAAACGGTTAATACTAATATAATGTGTCTGCTATACTCGATTTGTCTAATCTGCCGTATTTTAAGTGAGCTGCGACTTTTCTAGAAATGGTGTTTTGTCGTTCAGAGCGCCTAGCAAATCTTTTTATTTTGATTCTGACTGATAAACCGCTCCAAATTCTCTTAGGTTCAAAGGGTATTAATATAAACTTTGTTTCTTGTTTATTTGTTTAAAAGGTCGAGCAATTTGTTTTAAATTTTTGTTTATTTTCAATATTGACACCTTTTTTGATAATTTTTTTATTTTTTATTAAATTTTTTTTGACTTAAAGAAAAGGTGAATAATCTATTTACAAAACACTTAAGTTTACTATTTTACGTTGAAAACAATGATTTGACGCATCAGATATGTATCTTCAAATCCTTGTTTTTTTTTAATTGTATCAAATTCTAAATCGCCTGTTGCTTTTTTAATTACGTTTAGATTAACAAGATAATTTGTTATTAATTTTATTTTGATGAGTGAAGAGGAAATTAATATTGATAAATAATTTTGCTGAAATGTAGCAATGTTTATTTTTGTTATTTTGACAAGTGAAAACACAATAAGTTTGAACTTAATTATCTAATTGATAAAAGAGTTTTTGTCAGATTGTTTCTGCGTTATGCTTTTCATTGGCTTCAGCTTAAATTTTTGGCTTCTTTATTGACTCTGATAAAATATTCTAATTAATTTCGAATATGTTCAGGAAGGGTTTTTGTTTGTTGCTTGTTGCCAGTTTGGCGACAGAAGAAGCAAAACATCAGCCCTAATCAAACAAAAAGTGGTCGCTTGGAGTTTAATAAAGCAATTATCAGAAATTAAAGTTAGTTTTCATTGTTATAAGTATTACCAAATTTGTTTTTTGTTAGCGATAGCTTGCCGCTTTCTGAGCTTGACAATTTGTCTATTTCCTCTAATTAAATACATTTGGGCCGTTGCCAGCCGACTAATTGAATTCTTAAATTTCAGTTAGTTTTTTTCGCGTTCTCGCATAATCTAAGTGCTTATTTGAAAGTTAATTTAATACATCAGAAGTAAAATTGAGAGGTCTCAGAGCCTCCAGCAGCACGCTGCCAAGATTAGGGTTTAGGAATGAGGTTCAATTTATGTTGAATCAGGGAATTCAACTATATTCATGAGCTTCGCAACGATTTGTATACGTTTTCGGTCTCTTTATCTAATCAGGATCTATGGTGGGCCTTGGCTACAAGACAGTCGAATTTGAATCCTAAAGATATTTAAGATTATTCCTGGTAAGCATCAAGAGAATATACCCCATTCTTTACGTATTGTGTTTCTATTGGAAAAATCTGTCTGTTTGAACAATGAGAGCTCAACTCTTGTTTGTGCCGCACATCTCACAAACCTTTACTGCAAACAATCAATCAAATATGTTAGACATACAAAGCTTAAGAATAAATAAACATTTTAGAAATGTTGATAAATGAATTTGAATTTTATTTTATTTATTACTATTTGGTAGTCACAAACAATATTAAGTAAATATCTTTTTTTTTATCTATTCGAGGCTGAGATCATGTTTAAGTATAAATAATTATTACAATCACAAAAATGATTCTTCACGTTTAAGAAAATGACGCTAACCTCACTTTTGCTGCGCCAAAATAAATAATTAATGTCACTCTGTCACTCCTATGCAGCTCAGCGTTACCGCTTCCATCAATACAGTGAATTTTACTAATCTATTCTAACACTCAAATGATATTCTAACACCAAACATTCAGGTGTTAGAATGACCTAATTCTAGAATAAAAAAAAAATCGTAGTTGCTGTTGCTGTCAAATGTGTTGACCAAAAGTTGTTTTCTTCAACAAGAATCATTTTAAATCTTTGTAACGTTTTTTAGTAAATGATGTATTGTAAACTTAATTAATCAGAAAAATTTTAAGTATAATTAATTAAGCTAGCAACATTAAAATGTTTTTTATTATTAAAAAACAATTGATTAGTCGTTTTCTTCTGTACAGCCAGTAAAGATGTAAAAGTCTTAGATTAATAAATAAGAAAAAACATACGACGCGCCCCCAAGCAAACAATACTCGCAAACAAATTCAGAAGTAAATTTAAATTGACAAAAAGATGAGATACGGTGAGTAGATGAAAGCTAGAACGCGTCTTTTTAGAGCTCATGTTTGCTTGGATGGATGGTTTTCTAAAAATTTGTTTCACAATTATTCAAGTGCTTAGATCTGATTGTCTTGTCAAGTTGTATATGATATGAATTTAAAGTTAAACTTATAAAAAAACTTAAAAACCGTTGAAAAAACTATAAAAATTTTGCATAAATGCAACTAAATTAAGATTGTAATGAAAATAATGTTAAAAATTTAAATTAAAAATTATAATAAGCAAATTAAAAATTTAGAAAAAACCGACTTCAATATGATTGCTTCATTATTATTTCATTTATTTAATTGACTCAGATTGCTTACAAACTGGTATTTAATTATTTTGAAAATAATTTTTTATAGCTCTTTATTATATATGTCTTATAAGGCAAATAAGCCTCAAAAAAAATGTTTAGCCACAAAGCTTGCTTGGATTCGTAAAAAATCATCAAAACCCAAAAATTTTATATCTGCGAAGATTAGTACTAATCTGCCATGTTGTTGTTGACAACAAATTTATTGTTTGAGAAAAAATTTGCAAAAAAAACTGTTTCGGCGCTTGTAACATTGTTGGAAATAAAAAGAAATAGTTCTCTTCCTGAAAAAATTGCAAAAAATGTTGAAGAAGTCACATCGAGTTCAATAATTGAAAACAGGAAAACGATTTTTGTAGGGTGAGTGAAGACCTGTTGGGTTACTTCTTCCACGTCAAAAAAAGATTCGCTTTTTCTTCAATGTGGACGAAATATAGCATCTTAAGATCATCACTAAACTTCACGAAAACACAGATATTTTGCAATATGATAAATTAATTAATCGCTTTTTGAAGAGCGAATCAAAAAATTACAAGTGCAAGAAATCAAAAGTTTTTAGAAGATATCATATTCAACAGTTTCTAGCAGAAGCATCCAATAAAAAATATGAAAATAGACCGATTTTGTTATTATTTTTATTTATTTTTTAATATAAATGTTTCCTCTTAATTGTAATTTTTTGACGTTCAATAAGTTGTTCTATTTTCTGTAAACTGTTGTATTATTGATTCATAAAATCACTTGTGTATTATAGACCCCATATTTTAATCAAAAACAACAATTTTATAATGTCATAATACGAAGGTGTTGGATAAAATTTTTAATTTCTCACCAGTATTTTATAATCAATTATAAGTGTCAAAAAAATATGTCAAAACTAAAATAATTGGTCAGATCTTGATCAAATTTAAATGCTACCAAATAAAAAGCACCAGCTTCCAAATGAATCATCAAGATCGGTTTGCCCAGAAAAAAGTTATGAGCTCACTTCTTTTTTTTTTGAAGTCGGTTAATAATTAATTTTTATTTTGCAATTAAGTAATATAAAGCAACGGTAAACATTGATAATTTCATTCATAAATCAACGTAATCTGATGACAGATATTAAATAAACACTGTCTAAATTCTATACAATTTTATTATAAATAATAATTTGAAATATATTAAACATTATTTTATCAAATGTTTTTTTAACATTTTTTGGTTTATTATTTTTGTAAAAATAACTTATTTTAAGTACTTTGTACAGAAAACTTGGTCTTGTAATTTAATTAAGTCCATTTATGAGGCGTTTCGATAGAGATCAATAAACCCAATGTATGCACAGGATTAGATTTATTGTTTGCAGTCTTGAGTAGAACAACAAAGTGTTTAATTAATTTCAATATCTAATGTTAGAAAGTTTCTCTCCGAATCCTCAATTTATCTCATTCCGTTAATGATATTCGCATCTCCGGTCCATTCAATGATTTATAATAGTTGAAAAACTATTATGAATCATTATTTCTTGCGAAGGGATTGGAATAAACTCTCATAATTTTATTATTTTTAATAATTTTAAAATAATTTTTTCAAACACGCAAATTGACTTAAAAAAGTCAATTTACGAAATACTTACCCTAGCTAATTTAATTAAGAATCCTTAATAGTTTTTGCACAGTTTTTGACATGGCACGAAAACCTGGATATAAACTTGTCACTAAATCCGGACATATCGCAGCAGGCGCGAAAGCAAACTGTAGATTTCCAGCGCTTTCAGTTAAAACTCCGGGTCCGACAAACTCCGGATCCGACCGAATGAAAGCTCTGATTGGAAACGTATGAATATGTAACGCAATTATCCTTCCTGTAACGAGACTATACATCGTTTTCTCTGTTTGCTATCCCTAAAACAACTCCCATAACACCCAATAATTCACCAATCGCAATAATGGAAAAAAAAAGTTGCATTTTAAATAAGTTACACAAAAACTCGCATAATAGCCTTTTTTTTTCAATTTTATTTTATTAAAACACAATCCTTGCACAGGATAAAGGTAATTAGGTATACAAAAAGCCGAAAACAAGCGCCACCTGCGGTTTTTGGTGAAACACTACGCTTGTTATGCAGCTTTCATTCTTCAACTAACAAAATCCCTAAAAATACTCTTTTTAATATTTTTATTTCATGAATTTTTAGACAAAATGTAATGTAATAACGTATTTTACGTAGGCTGTGTGTAAACTAAAACAAATGAATCAACATGATAACAATTCTTTAGTTTTTTCAAAACAGAAACAATATAACAATATAAGACATTTTTTAGCGACTACACGAAAAGTTAAATTAGAAAAAAAACTGATTTTCCAGCAGTGTTTTCTTGCTTTATTTGAAATTTGTCAAGAAGATCTAAAGTCTATTCTTTTTATAAACATTTTAAATGTTGGTAACGCCATTTAAAAGTTAATGTCAAGAACGGTTATAAAGCAGGATTCCAACATAATAACAATAATTTAATTAAAATAGCTATTTATTAATCAAATATTATAATTTATAAAACAAATAAGTCATTAAAAAATGTTTGTTTAATTGACTTATTTACTGCTAAGTCTGTTCTACAATTTATAATCTAAATAAGAGTACAAATAGTAGACAAATTCTAAAAAAAAAATTACAATATTTTGCAAAAAAAAACTGTAAATTTTGTGTTATTTTTAAAGTTTTTTTATAGCAGTTTGTAAAAAAACAAAAAACATAAAACTGAAAATATACTGGCTTTATTAAAAAAAACAGGTAATATTGTACATACCCATAGGCCAGACAAATCTATACTCCTTGTAGAACACGACTCTTGCCTGGGTGGAAATCGAACCCACGACCCGGCCAGACCAGACTGAATGAGATGTTTATTTTATCTTGTTTTTGTGGGAATATTGCACTAGATCAATTACAGAATAAAAATTAGCCATTTTGGTCAATCACTTATTATTCCTAAATAGTATCTCTAATTCTAGGGATACTATTTAGGCCTAAGACTAACTTAGCCGCTTATTAGAAGCTTTAGAACCCAGATTAATAAATAAAAAGCATTGATTATGAATTGTTTTTGATTATTTTAAACTATTACTATGAGAAAATCTAATTTAAATCAACTATTAATTTTGTAATAGAAAAGTAAGATATTTTTTTATTAATTGTAAACTGTGCTGTTTGGAATTAGTAAAGCATTGTAAAGAATGTCGAGAATTTTTGTATTTCGGACCTATTTCAATGTATCAATTATCAGTGAACAGCCGGCGTGCTGTGATAGCAGTTGACTTGTTTATGCGAGAGATAGGCTAATTTGAACCAGAGCAGATGATTAGTGGAGGCTGTACGGTCTGGGTTTGCAGATAGCGAAGGAAGACAGGGCAGCGTTGGACCATGTTTTGCAAATTAGCCTAAAGAAAAATATTATTGTTTTTGCTTTAGAGCAAAATACACTTTGGGGCTTTTCTACTTTTGAGATTCATCAAAGATTCATTTGAACCGAAAATAGTGTTTTGGTGGATGCGCCGGGATAATACATTGAAAAGTGTTTAATATCTCACTCTTTTCAAAATAAAACCGCTCTTACAAACATATAATAGTATTTGCTTAATTTGTTTCTATTTTCATCAAGAGATTAAATGAAATGGGCTTCTGGTTTTAAGCTACATTTTTTGTTAAGTTGATTTATCATAGTAATTTGTTCTACAAGTGCTAAAAAGTTTTTCATGATTATTCGTGCGTTAATCATTTCACAGCACTCGGTTGTATTAAAACACTCAGCTGAGCGTCGTGCTTGAAAAGCAAAACGTTGCGCTGTAAAATGCAACTTACCGCACAGATATGTCAAATGGTGAATTTCGTTTTTGTAATTTTGTGAATTTAACAGTATAATTTAGCAAAATTAAAAAAACTTTTCTACTTTTGAGATTCATCAAAATCATCAAAAGATCATTTTACCCGAAAATAGTGTTTTGGTGGATGCGCCGGGATAATACCTACACACTAAAAAGTGCTTAATATCTCACTCTTTTCAAAATAAAGCCGCTCTTACAAACATATAATAGTATTTGCTTAAACTGTTTCTATTTTCATCAAGAGATTAAATGAAATGGGCTTCTAGTTTTAAACTACATTTTTTGTTAAATTGATTTATTATAGTAATTTGTTCTACAAGTGCTAAAAAGTTTTTCATGATTATTCGTGCGTTAATCATTTCACAGCACTCAGCTGTATTAAAGCACTCAACTGAGCGTCGTGCTTGAAAAGCAAAACGTTGCGCTGTAAAATGAAACTTACCGCACAGATATGTCAAATGGTGAATTTCGTTTTTGTAATTTTGTGAATTTAACAGTATAATTTAGCCAAATTAAAAAAACTTTTCTACTTTTGAGATTCATCAAAATCATCAAAAGATCATTTTACTCGAAAATAGTGTTTTGGTGGATGCGCCGGGATAATACCTACACACTAAAAAGTGCTTAATATCTCACTTTTTTCAAAATAAAGCCGCTTTTACAAACATATAATAGTATTTGCTTAATTTGTTTATATTTTCATCAAGAGATTAAATGAAATGGGCTTCTGGTTTTAAGCTACATTTTTTGTTAAGTTGATTTATCATAGTAATTTGTTCTACAAGTGCTAAAAAGTTTTTCATGATTATTCGTGCGTTAATCATTTCACAGCACTCGGTTGTATTAAAGCACTCAGCTGAGCGTCGTGCTTGAAAAGCAAAACGTTGCGCTGTAAAATGAAACTTACCACACAGATATGTCAAATGGTGCATTTTATTTTTGTAAGTTTGTGACTTTAACAGTATAATTTAGCCAAATTAAAAAAAAAATGTCATTATATCTTTTTGACAATTTTATAATTTGAATAATAGTTTCTAGAAATTGGAGAGCACTAGCAATGCCAACCTCTAGAAAAAAAAATGATTCTTTAAGCTACAATTAGGATTTTTTTGGCTTGACTTGTTTCTTTAATGCCGCAACAAAGTTATTAGTTTTTTGCTGTTTCCAGCGGCAATTTGATTGTCCATTTGCAGTTTTTTTAGTCATTGCTATAAAAAAAAAAACTAAAAACAACACAAAATTTACAGTTTTTTTTGGCAAAATATTGTAATTTTTTTCTAATTTGTTTATTATTTGTACTCTTATTTAGATTCTCAATTATTTGAAAATGCATAAGATATGTGAACGTTAAATCGGAGGGCACTAACAAAATTGCGTAAAAATTACATACAATGCCAACCTCTAAAAAAAAATTTTAAGTTACAATTGGGATTTTTTTTTGGCTTGACTTGTTTCTTTAATGCCGCAACAAAGTTATTAGTTTTTTGCTGTTTCCAGCTGCAATTTGATTGTCCATTTGCAGTTTTTTTAGTCATTGCTATGAAAAAAAAAACTAAAAACAACACAAAATTTTCAGTTATTTTTGGCAAAATATTGTAATTTTTTTCTAATTTGTTTATTATTTGTACTCTTATTTAGATTCTCAATTATTTGAAAATGCATAAGATATGTGAACGTTAAATCGGAGGGCACTAACAAAATTGCGTAAAAATTACATACAATGCCAACCTCTAAAAAAAAATTTTAAGTTACAATTGGGATTTTTTTTTTGGCTTGACTTGTTTCTTTAATGCCGCAACAAAGTTATTAGTTTTTTGCTGTTTCCAGCGGCAATTTGATTGTCCATTTGCAGTTTTTTTAGTCATTGCTATAAAAAAAAAAAAACTAAAAACAACACGAAATTTACAGTTTTTTTTGGCAAAATATTGTAATTTTTTTCTAATTTGTTTATTATTTGTACTCTTATTTAGATTCTCAATTATTTGAAAATGCATAAGATATGTGAACGTTAAATCGGAGGGCACTAATAAAATTGCGTAAAAATTACATACAATGCCAACCTCTAAAAAAAAATTTTAAGTTACAATTGGGATTTTTTTTGGCTTGACTTGTTTCTTTAATGTCGCAACAAAGTTATTAGTTTTTTGCTGTTTCCAGCTGCAATTTGATTGTCCATTTGCAGTTTTTTTAGTCATTGCTATAAAAAAAAAAAACTAAAAACAACACAAAATTTACAGTTTTTTTTGGCAAAATATTGTAATTTTTTTCTAATTTATTTATTATTTGTACTCTTATTTAGATTCTCAATTATTTGAAAATGCATAAGATATGTGAACGTTAAATCGGAGGGCACTAACAAAATTGCGTAAAAATTACATACAATGCCAACCTCTAAAAAAAAATTTTAAGTTACAATTGGGATTTTTTTTTTGGCTTGACTTGTTTCTTTAATGCCGCAACAAAGTTATTAGTTTTTTGCTGTTTCCAGCGGCAATTTGATTGTCCATTTGCAGTTTTTTTAGTCATTGCTATAAAAAAAAAAAAACTAACAACAACACGAAATTTACAGTTTTTTTTGGCAAAATATTGTAATTTTTTTCTAAATTGTTTATTATTTGTACTCGTATTTAGATTTCGAATTGTTTGAAAATGCAGAAGATGTGTGAACGTTTTGAACGGTAGAACAGACTTAGCAGTAAATAAGTCAATTAAACAAACATTTTTTAATGGTTTATTTGTTTATAAATAAAAATATTTTATTAATAAATAGTCGTGTTATGAGCGGCAAAAGATTGTTTTGAAGATGTTTTTTAGTATAATTGGTTAAAAAAAAATAAAAAAACTCACAATTGGCACTAATTAATTTATTTGTATTGTTATTTTGCATACATGTTTTACAATAGTAATTGGAAATACAAGAGATAGTTGTTGTATACACAATAACAAAGAGACTGGGAATTAATGGTTTTCCGTTGAGAGTACCTGTAGATGTGCCAAAGGAACACCAAGGAGCTTCACAATTCCTAATTCAACGATAATCCAGGATAAATCGGACCACAACAACAAATTCATCAACTGTGACAAAGGCGAGAACTTAATTGTTCCGAAACAGAGTCCTGTCTGGGGCTGTTGGCTGGAATTCATTACAAGAGATTTGGCCCTTGTTTGTTGAATAACTTATGGATTTAATTAAATTTAATGCTATTTTAATTTGTATCGTTATTGCAGACTGAACGTTTAATTCCGTTTTCATCGCAGCGAAAATCTGATCAATTGTATTCGATTGGGAAACATTTTTCATAGCCGAATGGCAGCAGCCAGCAGCTCTGGAAAATCAAATGTTTATTCATAATGCGGTTATTTACAATACAAAAAACATCGTAAATTTTAAATTAATCTAGTTATAATTGCCGAAACGTTAATAGCTGATTATGACATAAACCAAAAATATTTTAGAATATCTAAATAATAAAAAAACTAACATAAAACTATACCAAACTAAATTGACATATATATTAATTGCTCTGAAATCTTAGCACTATAAACTATTAACACAGTTTTACTACATGCCAAAAAGTTTCTATCATTTGACTAATAAGATCAAAGCAAATTTATTCAAATAGAATCCGATTGAGCAACGTTACATGTCAAAGATCAAAAATCTACAAATCCTGCTTGGTTCTTAAATTTGCTTTGTTCTTAGTTTTCTATTTGTTGGTAGAAACCAGAAAATATTGATAACATTGCAAATCATAGGTAGTAGAAGTCATCTGGAATGCCCAGGCAAGCAAACTAGCTTGCGTTGTATCGGTTTTCTTCTACTTAGGATTTGATTACACTGTTATCTTAATCTTTTGTGTTTCCTACATTTACAAATATTAATTCTAGGTTAAAACCTCCTTTTTTCAATTTTGATAATATATCACGGTTTTGTAGTACTATCTCTAATTACCAAAACTGACGAATTGCTATTGTTAGCACCGACATTAATTTATATTTTGCGGTTTTAATTTTAATGATATATATTTTTTTTTAATAACACAGAATGATATGAAAATTTTCATGTGTTATAGGTATTCATATTCCAAAAAAAGCGCATTTCTAAAATAATCTAAAGTTAATTCAAGAACTACGTGAACTTAAAGCACTATGAAAAGCATTAAAGCAAACTACGCGATGTTTTATTGTATTTTGTTGTAAATGCAAAATAAAAACCAATTTTCTGCGACAAGAGTTGTCTTTAATGCAGCGCGAATGTAAAGTGCTCATGCATTATTAATACATTGAAATGAAAGAACGCACCAGCGTCGTCTATACGCGTTTTCTATCAACAACCGACAAAAAACAAAAGTTGCTCATTTTCTATGCACATAGATTAATAGTCGTTGTCTAAAAAACAGCCTCCTTAAAAAAAATTTTTGCGTTATTATTTTTTTTTCCACTTGTACAAAGTACAAGAGTTTATTTGTGTCAACGTAATTATATTTAAATTTGCTGAAACCATTTGTTGATTCCGCAATAACGCTTTTTTCATTCATGAAAAAGTTTTTCAAAACACGACAATTATCTCGACACTTGTTGACAGGATTTCTCATGCACTTTATTATTTCTAAGCCTTTTTTAAACTGTAAAACATAAAAACATAAGAGTGTGAACTCATTCTCGTATAATCATCTAATATGTATAGAAATTGTTTTCCTATTGCTAGGAAAAAACGTTACTATTCTTGTATAAGACAGCTGAGAAATATAATTTTCAGATTTTTCTTAAAAATATGCCAAAATATTTTGATCTATTCTATTGTCCAAAAGCAACAAAAAATACTATAAATAATTGTTTGCATTTTCGTCTCTTTTAGTCAATCCTCAAATTTTCGAATTTGTTTTCTGTCTACTATTTCGGATTTATGACGCAATAAATTTTTAATTATTATCTCGACTGGCTTTTCAATTTTAGGTGAGATGCATAGTTTCTGTCATTTATAAATTAACCTAATATCTGATTATGTTAAACAAAAAATTTAAATTGAATTTCAAGTCAAATGACTTACTGCTGTTACCAACCGTTAGCAATGATATTTTCAAAAACTTAAAAATTTATATTGGTATTATATAAAATTAAAAGATGCAAATTATTATATAAATTATTTAGTTTAGAAAGGTTTGTCATTTTTCAAATTTTTATTTAGAGTTTTGTTGGGATTTATCTTAACCTTTGGAGATTCCTAGTTAATCTTATTTTCAATATAAGCTGGGTGAAAGTAGGAATCAATATCCATTTGTCTATTCTTACAACTGCGGTTCTGCAATAAATTTTTTGTTGTTCGGCTTAAAACAGAATCCGAAAATTAAGAAAAAGCTGGAGGCTTCGGTAGCATCTTAAAAGATATTTTAGACTCTAATGAGTTTAGGTTAAAATCTTATTTTAAAACATTATTACGCCGAAGCTATATTAAAAATTAGAGTGAAGAAGAAGAAGATTAGAGTTTCCTACAGCTTGATTTTTCATTTAATAGAGATTAATACTTTTAATACTGAGATTATTTTTTAAGAGACTAATTTGTTGGTTCGTCGCTGTGTTCAATCAGAAACAAGCAGCTTGAAAATCCTCAGTCCCATAAATCTACTGTTTCTAGTTTCTGTTTAACTTTAGAATTACAATCAAGACATTTGAAGCGACTTATGCTGCTGCTTCAAATTGATATTATATTTTCAAAATGTTTCATCAGCTATTTCTGGAATTAACCCCATGATTAAAAGTCAAAAATATGTGTTCTATTCTTAACTGTTTTTGGAAAATGCAATTTTTAGATGCAATTCTCCATTTTAAATAAATAAAAATCTAATGTTTTACTTACTCTGTCCGCTATAGATTATAATAATTAATCTATAATATAAAAATGAATCGCAAATTTTGTTGGTAAGCGCATAACTCAACAACGCCTGGACCAATTTGGCCAAATCTTTTTTTAAAATGTTCGTTGAAGTTTAAGGATGGTTTTTACGGCGAGAAAAATTAGAATTATTGCTGGAAAAACCCTAAAAATAGCCCTTTTCTTGGAACGAAAAGCCTCACCGAACGTTGCGATGTCGGAAACGTTCGATAAGGCTCGGCAAATTACCGTTCCAAATAAATCGGTCCACTCCCCCACCGACTCAACGGTGCAGTACAATTTCATTTGAAGCGACGAAATTGGACTGAATTTGATGGAATTGAATCGTGTGTGTGAATGACCGATTAAGTTGGTATGGAAAATTATGATGACTGGATTTGAATGAAAAGAATAGAATACTTTTTATTAACAAAGAGATTAAGGATTTTTTATAACAAAGACATTTTTTAAGGGCCGATAACTCGATCTTAAACCCGGCCCTCTAAGGGGGCCTTAAGATCGGCCCTACGGGGCCTTAAGACCTTAATAAAAATAAAAAATAAAATAACAAAACTAAGGCGGAACGGAAAAAGAAGAAAAATGGAGAAAAAGAAGAAAAAAACAGTAAAACAGAAGAAAATAGCGAAAAAAGAAGAAAAGGAAGAAGAAAAAATAAAAAATGAAGAAAATAGAGAAAAAGAAGAAAATAGCAGGAAAAAAAGAAGAAAAAAGCAAAAAATAGAAAAAAAAAAAAAAATAGAAAACAAGAAGAAAAAAAAAGGAAAATAAAGAAAAATAAAGAAAAACGTAGGAAAAAAGAAGAAAAAAAGTATAAAAATAGAGAGAAAAAAGCGGTAAAAAAAGAGAATTTAGAAAAAAAAAAGAAAAAAAACAAGATAATTGAAAAAAATCGAAAAAAAAGAAGAAAAAAGCAGTAAAAAAAAAAAAAAAGGAAAAGGAAAAAGAAAAAGAAGAAAAAAATAATAAAAAAGAAAGGAAATGAAAAAAAACAACCGAAAAAAAAAAAAAAATTAAAAAAAGAAGGGGGAGGTGGGAGAGAAAAAAGAGAGGGGAAAGAAGAGGAAAGAGGGGGGAAAGGGGTAAAGAAAAAAGTTCTAAAAACGGCCCCCGCAGGGGGCCGATAACTCGATCTTAAACCCGGCCCTCTAAGAGGGCCTTAAGATCGGCCCTACGGGGCCTTAAGACCTTAATAAAAATCAAAAATATAATAACAAAACTAAGGCGGAACGAAGTTCGTCGGGCCAGCTAGTAAAAAATAAAAATACTTCATTTGATAAATATTAATAATCAATCATTTATGTGTTGAGTGATTACAAGCAATTAAATGTTTTATTAAAAGCTTCATATTTAATTCATCGCTAAACCGTGTAAAAGCTGTCAAATTCAATAATTTATAACCGTCACCATCTCCTGATGAATTTTATAAAATAGTGAATATCTTTTTATAAAACAAAATCATTCGAATTTCTAAGAAAATTTGATTTTTACAGATAAGTATTATTATTATTTATTAATTAATTTAAGAAGTACGTTTTCGTTGTTTTTAATGGTATGAAAGGAACACCCTGTACAAATTGTCAGTTTATCAATATTCCTTATTCTGCTTTAAGTTCTCTATCTAAGCTTAAAATCGCACCTGTTGACGCGTCTGAGAATTTCTAATAACTTCACATAGTAGATGGCTTTGCCATTATGTGAAATTTTTCCTTGATAAACTACGCCGTTATGAACATATTTGCAAATTAACTCTGTATTAGAGACTTAAATATGTAAAATATTAATTTTGACAGATGCTTTAGACCATCTTAAACATCAAATTTAATATAAAATATTTAAAAACGTTCAGCTAAACATTTAAACAAACAAAAATCAGCTGAAAATTATAATCATTATTGGCTAATTTCATTTCAATTGTAGATATTTATATTTTTTTTCTACATAGAATCTAAAAAGTAGGCATTTGCAGTTGCGTTTGATACCGCAAAAGTAACCTTTTCCGACAAATGTCGCTCATGCGCTTTCACGCTTTTTTTATAAAATCTAACATTTCTTTAAACATTAAGCTTTTATTATTTGGTGAAAATGTAGCGTTTTCAATTATTGCGCAAGCTGTAAAATTTTAGAGAAAATGTTGTGTGCAAAATTGTTCGTTTCAACCCAAAACAGTGTTTAACGTGTGCGCGCGCCAAATCAACTCTTATCAAACTAGTTCTTTAATATACTATTGTAGAGCAGATTATAAACTTTTTTATCATCCCTTGATCAGGCAAACTCTGCAGATTTACAAAAAAATAATATAATTTTACAATTAAAAAAATTTGTCATTTGCTAAAAATAGAAAAACATTTCATTTTTCTATCAAGCTTGACCAACCATTCGGACATAATCGCTGATGTTTTTTATTAAATTTCCACCCTACGGGTAGTTTATTCACGCTGACCGTAGTAGGTTTTCAGTTTTCAATAATGGAACTTGTTTATTATAAATAAAAATAAACATTGCTAATATTATCATTATGTAAATTTGCGCTCATTTAAATAAACCCGATGCAAAATGAGTACAATTTCGGATGTAAATGAAATAAATATTATATTATGTACAAATGATGCACATTTTGCACGAGTTTGAAAGTTTGCCACAAGAGCCGAAGGCGAGTGTTGTAAAAATCGTTGTTTCAAACGAGTGCAAAATTGCTTTATTGTGTGAGTTCCATACTATATTTTTTCTACGACAATTATAAAAACAAATATGCTGGACCAAAAAAATACGAAATTATCTATTCATTAGCAGAGTCTGAACAGAGCAATTAAGAAGAAGAATTATGAAATAACGTATTTTATTTATTGTTAAAGTTAAATGTACAATTATTGAAAAATTGTAGAATGCTGGAATCTAAAATTTTCTTAATATTGACAATTTTTCATTGTCGAAGTAGATGGCATTTCACGATTTCTTATTCCTGAAGTCGGAAATGCTCCGTATTGCATTTACAATTTTATTAGCTGTGTCAAATTTATTTTCCTACGATGTATCGATATATTTCTCGGCAACTGCCGTAGACTTCCAGCCACAGTAACGCTTCAAAACTAGTTATATCACCACCAGCATTAACAAGAATTGTTTCTGAAGATTGGCGAAAGGAGTGTCCGGTGTATAATTCGTGGTTTAGCAATTTTAAATATTTACATTTTTCTTTTTGATAATTAATGAAGAATCATGGATCATTTACATTTAAAGAGCGAAGATTTGCATATTTTTTGTAAAGTTCCTAGTTTATTTTTATGTGAAAATTGGTAATTTTTATTTTATGTAATTCTTGTCTTCTACATGCACATAATTAATGCGACCTAAAATATATATTCCATTATATGGTTATATAAAAGTTGCTTTTGCCGCTAAATAAATCTCATCTGGAGCTTTTTTAATAAATTTATTAATGTCATTTGATGTAAAGATTTTCAACTTTTTGGGTCTGTAGCGGCTTGACTGTCGCTTAAGTAATGCTTTCAGTTTTAAGTATTTTGCAATATTTATATTATTATGAATACTGAGAGTTGTTCGCAGCATTGAGTATTGTGTCCATAATGTGGAACTGTAACTAACTTGTGTCATTTGTCGTTCGGCGTTATATTCTCTAAGCCATCTTAGTTTTGGCTAAAAATATGAACAAATTTCATTTTAAGCCTGACCGTTTGCCTGAAGCTGGCCATGCACAGTGTTTTGGGTAGTAGAAAGACCATATAACGTTGTTCCATTTAGACAATTAGAAGTAGAAAATTTGTTACAGGATTTTATTACATTGTTGGTAACAAATGAAGCTAATGTAGAGCGTGTAGAAGGATAATAATAATTGTATCGTATTTTTCCAAGTCGGAATAATGGCACGATACTAGCTTAGAAACTAGAATTAAATATTTAAGTGTTGTTCCCAAGTTAATGTGTGTGAAGTGTTCGTGCTTCAGAAAACAATAATGTGGTAAAACAACAACTTAATTAAAAATAATGCAGTCAGTGACTTCCTTTAAATTAAATCCGAAGCGGTGGAGAATCGATTTGGGGAAGAAGAGCTCCACCTAATTCTAGTCTGTCTTACAAACTAACACAACACAAAGTGAATCTTGAAAAATGAGGTCATTATGGATTGTACGGTAGGTCTGATGGGCAGATAAGCCCCTCACTCCAGGCAAGCCTGGTCATTGACAGGTGAGGGCTCTTCATCTGATTGATGTCCAGAGGGCAGCACCATCGACAGATTGCAACCCCAGAAGGGCGTCTATAGCCCCGAGTAGAGAAGCAATTACTGCTGAATGCTTCGTCGGCCATGCTCCATTTCACCGCAAATCGCAAAAATCAACTTTAAAGACGATATAAAATATACAATAAAAGAAGAATTTTGTGAACTGAACCAAAAATAAATAAAAATTTATCTAAAATAGGTTGCGTGAAATGATTTGTCGTGAGCTACTGACTTTATGTGCAATAAAACACCGCCGCTAAAATAAAAATTTAAAGGCCAAAATACGATGTGAAGCGTCTCAAACAAAAACCTTTATTCTATCACTTTTAATCTACTTTAAAATAATATTTTGATAAAAAAAATAAAAAATGGTGGAGGCGCCAAACGTAAATATTTTTGTAAAATTTCAAATAAGTATTGATCTTTTGTTTTAAATTTACAAGCTAAGCAGGTTACTTGAAAAAAAAGCCAGAAGACCAGTACAAAGAAAAACAATAATAATATTTTATAGATTTTGGCAAAAATGTTGAAAAATGGTGGAGGCGCTGGGCGACCAAATGCAAAATTCATAGTAAATTGTTGAATTAGGTGATATTCTATTGTTTATAAATTCACAATTCACTATTTTAATTTCAACAATTTTGCAGCAAATCTGCTCATGTCAGTACGAGGTTTGCAAGCAGCAATTGGCTTTGTTTTAAATAAATAAAGTTGCATTTAAATATGCTTTAATTTCTAGAAGTTTTCCAAGTTAAATTGAATCTATAACGGGATAATAAATTCGTTCAGCATGTATTAGATAGAGGAAGTTTTAAAGTCTTGGCTTAAAGCGAATCTTGCTGGGCTTCAGCTACAAGCGTTGCAAAATATTAACCTAAATAAGGCGCAGTTAACTTCAATGCATTAATGATTACTGAAGACGGAAACAAAAACCTTTGTCTATTATTTCTGAAAGATGTCACGGCTCATTCTCGTTAGGGGCTGCTCGGAGACAACCAAGATATTAGCGCAAATTTTATTAAACGACAACACGAAACAAAGTTCGAAATAAATGTCTACACTTCAATAAAGACCGGGGTTACATTAAAATACACTTAGGCTTACTTTCTCATCTAATCTAGCTCCGCATAAGTCGAGCTTAAAGTTTATAATTATAAAATAAAGGCTTTTGTTATAAATTTATAAAACAACTACAAAATCTTCAAAAGTCTCCAACTTTTCAACAAACAAAATCTAGAACAATCAAATTCGCTCAAAAAATAATTATTGAAACAATAAATGTCACAAATTAGTTACAATAGCATTTATATTTTTATCCAATATTTTTTTAATATGACGTTATCAAAATGATGTTTTTCTATCGATAATACAACTGTTTTTCGTATAATTCAACAGTTTACAGAAAATAAAACAATTTATTGAACATCCAAAAATACAATTACAATTAACAGGAATCTTTGAGATTTACGTTAACATTTGTATAAAAATAAATAACTTTATTTGTTTTTACTTCATACTAAAACTCTCTTAACTAAAATTGTTAAACACTTGAACTAATATTTTTTATTACATCATACTTTTGACTAAAATTTTTCAAAATTGGTGTTGGAAAAATGTTGATAACTTTGTTGTTTTAAATGACAACTACCATTTCGAATACCAGAAATCAATGTTGAACTAAATTTTGGAGTAACTTAATCTTAAGTTATTATTATTTAAGTTACAATTTTTTTTTATTATTATTAGTCATATAAGATGGTGTATAGCAATACTTTGCTACTAGTATTGTTAACATTAACATTGCTAATAACAATAAAAATAATCTAAAATTAGCGCTTTAGAATATTTACAATCGTTTGTCGCACCAGCTATAAAATTATATACAAACCTCGTGTATCAAGCTTTTTACAGCGCTCAACTTAATCGAGCACTTTGTTTTTTAAATTTATCTTTTTAAAACTGAAATATTGCATTTTATTGTTCTTGGCGTTCAAGAGAATAAACAAATTGTTACCAACCACCAAATTAAATATTATGCATGTCAACAGAAGGTACAACAACTCTCTAGCATTCAATCGTTCAGCAAAATTATCTTTGCATGTTACAAAGATTTTCAGTAGTAATTTTGAATGTTTGAGGTTGGTGTAATTGGATGCTGACATTTATTTTATTATCTGTCAAAAATTAATTGAAAAGTTTTTTGTACAAGAAATACTTTTAAATTGGCATTTTAGAGCTGCTATAAAGCTAGTTTAAGCCAAAATCAAACACTATTTTATAGCAATTACAAACCTCAATACTGATTTTTAGGTCTTAGAATATTTTCCCTTTAGAAAAATAAAAAAAAAATAATTTTTGTTTTATTAACAATGTAATAAGATGGAAAATTATAAAAAACCTGCAATTAACATTAATAAAAACTTTTTTTTTATAATTTACATTTATTAATCCGTTTTCCTATAATCAGAAACTACTTAAAAATTATTTTTATCATCTATTGTTTAAAAAATTGTTATAAACAAAGCGATGTTTATGAGATAATTAAAAAAAAAAATTTTGATAGCAAAATCTCCGATGATAATTACCATTTAAAAACAAAAATGTTTTATTTATAGTTTTTTTACCACTTGTTTTGAAAAGTAACATTGCGATAGTTTTTTTTTAAATTATTATATATCTTGGTTTTTAATATTAAAAAAATATTTCGAGTATTATTTATATTTGTTTATTTAATAAGCAATTTTTTATAAACAAATGAATTATCTCTGTGTGTTTTTTTTTTATTTTTTTAATTGATAAATCAAAATCAACCATGTATTATTTAAAACAAAATATATTTATCATTTTAATTAAAATTTAAATTTTCTGTTCTAAATCATTCAACCACTTTGGCTTCGTTTTTTTGTGTAATTTTATTATAAGTTTTTAAAGGTACAAGAAAAACATTTAAAAATTATTTATTCTTTATTAAATAAACAACAAATTAAGCCAGAATTTGAAACTCTCACTTCATTATTTATTTAATTAATACCATTTGTTTACTATTAACAAGAATCTTAGATGAAATCATTTGTTGAGATTTACGTTATTATTTGTATAAAAATAAATAACTTTATTTGATTCATTTTTGGCACTACAATGTTGTTTCCACATTCATTCGATTTTTGCTTCTCAGTATTCACAATAACACTACTTTTTGTTTTCGATTTTCACTTATCTTCTTAGCACTGTCTATTTTGCTTCAATTTGACTCTTCAACATACGCTTTGGCCACGGTTGTCGACTTCCATCTGCCATGACTTTAGGCCATACAACCATCGGCTGATAAACTCATACTCCTGTGCAAGACTCTGATTTTGGTAATTTGAAAAAATCAGCTGATCCTGATAGCATTTTGTATAGACTATTTATTCCAACTGGCTGTACTGTGCATTTTTCATTTCTGTAGCACAAAAACAACCTGTTGTGAGAAATATTTTTAGGTCGGTTTCCACAAATATCAACTGCAATTGTAAAGTACGTGTAACATAGATTTTTGTATCTGGTACAGATACTAAAGGTAGGAAATTAAAACCCGGTCTGGGCTAGACCGGGCCTGTTTAATTAAATTTCTGAAAACTTATTCTCAAATTATATAAAAAATTATTAAAAAAACATAATATTAGCTATATTTTTCTTATAGTTAGTAGTTACTTATATAACCAGCTTTTTGGGCTGTCGGGCTTAGCAAAAACATCTCGAGCCAGGCCGGGTCTCAGTTTTTTTTTTCAATCTTAGAGTCGAAAATTTGCTGAGCTGGGCCCGGTCGTATTTGCCCATAATTCACAAAATCGACACCCATCTGACACCCAAAAAATTAGTGAGACCTGTAATGTAAAAAAATTAAATTTTTTTCTCTAATAACAAAATCAAACTTTTAATTTTTGATTCGTTTTTCATTAAATAACCTACCATCTTGTAAAATATCTGTATTTTCGTAAAGTTTAATGTCAATTTTAACACGCTGTATTTTGTTCACATTGAAGGAGCCACGAATTTTTTTTTGGCCTTGAAGAAGTAACCCAACAGCACGTCTTCACTTACCCCACAAACATTGTTTTCCTGTTTCTCACTCAGTTCTTTGTAATAAGGGTTTTTGGATTTTTTAGGAAGCAAACTTGATGTGACTGTGTATGTGACACTTGTATAATAAACAGCTAACAACAATTGAATGCGCGTTGAATAACATAAATAAATTTGAATAAACATGTAACTGATGAGCTCTAATAAAATTAAAACCTGTCTTTTATTTGTCAATTTTTGAGATTGAAAATTTGTAGGTCATGCACTAGCCTGAAACGCAGCCAAGAAAAAGTTTAGTTAATTCGTTCTTTTTTACGTTTTCGCACAAAAGCAAATCCACTCACTCCAAAAAAGAAAAATCCAAATGTTTCCTTTGAACCAACAAACCGCTGAGAGATTTACTTACAAGTGCTCTTTACAGAGCAAGCGGTCAATGTGGCAAACTAACAAGTAGAGCCGGGTTAAAGCAATCATAAAATGTAATAAAAAGTTTTCGGATTTATAATCTCTTATTACATTAAAAAATATAAACTTTTTTTTGTACTGTTAGGTGTAAGGTATTTTCTTGAAACAGCAATAGATTTGGTTTTATTATTGACAAAAGCTTCGACAAATTTAATTTTTTTAGATATTGAGAGCCATTATGTTATAAAGATGCGGATTTTGTGCCGAGCGCAAGCGAGGTACGAAAAATCATACGCATACCAAAATGACAATGACACTTTAAACACAAGGGATTAACTATTGTAAATAGATGATTATAATATAGCTGTTAAATTAATATAAATTTTAATATAGATAGATTTATATAGATTATAACATCCTGTCAAATCAATCAATTGTTTATAATACTGTCTAATTAAATATTTCAAATTTTACAATAACTGCGTGCATTCATCAAACAAATTGAATTATTTGTTAAATACCTTTGATAGTATAATGTACATATATTAAATACCAAATAAAAGTTATTATTGTTTTTATATGTAGGCCTCTTTATAAGCTTACAGTTCAATGCATTCCAAAAACGAAAAAAAAATGGGAAAACAAACAAATCACCGGCTGAACAACGCAGCTAATTCAATAGCCCGTCAGAGCTAATCAGACTTCTGTATATCTATAATGAAACAATCAATAGTACAAATTAAACGAGCAGAAAATAAATAACGTAATCGAATTTTCTTGAGCGTAACATCATTCATTTTCCAACCTAAACACACAACGCTGAGCGCAATTTTTCTCTAAACAACATCGATAATTTACTCGAAATTTCATCGATATCTACTTTGTTGTAGGCTTCTAACCCCACACAAGTTATAATGAAAATGGTGCCGAAGAGGCCCTTTTCACGTGCGGCAACAAAGTTTCAAGTGTCGATAGCTTGCTTGATCATGTAACCGAACTGCAAGACAGATAACTCACCGACCGCAGAATTGCTCTTTGAACCAAGTCAAATTTATTGATTATAATCTATCGACAGCTTTCTAGAAGGATTAAGAGGATAAGAAGAGAGGCGCAGATTAGACAAACAATTTGGGTGACATGGAACCAACTCGGATAAATGAAAAAAATCCTTTGGAAACTACTGTCAAGATCAAAACTTACAACTCTTCTTCAGTCTTTTAAATCAGTGTTCCAAGTTACAAAATATTTAATAAACCTCAAACATCGCCGCAAACAGCAAAATGTGGCAACGCTGCCAGCGGGTCTATTAGCATTGTAATTTTGTGAGGTAGGCGGGATTAAAAAATGTGTACAGTGACTTAGGTGGGTTAACAATTAGTTAATGTGATCTGAAAGGTGTACCCATCTACTTCTACAATGAGTGAGCCCACTGCTACAATAGACCCGCTAACGCTGTTGCCTAATTGATGCTTACAGTTTGTTAAGTAGAGACCGCTGTGATCTTAAAATATATGTATTCAAGCTTAAAATAAAGAAACTTTGTCTAATTTTGACAGCATTTTGAGAATGTGAATCAAGACTTAGTATTTAAGTTTCTTTTATATTCGTCTAATATGTTTACCTATTGTCTGTATATCTAGTTGCATTAGAATGACCTATATGCATAAAACAAGTAGAAACCTAGTTCCTCAAACGTATGTAAGGTTAGCTTTAAACTGATGTTGCTGTTTTTGCTATCATCATCATCATCATCATTATAAAGCAGCTTATCTCGACTACTGCTGGACATAGGCCTGTTTTAGCCTAAACCATTTTGCTTGGTCTACGTGGTTCTTCATTCCGGATTCTAGTTGTTTCTTCTGATTGGGATCTTGTGTCTAAGATGTTACGTACTAATTTTTTTCTTTTTCTAGCATTAAGTTACAGGTGAGGACTAAGTTTGTTATAAATTGGATGTTGATTTTTGAGCCTACTGTTCGGAAGCAGCAGATAGCTCTGCGACTATTTTGTTTGCCTCCTCAAGTCGGTCTGAGATCAGCACAATATCGTGAGTGGCTCAGCTTGTTTTCATGACTGATACTTATCACGGATGGATTCAAGTTTATCAGTACTAATTTTGGTAAGCAATTGATATAGATGTGTCTACAGAGTACAGGCTTATGGGTCTATAGATCTGTGGTACTGTCTTTCTTATGCATAATAACAATAGTGCCATTAGTCTATATTTGTGAGGTTGTTTCTTCATCTAGGCATTTATTGAAGAATTTGGTAATTGCTTTGAGTAGCTCACTTTCTCTTAGTTTGATAGCCTCTACCTCTACTAGCCGATTTTAAGCCCTCTTTTTTAGTTATTGTTGGCATTTCTTCTATTTGTTGGTTTAACAATCCTCTCATTTTCAGTTTATTTTTCTCTTACTTAATTTGTTGTGTAGTATTCTTATGTTTTTATTCTCTTCTATAACTCTAGTCACCTATTTATTGTTGTAGTTTCTGATGTCAGTCCTTACGGCTTTTGTTATATCTTTATTCAATTGTTTTAGCTCTTTAAGTTGTTTTCCTTGTAGATTTCTTCTCTGTTTCATCAAATTGGTAGTGTTTATAGAAAGTTAATCTTCATTTTCTTTGTTTCTTTTGCGCGGCGTTGATTGATTGATGTTTTTTGGTACTTTCCAACATCGTATACATTTATGCAATTTCTAATGTTGCTCTTATCTTCAATTTTAGTGATATTTTCGCATTCTATGGTCACTTCCCACTGGAGTACGGTTACATCCGTAACTATTTGCTTTTTGTCTGTGATGATAAAGTGTATTTCATTTTTGGTTTTGCCATCCGGACCGATTCATGTCCACTTTCTATGTTCTGTTTTTTTTAAAAGTGTCCATAACCGCCAATTGATGATAGAGAAGAAATTGGGACAGCAAATGTCCTCGTTTATTTTTTTTTCTATCCGGTGACATTTAAGTGACGTTTTTTCTTCATTTTGTTTCTTCTCTAGTCTGGCGTTAAAGTCACCAACCAGAACAGTGAAATAAGCTATAGAGAAATTGACATTGTTTAAGCAATATCATCTGTCTGAGTGTTGGAATGTAGGGCCAGATGCTTGGATCATTTTAATCACAACCTGAGGCTACACTGTTGATATTTTGCAGATGTTGTTTATGGATTACCAGTCTTACCCGTTCCACAGAGCTATTTTTGTTACATCTGTGATAATATATTTTGTTTTATTTTACTAGAAATTGTTGTTTTTGTCTTGTTTCTAGTGTACATTCCAGTGTACTTTGTAACGGTTGAATTAAAAATTACGATAAATAAGCGCCTTCTTGCCATTTTGCGGTAAACTACTCATTGCATGACGCAAGTTTGTGCACTATCGAATTCGCTGTCATCGATTTAGTCTAGAACTGCGAAGACCCGACGCCTTTAAGACAATTTATGTCTTTCGAGCAACTGTCTTTTCTGAACACTCTGTATATAAAGTAAAGCAAGCTAACTTTTTTTATTGACCGGGAAAAAAACCCAGGTAGTTTTTAACGGATAGGAAAAGAGTAATCCGATAGTAAAGCAGAATTTACCAGATTTTAAGCGGGAAAGATACCGACTCTATATATAGGAGTGGTGATAGCGTCCATGTTGCACTTTAAGTCCGCCACCGTACGTAGTGTTAGTGTACCCTTCTACGCCAAAGTCGTGAGTCAAATAAACCCGGTAGTGGGTATTACGTGTGTTCACGACTTTTTGACAAGAAAATTGGTACGGCTTTGAAGCCACGTTTTGATAACGACTTTACCATTTTCGCGATTACGTGACGTTAGAAGGGGTAAGTTAAACAGTCTCATTAATTCCACCACTAACGGTTTTACTTCGCGGGTCATGTAGGGCGAGTCTAGGGTCAAGAGACGACTCAATTGCGGCACTCAATCTTTTCCTCCTGTTATCCTGCTATTTACCATCGAGCTTCCGAGGAGTAAAGCACTGCAAAACAACCATCTCCAACGGAAACAGCAGATAAGGTTAGTTCAAGGTCTATGAAAGGTAGAATGAATGTGTGAATGTTAGTAAGCCTTTGAACGACACCTTTAAAGTGAAGAAAACCTTCCTTTTATTATATTTTGTTTCATCAAATTATTGCCTTTATTGTTTGTGGTAATCAGGACAACCTGTAAGGGGTGCTTGAGTTAACTACAAGGGAATTGTCTTGTCTAACTCAGATTGCATCGAGTCCTGTCAAGTTGTGTTAAAATTGTGATAAAATTTTATTTGAATTATTTAGAACTAATTAATTATTTGAACATTCTGGATTTATCTTTTTTTTTATTTTATTTCATTTTGAGGCCAATATCACTTATTGCTATCAGTTAGTTTTTTTTATTTGTTGTATTTTCTTTTATTTATTCAATATATTAATATTATTTTACTGGAGCTTTTGTTTAGCCTGCAGGTCTTGACCCCTAAAAGGCTAAAGGGAGGTTAATTTCGGCTATTGTCTGCGCTTAGGTTGAGTGGCGCCATTCCACCACCTGTGTTCCTAGATTCACGCCTCTACGGCTGAACTACCGGGCAATTTTGAACAAGGTAAAGCTAGCCGAAATTAGCCTGTCCTCGAGTTTTCCTATTCCCTTTATTCCCTTCTCTCCTTTTCCCCTTGTGTAACTTCACGGTTACAACTTTTTTGAGATTTTCTTTCAATTCAAAGATTCGTCGGATGAAAAGGTTCTTGAAAGCCTGGGTTAAACCGGTGATTCTTAGCACCCTCTAATCGTTGTCTTAACCGACCGCCGCCTTGGCTGGGGACAGACAATCTGCCGGAGACTAAGGGCCTTCTATGATTTTTTTTTCATTTTGGTTAGAGGTTAGAGAGAGAAAACGAAAGTTATTGGACCATAAAAGTTTTGTAGATCTACAATTTTTTTTTAATTGTGATAAATTTTTTTTTTGTTGTTTGTTTGGCTTAGAAACAAAGTTTTTCTTGGAATTTATAAATGTACGGTTTGAAGAAAAAAGCTGTGCTTTTGATGAATAAATTATTTATTCAAAATATCATCAATTAATAATAATTAGCGTGTTTGCTGATGCATTTTCCGATACGTTACGGGGTTATTTTGTCATTTTTGGCTATTAATTATATAATATGGAAAGATATAATTATAAGCCAAATATAGCCACGGAAATATCGGAAAACGCATTTCCGCAAGCTCACTATTCTAATATTAATAATATTATTATAATTTCCATTAAATTTGTATTTTAATATGGCTTTTAAACGTGTTTGCGAAAATGTTAATTGTTAGAAATTACAAAAACAGTCAATAAATGACGGCAATATATGCAAACATATCTCCACAACTGACGTAGGTTGAAGTGATAATAATTTATTCTAAAAAAAATAAAACAAATCAATTAAATTCTGGCAGCCCTCGGCTACCCTTATCATTATAAGTCTTCCATTATTTTGCAATTTGAAGTCTTTGTTTACGTCTTCTCGGAAAATTGAATCTAATTACCGAAACCAGACCAAATATTCATGCGTACGTACCCAAGCCATTGTTTTATTGAAATTTAATATTAAAAAGTTTCGAGATATAAATTCTTTCTTCAACAATTTTTCCAGCTTTTTAATTATTTTAACATAAATTTGGATACAAGACCACTTTCGAAGGCGTCTTTTCTGAAAGCAATGAGTGATTCTTATAAAGTTCTTCTGTGTAATGATTTAAAAGAAAATCCGCCAGTAAAACGGCTTACACAACTCAAAATTCTTTTTTCAACCGAGTTGGATGTGATTTTTTATTATTATTCTCTAATAGCTGTAATTTTTCTATGATTTTTTCCACATTCAAGCTTAATTTCTTCTCAAAAGCAGTGCGTTAATGTAATATTTTATTAAATAGAAATGTCTATTATATAAATAGTTTTGTGCCTTTGAAAGTCTATTTGAAGACAGACTTGAATCTGAAACACCTGTCGCTACAAAACTGTTTATAATTCCATAATAGAAAATTATATCACCGGCTCCGGACAATCCTCACCGTTGACCGGAAGAAACTGCAACAACATTGCCGTTATTATGCGGTAGTTTCTGTGGTGGTGGCGGAAAGGTTCTGACTGCATGGAATTACTTCCGGCCAATTTCCCTCGCACTCCAAGGCAGGATTATGTCGTGTCAGAATTGTTACTGCTTGTAACAGAACGCCGAAAAATAGACGCCGTCGTGTTTTGTTTCAATTTTAAATTGTCGTCCCATTTGCATTTTTGTAGCTTTTAAATGGCATCGCTTCGCTGCAAACAAACCCCGGTTATATTCCATATTGTCTCATTGTAAGGACAATTACGCTCCAAACGCAAACAAATGGTGAGCATTTGGCAGTTTTTAAAGAGCGAGGTTTGTTCAGAAAAAAACAAAAATTTCGTATCTAACGCCAGCAGACATCTAACGGTCGGAAACCCAAGTTTTCAGCAAAATTCAATGAACTTTGAAGCTAGTTTACTAAAAAAAACAAAGCTCCTTTGTAAATTTACACAATAAAGTGGATTTTTTTTTCTACCAAATGTACTGGGGCAAAAACTGGTTGGGGGCCCGCTTGCTATACTACTTGCAAGACTTCCTGATGAGATCTCTCTTCAGCAGGAGGCAGGAGTCCGGAGACACAACTGGGAAGAGAACTAATCAATTTTGCACAAATTGTATAATAGTATCGATCAACAGCTTAAGATTGTTTTGCAGAAAAAACTTTTTGTCTCTTTCTCTCACTCTGATGTTCAATTAAACAACAAAAAGACTATTTACCGCTTGGGATTGAAGACAAACAAACAATAGTGAGCGTATCTTCAAGTATGTTGGTCAAAAAGTGATACTCCATTAAGACAATAATGGGATATCAGCTTTTTTGGTAGTAACTAAGAAACAAGTCTTTAATGTAACATTTTTTCCCATTTTATGCCCAAAAATTGGCAGTTATTTACTTAATAGAAGGGTATCTTGTTGATGACTTCTGTTACAATCGTCTTGTTCAATAAGTGCTATTTGCTACGTTTTGGCTTTTGTAAGTTTTGCCAGATAAAAGTTTATTGTTTTTTTTTATTAGTGTACAGTCACTAATCAAAATCGTACATAAGGTACGATTGTGCTTCTTTTTTCTCATCTTTTTGTTTTACTTTTTCACAGACAACTACCATGTTAGCCTAGTGCGCTTTATACACTTTTGTTCCTTAAGGAAATTTTCTTGGGACTCTTCAGGTTACTTTGCTATAGATCCATCAGATCTTTCTACTATTTGTTTTCTATTTTTATAATATTGGGTTTGTTTTGAGTAGTAACATTGTGGTAACAATTTTACTTATTTAAGGAAAAGGATGTTGTAACGCTTTACTTTCGCAGTACCTTCTAATTCCAAAATATCCCTCAGTGTCTTCAAGAATGACAACTTTACTCATTTAAAAAAGAAAAAACTCTGTATCTGAATTCGTTCGTCTAAAATCAACCAAAGTTGTCTCTGGGACACCCTGTATATGTGATTGGTTATAGAAAAAATTGTTAACAATGTTAACTGTAGTATAGTCTTTTGGAAGGGCTTTGTAGAAGCCTTTCTAAATTTTGTTATGTCATCTGGCTCTAAAGATGATATTGCATTATATCTTTTTTTGGGTTTTTGTTCCCATCGGATTAGAGGCTTATCTAATAACCGAGTGACATCAAAATTCAGAATTATGTAAGTCCCCTGGGCTTCTTTAGTGTTTTTTTGGGAATATTTCTACCTATCTATGTAGTAAATAGTTGATAGCATAATATTTACAAATCAAGGCAAATAAAACTGATGAAAAATAAATCAAAATGAATTCGCTTTATTTTGTTTTTCAAATGAAAATAATATAAAAATTTTTACACAATGCTCTAAGAGTATGTACAATAATATGTTCATTTTTATTTCTAAGTACAAACCTAAATATATACATAAAAATAACTAGTACGTGTAAAGATTACAAGTAGAGAAGTATAGGTCTTCCAACCTAACATGAGGCCTGGAGGGGCGTGGCGTGAGGACGCTCTACACCTCATCTTTAATTGGTTTACTCCTTTGCCATTTTAGTCCGGGTCTCATGTTTGATTGGGCGCGCTGTATATGTTATTAATTAGATAAGTTTTAAGTCTTTTATTCAACACTATTTATTGTCTAAGAAATTGATAAAACATATATAATGTCGGTTTTGAAATAAAAACTGTTATCTGTAGTAAAGCAATAATTAGGTATACTATATATAAAAAAAAAATAGGTGCTAGTAAGAAAAATGTAGGGTGGAAGATATACCCGCTTTTAGAACTCAAAAACAATATTTATCTCAACTAAATTATCACAACCACTTCAGTAACTAACACCCCACCGTATAAAATATTGCACCAACCAGCTCATTAAGTACTTAATGTAAGACTCATACGTACAAAACTGGCCTTATAAATAATGAAAAAAATAATAATAGAAATTCCGATTTCAGAACTTACTGACTTCTATCCTGGTCAATTTTGATTCAATTTTGTTGTCTCTAAATGATAGAAAAACAGTAGTTCTAATATTGACTAGAATCCTAACAACCAAAGGAATAGAAGTTATGAACTTGCAAGTTTCCATTTTTGTGTTTCTAAATTACTATTACATCTTTCTGCTGTTATACCTCTAACATCCGTATACCGGGAATCTAAACACAAAGGAAATCTCGAGTGGCGTAATAAGCCGCCAGGTTCAATCAAGTGCCATTTTTGACTGTCTGAACCGTCACATATTCTCATAACAATTTGCGCTCCTTTCATAAAATCAACCAAAGTAAGACACAAATCATGATGCTTCACTAATCCGTTGTTTGTTAAACCCCATTCTTGATTTCCACCAGTGTGATGACATTGATACATTGCTACAGTTCCATCTATCAAATGTCCCATGGTGTCCAAACAAAACATGCCTTGTCGTAATTCCCCTACATGAGACGAAGTCGCTTGTGGTATTGTCAATTCTGGATATATATTTTGCAAATACCATTTAAATGGCTTACAGTGGAGTTTCTCTCGCAACTCCAAGCGATCGGATATGCTAAAGTTTACTCAGTTAATCATAAAACTCACACCATTTAAAGCACTTACTCTCCAAAAGGAACATTTTTGGCTAGAGGGACGGAATTGTAATAGAAATGCTTATATTCATCCATCCATACTTCGGCAGCACGTCTTGTATTCCTAGCAAAAACGTTCCCACTTCCACCAGGGAAGGTATAAGGATGCCTTTTTCGGAACACGTGACCAACCTAAAAAACTCCCTAAAAACTAGTCAAAAAGTAAGTTTGATACATACTCTACTACATGGAATAATTTCCAAACTTCCACCACATTGCCACACTCTAAACGATATTTCCAAATTTTCTCCACCCCAAACGTCCATCTTCATATCATATTTTCCAAGCTTTTCAAAATAGGATTTGTCGATAACAAAGAGTCCACCTGCAATCATTGGAGTGCGAATGGCCTGCAATAATACAAGCAATAAATAAAAAATAACAAGCCGAATTAGAGCCTCATCCTTCAGAAGGCTTTTAGATCAAAGAATTTGAAAAATTTGTAACGGTTGAATTGCGGCACACGCCAAAAATTACGATAAATAAGCGCCTTCTTGCCATTTTGCGGTAAACTACTCATTGCATGACGCTAGTTTGTGCACTATCGAATTCGCTGTCATCGATTTAGTCTAGAACTGCGAAGACCCGACGCCTTTAAGACAATTTATGTCTTTCGAGCAACTGTCTTTTCTGAACACTCTGTATATAAAGTAAAGCAAGCTAACTTTTTTTTATTGGCCAGGAAAAAAAACCCAGGTAGTTTTTAACGGATAGGAAGAGAATAATCCGATAGTAAAGCAGAATTTACCAGATTTTAAGCGGGAAAGATACCGACTCTATATATAGGAGTGGTGTTAGCGCCCATGATTCATTTTAAGTCCGCCACCGTACGTAGTGTTAGTGTACCCTTCTACGCCAAAGTAGTGAGTCAAATAAACCCGGTAGTGGGTATTACGTGTGTTCACGACTTTTTGACAAGAAAATTGGTACGGCTTTGAAGCCACGTTTTGATAACGACTTTACCATTTTCGCAATTACGTGACGTTAGAAGGGGTAAGTTAAACAGTCTCATTAATTCCACCACTAACGGTTTTACTTCGCGAGTTATGTAGGGCGAGTCTAGGGTCAAGAGACGACTCAATTGCGGCACTCGATCTCTTCCTCCTGTTTCCTGCTATTTACCATCGAGCTTCCGAGAAGTAAAGCACTGCAAAACAACCATCTCCAACGGAAACAGCAGATAAGGTTAGTTCAAGGTCTATGAAAGGTAGAATGAATGTGTGAATGTTAGTAAGCCTTTGAACGACACCTTTAAAGTGAAGAAAACCTTCCTTTTATTATATTTTGTTTCATCAAATTATTGCCTTTATTGTTTGTGGTAATCAGGACAACCTGTAAGGGGTGCTTGAGTTAACTACAAGGGAATTGTCTTGTCTAACTCAGATTGCATCGAGTCCTGTCAAGTTGTGTTAAAATTGTGATAAAATTTTATTTGAATTATTTAGAACTAATTAATGATTTGAACATTCTGGATTTATCTTTTTTATTTTATTTCATTTTGAGGCCAATATCACTTATTGCTATCAGTTAGTTTTTTTTATTTGTTGTATTTTCTTTTATTTATTCAATATATTAATATTATTTTACTGGAGCTTTTGTTTAGCCTGCAGGTCTTGACCCCTAAAAGGCTAAAGGGAGGTTAATTTCGGCTATTGTCTGCGCTTAGGTTGAGTGGCGCCATTCCACCACCTGTGTTCCTAGATTCACGCCTCTACGGCTGAACTACCGGGCAATTTTGAACAAGGTAAAGCTAGCCGAGATTAGCCTGTCCTCGAGTTTTCCTATTCCCTTTATTCCCTTCTCTCCTTTTCCCCTTGTGTAACTTCACGGTTACAGATTTCAAAGATTCTGCTTTTAGAGCCATCCATGTATAGTCAAAAAATAAAATAGTATAATTCGGTTGAATGTCTCTTATTTTCAAATTGCCCAGCCGGCTTATGATTTTGAAATTATACATGCCTGTGTCGGATCTCGATGCCTGCTCTCTCTTTCAGCATATCCCAGATATTCCCATTTGAAAACCAAATTCCAATCAAAACCTCCTCGCAGATCAGCAGAAGCTCCTATATATTGGAACGTATCCATACTGATGACGTCTATGACAGGACAAACCACACGAGTGGGATCCTGCAAAGAGAAACGCAGTTAATTAATTAGGCTTTCTCCAACTGTGCTATAGACCACATATGAGTTTCAAGTAACAAAACATGGCTTGAAAATTTACATACTTCAGCGACTCTTTCCAGGAGAGGCTCTATCCAATTGACATTGCACTCACAATGGCTATCCAGAAACGTGAGAACAGAAGCTGTAGCAGCATCAGCTCCTTTTACTCTTGATCTCATTAATCCTTCACGTTTATCATTTCGAAGAACCCGGACTTTTTGGATCTTTGCCAACTCCTCTCCATCCTCAGCTGAAATATTAAAAAAGTAATATCTAACAAAAAACTACGATCAAAACGTACGATTGTCACTGAAATCGTCCACTAGAATAATTTCTTTAATAAGATGTTCTGGACTTCTATTCAAAACGCTACAACAGAAAAACGTAGACAATAAGCCTTAATTTCAGAATAATTAGAATTAATTACTGAAAAAAATACATATTTGTAAGTCCGAAATTTTAATAAATTACAATACTCTATAAAGTCGAGCCAATAGGATCTCATCTGGGTAATTAACTCTAATATAAACGGCTAATAATCATAATTAATGTAAAAAGCTACCTTACAACTGTCCTTAAAAGCGTTGATCTGGCTTCATTATGAAAAGTAATAATAACACTCGTTGAGGGCAAATTCGTACCCCATTTTCTCCGACGACACCTGAAAAAATTATTAAATATTAGATTGTTTTCAGTGCTTTGCAAGCGTAATAAGTGCACTATGAAACAAAAATTTGTCTTTATATGTAAACCCTAGGTCAATAATATTTCATTATTAACCTAGAGCCATTATAAAAACTTTCAAAGTCAATAATCATTATCTTGATGGAATAATATCAGTTAGGTAGTCAATAATAATTCATAATGAAATTTAGTTTTAAAACTAATTAAACTCTTTTTGCTTGGTAAAAATTGTAAAATAAATATAGACAATAAATTTGTATTTTTTGGAGAAAATACAAAAATAAAGGTTACACAAGTGGCTATTCAATTGTTTCTAAAACTTTCTTTTAAGTGTCTGATTAATGTTAATAACTAAAGTGAACGCTTATAATTAATAGTTTAAATAAATTTTTGCCACTAATTGTATTGTTTTTCGGTGAATTATCGTAATTGGTGAAATAGGTCAAGTGGCTAAATTGTATTTGTTGATAATAAGCGGTTACGTTTGGCCGAACGCCAAATTACTTTTTTTAAAAAGCGCTAGAAAAATAAATAAAAGCCACAAATAAAAATACAAATATTAAGCTCTAGAAGGAAATCGATAAAAAGCGGTATAAACGCTGATTCATACGTGCCTCGAAATTTAGATTCGAAAAATAAAATAAATTTATGTCAAATTTAAATTTTAAATTACTTCCATCAAACAAATATGTATAATCGTTCTCAAATTGGTATAAAAATTATAATCGGTTTCTTAATAGTTATTTATGTATTTAGTGTGTAAAGAGAGCCATTTTGGTACAAGGATGCAGAAAAGCAACCGCAAACGAAAATGATTCTAGTCAAAACGCACAAATGGAAACCGTACCAGCAGAACAGAAAGCCTTTGATAAACCGATCCAAGCTCAGATCCATAAACAGTTACACACTTTAGCTCTAAATTATGAGTGTAACAAATTGAACATATTGTGTTCAATAATTATGATTGACAAGTCATATTTAGACACTTAATTGCTGAATAAATGTAAAAAAACTGATACAAAAGTTGTCAAAAAGTCTATCATTTTGACAATTTGCCGTGATAATTAGATTGACAATAAGTAGCAATCGTAACTGTAGTTATTAAATGTCAAAATGTGACTTTTTCTGACGCAAAATGCCTCATACTCAACATTTAGAAACTCATGTCTACAAAAATAACTATTAAATGATTTATTACATTGACTTCGCTGTTATTTGATCATCAATAAACAAAATTTGTAATGTACATTAAGCAAATAAATTCAGCAGTAAACATGTGTGGAGAAAACACGTCATAATATCACAGCTAATGGACCAGTGGTAAAACAAAACGATTATTAAATAAGCCGTAAATTACCCTTTAATGTGCCCCAATCAACTAAAATCAACATGTAAACATACTCGTATGAAATATGATACAATTATACTGTCGATATATTGTATACAACACAAACATTAGTTTTTAGGAAATAAATATTACAATTAATTAGTAATAAAGACAAAGCAAATTCATTCAACTTAAACACAAATTGAGCTCATTAGTACGAAATTAAGTATTAAATGCAGCAAAATTATTTGATTTTCTGCACCGTTAAAAAGCGAAATATGCATTTTTTATAGTAAATATGCAGTCTACCTAGAAATAAACTTTTTAATTAGTTTATGAAACTTTTTTTGAACTTCTGAGCATATTGTTCAAAACTTTTTATCTGGGTTGAGCCTAATTACTAAATTTTGAGGAAAAAAAAAGTTTTCTCTTATTTTTCTACAACTCAGTAACTTGGTTTTACTCAAAAGTTTTTAAAATTTAAAAAATAACGGCCCTTAGTCATAATGCGATAAAATTATTCACGGCTGACACGTTTTGCTACTTTTCAGAATTGACAACGTTACAAGATTAGCTACTGTTTGCCTAGAAACACTTAAGTGCATAGAAAAAATATGCAAAAAAAAACACTATAATACGCAAATTATGCAATTTTTTTATTGATCCATCTGTATTACTTAGTGTAGTTTTACATAAATAAATGTTACATTAAAATAATATATATATATATATATTATTCTATTTCTATTTATATAATAATATATAAATAGATATTTTCGAGTAGCTGAGGCTTTGGTTGCAGATTCTATTGTTTCAAATTCGCAACTAATCAAGTTACTCTAAGCAGAGATCAGTAGGCCAGTAAGAAATAAACATTTATGACTTTAGTGAAAATGTTGAAAAATGGTGGAAGCGCCAGGTGCAAAGTTCACTAAAATGCTCAATTAGGTGATGTTCTGTTGTATGAAATTCACAAACTAAGTTAATCTAAACAGAGGTCAGAAGATTTGTGAAAAAAATGACATTTGTAATGACATAAAGACCATTTTAATAAAAAACAACAGCGATTTTTGCATAATTATATTGCCTAGTTGTAGATACAGCTGAACATAACCAAAATTGAAAACTTAAATAACATAAAAACAAAATTAAAAACTTGATAAAAAAAGAGGCTAGACAGACATCTAAGTTAAAAAAAAAAGTTGACGAAACGATCCCAGAGTGGCGTAAACGCAGGATGAGAGGTTTTAGTAAAGAGACTGCACTGCAGAGACACCCACACCCTTAAGTTTGTAATTAAACCAGGCGCTTAGAGAATTCGCCCCAAAAAAATATATAGACAGCCATAAACAATTTGTAATTAACTACTTAATTACTTAAAATTTGTCTTGTTTACAATTTTTAGTGATTATAATTGTTAGGGATTATTTTGATAATTTGTTATAAATAGAAACGAGATGTTTGTTAGTAGAGACGACGCTTTTTGTATACATATTTGTATTTATCAAACTTTGACTTGTCCAATCTGGATGATTCCAACGCTTTTGGCCATAGTGAAGAAAAAAAAAAGTGAAAAAGACCAAAAATATGAATGTTGTTTGACTGGAAGAAAACTTAAGCGTTTGCCAATATTGTTCCAAAAAAAAATAAACATAAAAAAATATGTCTGATGTGAAGAAAAAAGAAGTGAAACAGATAAAAAATGAAAATGTTTTTAGAGTGGAAAGAAAGTTAGAATCCATTTATTTTGTGAACTTGATGTTTAATGTCGTAAACTAAATTGTTTTTTAAAAAAAAATATTGGTATCAAATGGTACTAGAATTTTTGAAGCATCAGACAAATGGCTCTGTACCCAAAAAATTGAATATCTTGTCAAATTCAAAAATCAAAAAAATTCAAATAATTAAAAATTAAAATAACTTATATGCTCAAATTTCATGTTTTTTGATATATTATTTATTTATTCTATTTAATTTGAATAATATTAATATTATAAATAATATTTTTTTAATAAATTAATATTATAATTAATATTATGTTCACTTCAAATAAGTCTATCTAAAAGAATTAAAAAATTACAGTGTTTTAAAACCTAATAAAATGGCAAAAAATAGAGATAATTTTAACGAAAATCACGTTATATCACAAAAATAATGACTCATTTGATCCAAAACAAAATAAAAACGTCTTTTTTTGTTATTTCTTTTCACTCTTAAATATTCAAAATAGTAGAAAATGCCAAAAACAATTTACCAAAAATTCTGTCATTGGCGCATCCACCATTTTTCAACTATTCTTTCAAAATCTATGAAATATCACAAAATAATTACTCATTTGAACCAAAATAAAAAAAAAACGTCTTTTTTTTGTTATTTCTTCTTTCTTTTGAAGATTAAGAATTAAGACAACTGTCATAAAATAATTTAATAAAAATTTTTTACATGGCGCATCCACCATTTTTCAACTATTTTATCAAAGTCATTAAATTATTACAAAATAATGACTTATTTGAACCAAAACAAAAGAAAAACGTCTTCTTTTGTTATTTCCTCTTATTTTTATTGTTTAAGAATGATAACAATTGCTATAGAAACAAAAGAAAGCTACAAAACCTCTACTTTTTTATAACAGAATTCGTCATTTTTTAAAAACTATAAGGAGTATTATGATGCAGTTTTCTCTATTTATTAAATTTCTATTATTTGAATTGATTTTTTTTATAAAACAATTAGATTTGAGATAAAATTTTTAAAAAACTAATTAATTTTTACAACTTGTCACAACGATGTGGTTACAGAATCAAAGGATTATATTTTTTTTACAATAAAAAATTAGCTTTCTATGCATTTATTAAATATGTATAGAAAAAATATTATGTGGGCTCTGACTTGGGCAATCTTGCGGCGAAGAATAAAAATTCTGTGCGTTCAAAAATCTCTTTTGATCTTGTTGTCAATTGGTTTATGGCAAAATGTAATTAATTATTATTGTTTTAAGTGTTTGTTTGCAAAAAATTTCAAAGTTATTTGTTATATAAAGCTAAAAATTGTAGAAAAATGCTTATCTCAGCTTATTAACAGGATAACAGGTCAGGTCAGGTCAAGGCAGGCATTGCTCAAAATTAACAAAAAAGAGTCAGACCGGATGTAAACTTGGTCACTTGATTTTATATTTTATTTAATAAATTATAACATGGGTTTTTAAATTTTAAAAATCACCAAAGAAAAAGGACAATATTCTTTTTTGCACATTCATTACAAAATGTGTGCTAATTATTCTTTTGTAACACCAATCTTCTGTTTATTTAATTAAAAACCGAGCTGATTTTTAGGTGAGATTACATGTTTCGTAGATTGTGAATGGTAAGTATGTAGGTGAATAATGTTCCATCATCCTTTCACTTTATGTTTGTTTTATTGTAAAAGAAAAATAGGCTTCAAGTGAAGTAAACACTAACATAAACAGCTTTTACAAAAATAAGCTCTCTTTTTCTGGCAACAAGCAATGGCGAGCCCATTATTTAATACCGCCTACGAGAATGTATTTTTAATCATGACAAAATATTTGTGTTAATGAATTCAACAGCCTAAATAATGAATAATTATTTAGCAACCTTGAATTTAGCAGGTTTGAACTATGCTTCAAATATTTTTTACAAAATTTTCAATTCTAAATCTAAATTTTTGCCTAAATCGTGGAACAAATACAGGAATAACTGCAACCACTTCTTGTTGTTGGCGGTTGACAGCTTTGCACTGACAGATGCCTACTAAAAAGTTAGTCGCTGTGACATAACCTACAATTTTTTTATGCCGTTACTAGGCAAATAAAAAAGTCTCTAAAAAGTGTTGCCAACCCAAGCAGCCATTTTTGTTATAGCACGAGTTTTCTTTTGATAATTTAAACAGACAAAACAAAAACGCAGATAATTGAAGCAAATTTAATATATTAATTTAATTCATTTAATTACCATTATTGCGTCTTTACATGTGCGATAAAATGACATTTGTCGGAAAAGTCCACTTTTGCTTTGTCAAATACAAGCGCAAATGCCAACTTTTGGCGCGATTTGAGAGAAAAAAATAATTAAATAAAGAATATTAAAATAATTTTATATAATTATCAACAATTTGTATCATAAAATAAAGCTAAGAAAACATCTTGCGTTTCTACAATGCAAATTCGCTTCAATTCGAAAGTGAATTAGAGCAAGTTCACGGTCGCATATGTTACTTTTACTGCAAGAAAAAATATAAAATAAACAAGCGGCTAGAGAAAGGCCACGTCTTAACCCAAATACCGATTCTCTGATGATCATATGTTGCAATTACAAAACTGTGTGTCCGAATCCGTTAATTAAATTACTTGAAAAAAAAAAGAAAAAAATAGAAACTGAGTAGGCTTATTTCCAATAAAACGTGTGCGAAGAAAGTAAATTACAAGAAGAGTTGTTGTTGTTGTCGTTGGCTTCTGCTTTTTCCTTAAAGAAGAAAAACATTAATTTCATTTCACATAGTGTTTGTTTTCCCTTAGGTTTTCCCTTAATCGTGTGATGTCTACTTTTACACATTGTGACACTTATTGCCACTAATACTGTTTTATAATAATTCAAAATTAGCTTTATTTGATAATTAATAAAAATTTTTATATAAAAAAAAATTAGTGTCGTAATGACAGTTTTTACCGCACTATTGTGGCAAAGTAAATAATTATTACAAATAAATTGCTTAAAACTATTTACTGGTATAAAATACACAGTTTGAAACATTTTGAAAATTAACTAAAGATGCTGTTTCCAAATTTATCGGCTCTTCTTTCTCTGTGCATGCAATTGATGAGTGCCTTATTTTCGTTGCAATTATCTTGACGTTACATGTAGAACCGACAGCAACTGAAGAGCCTATTGCAGTTCTTTTATTATTTTCAATTGACGTCTCCACATATCTCTCTGCAATACTGTCAGATTTCCAGCCTCCAGTATGCGAATCAGCCAGCAATAATGCCGAAGATCTCCAAAAACAATGTCCTGTATACGTTGCTGATTGATATAATCTTAATGCAAAAGCAATTTTCTTAGGAATATTGTATTCACTCTAACAGGCTGCTGGGTACATTTATCTCTCCTGTAGTTAAGAAAAAAGCGATCATGCTTAGTCTGACTGGAACGCAAGTTCATAACTTATTCCTTATTATAAATGTTTCCCTCTGTTACAGCAAAGTCTCGTATAAGTTTAGTTTTTGTATTCAGCAAAAAAATCTTTATAAAATCTCCTTCGTCTCAACTTCTCATCTCATCAAATTTGTGATTTCTGCACGTCTACAAGCACCGAAAATTAGAGGAAGAAAAGGATATTATAAACAAAAAAGATTTATTACAGTACACAATCAAAGAAAGAAAGAGAAAAGTAAACTTAAAAAATAGATACAAATAGAAACACTGTGAAAGCATAATGATGAAAACTATACCAAAGTATTGAAAAAATTAAAACAAAAAAAAAGAAAATGATGATCTAGATATAAAAATACTCAGTAAATATAAAAATCAAAAAAAAAGCAAAGTTATAAATGATTGAAGATACAAAAAAATGTAAAATGTGTAAAACAGAACCAGAAATTGAACATATGACAAAAGAGATAGTAAATCAAAAATCATAAAAACACAGAAAACAAGATAAAAGGAATAAAAAAGATAAGAAAATTTGAACAAGAAAAAAACAAAAGCAAAGCTTAAAGAAAATAAAAGTAACATTATGGATATCCATATAAATATTCTTATTCAACCGTTCGTGGAGCAAACATCCAGCAATTTTGCTGAATTCAAGAATATTATTTTTTCAATTATATAAAAATTCTTGAAATTTCCAACTAGCTTTAAACTAATAATTTAAGATATAAATTAAAAACAAAAACCACAAATTGTGTTTTAAGCTAAACAGAAAACATATTTAAAGTTTGTTTTTCGAAAATACTCTCTCCAGACGTATCAACGATCATATTATTTAAATTGCCGAGTTTAACATCTAAAAACATTTGAACAATATGACATAAACATAATAATGCTGCTTTCTGTTCTAACTAAAAGTAAAATTTTGACCACCTTTAAGTTCCAAAGATCCTAATGGCGACCGAAACAGAGAATATTTACCCATTTTAGTATTAAAGAAATGAATGAAATTACAAGAATTTGGAAAAGCAGTAAATGCAATTTCTTTTTTTGTCAAATAGTATAACAGTATCCGGCCTATTGAATTCAATTCTTGAAGCATAATTTGGCGCTTACAGACACTGAAAATAAATACAGTGCAAGCGTCTTCTAAGCAAGACCAACATTGCAAACTTTTTTAAAAGAATCAACTACAACATTTAGTGGCGCGGTGCCCAGGTGGCTGAAGACAGTGCTCTCAGAGCCTGTCCGAGTAAGTGGCGTGAATTCAAGTCCCACGCAGGTAAAAATCTCTTTCTAAAAACAAGATTAATTTTATCTGGCCCTGGGTTTATCTTAACTTTAAATACAATATTCAAACCATCCTATATTATCAAAAATTTTTTTTTGTAGACCACAAAAACTGGAAGATAGCTTGCAATTTCTACATAAAATTATAGTAAAATTTTAAAAAATCGGCGCTAAATTTATAACCATGATTGGAAAAGGTAATAAAGTCCAATCGAAAAAAAAAATTCATCAAGATTCTATAAAAGGTCTTACATGGCATTCCTCGTATCAGGAATTTCTCTATTACTGGCTAAGTTATCGCTAGCTTCTTGATTAAATCTATTGCGGACATAAGGATCCTCTCCTTGCCGTAGTCCACCTCGCGAGATGTATCCAGCTTCATCGAAGTAATTCCAGGAAAGCCTCCCATCCGTCGTCTCCAAGCTTTGTAGAACCAAAGGAGCTGCTGGTCCTGGAGCGGACTCGTCGCTGTATTGTGCCATCGTGACGCCTTCTTTCAGTCTTAGGGCACGATTTTCAGTCTGAAAAAAAAACGAAATACTGTTATGATTAAATAATAACGATGGTGAAAGGTTCAAGATGCTGCAATTTGGATTTTTCACACAATTAAAATGATCTGACTTAGATTAACTGTTTGAACTTTCACTTCCGCGATCCATGGTAAATTGTGTGAATTCAAATTGGATACACTTTTAGACATTGCAGGGCTACTTAAATAAAAAAAAGCTCTAATATTGTCAGAAAATCTATTTAAAAATTGTATAAAATATAAATTAAATCAGTAGTTTGTGGAAAAGCCAAAAATATCGACATCCTCATTCTAGCCTGCCAATAAAAATGCCGTCTGTAAGCCAATAATATTTACATTCCGTAATGTTACCAAATAAATTACTCATTCTAAAATCGTACAAAACACTGGTTTAGTTTGAACCATTGTCGGCAGAAAGTTCACAATATCAGAACCGCTACTTATTTGTATTTCTGACATGCACATGCTTACAAGTTCCTAATAATACATAATCTTTGGTAAGGATTTCAATACATTTTGCAGCTTGAATTAAAATAAATCACAAATTCATGCAAAACATACCCAATTTGGAAACAAATAAACAAAAATTAACATGAGACATGGTTATTCAACAAGATGGTGCCACAGCCCATGCTGTAGCTCAGACAATAATGTTGATAATCAAATAATCAGCCGAAAACAAACAGTCCTTGGCCATCTTTAAACCTTTTTGTGACAATTTTTAGATATTTGAAAAATTTGTGTTTAGAAGACAAATTGGAGGATTTTGTCTGCACAATTTCTTCCTTAGAAGTGCAGCAATTTTGCAAAACACCGTTTGGGCTTGTATCTATAATTATACAAACTTTTATTAAGAATAATTAAATTTACAATATTTTCTGTTTTCAAATTTATCAATTTACAAGTTTGTATATCGGCAATTTATTATGTAAACAATTATTAGCAGAGATATCGGTAAAAAAGTCAATAGACAAACTGTAATAATCTTATAAATCGTAAACGGTAAGTGTTAAAATATTAAACAAAAAAGATAGCAAATTTAATTATCTATAATAAAAATTTATATAGTTATAGAGCTCAAGTGCACGCTTACGAAGATACAAGCTTAAGCGGTTTTTTGCAAAATGGCGGCACTTTCACATAACCTAACAATTTTTTGACAAATCACAAAGCGGCACACTTTTCAATTTTCTTTTATTATAAGATTTTCATCATTTATAAATAATATTAGTAAAAACAATTAACAGAACATGAGGTGCTAGTATTATAAGTATTATTTCAAAAGTGTATAATTTCCAAAATGAGCTGGTTAAATAAGCATTAAAGCAAATCTATTATATCGCACAACTGTGGGAAAACACTGCAAACTTAGAATTTCCCCGAGACGCTCAAAGTTTGCGAAAACTAAACAATTCACAAGTTTAATAATTTTCCAAAGCTGCTTGCAAAGTTTGTTGTGATTCGAAGCACGTGAAGCTACAGTGTTTTAGGTCAACAGTGAATGTAACATTAATTACATTTTTGCTATCAAAGCAACACGCAAAACTAATTTCATGTTGTAACCTACCGTAAATACTACAAATCCTAAAATTATCTGTATTTCATAGCAAAAAATAAAACTAAATTGATCCAAAAAATTGTTTTTTCTTAGTAACATAATGTATTTTATAATTTAATTTAAAAAGATAGATAGGTATCGAACTTTAGCTAGAACAGTATTTAAAAATTCAGGTTAAAACATATTTAGTTTCATCCCCAAGGACTGGCATTCGTATAAAAGTTAGGAACTTTTTCATTCTTATATTATGCTCTGTCAGCCTGGTAGTATAGGACTTAAGTTTTGAGAAAAAATCTGCTCAAAACTCAATTAGACATGATGATCTTTTTCCCAAAACTGTATGTCCCATACGTTACTAGCAAAACAAAAATATAAGACTTCTACTTTGAAACCGAAACAGTATTTCCCCACTTTAGCCTTCACTCAGTACGCTTTATTTCAATCAGCACCTCCTGATTTTTTTTAAATTATTAATGTCACTTGACAAAATTCAGCACCTTCTCGCAGATTCTGGTCATTTCTTATCTCCTTTCCACCCCGTTGATGTCTCTCTCACTCAAAAACGCAACGATTTTTAGAATAGATTAAAAAGAATTTTAAATCTATTTCAAATTTACAGCAGTTTTCTAATGAATTGATGCGCTAACAGCAAACACAATAAAAGATAAAGAAGATATACGGTTTTTAGCGAAGACCAGAATACAAATATTTGCTTAGCTGTTGATCGTGCAGTTTGAGGCAAATAGCACATTTTGTCTCAATTTTTTTTTCAAAAATCTAATTAGAGAGGTGTATTAATAAATTTCAAAGAAAAAAGTTGTTTTTCATAAGTAGTGTGACCTATGACTTATATTTAATGTTAATTTGCCTTTCTGCTGCAGTTCAAATTGAAAATTGCTGCTTTTTTTGATCAACGATGTCAATTTCTGGATAGATAAAGCTTTCCAAATCTATCTCCTTGTATACTCGGCAAAAGCACTTAATATTTAAGGTGAGATTAGCTAATAGGATAGCTAATCCTTTCCACGACAGCAATCTGTTTTACCGATTATATCGATAAATTTGCACAGCAATTAATGCTCGAGGCTTAAGAGACAATTACAATGCGAGCGAGAACAACTACTTTCATAATTAGCATCCAAACACATTTTGTGTTCATTTGTAAAGATCCAGGCAAATACAAACATGAGAATTTAAATAATGCAACAATGCTGATGTAAATTTATTAATGAATGTGCTGTAAACATGGTAAGTTCATTGTTTTCGTGCCTAACTGTACAGGAAAATTTATGCTTTTGTAACACATTTTGGTTTATGATCGCCAAAATCTATGTGACATTGCAATAAATAAACAAAAAAATGTATATACTCTGCCTGCAATGTACAAAATACATTGTTTCGCATTTTTTTTTATATTTGTCAAAAAAAAAAACATTAGCGGTTAGCACGCTACAACATGAGTTTACGAATTTTTCTATAAAAATAGATTGATCTTGATTGAGAGGAAAAGAGAAGCAAAGCAATTGAGACAGAGATAGAGACATAGAGAAACAAGAAAGGAAAAAAGAAATTAGATATAATGGAAAATAAGACAGATTAATTACAGAACAACTATCAAGCTCTCTAAAAAGAGAAATAGAGAGAGAAAAAAAGAAAGAAAATGATTGCAAGATTCAGATGTGGAAATGATCAACGAAAAAACAGATTTTAGATGGGGGAAAATGAAAGAAAATGCAGGATGTGTGGAAGAAAAAGAGAAGCATTAGAGCACATTAGACAACAGTAAAAAACAAAAATTAAAAATAATCATCAGCGATGATTAGCACGCTACAGTATAAGTTTACTAATTTTTCTAAAAAAAATCGATAGATCTAGATCTTGATTGAGAGGAAAAATAAAACGAGGCAATAGTTGGATAAAAAAATGAGAAACAGAGAGAAACAAGAGAGGATGAAAAAAATTAGAAAAGGCATATATAATTTAAAATATGAGAGATTAATTACAAAAGAACTACCAAGCTATCTAAATAGAGAAATAGAGAGAGAAGAAAGAAAAAAATGATTGCAAGATTCAGATGTGGAAATGATGAGAGAGAAAACCGATTTTGGATGGAGGAAAATAAAAGAAAATGCAGGATGTGCGAAAAAGAGAAAGAAACATTAGAGCACACGATGAAGAAATGTGTGGAGGTAAAAGAAAGTATAGGACATAATGAAAGGAAAAAGAATGAATAAAAATTATAGAACGATAAAAAAAGAGAGAGGCTGGAAAGAGAGAAGAAGAATTAGAAAAAAACAAAAAAGCTTAAGTTGGAGTTTTTTAGCGAACCCTGTATAGTGTGGAAATAAAGATTATTATTATTGTTCAATTTGTTTTTTTTTTCAAGAATCTATAGTTTTAACTTTATCGCCTTATTGATCTGGTAACTTCAGCACGTCGTAAACGTCTTCGAAGATGAATTGTTCAAGGCAAAGCCACCATTTTTAAAGCAAATTAAATTTGTTTTTTTTTTATTTACGGCCATTACTTAATCTAGAATTACGTAGATATATGATACCGCACATAAATCGAGTTGCGACGTCACGTTTATAAAATCCTTAAAGCACCTCCTCCTATTCCCTTGCTTCCCTGAAAAAGAAAGCGGGAAAAATATAATCGCAAACACTTCGTGGCGAATAAAAGTTTATGAATATACCTATAATTTATTTAGAAATGTGAATGGAAAATATAAAAAAGGGAATAAATTTTCTGACACATTTTTCTTTGGATAAAAAAGGACAAAAAGAATGCAGAAAAAAAACAATTATTAAATTAATAAATTATCTAATCATTTTGGTAGGTTTACTGTATCAGTCCCAAAGCTGTACCATTTTTCAAGAATATTTCTATGGGATCTCAAAAGGACTTTTGACCACAATCTGTTTGCTACAGAAAAATGTGTGCTCTAAATCTTAGCAAATGCTACTAAAATTTTTCCCAAAGTCTATAAAATATAAATGGAGTAACTCGCTAAAGTCGTAAATTTGATTCAATAGAACAATTTACTAAAAAGTTTGTATTTCGCGCATCCACCATTTTTCAATATTTTTACTAAAAAGTCTATAAAAAATCATAAATGTTAATTTTTTTCCTAATCTACTAACTTCTGTTTATAGTAATTTGATTAACTTGTGAATTTAATACAGTAATTGAACAATTTTTTTAAATATTGCATTTGGCGCCTCCACCATTTTTAAACATCTTGACCCAAAGTCAGTAAATCTTATTTTAATTTTAATTTTTGAAGCTGATATCTCGCAAAGTTGCAAATTTTTACATTTTCTTCTTAAAAATAAAGTTTTTCTACTTTAAATGACTCTACCAGAAGAATGTTGAGAAAAAAACAATTTTCTGCATAATTTTCTTTATTACTAATGTCATCAAACCAGAGTTTGAGTACTAAAAAAAGCATTGACCTCATATTAAAATAAAAAAAAAAGTATGCTTTGTCTTACTGTGATTTTATAAAGTGAAATTGGCTAATAACGTGTACTCTAGAACCATGCTTGGAAATTATTTTAATTTCCATTTATTTATCCATGGGTACGTATTATTTTCTACGCTACTATTTCCTATATGGAAACAATGATATTAAAGGGGAATGCAGTAAGTCTCCACTGCAATTGTTTCGTAAGTAATTTTCCGCAATATTATTCAGCATAGGGCTACCTAGGTCACGTTCTTTACAAAGAGAAAATTTTTACTCAATTATTGATATATTTTGTGGATATAGTCTAGAAATTATATTTTTCACGAAAATTGCTATTTATTTTTGGTTTTCCATAAAATTTGGCTTTGAGGTGTCAAATGTTGATTTTTATCAATTGTTTTGCAAAGATTCAATTAAAATGAATAGATAATACTTTTTATTTTTTAGTGACATGATATTGTTGATTTTCGTCATGGATACGATATATGAAACGTATCTCATATCTCCCTTGGGACTTTGTAAAGTTTTTCATCCTCACAGACATGGTTACCATGCATTTGCAGCAATTACACATTCACGCATTCTCGGATGTTGTTATTTTTCATATAATTTTATTAAGAAAGCAGTAATGAGATACTAAAAAATAAAATATTTAATGCACTACGGGAGATATTCTGTTTTTCACCCTCGGTAGACTTACAAACCGCGGGCCTCCGGCCCTTGGTCTGTAACACGTCAACCTCGGAGAAAAAACATTCATATCTCCCTTAATGCATAAATATCTATTTTCACACAATGAACCAGCTGACATTTTTTTTTTTAGTTTATGAGCGGTTAACCAATTCATCATGTGTCAAAATTATTGTCAGTTGGTTTTAAAAGTCATTGTATAGCACAACTGTCGGTAAAATTTCTGTTCCTAAAATATTGTTTTGACCAGATTAATAGAAAAAAGAAACTATATCTAACAGACAAATCTAGATGTTCATTTTTATTAATCAAAAAACATTTCATTCTCTTCTAGAATCTTCTTAAATTATTTGATTGATGATGATTAATTAGTTTTAGTAATATTGCATTCTTTAAAGTAAAGATCAATCATTAATTAGATCCAAAAATTAATTTAATTATTTAAAGTGGCAAAGTACTTTAAAAAATCTGTCAACAAGCAATATCTGTACAATCACAATCTTTTGTCCAGTTCGCTCAAGATTCACTTTAAAAATATCAAAAATCACAATTTCAACAGCACTTAATGCCATCCATGTCCTTAATTATCCTCAAATGAAAGTATAATTTAAGCAAAAAATCGAAACATTGATAGTCTAATGACATAATTTCATGACAGTGAAGGTCGTACATTACTTTCTAAATTTCTCGATTCAAACTTTAGTATTTTTCTCACTTAATTATAATAGTAGGTAAGCTAAACATAGTTTATCAAAATTAAACATAATTAAATCTATTTAAGATTGCACAATTGACAGTTGATGAGATCTTCCTTTCCCTAATAAGATTTAAAAAAAGCCTGCGCTTCCTACACACTTCAGATCGCAAATTACGTATTTTTTTTTAATTTGAGGTCTACTAACCCGATAACTTTTACCCTACAAGGATCCGCATAATTGTATTAATTAAATATTCTTTCTTACGGAAAGTTCAGCATTATAATCATATTAATTAAAGAGAAATGGCCATTTCTCAAAAATTCTCTCAAAATTGGAACAGACGTAATAGTGGCGAATGCAAATTAAGTGAACACTTCCAATAACAAAACTCCAAAAACACTTTTTTTAAGTAACGGATGAAAACAGAACAGAAATAGATGACATTATATTTAAACCACTCTTCAGTCAGACAATCTTCTGGAAAGAAAGAATTATTGGACAAGGAAAAAATCGAACTGGATCTCATTTCCTGAAAGCTGGAAGTTCTAGTGTTTCTAAGCTTTATTTTTAGATTGATATTTACGCTTAAGTAATAAGTTTCCATTCAGGAAACCAAAACAATATCAAACTTGTCTGACATTGTCACAAAACTTTTAAAACAATCTAAATGTTTACTGATTTTTCCTCAAATGAATTATTAAAGTAACAAATGGCCAATTTTAAATATTTAAGAAAATATTGGTCATTGAAAATCTGCTAAAAAATTTCTAAAATTGTCTATTTTAAAATATTTTGATAAGTCTAAGATCATTAATTAACTTCTTCGAAAATTAAATGGTAGCGCTGTAGTAAACAATATCACTATTGTTCTAATTTTCTATTGTTTAAATTTTTTTTACTTAAGAAACGGCATTATAGCGAAACGTTGCCAAACTTTTACTTAATGCAATTAATGAATTACAAAAGAAATGTATACAAGGCGACACATCGCATTTCCTTATTTTCAGCGGTTCCCATATCAGTCAGAATTTATTACTTATACTAACTGCATACATATTTAAAAGGATATGTTCACTTTCCTTTCTATTTAGATTTCAGATGTCTTTACAATTAGATCGATGTATACGATACGCATTGACACAAATTAGGGAAGAAAATAAAGTAGAAAGTTTGCTGTTCACTGCTTTAATTTACTTTTATTAGGTACTGCGAACCAACAACAATAACAATTATTTATATCCTAAGTTTTATAATCCTAAACAATGCACCTAATTACTCAAAAAAGTGTCGACAGATTATTCATCAAAGTCTCAAAAAATAACTCATTTTAACCAAAATTTTTAAAAAAACGTCTTTTTGGTTATTTTTTCTCACTTTTAAAGATTGAAAATGGTAGAGACTGCCATAGAACCATTTACTAAAAATTTCTATTTGGCACCTCCGCCATTTTTCAACTATTTTTATCAAAACCTGTAAAATATTACAAAATAATTCATTTAAACCAAAATTAAAGAAAAATCTCTTCTTTTTGTTATGTTTTCTCACTTTTAAAGATAAAAAATGGTAGAGACTACCATAAAACAATTTACTAGGACTTTAATATTTGGCGCCTCCACCATTTTAACTATTTTATGAAAGTCTGTAAAATATTACAAAATAATAACTCATTTGAGCCAACATAATGTAAAGTAAAAATAATCTCAATTCACTCATCAATTCAGCAATAAGCTGTTTTAATTTTTGACAGTCTAAAATAGATTTTAATAGTACAAAAATAAACACCATTGATTAAAGAAAACAACCAAAAAAAGTCAGCCTTAACAATTATATTTGTAAAACTAAACAAAGTAAAATTTCCATTTCGACTGCCTTTAAATGATAAATTAAAGGTTAAATAAGCAAATCCAAAATCGATGATACTAAAGAAAACACTAATTAGGCAGACACTAATGCGGTGCGCCGGAACCAGTCGTAAAATTGTTTGCTTTGCTATTAGTAACATAATGATAATAGACTCTCTATTTGAGCATTAATTTGACGTTCTAAAAGTCAAAAAATTCTGTATTCTGCCGGTTTATTGAGGTTAAATTTAGAAATATGTTTCTAAATAGAGGCATACAACTCCATTAATCATAGCACCGTTTACAATAACAGCTTATCCTTTCTTTCCGCTTGATTTATTTCAAAACTAGATCACAGAGAGCATGCTGTGCATTTAGCTACCCTGCGATGTCCGTAAGGCTTAGGCTGAGAAGTGAATCATTTAATATAGCCGAGAAAGCTAAGATATAGCACTATACAATCTGTATTTATTCGAGCCAAAACTTTTTCCTTAAATTACTTAGATAATGGCCATTTTTTAACTGAAGAAAAAAACGAATACACTTAATGTCACCCTGTATATCAGTCTTTTATATCCCGTATATATGTTACCAGCCAAACCCAATTTTAGATCGCACTAATTTCGCCTAGGCTAAATCAGTTCTCGCTACAAGTAAAAGAACAAATCATTATAGCCTAGGCCAAACTTGTTCACCCTATAAATAATAGAATAAACCTGTTTAGCCTAGGTTGAATCAGTTTATCCTAGATCGAATTCACATGCTTTCGGATAAGCTGGTACGTCTTAGCCTAAACTAATTCTGCCTAGTCAGAAATCAGTTCAGACTAGGCATACAAACTAGGTAGAATTAGTTCAGACTAGGACGTAAGCGTTCATCCGAAAGCATAAAAATTCCAACTAGGATAGACCGATTTGACCTAGGCCAAACTCGTTTATCCTAGATCAAATCAGTTTATCCTAGTTAGAACTTGTTTTAAAATAAACAGCCTAGACTAATTTTTAAAATTAGTTTAGACTAGGCATACAAATTAGGTGATATTTGTCAGACTAGGGCGTACTTATTCATTCTGAAGCATTTACATTCTATTGTTCATCCTGTTAACGATAGGACAAACCAGATTAGCTTAAGCAATACGGATTTGTCTATTGAGTATAAGAAAAACTGATTAGGCCTAGGCTAAACTAGAGTTTTTAAGTAGTTCAGTTGAATTTTATAAAAAAAAAATCTTTTTGTATTCTGCTCTTCATCTGTTTTTCATCAGTCATCTGTCAGTTCACTGTCAAACTGGGTTTGGTTGTAGTCTATTGAGTGCTGTTTCATATTATAGCATAATATGAAACTTAAGATTTTTACCACTGGTAGTCATGTATTTAACATGACCAGGAACGGAATCAGGGAAAGACCAGCGTAGCGGTCTCATTGCACTTTTGACTGTAAAAAATATTAATATTGTAGCCGTGTCTACCAGTGTTACATTTTTCTCTCAACTATTATTTAATTTCATCCTAAATTATTCGTATTTTATTTTTGCAACAGTCACTACTCTCATTTCCGCGTACTCAAAGTTGTATAATCGTGTAATGCAATGCCACAACATTAGCAATTAACTAATAATAAATGAAAGCTTCACGTTATAAACTAAATTAGAATTAAACACTCTCCAAACTCTTGCACACAACAAAACCAAAATGTAAAAGCAATAATCTAAAAAAAAAAAACAAAAAACGGCGTTGACTAATAGCGCAGTGTTTTGCCTAATTACATAGGGTGGTGTGTTGATGAGAACGAGTTCAAAAATTAGGAAACTCCATTACGTTTAATTAGTTATTATACATAAAACAATAACAACATCCGGACAAACGATAGAAGAGAATTCCGGTTTTTCTTTATGAGAACTGGAGCAGGTTTGTTATAACGGAGCTCAGAACCGCTGGGCATTGCCCATATTGAATAAATATGCCCAAAATAATTTTAATGTCACATAGGCTTATTTACAAAAATTATCTACAAGTAGCTAGCAAGTAGTGAAATTAATATTCTGATCTATATCTTTCAGAGAGCGATTCAACGCGTTTAGTTTGACACAGAATCAAGCTAAGACTCTGATTTGGTTTTCCATAGGCGTCCTTTATCTAAATAACTAGCTGGCCCGGCGAACTTTGTTCTGCCTTAGTTTTGTTATTTTATTTTTTTTTTTTTTTGTCATTTGTTTTGTTATTATATGTCAGATGCGTTTACGTTTTATATTGTATGTCACGTCACACGGAATGGGATAAAAAATATTCTTTGTTAGGCTACTGGTTCTAAACAACCACTTCACCAATTTTCAGCCAAATCGGTCATAAATAGATATAGACCCCAAAAACTATAAAAATGATACCCAAATTAATTATTCACATTTATTACCTTTTTCACATTCATTTTACAACCCTCTTTAACTTAAATATCATTTTCAAAATCAACGACCTAAAATTCCTCGAAAATACCCATATCGTTTTCTAACATTTTTATCCCTAGAACACTCTCTTTTCATCCTCCTAAGAGTAATTTTTTAGAAAGCAGGAAACATACCTATCTATTTTTTTTTGAGAACTTAGGCAATTTATGGGAAAAATTATGAAAACGACATCAATCTTTAGACATTTAGCCCTCTTTCCGCCCTATCAAGGAATGATAATATTTTACTTCTAAAATTTCGGATTTAAACATAGATATTATTTTTAAAATAAACAATCCAAAATTTTTGAAAATCATACTAATATTGATACTTGTCATTTTTTGTTCCTATCCCACTTCTTTTTATCTCTTTGTTAATAAAAAGTATTCTATTCTTTTCAATCAAATCCAGTCATCATAATTTTCCATACAAACTTTCACCCAAAGTTGTTATATGGGAAGTTGTCTCATGGAAGACGATTAACATGTAAACGCACGGTCCGACTTTGGTTGGTGGTGGGGGAGTGGATCGATTTATTTGGAACGGTAATTTGCCGAGCCTCACCGAACGTTTCCGACATCGCAATTCTAATTTTGACTTTAACCCTTCTTTTAGAGGGTGGTTTCTGGAATAAAAAGTATCCTATAGCATTCTCCTGGCTCTAAACTACCTCTTTGCCAATTTTCATCTAAATCGGTTCAGCCGTTCTTTAGTTATAAGTGAAGTAACATAAAAGACGACTTTCTTTTTTATATATAGATTGTGGATCACACGGTATTACACAGTATATGTGACAGTAACAAAGACTGTTTGAGTTGGCAATCCTACATTTTATTTTAAAATAGTACTACTGCAACCGTTTTCCGTGACACTTTAGACACTGACAACATCATTGACAAATGTCAATTAAAAAGTTAGTCGCTGTGATATAACCTACAATCTGTTTGTCAAATATTTCTCAAACAAGCGTATCCTGAGTGTTGCAACTAGGCAAATAAAAAAAGTAAACATGTTGACCACGCTGTATATCGTATTGTAATGTTTAATTTGATTCTCGTGTAATAATAATTGTGTTAAATAAATCAAAGCAATTTTGACATTTCTGTCACAACTTTTTATTCCCAATTTGCGTAAAACGTTTCTTTCATCATTTTGAGGAAAGAATTTGCAACATTTTTGAGGTTTTTCTTAACTTGCTAAGATTTATTCAGCTGGAGTCTGAAAAATTGGTAAAAGGAAGAGAAGAATGCAAGGAATATAAGCGGCTTTATTTTTATAAGAGCCTTATTATATAAGTGCTCCTCGGGTCTTTGTCCTTTTATCACAGCTATATTGAATTTTGCAACAATATTATATTAATCAAGTATATTAATAACTTTATGACAATAGTAATATTTTTCAACACATTAAAGCAATATCACTGTCAAGCAAGGTTTTAAAATTCTTTTAATAATTAAAATGTTCCATAAATTCAATCAATATCACCATATATAGCAATTTCTATAATTATCGAAAAATTGCAACTACCTTAAAAAATAATACTAAGGTACCCAAGCCAGAATTTCAAAAATTTAAAAAAAAATAGTTTTTTTAAGCAATTTAAAGAGTTTTTAATTAATGTTCCTTCGAAAACTAAATTGGTTCTAAGTATAACTCCCAGCGCTGCACTTTAAACTCCAGCCTGCTTGATTTCTAGCTATATCTGTTAGGCGGCTCAATTATAGTCACAATGGATTATATTATGCAATTAAAATTACTTCATGTAGTAATGTATTCAAACATCCGTGCCGAAAATAAATAAAAGTAAAAAAAACACGGTAACTCAACGTGTAAACCACGCTAGATGCAAAAGAGTGTTTGTAAACAAGGACTTCCAAACGTTTAAGAGATAATAACCTGAATCTCTATTAAAGATGTTTAGGTGTTTTACAATTTCAATTTCTTCTCTGATTTTTCTGTAAAAAATTCTTATTTACAAATCAAAGAAGATTCATTTAGACAAATTTTGTGACCGGTGTCTAGATGATGTTCAGTTAGTGATGACTGTGACCATAAACCCGAATTAATGAACCTTTTATGTTCAGAAGCTCGAAGTTTAATTGAACGTCCTGTTTTCCCAATGTAAACTTTGCCACAAGAGCACAGAATTTAGGCATCTACAAAAACAGATTTGACCATCTAACTTGAAACCGGCCTTAGCATTTCCAGCATAACATAAAAAAATAATCGTCTATAAATCTCTTGAACGCCGACATAAGTGGAGTAGTCAGTTAAGATAAAGAATTTATAGCACTTCGTTGGCGAACTTATCGAACAAATGGTAAAAATCCGCTTCATTTACGACCACGAATGGCCCTTAATTACAGAAATGGTTAGGTGAAATTCTACAAGAGCTTCGAGCTGTTATCTTAGACTCTTATCAACAGTCAATTCAGGAACAAATCGCCTCCTTCAGTTCCCTTTTTGTAAAACTAATTTCAAGAAACCAAATGTTTGCCACAAAACACCAAATTTCAAAACTAATTCAATCTTGGCAAACATTCAAAAAGCATATTTTGGTGTGATAGCAATAATTTGTTGTGATGATTAAACCAAATATTTTATCTACACTCTCATAGACCTATCAACAATATTGGCTGATTTAAAAAGCAAGAAAGCTATTCGTTTTAAAGAGAAAAAAAAAATATATGAAGACAGAATGAGAGAAAGAAGAGAGTGTAAAATATAGAACAAAAAATAATAAAACGCAAAGATAAGAATGAGAAACAAACTAGTATTATAGAAAGAGTTATTGGTAGCCCTTTACATCAACATCCAGAAACCATATTTCCACATTTTAATTTTTCAAATAAAAAAAACAGCTAGTCGGACAACTAAATTATCATATTAACGCCTTTCACCTGAAACGCATATCTAAAATACTTTTGACTCTTGCCATTGGCATTCAATTTTATTTATTAATTCCAGTTTTTTTTCCTGCAATTGACTAAACAATTAAAAATTCATAAATTAGTGCTAATTACTTGAATAATAAATAAAATTATCAGAAAATGTAGAATGGGTATTTAGTACGTTTTCGCTATAGTGTTAAACGGTGTAAAAAAATCATTTATCAAAATTTATGCCTGTGTTGTTCACTCACCGAATACATATTTAATTAATTTTTAGTAAGACAGCTCACATTATTATTTATTACTTTCTTGTTGTGGGTTGTAACACAAATTCTTCCTTTCTTGTGGAGAATTAAACAATTTTATTAATGGGAAGCAAACTCACATTATTTAAATATTTAAAAAAAAAACATAGCTCCAAGCATCTTATAAGAGTACAAAATGATCCGTCTGTTAGACCTCTTATACAAGAGAAGTATCAGTTTTCTCGTTAAATATTTTTTTCTGTAATTAGTCTCTGTTTAAAATGCTTTCAACACATTAAAGCCTCCATTATCTATTCATCATTATAGTGCTCACCTTAATATGATATTAAAAACTAATTACTAACATTGAGATCACGCCATGTAATTATAAAAGTATGCATTCCAAAATAATACATCATTAAGCTTAACAGCAAAATGCTTTTCAATATTTCGTGGATTTAAAAAATAATACATTAACAATGTGAATAAAAACAAAAACCTATCTAAAAAATTAAAATGTCAGACGGCTTACAAAAAATGTCTACTTGCAAAAGATAATCTAAATTCAAAACGCCCTTTCATGAGGAGAGTCGACTATTTGCACGAAAAAGAGAAATGTCCGTAATAAATTATATTTCAGTACATACTCAAAGAGGTCTAAGAAACAACTTTTGGATATATTAATGTGGCGCGCTTGAGTTACTCCAATTCCCTAAGAAATTGCATTAATGAAATTGATGTACATCATAAAAAACCGGTAACGCCAAACTAAAAAAAAATTATCAAACAAACCATACTCCCGCATTTTTTGTTTATAATTTGTAGTACTTGTTAATTTCTGACATAAACAAAACAGATCATAAATAAACTAAAATAAAAAAAAATAGCCTAGCCTCATTTGGTTTCTAAAAATGTATGGCGCCATTGTTTGCAAAAATACTCTAATAAACGGCCAATCAACTTTTTTCATAGCTGATATGATTTTAGACAGCATATTAATGTCAAAAGACATACTTGATTACAAATGGTTTTAATCACCCGTTATATAATAGATTAGATTTTTCACGCGGATTTATTTTTATAAATGACTCATTTTTTTCTAATTTTGCTCTATGAGAGGAGCGATACAACTGCCCTATTTTAAAAACAAAATTCAATACATCTTTCTTAACTTACTAAAAAATTTTATTTTTACAAAAAATGGCCCAATTCCAATGACCCAATCGGTGTCACAATTTGAAAAGCTACTGAACAGTGTAATTAAATTAATAATTATTAATTAAGAACCATAGACTGAGCCCCAGTGCAGACAACCTAAAAATCTAAGCGCCATCGTCGTCTTCCAATGAATAATTACCACCGGAAATAGAATATCAGCAAAACTAATCAGCGTTTCCGACACTAAGCTATCCGCAAAAACATAGATTGCTGTAGTAATGACAGAAAAGAAAACAATTTTACTACTGTACTATTTTTACAGATTGATGCGCAAAATAAATAGAACACTATAAATTTAGCTCTACAGCCTGACCTGTACCTAAATGTCAAAGTACTCAACTAATAAAATCCAAGCAAATTCATTCAAATTAGATCCGTAGGCTTGGCAGATTACTTGGAGATATGTACTGCAACCCCTTAAGGTTCTATTGTACTTCATACATTCACAAACAAGCGCACAGACACCCATAAGCCCGACAAAAGTATCCGGCGTACTTTCGTTTGGCCGACTGATCCACCGAGGTCTCTATTTGTAGATTTAGCCATGTGTTGTTCTTATTGGAATTCTTCAGAGTGACCTATTTGCATTATATATAATTTTTCATCTTTAGCTTCTAATAGATGTCGCTATTTTTATCCCTGGTCTCCTCTACAATGTAATAGTAAAATATTATCAATGTCACAATAATAACACTTTCCTGGCATTGCACGATTAACAACAACTGGCAGTTACATATTTCAATAATTTATAAAAAAAAATTTAGCAAATTGGTCATTACTAAAATCAATAGTGGGGAAGCAGCTTTACCTAATTTTGCCTAATTCCCTCCAATTAAAATTACTTCAGCAAACTGTATTGTTAAAACTTTCTCGTTCGAGAATCCATTCTGAAGCCGCATTAAAGAGAACATTACGTAAGGCGACCGCAATCTTCTATTAAACCAGTAAATTACATTAAAGCACAAAACTTTATTGCTCTTACATTTTTATGGTTTTTAGATAATTAGAAAATCTTCATGAAAGATTTAGACGAGTCATGAAGAAAAGTAAACAAAGTTTAACGAGGCAGTAAATTTGATGTGAAATAAATAATAGTAAGCAGGACGTAACTACATTGAGCAAATAGATCTTTTAGTAGTAATAATCGCAAAAAATAATCAAATACACCGTGCGATCCTCATTTGTTTAGATAGGAAGAGGCTATAAAAAACAAAATCAAACTCTTAGCTTCATTTGTTTTTTGACTTTTGTCAAGTTTGTTGGTTAGGTTGTTACATATTTCAAGAAAAGTACTGGTAGGTCAACAATCAGAACACAAATGTTGAGCCACTTGTCCCAACTGGCTACTATCAAAGAGTTTTGAGGAAAGATATACAGCTTTTCCCAAGCTCAACGTGTAGAAATTTAACTAGAGTGAAAAAAAAAATGTCAAACTAACCGCACTAAGAAAGCTAAGATTTGATTTTCCACAGCCTCCATTATTGATCACACAGTATTATTATGTTATAGATAGATAGAAAACCTAAATTAAATAACAACACATACGATTGTTGCCTTTATTTACATTTATTGTTCTAGCAGGTCTTTGTAAATGTTGAAAACTGTACCTGACCTGACTTGACCTGGCCTAACCGCACTAAGAAAGCTAAGATTTTGTTTTCCACAGCCTCCATTGTTGATCACACGGTATAATAATGTTATAGATAGATAGAAAACCTAAATTACATAACAACAGATACGATTGTTACTTTTAAGCAGGTCTTTGTAAATGTTGAAAACTGTACCTGACCTGACCTGACCTGGCCTAACCGCAGTAAAAAAGCTACGATTTTTTTTTCCACAGCTATTGTTGATAACACGGTATTATTATGTTATAGATAGATAGAAAACCTAAATTAAATAACAACAGATACGATTGTTACCTTTATTTACATTTATTGCTCTAGCAGGTTGTTGTAAATGTTAAAAACTGTACCTGACCTGACCTGGCCTAACCGCACTAAGAAAGCTAAGATTTTGTTTTCCACAGCCTCCATTGTTGATCACACGGTATAATAATGTTATAGATAGATAGAAAACCTAAATTAAATAACAACAGATACGATTGTTACCTTTATTTACATTTATTGTTCTAGCAGGTTTTTGTAAATGTTGAAAACTGTACCTGACCTGACCTGGCCTAACCGCACTAAGAAAGCTACGATTTTTTTTCCACAGCTTCCATTGTTGATCACACTGTATAATAATGTTATAGATAGATAGAAAACCTAAATTAAATAACAACAGATACGATTGTTACTTTTATTTACACTTATTGTTCTAGCAGGTCTTTCTAAATGTTGAAAACTGTACCTGACCTGACCTGACCTGGCCTAACCGCACTAAGAAAGCTAAGATTTTTTTTTCCACAGCTTCCACATTGTTGATAACACGGTATTATTATGTTATAGATAGATAGAAAACCTAAATTAAATAACAACAGATACGATTGTTACCTTTATTTACATTTATTGTTCTAGCAGGTTTTTGTAAATGTTGAAAACTGTACCTGACCTGACCTGGCCTAACCGCACTAAAAAAGCTACGATTTTTTTTTCACAGCTTCCATTGTTGATCACACGGTATAATAATGTTATAGATAGATAGAAAACCTAAATTAAATAACAACAGATACGATTGTTACTTTTATTTACACTTATTGTTCTAGCAGGTCTTTCTAAATGTTGAAAACTGTACCTGACCTGACCTGACCTGGCCTAACCGCACTAAGAAAGCTAAGATTTTTTTTTCCACAGCTTCCATTGTTGATAACACGGTATTATTATGTTATAGATAGGCAGAAAACCTAAATTAAATAACAACAGATACGATTGTTACTTTTATTTACACTTATTGTTTGAGCAGGTCTTTGTAAATGTTGAAAACTGTACAAAAAAGTGGAATTAAATGGATGCTGGAAAAAGTTTAGAAGATAAAAAAGCCAATGAGGTATTAGCTCTTAATCAATTCTTCAGATCTCAGCTCGCATTAGAGCGCCATTCTGTAAATTGTAAAAGGTTTATTTTCAATTAATTAATTATTTTCTGGCTTCATACAAATTCTTCCAAAGTGGGTATTTTCCTTCTATCCTGATTGGCATTTCATGTCTGCGCAAAGCAAATATCAATGTTTCAACCCATTGTTCGGCCCTTTTCCCATTCAATATGCACCAAAATTTGCCTTTCAGGGACATTTTATGGAATATATTTGGTATTAATGTTCAAATTAATAAAAAGACATTAATTCAGTTTATCAAAACAAACAGGCAAAACAAAAATATTTTTAGATTACAAATTGAAAATCGTTTGTTGACAAATGATTAAGATAGAACAATTAAGCGATAATTAGCTTTGGTGCTAAAATGTAGAGAAATGGCATTAGGCATTGTAAGAGCTCATTTGCGACGATAGGCGCTAAAATGTAGATAATTTCGGTGTTCATGATCCTCCATCCATTATTATAATCTCATCAAAAGATCCGATTCAACTCTTTCATCAGACGAAGGAAAATATAGCCATCCTGCTTCAGTTTCTAATTTTTTCTTCACCTAGGTGTAACATTATCACTCAAGTATCAGAAAATAAACAAAACATTAGAACACACATGACGAAAGAATGTGATGAGGTAAAAGAAAACAAGATGCATGATGAAAGAAAATAAGAAAGGAATCGAATGAATAAAAATGATAAAAAATGTGAGAAAGAAAAAAAACAGATTTAGATTCCTTATTTCATTAGCTATCCGGAACAATAAGTGGAAAAGTAGATCAAAAAAAGAAAGATTAAACAAAATAGTGAATAAATTAAAATAAGAGGAGAACAAAGAAGGACTATAAGTCACCAATAAACATTTTATTATCAGCTTTTAATAAAAAAAAACATGTCTGATGTTGTCTCACTACACAATTATCAAAAATCGAGACGCATTATGAAAGATAATTGAAAAAATACTAGTCGGATCTTTATCAAATTGATATGGTACCACATGAGAAGTACCAAAAATCATCAAAATTAGTGCATTTTGAAACAAAAAAGTACAGTCTAGTTGAGAACATCTTTTTATTGTATTTGGTTAAAAAGATTTGTACCAACATAAATGATATATTTATCAAAAACATCGAATCTATTGGACAAAAAATTAGTAAATGATTCAATTATCAGTTCCGTTTCTTTGATTAAAGAATAAACAAGCACGCTTCTGAGTTAATTCCCATTAATTAACCCCATTAGCGTTGTTAATACAAAAAGTGCCGTTTAAGCCCAATTTTCCGTGCTTTGCCCGATTCAAGCCTGACAAATTCCAGCGTAAATCTTTTGCGGAAACAGTTTTGTATTAGAATAGGTAGAAGATGAAGACATTTTTAGTGAGATCTTACGCTTCATTGAATTAAATTGCGCTTCACTGAACTCATAACGAGACCACCCCGCCGCCGCCGCCGCCGCTTCATTTGAATAAAGACGATCTCCAAAGTAAAAGTTGCCAAATTACATAATAATGTAGAGTAAAAATGTTAACATTTAAAACTACAATCAAATCTTTTTTAAATAGAAGATCATAATGCCAAGGCTGAATAGTTGGATGTTGTATAAATCAGCATAATTAAATTCGAGATCTTCTAATTAAGATGGACAACAAACAGTAAGAGGATTTTGATAGTTACATAATTTTTCTAATTAAAGCACTTTAATAATTTTTGTGAAAGTAAAATAATAAAAAAAAGTGTTGCAAACGAATAACATACATATAATTTTTTTTAAGATAACATTTTGAAATGCAGCAAAATTGCTGTGCCTCCAAGAGAATTGAGCATAAAAATATCTTAAAATAGTAAATTTTAACCAACCTTCGATTTTTGCACAGCTTCTAGATAGTAAAAAATAAATAGCGTCCATGTCATAGACAAAACCAAAACAACCCTAATAGTTCTTTTCATGATAAAAACAATAATAATTTTGTAAATAAAAATTAGCACGTTCAACAACACTGTGCCAACTTTAGCGGCAACTATAAAACTAAATCTTCTGAGAGTCAACTTTTGACATTGTGATTCTTAGATGATTTGTTACTTTCACGCAATTTCGTAACAGACACTGAATAATATATATTATTGAAATTTTGTTTTCATTTATTCAGCCTTTATTAACAATAAATAAACAAAACAAAAGCGTGACTAGAGCTATTTGAACAATAAAATTTTAGAAAAAAAAAATTGCTATTTTTGGTTCTATATTGCTATTTGGTTAATCTTGTCAGCCGGACATTTCTGGATGTTTGTGTAAATTGTTGAAATCAACTCTTGCTGTGTAATTTAGCACAGATTTTTGCAGAGTCTTTGATAGAATCATTGCTTTATTCAATGGTCAAACGTCAAATAATAGGTATCATCAAATAATAGGCTAAACGAAAAATTCTAGCAAAAAAACAATTTCTGATTTGAATTCTGAAAGCTTCAATTAAGCTTAGGCAATTTTTTGAAGTTTTTTCAAGAAAAAAATATTTTTTGGCTAAAAAAAGATTCCATGTCTAGACATGAAAAATTTGATAAAAGTTTATTTTTTACATAAAATCTAATCAAAAAATGCTAGCAAAAAACCAATTTCTGATTTGAATTCAGAAGGTTTCAATTAAGCTTAGGTAATTTTTTCAATTTTTTTTGAAAAAATTGAAAATTGAAATTGAATTTTTTTTCTGTTTAAAATATTTAAAAATTTTCAAAAAATTTCTAAGTAATAAAAGTTTTTAAAAATTATTGTCAAAAAATTCTGAAACAATTTACAGAGCTCAATTAAAACGTACTGAATAAGATTTAATTAATAAAAAAAAAAATTTTTTCAATGAAAAAAGTATTATTTGGCTAAAAAAGTTGCCCTATGGAAAATTTTATAAAAGTTTATTTTTCAGATAAAATCTAAACGAAGAATTCTAGCAGAAACCAATTTCTGATTTAAATTCAGAAAGCTTCAATTAAGCTTAGGCAATTTTTTGAAGTTTTTTCAAGAAAAAAATATTTTTTGGCTAAAAAAAGATTCCATGTCTAGACATGAAAAATTTGATAAAAGTTTATTTTTTACATAAAATCTAATCAAAAAATGCTAGCAAAAAACCAATTTCTGATTTGAATTCAGAAGGTTTCAATTAAGCTTAGGTAATTTTTTCAATTTTTTTTGAAAAAATTAAAAATTGAAATTGAAATTTTTTTCTGTTTGAAATATTTAAAAAATTTCTAAGTAATAAAAGTTTTTAAAAATTATTGTCAGAAAATTCTGAAACATTTCACAGAGCTCAATTAAAACATACTGAATAAGATTTAATTAATAAAAAAAAAGATGTTTTCAATGAAAAAAGTATTTTTTGGCTAAAAAAGTTGCCATATAGAAAATTTTATAAGTTTATTTTTCAGATAAAATCTAAACGAAGAATCCTAGCAAAAACCAATTTCCGATTTAAATTCAGAAAGCTTCAATTAAGCGTAGGTAATTTTTTGAGAATTTTTTGGAGAAAAAAATATTTTTCTGTAAGCTTACTTCTAATGGAAAATTTTCAAAAAAATCTGAAAAAAATCACAGAGCTCAATTGAAGCTAATAAAGACACAAAAATAGATCTGTCTGCACTATCGGTTAAAAATAAAAAAAAAAACATTTTCTTCCCACCAATCAAGCAAAAACTCATTGAAGAAACAAAGTGCAAAATCAATTTTTTATCATTTTTTCCAAATTAAGTCTTTTCTAAAACTTTTAAAAATAATTTCTGATCAATTCCCAACGTTAGCTTTGGTAATTAATTATCAAAAATTTTAATTATGTAAAAATTAGAATAGAGAAATTTTTCACCGAATTATTCTTAATTGAGATAATTAAACAGTCGCTGATTTTTTTGGGCTTTAATATTTATATTTAACAAATAAAAATAATATATTTTTACCTTAAATTTTAAATTATAAATATTGATAGTTGAAGGTAGAGAAGTATCCCATGTCAAGAAAATTTTGACTTTTTCAAAAATCTTTATTTTTGAATTTGTAGTAATTTTCAAGATATTCCCAAAAATCTTCAGTTTTTTTTTAATTTATTCAAAATTTAAAAACTCTCGATCAAAACCATTCCAATGAGCCTAACCAAGAAACTGCTCGAAGTTGATGAGAGACTTGAGAGTTATTTGACTGTTATAAGAAAATTTTCGACTGAATCAGACCTGTATAATATGGTCCATTTATTCACCAAAAAAAAGTGATATTTGTTAAACAGCTTATTTGTTTAAAAACACTTTTAATTACCTCAACTTTCAAATAGAATAAAAAGTAGATCAAAAATGATTCAGTCGTTTGATAGCTGCAAGGCGATAGACAGATACATCCTACATACTCATATCACTCATTTTTTTTTTTTTTGTTAAAAATAATACATGTTGATTTCACTAACAGAATTATTAAAATCTATAGCGCTATTCTATTTAATTAATACATCAAAACGTAATTTTTTCAAAAAAACAATATTTAGCTGTTTATAAAAATGCATTTTTAACCCATTTTTGACAATTTTTTTAAAAACCCATCCTGCAACCGCTTGTAACATTTAAAAAACTTTTAAATTGTATCTGGTTTTCTTGCTTTGATTACGCTAACTTAGCAAATAGTTTAATCAATTCTATTTATTGTGTTCAATTAAAAATGAAATACAAATAAAAACAAAATTACTTGTATAGTCCAGACGTTTGAAATATACCCGACTGTACATTTTATTGCACTAATCCCTCAGAAAGTCGAAGCCACAGCCATAAATTAAAGAAGATCGTTTTCTATTCAGTGTAGTACTAAGCTACCTGGACGGCTCTATTCATATAACGCCACACTTTGGATTGTAAATCTTTTACACCATTGATGCCTTGTCCCTCTCATAATAAAATATACATACTCATATCTTATATATGTACCTCTGTATATCTCAAATGCTCCCACTATACTGAGTAAGATGAGTTTTACTGTCAGTGTCATAATACCGATTGAAAATTTAAGAAAAATTATCAAAATGAGCTGATACGGTGGATTAAAAGTACACTTTTGACTTGCGTAATAATTATTTTTAATTTTTTTCTATTTATGTCTATATTACAAAAAAATTGATTTTATAGCAAAATTGCTTAATTCTCTGACAACACTACAATCGGGCATGTCTTCTATTTATTAGGGTTGATCAACATCTTCTAGTGGACCTATTGTCGACACAAATTACGCTTTTAATGTGAAATAATCAGATTCAAAGGTGTGAAAAACTTTATTTTTCTTGTTTAAATTGATACAAGGTTCTACCTCAATATAAACTGGTCCATAAATAATAAAATTGTGGCGGTTAAATTCCACCCCATTTCAAATCAATATTTTTCCAAAAAATAGAGTAAATTATAATCAAAACCAATTGAGATAGATAATATCTTGAAAAATGTTGTGCGTAGGTAAATAATCAAATTTTTTTAGATAAATTTTTCCGGTTGATTTGAACTCAGAGATAATGTATTTTATCGAACAGGGGTGAGTTTCTGTGTCAGCAAACCCTTAAACAATGGAAAAAGTGGTTCGCTCGGAGCCTATTTCCACTCGGTTTACCATAATTGACTGTTTTTGTCATCAAATTTAAAGTGAAAAAAAAAAGTTGATTAATAAAAAAATCAAACCTTGGATTCCCCATTGGTTTGCAAATAGTAAATAATGACAAACATCCATGCCATGGAAAAAAGGAGAAGAACCTTGACATTTCTTCTCATTGTGACAATTATTGTTATTTAGTCACAACAGTGCACAAACACCGAAAATGTGTCTCTTGCTTGTCATTAATATCACGCCCGGCGCCGCTACTTGCACATTGGATGCTACCGCAATACTGAAAATAGCGGCGACGTCGACATTGTATTTTTGCAGCCTCTCTTTATGTTAGTGGGACTGTTTGCCTCTCTCCTCTACTTTCACACCAGCGCAACGAAGACGCAATATAAACATCATGTGGACGCCGTACCCATACGGCGACGCTTCCCGTCTGACGCTTGTTCAATAACGTCTATTTCATATTATTTCGTGGCAATGACCCACAGAGGGCGTCGCCTCGCCTCCTTCTCATGCATCAATCTTCTTCATTTGACTTTTAACACAGTTACGGAAATTCTCATTTAACATTCTTTCCAACTGGAAATTATTGCATTTTCATTAAAGAAAGTGCTATTTTATCAAATGACAGTTTAGTGGCGACTCCATTTGAATTTGTGCAATGTCGGCTCATGTCCTTGGCATCACTTCCGCTGGGGGACTTCCCATATTTTCACGCAAGAAAGGCAACACCGAAAATGTAATTATTTTGAGGTTATGTTTTAGATTTTTTGAATTTTTTTCCCTAGAACTCAAAAAAAAAACATATTGCGTACACATACAGTATATTATAACTGTTTTAAATATAAAATTTATTACAATTAACAAAAACAGCGATAATTATTACATTTCTAATGTGCGGCTCAATGTGATCACTGTAATAATTATGGATTAAAATTTAGAAAAAGGGGAAAAAAGATGATATTATCAATTAAATGATATATTTTGTAAGATTATATGAGGCTTATTATAATTGCAAAAGCTACAGGATGTACATATTAAGAGGAATCAAGGGCGACTTTTTTGGCAACAGGTCTTAAATCGGTTCGTACTTAGTATTCGCTTACGCGTAGAGATTTTTGTGAATTTAAATTGCGTTGTTTTTGAGCGCTGTATAATAAGAAATACAAATTTTTATTCTGAGAATTTTTCGATTTTTTTTTTATAATTCAGAAAATAGCGCAAATGCATGGGTTCAGCGATTCTGCACGGCACTGTGCTCAAATGACAATGACAGTATTGATTGACGGTTGTGGATACCGGCACTAATAAGTAATTAATCAATATTATTCTCGAAATGGAATAAAGCGAGAAAGTGGTGAATTGAAATATTTGATTAATCTGGGTTTTTGAGAAAAATGCAAGCTGAGTAGTTATTTCAACTAATTTTCGTACGAATCGATTTTAGATCTGCTGCCAAAAACGCACAGCTGTTTTTGAAACTTGTTATACACCCGGTATAAATAAATCTAATAATTCCTATATATACAGAATGGTATACAGGAATATTTGGTTTAATTTTATTAAAAAACATTTAAATCTTTAAAAATATATGCAAAATTATAAATTCTTTCACTTTTTGTCTTAAATAGACAATTATTTTTTTTTACTTTTTTTTTGTAGAAATTTTGGTTTTGGTTTCAACCACGTAATGAGTGTTTATTTATAAAATCGTTTTTGTGACAGCAAACATTGTAAGCGTCATACTCTTCATTAAAGACCTCAAATTATACATTTAATGACATTAATGTCTCTAAAAAAAGGAGAATTTACATTGTTTTTGTTTTTTATATATAAGCACACTTTTTTTATAGATCTGGTTTCAACAATGTAATAGGTTTGGTATTATTTTCTCTATAACGAGACAAATAATTAAATGTACAACATTTAGCTGCTTTGTGTTAAATGGATTTACTATTGTATCAAGAACTGTTTAAAAATAGATCGTATTATTAAACTGATTTTGGTAACATTTAACTTTATTATATTGGTGACAGCTGACATTTAACGCTCTAGTTTTCTGACATTATACATTCTAAGCTTTTCATTATATGCCGCTTTACGTAAATTCATTGTTTTTAGCTTCCTTATGAAATAGCAGCAAAATATAAGCTGGTTCAAATATATTATATTAGAACAGCGCATTATTTATCAATTAAAATAAATAAGAATGAACAGCAAATATAATATCGGTACCAAAAAAAGTGCTTTTGGAAATAAGCGAGCTAAATTAGTAAATTCAAATTAACCAATCAAAAGCTCAATAAAGAGCGATCTTAGGCCACGCCTCTCCAGGATTCATGTTTGCTTGGAAGCATTAATTAAAATTTTTTTTATTGAATATTAGTTTATTAATATTTAATTAACATGATTTTTTAGGCAAACGTTAATTAATTAAATGTTGTTTATTTTGGTTCTCTTTATTTATTAAATGTTGTACATACATATTTATTTTATTACAGTTTTAAGATAATTAGGAATAATTTAATTCAAATTCCTCTCTTAACATAATGAAAATTTTAAAAAAATTTACAGTCATTGGATTTGTAGAGATTTGAATATGCCCTAGTTAACAAGAATAAAATTAACAATGCGAATCTAAAAAAAATAATAAAATATTTAAATCAACGTTTTTTGACTTTAGAAGATGAGTTTTTTCTTCAAAATTTGAACAGAAAACATATTATATATAAAAACTTATTTTTTTTTAAATTTAAAAAATAGTTTGAATTCAGCAAAATTGCTGTATATCCACTGTGTATTTTAATACCCAGTATTATACTGTATCGCTTACAAGAAATAAAGGGCTTACTACAATTTTTAGCTGCCGTTTTCGACAATCGGCTCTTTGAACGGAGTGCACATGTTTGGAAAATCTCAAAAAATAAAAATACAACATTCTATTGCTGAAGATTATACAATAGTATGGAAAGAATTTCATAACAGGTAGGGGAAAAAGAGAGAAAAAATAAAGAACGATTAATGAAAAAAATTCAAAATGGCAACGAGAGATGACTTATTTTGAATTTTTTGTCATTTCAGTTTAGTCTTAATTGGAATAGCGAGTGGATGCACAACAGAGGTGCTTACAAAAACATTAAATGCCGTTTTTGATGCAGTTGTTCTCATTGTTGGAATTGAAGAAATCAAATCACAACGGAATATTGAACGACTGAAGCGCGAATTGAGAGTAAGTAAAAATTATCTGGATGAAAACAATAAATCTAAGAAATATATAAAAATATATTTGAAACGTTAGTTCAGAAATTCGAAGTCTAATGGTACCTTCTGTTTGACTATTGTGAACTTTTCCACAAGAGCACTTGTTTTTGTAACATTTTTTTAGATCTGTTACCCAATAATTGACAGATTACTTGATTCGCTTGATTGTGGAGACTCAAGTGGCAAACATTCATCAGATTTGGTAGGTTTAGTTGAAACCATTTTATGTCCAGAAAATCACCTTTTGCAGGTAAAACTACAGCGTGGTCAGCAATGACTGTTTGAGCTGGCAACACTTTTTTTATTTGCCTAGTTGCAACACTGTAACCGGATACGCTTGTTTGTCAAATATTTGACATAATACTCATAAAAAATTGTAGGCTATGTCGCAGCGACTAACTTTTTACTGTCAAAGGTGTCACTTGTCAACACAGGATTGCCAACTCAAACAGTCATTGTTGACCACGCTAACACAAAAAGTCTGTTTTATACTTGAAAATGTGGGAATTTTCAGATTGTTTTGGAATCGTTCACGGAATGCGTGGATTCTATGTTCAGTTGCATTTTAATTTATGGCAAGATTGCTACAGCTACAAGTAGCTGGTGGTCATTGCATTCTGAAGAGATTAAGCTGCTGTCACTATTGGCAGTAAATGAGAATACAACTAGCTCTAAAGACATTCCAGTTTTTCTACCTTATAAGAGCCCCGGAGTAAACAAAAATGCGATTTTCAAGCAATTTACTCTATTTTTGTTTTCCAGGTGGCCTTTCGTTTTGTCTGTTGCACTTTAATTCCAGAAGTCCAACTATGTTGTCTATGTGGATCAACACCTGTCCTTTCCGAAATTGAGCATTTGGCTACAAATTGCTTCAAAAACTCGGCCGATATTTTGGGCTCTGCCATTCAATGTCATCCGCGCAACTTTCCACAGAATTCCCACATTGACGGAAGCATTCTTGGCTTCTTATTGGTAAACACCACTTATGGCAAATATGTGATTACACGAAATCCTCAAAATAATACAAAAAAAAATGCAAACAACAGTTCCCATCGGTATGACATTCTACGAACGTTTTTTTACCAATCGGTTCTGACATTTCTCATGGAAGATAAAGAAGATCGAAGCGATTTGACATTTTTTGATCAGAAAGGTGTGGAACCGAGTCTAAAAAATAATTTAAGCCGGGAGAATCGTGGACTTGAGACCTATTGGTGCTCGGAATATCATAAATGCTATGCCTTGATGGTCAATGATAACATCCTCTCGGTGTTGTTCAATGCTTCCATTCCCACATTTGCTATGAAAGCCATTGCAGAAAAAACATTGAAAAATTTAACAGCAGATAAAGTGAATTGTTGGTAATGTATTAAAAAATATATAATAAATAAAACAATACATTTTTCTAGATTTTTTTTCACTATTCTATTCTCCCACTACTACTGCTCCCCACTATCATACCTTCCCACTACCACATCTTCCCACCATTCATACTTATTGGAGAAATTTTAGAGGTTAGAATTATAAATTTGACAGCAATTTGGGCTTATTTTACTAATTGTTACAATCAAATGTGGATTAACTTGCAATAAAGTTTCTAGATGTGATATGACGTGCTTTTTGTTGAAATTATCTCATTTTAATTAGTTATTAAAGTGCTGTAATTCTTTACAGATTTGTACAAGCTCTTAAGTTATTTATCTCATTTTAAAGCAAAAGCAGGTCAGGTTAACTGATCGGCAGATCAGTTAAAAGATAAACATTTATAATATTTCAGTAGAAATGTTGAAAAATGGTGGAAGCGCCAAATACAAAATTTGTTGTAAATTTTTCTAAGACAGTCGCTAAAACCATTCTTAATCTTTAAGAGTGAGAAGATAACAAAAAAAACTCCTGTCTCCTGCAAAGTGATTTTCCAGGAAAAATACCACTTTGCCGCCTAGGATTACAATATACTATTGAATCGCTTGCGATAAACAAGAATGACAAGTGACGTTTCTGTGCGAAAAGTGACAGTAAAGAACATTTTGACAAGTGACATAACAAAATGGTTAGTTAATATTATGTATGTTGTAGTTTATAAAATGGTCAAAAGAGAAACATCTATATTACGTCAATCTGTGCAAATGTGCGTCAAAAAAACTTTAGCCATTATTTGGATAAATACGTTGATGACACAATTTAAACACTTTGTAGGTTAGGATTTTTTATTAGTGTGCGGGTTTGCCAATGCAAATCGATGCCTCTTTTTGTGGTCATCTCTCCAGGATTTGTAAATTGTATCATAATTATCAAATAAGAAACCATCCATGTGGAAATCTAAAATGTAAAAAAAATTAAACATTGATTTTTTATTATTTTTAACAGCAACAAGACAAAATTCTGTCATTTTATATACCAAACTGTCATTTAGCGTTATTCATTTTTTTCAACAAGCTTACGACAATAGTCCAAACAATTTATTACGCGATAAACAAAACGTAAAACAAAAAGAACAATTATTTTTTGTTAATTTAGTTGGTATTATTCAGTAGCAGTTGCAACCCTGTTTTATGTAAACCGGACTTTGGCGCAGAATGTTTAAAATCAAGATATTGCCAACCCACTCCAAAAATCCCTAAATCGATCAAATTAAAAAACATATTCTTAAAAACTCGTTCCATAAGACCTTAAAGCACTTATTCTTTAAATGCGTGCTTTAAGACTGTCTGATGAAACTTGTTTTTTAATATACTATTGTAGACTTACAACGAGGAAATTTGACGGATCAACTTTGAACATTCCAAAAACGAGAACGTTTAGTCGGCTTTTTTCAATGAGAAAATAAAGTTCCAGTATCTAGAATAAAAGAAACATGATCTATACTAATATTATAGAGTGAAAAGATTTGTTTGTAACGAATAAACTTAAAAACTACTGAACCGATTTTGAAAATTCTGTTGTCATTAGAAAGCTACATTACTACTAAGTAACATAGAATAATATTTTGAAAAAAAAAATAAAAGTTAATATAAATGCCGAAATATTGACATTCTACTTAAAAATATTACTATATTGAGAAAAATACTCAACGCGCAGGTGTGGCTCCCGTGCAAAGTCGGGGTATAAAAGTAAAATGCTTACTTCGTTGGACTTCACCGGATGGCGTGACTTTATTTTCAGTAATTTGGTTGCTCTATGTCTGATTTCATCAAACTAAAATATGTTTAAATAATTATTAATAATAATAATGGTATTTATACCTTTCGATACACTTGAAAGTGTCCATATATAACCAAAGATACAATAATTATGTTAATCCCAATCAAGTTCAACAAAAGCCAATATTGAACAAAGGGAAAACTCCCAATAAGTAACAAGTACATATTGCAAGTAACAGTAATAAATGCAAGTAAAAATGTAGTACAGATTCGTAAAGAAAATTGTGGAATAAGTAAATCAGTAATTTTGTTTAAAGCAATAAACAAATCCACATAATTTCGAATTATTGTTAAATTCTCAAAAATATAGCAAAGCGTCAAAGATTTATAAACACTAACATTTTTTAGGAAATTATTTAAAAAAATATATCTAATTAATAAAAAATATAATGAAACAATCATAAAATAAGCGCCAAAATAATTGACAATTATGGGAATAAAAATTGACAGCCAATATCCAGTTGAGATGTTTTCCTCAATTATAACATCAATAATAAAATCAACAAGACAAACATATAAAATCAAAGAAACAGCAATTGTTAATGAAAAAACTAAATAATTTCTGATTGGTTTAACTTTTAGGCATACGCCAAAATTGACCAATTGCTCATCAAATAGCTCAAGTCGCTTAAAAAATTTGACAAAATTTTTCGAATTCCAAAATGTTGAGATGAGAGTTGACAGAAAAACTGTTATGTACGTTGCGATTTGCAATGATACTGCGATGCTGTTTACTGTATGAATATTGCTTTTCTTCTTATTAAAGCGAAAATACAAAACCATTCCATACAGAACGACCAACATTAGATAATAAACAAAAACCATTCGGTTAAAGCTCGTTGGCGAGTTTGCACAGCAAAAAACAAACAATTTCGCCCATGTTTGCAGCCGTTGGTGCACGAGATTCATGCTGAACCGCGACTGAAGCTAGACTACTTTTAATGGTTAAATTCCTCCACGGTTAAGTGACACTTTCGTTTGCAATCTAATTGAATATTAAAAAGTGTTCATCGACTATAAACGGTTAAAGAGCAAGCTATCATTAATATTATTGATCTCATATAAAATAATAGTTTTTGTATTATTGCCCAGCTTGCTAAAGCAATTTAAAACCATTAAAGTAAGAGGAAAGCAATTTGACACAAAATTATGAAAAATTAATTCTTAACTATCAAAAAAAGAAGTACATTTGACAAAAAATAAGTTAAACAAAATCGATATACTGGACATAGTTTCAGAAGAGCATTACCTACAATACTAGGAAAGTTGACGATTGTAGCCGAAGGTTATGTTTTCCAAAAAAAAAATATTAATAAACACCCTTTATTAATAATCTAATTTGAGTAGAAAAAAAATAGTATTTAATTTGTAAGAAATGGCCTAGTTAATGTAATTTCTTTCCATTTTGATACTTTAATAGGCTCAAAGCGAGCTTTTTTTTCTAAAAATTTTTTAGGTTGGTAGTAAAACTTAATTTGACTTTTTACCTGTCTGTCAATAACATTGTGAATTAAAATTGCAATTTTCGAACAACGAAGTGAAGTGAACAATAATAATAAAAATCAAAATAATTTTTGCTATTTTACGGAGTTCGGGAGGCCTAGATGTAAAGTTTTCTTCCATTTTCGTATTTTGGGGCTGACAGGATTCGGATTTTTGGATAAAACAAAAGAAAACATAACTTCCCTTTTAAAATCAAGATATTGCCAACCCACTCCAAAAATCCCTAAATCGATCAAAATTATGCTCAAAAACAGCACAAAAACGGCAAATTACAAGAAATGGTATAAAAAACTCGTTTGATAAGACCTTAAAACACTTATTTTTATAAAAAACTTGCGGCTAAACTTGAATATGCGTGCTTTAAGACATGTCTTATGATACTTGTTTTTTAATATACTATAAGGCATTTGATTGGCTTATGATTTAAATTATAATTTTACTATTGGATAGATTAGGTAGCTTGTTTATGTAGCTTAAACCAACTGCAAAATTAAAAAAAGTAGGGTAATAAAAAGTTAATTATATGTAATCAAAAAAAAAATCAAAAATGGTGGAGACGCCAAATATAAATTTTTGGTAATTTTTCAATTCTATTATGTTTGATTCACAAGTTATTAGAAAAAAATACCAGTAGAACAATTGAAAGCATTCTAAGCTTTCCATTGTTTTGTTACTCTTTTTTCTTTTTCTTTTCTTCTTCATTCTATTCGTATAGTTTAAGAAATACAGCAATTGTACGCTCAAAATAAATTCTTTTTCTTAGAGACTACAAAAAGTTTAATTTTGGCTTTATTTTTAGTGCTATTTTGCTACAAATTGGATCCGCAGTAGATATTAATAAGAAAAAGGCGTTAAGCATAAAAGTTTTCAAAAAAAAACAAAAAAACATTTTTAGCCAAAAAAAAAATCAAGGTTATAGTCTTGCTTTTTTTTCGAAATTTGACATTTTTAGTTTTTTGCAAAAACCTATGTAGAAAGACATTAAAAGCCGATTGGTAAAGATCGTTTCTAAAAATTCCTTATAGTTTAAAAAATACAGCAATTTTACGCTCAAAATAAATTCCTTTTTTAAGAGACTACAAAAAGCTTAATTTTGGCTTTATTGTTAGTGCTATTTTTGAACAACAAAGTGAAGTGAACAATAATAATAAAAATCAAAATAATTTTTGCTATTTTACGGATTTCGGGAGGCCTACATGTAAAGTTTTCTTCCATTTTCGTATTTTGGGGCTGACAGGATTCGGATTTTTGGATAAAACAAAAGAAAACACAACTTCACTTTTAAAATGAAGATATTGCCAACCCACTCGAAAAATCTCTAAATCGATCAAAATTATGCTCAAAAACAGCACAAAAACGGCAAATTACAAGAAATGGTATAAAAAACTCGTTTCATAAGACCTTAAAGCACTTATTTTTAAAAAAAACTCGCGGCTAAACTTGAATGCGTGCTTTAAGACATGTCTTATGAAACTTGTTTTTTAATATACTATAAGGCATTTGATTGGCTTATGATTTAAATTGAAAATTTTACTATTGGATAGATTCTGCAACCTTAAAAAAAAAGTAGGGTAATAAAAAGTTAATTATATGTAATCAAAAAAAAAATTAAAATGGTGGAGACGCCAAATGTAAATTTTTGGTAATTTTTCAATTAGATAATCATCTATTATGTTTGATTCACAAGTTATTAGAAAAAAATACCAGTAGAACGATTGAAAGCATTCTAAGCTTTCTATTGCTTTGTTACTCTTTTTTCTTTTCTCTTATTTTCCTCTTCTTTTTCATTTTATTCTGTTTTTTTAAATTTTTTTAGTTCTATTCCTCACCCGTTCTTTCCTCCAAATTTTTCTTTTTTTTAAGTTTTTTAGAGTGCTTAGTGACATTGCTGTAGGACATTATTTAAAAATTTGGTTTATTGATGAATTTTTTTTTGTTTGAAAATTAAAATAATGTTATTTTGAAGATGATAGGGAAAAGAAGACTTTTACGATAAAATTCCACATTTATTTAAATATCAAATACAACACAAAATATATTTTCCACTCAAAAATCTACGCAAAAGTGCAATCAAACAAGTTTTTCGACATTTTAGGCACAAACTATAATGGTTTTTCGAGAGAAGTTGTCATTGACGTGCGAGTAAGCCAATTTTTTGAAGCGCTTTTTTCAGACCCAGGATTAGTAAATTGTATCATAATTATCAAATAAGAAACCATCCATGTTGAAATCTAGAATTTAAGATTTTTTTAAAAAAACTATATTATTTAAGAGGAAAGAGTCAAAAAACTGAAAATTAGATGTAAACGTTTGGCGGTTGAATAAATGGTAGCTTGCTAAAAAGCGTTTTTATTCAAATTCAACCAAAAGGCGTGCAAATTTCAGGTTGTCAAATTATTTTTTTTTGTTAGGTGCATATAACTAATTAAGCTATTTGATTCAAAATTCCATCTAAAATTAAGTTTTGCTTTTTTTTTTAATTTCAGTTTTTTTTTCACTTTTTCTACTTCATACACTATCTTGTTTAATCTTTCTTTTTCTCATTTTTATTCATTCTATTCTTTCTTTTTATTATCTTTTGTTTCCAGCTTGCTTTCTATTATCTCGAATTCATGGATCATGTGTTCTATGTTCTAATGTTTCTTTCTCTCCCACACATCCTTAAACCTAAATGTTGCTCTTTCTCTCTCATTTTTTTTAAAGACTCTAAGCAACTGTTCTATGATCTTTATTGTTCCTGCTTTCTCTTTTCTTCCTTATGTTTCTATCTCTATCTATAATAGACACTGTATAAGTTTTAGTCAAAAGTTGGAGTAGGCGGTTTATTTCAGTAATTATGAACTTTATAGCCAAAAATGTCTTCAACAAAGGTTTTTTTACTAATTATTTTCCATATTTCCGCCTACTTGTTGTTTTTGTATGTCATCGCGTTTCCATGGAAACGTTATCTATTTTTTTTTGGCTTCAATAGGAAAATTTCTGTGTAAAATAATAATTTTCAACAAACGGCCAAATCAGTTTTTGATACTTTTGTGAGAATAATTGGTTAATCAAAGACAGGGTGGCGCTAAAGCTGCCGCTCTGTCAAATTTGTTGACCTGCATTTGTTTTGCGACTTTTTTTGGCAGAATTTTGTATTTTTTTTTTTTTTAAAAACCACTAGATTTTGAACGATATTCTACTTACGACTAGAATATTTGAAGGAGCAACTTTGAACATTCCAAACACAAGAACATTTAATCTGCTTTTTTCGATTATAAAATAAAGTTCCAAAATCTAAAATCGAAAAACAATTACAAAAAACAAAAGCGAAAGTAATGCTTACTTCGTTTGTTTTTACAGGATGGCGTGATTTTATTTTCAATAATTTTGACGCTCTATGTCTGATTTCGTCAAACTAAAATATGTTTAAATAATTATTAATAATATTAATGGTATTTATACCTTATGGTAGACTTGATAGTGCCCATATATAACCAAAGATACAATAATTATGTTAATGCCAATTAGGTCCACCAAAAGCCAGCATTGGGAATAAGAAAAATCCCCTTTTAGTAACAAATACAAATTGCAAGTAACAGTAATGAAAGCTAGGAGAAATGTTGAACAGATTCTTAAGGAAAATTGTGGAATAATTAAATTAGTAATTTTATTTAAAGTAATAAACAAATCCACATAATTTCTAATTAATGATAGATTCTCAAAAATGTAGCAAAGCGTCAAAGATTTATAAATACTAACTTTTTTCAAAATACTATTTAAAAGAAAGTATCTAACAGACAAGAAATATAACGAAACAATCATAAAATAAGCGCCAAAATAATTGACAATTATGGGAATAAAAATTGACATCCAATATCCAATTGTGGTGTTTTTTTCTATTATGACGTCAGTAATAAAATCCACAAGACAAACATACAAAATCACCGATATGGCTAGCGTAAATGACAAATTTAAATACTTTTTTAAATGCTTAACCTCCAAACATACGCCAAAATTCATCAATTGTTCGTCGAACACTTCAAGCCGTTTTAGGAATTTCAAAAAATTTTTCGAATTCCATAATGTTGAGATGAGGCTTGATGCAAATGTGGTAATGTATGTTGTTATTTGCAATGATAATGCAACGCTGTTTACTGTATGAATATTATTCCTTTTCTGATCATTAAACCGAAAATAAAGCGTCACTCCGTATAAGACGAGCACGATTACATAGTAAACAAACACAAATTTGTTGAAACTTGTCAGTGAGTTTGCACAACAAAAAACGAACAATTTTGCCCATATCTGAAGCTTTTGGTGCAGAATATTCATTTTGGAATTGGTCACAACGAGCAAAACGCTGTTTTAAGTGAAATTTGACCAATTATTCTCTCCTAATGCGCTCTAAATTCAACTTTTGGTAACACTTTCGTAATTGAGTCACAAAAAGTGCTCATCAGCGGTAAACTTTTATAGAACAAGTGATAAACTTATAATGGTATTTACCGCTTGTTACAAATAGTATCGATTTTAAAAAAATTGACCAATTTTCGATAAACTTTTCAAAATAATTTCATAAAATTGTGTAAAATGATGAGAAAATCAAAAAAAAAGAAACAATATACTCTTTATACTAGGTAAAATACAAAAAAGTCACTGGTAATTTAAATCCAAAAAATAATAGTACCAAATTTGTTGCGTTATCCGCCATCTTAAATTTGAGAGCTATTTTTTGTCTCTTAAATAACTCATTTATTTTCAATTTTACACAAAAAATTATTATGACAAAAGTTGTTTAAAATTAAATTTTCTACAATTTTGATTCCCATTAACTTTTTTGTAAGATCGATATTTCTCGATTTATACCCGAGAAAAGGAAGGAATTAAATCTTATCATTGTCTTATCACGTTTATTTTTAATTTTACCAGAAAAACAAACATCACAAAAATTGTAGAAAATTTAATTTTAAACAACTTTGTTTATTACAATTTTTTTCTTAAAACTGACAATTAACGTGAAAATACAATAATAAGATTTTCTCTCTTTTTTTGTCGGGTATAAATCCAAAAATATAGATCCTACAATAAAATTGATAAAAACTAAAACTATAGGAAATTTGATTTTAAACAATTTTTGTAATCACTATTTTTTGCGTAAAATTGAGAATAAACGAGTTATTAAAAGAATAACTTTTTACTTTAAGATGATGCATGACGCAACAAGTCTGGTACCACTACTTTTTGACATTAGATTACCAGTAACTTTCCCAAAAAAAGTTTAAAAAAATAGCTGCTTGAAATCTTGGCAATTTTTGTAATATAGACAAATTTAGATATTTTTCTTATAAATCATTATTACATTTTTTGTACAAATAAAATATAGATTATCTACTTTGCCTTGTTAGTTTATATATTTAAAATGATGTAATAATAGATCATATTATTAAACTGATTTTGGTAACATTTAGCTTTGTTATATTGGTGATAATTGACATCTTGTCACACTTGCAAAAACGATAGTTGTTGTGACTTTATCTATTTAATTAATTATAAAGTGGTTTTAACGTTATTTTTTTGGACAATATTATCTGATTTGTTGCAAAAAAACTGTCAAAATAAAGCCAAAATTAAACTTTTTGTACTAAAAGAAAAAGATTTTTAATTTCGAACGTAATTCAAATATTTAATATTATTAAATATAATTTGTTATGCTATGTTAATAAATAATTAGTTTTATAATTCAAATTGGTAATATTTATTGATAAAATAAAATTATTAATAATTATAGTTATTATTATAATAAGTGTTCTGTGGTTATTACTGTCAATTGTATCAAGGATTAAAACCAATAATGCATAATCCTGTAATTAATGTCAATAATTTGAACCTAGATGACAGCACTAGATATTTTGTTTATTAAACGTTACTTAGCGCCATCTATAGTCAATGCTAACGCACAAATAAGTGTAAAAAATGTATGGATTAATTTTGGTTTGAAACTAGAGTTATAGCTTTGGCTACTGAATGATAGGTGGCGCTCTAAAATAAAAAATTAAATTAATTTTTAAGATGACTGCAAATTTAATATAAAACAAAAAAACAAACATATTTAGAACAATGTAGAAAGGCATTATGAGCCGATTGGTAAAAACCGTTTCTAAAAATTCCTTATAGTTTAAGAAATACAGCAATTTTACGCTCAAAATAAATTCCTTTTTTAAGAGACTACAAAAAGCTTAATTTTGGCTTTATTTTTAGTGCTATTTTGCTACAAATTGGATTCGCAGTAGATATTAATAAGAAAAAGGCGTTGAGCATAAAAGTTTTCAAAAAAAACAAAAAAACTTTTTTAGCCCAAAAAAAAATCAAGGTTATAGTCTTGCATTTTTTTCAAAAATTGACATCTTTAGTTTTATGCAAAAACCTATGTAGAAAGACATTAAAAGCCGATAAAAGCCGATTGGTAAAAACCGTTTCTAAAAATTCCTTATAGTTTAAGAAATACAGCAATTTTACGCTCAAAATAAATTCCTTTTTTAAGAGACTACAAAAAGCTTAATTTTGGCTTTATTTTTAGTGCTATTTTGCTACAAATTGGATTTGCAGTAGATATTAATAAGAAAAAGGCGTTAAGCATAAAAGTTTTCAAAAAAAACAAAAAAACTTTTTTAGCCCAAAAAAAAATCAAGGTTATAGTCTTGCTTTTTTTTCGAAATTTGACATTTTTAGTTTTTTGCAAAAACCTAAGTAGAAAGACATTAAAAGCCGATTGGTAAAGACCGTTTCTAAAAATTCCTTGTAGTTTAAGAAATACAGCAATTTTACGCTCAAAATAAATTCCTTTTTTAAGAGACCATTAAAAGCTTAATTTTGGCTTTATTTTTAGTGTTTTTGGATACAAATTGGATCTCCAATAGATATTAAGAATAGCAAAAAAAGTTATATTTGCTATTTTTTTAAAATATTTTTTGCAAAAACGTTACCTAGCGCCATCTATAAGCAATGCTAGCACATAAATATTTGTAAGAAATGTATGCATCAATTTTGGTTTGAAACTAGAGCTATAGCTTTAGCTACTGAATTATACGTGGCGCTCTAAAATAAAAAATTAAATTAATTTTTAAGATGACTGCAAATTTAATATAAAACACAAAAACAAACAATTTTAGAACAATGTAGAAACCATAGTTAACCTATAGCTGCTCAACAAATTTTTTGAGTAATTTTCCACCAATTTTGAAATAGAAAAGTGTGAAACATGTAAGTATGGATGTCATGTTTTAATGACGTCACGTAGTGTGTTAATCGAGTGACGTTAAAAAAACGTAGAGTTGCGTCCTCTTTTGTTTAATGTCTCAACTTATATGTAATTGTTTAGACTTTAGATACTGGTCGCTAATTTTTAGCCAAAAAAAAAACCAAAGTAGTCTTGATTTTTCTCAAAATTTATAGTTTTTTGCAGAAAACTATATAGAAAGGCATTAAGAGCCGATTGGTAAAGACAAAAAGTTAATTTCGACTTCATGTGATTGGGTTTTAAGGTCTTTAAATAACAAATAAAACAATAGAGTATACTGAAGAATTCTTTTATTTTTGACACTTTATTATTTTTCATGCTCTCAACAAGTTCCTGGAAAACTACCCTATCCATGAACGTGTTGACAGCAAGTTGATAAAAAAAACTAAAAAAAAATCAAAACAAAAAATCGGATTCAAAGTCCAGCTTCGGCTGGCCTTTGACCCGAAACGGGGCGATGGTTCTTTGCCAAGTAGTCGGCGAACTCTTGATAAGGAGTCTTGCTGAGCGGCATTTCTTTCCATAAATCAGGAGTAAGATAAGCGTAAGTCTTGGCAATTGCAGCATAAGTGGCTTTCGCAAAATTGCCCAAGGTGCCAGTGGATCCTCGTGCAGATGTGTAGCAATCTTCAATTCCGGCCATTTGAAGCAGCTTCTTAGGGACAGGGGCTGATACAATTCCGGTACCACGAGGGGCCGGGATGAGGCGGACAGTTACCGAGCCGCATTTTCCGGTCACCTATAAAAAATACCATAAATTATTAAAAGTGTAAAAATTAATCATACATAATAAATTTAGGTTTATTAAAAGTCAGTATTCTTGGCCATCATAGGAATAAATCCTCTGGTGGAAACCGCGAAAGAAAATAATATTCATCATGTTAAATGCACACTGGATGGCTAAATTGGCTGTAAGGAGATTTTTACCTTGCATGGAACGGTGTGGGGTTTACCAATTTTATTTCCCCAGTAGCCACGACGCACTGGAACGACAGACAGCTTAGCGAGAATGATAGCCCCACGAATTGCAGTTGCTACTTCTTTGCTGCACTTAACGCCCAGCCCAATGTGACCATTACTATCACCAATAGCCACAAAAGCCTTGAATCGTGTACGTTGTCCTGCACGAGTTTGTTTCTGTACAGGCATAATCTTCAATACCTGAAAAAAAAACAATAATTTCAGTCAATAAGCCCCACAAAACCAAATTTAATATAGTAATTATGATTATGGATCAGATATCTTAACCATCATTGGAATAAATCCTCTGGTGGAAACCGCGAAAGAAATGCTTATTCATCATAGAAAACATACAAATTTCTAATTTGCGTAATCGAACATTAATTTTACCTCATCCTTAAGAGAAGGCCCAAGGAAGAAGTCGATGATCTCAAACTCTTTAATGGGGAGAGAGAAGAGATAGATTTCTTCAAGGGATCGAATTTTTCCATCTCGGACCAAACGGCCGAGCTTGGTAACAGGAATCCATTCTTTTTGATCTTCCTTACCGCGTCCACGACCTCTTCCACGTCCGCGACCTCTACCACGAGGACCCCCACGGCCCCCTCGAGAACCGCCAAATCCTCCACGAAAACCACCGCGTCCACCGGCTGGAGCTGAGTCCGCCATGCTAAAATTCAAGAAAGCATCAGTATTAGATACATTAACAAACAGAAAGAAACTTTCATCGCAAAATGGCTGACACCAGTAAACACGTGGGTCAGGTCACTTTTATCAAAATAAAACACATTTGGCTTCGTAAAAATTACAAAATAATAAAAAAAAAAAATCCTATTGATATTGATTAATAAATAATAGCAAAATTCTCAAAATTCTAGAAATATTAACAATATGGAGGAACTTACTTCTATAATTCTCTTGTTTAGATGAACGACAAAAGAGAAATGGCCGAGGCCAAGCGCGGTCTACTTAACGTACGTCACCGGTTGTATTTTTTTATGCGCGCGCATGCTCTATTTATTGCGAGGCTACCAGAATTCTGACTAAATTCTACCAAATTTACCAAACAAGAATTTTATTATTTTATATTTAATAAAATAGCCATATAATTTTTTTCAATGTTTATTATTTTTTTAATAATTTACTCTTTTATAACAAAACTAAAAAGTTACTAATTTGGGTTAGATATAACAAGTGAGCAAATAGTTTTCAGATTAGAGAGGGCGCTGGAAATATTTCGCATAGATTTGATTGAAGAAAATTCAAATGTCACAAACATTATATCTGTAAAAGCAAATCTACTTTAAGTTTTTTGGTTTGAATTACACAAAATTGTATAAAAATAAATTATAAATCTAATAAAAAATATCGATTTTCTCTTCTAAATCTCGTCTAAGGTGTTTTAAGTCATCTGAATCATTATGGTTAGTTTTATACAAATCCCAATCAATTTTCTTAAAAAAAAAATTGCTGAAGTTTATCAAATCCCATTTCAACAAATGTTAGACTAGTCCAAGTGAGAAAAACAATAAAATAAAAATAATCATGGGTTAAAATTTTGTGGCCGCCATCTTGATTTAAAGTTCAATTGTTTATCTAAAATAACTCGTACATTTACAACTTTAGAGCTAAAATAAATTTATTCAAAGTTGTTGGAAATTGAATTTTCTACAAGTTTGCTTATCCTTATTTTTACGCTAAGATCAATATTTGCAGAGTTATACAATCAAGTTTATTGTACAATTTGTTATCAATAAACTGCATAATAAACAAAATATTTGATAAATAAAAATAATTTTACCGTTGATTTTAGTATATATTTAAAAATATTAATCGTGGAGTAAAAAAAAAGCGGGAACCAAAGTTGAAGAAAATAAAATTCCACCTATTACGATTTATTTATAGTATAACTCTGCAAATATTAATTCTAGCGTAAAAATAATCACGACCAAACTTGTCGGAAATTAAATTTCCGACAACTTTAGTTCAAACTATTTTTGCTTGAAAGTTGTAAGTTAACAAGTTATTTTAAAAAAACAAAAAAATTAAATATTGCGGCCTTTGAAACTCTGCAAATATTAATTCTAGCGTAAAAATAATTACGACTAAACTTGTAGAAAATTTAATTTCCAACAACTTTAATTACAACTATTTTGCTCTAAAGTTGTAAATTAACAAGTTATTTAAAAAAAAAAACAAAAAAAATTACTATTGCGGTCAAATTTATTCAATTTAAAGCTATTTTTATGTCTATTTTGACTGGACTTTACCGTCAAGACTATTTGTAGCGCAGATTGAAAATTCTTAAACAATCAATAAAAATATTTTATTTATTAATTAGTTTGAAATTTTTGGCACAATAACTTATCCACACAATTTTACCACATTCCAAAAAGTTTGTTTAATCGATCTCGAGAGCTTTTTTGACCATCAAGAGACGAATAAAACTATTTTATTCAAATACACAATATACACAATAACTTTTGTTTTTAAAATCAGAACATGGAGAAGCTTATACTGGACATTGCTACAGAAGACCGCCTGCTTCGCTTCTAGCAAACTCAAGAGCAGATATTTTGACAATAAAACTAAACTCCATATTTTGAAATACTGTCAATATTTATAAAAATTAATGATTTCATTACATAAATAGTGTTATAATGAGTCTCATAATCAAACCCAAATGGGTTACATTTTACAGCTATAATAAAACAAGCGTAAATAACTAAATTAATTCAAATAAAAGGTTTAATATGCAAATTTAAAAATACAATTAGTGTCATTTTGGTCTTGCGCATCATTTTTTTTTTTAATTTGGTGTTTGACATGTTTTATCCTTATCCTTGATAACGCTATTGTCCTTATTCACATCGATTAGCATTTTCAAGGTAAATGATAACAACAATACTTAGGTTCCATAGTAATTATTATTTGTTATATTATTTATATTTATTGTTGATAGTTTATGTAAATATCTTTAATCTTCATAATTAATAAGTATTGTGACATAACTGTGTATAATAATGAGTCTGTGATTATGTTATCTCATTCTTTAACAGAATAAACAGTGATTTCGGTTATTATCTAGCACTTAAGTAATACATTTGTCATGCAGATGACGCTGCAATAATTAATAAATTATATTATAGGTGCTAAGGTGGCTATGGATACCAAATACCCAATCTTCAAGTTGTTGTCGAAATAGTATTTTATTACTTGTTCATTAATCACATAGTAAAACAATTCTCTATCAAATAATCCCAAGGATTCTATACATTAAAGATAATAATACCCCCCCCCCTCCTCTTCAAAAGTAAATAGAAAACACATTTTCCAAGATTATGAATTGTAGTATTTTATCTTTCTTCAAGCAATATGTCGAAAGCATCTAAATTATTAAATTCACTCCTTAGGCAGAATTTTGTAAAATCATTTCGAAAACCCCAAAAGGCACTTTCCACAACAAACTCTCACATTCTAACATCGGATTTGAGAGATGTCCAAATACCCACTGTATCTATTCCTGAATATATCATTCCCAAATTTGCTAAATATGAAAAGCTAACAGCAGTGGTAAGTGAAAAAAGTGTCAATTATTAATAAAATTATTATTTATGGGGAATTTATAAGGAATGTGGCGTTACTGGTCGGAGATATACCTATGGACAGCTTATAAATAAAATAAAAAATTTCAACAGATCCCTTCGAAAACATCTGAAATTAAATAAAGGAGATGTAATTGCCTTTCTTTTACCCAATATTCCCGAATATCCTGTAGCATTGCTTGGAGCGATGGAAGCTGGTTTAGTGGTAACTACCCTTAATCCCCTATATACCCCTGGTAAGTAACATAAAGCTTACAATTAATTATTATTCAATAAATAATAATTTTAGAAGAAATATCAAGACAATTACTAGATTCATCCGCAAAAGCTTTAGTTACATTAACCATTTTTTGGGAAACGGCCACCAAATCATGTGATATTTTGAAGAAAAAATTGCCCATTATTACTATTAAAACTGAGGTATTGGCGTAAATACTTTCCAACCTTGTACCTTGAACTTGAAAGTTATTTTTTGCAATACCTGCCTAGTGTAGGTTTCCATGGTTGCCTATATAGCGATATTTCACTTACAGTACTGTAGTACTGTACTACTATGTAATACTACTGTAGTACATCTACAGTACTTACAGTACTGTGGTATTCATGATGTGTAAAGGAATTTGACCAAGGAAACCATGATGAGAAACAAAAGAGACGTTCAGCGTTATAAGCGACTTTTTTATAAAATTAGTATGAAATTGATAGTTAAACATTCTTTAGTTAATTAGTCGGGATCATCTTTATTCATATTTTATTGGCTGCTTCTATTTTATTCGTCACTGATTCTGCTACAAAGCTTTCCGCTGCTGTCGACAACTTCCATCCTCCAGCTCCTTTAACTCGCAAAACGTCAGCTCCACTGCTAGCAAAAAGAGTGGCACTAGTTCGGCAAAGCAAATGCCCAATCAAATTTAAATATTTTAACAAAAAGATTTCGTCTAACACGCTGATTACAGCACTTTTCACTATAAAATTTCAGGAAAATCGGTCTAAATAATTCCAAATGCTTTCATTATCTATAAGGGAAAAACTTCTTGGTATTATGACAAGTACCAGATATAGCCATGATAGCCACCATTTTCTTCATAAGATATATTTGGTCAGGCGCTTCAGTCAAGATGCGCCTGACAAAATACTGACCTGACCTGACAAAATGCTTCCAACTTCAAACATTATCGTTAAGAGAAATCGTAGAACGGAGCTAACTTAACCTGGCTTGACAAAATGCATTCAACTTCAAACGTTCTCGTTAAGAGGAATTGTAAACCTGACCTAACCTGACCTGACAAATGCTTTTAACTTCAAACGATTTTGTTAATAAGAGGAATAGTAGAACTGAGTTGGCCTGACCTGACAAAATGCTCTCAACTTTAAACGTTATCGTTAAAACAAATCGTAGACCTGACCTAACCCGACATGACCTGACAAAATGCATTCAACTTCAAACGTTATCGTTAGGAGAAATTGTAGAACGGAGCATTGAGTATTCACACCATACGCTCGCTGGGGCTGAATACTGTCAAGACTTCTTCAAAAAGTGCGCAAATCTGACTCTGAATTAGTGTAACTTGTTTGCCTTCGTACCACTTTCCAAGAAGATTATACCTTGTCATCTCGTACCTGGTCTTCGATTTCTTATGCAGCTAAGCCGAGTTTTTACTTAAATTTCATTTACAATTGATTAGTAGCGCCAATTTGTTGAATTGTTTTATTTTTTTGTTGATTATGCGCGTTTATGACTTTTTTATAGTAATTGAAGTACTTAACAAATTTTATCTTTTTCTTTATGTAGGTATTGCAAAAAATAGCTTACTAACCTGAAACTGTAAGTACTTTTTTACTTTACTTGTACTTTACTGACCTGACCTAACCTGATCTGACAACATGCTTTCAACTTCAAACGTTATCGTAGACCTGGCCTGACAAAATGCATTCAACTTCAAACGTTATCGTTAGGAGAAATTGTAGCACGGAGCATTGAGTATTCACACCATACGCTCGCTGAAGAAGAATACTGTCAAGACTTCTCCAATAAGTGCGCAAATCTGACTCTAATTTAGTACTAACTTGTTGACCAGACCTGACCTGACCTGACCTGAAACTATAAGTACTTTTTTGGTTTCAAATGCTTAAAGTTATACTGCTTACAGTTCGCGGTACGTAATATAGTATTTCATAAATTTCAGCAATCGCAATCTATCCCTCAAGGCGCTATAAACTTTAGTGAATTTGCCAATAATGTAGTTGACTTTCCCGATGTGAGTCCAAGTGGATATCAAGATATAGCGTTTCTGCCGTACTCAAGTGGTACCACTGGTTTACCAAAAGGAGTCGAATTAAGTCATTATAATATAGTCGCAAATGTTTGCCAAAACGCAGCACCGGATTTTCCTTTCATCGAAGACACTACTGAAACTCACCAAGATGTCGTTCCGGTGATTTTGCCAATCTTCCACATTTATGGATTTACAGTAAACACTCTATTTACGTTGAGCAAAGGAACTAAATTAGTTACGCTGCCCAAATTTACCGCAGAAGATTATACCGCGGTCTTGCAGAACCACAAACCGAACATTTTATTCGTCGTACCCCCAATTGTTTTATTTTTATCGGGAAGTTCAATGATCAAATCAAGCGATTTAGAACCGGTCCGAACCGTATTTTCGGGTGCTGCGCCTTTGGGGGGCTTGGACGAAAAAAAATTCTTGGAAAAAGCCGGCAAGCATATAAACATGCTTCAAGGTAGAGCAATTTTTTGACAAAACGTACAACTAACAATAATTTCATAGGATATGGCTTGACAGAAACCTCACCAACAATCTCAGCCTTAACAATTGAAGTGAAAAACAGAACTAACGCTCTAGGATCAATTGGAAGACCTGCTTCAAACACTTTCATAAAAGTGGTTGCTGTAGATGATCCCCAAGGTGCTCCTTTAGGCCCTAATTGTCAAGGTGAATTATTAGTGAAAGGGCCTCAAGTAACCAGAGGTTACCTAAATCGACCTGAAGAAACTAAAAACGCATTCCTTGATGGATGGTTCCGGACTGGGGATTTAGTATACTACAATGATGACCAATTACTTTTTGTTACTGATCGTCTTAAGGAGCTGATTAAAGTGAAAGGTTTTCAAGTGGCTCCTGCTGAACTGGAGGAAATTATACGGTCGTTTCCATCAGTGAGCGATGCAGCTGTTATTGGAATCCAAGATTCCAAACAAGGAGAAGCTCCAAGAGCTTATGTAGTACCAAAAAAAGACGCAAAAGTTAATGTTAAAGATCTAGAAACGTACGTCAACAGCAAAGTGGCAGAATATAAACAATTGAAAGGAGGTATAGCCATCGTAGATAGCATTCCCAAAAATGCATCTGGAAAAATTCTGCGAAGGACACTTAAACTTGAATTTGAAAAATCTGCATTATAAGAATGCTATTTTGATTTTTATACTGTAATAAGTGATTAAGATAAGTAAATAAATGATACACTATGATTGAAGTAAACCTAGTACTGTCTTTTTTTTATTAAAAATCTAGTTTTAAATTGAAATTTTATTGAAAAACTTCAAAAACTATTTTGTTTTTTTTTTCAACTCTACTCCAAAAACTGACCTGGCCTAATACAGCAACTGTATCTCAACTGTCTTTCAAATTCTATTTTGTTTTTTTTCAACTCTACTTCAAAAACTGATACCTGATCTGCTGTAGCAACTCTCTGCGCCTACGTATCTGTCTTAACTGTTTTTCCAGTTTCTGTTTCTGTTCCAACTCCACTTCAATTCCAACTCCACTTCAAAAACTGACATAACTTGCAGAAACAACTCTCTCTGTCACTAACGTGTTGTTTACATTAACTGTTTTTCCAATACTATTTTCTGTTTCTTTTCAAACTCCACTCTAAAAACTCACCTGACTTACTGTAGCAACTCTCTGCGACTACGTGTCTATCCTAACTGTTTTTCCAATACTATTTCCTGTTTCTTTTTGATTCCACTCAAAAAATTGACCTGATTTGCTGTAGCAACTTTTTGCCACTAACGTGTTGTTTATCTTGACTGTTTTTCCAATACTATTTTTTGTTTCTTTTCCGACTCCACTCCAAAAACTCACCTGACCTGCTGTAGCAACTCTCTGCGCCTACGTATCTATCTTAACTGTTTTTTTTGAAGATTATTTATTGGCTACCATTTTTGTTATTCTAGTTGGTACTAGGTATAGTATGGTTCTAGTACATTGCAATGAAAGCATCTCTAATGATTTTCGTCTAGTTAGAGTGTTTTTTAGCGCATGAGCTAGACAAAAGCAATTCTCCTGGTAGAAAAATGCTTTTGCTAGGGCGGGAATTAAACCAACACTTTGTAGACTAGTGTACAACGTACTTTCGTTTGGCCAACTGGTCTACCAAGACCTCACTCACTATTTTTATAATTGTGTGTTGTAGACTTTTCTATCATGTAATCATCATTTCTTAGTGGTCAACAAACTGTTTGGCCAGTGATAAAACTTGGATAGATATTGATCATCTTTAGTAGTTTATAGGAAGTATTGTAAGAGTTATTGCTTAGAATTTTCAACTGGCGCTAAAAGTTATTGCCAATACCTCAAAAATCAAGACTAAAAGACATATATAACACCTCTTTTTTTGATTCGGCAACACTGCAGTCAGCTATGTATGAGTGAAATATAGGACGGGCCTACTGTGGAGGAGGGAATTGAATTGAAATTCCAGTTTGAGAGCTCAGAGAACGTTTACTAACATTCCACATTGTAATTGATAACAGTATAGATCATTTGAAAGTTGTCTCTTATCACAAATGTAAAATAAAATTCAAAAATGTCGCTACTACGTAGGCTCTTATGGCCGAAAAACATTTCGAATAAAGTGATAGCTCTAGCGTCATCAACTTTGCAAAAAACCCATTTTTCCGATTATATTCAACATTCGGACTTGCCAGACGAAGAAATTCCAAAATGTTCCGTTGATGAATTTTTATTTTCAAAAACCGGAAACTGGCACAATCGTTTCGCAACAGTAAGTAGAAAAAATTTCAAAATTTATTCAAATTTTTGAAAGCTGCAACTGTTTTTTCATTAGGAATGTGCCGTTACCGGCCGAAAATACACTTACGAAGAAGTGCAAGCCAAAAGCGCCAATCTTGGAAGAAATTTGCGAAAAAAATTGAATCTACGAAAGGGGGATGTATTGGCGATTTTTTTGCCAAATTCGCCGGAATATGTCTTGGCTGTCCTTGGTGCGCTAAAAGCGGGATTGATTGTGACAACATTGAACCCCTTGTACACACCGGGTTCGTATAAATTGACAGAATTGAACCAATTGAACTAATTTGTCACAAGTATGTGCTGTCAAGTCAAGATTTATTATATTGTTTTCGATTAATAATAATTATTATTCATTATTTTAGCAACCTCATAACATATGTTGTTGTTCTATGTTTTCATAACAAAAAAAAAACATCTGTACTATTGAACATGTTCCGTTTTTATTGGAACTCATCGGCAAGTTGCAAATGATTCGGATATGAATGAATTTGTACGTATTTGAATATACGTTTGAGACAAAAGACGCTAACGTGATAACTTGCTTGACAAACTTTTGTTTTAATTTGTATCTGTCAACAATTTATTATTTAAACGATTATTAGAAGAGATATCGGTCATAAAGTCAATAAACAAACAGTAATAATTTTATAAATCGTAAACAGTGAGTTATACGAAAAAAAATATTAAACAAAAAAGATGGGAAATTATCTATAATAAAGGTTCTCATGATTATAAGTCTCAAGGACACGGTTATAGAGATACAAGCCTAAATGGTTTTTTGCAAAATGGCGGCACTGAAATTCTTTACCTACAAAAAAAATTATTTACCTACAACTAAGCATTATGGGCAAGAGCAACTTGCTCATCGTCTTAGCTGACGAATGATATAGTTTTCGATAGTTCCTTTTGATAAAAATAATAATAAGAAAAAAACACCAGACAGCGTTGCCGCTTATAATATCGTATTACGCAAGCGCAATATTTACAGAAATAATTAAATATTTCAGTTTAATTTTGGCAAAATTATAAAGTTCTGGCGTCAATTAAACAAATTAATTCTATTATGCGCCCTGGGATTATTTTTCAAAATTCCCACATCATTAGCATTGTTTTAAAAGTTCAAGATAATGGTCTTGAGCTCTCAGTATTATTAATTATAGAATGTTGGCTCTCTTTCTATAAGTATGTTCGCTTATGAGGACTTTGAACTTAACTTAAGTGCCGATGAGTCTGCAAAATTTTACATATTTATGTTTTGTAACGAATATTTAAATAAAAAAAATATGTTTCTACACTATATGCTTCAGCTATTGGCAAGGCAAATCGGGCATCTTCACTTAAAACACTGCCTTTCTATTGGTTAAAGCAATGTCCCGCTCACACAACACAATTTTACAGCAGGACTTGTCAATTTATCTTAACCCCACTTTGCTTGTCAAACAGAATTTTTCCTCAACGGCGTGCAAATCCGGTTTTGTTTAGAGCGCAAAGTTTGGTTTCTATGGCAACTGACTTAGCAAAGTTGTTATATTATTGTATGTGGGGTTTTTCACAATGCGCGCGCATCCGCATTTGCCGAAAAAATAAAGTATAGTAGCAAATAAACAAGTTTATTAGATTATTTTTTAACTTTTAGATTTTGTTCATTGTGTCTCTTATTCTAGCTTTCTCTTAGCTCTCATAGCTTGTCTTTCTTTTAAGTTTTTTATACATTTTTTCTAAATTAATAAATATTTCATCCATTACTGATATTCTCAATTTTTTGCACTTAAATTGTTTTGATTCTATGGTGTGTTAGCTGAGTGATTTGATTATATATAAGTACCTTTCCAGAAGAAATATCACGTCAACTGCAAGATTGCTCTGCCAAAATTTTAATAACCATCAGTGGGCTCTATCCTACAGCTAAAGCCTCTGTAAAGCTATCACAAAATCTAATTTATACAGTGGTAGCAAAAACCCAAGTAGGTACTTGTATAACATCTCAAAAAAAGCGTTTAAAACATTTTTTTAAATAGCAAGGTCAAGCGTTGCCTGAAGGAACATTAAATTTTGATGAGTTTTTAGAATCAGTTGACTATACAGATTTGCCACCAGCAAATCATAATGATATAGCATTTTTACCGTACTCCAGTGGTACCACAGGAATGCCAAAAGGAGTCGAGCTTACTCATTATAACGTCATAGCAAACCTAATTCAGTTTAATGACGATGAAGTAACTGTTACAGAAGAGACAACTAGTAGGCGGTACAAAACATTTTTTGAACCTTTTCTAAAAAGTCTATTATATTTTTAGTTGATCATCAAGACGTAGTTCCAGCAGTTTTGCCAAAATTTCACATTTATGGTCTTATGGCGAACACGCTTCATTTGTTTCAAAAGGGATGTCTTACTGTATCTCTCCCTAAATTTACGCCCGATCTATACATTCAAACGCTGAGAAAATACAGACCCGATGTGCTTTTCCTCGCACCACCCTTAGGTACTTTTTATAAAAAATGCTTAATTATGCTCAAAACATGATACTTTTCCAGTTTTATTCCTATCAAGTCATCCGGCGGTCACGGCAAAAGATTTGGAATCAACACGAGTCATGATTTCTGGAGCTGCGCCCCTAGGCCTTCTAGACGAAGAGAGATTCTTACAAAAAGCGCAAAAAGATATAAGCATTGTGCAAGGATTTGGTTTAACCGAAACGTCTCCGCTGGTAACAATGACAAGATCGGATCTGAAGAGCTTGGCATACGGAGGCTCGGTAGGACGCCCGGTTTCCCTCACCTCCGTCAAAGTAGTAGATCCCAATGATCCAACTGCTACCGCATTAGGACCGAACCAAACTGGAGAACTTCTAATAAAAGGGCCCCAAGTAATGAAAGGATACCATAAAAAAGTTAGGGAAACCCAAGAAGTGTTCACAGAAGATGGGTGGTTGAAAACTGGAGATCTTGTGTATTACAACGAAGACAAGTTATTTTTTGTTAAAGATAGACTTAAAGAGCTTATCAAAGTAAAAGCGTTTCAAGTTCCTCCTGCCGAGCTGGAAGAAATTATCCGAAATTTTCCAGATATAGCTGATGTAGCAGTTATCGGAATTCCTCATCCCAATTTGGGGGAAGCCCCAAAAGCTTTCATTGTACCCAAACCAGACAAGACTATTAACACACTTAAGTTGCAAGAATTTGTTGCATCTAAGGTGGCTCCCTATAAAAAATTGGAAGGAGGAATTCAAATTGTCAAAAGTATTCCAAAAAATGCTTCGGGAAAAATATTGAGACGTGTTTTAAAAGAACAGTATGAATAATATCCACTGACAAAATAAATAAATTTTGCTTTATTTCTCCAGACTTAACTGTTTTTTCATGTTTCTCTTTGTAAGTGCGCAAGAGCTTCCTCAAGCTTATCGAAATTATTCCAATACCGAATCAGATATAACCTCGCAAGACAAAAAAAAAAGAGCAGCAGCATAAACGTTGCTACTTTTATTATACTTTATCTAAATAGTTTAATTAGCGTTTGCACCGAAGATTAGCCATGACTTAACAAAATAAATAAAATTCAAAGTATTTTTTTGTAATATGTATATTTAAACAATTGAAAAATATAAAACAAATCCATACAATTTAAATCATATCCATCCCTTATTCATTTTCGACTTTTTTCGCTTGAAAAGTCTGATGTTTTACCAACTCTTTGAATGCCCCTTTTTTAATTGCTAACAAATCCTGATACCGCCCCTTCTCCACAATTTTTCCATTACGTAGCACAGCTATAGTATCAGCATTTTGAATGGTAGATAATCGATGTGCTATCGTTAAAACTGTTCTTCCTTTCATTACTCGCTCCAAGGCTTCTTGCACCAAGTGCTCTGATTGCGCATCTAAAGCGCTTGTGGCTTCATCTAACAATAAAATTTTCGGATTCTTTATCAACGCTCTTGCTAATGCGATTCTTTGTTTTTGACCGCCACTTAGCATCACTCCGCGCTCTCCCACTACAGTTTCAAAGCCATCTGGGAATTGCTGAACGAACTCTAAAACATTTGCCTCTTTTGCTACTTGGATTAATTCATCTTCTGTCACTTTTAGAGGATCATCAGCTCCATAAATGATATTCTCGCGAATAGAGCAAGAAAATAATATTGGTTCCTACAAAAGAAACTATATAGTTGTACACAAGTGAGAAGGGCTTATATACAGGGTGACACATGGAAACCCGACGCTTTTAAAGTGTTGCTATTATTGATTCACCTTGTAAATTAATAAAAAAAAAAATTACATCATTCATTAGCATCGATAACTTCGAAAAAAACCGACTTTCTAGCCTCCAACTTATGTAATTGATACAATACCAAAAAAAAAAGACAAAGCGCCTCAAACCGGTTTTTCAAAGTTATCAATTTTAATGATGCAGACAATTATAATATACAAGGTGAACCATTAATAGCAACCAACTTACAACTCACCTGACTGACGGTACCTATATGTCTTCTTAACCAGCACGGATCTAGATCCTTAATATTTAGTCCATCCAATAGTACTTGGCCTTTATTTGGATCATACAGTCGCAGAAGTAACGATCCTAATGTACTTTTCCCAGACCCGCTAGGCCCAACAACAGCTACCATTTTCCCAGGGGGAATTTCTAGCTGAAGATTATCAAATATGTGAACATCATCACGTGACGGATACGCAAAAGCTATATCTTTGAATTCAATCAATCCTTCTGGAGTACCAATTGGTATTGAATCGCCTTTAATAGGAATAAGTGGTTCACGATCCATTATTTCCCAAATTCTCGTTGCTGCACCGATTGATTTGTTCAGTTCTGTATAAAAATTCGAAAATGTTCCCAGAGAAACTCCTATATAAGCGGCGTATAAAAGAAAAGAAGACAAGTTACCAACTGTTATAGAATGTGAAGATACAAGAACTCCACCGTAGTACAAAACCGTAATAATAATCAAGTGACCACCAAAACCGATCTAAAATTCAATTCATTAAAATGTGAGCATTTTGCTTCTTAAATTATTAATAATTATACAAAATTTGATATGAGGCCGAGAAAAATAATAATATTTACACATAAAACTTACCGAAGCATAAAATAAAGCTCCGACTTTAGCTTCCCTATAACACAATTTTAAAACATTTGCTATTGCATTTGAGTATCGTTCTATTTCCCTTTCTTCTTGTGAGAATGTTTTAACGGTTCTAATATTAGATATTCGTTCTTCAGCGACAGTTGTTGCGCCAGCCAACGAATCTTGCACATTTCGGGATATACCCCGAAGAAATCTTCCGTAAACAACTGCCATGGCAGCCACTGGTGGTACAACCGCCATACCAACCAATGCCAATTTTGCCGAAATAAAAAACTAAAAAATTTATATATAGAATGGAAGTCAATGAGATGTTAATGCCTTGCCATCATTCCAGCACCAGCAAAAGTCATCACTAACGATCTGAGACCATCAGCAATGTTAGCTGATAAGGCTTTTCCCACAACTTCAGTATCAGATGACAATCTATTGACCAATTCTCCCGTTGATCTCTTATCAAACCAACCTTGCTCTTGCTTTAGCACAGACGAAAAAACTTTGCGTCTTAGTGCCTGAGTCATTCTAAAACCTATCTATTTTGTTATTTTTGATTAAACATTTAAGACAAAATTACCAGCTATTGACATTAAGTAAATTCGGCCAAAATTACAAATGGCACCTAGTACAAAAACACACATTAGCACCCCACATACCGTAGTTAATTTACTTTTAGCATCGTCGGGATTATCGTCGCTGCGTGTGTATATTATATCTAAAATTTTTCCCAAGCTGAACGGTATACTCATCGTTACCGCACTCGAAACAAATAAAAATATAACGGCCCCTAAAAAACAAACATTAAATTCATAATTATTAGACATTATTGTATAATAATTCAAAAATCCCATTCACAAAACAGCGAAACTGACACTAATGTTGACAGTGGCAAGTTGACATTTGAAAGAACGCCATCTGTGTTGTCGTTTATTTTCATAGCCTAAATAATCAACGCCATTTTATAAAGATGTAAAATTAAAAAGTATATTTTGATTTTTAATAAGCAATTTTCGGAAAATGTACATATACAACATTTGCAAACAAAGCAACATTAAAAAAGTAATTTCCCTAGAAGTGTAAATTCTAGGGAGGAATTTATTGTTTACACGCCTATATCAGTTACAAGCCCCCCCCCCCCTCTTTATTTGAGCCTTATCAATCTTGTTTCCCAGATAAAAATATATTTTCTTCAACTTTTTGCTATTCTATCTTTAAACAAATAGATAAAATGAATAAATAACATTTATTTATTTAAATGTTATTTAAACTTTAAAGTTAATAAAAATCGTGATAAATACCAAAAATTTTCCATTTTTCAGGCTTTGCTAAACTAAAAAGCCGTTTTAAATCAGACGCTCTAAGCCTATTTGACACTGCCACTGGCTGTGTGTTGCCCCCATTTCCATTGTCTTTGTTAGTCTTGCCATTCGAGCTAGAGTTCCTTTTGAAAACATTCCAAAATGGCCTTCTTCTGGCATTCGACGTGCTTTCCGGAATGCTAACCGCAATATAAGTCTTACTTTGGTTCACTTTTTGAGTCATTGTTTTAAAATTCCTAAAAACATTTTGTTGAAGAATTGGGTTATTAAAGTGCTTCAAACATTGTAACGAAGTTTTGAGGTTACATCGCATCAACACTAATCCAAAAATAGTCATTATACCAAAGAATTAGCTTATCAAACACATTCTATTATTAAAACATAATAAAGCAGTTTAGTAAGAAGTTTTCACGTGTCATTGTCTTCGATTTAAATAACAGAGTTTTTTGTTTTTCGCATTTTTGAGGTTATATATAACTTTTTGACATTTGACGATGACGGATGACGTAACACCTGACAGTTAATGACAAATAGTTTTATGTGAGTGACCTACTGGGATGAGTGGTATACAAAAAGTAATACCATAAAAGAAAAAATATTTGCGCACCCTTTATAAGAATTTTATTAGAAAAATTCCTACATTTTTATTGTTTATTTATCTATATTATTCTATCATAGCTCCATGCTGAAACCGCTTAATATCCAATCCAGCTACTATTCATGAAGCCATGACTTCGATTCTATGCTTCGAGCTTTACAATAATCAATATATAGTTATTTACGTTATTAGTGCGGTAAGTTTCATTTTACAGCGCCAAAAACAAGGTCAAAATGAGCGTGGGGCTTTAATAAAACCGCGGACTGTAAAATGATTAACGCACAAATAATTTATTCAACTTTTTAGCCAAACACTCAATTTTGCCTGTTTGAAAAATTAAGAAATTTGAATTGATTTGAGGTTGACAGCTCAAGTGCAATTAGTCTGTGGTTTAGAGCTCGATCGATAGTTAGCTAAGTATCACACCACAAGATAGCACCAAAAATATTAAATTGTCTTTATTTTTAAAATCTATGGGACTTATTAAGTGCAGTAAATTGTCCTAGTATAAACAAATTATATTTATGACTAAGCAACACTTTTTTTGGAGGTCTTTAAAAGCAGATAATTTTTATGGTATTTTACAACACGCCAATGAGTCAAAGTGACAGATCGAAGCTTTGTATGTAAAAAAGTCTAGTTACCATAGAAGTTGACAAGACGTAAATATGCCGTTTACAATTAACGAGGCTAAAAGTACATTTGGTATATGTAATAAAAAATATTACTTAGTAGTGCTATCTAAGCGAAAATCGTTACATTAGTTGCAAGATACTGCATTAATGGTTGTTTTCCTTGGAAAACATTGACAGTTACAAAGGGTTTTAAATATAAAACATTATTTATGTAATTTTAAATTGTTATAATAATTAATAATTACATTTTTTAGCTAAATCAATTTTTTTTGTATTTATTACGTTCAAAATTTGCATTAATCTTTTTTTTTGATTATAGAAAGTTTAATTTTGGCTTTATTTTCAGTAATTTTTTGCTACAAATAAGATATTTTAAATAGAAAAGTGTTATAGGCATAAAAGTTTTGTAGAAAAACTAAAAAAAATTTGATCAAAATAAAATTCAGGTAGATTTTTTTCAAATTTATAGATATCTTGTTTTTTCTCGTTTTTTTGCAACGAATAACTCTAATTCTTCAATAAATGATTGAGTTTTTTACTTATTTTATTTTCCGGTTAGTAGCTGCATTGTTTGGTTGCTATGGTTTTATTGAAAGAAAAGAGCATCGTTTCAAATATTTTCGCCTACTTTCGGCAGCAAAATAAGAAACACCGCAGTGCGGGAATAACGTTTTTCGATGTATTGAGAGGGATGAGTGCAAAAACATTGTTTTCATTCTATCTAATTAAAATTATAAAAATATTACAATAGAATTTATTCACCAAAGTCAATTTCTGTTGTGAGAGCAATCATTTTGCCTATGTTTTTTTGTACAGAGTTTATAATATAATTGAGATAAAATTGTTATTAGAGACTAATATGTATTAATACTCTATTTCTCTAAAGCAATTTAAAAAATTACAAAAAAAAACAACTAAAAACTGGTTTATTGTCAAATTGCAATTGATATTTTGACCTGCTGACCCGATCTGACCTGATTATGTTGGAAAATAGAGTAACATAGGTACTGCTATGACCAATAAAACAACAACAAATTAGAAATACCTTGATCATGACCTTGTTAATCTGCATTAAATAATGTTTACATAACAGTTATCAAAAACGTCATCAGAGATGAGGATTTCTAGATCAAAATGAGATCACATAAGAAAATGTGAGAAGTCGGACTTTGACATCGTGGACTCAGTTCAACTTTATCTATTAAATTTGAATGTAATTGTGGTCGCCAATCTATTCAAAACAATAAATAGGTGCTATTGAGTCGCGTGTGCCACTTTATTCCCTATCGCGTTTTTCAAAGTTTTTAAAAGCTATTATTACCACACTCGTTTTATTTTTGTGTGTGCTGTTTGAATAAACATTTATTTGTTGATTTATTATAAGTGCTTTACTTTTTAATCTTTTAAGCGAAATTAGTGTAAAAAATGGCTCGCCTAATTATAATAAAAAATTATGCTACAGTGGGGCGAAGCCATGGGCTTTTATCTGCTATTTCAAACAGTTTTCTGGGTAAAAGCGCCTTGAAAATGCAGCCTCTAAGTGACGGAATTATTCATTCGCCTTTAGGGCCCTGCAAAACAATTCCAAATGAAAATTTAGTGGAATATATTTTCAAAAATAATCAAAATTGGACTGATAAGCCTGCTACAGTAAGTATTTTAAGCCCTATATAACGTCTAGGGATAATTGACAAGCAATTTATTGTTTTATAACTCTTATCAGATATTGTTTACGATGATTTATCTTATTTACTACTGCAGTTTCATTGATATTATTATAACTATCACTAATGCTATAATAGAATATTTTTTTAGACTTTGAAATGTTAAAGTAAAACTGATATTATACCTAAAATATAAAAAACCTTGATGTTTAGAAAGCAGTAGGTGCCTAATTATTAAAAATATAATTAATTTTCATCATAATCAGCAACATTTTTTATAAATAAACAATAGAATAATAATAGTCTTTTGCATTATGCATAACAAGTTGTAGTGCAATTGTTTGCTAATCTGGAATTTTAATACAATACAAAGGGTTTTTTACTCCTTATTTCTGTGTCAAGCCGTCTGATTTACAGCATTTCTAGATTTTAGCAAGGCTTTTGATACTTTAAATCGCAATTACATACTAGGAATTTAATATATAGCAAAATAAATATCAACAATCTAAAGCCAATTTTTTTTATTAAATTTAGTATTCCTCATAGTTTGGCTTTAGTTTCCATTCTTAATTTATTGCCGGCCTAATTTTATGTTCTTTACCCGTTACTAAATTATTTAGATCAAATATCGATAAACTGAATAACTCTGTCAAGTTGCAAAAATACAAATGACGTCAAGTTTTAAATAATTAAAACAAAATTTTGCTATAAATAATATCAATACATATTTTTCATTTGTTTTTTTTTTGTAGACATGTGCGGTTTCTGGACGAAGTTACACTTATGGAACATTGCAAGCCCTAATCAACAGATACGCTCAAGCTCTTTTAGGACAATGTGGGCTAAAACCAAGAGAAGTTATCGGTCTTCTTCTTCCTAACATTCCAGAATACGTGATTGCTTGCTATGGAGCGTTACAGGCGGGCTTAACTGTTACATTTGTTAACCCATTGTACACTCCTGATGAAATCAAACGTCAGTTTGAAAACGCAGGAGTGAAAATGATTGTAACTGTACCAATTTTATTAGAAGTTGCTACCACAGTTGCCTCACAGCTGCAAGACTACAAAACCACCGTCTGCATAGGAGGCGAAGATAATCTTTCTAAGAAAGTACGCAGCTTAGAAAGTTTATTGAAAACTGATCATAAAGCAGAATTGCCAAAATTAGATCCAAAAGAAGTGGCCATTTTACCGTACTCTAGTGGAACAACAGGGCTACCCAAAGGGGTAATGTTATCCCACTACAATTTAATATCAAACTTAATACAAGGAGAACATCCTGCCTTTGAAGATTTAACCTCTAAAGGTAGGAATTGATACCAAGTTTTTTTTATCAAGTATCTATTTTTTAATTATCACTATGTTTTCTATTATACCTCCTATTTTAAGCTGTTATTTTCCATCTATCACCTTTCAGTATCTTACTTAACCTTTTTTTGCTCTTTACGTTGTTTTTTCTTATTCTATTTGTGTACCTTCGTATTTACCTTCCATCCACAATTTTCTGCTTCATACGTCATTACTTTTATCATAAGAAAAGAATCATAATTATTCTTTCTCAAACTTCCAAATGTTTTCCTAGTAGATTTCTTTCTTTTTAACCCACGTTTTTGCTAGTGAACACTATAATCGTTGTCTTGTTTTCATTTATTTCTGGCCTCTTTTTTTTAGCCCTGGTCTTTTTTTTTTTGTTGTAATTGTTTTCTTTGTTATTAACCCATTTTTTTGCTATAATTTTTGTCTTGTTTTCATTTTTTTTTTTTTTGATTGTGGCCTTTTTCTTTTTTGTTGTAGTTGTTTTCCTTCTTTTTAACCCACTTTTTTGTTAGTGAACACTATAATCTTTGTTTTGTTTTCATATATTTCTGGCTTTTTTCTTTTTGTTGCAGTGGTCTTCTTTGTTTTTAACCCATTTTTTTGCTATAATTTTTGTCTTCTTTCCATTTGTTTCTTGTATAACATAGCTTAGTAACATTTTTTTTTTTGCAGATGGTAACCGACATCGTGTTCTCACCGTATTGCCCTTTTTCCACATCTTCGGCTTCAACGGCATTTTAAATATCTGTCTTAGAAACCGATGCCACATAATATCCCTACCGAAATTTACCCCACAAGATTACATCAAATCTCTAGTCCAATATAGACCAACTTTCATATTTGTAGTCCCTTCTCTCATGCTATTCCTCGCTACTCATCCCGCTGTTACAAAAGACCATTTAAGTTCGGTCGAAGGCATTCAATGCGGAGCGGCGCCTTTAACAGAGGGACTTTTGGATAAATTTCGAAAAAAAATTGGTGATCAAGATGTTTGCGTAAGACAAGGCTATGGAATGACAGAAACTTCTCCAGTAACTTTCTGCATGCCACTTAAAACACCACCTTCGAAAAGTGGTACCATTGGATTAGCGTATCCTGGAACTGATGCTAAAGTCATCAATTTGTCCACTGGGAAGCCAGTGGGAGTGAACGAAAGTGGGGAATTATACGTCAAAGGACCACAGGTAAAAGCTTCCCTATTACAGTCTTTTAGTATAATTTTTTTTTAGCTAATGAAGGGCTATTTAAATAACCCTAAAGCTACTTCCGAAACCATTGATAAAGATGGGTGGCTTCATACAGGAGATGTTGCCTATTATGATGAAGACTATTACTTCTATATTGTTGATAGATGTAAAGAATTAATCAAAGTAAAAGGGAATCAGGTAAGCTAGGCACTTCCTACTCTTTTTTCTTCTAGCAGCGTTGCCAGAGCATGAATACTAAAACAGCAAATTACCGTGCTACACCTTGTATAGCAAAGCGCCAGTATTATAAGTTATCAACATCAAACGCCAAATTTGACTGAGTCTTAATATCCGAATTGTCGTCCTTGTTCGTTATCCAGGGTGTTTCTAAATAAGTGCGAAAATTATTCATCGTTTCATCCTTATAGAAAACACTCTGTATATGCGTGAGGGTGTTTGAAGGTAAAGTATATAAAAAAAATTAAATTTCAATGCCATCTTTATTCAAATTTTAACAAATTTATGACTACATTGTATTAATTTATAAAGCATTCCGTCTTGAATACATAAGTATAACATAAATTATGAATGAAAATGGTTTACAAAACGTCTTGTTTTCTTTTCTTATAGATATAAAACAGCTTTTCTCAGTAGATAAAACATTTAATCAGTTCTTGGTTACGTACAAATTGATTTAGTCTAAAACTACATTCAAATTAAAAAATATTTATCAGAATTAAACCCTACCAGACATAGAAAAACAAGAATCTATAGCGTAATATAAATACAAAACGGCCATAATGCTTTTAGCCAGTGAAATGAAAAACCAGTAAAAATCAAAATTATATTTTACAGTGGTGAATCAGACGTAGCCTCTGCTTTTACAACTTCTTCAACTTTGTCACTAATGTTAAACTCTTCATCAACTTCCATCGCTGTTATCGTTTCTTCCTCTACACAACTGTCGTCTTTTGAAGTTGCGGCTTCTGCTATAACTGGCTCATCTTTTTCACTACTCTCAGTCGCACTGGAAGCCGCCTCATTTCCAATTTCTTCATCTGCTTTGCTTTCTTCCATTCGACAATCTAAAGAGGGTATATCAACATCAACATTTTCTGAAGATGTAATTTCTGGTTCTGCATTCTCTGGTTCATCTCTCTCTGCTAATTCTAAAATAAGTGGCTGTGGTGATAAATTTGAACACTTTGTGGTGTCGGCAGTCGTTTCTTCTTCAACTGCTAAATTCTCTTCTATTGGCGCATCTTCATTTTGTCTTGAAGATTCTACTTCATTATTCAACTCAATCTCTTCTTCCTTGGTCGATTCTGGATTTTCCAATAAGCTTTCTTGAAGTAATGGAGAACTTCTTTCAGAAGATGTGTCTGGAGATTTTTCATCGGATAATTCTTTCGATGACGAATCCGCATCTTCTTCTTGAGGTGGAAAAGAAACTTCATTTGTTAGGGGTTCTGAACTTTTAGGCAACTCGTCACTTGTAATAGAGGGTTCCTAAAATTATATAAAGAATTTCATTATAGTTTGATATAACGCATGGTTACTGTGTTTGCAAGACGTAGTGACGTAAGACAACGTCTAGTGCCGCCACCAAGCACTAAACATTGCACACTGATAATAATCAGATTGTAATTTGGAAAACAAGTGACACAAGCAGTGATTCTTTTGTTTTTTTAATAGATTCAACAAATTCTAACCCTACTTTAATAGTAGTCTGATGTATTATTAATTTAATTAGTAAATTACCAACTTACGTCAGACGGTGAAATTTCTTCTGTAGATTCTGATGACACCACAGGTTCTACGCTACTTCTTCTCTTTTGTACTCCCGCAGGAATGGCCGTAATGGTAACTGATACGTCTGATTCCTCTTCCGGATTTTCTTGTCTTAGACAAGTATTAGATGGCACAGGCTCTATAGAAACATAAGGTTCTTCAGAACTGCGACAAGTAATGACAGTATCTTGTGATGAGCTGCATTCTGCTTCACTTGTCTTCGAATCTGTAATTTCGGTTTCTTGAACATTCGCTTCAGATTCGCTTACATTTGTATCAGTTTGGAACGTTTCCGTTTCACTTTGAAGTAAACGAGGCCAAGAGGGTGTATCATCCATTTCTTCCACATTAATGTCGTTACTGCTGTTACTACTTTCTGGTAAATGCTCGGATTCTAATCCATTCATTATGCTTTCTCCATTTTCAGCAGTCCTGCGACCCCCAGGTTCTGTAGTACTTACAACTAGTATATTCTTTTCCAAAGCTCTCATATATTTATCTATCCGATTGTATTCTTTCCGTGGAGTGGTTAATAATTCACAAATCCGTTGCAGTGTAAATGGGGCTGCTGCAAAAGTGTCTAGTTTCTCTAAAATGAAATTTTTCATAACATCATAATTAAAAATATCCACATTAGGACAAGGGGGTATCTCAACCGAGGGGCAGGCTTCATAAAATTCAGTAATCACATTAATCATTTTTTCGCGAAAAAGGCTTTTCACTGCAGACCACTGATACACAGGATCTCCTGTTTTCGCCACGAAGCATAGATATTCCTCCAATTCACGCGGGATATCTTTCGGTCTAATTTTCGAAAACTCTTCCAAGCTGTGCAGGACCTCCTCGGGATTTTCCATTGCTGTTAATGTTTTTTAAATAATAGATTTTCTTCACCACAAACCATTTACTTGCGTCAACAAGCGCACCTTTCACAATAACGAAGTTAGCATCGGTTCGATTTTTTCCGACTAAAAATAGGACGTAATTGTGTCAATGGCGCATGACGGATGAAAAAAACTAACAGGACGCAATCATGCTGTCAAATGACGAACAGTGCCGGCTCGTGATTCGAATTGATCGAGCCAAATCCAAAATTATATATTAATTTAGGATTTTGTATATTAATTTATTATTGATAAATTATATAAATTTTTATTAATTAAAAAATATCTACTTTTTGTGAGTTTTAAAGTATTTATTAAATGTTTTAAAATTTGAATAAAATTATACAGCGTGAACAATAAAACTAAAACAATATTAACATAATTTTTTTTGTAAGATTGGTATTAAATTTACTATATTTTTATTTGTCAAGTTGAGCCGATAGATTTAAATTTTAAAACCAAGTGTCACTATTAATTTGAAATTATGATGTATATAAATTCAATTTTTCGAAACCACAGTTTCGAAATTTATTAATCATAAATTTTTCTTTTAATTTTGCTTTAGGTATCTCCCACCGAGTTAGAAAATCTGCTGCTAGAATTACCTGGAGTTGCAGATGTGGCCATAGTTGGTATTCCTGATGAGCTAGCTGGTGAAATTCCTAGGGCTTTTATTGTTAAAGAAGCAAATTCTATCTTAACCGAAAACGAAGTTTTACAATATTTAAATCCAAAAGTGGTACATTATAAAAAACTCGCTGGAGGCGTAAAATTTCTAGAAGTAATTCCAAGAAATCCCAGTGGAAAAATTTTAAGGAACGAATTGAAACAGCTCTAAATAAACAGGCTTAATTTAGCGCACAAGATAGGACACGTGCGCAAAACGTGTTTTTAAGGTATTTTTTCGAATTTGCGCTTTTTTTTTAATAAAAAAAAATGTTGTTGCTGATGATTAGTAACAGCAACGAGGTATTTCCGTTTAAGACCTTTGTTTGATTATTGAACCACTTTTCTTCAAATTACTCCCAGGTTAAAATCAATACGTATTTTCTTGCATTTTACAGTAATAATCCGTAAGTGAAAAAATGAGTGATTGACATTGACATTTGACGTAAGTTTTTTTTGACAGTTATGTATACCAACCTTTAAAAACATATCAATTAGAGCACCAATGCTTTTATAAGCCTCCACATTGATTAAAAGACTCAAATTCGAAAAATAATATAAAATAATTTTTAAATTTAAGACTGGTTTGTAAAAATTTTTTCTTTAAATAGGGTACTGTAAGTGGAGTTAGAAAAGTTAAATTTTATATTTGATTGAAATATTGATTACAGTAATTAGGTTAATTATATGTACTTTGATTGACAGTTAGAATAAGTATGCTTTTGTATGGATTGTTTTTGTCTTTTCTAAGGCTGCACATCAGTTATTTCATAACAAGATTAAAAGTATTCAGGACAAAAAGTGTTTATAATAAAATTGTTTTTTAGAGTTTGTTAGGGTAGGTCTATAGTAGCCAAACTGATTATTTTATTGAAATTAAAGTTAATTCTCTACGTGATTGGTTGAATTTGCAAATTCCTCTTATCATTGTTTTTTAGTAACATTTTTTTTTAATAAAAAAATTTAAACAGAATTTTTTTTTTTCTTTATTTATGCGACCAAACGAGTATTTGACATCTAAGATTCAGACTTTTGACTGAACAATAGACTTATAATTATCAATTAATTGTTATTCTTGTTGTACGAATTACTTATTGATTTGAAATCTTATCACAAAATCAAGAAAAAACAAAAATATTTATTTATTTTATTAATTTTTATGGTATGTTTTTTTAAGTACTGATTGAGAGATAGAAGAAAATGTGTTGTTATTTGATAATAATCTGTAATTAAGTTAATCCAGTAATAAACAATTCTAAATATAAATACTTTACAATACAAATGAAAAACAATATATAAATAAATATGTGCAAAAACCTTGTTGTAAAACTATGTATAATGAAATATAGTTTAAAAACGTTGTTTAATTCGCCTACTGAGGAAAAACCCAAGAACGAATATACAATTAAAAAGCCCTACTTTATCACAATTAATTATTAATTTATTGATTTAATATATTCAAAAAATTAGACAAAAAAATTATTATTATTATAGTTTTTATAAAGTAGAACACATATTTTCCAAGCAGTTTGTTTTTCTATCAGACACGTGCGCCGTTTAATACCCCTTAAAAAACGCTATTTTTGATTTTATATAAAAAACAAGACATGTCTTAAAGAACGTATTCAAGTTTTTTTAAAGAATTAGTGCTTTAAGGTCTTATAAAACGAGTTTTTATACTATTTTTTGTAATTTGCCCTTTTTAGGATTTTTTTTCAATTTCATCTATTTAGGGATTTTTGAAGTGGGTTGGCAATATCTTCCTTATAAAAGTGAAAATTTCATCTAGTTGTCTTTACTTTTGTTTTATCCAAAAATCCTAATCCTGTCACAAGAAAATGGAAGAAAACTTTACATGTACGCACCCCGAAATCCGTAAAATAGCAAAAAATACAATTTTCTTTATTTTTATTATTGGAAGATACCTACCTTTTTAGGTTAAGTGACAGATAAACTGTGACTTTTGCTTTATTGGAATCGGTTGTTCTTCCCAGTTCCCAGACCAGTGCACTTATTATTTACACCATATTTGACATAAATATACTTTCCATTAATTGTTCACTTTACTTTGTTGTTCGAAAATTGCAATTTCAATTCACAATATTATTGGCAGACAGATAAACAATTGTCAGTGTCAAAAATTCTGAAATTATGTTGGAATCCTGCTTTATAACCGTTCTTGACATTAATTTTCAAATGACGTTGCCAACATTAAAACTGTTTATAAAAAAGAATGTATATTATCCCGGCGCCTCCACCATTTTGCTGTACAAATTTTTTTTTTCTAAAAAAATGGGTATTTTTCTAATTTTTTTGTGAGATTTAATATTCAAATAATGTAATAGACAAGATGTGCTACAAAAAATAGTGTGATTATAAATAAAGTGTGACGTGAGGAATGGAAAAAGCGGATTGTTAAGTGAATTTGGCAACGCAGCCTGCAGTTTATGGCGGATTGCTCCTGCGCCGAAGCGGAATATTAATATGGCAGAAGGGACAATATTCAAGTTCGGAGTCCGATAACTAAAAACCGAATGAAATGTTTTCATTTTAGTTGTGATGAACTATAGAGCGAGACGGTTGTGTTAGAGCACCGTGCGCGAGTTTCTCGGCTTCACAGGAAAAGTGCAGTTTTTCGACGGCGACGACGACGACGAACGGAACAAAGAAATCACTTTTCAGTGTGATCGGTCTATACCAGGAGATCACTAATGCTCTCATGTTGGCAACCTTTCAAAATCCTTTTATGGTGGAAGTCAAATTATTCGATTATTACGAGAGAAAATTTAATAATTATTAAGACAAAATGATTTGCTTAAAATGTGGTGTCGGGTTTGTTTCCATCCCAAAACTAGTCTTTATGTTTACATTAAGCCACGTGGCTATAACAACTTCTTCAGCAGTCCCAGAAGATTGGGTGTCGTCTCCTTTCTACGCCGACGAGGGAAGAGATAATTCGTATACTTCCGCATTTTTAAACGTATCCAGATTTACGGAAGACGGCTGGGTTTGGGATAAAAACGATTTGGGACGGTTCGGGGGTGGGTATGTGGGATCCGCGTCTGGGGTCGTCGTTCATGTTACTTCAAGAATCCATCTTCATGATCACACTGGATGTGAACTACCTTTCTATAGCACGAGAAGTGATCGGAAATTACCGCCCCCAGGAGAGCCCTGGATAGCGCTTATTAAAAGGGGAAAGTGCAATTTTGAAGTTAAGGTGGAAAACGCTTTCAGAAGTAATGCGGTGGGTGTCGTTGTTTATAATGATAGAGACTCTTCCACATTGGATAAAATGAAACTTTCTAGTGATTCAGGACGTAAGTACACTTTCCCTAATCGCTCTATAGACGGTAATAGTTATTTTATTTACCTTTACATGAGCACTTTGTTTGCCGCACGACTGAAATAAATAATTTAGTTTTTTACTTATTTTTCGGTTGGGAGCGTTGCCCCCGTCAATTATCTGATTTTTTTAATTTAAAACGGTCCCATAGTTTTATTTAAAACTTTCCTCCAGTTTCGATTGCAAAGTAAGAAACACCGCGCTGTGTAATGCTAATTTGTCCTTTTTATGCCGTTTCTAAGCATTTTTTTAAAATTTGATTTATGGATTTTTGGAGTGGGTTGGCAATATCCTGATTTTAAAAGTGAAATTTTTATCTAGTTGTTTTTTCTTTTGTTTCATTCAAAAATCCTAATCCTGTCAGTCCCAAAATACGAAAATGGAGAAAAATTTGCATGTACGCCCCCCGAAATCCGTGAAATAGCGAAAATTATTTTGGGTTTTATTATTATTTCCTACCTTTTTAGGTTAGGTGACAGATAAGCCGTAATTTTTGTTTAATTGGAATCGGTTGTTCTTCCCAGACCAGTGCACTTATTATTTACACTGTTATATGTCACATTTCACATAAATACACTTTTCATTAATTGTTCACTTCACTTTGCTGCTCGAAAATTGCAGTTGCAATTCACAATACTATCGACAGACAAGAAAAAAGTCAATTTAAGTTTTGCCAACCTAAAAATTGTTTAGCAAAGAAAGTTCGGTACTCTAATGGCTAACCTGGCACCCAAACCTATGACGTAGCGTTCGCTAATGAGCCCATTAGAGTATCAAAATGGAGGCAAATTGCAAAAAGATATAACACATTTTCTTTTTAAATAATAAACAAAGAGAGAACTACAATATACAACACAGAACTAGGTACTCGATTGTTCCTGTGTTCCTGTTTTATAATGACATCCAAATTCTATTCAAAATTCCCAATTTACAATTAAATACCTCTAAATGGTTAAAAGGGTGTGTCAAATCTATAGTTATGTTTGGAATTATTTTTCGTATATTAAAAATTTTTAGATATTTAACTATTGTGGTTTCTATTGGAACGCTTGGGTAGGTATAATAATGTGAGTTGATAGTTTTTTCTTTTTTTACACTTTGCTGAATTCGTGCCATCTTGTCACTTTCAACCTTTTTTCTATTCATGTCTTGTTTGCTATTTTTTTCAACCTACCCTTTTTACATATCTTTTTTTGCATGTTTTTAAACTCTTTTTAATTTATTCTTTACTTTTGTAGATTTTTTTATCTTATTTATTAGAGCAGAACATGGTACATTTATTTCTAGTTATTTATGTATTAAGGGCATAATTAGTAGATTATGGCATGAGGGAATCTTAATAAAACCCGAGGAACGAGAACCATAATCGATAATTATGCCTGTGATACATACATCTTATAATTCTAAAAGATTCAAACAAATATTTAGTATTCCTTAAAGGAAGTCAACCAAAAGTTGTGTCTATGCAAATTCTAGTGTTGTGTAGAAAGTTGGCTATTTTGATGTTGTTAAGGTTTCAAAAAACAATTCATTTTTCGAAATGAGCGTTTCTGAAGCAGAAAGCGTTTTTTCAGCAACAAATGGAAGCTGCTTAGAGAAAATTGGTTCCCCATAAAGTAAAGGATTTTTATGAAAGACTATGACAAGTTTTGCGAGTGGCGGCGCGCGAAAAGCGTGGGCAACATTTACAATGAAAAACTCGTGATGGCGTATTCATCTGCAAATGCTAAGAAATTATTAACATTTAGTATAACATTAGTGCTTCGTTTTTTGTAGCAAAAGTTTACAAAGCTTCGTCTCTTTGTTGTGCCAACTTTAAGCTCAAAAAGATATAAGAATAACGTTGATATCTCAAGATTTCTTATGGTTAATGAATATATGAAGAGGAATTCCGTGAGCGATGAAGCCAAAAAGACAAAAATTACCATAAATTATAAAATTGTATGATTTTTTTTTAATAAATGTTTGATATCTACTATTGTTTGAATTATTAAACCAACCGTTGCTTGGCAGATCTGTGCTCCAAAAACCAATTTGTGTCTTTATTTGAGGACGTAATAAAAACGATTATTGACTAAAATAATTTTTTGACTATGCTACTTCCAGTGGCTTAGTCAAAAAAGGCTTATTTATTCTCCTTTTATTTCTGATTTTGACCGAAAATGACAAATTTTAGAGCTAACAGTATAGTTCTTTTTTCTTTGCCGAACTAGACGTTGTGCAACTGCAGCTTTAAACAATCAGTAAACTGAATTTGTTTATTACGTAAATATTATGTGTATCTATGAAAGGCACGCGAATATACAAAAACATTGAAATTCAATATGTACTGAAAATTCTATATGCCAACTTATGAGCACTACAACATTTGTGATAAGATAAAATAAATGACGTTTTTGCTTTGATGATCGAATTACACAAAGAAAAGAGGTGAAAACTTCAAAGCAATTGTTCAATCAAAGTATTTTTAATTCGATTAAAAGAGAATCTAAAACAAGCCATTTTCCTCTAAAAAAACAAGTCAAGAAACAACTGAACAAAAACAATCGAATTACAAGGGGAGTTTGATTATAGTTTTGTTTTTTTTTGTAAGCAAATAATTGCTAAAAAATACTGCCTAGTCACATGATCATGAAATTAAATTGTCAGTTTATATTTTCTAAAAAAATTCTTGTATTTAGAAAATTTACTTTTTTAAATAGCCACAAAACGTCTTTTTTTAAAAATTAAATGTTATATGGTTTTTTTTGTTAAACTTTTCTATAAGACAATATGACTTTTTTTTATCTCTACTGATTTCAGTTTATTCTTAATTCAAGTTTTTTTGTGATCTTTGATGTAAAAGACAAAATGTGTCTATAATTTTTTCTGTTGCTTAGGAAATATAGTTTTTAAAATGAAATCTCACTATGTATAACATTTTTTCATAAATATTAGTCAATTTTTTTGTTTTTTTGCTTGCTTATGCAGCATTTTTGAGCAAAAAACTAAATAGTAACGGCTTTTTTTTGAAGTTTTTGTTGATCTATGGTTCTCGAAACGCTTCTATATTTTTAAATGCAATTAAAATTATCTACATACTTTATTTTCTGACGTCACAACACAATATTTGGTAGGTGTAATATGATAAGCTAATTAGACAAAATTAGCTTATCATATTACTCAAACATTACTTCAAAAATTGAACTCAGTTAAGTCAAGTCAAGTAAGTAGGCTAACGGATGTAGATGTCGCAAAATGGCGGCGCTTCCATTCGCCTTATTTGTAAGTATTGTACAATTTGATGACTGACTATTTTAGGTCAGGTCAGGAATATTTTAGGTTAGGTGTGCTAAATCTATATCTATTTCTGTATTTTTGGAATTATTTTTAGTATATGTACCTACTACAGACTATGTATTTTGTTCCCCGAAAATTGATATCTAATCTTCTAATATTAATATTTATGATTCATTGTTAATTATTGCGGTTTTATGATTTAGGGAGTCATTTATCTAACATTTTTACTCTAAAATTAATAATCTAAAAAAAAAGAATTATTTCACATGATTAACAAATAACGTGAAACAAGCTTTTTACAGTTTAATGTGCAGCATTTTTCATTCTGAAATGTTTTAAAGCTGGAAAAAATGAATATTTAAGGCGGAAGTAGACAACAAGTTTACCATAATATTATTTATGTTTCCTGAAAGGAAACTAAGTGAAAAACTAAGCCTTGAAAAGATACATTGTTAATTAGAGCGTTAAAACCTTCTGTTTTTGGATAGATTACAATTATTAAGACAACTAATGTTTTAAAACAAGATGTCCAGCTCGTAATGTTCGTAAATCGCAAATTTGAAGATAATTGGATTGGCAGAGGTGGCCCAGTTCTATGGCCGCCAGGGAGCCCTGATTTGACAATTTGGGATTTGCATTTGTGGGGGCGTTTTAAACATATTGTTTACAAGGAAGATTTACCTAATAATGTTCAAGTATTATAAAATCGGATAAGAGATGCTGTTCCATCCTTAACAATTGAGAAAATTTGAAGAAGTTATAAAAAGTTACGAGATTTGAAATATGTACTGAAAGTGGTCGTGGATTAGTGGAATTAGTTTGAATTAAGCAACAATTTGTATTCTTTGTAATTTTTTAGTTGAAAATAAAAAAAAAATTTATTACTTTTTCTTTAGTTTTTTTTATGTTAAGATCCACAACCTGAAAAGAGAGAAAAGAAGCATTTTTTCGTTATTTTTTTAAAATAAAGTGTTTTTTTTCCTCTTCTGAATTTAATCCGGAGACATACTGTATTAAACTAAATAATCCGATTGAGGAACATTGGCAGCAATTACTATAATTTATCGGTTACATAATATTATAATTAGTTTGACCAAATATCGGTAAAACAAAAAAATTTTTTCACTGCCTACTATGTATTACAAAAACGTCTCATTTTTGTGTATCTTACGCCACTTTTAGAAGTTTAACTTATCAGCATTTGTTAAAAAAATGTGTAAAAACTATTATTTGTAGAAAAACAGAAAAATTTGCTTTATTGTAAAAGAAAAGCAGTAATCTTCGTCAGAATTTTTTTACGTCATTGCAATTCCTAATTTATTTCAAGCTCACTTTTTTTTTTCTAAACAGGAAGTATTTTTCTATCGTTGACTCTGTGGTGTGATGTATTTATAACCTGATAGGTTCATTGAAACTTGTGAATCTATAAATGCTTGTTTATGTGACTTTATCTGCGGTAAAGTCATTAATTTTGTTTTTTTACCATTATTTTAAGCTGTTTAATGTATTATACAAATAATGTCTGCAAAAGTAATTAGTTTTTTATACCACACACGCCTAAAAAACATTTTGTCACTACATAGTACAGCGTGGTCAACAATTACTGTTTGAGTTGGCAATCCTTCACTTCATTTTAAAATGGTACAACTGCAATTGACACTGACTACATCATTGACAGACGCCAATTAAACAGTTAGTCGCTGTAACATAACCTACAATATTTTTTATGAGTGTTATGTCAAATATTTATCAAACAAGCGTATCAAATAAAAAAGTGCTGCCAACTCAAACACGTTGTAACATAGTCTGACAATAGTGACAGTTTTGAAAGATAAATGTAATGCTACACCTTAAATTTTAAATTTTAGAAATCACATTCCAAGAACTTGTGCAAGCAAAGTACAAAATATATTAAATTATATTAATTATCTATAAATGCACTTGCCTTAAGTGTATTTGAAATAACTAGTCGCACATTCACATGTATCAGATAACAGAAAATAATCATTGTGCGCCAGAAAGTTGAAGTTTTTAGACATGTTTTTGGCTTTTGTTCAGTTAGTTACTTTATTACACAATAGATCTCTTTCAAAAATGTCTTTTATACACTTTAAAAAAAAAAAAAATAAAAAACAAAGTTTTGATGACAACATTAAATTTAAATCTGGTATTTTTCCGTGCTTTAACTTCATCCTTGATCAACTCTATAGGATTAAGCTTATGGTGATATGGTGGAAGTCTTAATTTGAACTTTAGCTATTTTATTAGTTATTGTTTTACAAAGAAAATAGTGCTGTTTTATCAAGATAATGTATTTTCTCTTACCAAACATGAACAAACGGTTTTGATTTATTATCTTAAAGTTTTTTTAAACAAAATACATAACCTCGAATATTGAGTTTGCTGCTAGATCTTGGCTCTGCTGCTTTGTAAAATAATCAAACTTTTTTATCATAAGAACCTACAACGGCTAATTTACGGAGCTATCAACTATAATGGAAAATTTATGATTTATTTAAGTAATAATTCTTGAAAAAAACTGATAAAGAAAAGCCCCCCGTTGCGGAACATCACCTGTTGGGTTTTTTTTGGCAATTAGATTATGACACATAATCTAATATTATCATATTTTGTAAATCTATAGTTTTTTGTTTCGGGAAAAATTGTAGGTTATGGCACATATAGCTAGATTTTTTCTTTTTTTTTTAGTATGGTACCAAATCTTCTGATTTTTTTTTGTTTTGTTTCGTGCAATTTTAACTTCTGCATTGATGGAAAACGAAAAATTTAGGCTTAGCCAATTTTCAGTTTCTTTGTTTTTTGGTAAGATGAACTACTTTTGAGTTGTCGTTAAGGTTCTGGTCATTTGCTCAAAAACTTATAGTTGGTACAAGTCAATCTTATTCCTTGTTTTTCTTAATTTTTTCGTTCAAATTCTTCCACATTTCCGATGTTGTTACTTTCTGGAAGAATTACTAAATTAACCTCCTCTCTACTTGTATCTGAGGCTGCTTGAGTTGTAGACCTATTATAAAGCTCGGTCTACTTGGTAGAAATTTCTTAACAAAGTAGACATAGTCTCTCTATGGATTTATTTTGTTTATCTAGCATTTATAGACAACTCTAATCTTAAGCATTTCTTTTATCTTTATCTCTTATAGACGAAAATAAATAAAAATTATTCAAAACGGCTTTATTTTTAGAAACAATTAATTTGGCGGTTTATTTTAACCATAATGAACGACTTACTTTCAATCTTATGTATTTTTTTTGCTTTTTTATTAATAGAAACCAATTATGTGCTGCTATAGCTGAAAGGAATAGGGAAAAAACCTCAATCAATCATTGTTTGGATAAATGATACGTTTTTGAACGTATTAAAAATGTGGCAATTTAATTCCAAGCTCTTTATTTTTATCTTGTGATAATCATAAAGAATAAGATTATAAAAAACTTAGTTAACTGGTTTAATCTGGTTTGTCAAATCAGCAACTAATGCGAATATATATGTGTTATGGAATTTTAAACGTATGTTTATTTTTGGATTAGTTCATACGCAGATCTAGGCGTGTGGTGTATTATTGGACAAACTGTGACGTTTGTTTGCCGGTGATCATACTATCAAAGACAAGGGATATCAAGCTGAATTGAATTGCACAGCAAGAGTTGATCTTAATGATTTATAAAATTGGATTAACTTTCACTAAGAGTGTAGTCAGCACATACATTATTTTGTGGCATTTTAAAACTCCACAGAATGCTTGTCACTGCATGCCTTTCTTCAACTTTTTTGAAACTACCTACATAGTTTGTTATTTATAAGCATTTCCGCGTTAGCGATTAATAACGTATGAGGTCAATAAACGGAAAGAGCAAAAACAAATCTGCAATTTAATTTATGAATTGTTGAAGCGAAGTTCATAACTAGAAAAACGTAAGCATTAAGACGGTTAACTTTCTTTTTAGCCAGAAAGGCGTTGTTAGTTGTGCCGACAGTTGCTTTGTAATCTCTTCGGCGATACCAGGTGTGCTAAAAGGTATTTATGGGTATAGACTGGTTTGCATAAACTAAACTGTTATAGTTATACAAATTAAAATTAAAGGGGTTTAGGTCGGGTAAGCGCGGCGGCTCTATACTTGACCGCCTGGTAAGTGTCTTTACGACTGACTAATACATTTCTAACTCCCGTATTTTCGAAACGGTGTATTTCTGAAAAGGAGTATTTTGACTTATCTGCCTTGGTTTGACGTCTCTGTCACTGAGCATATTGTTGAGTCAGTTGTCAAATGCTCTGACCCACAGACTAATTGCACTTGAGCTGTAAACCTCAAGTAAATTCAAATTTCGAAAGTGACAAAATTGAGTCTTCGGCTGAAAACATTATTCGTGCGTTAGTCATCTTACAGCCCGTGGTTTTATTAAAGCACTCCGCAGAGCGTCGTGCTATTGCGCTGTAAAATGAAACTTGCCGCACTAATAACTGTTTCTAAATATTGGTAAAACTGGTGTCAAGTCGCTTTTTCACATGTGTGTACTAATTTAATTAATGGGTGTGCAAAGTACTTCCGTGAAAACAAACAATAATTTAAGCACTTTTCAACATAATTTTAATATTACCGGATCTTAGTCATTCTTTTTTGTTAACGTTGATTGTCAAGAATAGATGAACTTTTGTAAAGGGTCATTCAATGCTAATCTGTAGAGAATTGGGTTGTTAAAACAGTTTATTTTGACATTTTACCGCTTCATGATTAGTATTGTTAGAACTTTATCCTAATATTTGTTTAGTTAAGTCGTAGATTCTTAATTATTTTGTTTTGTTATATATTTTTTATTAAAATTTTTTAACGTGATTCTCTTAACGTAGTCATTGTAAAATGTTATACTTATTCTGTTGGAAAAACCAAGGTCTACGGCTATCACCATGAACCGTTATGCCTTTGATCACAATGGATTTATTTGCGTGTAAATAAATAATTTATGTTTGCCGTTTTGTTTGTCAACAATTTCATTACTAAGGTTGTTATTTCTTATCAACGAAATTGTCGATCTATTTAGCAAAGGAAATATTACGCATAAGAACTACGCTCAGTACAGCATTAAATGAAGAAATTCTTAATCTCATCGAAAATATTCTAGCAAATATGGAGGCAGGAGTGATAAATAAGGATTTTTTTGAGATGAGTCCATTAACCTTTAGTATTTGTATTCTTAACCCAAAATAAAGCATTAGATTCTCCTAAATTCAACATTAAATTTCTATAAAATAATCTATAGATCGCACGAAATCGATAGATCGATCGATCGATTCAGTCGAAACAAAATTTATTTTTCAATCTGGTGTAAAGGGGCTTTAACTTATAATTTAAGAAAGATGAGTGGTGATTTAGATTTTTTTTTGAAATGTCATTTGAATTTCAATTTGACATTTTCGTGCAAGAAGGCCCAAACATGATGTTTCTTATTTATTAAAATTATGCGAAATAATCATTTAAAGTGATTTTCTTTTATGTATGTAGAGCATGTTGGCAAGCAATGTGGAAATTGTTTGTTGGAGTAAACATTGCGTGAAACTGATTTTCTTGGGATGATTTATTACCTCGTTGATGAGAGCATCTAATTAACAAACTGATAAGAGTTCATATACCTTTTGTTTAATTAATAAACTCAAATACTGTTTTTAGCGGTATTTTTCAAAAAAAGTTGTTTGTTTTTTGTTTTTTTTTCTGAAGTAATGATAACAGTTTGACAGTTTTGATGTATAATATTATGTTATTTTGTTGAGATAGGATATTGAGCATTGATAGCAAAATTAATTTATTGCATAATCCATAAATAAGCTTTTAAATGTCTGCTGAATTTAAAATAATATAGAAATAAAACAATTTATTGGAATAAATTACTTTTAGCGTAAATTTTTTTTTCCAATAATATAAAAAAGTTATTTTTAGCGTAATATACGGTACTTTCAATTATTTAATGAGATTATGAGTTAATTTATTTATTTATTTATATTAATTAAATCAATTATTGTCTTAGATAGTTACACTTTTATTTATATGATGAAAATCTAAGAATTTCCACTCTTTTTTTTCAAATTTTGACATTTTGTTTTAAGAATTTTGACTTTAACTTTTACTGATTAGATTGTATGTTCCAATTATTTAATGTTTGTAAATAAATTATTGTCTTTTGGGTCAGGATTAATATACAATAATAATAAATCTTTATTTCCTCACTGGAAATAATATAATAAATCAAAAATCTCCGTTTTTTTTAAACTTTCTTCTCTTCTTTTTTTATTTTCTCCCTTTTCAATATTTCGCACTTCTTCTTGATTCGCCTCTATTCTTAATTTTTCTCTTTTTCTCTTTTCATTCCTCTCATCTTACACTTTGTTTCTCTAGAAATTTCCTTATTTTTTTCACTACCTCCCTCTCTATTCCCTTCTTTTCCATACATTCCCACAACTTATTCCTATCCACTCTGTCAAACGCTGCTTTTAAATTTTAGAAAGACTCCACATAATCTCTCTCTTTTTTTTCTATTTCACATTCTACTACTGCTTTCAAAATATAGACATTGTCTATCAAACCTTTTCTCTCTCTAAATATCGCTTGCCAGTCTGGTAATCCTCCCACTCTCTCTAACCCTCTTTTCAATTTCTTAGCCACACACATTGCATACACCTTGTACATCGTGTTGAGAAGAGTTATTCTTCTGCAGTTGTTTTCTTTCTCTTTATATCCTTTTTTGTGGATTGGTATTATCCTTTTTGTCCACTCTAGAGGAAACTCTTTTCCCTTCTACACTTCTTTCATTCCCATACATCTATGCCTCATTCGGTGTCCTATCCGTTTTATGTTATGTTTTATTAGAATCTTCTCTCGTTCTTTCTTAATTTTTTCTTCTTTCAAATTTTTTTGCTTGTTTTCTTCCTTTTTCTCCTTTACCTCTCCTTCTAGTTAGTCTTTGAAATGTTCCAATCACCGGTCCATTCCAATTTTGTTTGTTATGTTTCTCTTTCCTCTTTTGTTTTGCGTTCTTATTTCTTTTATTTATATATTCAAAAATGTTGAAGAGATATAATATTCCTGTTATGTTAAGTGATATCCTGCACGTGCCTTTTTACATTTATGAGCAGGCCAGATGCGTTCAATTTTTTATTCTCTTTAAATTTATAATTTGCGGTGGGGCCAACGTGAAGACGCCATATGTGACCTCAAACTGATGATTAATAATAGCCATAGCCAGTTGTGAATTATTCAATGATTTATTTGAGTGGTTTTCAGCTGGTCAAGTCAACAGCCCTTATGGAAATTTCAATTATTCTGACTTTTAAGCAGAAAAGTTAATTTTATGCATGATTTTAAGAATATTTACTTTGGTTCTAATTTCAAAAATTATTAATAATTACGATTAGTCCCTTTGCGTTGCTATGTTCGGTTTATATTTTTAGCATTTTAATTTTAGTCTAGCATTAGTAAATTATAGCGTATTAGACGCTTTTTAAAAGTGACTAATACACAAGTGACACATTTTTGTTGCAAGTAATCAAACAGATATGTCCTATAATAAACCACTCCGTTGAAGTAATATCCGGTTAAAGATATAGAAAATTTGAAAATGTTGCATATTTTAGGCTCTATTGCCATTGAAATGTAATAATAGTTAAGTATTTTAGGGTATTTAAAAAAAAATTAATTAACCAAATAGAAAAAAGTCTTTAAAAACTGTACTTTGACATGTTTCTTTAGCGGTTATTTAATTAGAGAAAAAGTAATTATTATTTAATCTATCATCGTTATGCGACAATTTTTTTTGAAGTTTAATTAATATTGGGCTAAGAGGTACCGCCGTAATTTTATTAAAATGGCACATATTTTTTTTTTCGTCAAGGGAGGCTATCATCTTCTAGTAATTTTGTTGGCAATGCATTTGTGGCATCTAAACTCCCTAATGGAAGTTGACAGTAACTGACAAGATATTTTTTAAAGGAAAGTTTTTAGTAGTTAGGTAATATTTTCTGATTATGACTACTTAAGAAAAGTATGGGATCTTGTATGTCCGGTAGCAATAGTTTATGACGATTTGTAGGTTATGTAACAGCTGGACTTTTCTGCCTCACTCTGTATCGTACATGGGATGATTTTGAACTGAGCTAAAACGTTTTTAAGAATTGTAGAGAGTAGAAATATGTATTTTCTGATATAATTTAATATAGGGTGTGTAATCAACGCTGTTACTTAGGCTAATTATTAATAATTACAAAGTTATGATCTGAATAACATTCTATTAGTTAAATTTTTAGATAGAACTTTTATTAATCTAATAGGTAATTAATTAAATTCTGCTAATGGTTTAATATCAACAAGATGATATATTTAGATTAACCTTGGTGATCTCGTATTTTTTTATGTAAATTTTTGTTTCTGCTCGTTTCTTGAATGTATTATTGCATATAAAGGATATAAATGAAATTAAGACTCTAGACTAGACCCATGTAGAGTTAAATTCAAGGGCGCCATGTTTACATTATTATCAAGCTGCTGCTTTTCTTTAACACAAAGAAAACTTATTGCGAAAAAACGAATACCAAAACCCAAATACACGTGGCAGTGATAAAATGTTGTTTATTAAACTAATAGCCTATAGGTAGCCATTTTTTATGCAGATATTTTCGTATTGGAGGACACGTAGGTATCAAAAGCAATTGGCACGAGAAAATGACATTCAAATATTTCTAACTAAATTAGTTTCATGGTCAAAATAATGTTGCTCGATATGTTGTATTATTATAATAACAATTTAGGAAGTTAGTGAATGTTATCAAACTAAATAAATTGACATAAACAGATTTAAATAAATTCTTTTTTGTTTCACTAATCTCTTGCTCAAATGAATGTTTTTTTGTTTTTAAAAATGGTAAAATATCACAATACACAACTAAAGTCAGGTCTTGACAAGTTTTATAGTCGAGAAATATGTCATACTTTCAATGTTCAATGGGTGTCAAATCGGGTGAGTCGGCCGCCCAGTTTATTTTTTAGATATTTAACCCCCGCAGCATGTTTTCTACAACTTTCATGCTCTAATAAATAAAATCTATATTATTTTAGCATTCATATCTTATAAAAATTGAAATTTGTCTGCGCTGTTTGAACTTGTCTACACAAAATCGTTTTCCGCTTGGAATCAACGATGTATCAATAACAAACACACTTTTTTTTATGTAACCAGCTCTCCGTCTATAATTAATTGACGCTGATTGAAGTGTTTCCAATATTATGAAAGAGTAGATTAACTTAATCTAAACATTTTTTCTAAATTAATCTTGGTCGTTTGGCAAAGATTAGTCAAAAACTAGACATCTTTAATTGTATCATTTAATTTTTTTAATCTTTAATTAAGCATTGTGAATTTTTTGGCCAATTTTTGAAAAATTTAACTTATTTAAGCGTCTAACTTTTATAGTAGTTTTTTTCGATTTTTTTTTATTGAACAAATTTTATTCAGTAGGCTTTAATGAAGCTCTTTGAATTTTTTCAGATTTTTTGAACAAGTTTTGAAAATTTTTGAATTTTTTTAATTTATATGTAGATAATTTTTTCTCAAAAAAGTCCCAAAAAATTACCTAATCTTAATTGAAGCTTTTTGAACTCAAATTTGGTATTGGCTGGTTGCTGAGATTTTTCGTTTGGATTGTATCTGCAAAATAAACTAAGATTGTTATGAAAATTTTTTTTTGTCAATTTTTTTTGAAACTAATAAATTTTTTTCAGCAATTTCGGCTTCTGTTCCGGGAAGCTAATAGGATAAGGAAACCAACCGTACATTCCTTTCAATCTTCTATCCAGTGAAAATTTTTTTTTCTAACTTTTTGATTCCACCTATGTGCTAGCTTGAAAAGCTGCACTTTAGTATAGAAATTTTCGTCTTAGCTTTTTTAATAATTTTTTTATTAAACAAATTTTGTTTAGTAGGTTTTAATTAAAAAAAAAATACTTAAGCTTAATTGAAGCTGTCTGGCGTATTGGTTGGTTGCTGAGATTTTTCGTTTGGATTTTATCTGCAAAATAAGCTAAGCTTTGTGTTGTAATTTTGTTTGCCGGTTTCATCTTTTTTTCTAATTAGTTTTTATCTTCTAATTTCAGTAAAGCTTGAAAAATATAGACCACAGAATGTTTTCATCCCGGATTCAAGCTTTTGCTTAATCTATTAGACGTCATTTCTCATTAAAAAAAAGTAGAATTTATATTTCTGTAATAATAATCAACTTTTTTTACTTTTGTTTAATCAAAGGCGCTTAATCTGTGCGGTAAGATAATAATTTTTTATTAAAAAAACTGAAAACCACCAGCAAAATTATAATTATGTTTGCCGTATTTCCTTTGAAAGTAAGCACAAAGCTTTGTTTTGTATGATCAAAAGCAGTCACTTTTGGGCCATTTGGAGTAAATAGCCTGATTATGAAAACACAACAAAATAACTTATCCTGAGAAATGTGCCGTTTTTTTTAGAATTAATTGCCGACATATCCACATAAAATGAAAACGAAAAAAAGTGATTTTTCAACTAAACTAACACACAAGCTTACTAATATTTATTATATTGTCTAAAGTGATTTATTAGATGACAGATTTAATAAATAACTAATTGTGTATCAATTTGTTGACACATAGTATTTATGAAAGTATCAAACATCAGCATTTTTTTTTTGAATCAGAAATACTTTAGATTTTGTGAGTTAATAATTGAGCAACTAATCTTTCAGTCTTAAAACATTATAAAAATAAATAAAAAATGCAATTATTTATAATATTGTGCAAGATAATAAACATTTTTAAGAAATTAATTGTTAATAAAAAACATTCGTCAAACGATTGCAAATATTTAATTAAGTTATTGTAAGACACACAGGAACTTTGCTAAGTTTTAATATTTTATTTATTTATTTACTAATTCGACATATCCTTTGTTGAACGGAATTGTATGTCAAGTTGACTTTGCTTTTTTTACTGGAGAAGGATACGACCGAAATAATGTGACTTTGCCACTTAAATACCAAATTTTAATTATCTTAAGTCACATAACTGCTAAGCTGTCTTATATAAGACGACAGTTGAGTAAAAGTAAGAAATCAAGAGTTAAAATGACCTACAGTTAATTTTTCTCCACATTTACATAGAGCTTGTAGCTAAAATACTAAAACCATGTGAGACAAGAAACTACTGCACTTCTCCAGTAAATTTTATGAAATAAAAAAAAGTTAAAAAACATTTTAGGGCAAGGAAAAATTCTATGCTTGACGCATGCGCTGTGAATAAAAGCGTGGATTTTTGGGACATTTGCACAGCTTTCTGAGTGATTTAAAAATAAAGTTGACGTCATTTGAGTGTTGGAGTGTTAGAATAGATTATTTGTAAAATTTACTGTATTGACAGCGCTGAACTTTATGGGAGTGACGAGAGACATTTATGATTTATTTTGGCGCAGCAAAAGTGAGGTTAACGTAATTTTTGTGATTGTGATAGTTTTACTTGATGTATTATTTGCTTCTTTAATAAATTTATAAGCATCATGTTCTTGTGTGATCTTTTCAAAAAAAAATTATGACCTAATTCTAATTTTTATAGCTTTTTTTTAATTTTTTAAAACTGACGGTATATTTTTCTTATGAGCGAAGAGCTAAAATTTTAATTTGAGGTTTCACAATATACATAATAAAAGATAGAAAGTTATCGCAGGATCACACATGGTTCATAAGTGATTCTGGTTTCAAAACAAATTACTTTGTATGCTTATGGATTAATTCTATGTTTTACGTCATATTGCTAAGGTTATGATTTGGCATACTGGTTTAAAAAGGTATAAATATATAGAAATCGATCAACAACAAGATATAATGGACAAGTAAAGTTTAGTTATGAATATTTTAGAAACCAATTGTTATCTTTTCCATAACCAACTGTCTCGACATTAAGGTTAAATTTAATGTACATTTATTTGGTGTTTGCGGTTGCATGCGATTAAGTATTATTATCATTAAACATTTTATGCACACGTCATATTGCATCTAAAAGAGCAAAGTCATACAATAGGGCATCTCTTGTATACAACCAATTCCTTATTATAAATATAAATAAATAGTTTTCTTTGTCTTAAATAAATGAGATTTCAAGGCTTTTTTCTTAACGTAACGAAATTTGAAAGGTGGTGTGCGTGTTTAGTAACGATTCATTTACATAAAAAACATACAGCTTGAATATTTTGTACAAAACACCACACATTATAAATGTAACTATTTAATATTATTTAGCTGAGCTCTTAAAAAAATCACATTAACCTTCGATTGTTTATTTGGTCATTCACTTTCTAGTTTGGACCTTGATTAAAAGAATTTGATGCTCACAATTCTAGTTGAAAATAAAGTATTTTTTTGTTTTTTCAATAGAAAAAAAGTGAGAAAAATAGGTCAATTTAAATTGAATCTTTATTGCTAAACATAAGAAGTTTATGTTCTGTAGAAAGCTGTAGTGAACTGTTTATAAGTCGCATACGTAATGTTTGACAGATGGTGTAAACATGCTTTTGTGTGATAATATAGTTTGGTTGTCATGCGATCAGCTTAAATTATTTTGTAGGCCATCTTGTAATGTAATGAATAAAACAAAATAATAATACCCTTATTAATAAATAATATACTTGCCTAAAGTTTAATGCGTTTACTTTAGGTTGCCCTCCACTCAAGGTAGTAAGAGAAGCACCCGAAGGGTGCGCAACTATACTCTCGTTTGTAACTGTGAAATATGCAATTTTAGTTTTTTTTAAATACATACTATAACAATATTGGCTTCAATTTTCGGAGCAGTTAGTAAATTTGAAATCATTTTTCACAAAATTAAATTTGAATGAACTATTTTTGCAATAGCGTCTTTTATTATAACTTATATATCAACTATTTTCCTATTATTATTGCTTTGTAATTGGACTGATTTCTGTTAGGCAATAAAATATTATTATGTTTGACCCTCCCCGTTCTGGTGGCGTAGCAATTTTGCTGGTAAATGCTTTATCATTTAAAGGTTAACGACATTTTTTTAGATTTAAAAGAGCATTATTGTTGCTGCTCTGGATAAAAAAAGTTTGTTTTTGCACAATGTAGTACTAGAAGTCATCAATTGAGATGCTTGAAATTACAATTGATGCTTTATTGTGAGCAATATTTTAAAATAGTGCATGGTCACTGAATTTTCAATAAAATTTGGTTAGCGTTCATTTATTGTGGAAGGTGTTGTTTTTCTTTTTGTATCTTTTTTTATTTTAAGCTTTATCGTATAATGACATAGCATTCTCATCTTATGATCATTGTAATTTTTTATTTGTGACCGCTAATCTACGATTAAGACAATGAATTATTTATTGCAGGAAAGGTCACGTCAGATAGCAAAAACACAGTATTAAAGTGGTATAAATAATGGATTGTCTATTAAACAAAATTTAGTGCAAACGATGCGTCATCTAGCGGTTCATAAAGAAAAATTATTGATAGCAAATAGTTGAACAGGAAGTGTCATCAGACATGGTCAATCAGAAAATACCAATCAGCGATTTTAAACAGAACTTAAAATTAAAGGTCAAACGATACTCATAACATTTCCGCAATTTACTTTAACAATGGGCTGACGATTTTGCATTCCTAGGTTTTTCAAAAGGCACGGTGGACTTAAGATTAATTAGCACCCATGGCCAGACAAAAGCCACGAAAAGATTCCCGCCTGGGTGTGACTCGACCCAGGTTCTGAACGCACTATCGTCAGCCACCTGACTACCGCGCAGTGCTAATGTATATAGCCAGTATTGTGTCTTTTGATTGCTGAGACTCTAATATTCATTCTTGCTTAACTCTGACAAAATTGGTAAACAAAGTGCTCTAATAATTTTAGCTTAGCACATATTGAGACACAAAGTTCTAATCTGGTTCAGTGCAAACAACATTTTTTTGACTTTTTGATAAATAATGATGAAAATTGGTAAACAAAGTGTTCTAATAATCTTAGCTTAGCACAAAAAGTTCTAATCTGGTTCAGTGCAAACAATAATTGTGTTTTTTGGGAAGAAAGTCTTCGACTTCCTGGTTTTTTAGTAAAATTTCCCGACTTTTTGGTAAAAAATAGTAAACGAAGTGCTCTAATTATTTTAGTTTAGCACATATTGAGAAAAAAAGTTCTAATCTGGTTCAGTGCAAACAACATTTTTTTGACTTTTTGATAAATAATGATGAAAATTGGTAAACAAAGTGTTCTAATAATCTTAGCTTAGCACAAAAAGTTCTAATCGGGTTCAGTGCAAACAATAATTGTGTTTTTTGGGAAAAAAGTCTTCGACTTCCTGGTTTTTTAGTAAAATTTCACGACTTTTTGGTAAAAAATAGTAAACGAAGTGCTCTAATTATTTTAGTTTAGCACATATTGAGAAAAAAAGTTGGAATCTAGTTGTCAACAGCTATGGTATCTAGATTTTTTTACATGTAGAGCTTCCATCTGTCACTTTGACTCAGTGGCGTGTTGTAAAATATTATGAAAATTATCTGCATTTAGAGAACTCCAAAAAAAGTGTTGTTTAGTTTAAAAAATAAAGATCTTGTGGTGTGGTACGAAGCTAATCAACGATCAAGCTCAGAGCGACAGACTAATTGTCCTTGAGACTGTCAATTTCGGGATTTTTAAAACAGATAAAATTGAGCCCTCGGCTAAAAAGTTGGATACATTATTTGTGCGTTAGTCATTTTACAGTACTCCGCAGTTCGTGCTGCAAAATTAAACCTTGCGCTGTAAAATGAAACTTACCGCACTAATAATGCAAATAACTATTATATTTTTCAACTTTTGAGTAGTTTTACAGCGGCAATTATGTAATTTTACAAAAGCACTAAAGCAGCTTATCAATAATGACCTAGAGTCGACTGCGAACAAGAATTGAATGTTGTTTAGGTCGTTCTAAAAACAACTACTTAAACTGAAGTACTATAGTTTTATCAAAAGAAAAACGTTTTGAAAACTATAAATTATGTCAGATTATTTGCACATTGAGTTGTTTAATAATCAACTTTAGAAATAGATAATTATGCTTAATGACGTGTTGTACAAAGAATGATGATAATATTTGTATCTTTTTAAAAAAAAAAAAAACCTTTATAATGTAACATCCAAAATGAAATTTATCATAAAATGTCTAATATTTTGCAAATTGTTCAATTCTTTTAATATTTTAGACGTTTTAGTTAAAAAAATCTAAATTGAGGAAAAAATATTCCGGTTTAAGAGATATTTTATTTTTTTTAGAATCTAGTCAGTCATCCAAATCTTATGTTTCATGATAACGCCGTGATACTTAGCTTCGAGCGTTCTGATTGGCTGTTGCTTATTTCGTCTTCAGCAGAGCGCAGTTTACGTAAAGTTTTATTGACCTTAGCTGAACAAGCATCTGATATATCAATGCCACTTTAAAAGAAAAACACTTTTTTTTTTGTTTTCTCATGTTTTGGTTTTTTATAGTATTCTAGAGACAAACATTGTTAGATCATAAACGTTATTTTTGGTTGAACATTTATTATCTGGGTTTATCCAAAAATGATTTCAGTCTGAGGTTTTTTAAATTTTGCAGTTATTGTTTTGTTTTTATAGTTATTACCTAATCTTTTTCTTATATATATTTGTTCTTTTTCTTGCTTCATATTTTTTGTAATTTACCTAGTTGAAGGTCTTAATTAATTGAAAGTGATATATGTACCTATTAAAGCTAGTCTAGTCTAATAAAAATTTAATAAAAGTAAATTTTTGCTTATCAAATTTTGTTGAGTGCATCGTCTGGCTACTGTTAACTTATTATTGCACAATATGATTAATTTTAGAAACTAGTCTTGTTTTTTTTTCATTTAAAAATTTTCTTTTAAGGGTGACTTTACAAATAGCTTGACCATTTATGGTAGAATTAGTTCCAATCTTTCCAACAATGGTATATTAGTCATAATAATCTTACAGAAATTGGAAGACAAGGTGTCAATGTTTCCGCATTTTTCATATTATTTTATTTTTTAGTTAATTTGCTAAATGATGCGTTTTAATTAATTTCTGTCAGCACTTTCAATGTCAATCTAACGCAATTTATTATGTTGTTTTTCTTACAAACAAAACGCATAATATTATGATTCATTTTTAATTCCGGACGTATATATTTGGTCTGTAGGTGTCTTCCTCGTGTCTTTGTCTTTAGATCCTTGGAATATTTGATTTAAACTTTTTCTGAATATGAATCGAATTTGTTGTTCTTTTTTTTTTTTTGAGGAAAATTATAGAAAGTTGAAGGTGATGGTAATTGAAACAGCTATTTTCGGAACGGGAAATCGATTTTTGTTTTCACCTTTATTAAAAATACCACCTACAAATATTTACTTTTATCAAACACGAAATCTGTTGCTGAATTTTTGAAGCAAATTGTCGATAAATTTGCTTCATCTAAATAGAACCATAAGCCGATAATAATTGTAAACGGCTCATAAAAAAACATAAATATTTTTCTCGATTTTTCCAGACCTTCAGAATTAACTACACATCGGTTAAACATTTAATCGTCTGATGTATTTTTTATAATTTCAAATATGTAAATGTATGCTAAAAAACATCAATGGAATATGCCACAAGAGTACAGTTGTGGTGACCCCTTTTTTAAACATTATCAGTGCCGCCTATAAAAATATAAATATAAGTTGAAAATAATAAGAATATCACACTTTTGAAAGTTAATATATGTATATAACGGCTGAAGTTAATCAAGATTAAAAAAAAAATCGGTTTAACACCGCCCAAACAAAGTTTATTTACTGCAAGAAGGTGAAGAAATTGCGTTTTTTTACGAATTTTGGTCAACAATGACGGTTTGAGTTGGTAATGCTGTTTGAAAATGACACAACTGCAACCACTTCCTTTGACACTGACAACATTATTGACAGATGCTAATTAAAAAGTTAGTCGCTGTGACATAACCTACAATTTTTTTTATGAGTGTTATGTCAAATATTTGCCAAACAAGCGTATCCGGTTATAGTGTTGCAACTAGGCAAATAAAAAAGTCTCTAAAAAGTGGTCATTGTTGACCACGTTGTGTTATAATAACGTAATACCAAATTTCGACAAAATCGGATTTTATGCTTATATCAATTGTGTAATCCGAAAAGATTTGAAAAAATCGTCTGGACCAATTTTGTTGAATTATGTTTCAAGTGAGAGGCTAGCCACATTTTGCCTTTTCTTCCACAAAAAAAATTAAAACAAGATCAAGCGATCTGGCAGGCTACGCTAGTACACCACCGCGCTGATATCCAACAATTTTGAATAAAAACCGGACATAACCGTTGTGTTTGCTGTAAATACATATTATTATGTTTGCATCTAGACTTTGAATGCAAAATATTTATTATTGATCTTGAGCACTAATAGAGATTTTATTGTTGTCAATTCAATTATTCCTCACCAAAATTGTCCATTTTTTCACTAAAACTGAATAAAAACTTTTTCCAGCTTAAAATTTCCGTTGAATGTGTAAAATTAGCAATGTTACAGTTTTCTTTGGATAATGACAGAATTTTACCAATTACTCATCTATTGTAAATTTTATTTGTACCAACAAACGCTTTTGTAAATATTTTGTGATCATAAGAGTGGGATGTTTTATATATAATGGGGTTATTTTTAATACCATCAGCTAATAAACCTTTTGTAATCGTTTATGAACAGTCGGGATAATCAATAGTTGCGGTAATTATAAAAAAATAATATTTTAGATTAAATTTAGAGGTGATTTTAGAATTGCAATGTTAATTGGCCGATCTTTGAAAAATTCGTAAAAAGTTCAGCAATAGACTTCCTAATCCTGACGTCACAGAGTGGGCGATTGATGTTTCTAAATAAACACAGCAACATAATCGTAAAAGCGTTTAAAGCAGTGACAATTGCACATATTTGTTTGTGGTGAACTGGGCTACACGTTCACAAAAATTTTGTTGTCAGCAATCCTAATGTTTCAATGACATAACCTAACTTTTGTTTTTAGAAACCTTTAAGACCTTCTTCATACGTCATCACGTAGGTAGTCTTTTTTGTTTTGTTCAGTTTTTAAAAAAAGGGAAAAGAAAGGATAATTATCTAGACTAGAGAGTGTTTCAGGTAAAATGGGTCTTAGCAGATTACTTTGGGATATTACGACCTTTTTTATTAAGCTTCTATTGTACTCTTACAAATATATTCACACACACCCATGAGCCAGACAAGAGCAATTCTCCCTGTAGAAAAATGTTCTTGCCTGGGAGGGAATTGAACCTACACCTCTTAGATCAGTTTCCAACGTACTTTCGATTGGCCAACTGGTCTTTCTCAAGATTGTCTTTACTATTTTTTTGCGTTTTCTATCAGATGACAGAAGCTTTTTACAAATTTTTTTGCAATCTGTAGAAAAATTCTATTATTATTTTAGTAAATTTTTTCTTCTCTTGTTTCAGGTAATATTAGCGCCATATTTACTTACAAATGGAAAGGAGAAGATTTAGCAAGAATGGTTGAGAACAATTCCAAAGTGTACTTACATATCACCGTAGGAAATTTAATGCCTTCACGGGCAAGCAATATTAATAAGTAAGTAATTTTTTTTTTGCATTTTCTAATTAATTTGACCCTATATGCAGGGCAGGTTAAGTGTTTTGACTCACAGTCTTGCGTTTCAATCATTTATGATCTGTTAATTTGTAGTGAGCAATCATTTCACAAAATATTTTATTGCGATTAGTAACAATTTAAAAAGTGTGTCACTCAATTTTATTCATAGATTTTGTTTTGTTTTTTTTTTTTTGTAGAATTTAAAAACACTTGTTAGAACTTAAATTATTTAATAAATAAGAACGTTATAGCTTAGAAAAGTGATAAAATTTAGATATGTAGTAATCAACAATACACTTTTTTCTGTATTTTTGGTATTTTTCCAATTTTTTTTTTATAATTTTACAATACAACCGAAATTTCAATCAAATGTGTTGTTAGTGGAACCAGAACGCGTTGGCATCTTCCGATCGGACAGGGGATGAACGATTCAAAGTTTGATAAATACAAATATAGGTAGAGATAGAGGATAAAAGAATTTTTCCTACTTTTGGAAGTATGGATCCTTTATATTTTATTACAAAAATAAAACAAAAAGTTTACTGCTGGCTCCTTATTGAAATAGCCCCGGAAGTGTAAACCATCAGACCTTCAGCAGGAAAACTTTTAAGCCGCAAGGTGCTCCACAAGTTTTATTTTGATATTGAATTGTATCATTTATTACAGCTGTAACCTCGCGCTACCTTTGCAATAATAATTGTGTTTGTCAATAAAATTTAATTAAACTATATTCAGTGAATCAATCGTATGCAAAAAAAAAGAGCAGCGGTAAAGGTCATGTAGGTGTAGGTAGGAACAAAGCGACAATGATGTTTCAGAAAAAAAAAAAAGAAACGCAAAAAAATTAATTTTATTAATTATTAGTAGTATTATCTAATATACAGCGTGGTGCATATTCATAACTTTTTCTTTATTATTTTTTTTACTAATTCTCTAGACATGTCAACTTTATTATCAGATTTTTTCTTAATTTTTTGGCAGAAATTGTTTCTTTCTTCTTCGATTATAGAAAATTATTGACTTTTGTATAACAGCGTGGTGTGGTAAAAAAACAAAAGTTGAGAAACAAAGAAAATGACAGTTTGTCAAATGTTTGCACCAATTGTTTTTTGACAATGTTGCTCGTTCCTCTTCTTATTAGTGAAACAAAAGAATCATTTGTATGATGTAAAAGACCACGAGGAGGAGATCAAATAAATGACTTGCGATTGATATTGCAAAAAAAAAATGTTTTTACTGCATAAAACACGTACAATTGTAAAATAAACTTTAAAAGTTATCAATTGACATTTATATCTTGTCATATTTGAAGAGAATATCGCTATTAGAGATAGTGAAGGATAAAAAAATTAACTTGACAAAGATTAAACTTTATAAAATGGCTGAAAAGGCTAATTTGATATTAAATTAAAAAAGAAATTTTAATATATTTAATAGAAAGTTATAAATATTTACAGTTTGGCTGGGGTACAATACAGCAAAGTGTCACTTGAAATTTGCTACATATTATCTCGGTAGCCAAGTAAACACTTCTATTTCAAGAGCTATTGTCAACAAACAATAATTGTATTGAAATTATATAGACAGAAACAGTTTTATTTCCGTTATGACAAGCGGAAGTATATAAATGTATTACCTGAGCAACTATATAGTAACTTTCTCGACGCATAAGAGGTCGATGATTTAAATACAAAATAGCAAGGCCAATTACGCCTAATTACATCAATAATACTTCCTTTACAAAAGCTGGTTTTGAAGGTGTTGTAATATTATCCTTGACAAAATGCTTAAATTCTTGTTGACGAGAATAAATAAAAGCTGAGTGGCTAAATGCAAGCAAGGAAGACATTTTTGTAACTGAAACCAAGTACATATGACATTTTAGAAGGGAAACAGGAAACTTATTGATCTGACACTTTTACTAAAACCTAGGTATATATGCCTATCTGTTTCCTGTACGATGATAATATTGCCTACGAACCATATTTTACAGAATTAAATCTTTTAACAAACGCAAAAAAATAGTAAAGACAATATTGAAAAAGACCTTCGTAGACCAGTTGGCCAAACGATAGTACGTTGGAAACTGGTCTACGAGGTGTAGGTTCAATTCCCCCCCCCCCCTACAGGAAGAATTGCTTTTCTCTGGCTGGTTAAAACCAATTTCTCTATGTAGGAGAAAGCAAAATCTCAAGAGGTGTACAAGATTTGCTTGTTAGGAATCCAAAATACAAAATGTTTTTGGTTGTTTTCTGCTAAATTGAAACTTACTGCAGCTATGGAATACTATTAGAATTCATTGCTGACATATCCAAAACAAAAATTGCCTTTTTAAATGTGTTTGTCAGCACAACTTTGCCAACTGAGTCTGAGAATGAGTTTGTCTCTTCTCTACCTCGACACAATATAAGCAAGATAACCAAACATTTTTTTTTAAATTAAAACTTACTGCAGACTTTGATACATATAGCTTCTTTAGAATTATATTTTAAGACTGTGAGAAAAATTATGTTTTTTTCTTACTTGTCTAGATGGCGTAAGCGTTGTGCGGAGCTGACAATTTCAAAAATCGTTTTTATAAATGAAAATTGTTTTTTATTCAATCTTAATTTGTATTTGTTTGTTTATTGATATTTATTCTTTTGTTTTGTTTCAGAACATCAGTTCTCTTTGTATCCATAACTTTTATTGTGCTAATGGTTATCTCCTTGGTGTGGCTTGTGTTTTATTATGTGCAAAGATTTAGATATATTCACGCGAAAGATCGACTTTCGGTAAGTTTATATTAATTTTATAGTCAACTTTGAAAGTGAGGGATAAACAATAGAAACATAAATATTTATAACATTAATGTTACAATCTAAACAGTGAGTCAACTTAAAACGTTCTTTTTTTTTGTTAGGATTAACCTGATTTTGTTTGTATATCAATAGTTGAACTCAATTTTTAGATTAAGGTGATATAAATTGGAATGCATTCCTAATTTTGTTTGCCCTACTTATGCAAGCAGGTTTCTTCATACATTTGATTTTGATTTTCAGAGACGGTTAGGTAATGCAGCAAAAAAGGCTTTGTCGAAAATCCCAACAAAAACGATCAAGTCCGAGGATAAGGCAAGTTTTTATTGAATTTTTTATGATATCCTATAGATAATTCATTACAGGAAGTTCAAGGAGAAGTGGAATGTTGCGCCATTTGCATTGAACCTTACAAAATATGTGATACATTACGTATATTACCATGCGGGTAAGTAGTTTATTATTAATTTTATATTTTAGACAGCTTAAGCACTTTGAATGCAATTTACATAAGAGCCAGATAAATACAAATTGCAATGCAAAACAGGACTACATCGCCCATGTGTCTGTCACCTTGCATAAATAAGCCCTAGTATTTGAACAAAATGTATACCTACATCAAAACTTTATGAGACATAACCTTTCATGTATTATATTACTACAATTTTATTTTCTCCCAACTGCTGTTGAGTGGTCTATAATTTTTTTTACCGCAAATTGGATGTAAGCAACACAATTCAAAAGCTGAAGCAAGGTTGCCTACTTTTTTTCTCACATTTATGTGAACAATAATATTTGAAACGCAATGATGTAGGATTGCTTCAGCAAAAGTGGTGTTTTTTTAGGGTTGCTGTGTTAAATTTTATGCAAATCTTTAATAATACTTTTATCACAATAGCTAAAAGCTTGTACATAACATACTATAAAAGTCACTAGATTTGGTTACTTAAAAAACCAAATTTAGGTAATAAAGTCGCTTGGACCTTAATATTGGCCAAATATTAAGGTCCAAATTGCACCAAAAATTTGGCGGAAGCAGCTGAAGTAAGTGTTATCGTTATCAGCAAAACAATGTTTTGGATTTAAATAAGTTCTGAATGTCAAATTCATATTGAAAAATTTTACTTTTAAATGTGAGAGACGCTATAAAAGTTGAAATTATAGCAATTATTAGTGACCAATGAGTAGCAAAACTTGCAACATACCACGTGATTACAATTATTTGGATAAGGGGAGGCTATGAAACACAAAATCAGATGCTCAACCTGATTCAACGCGTTTAGTTTGGCTTCTGTCAAGTAGAAGAACAGAAAACGTTTTTTATAAGAATTAATTTAAACTTTTTAATTTTCTTCTCTCACTCTACCTTATTCACTATCTTGCTTAAATTTTTTATTATTATTTTTTATCCTTTTTGTCCTTTTTTTGCAGCTTGCTTTCTTTTACCTAGAGACTCTAATGTTTCTCTCTCTTCCATACTTCCTGCATTTTCTTTCATTTTTCTTCATCTTAAATCTATTTGCTCTTTCTTTATTTTTGCATTTACGTTTTCCTATAATCTTTCTCTCTCATTTTTTCTTTTTAAGAATCCAAGACACTCTTGTGTGATTAAACTAATTTATCTTTTTTCTCTTATTTCTCCGTTCTTTTCTTGCTTGTTTATGTCTATATTGCGATCTCTTTTACACTAGACTCTTTCCTTTCATAGTTCTTTTTTCTCCTTTCTGCAGCTCTCCATCTATATTCTACTCTTATTTTGTTCTCAAACTTTACTGCTCTTTTTCCTGCTTTAATTCTTATTGTTTATCTTTTTTCTTCCTCTCTCACTATATACTGTCCATCAAATTTTCTCTCCCCACATTTTCCCTTTTGCACTAGTTCTCTCACCTGCGCTTTACATCAAACATGTATCCTAAATACTTCCTTTCTTTAACCTGCTCTCTATTTCTTTTTTTCCTCATTTCTGTTATCACTATCTATTTCTGTGATTTTCAGTAATTTTTGAATGAATAAATAAAGTTTTTTTTTCTTTTCAGACATGAGTTCCATAAAAACTGCATTGATCCGTGGCTATTGGAACATCAAACATGTCCAATGTGCAAAATGGATATCCTTAAACATTATGGATTTGTGGTCAGTGTTTCCATATATCCTTCAAGCTATAACTACTAGCAATAGTAGATATAGTATAATTCTGTGATAGCACATTACTGCCTTTCTCCTTGTAGCTACTTTGTTTGCAAAAATGCACTTTCCATGTGGTGGAGGTAATTGGTAGATTATTTTATTTTTATAGTTTTAACGCTTCATTCAATTAACAACACGTTGTCATTATTTCACTCCGGTGCATGTCTAGTCAAATGTATTATCACAGAGCTAATTTCGAACGGCTTGGACTAAATTTAGGCTGCTCATATATCAATCACTAAAATTCTACATGGGAAGCCTTTACTAACCCCAAGTTCAGTTTTCCGGCAGTCAAGAGAGCATCCTGCAAATGGAAGTAGAAGAGATCGTTGTCTTGGACTCGAACGAAAGTCCTCGTCGAAGTGGTGGATTGAGTCCACTGCCTGAAATCCGGGGCGCCGTTGTGATCGCAGATCGCCAGGTAAGGCAATGACTTCCAAAACAAAGAATTCTATTCTAAGCCATCGATGTCTGAAACAGAGACTGTTCGAGAGTTCAGCTGATGATGAAAGCAGTAGAGCTTCTACACCAGATGAAATGACTCCGAGTCTGTCGTCGCAAAGACGTCAGTATCCCGTCAAACCAGATCTTTGTGTTAGCTGCATCGCTGCTAAAGCAGCTGCCTTATCAACCAAACCACCTTCCACTTCGGACGAAGACCAAGGGTCTAGTAGCCTTCAAATTTTGTCCTTACATGACAAAGTGTATGACGATGAGTGAACTATATTATAAACGGTAGTGAACGATTTTAGTTTGAACTGCCCAAAATGTGATATTACGAAAAAAAAGTTTTTTTTAATTTTTCTTTATTATAATGTATAATATTAATGGTGCTTTCTCATGTACAATTTAATAAGTTTAGAAAGCTGAAAATTTTGATATCAGGCGTAGAAATCCAAACTATAAAATGTTTTCTCCTAGACAATATCTGGTATATTATTATAATTATTATTAAAGCATTCCCATTTTAGACATTGATATCTCGATTTGCTTCCAGTGTATCGAATCAACCTCTAAATTTTACTGACTGTACAATACAATATTGTGCCTTGTAGATGTGATGTACAGAAGTCCCAAGTTAACATAGCTAGAGCTTTTTTTACAAAATACCAAATTTTTGGGCTTAAATTATCTTCAATTATCTGTGATTGCTTATCTCATGTTATGGGGCGTCTGTATTTTTCAGATTTCAGTTTGAACAAAATTATGTAACGGCATGTACTTCATCTTCATTACGTTTATGCTTGTAAATATTGTGCTAAAATTGAAATCGACTGAATTAAATTAGAAATATTATAATTTCAATTTTTATTTTTCCTATAATTGTAACATTGAGAACATTTCGTCGAAGAATATAAAAAAAAATTGATAACAGAGAACCAAGCCATTGGTTTTTATAAGAAAAACTGATAAACAGGTTATGTAAGTAATTTGAATATGTACAAATTCGAAAGATTCTGGTCAAATTCGCTCCAACTGCCAAAGAAACAATTATTAAAATCGGGTAACATTTACATTATCACAAAAATGAACGTATTGGTTTAATTTTGAAATATATTTCATATTTATTTGAAAAAAAATTGCAACACTGATTTAATCTTGATAAAATTTCCAAGTTGATGGCTTTGAAAACAACAAAAAATTGTTACATAAAAGTACAATAAATTTATTATGATAACAAATATGTTTTTTTTAAACTGCGACAATAATTTCAATAACAAGTGAGCAAAAAGTTTTCAGATTAGAGAAGGCGTTGGATGTCTGATTAAAATAATCGAAATTCAAATGTCACAACAATTCGGATTAAGGCCCGAAATTCTCCCAAGTGCTCATTAATATGTTTAATGAGGTTGTTTTTTTTATATTATAGCTTATAATTTAGATATGATATCATTCTCTATGGGTAAATAACTTTTTTGTTTAGAAAGGACTTTTAACCAGTCGTTCACCATGTAAACGGGTTTTGATAACATTCGACAATTAATTCTATAAATGTATATAATCTTATTAGTTTACATTTAAAGTAGTATGAATCATAGAAAACAAAGTCGTATTTATTTAAAATCTAGTGGTAATCATGATTAAACTAAAAAATATCCACCAAGACAATATACCGTATGTGTGTGTTCATCTATCGCATCGTAGCTCGCAAATGGTTGACGCTTTTTATACTAACAAAAGAGTGTACTTAGCTATAAATTCACAAAATATGTTAAGTCGTTTGAAGATTATCAGTTCTTTTCTAGTTTATCATCAATTGCCATTGGTCTGATATTGTCCTGAGGTGTTACGAAATCATCCCACTTACCTTACTCCTATAACAACCAATTATTAATTGACAGAAGCACTAGGTAGCAATTGGAATGAAATGTCTTGAATGAAATATCATACGCTACAATTTTGAATTGATATAAATTTATTTAAAAAAAACAGATATTCCAACAATTCTTATGTTAATATCACTCTTGAAATGGGTTATCACACAGAATAAGATATTATGTAAAAATATCAACATCACAAGTAAAACAGTTTTTTTTTTTTTGATAAGTTGGATACAGAAAACAATGTTTGCCTAATAAAACTGATAACTTAAACAAACTTCAATAAGTTTCTGTTAACAAAATGGCAGTTAGATCAGACTTATAGATCAAAAGTTTAATGAAAAACCAATAACTTCGTGTATATTAAAGCTAGAAGTGATGTAAAACTTTCGATAGCTTTTAGACTCTTTTACAACTATATTCGTAATGGGATGCTTCCCAATGATGACCTTTTTTTGATACTCCTTTATAGTGAAGTGTTTCCAAGAGGGAACATGATAGAAGTACACCTATAAATAACACAGAGAACAAATGTACAAAAATAAAGAGGACATCTGGAGGAAGTTCGGAAGCGGCACAGTCAACCAGTCATAAAGTGAATGGACTTTACCTTTCTTTTACAATCGAGTGGATCTACAGAACTGTGGTTTTAGGTATTTTTGGAATTATTATAGTCAATCAATATAGAATACCGAAAACTATTCCACCTCAATCTTTTATGCGATTCTGTTTAAATTGCACCCGGTGCCATATTGTTTAAACAATTATTTTCTAACAGGATAGTTTTTTTATATCCTTTATTGAAATTCAAAAAAAAAGTTTCCTAGCCTTTTTCCGATAAAGTTGATATTTTTGGAGATATAAATTTTGAAAGTCCGAAAAATCTCAAATTTGGGTATTTTTAAATTTAATCATTTATGCAGATTGAAATTATTGGCTTGATTATATAATTTATCAGTTAAAAAAAAATCATTAATTCTTTTGTTTTATTTCTTATCAATTTTTTTGCGGTTTATGTAACGCTTTTCTTTTGTTTTCAAAAGAATAACGTATGTCAGTTCAGTTCAAGACTTCGAGTCCTTTGTCGCGGTCGTGTGTGATAATAAAATAAGAAATATATTAATTAAATTCTTCTATTTATAATTATTGTAAAGTGCATGGCTATCCTGTTTCTTCCTTTTATCCATGAGGAAGGATGTCCTTTATTTAAATATATACAGAGTGAGTCAGTTTGCAGTGTACTATCAATTTATAATCTTGTTTGAATAAAAATAGTCTTAAACAATCTGCATAAGACTTTTAAGACAATCAAATAAGTTTGAAATCTTTTTTTCAATCAGTACCTGAATATTGAAATTATTTGTTTGATTAGAATAGATAATTCATCGAGTTTTTTATCCATAAAAACCAATTCTGTTGTTTTATTTGTTATCGGCTTTTTTTTTGCAGTTTTATGTAATGCTTTTCTTTTGTTTTCAAAAGAATTGGGTACTCACGTTAGTTTAGTTTATCTCTTTGTGGCCTTTGTTGTGGAAATAAAATTATAAATGCATTAATTAAATTCTCCTGTTTATGATAATCATTGGAAAGTGCAGTGAATGCCATTTTGCTTCTTCATTTTATCCATCCAGTGCTTCAATATACAGTGAGTCCGCTTGCAATTAAATGATGTACCGATTTTAATAATTTTTGTTTTTTTTTTTAAAAAGGAATGTTTTAAGAGTGATCTCATAAAAACTGCATAAAACCTTACAAAATCAAATAAGTTTGCATTCTAGTTTTCAATCCGAAATTATTTGCGTGATTAGATAATTCATTTTTTTTTATAAAAACCAATGGTTTTATTCTTTGTTATCAGTTATCATCTTTTTTTTTAGTATTATGTAATGCTTTTCTTTTGTTTTCAAAAGAATTATACCTGCCAACGTCAGTTCAGTTTAAGCCTTCGCGCGGGTTGACACGAATATTTATGCGTCGTAAAAAAATAAGAAATATATTAATTAAATTCTCGTGTTTGTGATAATTGTTGTAAAGTGCAGTGCATCCTATTTTGCTTCTTCATTTGATTCATATACGGATAATGTTCAGTATTTCAATATACAGAGTGAGTCAGTTTGCAATTAAATGTCACTTTATTTATAGATCGATTTTAATAATTTATGTTTTATTTGAAAAGGAATATTTTACGAGTGGTCTCATAAAAATTTAGTAATAATCTGCATAAAACTTCTAAGAAAATTTGGGAAAATCAAATAAGTTTGCATTCTTGTTTTCAATTAGAAATTATTTGCTTGATTAGGTAATTCAATTTTTTCTTATAAAAACCAATGGTTTTATTCTTTGTTATCATCTTTTTTTGTAGTCTTATGTAATGTTTTTTATTGTTTTCAAAAGTTTTATCTACTTTAGTGTAATAAGTATTAAAAAATGAATAAAATATTTAGCTTCTTTTGAGACATAGTTACTGTTTTGTAAAAAAATATTCAGAAATCGAATCTATTTTTCTGTCCCCCGTTTTTCTTTCTATTAATGGAAACATTTGCAGTGATTGGTGTTAAATGTGTATTAATTACTCTTAACTTTGTTTGGCTTTGCATAAGTGCACGATAATCCTCACTGAGGAGCGGTATCAACTCTGATTCTTTGTAAAATCCGAGCCTCCAAAACTCGTTGGGAGTCGTTAAGGAGTTAGGTATAATAGTGTTTCTTATAACGATTGTTTCTTGCAATCGGCATGGTCTCTCTGTGAATATGTCTTTGTACATACATATGTGAGGGCATGTGAGCGGGGTCAGCATTGTGGGGTAATTAATATACATTTGATGCTTTTTGCTGTTTATGTATTTCTTTTCCACTACAAGCTTCGAAGGTTTTTCCTGATTTATCTAAAATGCCATTATCAGATCTCAATTTCCTTATTATAGCACCACCTTCAACAAAAAAAAATTATCATTTTGGCCGTTTTTTTCGATTTCTTTATGATGCCACTATCAAATCTTAAATTCTTTATCATGGTACCACCCTCGAAGTATCTTCTTTCCAACAAAACAAGAATGATCAAAATCGGTTTATAAATAACAAACTTATCCGCGAACACACATAAAAAAATACTTTTTTTTACAAACACGTAAATTTTTTAAATATTTTTTTGTTTAGCCTGTTACGGCTTTTTTAAATTTGTACAAGTAAAAATTAGCTGTAGGAAAACAAAGTTAATTAAAAGTGAAAATAACAATAATATGGTCACATAGAAGATGGGTTGCAACAGATGAAAGGACTCCAGATACAAAAAGAAAATGGAAAACAAAAAAATAAAATATAAAAGCGTGTTTGAAAACTTGTGTATTAATATTATTTGATTTCAGTATAATCCAATTATAGTATTTATTTTGAAGTCTAGAACATTTTTGAAGGGATAATTTTTATGACAAGATGGCGTCTGAAGATAATTAATCAACTATATGTGCCTAATCGTAAGTAACAGACTATTTTAAACAAAATAAACATTTTTTACTGATTATTGTAAAATAATAAAGTTGTTTTTTGTATTATATACAGTCAAACCTGGATAAGTGAGAACTGGATAAGTGAGAAGACTCTATAAGTGAGAGTAATAGCCAGGCCCCGTCATTTTAAGCTCCTAAAACCTCTATTAGTGAGAAACAGAAACCTCTGTAAGAGAGAGTCGTTTTTCCCTCATAGACCTCCGTAAGTGAGACTGCTACTTATCTATACCTCTATAAGCGACAGTCGAGCTTTATTTACAAATTTAACATGTGCTATTTTATGACTCATTCTTAACTTTTGTGGAACTTCCTACCATTGTTTTTGTATTCTCGTCAATATTGTACCTATTCTATTTCGTGGAACTAAATAATGTTGTATCGCATTTTTTCCAAATGGACACCTGTGCCCTGACATTAACGTACTTCTAGCTATGAAATTTGCTAGAAAAGCATGGTACTTAGTCAGCGACGTTACTGTCAAAAACTTTTTGTTTTGTTTTCGTAAGCATTTAAAAATATATACATATGTACATAATATATATTGTGCATATCATGCACATAATTTTATCATATTACATATTTACTACATTCGTACTTGCTGTGACTTGTTATTGCTGCGTACCCCTATAAGAGAGAAACGCTACCCATGTACCTGCATTAGCGAGAAACTCGGGTTAGTGAGAAACCTCTATAAGCGAGAATGAGATTGTGCTCCCCTGAACTCTTGCTTATCCAGGTTTGACTGAGTTGTTTTTTTTTTAATTTTTATTGACGTTTTGTGATTATGTGTTGCGATAATTTATCTATAAAAATGCGGAAATTTCGGTTACATTTTAAAATGCGAACAAATTGACTGGTGTCGTTTTCTGTGGGGAGAAAACGGATGTGAGATCTACGCAAACAGCGCTTATTTTTAAGTTTTGTAGTTGGTATCGTTTTCTGAGGGGAGAAAACAGATGTGAGATTGCAGCAAACATTTGTTTGGTTTTGCAATATTTAGCGCTGTTTTATTTTGACAGTGGATTAGGCCTACTGGGGACACCACTATAAAAAAACGCACCATTTACTGTACCTCACAAAGGTGGTGTGGAAATCAGTGACCTTAGCACTTTTTGACACAAATTTTGAAATATTTGTAAAATGCTTAAATAAAATCTATTTCGCACAATGTTGTTTTTTTTTCAACCGACAGGAAAAAAAAAAGGATACTTCCAAGTCAACCAGTATTTTTTGTTTATAATATCCACTAGAGTGAGCCAAGAAACTTAAAAAAAATTGTTTTTTTTTTGTTTAAAAGGCAAAAAAGCCTATATGCAGCGTATGAGACGCCGATACTAAAGCGCTTGAAATTAACTATTGTATAAATAATTAAAAAAAAAAATAATTATTTTTCATATTTTATTCTTTTTTTTTATGGATCAGGAGTACCCAAATTTCAGATTTTTCAAACTTTTAAAACATTCATATCTTCAAAAATGTTCACTTAATCCAAAAAGTCACAAAATATTTTTTATTTAAGTTTCAATAAAAAATGATAGGTTAGAAAATAACAATTTTTTAAACAAAATGGCACCGGGTTGTCCCCAGACAACATTTATAATATCATCAGTAAGACCGTTTAAGGAGATTGCATAAAAAAACAATACAATAGGGAAAAAACAGAATTAAGTAGAGAAAACAATTCCAGAAATTTGAAGATTGGCAAAGAGAGGACATTGACATATTTATTTTTTTGACAGTTATGTATACCAACCCTTAAAAACATATCTATAAGAATACTAGTAATTTCATTGCGTCACATATTGATAATATTCCATTAAAATGAAAGAAAACACGTCAAAACTTGATAAATTAAGATTTCCGCTCAGTTTTGGCAACGATGCAGTTATAACTACAATAATGTAGTTATTCTAAAATAATGAATTTGAATATTTGTTGTCATTTTTCCGAACGGTGCCAAAATTTTATAAATTTAGCAAAACATTTCAACATCAAAAACGCGAAAAAAATCAAATTTTACTTATTCTGTGAAGAAAATCAAAAATTCCAATTTTACTTACTATTCCTGTATCTACTCCCAATACTAATGTATTTCCATACAGACATACGCAAGTTATGGTTGCTTCTAAAGCGTCACTTGTATTAAATAATTTTTTTGCGTATTTGGAGCCGCTTTCCAGCATGATGACTTCCATATACTCCTTATCAATAAAATTATCAACTCTATCTATAAAAATAATAAATTATTAATCATTTCATTAAGCCAATCATAATCATTTACATAGAATAATAATTAGATCATCTCGTAAGATTAAAGGGATTTGTTGAGCTGTTAAAGAATTAGGAATACTACTAAAATTTAATAAACATTTTTCTAAATAAATAGACGCCGGAAGTAGATTTTTGGCATGATAGTCAACTTTTCTGACGTCATTACTAACAAGTATTGTGCAAATCCCATTCCACATATTTATGCAAGTGATATTTTTGGGCGAATATACCCTTGTAAACCATGTTTCTTCGAGTAGACGTCCTTCGGGGTTTATATTTAATAATCTTTCTATTGTGAGTCGACCGCCTTGTTTTTGGTAACAAATGGCATCTTTGTATATACTAAAATTGAAAATTTTGATATACGGATGTTGATTTGTTGTGGTAGATACCTGTGAGCCATTACGTCTTCGAGAATGATATGATTGTAGCCATCGCCAAATAAATCATCAATTATTATAGATTTTGAGTATCCAATGACAATTTTTAATAGAGAATCTACAATTATTATAATGTTGATGAAATAGAAAAAAGTAGGTGGCGTCTGTCTTTACCCTTATAGAAAAAATTCACTTTATAGACCTTCTCTGCTTGATGGCGAGTAATTATCAAAAGTTTCCAATAAAGATCATAAATTCTCACTCTACCGTCTTCAGAGCCGACAGCAATATAATCTTCTGGAAAGCCAAATTTAATAATTTTTTCAAAAAAAGCCCTAAATCTGTACCAAATACATCAATACATGTAATTCGTGGTATTTCAGCAGGTGTTAATACTATCTCAAATGAAGTATCAGGTATATTTTGCCAAGTCACCCAATTTTTATAAATAAAAAACCAAATATTAGGGTCGTTTTGGTCATAATGCATTAAATATTGAGTCAGTTCCTTTCTCGGTATCTCCTCCCCACAGCACCAGCTCCACAAAGGAGTTTTCTATAACAAAAAAAATTTAAGATTAGGGCCCTCCTTTGTTGTTTTGACTTCAACAAAATAAAAACAAAGCTCACCCTGGATAAATACTCCACAAGTTCGTTCCATTGTTGGCAAACGGCTCGTGCCGTTAATAAAGTTTTTCCATCACAATTAATCAGAATCTTTTCAATAATTTCTGGAGGAAAAGCCATTTATTTTCATTTACAAAATACAAAGTATCTTTTCAATTTGGTTTAAAAATAACCCCCTTGGATTTTTTTTGACATGTTGCATTATTGCGCTGTCGGTAATACAGCGCTCGCTTCTATCTTTTGAAAAATCTTTCACCCATTATCACAGCCTGTATCCCAAATAGTTGTTCTAGATTTTTTCTTTGATAAAAATTTTTAAAAAAAGTAATTTATTTTGAGCGTAAAATTGTTTTTTTTTGTAATTTATAGTAATGTTAAAAATTAATTTATTATTTTATTTTAAAGTGCCATCTATCATTCAGTAGCTAAAGCTACAGCTCTAGCTTCAAACCAAAATTAATGCATACATTTCTCACACTTATTTGTGCTTTAACATTGACTGTAGATGGCGCCAATTTGTAGCAAAAAACATAGATTTAATACATTAGATATAGCTATGCATGCTAAACATTCTTCGGTTCTTAAAAAACATATCAAAGAAATTGGTACATCTCTCCATTTCTTTCTATATTTAATGAAACACATTTTTCATCCTTTTCATCATATTTGTTGTATGTCGCACTCGCACACGAGTCTATTGTGATTAAACAGACACGAATTTCTACGATTTTAGTCGACAATCAACGATGCAATGCTTTGCTGTCAACTTATTGACATTTGTCATACACAATCTAATAAAATACGAAAATTAGGTTAAAAATCAATTTTATTTTGGAATGAATAATTATTTATAAATAAAGGTTTTTTCATCAGTGCTAATGATTCTTAATTATTTTATCAAAAAACTCTATTCCAATTTCAAAATTTCACCAACTTTTAGTTGTGTCAGACCCATGTAAACTTTATTATCCGCTTCATCTTTTATCAGCTTACAAACCCACAACTGCATCGTGACAATCACAATAATGAAAATAAAAAAGTTCTCTCCTATGAATTTGTAAAATTGAAGTTAGGCTTTAAGAAAATAGAGAAACATTAGAAAGCTGGAAGAAAATAAAAGTTGAGGTTGAAACCTCAATAAATAAAATTACCTTCAAATTATTAAATATTTTTCTTGACAATAATTATTTTCAATTTTTAAGTGACTGAACTAAGTTTTCTGTTCAAATTATGTGATTAGAAAAATTTGAATAGAAACGTCAAAATAATTCTAGTGTCATGCTGACGTAGCGTACTCTGCGTCTACTGATTTCTGCTTTGCTATTGGTAGGAACCTCTCTAAAAGATAGCGCTATCGAATACTATTGCAGTTGAGAGTGAGAGCAATAGATGGTACGTCTTGGCGGACTACCGCAGTGCATGGCTGTATCTTGTTATAATAAATCTATGGCAAAAAATTACAAAAAATAAGGCCAAAATTAAGCTTTTCGTAGTCTCTAAGAAAAAAAATTTATTTTGAGCGTAAAATTGCTGTATTTCTTAAACTATAAGGAATTTTTAGAAACGGTCTTTACCAATCGGCTTTTAATGCCTTTCTACATAGGTTTTTGCAAAAAACTAAAAATCTCAAATTTCGAAAAAAAAAGCAAGACTATAACCTTGATTTTTTTTTTGGCTAAAAATGTTTTTTTGTTTTTTTTGAAAACTTTTATGCTTAACGCCTTTTTCTTATTAATATCTACTGCGATTCCAATTTGTAGCAAAATAGCACTAAAAATAAAGCCAAAATTAAGCTTTTTGTAGTCTCTTAAAAAAGGAATTTATTTTGAGCGTAAAATTGCTGTATTTCTTAAACTATAAGGAATTTTTAGAAACGGTCTTTACCAATCGGCTTTTAATGCCTTTCTACATAGGTTTTTGCAAAAAACTAAAAATCTCACCTTGATTTTTTTTTTGGCTAAAAATGTTTTTTTGTTTTTTTTGAAAACTTTTATGCTTAACGCCTTTTTCTTATTAATATCTACTGCGATTCCAATTTGTAGCAAAATAGCACTAAAAATAAAGCCAAAATTAAGCTTTTTGTAGTCTCTTAAAAAAGGAATTTATTTTGAGCGTAAAATTGCTGTATTTCTTAAACTATAAGGAATTTTTAGAAACGGTCTTTACCAATCGGCTCTTAATGCCTTTCTACATAGGTTTTAGCAAAAAACTAAAAATCTCAAATTTTGAAAAAAAAGCAAGTGTCTAAAAAAGTAATTTATTTTGAGCGTAAAACTGTTTTTTTTTGTAATTTATAGTAATGTTAAAAATTAATTTATTATTTTATTTTAAAGTGCCATCTATCATTCAGTAGCTAAAGCTACAGCTCTAGCTTCAAACCAAAATTAATGCATACATTTCTCGCACTTATTTGTGCTTTAACATTGACTGTAGATGACGCTCAGTAACATTTTTAAAATAAAAGTATTTTGAAAAATTACCAAATTAATTTATTTTTTAATCCTTAATATCTTTTACAGATTCAATTTGTAGCAAAAAATTACAAAAAATAAGGCAAAAATTAAGCTTTTCGTAGTCTCTAAGAAAAAAAAATTATTTTGAGCGTAAAATTGCTGTATTTCTTAAACTATAAGGAATTTTTAGAAACGGTCTTTACCAATCGGCTTTTAATGTCTTTCTACATAGGTTTTTGCAAAAAACTAAAGATGTCAAATTTTTAAAAAAAGCAAGACTATAACCTTGATTTTTTTTTTGGCTAAAAATGTTTTTTTGTTTTTTTTGAAAACTTTTATGCTTAAGGCCTTTCCCTTAGTAATATCTACAGCGGATCTGATTTGTAGCCGAAAAGCTTTGAAAATAAGACTATTTACAGTTCTACAAAAAGAAATTTAGAAGCTGAATTCATACTCCTCCTGTTTATGACACAAAACAACACCTTGACTATCTTTCTCTTAATAATAACAATTCAAACATTTATAATAATGCCCGACCGGCCGTCGGGTGACCAATTTCTTTCTCTTGGTAATGGTAATGAATAGATAAAAGTAAGCTCCACTATAGCGCAGTGGAAGCATGCTGGGCCCATAACCCAGAGGTCCGTGGTTCGGTTCGAAACCCCACACTCTGCATTTATTTCTTGGGAAGCGGTGTTTTTGACACAAATGTTCCCTTAAAAGATATCACAACTTTCTCCATGTTTGAAGGACAATTCAACATGGCATCAAAAAGAACCTTATAAATAAAGGGTCCGCTAAATAACTTTTTTTTTTTTTAAATGCTATAAAAAAAAAACTACTGAATTTGTATGATTTGGGGTGCATTGTAGTTGCATTGCATGTGTTTTAGCTTTTGCAGTGTCTCTTTAATGCAACCTGGCTCATATCTATACTCAGCAATTAGTTTGTTATAATTAGTATCAAATTTTGACTCAATCAGACTTGTGGAAGATGCTATACTATATGGATGCGCGCGCGAGTAGTAAGTGAGGTTACGATAAATTAATAAGACTTGCTGACGTAAACGGGACTGTGTGTATTTAATAGCTTGTCTTGACAGTCTACTAACCGTAGTTTTAAAATTTCAGTTATCACAGCTTCTTGTTTGTGATTGGATTCTTGAAACTAGAACATCTTTGTGGGAGGAAAGCGCTCAAAACCCTGTTGCGCCGGTTTCCAACCAGATATTAAGTGCTTTTCAGAAAGACTTGATTTCATTGCGTAAATTAGCTGTACATGTTCCGGTAAGTTGTGGAATTTTTATAGAGCTTGTATGAATTTGACAATTTCAAACTGTCAATTTTTTTTTTTGACAGATACTAGGTTTTATCTACGTTAGCTTGTGTTTTTGTTACGCTCTGTATATTTAAGTTTTGGTACTTGATCTAACTTGGGGTGAAGTAACCCGACTTGACTTGATATGGGGCCTAAACCTGACTCTACTGACCTATTTTGGAGCTCAAAGAGACTTTCACGTGAATCAATTGACATATGTTTTTGACAGAAAAATGTGCAACTTGGCGACATCTTACATATACTCTGTCAAGACATATGTCAATTTAAAAGTTTCAAATGCTTATAATTTATTGATATGAATTAAAATAATGTGTTTGCTTGTCTTTTTAGGGCGCTCTACCTCGAGTGTTTCTGTATGAAGCGACCGCTCGTTTGATGGCTGGAGCAGCCCCAGGCCGCACTCAGCAGCTGTTGGACCGCAGTTTGCGCCAGCGCCACATTCGATCTGGAATAATTTGCGGGAAAAATGACAAAAATCAGCAAGATATAAGGGGCGAGCGGCAGCATGCGGCAGCCCTTTATATGGCGTGCAAGCATCTTCCAGGGCAATTGATGTCGTCGCCGGGGGGAGCGAGCAGGGATGCTTGTGGAAGCTGCAAAAACGATGGAGGCAATTGGGAATAAGAAAAAATTGCAAGATTGTTATAAGTTGATGAAAACTTTGGGTGCGAATTCGGCCACTAATTAATCTCAGGGTAGAACACGGAGTTTTACTTTTTTTGAACTGTGATTTTTGTGGATGTATCAATACAGTCGAAGCGCGTTGCTTAAAAATAGAAGAAGATATGTTACGATAAGACTTTAATTAATTATGAATAAAATAAGTTTGACTTGTGATTTTTTAATTTGCAAAATAAAGATTGTTTTCCGAAAATAAATAGTTTTATTGAATGATGCGATGTTTTATTATAAATGACAAGAAGCTAAATTATGACTCAGCCATAAACATTTTGTTTTATAGTTGCAAATTTTATTAATTGTAAGAAAACTTAAATAATTATCAAATTAAAATTATTTAAAATCGCAAATGTCAAAACTGTCAAATTTTTCCTAGTAGTAAAATGTCAAACTAAAAAATTTATGCATATTTTGGCTATTGACTACTAGATGGCAGCGCTTGTTTTAAAGTATTTTTTTTAATAAATTAATTTATTTTTAGCATTGAGCGTAAAATTGTTGTAATTTTTAAATTATAGTAGATTGATTTATTAAGAAAAAAAAATTTCAAAACATGTGCTGTTTTCTACAAGACAACAGCGAAAGCATGCAACATTTTTTTAATATTTTAACATTTTTAAAATAAAAATATTTTAACAATTACCGATGTTTTTTTTTATTCTTAATATCGATTGCAGATCTAATTTGTATATAAAAATTACTTAAAATTAAACAAAAATTAAACTTTCAGCTTGTAATTTAAAAAAATATATATTTTGAACGTAAAATCGCTTTATTTTGTAAACTATAAGAAATTTTGAGAAACGGTCTTTACCAATCGGCTTTTAATGTCTTTCTACATAGGTTTTTGCAAAAAACTAAAGATGTCAAATTTTAAAAAAAAAGCAAGACTATAACCTTGATTTTTTTGTTGACTAAAAATGTTTTTTTGTTTTTTTTGAAAACTTTTATGCTTAACGTCTTTCTCTTAGTAATATCTATTGCGGATCCAATTTGTAGCAAAATGGCACTAAAAATAAAGCCAAAATTAAGCTTTTTATAGTTTTTTAAAAAACTATAAAAATGAGTTTATTTTGAGCGTAAAATTGCTGTACTTCTTTAACTATACAGAAATTTTAAAAAACGGTTTTTACCAATCGACTTTTAATGTCTTTGTACATAAATTTTTGCAAAAAAAATGTTGTTTTTGTGATTTATAGTAATTTTAAAAATAAATTTATTGGCTTATTTTACAGCGCTATCTATCTGTCAGTAGCCAAAGCTACAGCTCTAGTTTCAAACCAAAATTAATGCGTACATTTCTTAAATTTATTTGTGCGTGAGCTTTGACTATAGATGACGCTAGGTAACGTTTTTTTTTTAAATTATTAAATATAATTCTTTTTTCAATTTTTAATATCTATTGCATATCCAATTAATAGCAAATAATTACTAAAAATTAAGCCAAAACTAAGCTTTGCGTAGTTTTCAAAAACAGAATTTATTTTGAGCGTAAAATTGCTGTATTTCTTAAACTATAAGGAATTTTGAGAAACGGTCTTTACCAATCGGCTTTTAATGTCTTTCTACATAGGTTTTTGCAAAAAACTAAAGATGTCAAATTTTAAAAAAAAAGCAAGACTATAACCTTGATTTTTTTGTTGACTAAAAATGTTTTTTTGTTTTTTTTGAAAACTTTTATGCTTAACGTCTTTCTCTTAGTAATATCTATTGCGGATCCAATTTGTAGCAAAATGGCACTAAAAATAAAGCCAAAATTAAGCTTTTTATAGTTTTTTAAAAAACTATAAAAATGAGTTTATTTTGAGCGTAAAATTGCTGTACTTCTTTAACTATACAGAAATTTTAAAAAACGGTTTTTACCAATCGACTTTTAATGTCTTTGTACATAAATTTTTGCAAAAAAAATGTTGTTTTTGTGATTTATAGTAATTTTAAAAATAAATTTATTGGCTTATTTTACAGCGCTATCTATCTGTCAGTAGCCAAAGCTACAGCTCTAGTTTCAAACCAAAATTAATGCGTACATTTCTTAAATTTATTTGTGCGTGAGCTTTGACTATAGATGACGCTAGGTAACGTTTTTTTTTTAAATTATTAAATATAATTCTTTTTTCAATTTTTAATATCTATTGCATATCCAATTAATAGCAAATAATTACTAAAAATTAAGCCAAAACTAAGCTTTGCGTAGTTTTCAAAAACAGAATTTATTTTGAGCGTAAAATTGCTGTATTTCTTAAACTATAAGGAATTTTTAGAAACGGTCTTTACCAATCGGCTTTTAATGTCTTTCTACATAGGTTTTTGCAAAAAACTAAAGATGTCAAATTTTGAAAAAAAAGCAAGACTATAATCTTGATTTTTTTTTGGCTAAAAATGTTTTTTTTTGGTTTTTCTTAAAACTTTCTTTTAGTAAGTTGTTTATTTTGTGATTTATAGTAATTTTAAAAAAGACAAAAACAAAGACAAAGACAAAGTCAAAGATAAACGCAAAAACAAAGACAATCCTGCATAACAGGCGTTTACGTTATAATAATGACAGCAATTATGATAAAATATCAAGCGTTTTTTCCGATAAGATCCAATTCCAAAAATTTCATTTTTATACAAAGTTTTATTGCAAAAAAACACTGAAAATATAAAAAGAATTAAGACAAAATTAGAGACAAAAATAAAGGCAACGACCAAAACAAAGACAAAACAATAGAAAAAAACAAAGACAAAGACAAAGACAAAAAGAAAGACTAAGACAATGCTACGTAACTGGCGTTTACGTAACTGTTTTTTAATTGATTAAAATATAACCCTAATAGTGGCTTTCTAATGGAAACAAATCAAGCGTTTTATGATGTGAAACATCTACAAGCGCAGATTTGATTATACGCGTCATGTCGCTTGCAACACCGAGCTTGCACACCCACAATGTACTTTTATATTTTGAAAAACATTAGCCTGATTTGATCCTATCGTAATAAATCAGCGTTGTTCAAGTGTTTTTGAAAAACACTGTTCTAAATTGCAAAGGTGAACAATAGCTTACTTTGATAATAGTATTTGAAGTCTTAAGATTGAAAAACATGCAAAACAGTGTCAAGAAAAGCCCGTTGGAACATCAAAGCGATCTGAAGAAGAATTAATCCGTTTCTGGTGAATTAATCCTTTTGATTGCTACTTGAGATTATCATTTTCTTTGTTCCAGTTCTTTCTATTCGCGTCTGTAACTAACACATGCCTGATCTTTAAAAGATCAGTGTTATTAAGGAGTTCTGTGGTTTGCCGAGTGGGAAAGTAATAAAATACAGTGTCGTTGAAGTGTGAAAGGGACGACGTGCTCTTATTTCTTAAAACGGGAAGGAAGCGGTAAATTACCGATGAGGCGAGAATATAGCCAAGATTTACACACTACTCAACTTCACGACTTCATTTTTGTGTTAATTAAGGTGCATCGACAGAAAAAGTCGATAGAAATTCGCTAAAAGTAGAGAATTCTTTTGTTTTTCTGTAAAAAACAAAATCAAAATGATGTTAAAGCACTAGGTCGGTAATATAAAGTTTATACTTTAAAAAACGTCGCGGTTTTTGTTTTATTATACCTGTTTCGAAAGTCATGCAGAGTAGCAGCAAGTAACGCTTTGACAGTACAGATTGGAAAAACAAGAATGCAATGTTGCCAGATGGTGCGATGGCGTAGACAACACTTTGACGTCACAGTTAGGGGCGTTGCCTTTATCAGATGGATGAGAAGGGGTAGTAGTATGTAAAAAAAAGTATTTTACCCCATTGTATAGAAAAAAACAACTGAATAAAAATAGCATTTTCAGTAATGTTCTAGATTTCCATCATCAACAGGAAAACATTTTCTCTTTTAACCAAAATAACAATTAACGTTATTTGTATTTACATTTAATTAATATGTTGTGTTGCTGCGCCGCCTCATGCAGAAAAAAAGCGACGCTCTTTTGTTTTTCGAGAAATCAAGGCAAGATTGTTGATAAAATGGCGTGCAAATAGAGGGTTCACAAACTAATTTAAATTATGACACGTGAACGTTAATAGAACTTATCCAAAACTAATTTCCAGGCATTGCAAAATAAACAATAGAGAACATACATCGGTTTCAGAAACAGCAAAATTATTACCAAACGATGGCAATTGTTTTCTATGGCTTTGTATTGACTGATACAATACCTACAAGGTCTCCATTTCTACAAAACCAAGATTTTAGGGATTTTTTTTTTACAACTAATACAAAAGTGGAGATTTTTATGTCATTTATTGATTTATTATCAAGCCGACAACGAGATATTGACATTTTTTGACGTTACAAATAATGTCTCACTTAACTAATTATAAAAAAGATAACAGTCCAATCTAAAAAAAACGGAAAAAGTTAGGGAAAATAATGGAAGAAGCGCCACAAACATCTCTATCGCTTGGCAACATGTTGCGCCTTTGCTGTCAAATAACATGACAATTAGTTGACATATTATAACATTTTCTTGTCAATAAGTAAGTGTAGGCACAGCTTAAATATGGCTAAATTTGTGATTATTTACTTCACGAATTGTACGTTATCAATTAAAACAAAAAAAAAGCAATAGAAATGTTTTAAAGATAAGAAGTATTGACGGTTTTGTAGAGCAGCCACTGAAAGTGAACGCTTAAGTTTTCAGCGAATGAGAACGCTTGTTCCATATATGAAGCAACTCCTCCTCCTTGGTACTGTCTTTTCTCAGCCAATAAGAAGGACTAGGTATATTATATATAATTTTTTCGCAAGTACTGCCCATCATAAAACAGTGTTAATTGTATGAATAAATTTAATGATATTTAGTTTTCAAATTGCACCTTATTTGTTAAACAAACAAGAAACGCTAGATTAAAAAAAATTATGTAATTTTCTATGTTTTCGACAACAACCAATGAAAACGATGTAAAGGTTGTCTAATCAGCGAATAAGAACGCTTGTCTCATAGATATATTGAATCCTCCTCTTTAGTACTGCACTTTTCGGCCAATAAGAAGGGCTATATTGTATACTTCACTTGGTGCTTCAAAACTTCAAAATAAAACGACCAATCAAGATAAGAAGTTGACAAAAACGTGTCTAAATCAGTTAATGAAAGCAATTGTGCAATTTAAAAGTCAACTTAACTTTGGTACTTTCTTCTCAAAAATTTTGACAAAACAAGGTTAGAACGTGGCTGAATTTAACTGAGATTAACGTGACAATATCCACAACATTGACCCTCAAAATCAAATTAAAAATTAGTAATTACAAATTAAAATAGACTTTTTGTTTAGCAAACTTTTTTCTTTTTGCAACATTATTTGATTTTTCTAGCAAGTACTACCTATGCGCTAATTTGACAATTAAATTCTTGTCGTAAATTTAAATTATTTATTGTCAACAGGTAGAAGATTCTTCAAGTAGGTATGATGGTATGAATAAATTTTAGGTAATTGAGTTATCAAATTGCACTTTTCTGTTAAACTCAGCTAGAAATGAGCGATAACAGCCAATAAAAACAAATTGTGTCATCAGCGAATGAAAACGCTTGTCTCATATATTAAACTCCTCCTTCTTGGTACTGCTCTTTTTCGGCCAATAAGAAGGGCTATATTGTATACTTCACTTAGTGCTTCATAATTTCAAAATAAAACGATCATTCAAGATAAAGAGTTAACAAAGCAACATGTTGCGCATTTGCTGTCAAATAATATGACAATTAGTTGACAAAAAAGGCTCAAAAATACTGAAACTAAAAAATTAAATCTAGTAATTGAACGAATTTTTGGTCTTGTTTTACTCCAATCAAGAACATATATCATTTTTTTGTCAATAAGTCAGCAGATGATAGATTATTAGAGTGTAAGCAGTTTTTAAAAAATGGCTAAGTTCGTGAATATTTAGTTAGCAAATTGTACGTTATCAATTAAAATGAAAAAAAAACAATAGGAATGTTTTAAAGATAAGAAGTATTGACGGTTTTGTAGAGCAGCCAATGAAAGTGAACGCTTAAGCAATCAGCGAATGAGAACGCTTGTTCCATATATGAAACAACTCCTCCTCCTTGGTACGGTCTTTTCTCAGCCAATAAGAAGGACTAGGTATATTATATATTATAATTTTCTTGCAAGTACTGCTCATGCGCTAATTTGACAATTAAATGTTTGTTTTAAAATAATGTTAATTGTATGAATAAATTTGAGCTTACATATTTAGTTTTCAAATTGCACGTTATCTGTTTAACGAACAAGAAACGCTAGATTAAAAATAAACAACCAATGAAAACGATGTAAAGGTTGCCTAATCAGCAAATAAGAACGCTTGTTTTATACATATATTGAATCCTCCTCTTTAGTACTGCACTTTTCGGTCAATAAGAAGGGCTATATTGTATACTCCACTTTGTACTTCAAAACTTCAAAATAAAACAACCAATCAAGATAAGGAGTTAACAAGAACGTGTCTAAATCAGTTAATGAAAGCAATTGTGCATATTACCTTGGTACTTTATTTATTTCCAAAAATTTGTACAAAACAAGCTCAGAACGTGGCTGAATTTGACTGCGATTAAAGTTACTGGAGACACTATCTATAACACAGACTTTGACCCGCAAAATCAAATTAATAATTAGTAATTACAAATTAAAGTAAACTTTTTGTTTAGCTAATTTCTCTCTTTTCGTCACCTTATTCGATTTTTCTAGCAAGTACTACCTATGCGCTAATTTGACAATTAAATTCTTGTCGTAAATTTAAATTATTCATTGTCAACAGATAGAAAGTTTTTGAAATAGAAATGGTTTTTTATAATTTAATTATCAAATTGCACGTTATCTGTTAGAAACACTGAAGCTAGAAAAGAACCAACAAAAACCACTTGTGTAATTAGCGAATGGGAACGCTTGTTTCATATATAAAACTCCTCCTTCTTGGTACTGCACTTTTTTTACCAATAAGAACGGCTATATTGTATACTTCACTTGATGCCCTCAAAACTTCAAATTAAAACGACCAATTGAGATCAGGAGTTAACAGGAGCTTTGATACGATACGAACTCACGCCACTCATTCGGCCAGAGTCTCAAAGCACTTCCTTCAATCACCTGGTTACCGAGCGATCTTTAATGATGGTAAAATTAAATTAAACAAGCACTATGTGTTAATATATAGCTTAAAGGTAACTTTGGCAACATTCGGGCGCAATTTTTCCAAAATTAATGTTTTTGTAGGATTTATTGCAATCAACATATGAAGACGACATTGCGAAAACAGTTGACTTTCTTGTATTTACTTTTCCGATTTATTTTTCATAAAGTTGAAATCGAGGCGGATATATTAACCTCTCAGAACCAATAAGTATGTTGACATGATGTCTCACCGAGTATTTCTGTTTAAATAAGAAATCTTTGCAACGTTGCACTTCAAAAGATGTTCTAGATACATAGACGTTTTAGAAAAATTACTGCCATCAATCTAATTAAAAAGTTACGTGAGCAGAAAGTATGCGAAATGAGCTATTCTCGAGCAAGTAGAAGACAGAAAATTAGTTTCGGTTTAATTTGAGTATTTCATAACAATTTGATGGGCCACTAATGAAGGAAAACGTCAAGAAATTCGAATTGAGTGAAAATAAATCTCTTAGTTTCCAAAATGAAAAGGGTAATCAGTGTCTTAAATGCGGTGCATACTTGGAGGCTTATTATGCCTATTTCAAGGAGGAAATTACCTGGCTTCGCTAAGACGTACAATTTACTGCATATTACTCGTACTCCTCTGCCGTTTCCAGTCTTTTCCAATACAATTACTTTGGAGGGAAAACCGGCATTGTGGGGAATGTTTTACACTTTTATGTAAGAAAATTCCACATTAAACCGATTGAGACTTACCTTTCACCTGAAGGAGTAATAAAGCAAAAAAAGAAATTACATTAAAGTTATGAGAGCCTGGTGGCAGCACTCAATCCGGCAGCGGCAAAATAATTCTCCCGTTTTGGCTTAGCTAAATGGCTTTCTAACAAAATTTGAAAAACCGGATATAACAGTCTAAAAAGATATCTGATACAGCCGCTACAGAACAAGAGCCATTCCTACTAAGTGACCGTTAGGGCTCAGTCATCACAAATAAGGACAAAGATCAAAAAAAAAAAACTCAAAATTAATAAAATCTCCATCTTTCAAAATGCTTTTATTACACAATAAATAAATATTTTGACATTTTTTAATTGTCAACTTTTAAAAATCACAGTAGGCTTATAAAACACACCAAAATTGTAAGTATGTAAGGCAAAGTATAGGCCAAATATTCAAGAATAGCACTGAAAAAAGACTATTTATTTATAAATTGCTGCAACTCTGTTTTTTTTTTTAAAAAAATGTCAAAAATAAAACAGATGAATTTTGACTAAACTAAGGTTTTAAGCTTACAACTCAAAGTTTTGTAATAAAAAAGAAGCTAAAGATGGCGTTGATTTTTGTGTTTAAGTCTCTAAGGCAGTGTGTTAAACTTTATATAACTATAAAGGTGGAGAGGCTGGTGGCAGCACTCAATCTGGCAGCGGCCAAATAGTTTTCCACCATATGTAAATTCTGCTAATAAAGATGAAATTTAAATTGAGACTGAAGTTTTATTAATGACATAGAATCTTCAATTACCGATTGAGCTTCACACCAAGAAAATTTGATGTTTTTTTGTTTTTGTCGCAATAAGGTTTATTCATCCAATGTTTGTACAGCTGTCGCCATAATAAATAATCTTTTTTTTTGGTTCGTAGTTCATGAAACGGAGCATAAAAGTGGTGGCTTCAAAACAATAGAGTGGATGAAAGCAATTATGTTTGGAGCGGCGCCAAATCGGCACATAAAGGTACAAAAACAAAACACTCACGTTTCTTAATAAATGTTTATTTTATATTTATCAATCTATATTTTACAATTTGGCAATATACATTAATGTGCTACTAACGAAGCATACAAATTCATTGCTAAAGTTGAACACTTTTGAAGTCTGAGAAGTCGGGGGCCGGGGGAGGAGTTAGGGGTGTTCAGCGGACCCTTTTTATTAGGAAAATGTGCTAATGATGGTTTGAGAGTAAATAATGCTAAAACAATTGCACTTTGTGTCAAAATTATAGATTTTGTTAAACGCTGAGAAATGTTCTGTAGTTGGCTTTGTTTTCAGAAGCGTTATTTGTCTTTAAGTTTGCAAGGGTCTGCCGTGGTTATAATAAGTTTAGCTCTTACCTCTATATAACTGTTGTAATTCCAGTTGTATAGTTGTTTCTGATTTAGTCTAATGTTTCATGTGTGTATTTAGACACAGATTTGCTTTTAATTATTCGGAGGAATTAGCGAAAACTAAACGTACCTAATATTTTGAAAATACTGACATATACAAAGCGTTCATAAATTATTTAGAATTAAATTTTGGACGTATGTTCATTTTTTGCTTAGTTCATACGCAGATACAAGCGTGTTGTGAACGTGGACGGTTGACGACGCAATCAAAGACAATAAAAATCTATCCAGCAAAATTAAACACCAAATAATTTAGAAACAAAAACAAAAAAAAATAGTAAAAAAACACATTCAACTGTTTTAGTAGACTCTTTCCAACATAACAGTCACATCATATAATTAAAAACAAATAATTTCTTTATAGATCATTTCAAATTTGACTATGTACTATATTTAACTGAGCTGTGAAGTGTCTTCTAGCGATTTTTATCAACTTTTAATAGCTTTTAAACCCAAAAAATTATGAAATGAACAGTTCTGTGCAACCAAAACCGCTTTTTATAACGTGCTGCATACATATTTAACATTTTTACAGAAACCTGTCTTATCTGACAACAAACTTGCTTCTTCTTCCACTAGATGTCGTATGCAGATTACTGATTTTTTTTATATATTTTCCAAAATTTACTTGATATTCTTTCTTTGGTATCAATTTTTTTTGATTAAAATGGGCGAATTTAATTTAGAAAATGTATCAATTGGTGTTCAAAACGTCGCACCATAAGCGGTTGTCAAAGTTGTTCCAAAAAAATTAAGAAAAAAATTTGAAGAATTGGAAGAGTGATGTGAAGAAAAAAAGAAGTGAAACAGATGAGAAATGATGATGTTTTTGACTGGAAGAAAACTTGAGCGTTCATAAAAAAATAAATTCCAGCTTATCAAAAACTAGAAGACTGGTGTGAAGAAAAAATGAAGTGAAACAGATAAAACATAAAAATGTTTTTTTGAGTGGAAGAAAAGATAAGCGTTTGCAGAAAAATAAAGAAAAAACATAATCTAGCTTACCAAAAATTAGAAGACTGGTGTGAAGAAAAATAAAATGAGAGAGATGAGAAATACAAATAATTTTTAAAATAATTATCCACCCTTTCAAAAATTAGAAGACTGGTGTGAAGAAAAAATTTAGTGAAACAGATGAAAAATAAAAATGTTTCTGAGTGGAAGGAAAATTAAACGTTTGCTAATGTTGTACCGAAAAAATAAAGAGAAAAATATCATCTAGACTGTTGAAAATTTGACAACTGGTGTGAAGAAAAAAAAAAGTGAAAAAGACCGAAAATATGAATGTTGTTTGACTGGAAGAAAACTTAAGCGTTTGCCAATATTGTTTCAAAAAAAATGAAGAAAAAAATATGACTGCTGTGAAGAAAAGTTAAGTGAAACAGATGGAAAATTAATATGTTTCTGAGTGGAAGGAGAATTAAACGTTTGCTAATGTTGTACCGAAAAAAAAAAGAGAAAAATATCATCTAGACTGTTGAAAATTTGAAGACTGATGTGAAGAAAAAAAAAGTGAAAAACACCAAAAAGAAAAATGTTTTTTAACTGGAAGCGTTTGCCAATTTTGTTCCAAAAAAACAAAGAAACAAAATATGACTGGTGTGAAGAAAAATTAAGTGAAACAGATGAAAAACGAAAATGTTTCTGAGTGGAAAAAAACTTAAACGTTTGCTAATGTTGTACCGAAAAAATAAAGAAAAAAATATCATCTAGACTATAGAAAATTTAAAAACTGGTGTGAAGAAAAAAAAAGTGAAAAAGACCAAAAATGAAAATGTTTTTTTGACTGAAAGAAAACTTAAGCGTTTGCCAATATTGTTCCAAAAAAAAATAAAGAAAAAAAAATGACTTATGTGAAGAAAAAAGAAGTGAAACAGATAAAAAATGAAAAGGTTTTTAGAGTGGAAAGAATGTTAGAATCCATTTATTTTGTGATCTTGGTGTTTAATGTCGTAAACTAAATTGTTTTTTTTTAAAAAAATATTGAAATCAAATGGTACTAGAATTTTTGAAGCATCAGACAGATGGCTCTGTACCCAAAAAATTGAATATCTTGCCAAATTCAAAAATCAAATAATTAAAAATTAAAATAACTTATATGCTCAAATTTCATGTTTTTTGATATATTATTTATTTATTCTATTTAATTTGAATAATATTAATATTATAAATAATATTTTTTTAATAAATTAATATTATAATTAATATTATGTTCACTTCAAATAAGTCTATCTAAAAGAATTAAAAAATTACAGTGTTTTAAAACCTAATAAAATGGCAAAAAATAGAGATAATTTTAACGAAAATCACGTTATATCACAAAAATAATGACTCATTTGAACCAAAACAAAAGAAAAACGTCTTTTTTTGTTATTTCTTTTCACTCTTAAATATTCAAAATAGTAGAAAATGCCAAAAACAATTTACCAAAAATTCTGTCATTGGCGCATCCACCATTTTTCAACTATTCTTTCAAAATCTATGAAATATCACAAAATAATTACTCATTTGAACCAAAATAAAAAAAAAACGTCTTTTTTTTGTTATTTCTTCTTTCTTTTGAAGATTAAGAATTAAGACAACTGTCATAAAATAATTTAATAAAAATTTTTTACATGGCGCATCCACCATTTTTCAACTATTTTATCAAAGTCATTAAATTATTACAAAATAATGACTTATTTGAACCAAAACAAAAGAAAAACGTCTTCTTTTGTTATTTCCTCTTATTTTTATTGTTTAAGAATGATAACAATTGCTATAGAAACAAAAGAAAGCTACAAAACCTCTACTTTTTTATAACAGAATTCGTCATTTTTTAAAAACTTTAAGGAGTATTATGATGCAGTTTTCTCTATTTATTAAATTTCTATTATTTGAATTGATTTTTTTTATAAAACAATTAGATTTGAGATAAAATTTTTAAAAAACTAATTAATTTTTACAACTTGTCACAACGATGTGGTAACAGAATCAAAGGATTATAATTTTTTTACAATAAAAAATTAGCTTTCTATGCATTTATTAAATATGTTTAGAAAAAAATATTATGTGGGCTCTGACTTGGGCAATCTTGCGGCGAAGAATAAAAATTCTGTGCGTTCAAAAATCTCTTTTGATCTTGTTGTCAATTGGTTTATGGCAAAATGTAATTAATTATTATTGTTTTAAGTGTTTGTTTGCAAAAAATTTCAAAGTTATTTGTTATATAAAGCTAAAAATTGTAGAAAAATGCTTATCTCAGCTTATTAACAGGATAACAGGCCAGGTCAGGTCAGGTCAGGTCAGGCCAGGTCAGGTCAGGTCAGGTCAGGTCAGGTCAGGTCAGGTCAGGTCAGGTCAGGTCAGGTCAGGTCAGGTCAGGTCAGGTCAGGTCAGGTCAGGTCAGGTCAGGTCAGGTCAGGTCAGGTCAGGTCAGGTCAGGTCAGGTCAGGTCAGGTCAGGTCAGGTCAGGTCAGGTCAGGTCAGGTCAGGTCAGGTCAGGTCAGGTCAGGTCAGGTCAGGTCAGGTCAGGGCAGGTCAGAGAAGGACTGACAGATTCTTGCATACTTAACCTTAATTTATATAATTTGAAGATTTAGTAGGATTATCATGTTAATTTTCAAAGAAATTGTGACCAGATTATTTCGAAGTTTGCCAGTTTGTCACAGTCTGAGTGAATCACGGATTCCGAGGTAAGCATTGCTTTAATTAAGTGCCAGCTGATGCCCGATTATTCTCAGACTTCTCAGATGAGTTTCATTTCGTCCAAGCTGACATACAGACAAGATTGAAATGAATATAATAATAAGTTAGACCCTATTTCCCCTCGCAGACAATTCAATCGGTATTAGCGTAATTAATCTTCTTTTCAAAAAAAAAAAAAAAACTTGGACATTTTTGAATGAATTCACACGAATTTTCCTATCAATCGCACACTCTCTACACAATAATTGTTAAATTAAAAAGTTTAAGCTTCGCGTTTTTGGACATTTCCAAATAATATTTTTATTATTATTATTATTATTATTATTCGCACTTCACTTGGTCATTATTTTTTTTATTGCATACAATATCACAAAATGCGTCTTTTAGTTCGTCGATTTTATATACATTTTCAAAACCACCCCTAATGCAGCGAATGTCGACTGTAGAACGAATGCTGCTCCCTGTCATTGTCAGTCCATTTATTTGCTAAAACAACAAATTAAACAGTCTACACATAACACTCTTGTGTATCGTTTACCTTTGTAATTCATATCCCTTTCCATGGAAGGACAGCTGTTGCTCTGAAACAAAAGAAATATGATAACTAAATTGTCCTCTTTTTGTCTTCTTATTTTCGAGTCAAATAACGTACAAAATATTACATAATACCAACTAAACAAAGGTAAATGTAGCTTTCAAACTGTTTTAAATTTACCCACACGTCCATAAAATATAGATTGACGTGTATAAAAATAGTATTCTCTATCCCTTTTTATCATTTTTACCCCTTTTTATTCCTTCTTTATTTTCTTAGATGTTTTTTTTCTCATCTTGCTTTGTTTTTTCTTTACTATAATAAATCTTTATTTCCCTACTGTACACACTGTTATAAATAATAATATGATATAATAAAAAAACAAAAAACTCATTTTATTTTAATAATTTTTTGCTCTTCTTTTTTATTTTCTTTTTTTCCATCATCTTTCTTTTTTCTTCATTCCTCGTTTACCCTTTTCTCTCTTTCACACTTTATTCAACACTTCTGTCCGTCTGATTTTTATCTACTGTTTCTATTATTATTTCCTCTTTTACTATCTTCTCTCGTTCTTTCTTAATTTTTTGTTCTTTCAAATTTTTTAACTTGTTTTCTACCTCTTTTTCGTCTACCTCTCTTTCTAGTAAATTTTTGAAATATTGTAACCACCTGTCCATTCCAATTTTGTATGTTTCTTTCCTTTTTATTTTCCCTTACGTATTCCCAAATTTCGTTTTAGGCTCTTATTTCTTTTATTCTTTATTGTTTTTTCTGTTTCTACTTTTTGGTTTTTTTTTCACATGTATTCTTTCTGAATTCTTCTCTTTTTCCTGTCTTATTTCTCCAGTTTCTCACTTTTTTTGTCACTTGTTTTTCTTTACATTTTCTGCTCCATCATTAATTTTCTTATTTTCTAGAATTTCTTTTTTATCATGGCCTGTTGTTTCTAGTTCCTTTACCATTCTTTTTACCTCGATTCCCTTTCTTCCAGCTTTTTTTTCATATGTTTCTGTAGATTTTTTGTCCCATTTTATCCTTGTAGTCGTTTTCTTTTCTTTTGCTTGTTTTCTTTCTTCTTTTTTTTTACATTTTTTATTAGTAATGTCAAAGACATATAGTCCGATTATATCCTCTCCTCTATCTCAAACTTTTGTACCTTTTCCCAAGCTTTTTGGTTCACTATTGCATAGTCTATCACCGTTTCCGACTTTATCCCTCCATAAGTCCATCTCCCCCTCTCAACTCTTTCTTTATTCCCGTTCAGTATTTTCCATCCATTTTCTTCGACCATTTTCATCAATGCCATTTCTTTCCTTTTTATCTTCCGTTTGTCTTCTCCTCTCTTTTTTTTCTTTTCCTCAACTTGTTTTTTCCTACTTTTCTACCTATTCTTGCGTTGAAATCGCCTCCTACCAGTAGATTTATGTGTTCTTCAGTTGGGTCTCTTTTTTCTTTTCTTTTCTTTATCTGTTTGATGCTTCTGTTATATATTGTCAATACTGCTTCAATTTTTACTATTCTTTTCATCTCCCTTTTCTCTTTTTTTTCTTTGATTTTTTCTTCTATAATTGTTTCTATTCCTGTTATTATGCCTACTCTTGCTCTTTTTTTTTTGTTGTTTTATGACATGCTGCACTTTCCATCTAAACTTGTCGGTCGTTTTTCTCTTTATTTTGCTTTGTTTTAACTACTACACAGTCTTTTATCATAAGCTCTGCTCTAACGTTTTTCTTTTTTTTCACCTATCCTGCATTTTATTTTCTTTTTTTTTTATTTCAGCACGTAAATGTTGGTATTATTTTTCTATTGTTTGTATGTTTATATCTATCTTTTATTTCTTTAGGCACCTATTGCCTCGCTTCTTTTTTTTTCTATACTTTTTGTCTACCATTTTCCACATGCTTTTTTTAATTTTTTTAGTAGTTTTCTTATCTGTTTCTGGGCTTTTATGTCTATTACATTTTGATTATAATCTTTTTAATAATAATTGGCATAATTGCGCATATTCTCTTTTTTGATTTTCATTTGTGTTCACTTTCCCTGTTCTCATTTGTCTTTTCTCTTCTCTTTATTCCACTTTATCTCTCACTATTTTCTCTCTTTTCGCTTTATATAAATATATATCTCTCTTTCTCATCTCACTACATTCGTTCTACATGTGCTCTTTTTTTCAATACATATTCTACACAGTCTCTCTTCTTTTTCTGTCTGAAACCTATTCTCACTCTTCTGATCTCCGAACTTGTATCTCACCAGTATCCTCTTTTGCGCTTTCTCTTTTTAGGTACTTCGCAGTTTCCTCTGTCATACATTTTTCATAATTTTTGTTGTACAAAATTCTTTGATTCTTTCTTTTCTTTCTTCTTCATCCACTTGCTTTCTGTTCCTAATCATTCCAATTCTTTATTTTTTCTAAACTATTCCTTTTCTTTACTTTCTAAGATTTATCAATATTCTACATTCTTTCCTTAACGTTCTTTTCCCTGCTTTTACTCTCAACTTGTTTTTTCTCTTACTATATACCCTGAGATTATTCTATTCACCTTTAGAATCCATCCCAAATAATTCTTTTATACCCTCTTTTGTTTTTTTTTTTCACTTTTAGATTTCTGTCCTGTACACCTTGTTTCCCTTCTTAGCCATCTGCTTTGTTCTGTATACTTTAAATATTTGAACTCTCTTACTTGCTTTATTCCCTCTTCTTCCCATTCCCAATCATCCTTTTCTTCCTTCTTCTTCTTTTTGTTAAATATCATCATTTTTGTTTTCTTTATATTTACTTCCAGCTTTTTCTTCCTCATATACTTTTCTAGGTTCTTCATCATTTCTTCCATTTCTCTTTCACTCTTGCTACCATTACCACATCATTGGCTCTATACTTTTCCCTTTCTACCATGCATCCCCCTGCTTGCGCCTTTCTAAACACTTCCTCCATGTCAGCCATGTAAATTGTAAATAACAATGGGCTGAGAAGGCATCTTTGTTTAACTTCTTTTGTTGTTACACACCATCCATTCTCTTTCTTTCCTGATCTTACTTTGCTTTCTGTTCTCACATATATCTCTTTTATTTTTCTCATCAGTCATTTGCCTACTCCTCTTTCTCTCATAGTTTTAAAAATTTTTTTGCTATCTACGTTATCAAACGCTGCTTAAAAATCTATAAATGGTGGATACAGCTCTTCTTTCTTTTTTCTCATCTTGTTCTTAGGTAAGTGGTCCATGATGAACTATAGTTTCTCTTTCCTCTCGCCTGGCTATCTGGTATTGCACCTTTTTCTTCCATCTTTTTTTTCACCATTTCTTTCAAAGTTGATGCATACAGTTTATGTCTTCTGTAGATCTTCTTTTTGCAGATAGGGCATATTATGCCTTCTCTCTAACCTGCTAAAAATCTCTCTTTTCTCTACACTTCATTCATTGCTTCTACCAGTCTTTCTTTCATTCCTTTTGTCGCATACATCTAGTGTTCATTTTGTATTTCATTCCCCTTTAGTGCCTTTTTCTTTCTCAGCTTCTTTATCTGTTTCTCTACCTCCTCCAACGTAATTTCTGTCTATAACGATGTTGTCTGGTTTGTTTGTTTTGCTAGTTGTTTTATATCTAATTCTCTTTTTTTTTCTACTAGTTCTTTATCGTTATCTCTGTTTTTCTCTTTCTTTTCCTATTTATGTATTCTCTGTTTCAATTTCTTCTTCAATCTTTTGTTCTATTCTCTTTCTTTGCAGTTAGTTTTTTCTTTAATCATGTATCTTTAATACTCAACTAATCACATTTTATATTTTTGAGGAGGTTTGATAAAGACGTTTGGACTCCTTCTTAAGAAAACGATGAATAATAGTCTCTAACATTTAAGGTTTTTTTCTCCTTTAAATGAATGTGCTCTTATCCAAATAACTGACGATTTTAAAAGTCAATTGCCTATTTTCTTTCTCGCAGAGTAATGCTTGAATAACTTCGCGTTTAAATGACATTAACAGAATGCTTTTCCGCCTACGGCGACTAGAGAAACTCTTAACTTAACTTGTCTACAGAACGGCAAAGCTCCCCAAAGCTCTTGTTGTCGCCTAATCATACATCAGAACAAGCTTTTAACTTGTAAAACATATTAAACTGAATATAATTACCTTACCAATTTCATTCCTCAAGAAACGTAATTAGTTTTATTTAAACTATCGCGGTTTTTGGGCGATGAAAACAACGTACAAGCAGCTTGCAGTAAACATCTTTTTTTTTTTTTTGATAATGTCAGAGTATGATTTATAGAAGGAAAACTACGCGTTACAAATGAATGGAGGAGCAGTTTTGCTATAAATTTAAATTAGAATTTGGATAAAGAAGATTAGTTTGAGAACGCATACATTCTGTTTATAAATTTCATTAAAACTTACTCAACTGACATGTTTTACCGAATAATAATTCACTTTTCAACGTAATTCAAGCCAAATATTCTAAATAAGTTTCTAAGCAAATTATATTATAATTATTGAAATTAATTTTTTTATTTGAGGTACAAAATGTTAGCTACGCCTATACGGAATAATTATTGTATCATTACATTATACTCCTTATGGTCAAGAATATCTCTTTTCGTCACTTTTGACATTCTTTAGACTCTTTAGATTCTTTAGATTCTTTAGATTCTTTAGGTTCTTTAGATTCTTTAGATTCTTTAGATTCTTTAGATTCTTTAGATTCTTTAGATTCTTTAGATTCTTTAGATTCTTCAGATTCTTTAGATTCTTTAGGTATGGTTTGGCATGAGTGTAACAGATATAAATCAAGCAGTGCATAATCTTGAATAAATTTGATCTAGTTATCAATTCAGTTGACATTTGAACCCTTTATAATATAATAAATTAAAACCGATTCATACCTCTGGAATTTTGAAATTGATATTCGTTCTTATAGTTCTCTGATGGAGCGGCTGGACCGGACGGGCGTTGTTTCCCAGGGGAGCCTTTGGAGCGCCTTCAGACCCCTGCATTAGCCTCCTTAGTTGGTACAACTGTAAAAACAGAAAAAAGAAATGGATTGAATTGGTCTATATTAAAACGCAATCATTCACAATCAGCTAAACGAACTTTAACATTGCAGCGAATAAGTTTTTCGATTTGCGTTTTCAGCGGTTTAAATGAAAGCGCGAAAAGTCTGACGTTTTCTTTCAAATATTAAAGCTACATTCTATAGATTTCTTAATTAAGAAAATAGTTTCATCAGTCTTTCCAACTGTCAAATCAACAGAAAAATCACCAAAACTAGTTATTTTTATATTGGAAAACAAAAAATATTGTAACTATGTCAATAATTTAGGTTAGATCGGTTCATATTGAAACATGATTATAGCTGGTCTTGTTATCAAATGTTATGGCACTCAGAAACTCCTGAAACATAACAACCCCAAAACTTACAGCAGTAATCCAATTTAGTTTACATAAACTACATTTAATTTTGAGTGGTTTAAGTGTTTTCAGCGCCACATGCTCGCGCAGGCTAGTGACGTGACGAAAACAAATGAGCTCTAACTATATCCATAATTGAGGTTATAATTTTTTGTTTTTTGAGACACTTTGCTGCAACCTACAGCGCCTGTCATAACAATATTCCTTCAATAAATCAAACTGCATTCAGACTATCCATATTTTCTGGCGTCAATTTCTTACCTCATGTTTAGTAATATAAATGGGCTTATTAAGTATGATCCAAACCGTAGTTTCCCAACACCCCGGATGGGTTGTGGAGCCTTCATATGTCATGAAATGCTCTGTGACTGGCAGCATATTTCGGAGCGACAAGTGTTTTATTGGTGTAAAGTCTCCTGAAATCAAAAACAAATAGAATCAAAATTTTAAATAAACAATAACAGCTGCAATTTTAACTAATATTGTTAACTAATTTTCAGACAAGTTGAGGGTAAATTGATAGACAAAGCAGTAAACAACCACTAAAACAACCAAAGTACATAAACAATGCAATATAAATAGTTTTCTAATTACACGTCAACATCAGTTGAGATTCATGTTGTTGTTACAGCACATATCTCTGTAGAACATATTATTAAGCTTCAATTTACAAAAAATTATCCAATCAGAGCTAATTTTGCACGATTTTTGGTAAAAGGTGACTTATTGTGTAATTTTTTGACTGTGTGTATTTGGAAAATAATCTACCAAATACCACCCGCTATAGTATAGAATCAAGGGCCAAGTTTACTGTAAGAAAAACAGGAATAATTTGTAATGCGAGTTAAATAACGCCATGGTTTATGTAAATAGCCCATAGAATGTTCTTCTCTCTATAACATAAACATACTAGCGTCAGCATACCGTATATCAATCCTCATTTACTTATTCATTTGTCGAGTTTGTAGTATAGGAAACTGTGTTTGTTTTCTTGTTTTGTAAATAATGGGGTGAGTTTTGCTCATTAGGCGTCTGCTTTAGTCAGTTATTATTTAATTAAGCGATTGCCCTACTCATAAGGCATTATTAGTGTAATTTTATTGAAAATGTGGCAGGTATTGAATGATATTCAATGATAAATCATGTTCATATAATTTTTGTTTTGACTTGGTGAGTGGGATTCCGGTTCTTTTATACTCATTGCACAACTTGCTATCAAGTCGGCAGACCTAGAAATTTTTCAAGTTAAACTAAGTAATTACTTTCACTGGGATTGGTTAGTCAATTTTCCATTCATGTTAGCAACAAATTTAACATTTGCTAGACAATTACTCTAAATGAGCTTGACAGAGGCTTGGAATTAATAGGAAAAGCGTTTATAGCAAAAATAAGTTAAGATCGCTGAATGGTGCTTCCTTTCCGTTAAATTATGACCACAGGTTATCAAAGGTTATCAATGCTTTAGTTTCGTGAGAATGTGCAATTATAAGCGAACTGGTGCATGTTTCTCTAATTGCTTCTTAATTTAACATGTTTGTTATAGCCATGAAGTTGTGAAGAGATTAATTTAAGATGCAAAACGCCTTATTCTGTAGTTGGGTTTCGGCGTGTGTTTTCAAAGCCACGCAAATGAAAAAAACTTATTTTCTGCGCATCAAAGCAAAAATATTATGCAAATGCTAACATAAAAGTTGTTCATTAAATCTGCTGACTTTGTAGATCACTAAAGATATAAATTATTAAAAACAACATTTTTATTTTGCTTTGCAAATCTGATATTAAAGAGACAAGTTTTTATTCGCACCTTGCCGTCTCCGATCTCTTATATTGTCCAACTTGTCAAAGTTTATAAATAAATATATCGCAGAAACTTTATAAATAGATATAGTTCAAGCAAACCCACCTAAATCTTATTTGTTTTTATTGTCTGTAACGGTTGAATTGCGGCACACGCCAAAAATTACGATAAATAAGCGCCTTTTTGCCATTTTGCGGTAAACTACTCATTGCATGACGCTAGTTTGTGCACTATCGAATTTGCTGTCATCGATTAAGTCTAGAACTGCAAAGACCCGACGCCTTTAAGACAATTTATGTCTTTCGAGTAACTGTCTTTTCTGAACACTCTGTATATAAAGTAAAGCAAGCTAACTTTTTTTTATTGGCCAGGGAAAAAAAACCCAGATAGTTTTTAACGGATAGGAAAAGAATAATCCGATAGTAAAGCAGAATTTACCAGATTTTAAGCGGGAAAGATACCGACTCTATATATAGGAGTGGTGATAGCGTCCATGTTGCACTTTAAGTCCGCCACCGTACGTAGTGTTAGTGTACCCTTCTACGCCAAAGTAGTGAGTCAAATAAACCCGGTAGTGGGTATTACGTGTGTTCACGACTTTTTGACAAGAAAATTGGTACGGCTTTGAAGCCACGTTTTGATAACGACTTTACCATTTTCGCGATTACGTGACGTTAGAAGGGGTAAGTTAAACAGACTCATTAATTCCACCACTAGCGGTTTTACTTCGCGGGTCATGTAGGACAAGTCTAGGGTCAAGTCGAGAGACGACTCAATTGCGGCACTCGATCTTTTCCTCCTGTTATCCTGCTATTTACCATCGAGCTTCCGAGGAGTAAGCCGCTGCAAAACAACCATCTCTAACGGAAACAGCAGATAAGGTTAGTTCAAGGTCTATGAAAGGTAGAATGAATGTGTGAATGTTAGTAAGCCTTTGAACGACACCTTTAAAGTGAAGAAAACCTTCCTTTTATTATATTTTGTTTCATCAAATTATTGCCTTTATTGTTTGTGGTAATCAGGACAACCTGTAAGGGGTGCTTGAGTTAACTTCAAGGGAATTGTCTTGTCTAACTCAGACTGCATCGAGTCCTGTCAAGTTGTGTTAAAATTGTGATAAAATTTTATTTGAATTATTTAGAACTAATTAATTATTTGAACATTCTGGATTTATCTTTTTTTTTTTATTTTATTTCATTTTGAGGCCAATATCACTTATTGCTATCAGTTAGTTTTTTTTTTATTTGTTGTATTTTCTTTTATTTATTCAATATATTAATATTATTTTACTGGAGCTTTTGTTTAGCCTGTAGGTCTTGACCCCTAAAAGGCTAAAGGGAGGCTAATTTCGGCTATTGTCTGAGCTTGAGTTGAGTGGCGCCGATACCACCACCTGTGTTCTTAGATTCACGCCTCTACGGCTGAACTACCGGGCAATTTTGAACAAGGTAAAGCTAGCCGAGATTAGCCTGTCCTCGAGTTTTCCTATTCCCTTTATTCCCTTCTCTCCTTTTCCCCTTGTGTAACTTCACGGTTACATGTCTGATTAGAATCTGCAATCCTATTATAACGCAACCGTTCTAATTTAGAGGTTACAAATTTGTAACACTTTAACTGAGTTGCTATTAATGGTTCACCTTATTATTAGGGCTCATTACAATCATTATCTTTAAAAAAAGTTCTCTATTTTCTTTTTAGACATTGTACCAATTATGCTAGTTGGCGGCTAGAAAAGTGTTTTCGCTTAAAAAATTAAAGATAACGCTGTAGGCGTTTTTATTGCAAGTAAAACTCCTCCAATTGATGAATACTGTTAATACGCATCCAATAGAGTTTTATTGAAAGCCTAGCTTCCAAAACAACAGATATAGCTTTTATTTGAAAGGCGCATACACGTTTTTCCAAAATGGCGACTTTATGAGATTAGAAAATGACGGTTAAAGCCATATTAAGTTATTTTTGCAGGTATGCTAATCCTACAGTGAATTGATAAAATAGTGAGTTTTCACTATTCACAAGCTAAGCCGGTGCGGGAGAACAATTTCCACCACGGCCAGAACGAGTGCTGCGACCAGGCCTTCAAAATCACATTAATTAATTTCTTATCTTTTTTACCTGAGTGGGAGTTTGTTACGTAAAGAGTTGTTGGAGCGAGTACAACGAAGCCAGGCCAATTCTTACCCAAATGGAGGCCTTTTTCTGAAGAAGAAGGCTTTTGTCTGGCCATGGATGTAGGATGTAGGGAACAGATAATGCTTTTCTTGAAAAATGTGAGATACGATATTGTCAAATCTGTGTCAAAGAATCATGTTTCATTTCTGTTTTTGTATGAATAGATTTGAGCTAGACTCAATATCATAAGTAAACTTAATCTGTGTCAGTGTTGTTTTTGATTTTGATCAATCGGTGTGAATTTGTGGAATGAAATGCGTAGAATCGGGGCACTAATGCAAAAATAAATCACTATATCTTATGAATATATTCCTGGAATATATTCCACATGGTAAATGTGTACGAGAAGACCAGCGCTTTGCATTAGTCAGATTGCTCGTGATCTGTCTGCCAGATAATAGCTATCATTTTTAAGAGGGCTGAATCCGAACGCAACAACCATTTGTACAGGACGACGTGTTGCTATTTATTTTGTTGACAAAGCAGTTGCTAGTACGATATGCTTTCCGCAGGGTTACACATTGTTTACGAGAAAAATTAAATTCGCACAAAAAAATGCATTTAGGTAGTCTAACCTAACATTAATTAAAGCTAAAATGAAAACCACCCGTGCCTAACGATGGAAATTATTGAAATTTATATAGATCCCGTATTGATTGAATTTGGAAAATAATAGGTAGTCAATATTTGATTTGGTAAAACTATTAGAAGCTACTTTACAACAATCAGCGATATACCTTTTATTTCAATTTGTATCTATCAACATTGACATTTGTCATTTAGAGACTAACCTATATATGCATCAAAACATATAGAAACTAGAAATTTCAACTAGGATAAATTGCTTTGTTTTAGAATGAACCGTTACATTCTAGCCTAGTTAGTATGCCTAGTCAGAAACAATATTCCACCAGGCAAAATTTCTAATTAAGATGAATTGATTTGCTTTAGAATAAACGGTTACGTCCTAGCCTGAACTAAGTTCTTCGAGTTTGTATGCCTAGCCTAAGCTAATTTATGACTAGGCAACATTGGTTTAGACTAGGTCGTACCACCTTAGTAAATTTTAACTAGAATGAACTGATTTAACCTAGGCTAAGCTGGATCATTCTATCATTAACATGATAAACGAGTTTGGCCTAGGTCAAATTAGCTCATCTTAGTTAGAATTTACATGCTTTAGAATGAGGCTAGGCTAGGACAGTTATGTCCTAGCCTAGTTAGTCTGCCTAGTCAGAACCAATTTTCCATTAGACAAAATTGGTTTAGGCTAGAGCAAACCGGTTTATCTTAAAGCATGTAAATTTTAACTAAAACAAACCGATTTGTTTTAGAGTGAACTGTTACGTCCTAGTTTGAACTGAATTCTCCTAGTTTCTATGCCTAGCCTAAACCAATTTCTAACTAGGCAACTTTGGTTTAGGCTAAGACTAACTTAATAAATTCTAACTAAAAAGAACTGATTTAACCTAGGCTAAGCTGATCATCATTAACACTCGTTTATCATTAACATGATAAACGAGTTTGGCCTAGGTCAAATTAGTTTATCTTAGTTAGAATTTACATGCTTTAGAATGAACAGTTATGTCCTAGCCTAGCTAGTATGCCTAATCAGAACAAATATTCTAGGTTTAGACCACGACAAACCGGTTTATCTTAAAGCATGTAAATTTTAACTAAGATAAACCGATTTGTTTTAGAATGAACTGTTACGTTCTAGTCTGAACTAAATTCTCCTAGTTTGTATGCCTAGTCTAAACTAATTTTTGACTAGGCAACATTGGTTTAGGCTAGGTCGTACCAGCTTAGTAAATTCTAACTAGAATAAACTGATTTAACCTAGGCTTAGCTGGATCATTCTATCATTAACATGATGAACGAGTTTGGATTAGAACAAATAGGTTTATCTTAGTTAGAATTTACATGCTTTAGAATAAACAGTTATGTTCTAGCCTAGCTAGTATGCCTAATCAGAACAAATATTCCAGGTTTAGGCCACGACAAACCGGTTTATCTTAAAGCATGTAAATTTTAACTAAGATAAACCAATTTGTTTTAGAATGAACTGTTACGTTCTAGTCTGAACTAAATTCTCCTAGTTTGTATGCCTAGTCTAAACTAATTTTTGACTAGGCAACATTGGTTTAGGCTAGGTCGTACCAGCTTAGTAAATTCTAACTAGAATAAACTGATTTAACCTAGGCTTAGCTGGATCATTCTATCATTAACATGATGAACGAGTTTGGATTAGAACAAATAGGTTTATCTTAGTTAGAATTTACATGCTTTAGAATAAACAGTTATGTCCTAGCCTAGCTAGTATGCCTAATCAGAACAAATATTACAGGTTTAGACCACGACAAACCGGTTTATCTTAAAGCATGTAAATTTTAACTAAGATAAACCGATTTGTTTTAGAATGAACTGTTACGTTCTAGTCTGAACCAAATTCTCCTAGTTTGTATGCCTAGCCTAATCTAATTTCTGATTAGGCAAGGTTGTTGGTTTAGGCTAGAACGTACCAGCTTAGTAAATTCTAACTAGAACGAACTGATTTGACCCAGGCTAAGGTGAATCTTCCTATCATTAACATGATAAACGAGTTTGGTCTAGGTCAAGTTGGTTCATCTTAGTTGGAATTTACATGCTTTAGAATGAACAGTTATGTCCTAGCCTAGTTAGTGTGCCTAGTCAAAACAAATATTCCAGGTTTAAGCTACGATAAACCGGTTTATCTAGAAGCATGTAAATTTTAACTAAGATGAACCGATTTGCTTTAGAATGAACTGTTACGTTCTAGTCTGAACTAAATTCTCCTAGTTTGTATGCCTAGTCTAAACTAATTTTTGACTAGGCAACATTGGTTTAGGCTAGGTCGTACCAGCTTAGTAAATTCTAACTAGAATAAACTGATTTAACCTAGGCTTAGCTGGATCATTCTATCATTAACATGATGAACGAGTTTGGATTAGAACAAATAGGTTTATCTTAGTTAGAATTTACATGCTTTAGAATAAACAGTTATGTCCTAGCCTAGCTAGTATGCCTAATCAGAACAAATATTCCAGGTTTAGGCCACGACAAACCGGTTTATCTTAAAGCATGTAAATTTTAACTAAGATAAACCGATTTGTTTTAGAATGAACTGTTACGTTCTAGTCTGAACTAAATTCTCCTAGTTTGTATGCCTAGTCTAAACTAATTTTTGACTAGGCAACATTGGTTTAGGCTAGGTCGTACCAGCTTAGTAAATTCTAACTAGAATAAACTGATTTAACCTAGGCTTAGCTGGATCATTCTATCATTAACATGATGAACGAGTTTGGATTAGAACAAATAGGTTTATCTTAGTTAGAATTTACATGCTTTAGAATAAACAGTTATGTCCTAGCCTAGCTAGTATGCCTAATCAGAACAAATATTACAGGTTTAGACCACGACAAACCGGTTTATCTTAAAGCATGTAAATTTTAACTAAGATAAACCGATTTGTTTTAGAATGAACTGTTACGTTCTAGTCTGAACCAAATTCTCCTAGTTTGTATGCCTAGCCTAATCTAATTTCTGATTAGGCAAGGTTGTTGGTTTAGGCTAGAACGTACCAGCTTAGTAAATTCTAACTAGAACGAACTGATTTGACCCAGGCTAAGGTGAATCTTCCTATCATTAACATGATAAACGAGTTTGGTCTAGGTCAAGTTGGTTCATCTTAGTTGGAATTTACATGCTTTAGAATGAACAGTTATGTCCTAGCCTAGTTAGTGTGCCTAGTCAAAACAAATATTCCAGGTTTAAGCTACGATAAACCGGTTTATCTAGAAGCATGTAAATTTTAACTAAGATGAACCGATTTGCTTTTGAACTGAATTCTCCTAGTTTGTATGTCTAGCCTAAACTAATTTCTGACTAGGCAACATTGGTTTAGGCTAGGTTGTACCAGCTTGTACCAACATTCTAGTTAGTAAATTCTAACTAGAATAAACTGATTTGACCTAGGCTTAGCTGGATCATTCTATCATTAACATGATGAACGAGTTTGGATTAGAACAAATAGGTTTATCTTAGTTAGAATTTACATGCTTTAGAATAAACAGTTATGTCCTAGCCTAGCTAGTATGCCTAATCAGAACAAATATTCCAGGTTTAGGCCACGACAAACCGGTTTATCTTAAAGCATGTAAATTTTAACTAAGATAAACCGATTTGTTTTAGAATGAACTGTTACGTTCTAGTCTGAACTAAATTCTCCTAGTTTGTATGCCTAGTCTAAACTAATTTTTGACTAGGCAACATTGGTTTAGGCTAGGTCGTACCAGCTTAGTAAATTCTAACTAGAATAAACTGATTTAACCTAGGCTTAGCTGGATCATTCTATCATTAACATGATGAACGAGTTTGGATTAGAACAAATAGGTTTATCTTAGTTAGAATTTACATGCTTTAGAATAAACAGTTATGTCCTAGCCTAGCTAGTATGCCTAATCAGAACAAATATTACAGGTTTAGACCACGACAAACCGGTTTATCTTAAAGCATGTAAATTTTAACTAAGATAAACCGATTTGTTTTAGAATGAACTGTTACGTTCTAGTCTGAACCAAATTCTCCTAGTTTGTATGCCTAGCCTAATCTAATTTCTGATTAGGCAAGGTTGTTGGTTTAGGCTAGAACGTACCAGCTTAGTAAATTCTAACTAGAACGAACTGATTTGACCCAGGCTAAGGTGAATCTTCCTATCATTAACATGATAAACGAGTTTGGTCTAGGTCAAGTTGGTTCATCTTAGTTGGAATTTACATGCTTTAGAATGAACAGTTATGTCCTAGCCTAGTTAGTGTGCCTAGTCAAAACAAATATTCCAGGTTTAAGCTACGATAAACCGGTTTATCTAGAAGCATGTAAATTTTAACTAAGATGAACCGATTTGCTTTTGAACTGAATTCTCCTAGTTTGTATGTCTAGCCTAAACTAATTTCTGACTAGGCAACATTGGTTTAGGCTAGGTTGTACCAGCTTGTACCAACATTCTAGTTAGTAAATTCTAACTAGAATAAACTGATTTGACCTAGGCTAAGCTAGATCATTCTATCATTAACATGAGTTTGGTTTAGGACAAATTGGATTAATCTAATTAGAATTTACATTTTTAGAATGAATAGTTACGTCCTAGCCTAGTTAGTATGTCTAGTCAGAACAAATATTCCACCAGACAAGATTGGTTTAGGCTAGGACCTACCAGTTTATCCTAAAGCATGTAAGTTCTAATTAAGATAAATTGATTTGCTTTAGGATAAACTGTTACGTCCTAATCTGAACTAATTTCTGACTAGGTACATTGGTTTAGGTTAGGACGTACCAACTTAGTAAATTCTAAACAGAATGAACTGATTAAACCTAGGATAAACTGGATCATTCTATCATCAACATGATGAACGAGTTTGGTTTAAGACAAATAGGTTTATCGTAGTTAGAATTTACATGCTTTAGAATAAACAGTTATGTCCTAGCCTAGTTAGTATGCCTAGTCAGAACAAATATTCTAGGTTTAGGCTAAGACAAACCGGTTTATCTTCAAGCCTGTAAATTTTAACTAAGATGAACTGATTTGTTTTAGAATAAACTGTTACGTTCTAGTCGGAACAAAATTCTCCTAGTTTGTATGCCTAGGCTAAACTAATTTCTAGTTAGGCATAATTGGTTTAGGCTAGGACGTACCAGCTTAGTAAATTATAACTAGAATGAACTGATTTAACCTAGGATAAGCTGGATCATTCTATCATTAACATGATGAACGAGTTTGGCCTAGATCAAATTGGTTCAATCTAATTAGAATTTACAGCTTTAGGATAAACTGGTACGTCATAGTCTGAACTAATTTCACCTAATTTGTGAACTAACTTCCAACTAGGCAAAATTAGTCCAGGCTAGGTGTACCAATTTATTCTAAATAGATGTACGTTTTGTGAACTAAGAATTTAGCCTAGGCTATACTAATTTGTCCTAAAGAAAGCAGCTTGTAGGGAAAACTGATTCAACCTAGGCGACATTAGTTTATCCTAAAATTATAAGAATAGAGCTGTCAATAAAAACATAACTTATACAAACATAATGTAACAGTGTGGACGCTCTGCGGAAGATAATCAGGTTAAATATTTACAAATGTTTACGTAATTTTACTGTTTATTTTTGATTTAATTATGTCAACGGTTTTATAATAACCTTCTTAGTCCCAATTGTATTCATATTTTTACAAGGATCAGATAAAGCGTCCGTAATGGACAAATCCGGATTTTTTTTTTTTTGATTTTTTCCAATGTCAACCACGATTTTCTTTGGTAAACATTGAAAAGTTTTTATGTTTACGTGTCGTTAGAATTCGAGATGAAAAATGGTGTCCAATTCCAGTGTAAGGTTGTTTATTGGTTGGCTAAGAGCGTCCCTATCTGCACTCAGGAATCCTATGATTTACTACCCGATATAGACGCCACACAGCGGTGTACCGGATCAGGGCGATAATTTATGGATCCGTTTGTAAAATAAATCCAAATTTTAATTATTACTGCGACCATCATTAGGAAAAAGATAATGTTTATTTAAAAATATTTAATTTCAAAATTTCAGGTATCCATCTTCTAATAGCTACAATATGGCAGTAGCGCTGCGGTAGGGTTATACAGATTTGCTGGAAGAATTAGAAAATACCCAAACTCGTAAAGATGTGCTTAATTTCGATCCATTATATAGAATTTTTAAAAAACAATTGCTTACGTAGTAGTCTACGCAAATAAAGTAAAACAAAACACTATCTCATTAAATAATTTTTCAAAAATATTAGCCAGCGTTGCATAAGGCCCCCTGTGCTCCATTAGAAATGCTCCTCGGACAATTGTTTGTGTTTGAGGCTAATAACCAATCTGCCCCAAGTGGGCAAGTGCAATAAATAAGTATAAATAACAGCGGCTAGTATTTAGAAGCATTTAAACAAGTAGTCCTGAGGGATCCATGGCCAACTTGTCATTGTCACTTTAAACACCAATTCTATCTCACACTTTCCAAAATCAAAATCATTTGAATTATTAGACACAAACAAAATTTATCCATTATAAAATAAAACATAAAATAAATTTTTCTATAAAAACGTTCCTAGCGCCAGTGAACTAAACAAAAGTCATTTTGTAAATCAGATGTAGAATTTTTCTGACGTATCAATGAGAAACAACCAATTTATCGTAAGTTCAATAGTCACATTTTTAATTATTTTAAAGAAATTTTCGTCAATAATTGTACAAATTGAAAAAACTGAATGATTTTTGTTGTGGATAAGATATTGTATGACACACGTATTAGAAAAGCTTTTATCCACTTCTCGCGCAATTCGTGCATAAAAGCCTCACTTTACACTCTAGTGTGTTTCCCAAATACTGCTAACTTTGTCTACAGTTCCTCAATCGCTCTTGTGCGATTAAGACAGTGTGTAAGTTTTATTGTAGTATCAATTGCGTTTTACTTTTGTTTCATCTTGTTTATCAATCTTTATTTGTTTTGAATAATATTTGTAAGAGTGTTTATTGTCTGATTGCTGTGATTTTTTTTTTGAGTGTTACAAATGTGAGTTATCTAGGTATTTGATCTTAATGTTGACAAGTATAAAATGCTTGCGTGAAACGAACAGCGCCGATTAAAACTCCATTAGTTATTCCGCTTCCGTTAAGAAGTCAACACGTGACACAAACAAGCGTCACCTAGAAACAATTATCAAAGTCACCCTTAGGTTCATTTATCAAACAACGCTCTGTCACCACTACACTTCCGAACATTAAACGCTATCCATTTACCGATCCCTGTCTCTATAAACCGATATCATAATTAATAACAAACAATACGACAATTCATTTAACCTGCGGTGCTGTAAACAATACCTTCCAATAATGCCTCTCCCGCAAGACTGCTAAACATCATAAATCACAATGTCCGATAAGCTTCTATAAATTATTAGCCGCAAGAAATACTTAGCAGAAATACATTTACATATTTTGTTGACATAACTGTATGCGTTGCAGTACATTACGCCATTAAATTAGAGCAGCAGCCTCTCATTTTGAACTGTCAATTGTCATAGAGCTAAAATGAATTCAACTTCTAAAGTTGCTTTTGTCATCTTATACCCGCATTTGTGTTGGGTTTCCACAAAAAGTGAACAAAAACCTGCAAAAACCTGGAATACATCTAGCCTTCCTACAAAAAAAGGCGTTACCGTAATTTGACGTGCCAGGTTAGCACAGGGAGGAATATTCAAAAACTGGCAAATGGCAAAACTCACAAAGTGGATGGTACTGATCCCAAATCTTTTGACCTATCAGCCTCACATCGCGCTTGTTGAGGACGTTAGAGAAAGTATTTTGACCTATCAGCCTCACATCGTTCGTGTTGAGGACACAGAGGACACATTCATATCAGAATAGAGACTCTAGATCTAGAGCCAGAAGACCAACAGAAACTGCCTTAAACCAGCTTACGCACAGTATCCAAAGAACTCTAAACAACAAAGAGACAACAATTGGTACCTTTCTAGACATCTCAAGTGCCGTTGACAACGCATCACATGTATCCGGAAAAGTCACGCAAGAAAAAAAAAGAGTTGATGGATTGTCACCTAGAAGAACAGCCGAGATAGCAGAGGGTAATAAAACCATCATGATCAAAACTACTCAGGAGGAGTAACCTCTCCTCTAATGTGAACTGGATAGGATATACCAAATAATATTGTAATAGTTGCCAAAAGAAGATTTGAAAGCAGTTGGTGTAAAATAATACAAAAAGAAGTTTTAGAACTATCAAGCAGTGGTGCGGAACAGTGGGGTTAAGTACCAACCCTCATCAAAGACCGCGATTGTACCATTTACTCGAAAATGATAAGTCTAAGAGATGAGATCTTTTTATTTGAAGAGAGAGATCATCAAAGAGAAGTCGAAATCTAGGAGTTAACCTAGACAGAAATCTTCTATAGAACAATCACGTAGAAAAAACTACTGGTACAGCCATGGTTATGTTTGTAAAACCCATCATAACCTATAGAGCAATAACCTGGCACTCCAAGACAGAACCAGTCCATGGAAACATACCCATTCTTCAGGTGAAAATACATGCAATCAGAAGGTAGGTAGAATTTAACTTAGAAAGAGTACTAAGCTCTGCTGCTATCAGTTCCAGAATGACATAGAATTTTCCTTGTAGGGATACTTGAACACTCGGGAAGAGAGGGACCAAAAAACTGATAATTTTGCAAGAAAGGGAATTTAGGACAGCACACCTACAGGAAAAGGTTCAAAATGATGAAAGAGACTGACGGGTCTGTCTGATTCAAGACATTTTAAGCAATTTCTCAAGAAGAGGAAACTTTGTATCACTTTGTGACCAAATGCGTCATCATTAGAACTCAACCTAACAAACATTTAAGACAGAAATATATACTGGATAAAGACACGTCATTTAGGACGCCATCCTAGCTGCTGGAGTTAGATAGAGAGCTATAAATTTAGATACAGCTCAAGAAAGGACAGCACAATAGACCAATATGTTGCAGTGCATAATTTACCCCCTATTTCTACTCTAATTTACAGTTCAAAACTGAATTCTATTTTAGCAAATCTGCAAATATATCTACAATAATTAAACCAGAAATTGTAAGAATGTTGTTCTTTTCACAAATAAACGGTATGCTTTCTTCTTTTTACAATAATCTGTCACCAGCTATGCGTACAGTCAAGCTCAAAAATTGCTTTTCATCTTCATTCAAATGCAAATGAAATGAATTCTATTATTGACATTAAGATTGTGCATTTATTTACATAGTAATGGCTTACATTATGTATTTGTGGAGCTATTTTAGGAGCTTTTTTTTTTAGACGAGAATGTCGGCATCGCATTATTCCATTACTTTTTTACATGGGAAATTAAGGTTTGAATATGCGTTCTTTTGTTTTTAAAAGCTGCTACAAGCCCGGAATTTAGTGCCATGTTTCACAGCAGATATTTTATCACTTAATTTGGACATTGTCATATTTATAAAAATAATTGTAATTAAAAAAAAAATAATCAGTTGTACATTTATAGCAGATACAGAGTAAACTCTGTAAATAAATAGCATAAATAACTAAAAAAAAATGTTTCGTTAAAATGAAAATCAAGTTAGTACTATTGTAAAATTAACAATTGGAAAAAAATAGATAACTTTTGATGAAAATGTTTGATATTTATCTTCCAACTAGCTGACCCGGCAAACTTCGTACCGCCTAACAGTCAATGAATGTCGTCTTACTTTTTAGCTGAACTAATTTAGGCTTTGATGAACGTAAAACAATGATACAAAATAATATATTTATATAGATAGAAACAAAAAAGTATTTTATTATGATGAATGATGATGAAAACATACATACAGAATGAGAATAAAAATAAAAAAAAATTATAAATAATAATTAAGTACTTCAAACTTATGTCAAAAAAAAAATGATTGAAAACTATGTTGTGCAGATTGGGAAAAAAAAATAAAACTCGGATTAATTCATTAATAGGATTTTCATTCAAGTACTTTGTGGTATACGACATTCTTTGTTTTTTGGTCAAGCGCAAGAACAAATAAAGCGGATGGTTTGCCGACACCTGAGCATGCCACGTACAATTGACCATGAGAAAAACATGCATTTTCTAGATTGAGGCCACAAATAGTCAAGGATTGGCCCTGTGATTTGTTGATCGTCATGGCAAAGGCAAGACGAATCGGGAATTGAATTCGTTTAAATTAAAAGGGCAGATCCGTTGGGATCATTGAAATCCTTGGAATAAGAACTTCTTCATCTTTAAATTTTCCTTTAAGTATCGACGCGTGCAATTTCTCGCAGATAATTGACTCGCAATATTCCGTTGCCTAATTGCATTACGGCTTCGCTGGGAAAGATTAGATCTTCTAGGACGCGGCATTGTTATTAAAATGTGCACTCGCATAAAACCACCAAATATAATAACAGTGCCTGAACTTTCGAGACATAGACAATAGCTCAAAGAGTATATAACCACTACGTATGAATAGCTTATCAAGAAAAATCATAGACAACCTATAAAAAGACATTTACACTTTTGTTAACCTGTAGATCTTTTTCCTTAATCTTATAACCTTTACCAACTGATTTTTTATTCCCTAAATTCCGTTCCTTTCCAATGATTTTATGTTTTTACTGTAGAATAAATCTTAGGTATTATTTTCGGGAATTAAAAACAAATTCAACAGTACCTAAACTTTGTAGACATTTTACAAAAAATAAATTTCTGAACGCACACATGATGTCTTCAGAAAAAAATAAAGTTGTGACTTAAAGGTCTCAGCAACCAGGCTATAAGCTCCAAAAAAAATAGTTGTTACACTATTTGACAGGATTGGACAACAAATGTTTGACATGTAATAAACAAATCAGCATCTATTGAAATGATTAAGTATTGAGTTTTCATTGTTTTTAAGATGTATTCTGCTATTCGGGACGGAAACAAATCCAACAAATCAAAAACCATGGCAATCGGTCCAGCCGTTCTCGAGTTATAAGTGTTGTAACAAACACGACTTTCTTTTATATATATAGATATTTTGTTCTATCTTTTGTTTTATTTCAATTTTTTTTTGTTGTTCTAACTTATTCTTGCTTCATTGTTGCATTCTACTTTATTGACGTGTTTGTCTTTTTTATTGTTTTTTTTTTGTTCTAAGAAAGATGAATATTATTTTATTATTAACCAAGAGCAATAATAAAAAATATTAACATCTGTAAACTTGAGTTGCTGTTTTTTTTTAGATAATAGTTTAAATGAAAAGTTGTAAATATCTAAATGCAAATTGTTTTTCGCACATTGAATGTTCAGCCACATAGTGCATCTAATTGAAGCACTTCAAGCAAATTGATGTTATATATTGCTTGTGAATTTCGAATAAGGTAGTAGTATTATTAAACAGCCACAAAGAGCACCCATCCATGCATTTGTCAAAACTAAACGAAACTGTTCAAACCAAATGTTTCAACGTGCTGCACAAACTATGGAATAGTAAACTATTTGCTCAAGAGCTATTCTTTACAAACATATTGCCGCATTGAACGCTCAAAACCAAAAAAAATTATAGGTCACTCCAAACAAGAAAAAATAGTAGTATAGCAAGCTGGCTCCTAGAACACATGCCATCCACTTCTGTGTCATCTTCAGCATTTGCCTTCTGGTGAATGTTTTTTAAGCCATAGGTCAGGTCAGGTCAGGTCAATTCGTGATAATATCAACTGGATTAGCACTCATTGTAGTGGAAATGATGAAACATTTGTTACCACTTATGTGATTACTGAATGTGGTAATTTTTATTTAATAATGGCCGGTATTGCAGCATACACTGTACAACGTGTATTTAATTTCTATTCGTTCCAAAAAATCCCCAAACACTTGTTACACTTTTATGACATTTTTTTTTTGTAGCATTTGGTTGTAAATTAGCTTCTAAATGCGGTAGATGCATTATATTATGTTAAAAGTTCCTTACGACGACGCGATGTCTAAGTGACACGCAAAGCAGTTCATATAAATGCCATGTCATAAATAATAGCAGCAAAGCTTGTTAGTTGGCGTGACTTAAATGATTTACTTTCTCTTTGATTAACCATAAATTAAAAAATTCTTTGACAACTACAACTCACCTTTATATTTCACTTGATTGAAGACGCTTGTGATTATTCGCAGTTCGGGATTCGGACTCTCGCCAATCTGTAACCAAAAACAAAATTCAAAACAAGCAATAATAACACCCCATGCCTTGCCCATCTGTAGCGTGACTAAAATCACTTTTGACTCTTTTAACTCTCGGCCACGCCATTGCAACATCACATACTTCAGCCTAATTTAAAAACATAAGTACCCCTTTATCTTTAATAGATCGCATTCGCCGTAATTAAAATTTCATTACTAATCAATATTCACCTGACGTTGTTATGCACCAAATAAAAACAAAAATTTTGCTGGTAATTACCCACTTGATATACAAAAATTCATTTATTAAAACTTCAAAAGTTGTAGAAACGTCAACTAAGATAGAAGTAACAAGCAATCTTTTGATCTATCTGGTACATAGATCCTAAAAAACAGGCATAGAGATCTATGGTCCAAAATATCGGGCAACTGTAGCCCTAGGTGGCACAATTTCAATTATGCAAGCTGGCACACTTCCTATAGATCTAACTGCCCGAGAATGCCTGCGAAGGCATATTAAAGACAAGAAGCTATAAGTGCAAGTAACACTGGGTTTTAAATGGTCTAAGAATGCAGACAAGAACCTGGCAGTAAAGCAGTCTTGTTGCCCACACCGCTGAGCACAAACTCAGCAATTATGGTGCATACAGAGCAAAACTAACGCCTGCCAAAAATGGGCTACTTAAATGTCAAAATAAAATTGCTGACAAGCCAGCAAGCACAGGTTCCGAAGCTCTCCCAATAGACCCCAAAGCATTAGGTGGTAATCAGCCAAAATTTGCCAGTGGGAGAATACTCTCAGGCAAAAACAAGCAAAAATTGATTAAATAATCGCCAGAGAACTCAAAAAAGCTTTTTCTTCTATCGAAAAACGAAATAGGAACCACTTTAGACTTGTTCACCGGACACTGCTCGGTGAGGTAGAGCTCGTTTGTTTTGTGTTGGCGGGTCGCCCCTCCATGCGCAAAAGCTCAAATTCGTAATTCTTTGCTATTACTAACTAAACTAAAAACGTCAGCTAAATTTTTCACTTTGCGCTTGTCTGTCTCAAGGAGCAAACCTTCACTGACTGAAGCAAAATCCCGTGTTGGAGTTTGGCTCAGCGGGATATCGAATCAGTCGAATGTTTTCAGCGTCCACTTATTTCTTCAGCTGTCACGTGTTCGCGCAGGTTTATGGAAGGGCACCCGCCAACAGAAAACAAACGAGCTCTACCACCTCAAAAAGAGTCTAGCGCTGAGCACCATACTTTGTAATTGTGATGCGCTAGCGTTCTAAAAGCTGACCTGATGCCTGCTGAAGTCAAAACGAGTCACTTATGCCGGTATTTATAGTCGTATCTCAAGCTTAAGCTTGAGTTCAAGCTTGAGCCCGTCTCAAGCAAGGACTTCGGCAATGCTCAGGGGCAAGCGTTTGCCTGCGTCATCCAAAAGGCACAAAAGTAGTAATTTTTGTGTTGTTAGGTTTGACAATTGTGACGCATGAACGTCATTCTGCGTGTTTATATTTACATTAAAGTGACAGGTCGTTTAATAACTCGATGCCGCAGGGGTCATATTGAAAGTGTTTCGTGTTGTCGGGTGAGTACATGTTACGTGTATGGTAACTTCATAAAATGTGCATTATAGACGAAAAAGCAAAATATATACAAAAACAGCAAAACCCTTGTAGTCCCGCATAGACAACTCCAATAATGTGGAAAGTGATACGACGGATGCCGCAATAGTGACCGATCTGGACCATTATTACATTCTCCGCAAAACACGAGAGCTGCAAAAGTGAGACCAAACAGAAGCTAGCTCACACTGCGCGACAATGTAAGTGCATCTCTAATATAAAGCTTACCAAACCTTTCCCACTTTTATTGCAGGAAATGTGAAGCAGGAAAGTTATCAGTTAGTAGTAGGAGCTATTCGCTACGCTTCTGCAAACAATACCTTACGCTTATAATGTAAACTAATAAAAATTTTACTTTTTTTGTACTTATTTTTACCAGTAGTAAGTAGAAGGTGTTACAAAATAAAAATACTACCTAATTAATAAATATCTGTGACTTTTATTATTATTCAACGCTTTAATTTTTTATTCAATGCTTTTATTTTTGCACAAAATGTAGCAAGCCCTTTAATTTTGTGTAAGTAATAATTGCAAGCAATCCTACATTCACTACATTGTCTTTTGTGAAGCTGTAGCGACGCTTAATAACTCACATAACTCGTCCAGCATGTCAATGTTCGTTGTTATGAAATGCAACACATAATACTCTTCAGTATTTTCCAACGTCAAACGATGACATAACCGGCGAATGGCGTCTTGAGTCAGACTTGAGCCAAGTTGAGGCCTTGCTTGAGTCCGACTTGAGATGAACCCAGTGCGCTTGCTCATCAAGCAAAAATCGCCCTTATTCACGCCGTAATATAATATTTAAATCTTGAGATTTGTCTATGAATACCGATCTAGACTTGAGGTCGACCTCAAGTTCAAGATATGAATATCAGATTTTCCGAGCATTGCCGGAGTCCAAGCTTGAGACGGACTTAAGCTTGAACTTGAGATACGACTATGAATACCTGCATTAGAGACATACTTTACACCTCCCGAAGTCAAAAACGAGCTACTTAGGTGCCAGGTTACTAAAGAATAGAAAGAAATGAAATTGCCAACAAACTAGCAAGAGCACGTTTTGAAGCTAGGACTTAGTTAGCAAAAATCCTCAGGTGGAAATCGGCAGCCAAAATGCGCTACTAGGAGAATACTCTCGAGCAAAAGCAGACGAAAAAAATCATTGAATAACCGGCAAAAAACGCAAAAAACCATTGCAGGCCTGTTCACTGGACACTGAGGTATCACTTCAAAAAGCTGGGTCGTGCAAACCGTGAAAACTGCAGATTATGTGAATCAGGCAGTGAAACCCCTGAGCACATACTCTGCGCTCTAATGAACCACTTAGGATCATACTTAGTTTCGCAAAAAGTCTAGAATTTCTAAGAAAACTATGAGGGTATGATTCAAAAACAGCTTGTTTACTGCGCCAAAATCGAGCACATAGATTTTAAGCAGCAAAGTAACAAAGTGGCATACCTAACCTCTAGTTCGTTGTAAGCCTAACAGTCATTTCTCTTAAGCGCGTGACAACAGAAAACTAAAATAAAACAAAAAGGGCTATAATAGGCAAGAATTTAAGATGATAGTACACCTTGAGTCGCCACTAAGAAACAAAACAAGTTAGATAGAGTAGGAGATTGTCGGCGTTTCTGAAGCTCACAGAACGCATCTAGGAGCCAGAATAAAACATTTTGTATTATAAAGTCACTAAGAAACGACGCTGCGCAGATCTTTTCACCGCGATTTGAAGACAAAATAAAGATATTTAGTTTGTTCCAAAGGTTGTAGATGAATGTTTGGACAAACAGTTGATTTGAGATTTGCGTCGTGCTCAAGCAACTGGCCCTAAAAATTTGTGAGAAAGTTGTCATGACACGTTTTCTCTGCTTTGTGTAGTTTTAGAGACAATAGTGTTGATTGAAAGTTTCTACTATGTAAAAAATTGCTACGCTATGGCTACCATGTCTAGATCAAACCACGTCAAGAATATATAAACATGGTAAGCATGGTTGATGTGTTAGAGCTCAGAAAGGTACACCTGAGTCGTCCTTAGATGTTAACTCTTGTTACGCGCCGATTTACGCTAAGCAACACACACGCTTTCATCTCTCGCTGTACCACTGCGCATCTAATGTGATTAAAAAGCTGTCCCCATCTAATAGAAATCGTAGTCTATTATGGGCAGCAGTTGGCAGGTCAGTTCTTGCAAAATTTTTTATATTGAATGTTGATTGGAATTTTTTTCAGCTGAGCATACCCGTGAAAACATTCAAGTCTTATTATGTTAAGGGTGGTATTTGGACGTATAGTGGAATTTTTATCGTTATGCTCTAGACCGTCGGGAATGTGAAAAACGTTCACAGGCAATGTCTGTTTGTCGGTATGAAAAGTGCAGCATTTTGCATACCAAACGTACGGACTGTGGTCATATCGCTCTACTTGAAATATACCCTAGCGATATCTTCTGCATGAACAGCGGATGTTGTAAAATCCATCCGAGAGTTCGGAGTGAGCTGTACTACGTTCACAATATGCTAATCCACTCCGACATTACTTCCCGTTTTGCTAACCGTTCTGTCCGTTAAAATTGTTAATTCTCTTTTAATACGGACCATTCACTAGGAAGGATTAAATATACATGAGACCTCAAAGAATTCGAACCGGAATGGAATGGTCGCCTAATCTCAATAAACGCCTTGTTTCTATTAAAAGAACCTCTTGTTTCACGCAATATTGCTGAATAAGACCCAAATAACATTCTTCTGAGCGAAATTAATTTCTTAGTCAGAACAATCAATTACAATGCCAGTATCTTTGCTTGCCATAACCAAATCCTTCAAAAACATATCAGATTCGGACCGAGGTCGGCGAGATCAATTATGGATTTTAGGTGTTGACGATATTTGCTGTCCATAATAGATCACAATATCCAAACTGTCAAACATCCAATTTCATTATTAAAGCTACCTGAAAGCTCCAAAATAGACTAATATTCATTTGAATAGGCTATGTTGTCATTAGATTACCGTGAAAAGAAGGAATCTCAAATTGTAGATAATTACCACTTGACAATTCAATCCCAAAACACCGATAATTAAACAAATCCACTTCAAAATGATTTGGAAGTCTTCAACAAAAAACTAAAATATTATAGTGTTTTCAGATCGGACCGCATATTGTACCAGGAAACGCGTACCTTGCTTGACTAGACAAAGCCTGAGTAAGTACGTTTTCGTTATGGTTCGGTTTTATCACATGAAGAGTGATAGACTTTTTGAATACAACCCTGTAAGAACAGACACGCCTTTTTTGTTAAAAGATCACGTAAACCACACGTGATAGTGTTTACTGTAACGCAGAAATAGTAGTATTTTCACGTTAAAGATCAAGTAGAAATAAACAAAACACAACGCGTGATCATCACATGGTTGGGATCCTATAGTGAGGTGGTATAGATAGTATTAGAGGTAAAGACCACATACTGTACCACAAAAGGCCTAGCTTGCTAGACAAGACAGGGCTTGAGTCTATAGTTCGGTTTTGCTACATGAAGGGCACGCACTTCTTGAATACAACCCTGTGAGAACAGACACGCCTATTTTGTTGGAAGATCACGTAAACCGCACGTGATAGTGTTTACTTTAACACATTAGAAATAAACAAAACACAACGCGTGATCATCACATGGTTGGGATCCTATAGATAGTATTGGATGCAAGAACCACATATTGTACCACGAAAAGCGTAGTAGCTTGCTTGACGAGACAGGGCCTAAGTATGTATGTTTCCGTTATAGTTTGGTTTTGCTGTGAGAAACGTTATCACATGAAGAGCATGCTTTTTTTGAGTACAACCCTGTAAGAACCGACACGCCTCTTTTGTTGAGAGATCACGTAAACCGCACATAGTACAGATGCATTAGAAACCTAAGACTATGAAAGAAAAATTTAACCTAAAAAAGTGTTAAATATAGACCAAAAACTGAAAGTTTTCTTAGGTAAAAATTTTTTTACCTTTATGTGCGTTTGTGTAAACTTATTTTCGCGTGGGTTTAAATATTCAAATTAAAGTAATTTTAATTTTTTGTTCCTAGTCATGCGTTTTACTCCCCCATACTTTTTATTCCCTACTCTTGCATTTAAATCTCCTGTTTTTGCATTTAGTCTCCTGTTTTTCCCTGCTCTCTTTTTAACATTTTTGTAATGTTACTATATATGTAAATGTTTTTTTATTATAAAACAACAATCATTAAAGGTAAAAATTTTGAAAATTGTTAAAAAAAATATTTTCTCACAAAATCAAAAAAAGTCAAAAATTAAAACGACTTAAGTGCTAAAATTAACAGCGTTTTAATAAGTAATTTAAGAATTATTTTATTTTATATAGTCAATCTGAAAGAATAAAAAAGTTATAGCACTTTCAAAACTAAAAAGTAGGAAAAAATTGATATAATATAGTTTTATCAAAAGCACGTTATATCACAAAATGATGACTTATTTGGACAAAATTGTAAAAAATTGTTGACTTTTTGGTATTTTTTCTTAATTTTGAAGATTAAAAATAGCAGCAATTGTCATAGAACAATTTACTAAAAATTTTGTATTTGGCGCATCCACCATTTTTCAACTTTTTTATCAAAATCTGTAAAATATTACAAAATAATAACCCATTTAAACCTAAATTTGAAAAAAAAGTTTTCTTTTTCTTATTTTTTCTCACTTTTAAAGATTAAGAATGATAGCGGTTGTTATAGAATCTATAGAGATCTTAAAGATCAATATACAAACCATATTTTTGTATAATAAAATCAGTCAAATTTACTATATACCTACTTATATGGCTTTTAATTCTTATGTTTCTTCACCCATATTCACTCTTTTGTTTCGCTGTTTCTTTGTTTTCGTGTAGCTTTACGTTCATGATTGTTATAACTCTTTTTTTCATGCTTTTTATTTTATTTTTCTTAATGAATGTATCTTTTTTACCTCTATTCTTCTGGCATTTTTGTTTTATATTACAAAGACTTGTTTTTTGAGCAATTGAGAATCAAACTCATTTATGTTAGAGTAAAAATGGAACTTACTTGAACCATCAGCGAAATCCCAACGATCCCCTGGGATCTATGCTGCGCTTCCGACATGTTATGGTACAATTCCTTGTTGAACCCATAAAGCTGAATCTGCAAATAAAATGTAAAAACAGTCTTAGAAAAGTTCTACTGAAAGCGTCACATTCTGATTGGCTTGAAAGCTCTATAATAAAATATTGTGCTGCTATCTTTTCTTAATATTTATGAGCCTCTGAAGTTGTGCATTCGAATAGAATATGTTTACCATCGTCTCGGGCATAAAAAGCTAAACTAAATCGATGAAAATCAAGTAATAATAGAGAATAGATACATATAGCAGTCCATCACCCTGACGTTTTCAGAAATTCAATAAGTCGAAGTCGAATTTAGAAAAGATATATGTGTTCTTTGAAAATGCAAAGATTTTTCTGCTCAATAAAAGAAAAGAAAGCAAAAAGCACAGCAGCTTCCATATCGTGTGAGAAATTAACAAAATTATTTACAACTCCCAAAGTTTTAAATATGTGAATAGTTGCTACAATATCACCAAGGGCTTTAAACTCTTTATCGTGCTTAGCATATAGACATCCTATAGAAGCGTTTATAGACAAAGTTTTAGCTTACAGATTTGTCTACTCAATATTTAGAACTTTAAAACTAATAATACTTAAACGAGCATATGGTAAAAACGTTTGAGATATACGCAATCATAATGTAACGGTTCGAGAAGCAGAGAAAATATTCGAAAAGCTATCAAAGATTCGAGATCTTTTCCAGACGGTTCTAGACTGTATGCGAGCAGCAAGCGAGAGTGGGAGCTAGTTGAGAGTTTAATCTCATTTCTGATAATTGTGAGAAACATAGAATGGTTGTAGACAACACTTTCTTTTGAAATCAGGTTTATGAATCAAAATTGTTCCAAGTGAGTGTATTCGATGAACTGCAATATTGAAGTGGAATTGAACCTCTGGCCGGCAGTGTGACCAGTTGTATCTGTGTGTAATTTAATCTCTTGTACGTCTGTTTACTATTCTCGGTAGGTAATATACTATTACCGTTTCGAGCTTGGCAATCACAAAAGTGAAGTATTCTTGCGCTTCATCAATGATTAATAGGTATAGTCTAATTCCGACATCAAACAACTCCCTAAAAAAAATAAATTTTCCTTTTACGCTTCACTAGAACATTTTACCTGGCCGAAACACTACATCAAACTGTCTAGAAACTCCGATGTCTTATTTAACATTCCGAGCATGGAGAAGAAATAACGTTTCGATTTTATACCAAGACGCTTTTGCTTTGCACTAATATAGTTGCAAAGCTGAATAAATTTCTAAAATTCTGCCTTCGCAAGCATTATGTCATTAGAATGTCTCAAGGCACAAAGCAACCAATTTACTCAAGCCTCTTTCCGATGGATTCAAATTTGGGTAATCGATGTTGGGACGACCAACAACAACAACAACGTCTGAAGAATATCTACCTTGGATTTGAAACATTGTTAAAAATATTCGGAAGTAATTGAACGTTTTTTGTCAACAGCTCGTTATAGAGAATTCTTTTGTTTTTCTTAAAACGCTTTTAAAATTTTTTATTATTTTTAAATTTTACGAGCTGAAAATAGTAAATAAAAAGTTCTTTCAATGGTATACAAAGTGTATTATTATTCCTACATTTGCTTTCAATTAAATTCAGTTTATTTCAACCATTAGTAACCAAATTTAGTAACTTTAGTGATTTTTACAGTGTATAGTAAGCTTTTAATAATGGAAAAATTTTTATTGCTATTTGAGGTTATATATGTCACTGAAATGTTACAAAAACATGTTGATAAATCGACGATCATAAATTATTCGGATGATATTTAAGGTCTCGTATGTGGTATGTCTTGCTAAAAGTACCCATTCACAATTTCATCGTCACTAAGCTGTGCAAAGAACAAGTGCAAAATCTCCTCTCGGTATCTTGAATTAAAATGAACTAAATTAAACTTATCTAAACTAAAGTGAGCTAAAATAAATTAAACTAAACTGAAATAATTTTAAATAAGTAAACCGAAATGAACTAAAATGAACTAAATTGAATTAAAGTGAACTGAACTGATCGAACATAAACTGATTTAAGCTAAAAAAAACTAAAATTGATTAAAATAAATCAAATTAATTAAAAACAAGCTAAAAAATTTAAAATAAACTAAAGTAGATTGTAAGATACTAGAATAAACTGAAATAAACTAAAATAGATCAAATTAAACTAAATAAACTCAAATAAATGAAAATAAGCTTAAACAAACTGAAATTAATTAAACTAAACCAGAATTAACTAAAATAAGCTGAAATAAACTGAATTGAGCTAAAATATAAAAAATTAAACAAAAATAATCTAAAATTAATTAAAATGAACTAAACTAAAATAAAATTTTCTAAAATCCACTAAAATAAGTTAAAATTTACTAAAATGTTTACAAATGAACTAGAATTGACTGAAATAAACTAAAATAAAATGAATAAAACTAAAATGAATTAAAACAAACCAAAATAAATTAAACTGAATTTAAAAAAAACGGAAATAAACTGAAATGAACTAAAATGAATCAAATTAAACTAAAATGAACTGAATAAAACTAGAATAAACTCAAATAAATGAAAAATGCTAAAACAAACTAAAATTAACTAAAATGAATTAAAATAAACTAGAATTAACTGAAATAAGCTAAAATGAACTGAATTAATGAATTGATCTGAAATAAACTGATTTAAACTAAAATAAACTAAAATAAATTAAACTAAACTGAAATAATTTTAAATAAGCAAATTGAAATAAACTACAATAAACCGAAATCAACTAAAATGAATTAAACTGAACTGAACTGATCAAACATAAACTGATTCAAACTAAAATAAACTAAAATAACTTAAAATAAACTACAATTGATTAAAATAAATCAAATTAATCTAAAACAAGCTAAAAAAATTAAAATAAACTAAAGTAGATTGGAAAGACTAGAATAAACTGAAATAAACTAAAATGGATTAAATTAAACTAAAATAAACTGAACAAAACTAGAATAAACTCAAATAAATAAAAATAAGTTTAAACAAACTAAAATTAATTAAACTAAACTAGAATTAACTGAAATAAGCTGAAATGAACTGAATTAAACAAAAATAATCTAAAATTAATTAAAATGAACTAAACTAAATTAAAATTTCCTAAAATACACTAAAATAAACTAAAATGTCTAGAATTGAACTAGAATTAATTGAAATAAATTAAAATAAATCGAACAAAAATTATCTGAATTGAATTGAAATAAACTGAATTAAACAAATATAAATTAAATTATATTAAAATAAACTAGAATAAACTAAAATATCTTAAAATAAACTAAAATTGATTAAAATAAAACAAATTAATCTAGAACAAACTAAAAAAATTAAAATAAACTAAAGTAGATTGAAATAAACTAGAATAAACTGAAATAAACTAAAATAAATCCAATTAAACTAAAATAAACTGAATAAAACTTGAATAAAGTCAAATAAATAAAACAAAGCTAAAACAAACTAAAATAATTAAACTAAACTAGAATTAGCTAAAATAAGCTAAAATATACTAAATTAAACAACAATAATCTAAAATAAATTAAAATAAACGAAACTAAACTAAACTAAAATCTTCTAAAATACACTAAAATAAGCAAAAATAAACTAAAATGTCTAGAAATGAACTAGAATTAATTGAAATAAAATAAAATTAATCAAACTAAAATGAACTGAATTGAATTGAAATAAACTGAATTAAACAAATATATTAAAATAAACTAGAATAAACTAAAATAAATTGAAATAATTTAGAAAAAACTAAAATAAACTAAATTAAACTGAAATATAACAATAAAGCATTATTATTAAAATGTTGAAATGAACTACAATAAACCGAATTTAACTGAAATAAACTAAATTGAATTAAAATGCGCTGAACTGATCGAAAATAAACTAAAATAACTTAAAATAAACTAAATCACATTAAAATAAACAAAATTAAAGTTAAACAAACTAAAAAAATAAAAATAAATTGAGATAAACTAAAGTAGATTGGAACAAACTAGAATTAACTGAAATAAACTTAAATGAATTATATTAAACTAAAATGAGCTGAATGAAACTAGAATAAACTCAAATAAATGAAAAAAGTTAAAACAAACTTAAATTGATTAACTAAAATAAATTAAAATAAACTTGAATTAACTGAAATAAACTGAATTGAGCTGAAATATACTGAATTAAACAAAAATAATCTAAAATTAATTAAAATAAACTAAACTAAACTAAAATCTTTTAAAATACACTAAAATAAGCTAAAATAAACTAAAATCTCTAGAGATGAACTATAATTATCTGAAATAAATTAAAATGAACTGAATTAAATTGAAATAGACTGAATTAAACTAATTTAAATTAAACTAAATTAATATAAACTAGAAAAAACTTGAATAAAATAAAATAAAATAAACTAAACTAAAATGAACAAAGTTGAATTAAAATGAACTGAATTAATCTGAAATAAACTGATTTTAAATAAATTGAACTAAAATAAACTAAAATAATTAGGTGATTTTTCTAAACAACAATAAATACCAAATGTTGTAAAATAGGTTTTACCAATAGCAAGAAAGCATTTTTATTAAAATGTTGAAATAAACTACAATAAACCGAAATCAACTAAAATGAACTAAATTGAATTAAAATGAATTGAACTGATAGAAAATAAACTGATTCAAGCTAAAATAAATGAAAATAACTTAAAATAAACTAAAATTGATTAAAATAAACTAAGTTAAACTAAAACAAACTAAAAAAAATAAAATAAATTAAAATAAACTAAAATAAACTAAAGAAGATTGAAATAAACTAGAATTAATTGAAATAAACTAAAATAAATCAAATTAAACTAAAATAAACTGAGTAAAACAATAATAAACTTAAATAAACAAAAATACGCTAAAACAAACTTACATTAATTAACTAAAATGATTTAAAATGAACTGAATTGAAGAATTGGTCTAAAATAAACTAATTTAAACTAAAATGAACTAAAATAAACTAAAATAAACTAAAATAAACTAAAATAAACTAAAATAAACTAAAATAAACTAAAATAAACTAAAATAAACTAAATTAAACTAAAATAAACTAAAATAAACTAAAATAAACTAAAATAAACTAAAATAAACTAAAATAAACTAAAATAAACTAAAATAAACTAAAATAAACTAAAATAAACTAAAATAAACTAAAATAAACTAAAATAAACTAAAATAAACTAAAATAAACTAAAATAAACTAAAATAAACTAAAATAAACTAAAATAAACTAAAATAAACTAAAATAAACTAAAATAAACTAAAATAAACTAAAATAAACTAAAATAAACTAAAATAAACTAAAATAAACTAAAATAAACTAAAATAAACTAAAATAAACTAAAATAAACTAAAATAAACTAAAATAAACTAAAATAAACTAAAATAAACTAAAATAAACTAAAATAAACTAAAATAAACTAAAATAAACTAAAATAAACTAAAATAAACTAAAATAAACTAAAATAAACTAAAATAAACTAAAATAAACTAAAATAAACTAAAATATATCAAAATAGACTAAATTAAACTAAAATAAACTGAATTAAATAAACTAAAATAAATTAAAATAAATTGAAGTAAACTAGAATAAACTAAAATAAACTAAAATGAAGTAAATTGAACTGAAATAAGCTGAATTAAACTAAAATGAACTAAAATATTATTAAAATAAACTAAAATAAACTTGCAGCAGACAATATTTTATAAAAAAAATTGACCCAATAATTCACATTTAACATTTGAAGCAATTGTTATGTCATAGGCATAGTCAACTATGACGCCAAAATTTAATAAACAAACGTCATAATTAATATGATACTACGATTAAATACACAGTGGTAAAAAAAACACAAATCAGAGCAGACGTTGCAAATTATTGGTCAGGTCACATACAAATAAGCGCTTATAACATTACCTTATAATAATTCATATCTTATAAATTCTACACGCTAGAATTATATAAAAAGAATTACTACATGTGACATATTGTCCACTAAAATGTCAAAAAGACGTCAATTTGAAAGCAACATTTTCACATTAAAAAACATATTTTCAAGTTTCGATAATTTTCCAAAACAACAATAGGAAGTTGTAAAATGAGCTTTACCAATAAAAACAAAGCTTTTTATTAAAATTTTACATTTGAAGCACGGTAAAACAAGAAATTGGAAGAATTTCTGCAATCTAGAAGTATTTGAAATAAAAAAAAAGGTATTCATAAAGGCTTAAAAGCTACTTTTTGATAATTATTGAATAGTTGCTTGAAAAATTGTAATTTTCTGTTCATAAAAGCTCAATTTTGAAAAGTCACTTGTACCGATTATTCGAAATTTTCGTTGAATAAGTCCCAATTTAGGAAGAGCGCTTATTTATCCGGAAGTAATTCCGCAAAATCATCTCATTTTAGTCATTGCGTAGTACACAGACTTTTGGATTTATTTACTACAAGGCTCACTCCTATAGATTTGGCATTAACCTACTTGAGCGGAAAAACGCGTTGGAAGTGGAACATTAGTTTAAACGTTTTTTGCTTATTATTACGTCCCGAAGTTAGGCTATTTGTTATTTCTAACTGGTTTAACCAGAAATACATTAAATCCTAATTAAAAGCGACACGCTATCGGCTAGTTCAAATCGCATTATAGATTTCCTTAAAATAATTGTTTTGTTAACTTCATTCATTAAAATCACATTTTTTTTTAGATAAATAAATTATTTAGATCAGCGCTTGATGTGTAATTTAAATTGAAAAATGTCGTACGTTTTTGTGCAAAATTCCATAGCAAGAGTAGATCTAAATAATTTATAGACGCATAGTTTTACCTCAGCAGGAAATGAATATCCATGGATGTGGTGTTCTGAGCCTTGCTGGTTTTCCACCCCATAGTGAATGTATATCTCTTCAAATTGATAACGGTACGCTAATGGTCCACCCGATATATTTACGTGCTGCTTCGTATCCTTATCTACCCTGAAGACCAGCGATTGTCCTGTATTGTGCAACGTCCCGCTTACCTGTCAAAAATAAAATTTTTGTATTAAATTTAGGGGAAAGAAATCGAAGCTGTAAATGTATAGGAGCAGGGAGGTCTGCCGGAAGAAGGCGCTCCTTGACAAAAAGAGCTGTGATAAAAGCACCCCAGACTAGGGTCATCTATCATTCAATCAGAGAGTATGCGTTGTGGGGCCCCGCTAATGATCAAGACCATTATATACAGTTTAAATCACATCTTGTTTTTGCTACACGTTTTCCGACATTGCTATTCAAAGCTCAAAGGAATCAGAAAAAAGATGGCTCGAAAAACAATGCCTTTCAATGAACTTATTTTATACAAGAAAAATCCGGGGAAAAGTGATCGGAAGCTATTTGAATGATAAATGACACAATTTTATTTATTTATCATTTGTTTAGGTAAACAATATACGGTATTCTTTAACATCAAACGGCCACAACATACACTACAGTCGGCCAGATGCGCTAATCATTTAACGTAATGCCTTATATCAGCCAACACTGACATCATTTAGTAGTCTAAGCAATTTGCATTTTTAAACATGTAGAAATTTTTTTTTCTTAATGCAACATAGCTTCTAATAGATGTCGCTACCTTACTGCGGAAGTGATAGGAACTTTGTTCAAATGTGTCACTGCAAATTCATTCAAATATGAATCTGTTTCAGCTTGCCGATGAGTTCCAATAAGAACCCAGCATGTACAAATGTAGTGTGAATAAATTTACAAAATCGTGCCTTAGATTCTAAAGAAATCCTGCGATCAATCGCAAGGAAGATAAAGAAGTCTTCAACTTAAGATCAGTCATCAACCACAAAAAAATCCCGTTAATTTATTTTATTTTATATTTGGCGTAGTCATAATAGATATTTATGCATTAAGGGAGATATGAATGTTTTTTCTCCGAGGTTGACGTGTTACAGACCAAGGGCCGGAGGCCCGCGGTCTGTAAGTCTACCGAGGGTGAAAAACAGAATATCTCCCGTAGTGCATTAAATATTTTATTTTTTAGTATTTCATTACTGCTTTCTTAATAAAATTATATGAAAAATAACAACATCCGAGAATGCGTGAATGTGTAATTGCTGCAAATGCATGGTAACCATGTGTTTGAGGGTGAAAAACTTTACAAAGTCCCAAGGGAGATATGAGATACGTTTCATATATCGTATCCATGACAAAAATCAACAATATCATGTCACTAAAAAATAAACAATATTAATGACCTTAATCCTTGTTATAAGTAGCCGGCAATTGTTTGTGTTGTGATTGTTTAAGCACTGCTTACTAGATGGAAAATTTTAAATTGGAATTTACTTACTTTATGCTTGTCCAGGTGAATGTGCCGCAAATAAGGATCAAACAATAATTTCTCAGGATCTACGTTAATGGGTGATTGTCTTCTTCCTTTTGAGCACATATTCCATTGAGGATTCATGAGCCCCCAATATCCAGGACCTGCAAATTTAACTTTGTTTTAATTTTATTCCAAATTGAAACTTTATCAAAAAGTAATTAATTTTATTTAGAGAGGTATTATTCCTAATCTGTATTTATCGTAAAATTATAAGTAATTTGCAATTGAATATTAAATTAATTGTTATAACTTACAAAGAAACAAATAAAATAGTATATTAAGGGCAGAAAGTTGAGAGCCCTGAACTGCGCGTCATAATGCCCGAGGCGGAGCCGAATCTCAACTTTCTGCCCGTGTAGTGTATACTAGTTTTCTTGCTACTCCAGTCGAAAGTACGTGGTTCCGGCTGCGATTCCACGGCAGAAAGTGCAGCTCTACCAGTGCATGAAAGATACAGTTTCTGCCGTGGAATCGCAGACGGAACCACGTACTTTCGACTGGAGTAGCAAGAAAAAATATATAAAACATTCGAGAAAATAGTATATACTACAAGCGCAAGGTAGGCGATTTCAACTCGCACATGATAGTTTTAACATAATCACAAAGAGATAATATTGCGCTTGCGACCGAAATATTAATTGGAAAAATTTACTTGTCTGCCCTCGGTTGAGAATGGTCTACTTTGCGCACGCAAGACTAGATTCTTTTAGTATAAAGATTTTTTAACCTGGAAAAAATATTATTTTAAATTTTAACTGATATTAACTCTTTTTTTTCGATTTAGCAATTATCTGGGCAAATTAAGAACCCAGCTTCTTCCAGCTTTTTTTCGCCCACAGGGAAAATCTTTTAGTGACCATAAAAAGTCCGGTTTATATTGTCCTCACAATAAAATGTCTAATACTAAAGCAATTAATCTTAGGTAATGATTATCTGCATGTGATGTAGTTCTTGTCTTACAAGCTGAATGCTCGGTATTTTGATGCTAAATAACAGTGTAATAACTTTCAGCTTGCTTTGACAGCTTGGGAAGACACTAAATATCTGCGATAAAATTGATGTCAAACAAACCAGACAAATTACACTTTTTTATAGGGGCAAATCTACAAAAATTTACGGTGGATTTTAGCGTTTATGACACGAATTTTGCATTATTTATGTATGACGTTTGCTTTTCTTTTAGAGAAAATCTAACAAAGAGAAAATTTTAACAGATAGCAAGACTGAGAAAATTCACATTATTCCCAATAAAAAATTAAACAGAGAAAGCTAACATCTTCTCCACCACCAACGTTTACACACAAATTTTTTGCTAAAAATAAAAAAAAAATTAAAAAAAAATAATTCAAAAAGAGGTTTGGCTTACGAAATTGAAGTTACCAAAAAATTAACATCGACAGTGCAGCAGGCCTTAGTAAAAGCGAGTTAAAAGCGACTTGTTTTCATATAAAAATATAACAAAACATGTATGTGATATAATCATATAACATATTAACACCGATGATCATATTATTATATGATCTAAAATTTATCAGAGAAATTATCATATGATTATAAGATATATGATCTTAAGATTCTATGATAATATGATCCATATGATTAATATGATGAAATATTATCATATGATCTTACAATCATATTGTATATAATCATATGATTAATATGATCAAATCTTATCATATGATATTATAATCATATTATCATATAATCTTATGATCATGTTATAATATGATAGATGTCACTAAAGAGACTAGTTATATCAGGCGAGATGTGAGTTGATGAAGAATGCAGAAAATCTGAGTGATCACGCGTGTTACTTGTATGAAGTAAAGAGCCAAAACGGAGAGAAAAAGACAGAAAAAAGTAGAAGGAAAAAGTAAAATGATAGAAGAAGATGACAGAGAGAAAACCTACCTCCGATAAAATTGATGTCAAACAAACCAGACAAATTACACTTTTTTATAAGGGCAAATCTAAAAAAAATACTGTGGATTTTAGCGTTTATGACAGGAATTTTGCATTATTTATTAATCACGTTTGTTTTTCTTTTAGAGAATTTTCACGCTAACAAAGCGAAAATTTGAACAAGTAGCAAGACTGAGAAAATTCACATTATTCCCAATAAGAAATTGAACAGAGGAAGTAATTCAATAATAAATTCAAAAAAATAAGTTACGAAAAAATTAACATTGAAAGTGCGGCAGGCTTTAAGACGTTTGTTTTTTTTTATTGTAAAAGAGGGTTAAAAACAACTTGTTTTTATTTAAAAATATGACAAAATATGTTATATAATCATATAACATATCAACACAGATGATCATATTATCATATGATTATAAGATCATATGATAATATGATCATATGATTAATATGATCAAATATTATCATATGATATTATAATCATATTATCATATAATCTTATGATCATATGATAAAGGTCACGAAAGAGACAAGTTATATCGTGCGAGATGTGAATCGATGAAGAATGCGGAAAATCTGAGTGATCACGCTTGTATCTTCTATGAAGTAAAGAGCCAAAACGGAGAGAAAAAGACAGAAAAGAGTAGAAAGAAAAAAGTAAAATGATAGAAGAAGATGACAGAGGGAAAACCTACCGTCTCTGTCAACCGCGATGGGAGAGAAAAGAGAAAGAAGCGTGGAAGAAAATGACACTTAGCAGAGAGTACCTGGAAAGATTTAAAAAAGCAAGTTGAAGAGAAAATAGTGTGGAACACATGATTTTTGGCTGTGACAGGTGACGGGATGTTAATAAAAAAGCGAAAGAAAGTGTAGGAGTAGAAATAAGAAAATGATAGAAAGCAAAAAGAATTTTGAGGCGATTGAAAAAAATGACGATAGGAATTCGGAGAAAGAAGAGAGAAAATGATAGGAAGGAAAGGTGGTGAAAAAAGGAGAGAGAAAGGGACAAAAGCGGTAGAAAAAGTGAATGAGAAGGGATTCGGACGAAAACATACCACTAAGTGGATTTCATCCGGTCTTCTTGGATTGGGAGGTGGTTTTAGATTATGGAAATCTCACACACTATTGGACACAGGTCTCTTGGCTTGAAAGGTGGCTTTTAATTGGTGAAAATCTCACACGCTATTGAGCACAGGTCTTTTGGCTTAGGAGGTGGTTTTAGATAATGGAAATCTCACACGCTATTAGACACAATCTCTTGGCTTGGGAGGTGGTTTTAAATTGGTAAAAATCTCACACGCTATTGGGCATAGGTCTTTTGGCTTGAGAGGTGGTTTTTAATTGGTGGAAATCTCACACGCTATTGGACACAGGTCACTTGGCTTGGGAGGTGGTTTTAAATAATGGAAATTTTACACGCTATTGGACACAGGTTTCTTAGCTTGGGAGGTGGTTTGAGATAGTGGAAATCTCACACGCTATTGGACACAGGTCTCTTGGCTTGGAAGGTGGTTTTTAGTTGATGAGAATCTCACACGCTATTGGACACAAGTCCGACGATGTCTTTAAAATATTTTCCACCCCCATACTAATAATAAAAAGATCATATTTGATTAATTGAAATAGGAAAAATATGACATACGTTATTGTTTGCGCTTATTATGTCTAAAATCAGAGGATAATTGCTGATGTAAGAAAGAAAATGCAAAAAAATGTAAGGAATTACTTTATTCAGCATAAACGGTTTAAAAACATATTTTTATATATAGATACTTGTTATCGTAAAATACAATATCATAACGTTTTCCTTATAAAAACTTGAACCGGCAAGTTATCCTTAAATTTCCCGAGTATATTGCGAATCGACTGTATTTTATTGAATAGAAAGTATAACACAGTTCATTTTGATGGCATCGCTTATTGATTGAAAAAGTCTATTTCCTTCAGCAAAAGGATCTTTTCTTTGAAGTTTGACTCTGTCACAGCACTCGTTACGATGACGTTAGTTTAACACTGCACTCCAACTTATCCTCGCAAATTCGTCTCAGAAACGTAGAAACTTAACCAGATTTGCTCGTGTTCTTTCTGATCAGCTGCGTTTAGCTTAATCCGCTTCTGCCAATTGGCAAACACGTCAAATGAACTTAGGCTTTGTGCCATGTATCCAGTTGGGAAGATCCGGAGCTCAAACTCTTAATTCCGAAGGAGCAAATTTAATAGAAAATTTCCACGTTCCAAGGATTTCGCTTTATGTTTGCTTATTTCATAGCAAAATATGCATTGCATATATTACTATTGAATCATTTTAAAATAATTGGCTCTCTACACTACTCTTTGATCTATCTCTAATTGGCTTTATTGAAAATAGTTCTGAAAATACTTTTATACATATTCTACATGACAATTTTTGCTGCAGCCGGCACACGTGTGGCCACCACTTCGAGTATAGTTCTACTACTGTAAGTGCGACCAGTGCTGATTTGATGCCTTCACGTCTAAATAGCTGAATATAATATATTCATTGAGTGTAATTAACCAAATACTAATCACTGAAGTTAACCCCAATTTGAATAAATGATTGTTCGAGCAATAAAGCCCAAAAAAAGTTATGACGGCATTAAAAAGCAGAAGGATGGCGCGGTTTAATTTTGAAGTTATTTCCTTTTTATAAGTTTTCCAGTTTGGTTGTGCAAAACATGTGCTGAAAATAGCCCAATTAAGATATTGGCTTGTCTTTTCGATGTTTATCTTAGATAAAATTCATCAGCAGCGCCGCCGCCGCCAATCTGCATGAGAGGTAGAAAGAAGGGAAAATTCCATCAGTTTGAAAAGTTTTCACTCAGATCCCTGATTCAAGTCAACAGCCTTTTATCAAGTTGTCGACGTTCCCACTTCATTTTTCACGATCCACGTCATTTGTCAGTAAGTTGGGAAACACCGTAATGAGTTCGAAAACAACGGACGGGCGTGACACAACGGCGCGGCCAGTTTGGCGACGTCTTCCTTTAGACGATTTTTCTTTAGACGACATAAGCCAGTTTTAGCTAAGATGGAATGGGCCGCCGCCGCCACCGTGCCGCCAACATCGCAAACGTCCTCGTCTTTGTCTCACTTGAGAATTGCGCCTGAAAGAGTAATTCGTCTTTTGCTATTCGCTTAGAAATGACACTTTCATGTTCTACAACCAACTTCATCGCAAATAATCGTTAAAACGATTTCAAATAATTATTAAAAACTCTAATTTAATTACAAGAAGTTGTCCATTTGTCAGTCAATAACTGATTGCGCTTTCCACCTTACAGAACTGCAGCTAGTTTGATCTCATGTTTCCAAACCCTACGCTTATTGTAGAAAATTCTAGGCTTTTTGAAAAACCTAGTATGTTCCTAAGTGACTCATTTTTGACTTTGCCCAGGCGTTGGCCTCGTACTGCCTAAATTACAGAGTAGGTTTTACTGCCTGATTCACATAGTCTGCAGTTCTCACTGTCCGTCAGACCCAGCTTTTTCAGGTAACACCCCTCACTAAGCAGTGTCCAGTAAACAGGCTTAAGAAGAAGTTTTTTTGCATTCTCTGAAGAATATTCAACAAATTTATTTTGCTTGTCTTTGCCCAAAAGGGTCCCTCTAGTAGCGTTTTGGCTACAGATTCCCACCTAAGGGTTTCCGCCCGTCTATGCAAATTTGTTAATTCACAGAACGGCTTGCGACCTATCTGGGGAGCTTTGGAACTTGGTATCGCTGATTTGTCAGAAATTTCATTTGCTTCTATTCCTTCACGACCAGGCTGTCTTGGTATATAAATAATGGCAATCTTGTTGCCCAGTGCCAGTTCTGCATTTCCAGACCATTCGAGATCTAGTGTTATTATTTGCACTGACAGCTTTGATGCACAAAAATAGATCTTCTTGCTTTTATTACCTCTTTGCAGTAGGTAGACTTATAGCAAGTGTGTGCTACTCTGAGCTATTGTTGCCTATAGATCTCTGTGCCTGCCCCTGTCAGCCAATAATACTTCACTGTCAAGTGTCAAGTACACGTTATGCCATAAATGTCATAATCAGCAGTAATTATTGATAATTTTTTACTTGGTTTTAGAAAAAATAGATGCTACCGGTTTATTAAATGAACACCATATACACCAAAATATGCACGAAATCTGAAAGTTATATTCAATAAGTTTTTTTGTCAGCCTTTGCTTGAGGATATTCTCCTAGTCCAGTGGCGCATTATGGCTGTCAATTCCCACTTAGGGGTTCTTGCGCGTCTATGCATAGAACGGTTTGCAACCTATTGGGAGAGCTGCGAAACCAGCTATTGCTAGTTCGTTGGCCATTTTATTTCCTTCTATTCTTTTATGACCTGACACCAGATGAAGGCAATCTAGTTTTGCGTTCCTTGATCATTCGAGATCTAGTGTTATTATTTGCACTGGCAGCTTTTATGGCCGCTAAGTTGTCAAACTCTTTTGTTCTTGGCTTTATTACTTCTTCGCAGTAGGTAGATATATGGCAAGCGTGTTTAGGTGCCTCCCCCTGTCAGCAATTGATACTTTACTGTCAAGTGTCAAGTACCCGTCCTGCCATCAATGTCATAGTCGGTAGTAGTTGATGATTATTTTCTTTCTTTTTTTTTCAGAGAAAATAGATGCTACCGGATTATTAAATGAGCACCAGATACACCAGAATCTGGTAAGAGTCGCCGTGTTATTTATTGTTCAAATTTAATTTTTGTCTGATATTTGTGATGCTATTTTCAAGATAAAGTAAGACACTGGATATTGAAATGGTAACGCAAGAATATCAAAAAAGTATATGAAAGAGTTCGCCATTAAGCAAGATGCGCTATTCTCCCGCATACGTTAACGAGCTATTTAGCCGCCCCCGACTGTCAACAGACGACTGTAAATTTACCAGTTACCTAGCGACTCACGCCCTCGACATGAGTCTGGATTTAAAAGCTTGAAGAAATCTCGGCCGCTACTCTTTTAATGTATTTTAGCTAACAAAGATTTATTCGTCCTGAAAATGAATTTTCACTTTCAGTATTGGCTGACAATTCCGTTCTTAATTAATTTTATTACATTAGAAGTTAACATCTTTATTTCATTCTTTTTTCTACAAAGAAGCTATATTATGTTTCATTAAACACAAGATCAAAGACAGAGAGAAAGCAAAAATAATTACAAAAAAAACAAGTTCTGTCCATGTCACTGACAAGCCACACTTGTACGGAATAATTTTATTACTTCATTCTATTGTGTATGGTCAAGAATAGCACCCCATATCAGCATCAATTTCAAAAATTTCGTTCTTATCTCAAAGTAGTGTTTGTTACAACACTTATAACTCGAGAACGGCTGGACCGATTGCCATGGTTTTTGATTTGTTGGATTTGTTTCCGTCCCGAATAGCAGAATACATCTTAAAAACAATGAAAACTCAATACTTAATCATTTCAATAGATGCTGATTTGTTTATTACATGTCAAACATTTATTCTACAGTAAAAACATAAAATCATCAGAAAGGAACGGAATTTAGAGAATAAAAAATCAGTTGGTAAAGGTTATAAGATTAAGGAAAAAAAATCTACAGGTTAACAAAAGTGTAAATGTCTTTTTATAGGTTGTCTATGATTTTTTTCTTGATAAGCTATTCATACGTAGTGGTTATATACTCTTTGAGCTATTGTCTAATTTTTCCCAGCGAAGCCGTAATGCAATTAGGCAACGGAAAATCGCGAGTCAATTATCTGCAAGAAATTGCACGCGTCGATACTTAAAGGAAAATTTAAAGATAAGGAAGTTCTTATTCCAAGGATTCCGATGATCCCAACGGATATGCCCTTTGAGTTTAAACGAATTCAATTCCCGATTCGTCTTGCCTTCGCCATGACGATCAACACAGGGCCAATCCTTGACTATTTGTGGCCTCAATCTAGAAAATGCATGTTTTTCTCATGGTCAATTGTACGTGGCATGCTCACGTGTCGGCAAACCATCCGCTTTATTTGTTCTTGCGCCTGATCAAAAAACAAAGAATGTTGTTTACCACAAGTGCTAGAATGAAAATCTTATTAATGCATTAATCTGAGCTTTATTTTTTTTCCCAATCTGCACAACATAGTTTTCAATCATTTTTTTTTGACATGAGTTTGAAGTACTTAATTATTATTTTTTATTTTTATTCTGTATGTATGTTTTCATCATCATTCATCATAATAAAATACTTTTTTGTTTCTATCTATATAAATATATTATTTTGTATCATTGTTTTACGTTCATCAAAGCCTAAATGAGTTCAGCTAAAAAGTAAGACGACATTCATTGACTGTTAGGCGGTACAAAGTTCGCCGGGTCAGCTAGTAACTAATAAAAATGTGTTGATAAAGAATTAAAGTGACTGTGAATAAAACGGTTAACAATTTTCCCAAGTAAATTTAAGATCAACACTTTAAAGGCTTAGGCAAACACTACACATTTGACTACTCTTTACCGATCGGAAAGTATTTGGAATTTGTAAGTATCTGCAAACTTTCCTCTCTGACATTAATCATAAAACAGCATTCAAGTGTATTTTGCATTTTGTTAAAGCTAATAAACAATTTGTTTGCTTGGGTATTGATTTGCGTTTTATTGCCGACCTCAAATTCGTTCTAAACATAAAAATAGAATTAGCCAACTAATATCTGTCGATAATCATCTTAAGCAAAACTTAGCAATTCTATGAACGAGCTAAAGTTGCACGCGAAGAGGGAAACTAAAAACAATGGTCTGAAACTTGAATTAGTTACGTTCGAGCAAAGAATTTTGAGCGATAACCTAACTAAAGAACTTGAGAAGAAGATAGTCAAAGGAGGGAAAGAAGTTACACCTTATGCATACCAATGTTTACGTACACCTGTATTGCCATTTTTAAATACTTTATTATCTTACAAACAATTGATCTTCTGAGTTGCTTAATTGTAACATTTATCATTCTTTAATTAGTTTATCTCAAAAAATTATGATTTGCGCCGAAAATATTCCTCAACCGGCAGAAAGAGAGTAGGAACCCGGAGGGTGCGCCACACAACTCTCGTTTCAATATAAAACACGCTATATCCGTAAATAAAACCAAATTGCAAAAAAACAATCTTCTATTGTAGAAACTGTAACGTGAAAGCTGTGCAATCTATTTATTTCGTTAAGCCGCTGATTAGAAAGTAGTTTAACAAATTCATTCTGAATTAGACATATTTTGTTCTTATTGAAACTCTTGCAACTTGCTGAAGAATTTCAATAAAAACCAAACACGTCCAAGTCTATAATACAGATCTAGTTTAAGTAAATTCGCATTGATTTCACTACTCTATTTGCTGGTAGTAACCAAAAAAGATAAGACAAACATTTTGTGCGAATATGGTTTTATTGCTACTTAACCTTCACTAATCTTTATGGGGGTTTCTTGCCTGTGCAGAATCTTAAAGATTCTGCACAGCCAGGACTGTATACAGATTGCTTCTACTATCTTCGCCTGCTTGTTACTAAAGATTGTAGAAACTGTAACGTGAAAGCTGTTCAATTTATTTATTTTAAGTTTCTATGAATGAAAACATAATATATTAAGACTTATTTCTATTAGGAGTTATTGTTTTGATTTAAAAATTTTTTTTTGTTCTACTACGATTATAAAAATGATGCACTTTGTATGTCAGCTAGTGTATAATAAAATTAATAAGCGTGTGATAAAATGTTTATAGTACATTTTCCTAATTGTTTGTGATGGAAACTATATTTGGAATATGGTAAGCCGCTCAGTTGGCAAATTATTATTAATTGCAATCAATAATTAGCTCCATTGCTTTGGAATACATTATAATCATTCAAGAAAATCTCATAGAATATTGCATTACTACATATCAAATTATTGCGTTAATTATGCATAATATGAGCAAAGTTTAATGTACTCTAGTAAATAAATAAATTTGTAAATAAATCTATTAGAATAAATAAACTCTTGCGACTTGCTGAAGAGTTCCAATAAAAACAAAACATGTTCAAGTCTATAATATAGATCAAGTTTTAGAAAATTTGTACTGATTTCACTACTCTATTTGTTGGTAGTAACCAAAGAAGAAGGCATTGTATAATTTGGCTAAACATTTTGTGCCAATATAGTTTTATTGCTACTTAACCTTCACTAATCTTTATGAGAAGTTTCTTGCCTATGCAAAATCTTGAAGATACTGCGCCAGGGCTGTATTCTTTGCCTGCATGGTAACAATTAATTATCTAGACACAAAGTATGTAAACATCAGTAATTTTCATTTAATCATCTGTGAAATTTATTCCGTCTAAAATTTTCAATACGGCTCTGCTGACTTAAACCACAGACGCATCTGTTGGCTACTAGCTTTAGTACAGTCAAAGTAATCTTGAGAGCGAGATGTAGGTCAGGTTGGTCGGTTGTAAAGTATTTAAGAAAGCAAAGTTGTAATCGCACTAGAAGTTTAGCTATAAAATATAAGCTTGAGACAAAAGGCTATCACGTGGTTGTCTAATCAATGATATACTTTTTATCTCATTTGTGTCTGTCAAAATTAACATCTGTCATCTAGAGTGACTTGATTAATTAATAATAATTATAACAGTTGCTCTGTAATTATAAAAATTTTGTTTTGACATGAGCTAACCGTTCTTGACTTAAATTGTTTCTTTTTTGTTTTACTAATTATACTGACCTTAGCACACTATGATATTAAATAGATTTTTTAGAAATATAAGTTTGCTGGTGCTGAAGTGAGCGAATTTGTTGCCTCATTTACCGAAGCGTTGTTTCAGAAACTGTTGAGTGCATACTTCGAAATTTAATATAAAATATCCTGAAAAAGTGTTGTTAAAAAAAAATCTTTTCGAAAAGCTATTTAACGTGCCCTTCCTACACATAATGTAATTGAATAACACAAAAGCCTTGAAATGATTGACGGTTTAACGAAATAGAGATGTAATTTTCTGATAAGAATTGTAAAAAAACACCGACGATCAATGATATTTTTAATTAAACTTATATAAAATACAGATGAATTTAACAAAAATAACAAAAATAATTGCTTTAATACGCTCTTTGTCTTGAATTAATGTCTTGAATGCATTAGTGCTATTATAGATAAGTTTTTAAAGGTTGGTACTGTCAAAAGAATGATGACGTCAAATGTCAATGTCATTATACAGATTATGAGGTTAGATTGTTATGACATAAGGATGATTTTAAATTTTTGTGTAAATTAGTGCAAGAAATAGAGAATTTTGTCTTACAAACGTTTTAAAATTGTGTTACAAATGGGTTTAATTTGTAATTTAGCTGAAAGCCTCTTGAAGAACCGGTTGAGATTGTAAGAAACCCTCAGTGGAATTTGAGGCCCTATCAAATCTAGTAAATTATGCAAACTAGAACAACGGTCCAACCTCAAATCTGGACAAAGTTTTGTCAATTTCGATTATTGACTGAATAAAAGGTTCACCCCCAGAAACTACATTGAAATCATATTTCATTGTCAGTGGTAGACCATAGCTGACTACTATGAATTGTAAACGTACAATGGCTGTGTAGTAATAAGGAAATCTTCGATGAATATTATGATGGATCGGTTATTATTCTGAATTAAATGTCAAACAGACAAGAGTACAGACAGTGAGAACGAGCACAACAGAAGCATTGTGTTGTGCCTTAACTTAAAGTCGATTGTTAACCGCGTCCATTAACGCCCTGTACATTTTACGCCTGTTGGGAAATTCTACACTTGCCCCATCATTTCCACCGATGACACAAACATGTACTACCGCTAATTAAGTACAATATGCAGGCTTTTGCACTTAAAAAGCATCAAGAACATTAAAATTTCAAAACATAGAAGGACATTTGTGCTATATTTTTTACATTAAACTCCAAAAATATGCTATTTTCCAACATTTAAACTTAATAAAGAATAAATATACTCGATTGTTTTCTTAATTACCTATATAGACAACCAATGGAACATTGGATACACCTAAACAGTATTCGACTGTATGGAATTGCACTGATTGAACAAGTTAGTCAGTCAAGAAATTGTCAATTTTTTAGCCTGAGGATACACGAGCCGCATATATTTTGCATCAACAACACTTGTATATAAAGATAAGCAGAAAAAATACTAATTCATCTTTTTCTGTGACAATAAAATAAGCTCAATCGACACCGGATTGTTGTAACATTTTGCCAAAATTAAGAGCAAATCTTGCTAAATATACAAATTATTGATAAAAACATTGCACTAAGATTGTTCTAATTGTTTTAGGATTATAACTAGAGCACCGTACTTGATAGGGTCAGGGCTGGATGATCTGCATTAGTTCCACAATAACACGTTTTCATTATTCTACGCCAACATACACAAATCAAGAGAGGCACTAGTTTGGAATTTAAGCCAACAGCAGAATATCATTAAATACAATAATTAACAAAAAAAAAGTTAATTATTACTGTTCTATAAACAATGGGGATAATAATTGGAACAAACAAGCCACAAAAAGTGTACTTTACAATCAAGACTATAGACTGTTCAGATTCAAGAAAGAGTAATAGGAATTGTGTGCAGGACGTAATTCATCCATAAAGTCTACGTGATACCGAGATCTCGGAATTTGGGCGGAGCTGGCATTCGAAAGTTCTATATTCTTTAAAATAGTTAATAATTTATTTTTTTTTAAGTGTCAATATCAACCTTTCAAGCAGCTAATTATCTTGTTTCACTTCTAAAAGGTTCCAGTAGAAAATCTTTTATCAATTTTTGTAATTGTAGTCATCTTGATCTTTTTTTGTTTTTTTCTAATTTCTGTTCTATTTTTCTTGCTTTCTCTTTTCTTCTCATCTCATTTTACTTTATTTACCATCTTTTTCTTTTTTTTTTACTTTTTTTCTTTCTTTTTATTGTGTCTTCTCTTGCTACCATACTTTCTTTTACCTCAACGCATTCCTTTATCATGTGCTCTAATGCTTAATCTAGCATACATCTGGTAATCCTCCCACTCTCTCTCCTTCTCTTTTTAACTTTTTTGTCACACACCTTGTACATTGTATGTGATTTGTTATTTATAATTTCTTTCTACTTTAGAAGATTGTGAAAGATAACTACCATCTACCCTAAGACCGATATAAAGCTTGACAATTAATATATAAGAGCCATAACTATTTCCAATAAGCAAGCAATGCGCCAATCTTTTGTTTTTAACAAATAGTCAGCTTATTTTACCTTTCAAAATGTCACATTTTCTGAGAAACACGTTTTTTGTCACAAAAAGCATATGCAAATATTGTTTATATAATAATTATTAGTACAATTTGTTTGGTTTAAATGACCTTAATTAAATTTTGATTTAATCAAGCGAGCTATAGATGTTTGATGTTTCAGCTTTGATGCTATAGCTTTGACAAAACCATAAAATGACGTGAAGAGGTGTAAAAAGAAAAGCCTTAATCTTGTGTTCTATATTTTCCGTTATAAATTATGCAATAAAATCAGAAAATATGTTTTTGTTTAGATTTTGATTTATATATTTACAGCAAAAACATGCCTTTTGGTGCTATTTCCATAAGTGACTAACTGCATTCTGAATTTAAAAAAATGGTAAGCTTGTAGCAAATGTATTTTTAGAAAATAGATTAATGGTTAGAAAATTACAAAATAGAAAAGCTTCAAAAATTCCTATTGAAACTTTCCCTGGCGCCTCCACCAATTGTATTATTTTTTGTTAAAAAGTCCTTACATATACGATAATTAGCAAAGTTTATTACCTTTTTAGCATTTGTAAAAACCAATTTTGAAAAATTTTTTAATGTTTTGCTATTAATATGCACAATTATAAACAATTCTGAGAGCAAAATGTTTATTAAAGCGCTAATTAAGTGAATGCAAACTAAAGTTTACCCAGCGCCTCCACCAATTGTATTGAATTGTAAAATACTTACTCAAAATTACAGTAATTAGCTTAAGTAATTAAGAGCTTATTAGCTTTCGAGTAATACGTTAAACACTTTAAAATGTAACTCAAGATAGGTTTGTTCAATTTAAAAAAAACCCCATTTTAATTGATTTTTGCCAAAAAAAACAAACTTTAATAATTTTTTTCGTGTTTTGCTATGAATATGCATATTTGTAAATAATTCTGCCAGCAAGATGTTTGAGTGACTACAAACTAGACTTTCCCCGGCGCCTCCACCAATTGTATTGTATTGTTAAAAAAGCCTTTACAAATACAATAATTAGCTAAGTTTATTACCTTTTCAGCATTTGTGAAAACAAATTTTGATCATTTTTTCAATGTTTTGCTATTAATATGCACAATTCTAACACCAAATTACTTATTATAGCGCCATAATTAGCATAAAGTGAATGCAAACTGAAGTTTACCCGGCGCCTCCACCAATTGTATTGAATTGTAAATGATTACTCAAGAAATCTTTACAAATATGATAATTAGCTTAAGTAGTTAAGAACTTATTAGCTTTTTAGCAATACGTTAATCACTTTACAATGTAACTAAGAATAGTTTTGTTCAGTTAAAAAAAAATTCAATTCTATTATTTCTTGTTCAAAAAAAACTAATTTTGCTAATTTTTTTTCGTGTTTTGCTATCAATATGCACATTTGTAAACAATTTTGGCAGCAAGATGTTTATTAGAGAGCTTATTAAGCGAGCGCAAACCAAACTTTCCCCGGCGCCTCCACCTATTGTATTGCATTGTTGAAAAAGTTTTACAAATTTAATAATTAGCTAAATTTATAACCTTTTTAGCAATTGTAAAAACAAATTTTAAGATTTTTTTTAGTTTTTGCTATTAATATGCACAGTTATAAGCAATTCCAAGAATAAAATGTTTATTAGAGCGCCAATTAAAAAAATGCCAACTAAAGTTTACCCGGCGCCTCCACCAATTGTATTGAATTGTAAATGATTACTCAAGAAATCTTTACAAACACGATAATTAGCTTAAGTAATTGGATTGTTTATTAGGTTTCTAGCTTTAAGAATTCAACTCAGAATAGACTTGCTGAGGTTAAAAAAAGCTAAATTATTGCCAGAAAAAACTAATTCTGATAATTTTTTCGTGTTTTGCTATTAATTTAAACGTTTATAAACAATTCAATTTCAAGTTTATAAACAAATGCTCAATTCTAGCAGCAAAATGTTTATTAGAAAGTTTCTTAAGTGAGTGCAAAGTAAACTTTACCCGGCGCCTCCACCAATTGTATTGTACTGTTAAAGAAGTTCTTAAAAATACAATAATTAGCTATGTTTATTACCTTTTTAGCAAATGTCAAAACAAATTTTGATAATTGTTTCAGTGTTTTGCTATTAATATGCACAATTATAAGCGAATTCTAACAGCAAAATAATTATTTGAGCGCCAATTAAGTGACTACAAACTAAACTTTCCCCGGCGCCTCCATCAATTGTATTGAATTGTAAATGATTACTCAAGAAATCTTTACAAATACAATAATTAGCTTAAGTAATTGAGGGTTTATTAGCTTTCTGGTTTTTAGACTGCAACTTAGAATAGGTTTGTTAAGGTTAAAAAAAAGCTCAATTTTTGACAGAAAAAACTAATTTTGATTATTTTTTTACTGTTTTCCTATTAGTATGCACATTTATAAACAATTCTAGAAGCAAAATGTCTATTGGAGAGCTTCTTAAGTGAGTGCAAAGTAAACTTTACCCGGCACCTCCACCAATTGTATTGTATTGTTGAAGACGTTTTTACAAATACGATAATTAGCTAAATTTACTACCGAATTTATAAACAAATTTTGATAACTTTTTTAGTGTTTTGCTATTAATATGCACGATTATAAACAATTCCAGCAAAATAATTATTAGAGCGCCAATTAAGTGACTACAAACTAAACTTTCCCCGGCGCCTCCACCAATTGTATTGAATTGTAAATGATTACAATACGATAATTAGCTTAAGTAATTAGAGGTTTATTAGCTTTCTAGTAATTACTTTAGCTAAGTAGTTTAGAATGCAGCTCAGGGTAGTTTAGTATTAAGTTTGGAAAATTTCAATTTTAATATTCCTCGCGTGTATTCAATCGAACGTACAGTTTAAGTTTGTGTAAGGTTGGAAAAGCCTAAAAACGCTCTCGTGTCAATAGTTATTCTGGTAAGTAAATAAAGCTATTCGGAAGCGCGAATCGTGTGATTTGCACGAAGATAAAGGGGAGCAACGAGATGAGCCAGTTCTCTAAGATTGCTCCAACTGAGATTGAGCGGTTTAAGCCGCAAAGTGAGACGACAGTGCTCTATTCGCGGTTCGTGGAGGAACTTCTCGTTCGCAACTCTTTAAATTATAGTAGGATCATCTTTTTGCCGGAACTGCTCTTTCTCAACGAATAATCTGACTGAAAGCGGCTTAAATCAAACGAAATTGTGTATAGAACGATGAGATCGTCCTGTGTGCGATTAATTGGCCTTAAAGGGGCCTATGCGTTGATCTATCGAGGATAAAGCATAAGATATATTTAGAAATTACCACAACAATGGAAACTAACTTAAGATTTTTTATACAAAAAATCAAAAACACTAACAGAAAACTATTTTATCTAAAAGCAAAAATTCAATTTCTATATGAAACTTTTAATTAAAAATAGAAAAAACAAAAAATATTTCCGTCTTTAGACAGATAAAAACACTCTTCTGACATTATATAAGAAAAATGCTATTGTCACAATACAATCAATTTCTTTTTAAAACAAAACATTGGTGCTCATTGAAGAAAAGCATAATTTTTAATTTACACTCACTTCTGACGTCCGAATCAGAACCTGCTGAAATTACGTCTGTTAATGTAATTCTGAATACAATTTGTGATCTATAACTTGAGAGCTTAAAATAGTTTCATTAAAAATCGAAAAAAGTCAAATTAAAACAGTTAACTTTCCCTTATATAACACTTTAAAAACTGAAAAAGTCAACCAAATCGCGTTTCACCTAAAAGTACGAAGCTGACGCATTAAGGTCAATCCAACAATCAACTTCAGTTGCAATTTGTTGATACAGTAATAAAAAATTCTAGATTTGGTTGCACATTTGTGACGTTTGCGCGCACTTTGTGCTGAAAATCTGCAGAATACTGGTGCTTCAAGCATGGCAGAGCGCTTATTCAGAGAAAATTAGAGAGCAATAAGCTAATTTCCATGACTAAGGGCGTCCACAGATGACGACCACCGGACTTTTGTCTTTCCCGGAATAATGCATGAAGGTGACGGACGCCGAACTGGACGGACGACTCCATGTTTATGCATATTGGATGAGGTGTGTACGCGTGCTTTTGACAGACTTAGAGCAAGCTCTTTATTTGATTTCCTCGTTCAAAGTTTGGAGGAAGTTGTGGCGGCGTGCACCTGCCAACCGCCGCCGATACTCTGAATAAAAAACGCATTTTATACACCTGATCGATAGCTGGAAATACGCTTATGATGAAAAGCCGTCTATAATGCTGTTATGAGTAGAAGTGTTTTTAAAGGGCTTTGCTCCGCAAATTATAATAAGCGATCTCGTGACAGATATGGCTGGCTGAATGATAGCATAAACCTTTCTGCAACCATTTTTTTCAGTTTTTGATTTTATCACTTTTTTTTTTGCTTCGCTCTTATTATACTAATTATATAATTTGTCAACGTTTTGTAATTCAAATTAAATATTTGCTGTAGTAATATTTAATATCACGTTACCTACAATCTAACTCAAGTATGACGTGACACCATTTTTACACCGTAAAAATTTACTTTAGAAAAACGTTTTTCTTGCTACTCCAGTCGAAAGTACGTGGTTCCGGCTGCGATTCCACGGCAGAAAGTGTATCTTTCATGCACTGGTAGAGCTATGCGCGCGCCTTCTTTTAGCCGAGGGCATCATGGCGCGCAGTTCAGGTCCTGCACTTTCTGCCGTGGAATCGCAGAAGCGAGTAGCAAGAAAACTAGTATACAATACACGGGCAGAAAGTTGAGATTCCTGCACTGCGCGCGATAATGCCCGGAGGGCACTATTAATATACTAAATAGTATATTAATAGTGTAATATACTATTTATCTATATATATATATATATATATTTTCTGCATTATACCAATTACGCTAGTTGGCGGCTAGAAAAGTGTTCCTACTGGCAGCACTATGTAAACCGTTTTACACCGTAGTCGTTTTTATTGCAAGAAAATCCTTTCAAGGTAGGTTTGTATAAGGTTGTACATATTCTAATTAGTATATATATATATATATATATACTTTAGCATACACAATATTTAAACTAAGCGCACGCGGTGCGCAGGCGCTCATTCTACCTTAACTGACACATACTCCAAAAATAACAATAATTGTACATTATAGTTTTTTAAGCATACAAGTCTACGCTGTTATTTTACACTCTTTATTGCGTTTTTTTTATTTTGTTAAAAATGCTTTTAATAATATTATGTGAGCAGCCATTGTTTTTTGTGATTGGCTTTTGTTTTTTAGAACAAATGTGCATGAAAGGCAATCAAAACGCGCATAAAGTTATTAATGTGCTGATGTATGTTTACAAAAATGAGACCACATAGACCCACTGTGGCAACGTGCGGTTACATTTCCCACATTGCAGACTCTCCGGAAATTGATTTTCCCTACGAAGTGCGGTCGCAAAAGGGTTGGACCACATGTGCATTGTCCATGATACACTGTTCTTATTCAATAAACAACAACCTTCCGCTCGGATAACTCTAATGTTTTTAAATAAACAAGTTTTTGTTTATTCTGCACAATCTATTTTGTCTCTTGATTTGTGCGTTGAAACACTTAGCTTGCATCCTGTCAAACAAATACCCTATTAGCAAGGGCTGCTGTCGACCATAGTTTCTGGAAAATAATCAAAATTGATCACTAAAAAATGCATAGGGTTAAAGTTAATCAAATAATTAAAAAAACTCCAAAATTTTTTTATAAAAACCTTTATGTATTTTTCTCTTTTTTCTCTCATATCTTTTTATCACTTTTTTTTTTCTTTTTTATTTTCCAGAATTTGCATTTTCAGATTTTCTTAACTGTCGTTTCTAGTTCCTTTACCATCTTTTTAACTTCTTTTTCCACCCATTCCTCTTCTTCCAGCTTTTTTCTATATGTTCTTGTAGATTTTTTGTCCCATTTTATTCTTGTAGTTGTTTTTTTTTTTTGCTTGTTTTCTCTTTTCTTCTCTTTTTTTTCTTTTATTTTTTAATAATGTTTCCAAAGGCATAAGGACTCTATCTTCTCCCCTATCTCAAGTCTCCCCGTTTCCGACTCTATCCCTCCTTAAGTCCAGCTTCTCCTTTCTTCACCTTAGTTATTGACTACTCATTTTCTTCTACCATTTTCATCAATGCCATTCTTTCCTGTTGTTTTTTTTTTATTTTCCGATAGTCTTCTCCTCTCTTCTCCTTTTCTTGCGTTGAAATCGCCTCTCATCAGTAGATTTATGTGTTCTTTAGTGGTGTTTCGTTTTTCGTTTCTTTTCTTTAGCTGTTTGATGCCTCTGCTGTATATCGTTTTTATCTCGTAATTTTTACCATTTTGTTTATCTCTATTTTCTTCTCTTTTTCTCTGGTTTTCTTTTCTTTTTACTCCAAATTTGTTTTTATTTTTTTCTTCTTGCTCTTTCTTTTTTTTGTTTTATATGGCATACATCACATTTTTTTCTTTAGTTTTCTTTACTTTTTTTTGTTTACCCATGTCTCTACGGTTTCTACTATGTCAAACACTTAAGTTTTTTACCCTTATTTTTAATTCCTGCTACGTTCCCAAATATCGCTTTTAGTATTTTCTCTTTTGTATTATCTTCTTTTTCTTCCAATGTCTGTATATTTAACTCTTCCACTTTTTTTTTTAATTTTAGTGTCAAGCTCTTTTTCTATCAACAACATTTACGTCCCATCACATAATTTCACTTCTCTCTTGTCTTTTTTCTCGCTTTTCGTTGTCTTTGCTTTTTTTTCATCTTTCATTTTAAAATTTTGGTTTGATATCGCTTTCCCACCTCCTACTCATTCTTGTATAGTATCTTTACATTCTTACCTTTAGTTCGTTTTTTGCTGCACACAATCTTATTTTTTCTCCACTTTTCTTTTTTTTGTCATATGAAAACTTTTTTTTCTTTCTCTTTCGGTTTTGTTTTATTTTCCATTATTGCATTTTTCTCTTCCCACTTTTCTAATTCAACCACTATACTTATTATTTACTTTATATTTCTTTCTACCCTTCACTGCCACGTTTATTTTCTATATCTTGTAGCCATTTTTGTACACTTTTTCCATTATTTAATCCTTTCACTCTCAGACCTTTAAAATATTGTTGTTTTTTATTTTTCTGCTTTTTTTTTAAATGCTTTATTCTTCCTTCTAGCTATTTCCTTTGCTTTTTCCATTCTTTTTTTTTTTGTTTTCTCTAAAACTTTTCTCATTTTTTAATGACTTCTTCCATCTCTCTGTTCATGTCCCTTATTTCCTCTTTGATGTTTTGTTTAATGTTTGTTAACATTTTCTTAATTTCTTTTATCTCTGCTTTTTCTGAATCTTCCTTACTGTTTTTTGGAGAGGTTCTAGTTGTTGACTTGCTTTTTTTAAATGCTTCCTTCTCTGCTCTCGAGCTGTCGTTCTCAGATTTATGTCTTTTTCCAGTCGTTGGGTTCTTATTCTTCTTTTATTTTTTCCACCGTTTCCGCGTCATAGTTTCTAGAAAATAATCAAAATTGATCACTAAAAATTGCATAGGGTAATATTAATTAAATAATTAAAAAAACTTCAGTTTTTCGATTTAGATCTCTTTTCTTCTTTATGTATTCTTCTTTTTTTTCTTTAAATATCTCTCCAGTTTCACAATCTTTTTTTTAATTTATTTTTTTTCAGACTTTTCATTTCCAGGCTTTTTTAACTGTTGGCTCTAGTTTCTTTACCATCTTTTTAACTTCTTTTTGCACCCATTTTTTTTCTTCCGGCTTTTTTCTATATGTTCTTGTAGATTTTTTGTCCCATTTTATTCTTGTAGTTGTTATCCTTTCTTTTGCTTGTTTTCTCTCTTTTTTTTTCTTTTTCTTTCATTTTTTATTCGTAATTCTAAAGACATATGGTCCGACTCTATCCTCTCCCCTATCTCAAAAATTTGCTCAAGCTCTTTGGCTCACTTTCTCATAGTCTATTACCGTTTCCGACTTTATCCCTCAATAAGTTCACCTTTTCTTTCTACATTTCCGTTTATAATTTTCTTCTACCATTTTCATCAATGCCATTCCTTTTCTGTTGTTTTTTTTTATTTTCCGTTAGCCTTCTTCTCTCTTTTTTTTTCTTTCCCTCAATTTCTTTTCCCCTCCTCTCTTATTCTTGCGTTAAAATCGCCTCTCATCAGTAGATTTATATGTTCTTTAAATGTTCCTCTTTTTTCTCCTCTTTTCTTTAGCTGTTTAATGCCATTCCATTAATTTTTACCATTCTTTTCCTCTCCCTTACCTTTTCTTTTTTTGCTGTTTTATCTTCTAAATTTGTTCTTATTCCTGTTAATATGCTTCCGCCTGCTCTTCCTTTTTTTTTGTTTTTTATGACATGCTGCACCTTTCATCTAAACTTGTCAGACATTTTTTCCTTTATCTTTTTTCAGTCTTTTTCGTCTAGCCATGTTCCTACCGTTCCTACTATGTCAAACCCCTCTATATATTTCCAAGATTTTTTTTTCTTGTTTTTAATCTAAATATCGCTTTTAGTACTTTCTCTTCTGTTTTATCTTTTTTTTTCCAATGTTTTTTCTATTCACTTTTTGCTGGTCTTTGTATTATTTTTAGCTTTTTTAATCGTTTTTTAATTCTTGTGTCAAGCTTTATTTCTATCAACGTTTCATCTTCTCTCATTTTTTCCAATTCTTTCACGTTCCTTCTGATATTTTCACTTCTCTGTTGTCTTTTTTCTTGCTTTTTGTTGTCTTTGCTTTTTTTCCATCTTTAATTTTAAAAGTTTTGTTTGATATCTCTTTCTCATCTCCTACACTCAGATTTTCTTGTATCCTATCTTTACATTCTTTTTCGTATTTTTTTTTTTTGCTGCAAACTCCCTTATTTTTTTCTTCACTTTTCTTTTTTTTATCATATCGTTATCTATGACAACTTTTTCTCTTTTTTTTCCAGTTTTTTTTTATTTTTTATTTCTCTTCCCACTTTTCTCATTCAACCACCATCATTTTCTCATTATTTACTTTATATTTCTCTGCTACGCTTATTTCCTATTGTAGCTATTTTTATACACTTTTTTCATTTTTAGTCTTTGCATTTCTAGACCCTTAATCACTAGATGGGTTTTTTTCTTTCTGGTCTCTGCGTTTTCTTTTAGATGCTTTATTCTTCCTTTCCTTTTCCTTTTCTTATTCTTCTTTATTTTTTTTATTTTTTTTGTATGTCTTCCAAATATTTTCTCTATTTTTGAGCTTACTCTCTTCTACCTTAGGTTTATTTCTTTTCCCAGTCATTGGGTTCTTATTCTTCTTTTATTTTTTCCACTGTTTTAGCGTCATAGTTTCTGGGAGTATAGCACGAAAGTTGATGACCGCGGTCAGGAAACAATAACACTCTAACAAACATTTAGAATTTATTATGACGTCAAGAATCAATTTTGGGTTTTGGCGGCGTTTTTAATTAAACTTGCGCAAATTTCTTATTATTATCAGTTTTTCATACTTTCAAACGCAATATTGCTATCTTCATTATCAAATCTCTGTGTTTCAATCCCAAGTTGCAACTTTTTTGTGATGGGTCAGAAAAGATTGCGGTTTCTTGGAAAGATATTTAAAGTATTCATCTTCCAAGCGCTTGGAATTTGCTTGAACAAGCGGACCAAAATAGTAAGCGGGAATAAAGCTGGGAAATGGGCGTCTGAGTGCGGAAAAGCCGTGAAGGAGTTAAGATTGAATTGGAAAACAGGGCAACAGTGCGAATTGCCCATAAGATATTTAGAAGACCAATCTTGTACGTTTTCCGAGGCTGATTGCAAGTCGCGATCGTTTATGCAAGGCACTGCTAATGGCAGCGCAGGCTTACCAACTGCAATCACTTGATTGCTTTTTATTGGTTTAAAGTGTAAAAGTTTGAATTCTCTAAGAGGCATAATTAATAATTAGAATCGTCGAAGAAACTTATTCATAATTCTTAATTATAATCAAATGTCAAATTTAATGTTACTCAATAATTTTTTTTCTTTACAAACCGTTCTTTGAAAGTTGACATCACCAATTGTTGAACTTTTCTAAATATTTGAATAGAAAACTTTTAAAACTTTTTGACAAAGCGAATAATGCAGCCATACGAGCCTTATTATAAATGTCGTTTCCTTTAAAGCGTTTTTTTGCCCAAAAAACAAATCATTATTGTTTTAAAACAAAAATTCAAAATTATTACTAAAAAAAATACCAAAAAAAATACACTTAACACAATTAAAAAAAAATGTTGGACTTTTCAAAAGACAGTTGAAGTTTAATGACAATTTGTCACATTATTTGAAATATTCACAAATATGTATTACTTCTAAGTATTATTTTGCCATAAAACTTCAAATTGTTGGCAGATCTTCATCAAATGGGACCAAATGCAAAGCACCAGCTTTCAAAAAAAAAAAATCACTAAAATCGGTTCTTGCGGAAAAAAGTTGTGAGGCAACACATACACAAAAAAAATACAGTCAAATTGAAAACTTGATTCTTTTTTTTGAAAAAAAATCATTTTTTTTGTCACAAATTGCAGAAAGTAGCTCAAATTTTCTTCTAATTCGAGTGTAAATTAAAGCAAAAAAATTTGTAATTTTTTTATTTTTGTCAGAAAATGTCATGTTACGACTTTACTGACACGCCACGCCTATACGGAATAATTTCATTATTCGAATGGCACTTTTAGGGTGGTATTCTCAACCATATGTGATGGAATGAGATGATGAAATAATTCCGTATTGACCTTCCATCTCAAATAACAATTTGCGATAAAACTAAAATTTTTTTTTTTTTAAGATAAATATTTAAACAATAGAAGCCGCATCACACCAATAATAAAAACATTTTTATTCTAGTAAAACAGCGCACTCAACAAAATATCTTGAGAATTTCGCCGTTATTGTGTTACGTTAAACGTGAACCTTTGAGAATTGGAGATGTAATAAATATTGTTTTATTGTTAAATCAAGTTTTTGAGAATGTTTGAGCCGTAAAATATTAAGAATGACAGTTTGACGGCATTTTTGTAATAAGATTTGAAAGTTTTTGATAGAATTAAAAGTTGACCCAAACAAAACGTTGTTGTTCCCCAGAGGGATAAGGGCCAAATGGCAGCCGTTTTTCGAGAATACTTCTACCAATGAAGTCAACCTGCACTACATTTTTTATTATTCCAGGTTATTCCTGATTCTTTTTTCTTGCGTTTATTTGGTAATCTTGCTAAACTTTTATAAGAGCATCTCTTGTATTAATTATTTGTGTTTGGTGGTGGAATGCTTTTTCGCTTGCTGTAATAAAACAAGACACATTGTTCTACAATCCGGAGCTTTCGAGCCACATTTCAAATAATTGAAATATTATTATTGTAAATACACAAATAAACAAAGTAACATATTTAGTATAAAAACTAGAAAAAATTGTGATTATCGTATCTACAGCACTAGTTATTTATGTATTTACTGTGAAAAGAGAGCTATTTTGGGATAAAGAAGAGGATTTTGTGCCGAGCGCTAGCGAGTTACGAAAAAGCAACCGCATACCAAAATTGCTCCTTATAAAATACAAACAAACATTTTTATATGGTTTAAGATAAATGACTCTCTGGCGGAATGGTAGAGACGCCGACATCTAATAATTTTCAACAAAATTTTGTTTTTCTTGTTAAACTGCTACAATTAAAAGTGTCTTTAATAAAGGAATTCATAAAGCAGTATTTCTATGTTGGCTTATTATATATAAATTTATATAGAAATATTGTCTTATTTCTTAAATCTCTGAGAGTCTATCTGCTGCTTTATTGCAACGTTTGTTGGTTTTCAAGCGTTTTCTCTATGGAAAATACGCTCGTTATTCCAATTGTGCATGCATGCTAAATAAAACCTTATAACAGTTTGAGTTTTTGCAAAAATTCTTTTATCAACTATTGACCTATAACTTAGATTGCAATTGAAAAGAATCCACTTTCTTCTATAATCAGCAAAAAAATTAATATTATAAATTTGATCAATTTTAATTAAATAATAAGTATAAATGTCTTATTTTTGAAATTTATTATGCAATTGCTTGGATTTGAAATAGTAATGCCACTTGATTCCATTTGCTTTAGGTACTGTGATAGTTTGAGCAAATTTGATTATGTTCTGGGGAAAATTATCAACATGATTTGCGCTTTAAGCTTTTTGTATCACCGCCGTTCTCGGCCGCACTTCTACGAAAGCAATGCCCCGTCAATTTGCTTCCATTCGGTAGTTTTGGGTCCTCAACAATTATTGCTTATAAAAATTTTGGCTTGTAAGAAAAATGAGTAGACTATTATAACATCTAAAATTAGATATACAGAGTGTTGCTTTAATCTACTATAAATTTGAGTAAATTTTTGTCTCTAGACACAAAAAAAACCAAGAAAACTCTAAACCAAAAACAATAAAAGTAGAAACTTCTTCTACTTCTTAATAAAAATCAAAAAAAATCAAAGGCTTGATCAAAAATCTACGGAAAACCTCAACTTTACAATAAGAAAAAAAAAGGAAAACAGAATTCTACCACCAAATTGAGTAAATATTAGTCACGAGATTTAAAAAAGACAAAAAAATTCCAAACCTTAAACAATTGACGTAGAAACGTCTTCTACCTCTCAACAAAAAAAAAATAATAATCAATTTTAATTAAATAATAAGTATATGTCTTATTTTAGAAATTAATTATAGAATTTTTTAGATTTGAAATAGTAATGCCACTTGATTCCATTTGCTTCAGGTATTGAGATGGTTTGAGCAAATTTGATTTTGTGCTGTGAAGAATTTTCAACATGATTTGAAGCGCCATCTACCCAGTCGCTTTAAGCTTCTTGTATCACCGCCGTTCTCGGCCGCTTTGTGAATTAGCTTCCATTCGGTAGTTTTAGATACTCAACAATTTTGGCTTGTAAGAAAAATGAGTAGACTATTATAACATCAGATATACAGGGTGTTGATAAAATCAAAAATGCTTTAAGAGAAAAGGTTATTATCAATAATTTAAGACAAAATTTTGATAAGCAGGGCTGTTTATTGAAAAGATGCTTTTGAAGTAATTGTTGTGTTTTTTAATTCTAATTACCTGAACGTCAATCAATCTTAAAAGTTAGTTTAAGTTAAAACAACATCAACATCGGTTATGAAGTTGTTTTTTTTTGTTTTCGCAAACTTTTAGATTATAATAATTAGTTTAAAAGATGGGGGCAAGTCTGTGATATGCTATGCATGCCGGACATTTATGAGGTTGCGTCATCCAGGAAAAGCGCCGGGAATCTAAAAGGAACGCAAAGTATGGCCGATGTTGTATAAAACCTACTTTTCAAGGCAGTTAGTGACTTTGGTGAACCGAGGCCACATCAGCCATAAGCGCATTAATTTCAACATAGTTCGTTTACAGCAAAACATTTTGCTTTTGTTTCCCGAAATTTCTACGTCCTTCCCTTAAGTACGTTCTATCTAATCTGTACAGTTGCGGAAAGAGAAAAATCAAATAAAAAGAACTCCCAATTCAATAATTCGATGAGAGGCTATAAAAGATATCAGCGCCGGCTTAGCAGGTGGCAGCAAGAAAAGACCGCAGCTTTGCAGAAAGCCACGTACTGGACGCTTTTTCTGTCAAATAGGTTTCTTTTTATAATGGAATTTTTTTGTGTCAGAGCAATTTTGTTAGCGGTCAAATTTTACTTTTCGAAAATTATTGAACTTGACAGCAGCTTAAAGACGGAATTCTACTCAGATTATCTGCGAATTACATTTTAAACGAAAATAAAACTTTTTTTTCTCAAATCAGTCACATTCAATTTTATAAAAATCTGACCTGTAGTAAGCAAGCATCTTATAATATTTATAAGATTTTTTATTATTTATTAGAATTTGGCTGTCGTGCCTTTAATGCATGTTAATACTATTGAAGTTGAATTCATGAAGATGTGGCAGGTATTGATTGGGGTTCCGGTTCCTTGATACTCATTGCACAACTCGCTATTAAGTCGGCAGGAATTATTAAAGAGAGGGCAGATTGGAATTCCGGTTCTTTTATACTCATTATCTGAGGATAATTTATAGAGAGAGAACACATTGCACGAGTGGCTCATTAATGTGATAAAAGTGACTAAAGCCATTTAGTGATTGATTTTGATTAATGTGATGTTTTGTTAAATTGAGAGATTAATGAATAATCTCACAAAGCAAATGCTTAACCACACACTGATAGAATAGTGATAAAATACTGTTTGAGCCATGAACTGGCCAGGAAGGAATCCAGACTTGAGTCCTATAGAACATTTGTAGGACAATATGTGAGAGTAGGAAGGGAAAGGTAGGCAGAACTTTTACTATGTGCTGGGCTTACAATTTTGATAATATATATGAAAAAGTTAATTAAGCGAATAAAGCTCGCGGCGTTATGAAAATAAATCAAAGTAATCATTTTTATTGATATAATAAGGCAAATGCCGCATGTAGTGTAGATAAATATTTTCTTCTGTCAAAACTGAAATCATTGGTCTATCGTCCATGACCTCAGGCTTTTTAATTTCCGTTAGTAAAAGGAAACTCGAATCAAAGCTTGAGATTAAGCTCAAAATTTTATTTACGTTACACAAGTACAAACCTGGAAAAAATCAATAGAGCCGCCACGATGATATTAATTAAACGAAAACAAGTTTTTGCCAAACAGTCAACACGTTGGCTTTTTTTTTTCCTATTCAATGCGACAAAAATCAAAATAACTTTTCCGGCATCCCGGAGCGGTTGCTTCGCAACTGCTTTCTTGCCGAAACCGTAAAATTGTCTCAGCGATTATACCGAAGAACAAACAACAAAAATGCGCCAGCTTTACAACTTTATGTTTATTATCTTTACGTGTTTCGCTCCTAAAATTATCTATATAACCTAACTGTACTCCTATTAAGAAACGCTTACAGAATTCCCCCATAAAATATAATGAAGACGCCACTTGGAAAAATCTGCTCCAAACTAATTATTATAACTTATTTTAATGCATAGGATCATCCCTCTTTGTACTTTTTCGCAAAAATGTTTTCGAACATCTTCTGAAAGATCCAGGTAACAATATTAAATCCTTAAGAATATCTGAGCGCGGCAGTTTATTACACAACTGCGCTATTTTTGCAACAAGCTGGAGCTTTTTATGTAGAAAATAATTAATGACTTCCAACTTTTATCAAGAGTTTGTTTTCATGTTCACGTTCGGAGAACTTGCCACGTGAATATTTTTCATGTATATCGAAAATGTATTTTTCCATAACCATTAAAATATTTTGCTGCTGCTGCTGAAGGAAATTACTTCAAAGCACTGTTCTAACACTTTCCATTCCGAGATTTTTCAACATTTTTAGATGCAAAGCGCAAAACACTCAATGCAAGTGTGTAAAAGTGATTTTTGATTACTTAGTTTAACTCTAGTTCTGCCGACTTGATAGCAAGTTATGCAATGAGTATAAAGGAACCGGAACCCTTCAGTCAATCATAGTATACTTGCTCTAAACTACCAGTCAAAATACAAAGCACAAACAAATCTATTAACACTTTGAATACTTTTTCAAAATGATCAAATCAATAAAATTACTATGGATTATAAGTAAGGCAATCGCACAATGAGATGAACTCACTAAATAATAATCAACATGCACTGTAACCAATTATTCACAAAACACACTACAAACTATTCAACATCTCATCGACAAAATGAATAAGTAATATGGGCATCGATATACGCTATATACATGCTAGTATGTTTATGGTATAGGGATAAGAACATTCCATACATTTTCAACAAAAAATAAAAAATTGCTTAATGTAAGATCTACTGAACTTTACACAAAGAAGAAAATAGGAAAACAGAATTTTTTAATTTATTACCAATTTTTGTCACTAGAAAAAAGAGAAAAAAACTCAAAACCAAAAACAATAGAAGTAGAAACGTCTTCTACTTTTCAACAAAAAATTAAAAAAAACTAAAAAATTGCTAAAGGCTTGATCAGAGATCTACGGCCAACTTCAACTTTACAAAAAGAAGAAAATAAGAAAACAGAATGGCTTAATCTACTATGAATTTGAGCAAATTTCTGTCACTAGACTCAAAATAAGACAAAAAAACTCTAATCCAAAAACAATACAAGTAAAAACGTCCTCTACTTCTCAACAAAAAATTTAAAAAAAAATAAAAATAGCCGAAGGCTTGATCCAAGATCTATGGGAAACCTTACAAAACTTTACAAAAAGAAGAAAATAAGAAAATAGAATTGTTTGATCTAATACCGATTTAAGTACACTTTTGTCACTAGACTTAGAAAAAAACAAAAAAAACTCTAAACCAAAAACAATAGAAATAGAAACGTCCTCCACTTTTCAACAAAAAATTTAAAAAAATCAAAAATTACCGAAGGCTTAATCCAAGATCTGTGGCAAACATTACAAAACTTTACAAAAAGAAGAAAATAAAAAATAGAATTGCTTGATCTAATACCGATTTAAGTACACTTTTGTCACTAGACTTAAAAAAAACAAAAAAAACTCTAAACCAAAAACAATAGAAATAGAAACGTCCTCCACTTTTCAACAAAAAATTTAAAAAAATCAAAAATTACCGAAGGCTTAATCCAAGATCTGTGGCAAACATTACAAAACTTTACAAAAAGAAGAAAATAAAAAATAGAATTGCTTGATCTAATACCGATTTAAGTACACTTTCGTCACTAGACTTAGAAAAAAACAAAAAAAACTCTAAACCAAAAACAATAGAAATAGAAACGTCCTCCACTTCTTAACAAAAAATTTAAAAAAATCAAAAATTACCGAAGGCTTAATCCAAGATCTATGGAAAACATTACAAAACTTTACAAAAAGAAGAAAATAAAAAATAGAATTGCTTCATCTAATACCGATTTAAGTACACTTTTGTCACTAGACTTAGAAAAAAACAAAAAAAACTCTAAACCAAAAACAATAGAAATAGAAACGTCCTCTACTTCTCAACAAAAAACTTAAAAAAATCAAAAATTACCGAAGGCTTAATCCAAGATCTATGGAAAACATTACAAAACTTTACAAAAAGAAGAAAATAAAAAATAGAATTGCTTGATCTAATACCGATTTAAGTACACTTTCGTCACTAGACTTAAAAGAAAACAAAAAAAACTCTAAACCAAAAACAATAGAAATAGAAACGTCCTCCACTTCTCAACAAAAAATTTAAAAACATCAAAAATTACCGAAGGCTTAATCCAAGATCTATGGAAAACATTACAAAACTTTACAAAAAGAAGAAAATAAAAAATAGAATTGTTTGATCTAATACCGATTTAAGTACACTTTCGTCACTAGACTTAAAAGAAAACAAAAAAAACTCTAAACCAAAAACAATAGAAATAGAAACGTCCTCCACTTTTCAACAAAAAATTTAAAAAAATCAAAAATTACCGAAGGCTTAATCCAAGATCTATGGAAAACATTACAAAACTTTACAAAAAGAAGAAAATAAAAAATAGAATTGCTTGATCTAATACCGATTTAAGTACACTTTCGTCACTAGACTTAGAAAAAAACAAAAAAAACTCTAAACCAAAAACAATAGAAATAGAAACGTCCTCCACTTCTCAACAAAAAATTTAAAAAAATTAAAAATTACCGAAGGCTTAATCCAAGATCTATGGCAAACATTACAAAACTTTACCAAAAGAAGAAAATAAAAAATAGAATTGCTTGATCTAATACCGATTTAAGTACACTTTTGTCACTAGACTTAGAAAAAAACAAAAAAAACTCTAAACCAAAAACAATAGAAATAGAAACGTCCTCCACTTTTCAACAAAAAATTTAAAAAAATCAAAAATTACCGAAGGCTTAATCCAAGATCTATGGCAAACATTACAAAATTTTACAAAAAGAAGAAAATAAAAAATAGAATTGCTTAATCTTCTACTAATTTGAGTAAATTTTTGTCTCTAGACTCAAAAAAAGGCAAGAAAACTCCAATCCAAAAGCAATGGAAGTAGAAAACGTCTTCTTCTTCTTAACAAAAAATTTAAAAAAATTGAAATTGACAAAGACATGATCTAAGATCTACGGCAAACCTTACAAACCTCTACAAAAAGAAGAAAAAAATAAGAAAATAGAATTGCTTGATCTAATACCGGTTTAAGTACATTTAACCAAACTTTAAACCAAAAACAGTAGAAATAGAAACTTCTTCTATTTTTCAACAAAAAATTTAAAAAAAATCTAAAAATTGCTGAAGCCTTGATCAAAGATCTACGGCAAACCTCAACTTTACAAAAAGAAGAAAATAAGAAATGGAAATACAGCAAGCCTTATAGAACTTTACAAAAAGAAGAAAATAGCAAAACAAAATTGCTTAACCTACAATTAATTTGAGTAAATTTTTGTCTCTAGACTCAAAAAAAACTAAAAAAACTCCAAACCAAAAACAATACAAGTAGAAACTTCTTCTACTTCTTAACAAAAAATAAAAAAAAAAATTAAAACTACCAAAGGCTTGATCAAAGATCTATGGCAAACCTCAACTTTATAAAAAGAAGAAAATAGGAAAACAGAATTTTTTAATTTATTACCAATTTTTGTCACTAGAAAAAAGAGAAAAAAACTCAAAACCAAAAACAATAGAAGTAGAAACGTTCTCTACTTCTCAACAAAAAATTTTAAAAAATTAAAAAATACCGAAGACTTTATCAAAGATCTACAGAAAACCTCAACTTTACAAAAAGAAGAAAATAGGAAAACAGAATAGCTTTTTCTACCAATTTGAGTAAATTTTTGTCACTAAACTCCAAAAAAAGCAAGAAAACTCCTATCCAAAAGCAATAGAAGTAGAAACGTATTCTACTTCTCAACAAAAAATTAAAAAAAAATAAAAATTATTGAGAGCTTGATCAAAGATCTATGGCAAACCTCAACTTTATAAAAAGAAGAAAATAGGAAAACAGAATTGGTTAATCTAATACCGATTTGAGTAAATTTTTGTCTCTAGACTTAAAAAAAGACAAAAAAACTCCAAACCAAAAACAATAGAAATAGAAATAGAAATAGAAATGTCCTCTACTTCTCATCAAAAAATCAGAAAAAAGCTGTGGTTTCTTTAGAGTTGTTCTCACAGAAGTCTCGTGAGCGGTAAGAAAAAGAGTACAATATTTTCAAAACATATATCAAAAAGTTACAAAACTGGCAAAAGAAAGGATTTTGGCATTTTTCTAAAATATCAAAATCATAATAAATAATAACATGATAAAAAATTTTGAAAACAGGGAAAAAGTAGAAAATAGCCCTTAGGGAGTAAAAGTATCATTTTCAAAACGTCATCTAAGGGGAGAAAATAGCTTTTTCTATATACACCGTAGAAAAAATATTTTAATATTTTTTTTTAATTCCACTTAATTGAGCAGCTGATTTATAAATAAGTATTGTTATTGTTATCGGCGGAATATAAAAACAACAGACTTTTCTAAAAAATTTTAATACGTGTTTACTTTAGACGAGTTGCGGACTCTAAATTATGGAAATTACGGTTTGACTCTCACACAGCATTCTCAAAATAAATGTATTTTAATTTCAAATTTTGCGTGTGTGTTATCAAATGTATCTTGTAGAGAAAAAAATCAAATTACCGTTTGTTTCCTAAAACAACTAAAAATTGATTCGGCAAATAAACAACCAAAACAATGCTTATTTTTGTATCAATTCAAGAAAAAATTGAGTCAATAGAAACTCAATTTGTTTTTTGGCCACTCTGGATAAAAGAACAAAATAATATTTTATTAAAATGTCTAATTGAATTGAATTTAATTTAAGAATTATAAAGAGAAATGATTAATAAACGGTAACCAAATCAACACATGAAATTCAAATAGCTCAAATAAGATAAAAAAAACAATTTTTAAACAAAAAATATTATTGAGAAATTGACATCTCTCAGCAAAGACTGTGTCAAAAAAACTAGATTAATTGTAGACGTTTTGCACTCTATCGGTGAAATCATCATCAGGACAGTCAAATAAAATACCAAAGACTTTTTTAATAAATTTATTAATGTCATAAAGATCTTCGACTTTTGTAGCCTAAAAACTGTCGCTTAAGAAATGCTTTCAGTATTTTGCAATCTCTATATTATTAATTTATTATGAATACTGAGAGTCGTCCGCAGCACTAAGTATTGTGTCCATAATGTAAAACTTTTATAACGTTCTCGGAAAATAATTTTGCGTTTAGATTTTCTTACCAATTTGTTATTAGCCCGTGTGTACATTCCGGCAACAAATTTAGTTCAATTCCAAATCATTATTGCTATCACTTTCCACATTAATTATCTAATTTTTTGGAAATAATTACGAGATTATGGGCCAAAACTACAATTTTTTTTGTCATTTGTAATCAAAATCATTTAAATATGTTTTTTTTGTTAAATCTATGTTGATCCTGCCTAGATTTGTGAATTTTAACAAGATCACTAGGTTGTAAATGATACTTGACGTGTTTGGTCTCACTATAATAACGTGTAGGGTTCATTCCGGAGTAATCCGGTATAATCAGATTTGTGGACCAGGTGCGTTACAATGCGAGGCAAATCAACACTCTGCTGATGATATTTAATGAACCTTCGCTGAAGTGTTGTTAAACATGCATCGTTTCTGTTTATATTACGTACTTTACGGTTTTATGAAGCTCTTTGAATATTGGCCGATCTGATCGTTGCCATATCGAGTTTTGATGGAAATTATCGATCAATAACAACAAAAAATTCTGATGTGGTTTACAATTAGAGATCTTGTCACTTTTGCAGATGATTAGAATTTTATTTTGAGGCTAAAAAAAATATCGCAAAGTGACGTTTTATCTCTAATAGCCAATAATAAGCTGATTTTTACTTTAAACATTGTTATTTTAAAATAACACTTTTAAAATTATCCATTATAATGTAATGTTCCATAAACACTACATTAAAGAGTAAAGTTACATTTAACGGAAATTTGAAATAGATAATTTTTTTTCACTCACTCAAAGCAGAAAATAGTTTTTATAACATTTAAATTTCAATATGAGACTAAAAAACAGTAAATTTTTGGTAATATAAATGAAAATACTTCAAATTTTTCAAAGTAAAACGTCAAAAACAATAAATGTTGATAATTTGATTTGAGTTGTATGGTCTGTTTTTTATTGTAAACAATTTTTTGTCTTGAATTTCAATAGATTGAGATATTTTGAATATTATAAGAATTTTGTACAGATTAGTAATGTCTATTATAAGCATCACTTGTGAATGATAATTATGTAGGTATTTATTGAAAAACTTTCTGATAAAAATGTTTTATTTATTATTAGAATATTTTTATTTTTATTTACGTTGTGATACAACAATTTTAAAATTTGTGTAAATAGCTGACACTTATCACTAAGATTACGTGAGTAGAGGTGATTCCACGTCATTCAAGTTCCATAATATGGCAATTTTTAATGGAATAAGTCATGCGTTTAATCAAAAACTTAAAACTTCCCTTAAAAATGATTAAACTTTTATAACTCACCCGATATCCCATCGTAAGTCCACCAATTCTCCCAATTGTCACAGCCAACTAGAAAAGAAAAACATTATAAATATAAGGGAGAGTATGTGGACAATAATAATTCATATTGCAAAATCGGGCTGTTTTGTCGACGATGTTTCGCCCTCACATCGAGGGGATGAACAGTGCAGATTCAATTTATGAGAGACGCATTAAGAGATGTTCGGGAAAAGAGATAGAAATGGGGCTAGGATCGCTGACTCTAGTTCACATTTCCCCTTGTCGAAGAAGCGCAATCCAATTCAGCGAGAAGCTATAACCCGGACTCCCGCCGGCACAACGAATATTTTGCGACATTTGGGGAAGTTTTTCATCTAGCAATTTAACAAAGTATAAAACGAATCAACTTGTTATACGGCTTAACCCCGATCAGGACATTTTTTTATTTATTAGCAATTTTCTGCGAAAATTTCTAAATTGCAACGCTTCTAATGACCAAAACGCCCATTTTCTTCTTAAGCGGGGCTGCATGCACAAAAATAACTCGTTCAAATGATTTAAAACGTTAAAAAAAAAATAAAAATGCTAAAAAAAAGTAATAAAAAAGACTGTCAAAGCAAAAAAACAAGTAAAAAAACAAACAAAAGTGCAAGCTCTAACATAAAAAAAATAAATTTTATTCTTTAATAACTAAATTGACCTACCTTCAGTATAAAATTTTAAATTGCAAAGCTTCTAATGACTAAAACGCCCATTTTCTTCTTAAGCGGGGCTGCATGCACAAAAGTAACTCGTTCAAATGATTTAAAACGTTCAAAAGAACATAAAAATGCTAAAAAAAAGTAATAAAAAAGACTGTCAAAGCTAAAAAAACAAGTAAAAAAACAGACAAAAGTGCAAACTCTAATGTAAAAAAAATAAATTTTATTCTTTAATAACTAAATTAACCTACTTTTAATATAAAATATTTTTATTATTTGTTTCTGGTAGAAACTGATGAATACGCTCTCTTTCAAGAACTTTTGATTAATTTTTTGATTCGTTTTTTATAAAAGCGATTAAATAACTTGCTATATTGTAAAATATTTGTGCAGTTTAATGTGAATCTTAACATGCTGTATTTCGTCCACATTGAAGAAACCGCGAATCTTATTCTGGCGTTGAAGAAGTAACCCAGCAGCTTAAAAACTCAAATATTTACAAGAAATTAGGCCACACAGGCAAGCTTTCGTGGCTAAACATTTCTTCCGTGCCTTATTTGCTTTATAAGACACTTGTGTAATAAATAGCTATTATAGTTTTAGCTTTCAGCTTACAAAGATGTACGATTATTAAGCAGGGGAGCCAATATGTAAATAATTTTTAACTAGAAACAATAAATTTAGAAGCATGCTTACAAGATTGTACGCCTTCGTAAAGTTTAATGACTCGTAATGTCGCCATGTTGAAGATGAAACTTTTTAACCAAATTTTAGCTCTCATTTATTAAGTTTTTAATGATATCATAGATTTTATCAATTGTTTTTTTATCGACAAAAGAGCTACTTTTATGAAAAAAATGTGTTTTTTAGATCATATTACTGGAATAATGTGGAGAAATGTAATTTTTCTATATTATTTGCTGTAAATTAAAGTCATTTTTCCAAGATTACAAAGATAAATTTGAAGTCGGTTTCAAATGTCTTCTCTAATTTTTCTAACTGATCTTATCAGTCTATAATTGAATTGGATTTAAGATGGGAAAAGAAGGCACATCGATCGTCTTTTTTACGTCAGTTTCAAATCACTCTTCTCAGTAACTTCTCTGTTGTCGTTGGATTATATTTACTGCGCATTTTTCTAAGCCGTTCTTACAAGAAAATTCCCCTAAAACATAGCACTATCTGTCGTTACGGCGCCATATTCATCCCCCTGAACAATTTTGGCGCCGCGACGCTCGCAAAACTATTGTAACAAATGGCTTTAGTTCCGACAGCGGCACCAGTCTGGCGATTCTCTAGTCATAGGGAAAAACTTATACAAGTCTAACAACAATGAAATTTTATTATTGTATCTGGGTCAATCGACGTCGTGCTCCATCAAATCATGGCCGTTGAAAGCTGTGAAATAAATGTTTTAACAGAAATGTCAACCAGACATGTACGGTTCCTGAATATTTGATTTCAATTTGAAATTCAAATACGTACAGCTAGTGACAAAATGTACCTATAGTATATACAATACAATGCGGATTGGGAAATTGGAAAGTCACTCATCCACTTAATGAAATTTAATGAAAAGTTATGATATTATCAAAATTTGAAAATATTTTCGGCTGACAGTGAAAACTAAACAATTCTGTTGCTTGTTGAAACACTTCACTTGTTTTTTTGGAAAGATTTTTCAAAAATGGTAGAAAATAAAACAGTTTATGTTATAATTATTACCAGGACAAAACAGCAGTAGCAGTAATTCCCGATTGAAATATCAAGATCAAGTCAAATGTAGAGAATAATAAATGTAATAGAGAGTATTTAAAGCTTTTATTTTGTTGAACTCTTTACAGTTTCTAAAAATGAATCCATAAGTTTTATATGATCTAGCCACAATGTCGTTAATATGATTAGCAAATAAAAGTTTTTCATCAAAAGTGACAAAAGTGTTAGACGCTTTAAATTTATATTATAAATAAATAAATGAATTTTTTCTGCGAATGTAAGTCATAACAATGCATTTTGATAAATTAAGAGTAAGTCTGTTTTTAATACATCATAACGTATTCACATTTTCTTGAAGCTGGGTCTTGTAAAAAATCTTGAGATCATCTGCATATGGAAGTTTTCTGCATTCAATAGCTTGTGGTAGATCATTCATAAAGAGTAGAAACAGAAGTGGACCCAAGTTGGATCCTTGGGGTACACCTGACATTGGAGAGAAGCGTTCAGATGGACATTTTTGATATCTTTGATAAATATGATTTAAATAATTGAATTAAGGCAGAAAGAAACGCCAAGGTGTTTCATTTTGCATAAAAAGATAGCTTGCTCAACTTGATCAAACGCTTTTGTAAAATCTGTGTATATGACATGTAGTTGTTCATTATTGTCAATGCAGCTTCTTGTGCAAAACAAGTCAGGTTTGTTACGGTTGATTTCTTTGACATAAATCCATGCTGGGATGATGATAGATAATTTTGAAGACAAGGATAAATACGATTGTACAATACAATGTCATTAGTACTTCTTTTTTTTAATAGAGGGCAGACTACCAATTTTGTCCAGATGTTGGGAATTGAAGACGTACATAATATCAGATTGAACAAATAATACAAAGGTAGATAAAAAGTCTTTAATTAAATAGCTAGATATTCCATCAAAACCTGAAGTAAAGAAATTTTTTAAGTATAGAATTTTATCTTCCAACTAGCTGACCCGGCGAACTTCGTACCGCCTAACAGTCAATGAATGTCGTGTTACTTTTTAGCTGAACTAATTTAGGCTTTGATGAACGTAAAACAATGATACAAAATAATATATTTATATAGATAGAAACAAAAAAGTGTTTTATTATGATGAATGATGATGAAAACATACATACAGAATGAGAATAAAAATAAAAAAAAATAAAAAATAATAATTAAGTACTTCAAACTCATGTCAGAAAAAAATTATTAAAAACTATGTTGTGCAGATTGGGAAAAAAAATAAAGCTCGGATTAATGCATTAATAAGATTTTCATAGCACTTTGTGGTAAACAACATTCTTTGTTTTTTGATCAGGCGCAAGAACAAATAAAGCGGATGGTTTGCCGACACGTGAGCATGCCACGTACAATTGACCATGAGAAAAGCATGCATTTTCTAGATTGAGGCCACAAATAGTCAAGGATTGGCCCTGTGATTTGTTGATCGTCATGGCGAAGGCAAGACGAATTGGGAATTGAATTCGTTTAAACTCAAAGGGCATATTCGTTGGGATCATAGAAATCTTTGGAATAAGAACTTCCTCATCTTTAAATTTTCTTCTAAGAATCGACGCGTGCAATTTCTCGCAGATGATTGACTCGCGATATACCGTTGCTTAATTGCATTACGGCTTCCCTGGGAAAGATTAGATCTTCTAGGACGCGGCATTGTTATTAAAATGTGCACTCGCATAAAACCACCAAATATAATAACAGTGCCTGAACTTTCGAGACATAGACAATAGCTCAAAGAGTATATAACCACTACGTATGAATAGCTTATCAAAAAAAATGATAGACAACCTATAAAAAGACATTTACACTGTTGTTAACCTGTAGATTTTTTTTTCTTATACTTAAAGCCTTTACCAACTGATTTTTTATTCCCTAAATATAAAAAACCAGGCCATAACCTCCAAAAAAAAAATAGTTGTTACACTATTTGACAGTATTGGACAACAAATGTTTGACATGTAATCAACAAATCAGCATCTATTGAAATGATTAAGTATTCATTACACATATCGAGCTTTCATTGTTTTTAAGATGTATTCTGCTATTCGGAACGGAAACAAATCCAACAAATCAAAAACCATGGCAATCGGTCCAGCCGTTCTCGAGTTATAAGTGTTGTAACAAACACGACTTTTTTTTATATATATATAGATATCTTAATGATTACAATGTTATCAAAGTTAGGTTAAATAAAATCCAGATCAAGGTTGTTGTCAGGTTGGTTCTTCATAGATTTTATGTAGACACTTTTAAAATAGTCTCTAAATCCACTAACTGTATCATTTGGATTGCTAAGCTCGTTGTCATCATAATACATAACTCCAGGAATTCTCGTAGTTTTTTTTTTTAGAGTTGATGAAAGACCAAAATTGCTTGGAGTTAATGGAGAGTCCTGTTTGAATTTTTGCCATGTATTTATTATGGGAATTATCAATAAATGCCTTGGCTTGCGCACGGAGTGATCTAAACTTATTTTTTAAATTTTTTAAAGTATAAGATTTTTAATTTTAAACAATGAATAATTTCATGATTAAAGTATGAAGGAGATTTGGAAGTTGCACGGTTTAAATTTAGGAGCAGAATCGGTAAACAAATGATTAATATGATCGTAGAAGCGTTGACAGGCGGATTCAATTTCTTATTTTTCTTGTAAAAATTATCAGTTAGATGAATATAAAGAAGTGAACTGTATAATAATTCAAAAGTAGCTTTCTTAAAATTAAAAGTATTGGGATTCACAGTTAATAGAAAGCTATTTAAAGGTTTATTACAACAGAAAGATATATCAATTGTGGAATGATATAGGTCTTCAGAAGCAACTGGATTAATAGATTTGGTGACGACACAGGTAATGTTAGAGAATACTAGATCAAGGGTTTTAGGGTTAATATTTTAGACATAACTGAATTGTATATAATTGTAGTTGTAATATAATATATTCAATCCGAAAACGACTATATAAGATCCATTCTAAGATATTCGCGTTCAATCCAAAGGGTCTTGGGTTCGAATGAATCTAACTTTTTTTTGATTTTGTAATATAGCGCAATATGATGTATTATTGTAGCTAAGATGATTAGAAATTATAATGGACAAGACCTAAATAGCTCAGTTAGTAGAGAGTTAACAAGGTTTTGAGTTCGATTCCTCTATTGAGAATGCAGTTGTTCTTAAATCTGAACTGGTGAGATCTAGAGTGGCCATAGAGATTGAGGACCCACGAAGATTGACGGACAACTGAGTGCTACCAAATATTTTCAAAACATTTCTCGGTATTGGGACTCTTCCATCTATTCATGACTTACAGTAATATCAAACAATCTGACACTGACCTGACCTGACCTGACCTGTTGATTCGCCAAAGGCTCATGAGTCGAAGACGAATCTAGGATTGATGGTCTCCTCGATAGACCTATACCACCTATAAACGGTATAAGCTGTCGTGATAGAGGAGATGCTGTAAAAATAGATCAGATTGTAGTCGGAAGAATGTTTTGCACTTATTTTTATTAGTTTTGAAGCCTAGAATTATTACGAAGGCATAGTCGAATATTGGGCTGTTACAGATAAAGCCTTCAGAATCGATGTAGACACAGTACTATGGAAAAATTTAAACCTCCCCAATTTGGTAATGAAAAAATAAGCACAAATTATAATTTTTGAAAAATTTTATGTCTTTTTCGGTTGATTACTTTGGGGAAATCATATAAATTTTTAGAATTCTGCCTAGGTTTGAGTCAAATATCGTGGTACCCTCCTTGATTTAGTGTTGTTTTTATTTTTTTATGCATGCGCCAAATGGCTTGCTCTAGAAATAAAAAGCTATTTTGGAGTAATGGAAAATACAGTATTTTGCTAGCTTTTTTAGGGCGTTCTTAAATTTTTTTTCGTGTGCCGAAATTTTGATGGTCTACAGATATTTCGTACTTTTGGGCTGCATAAAAATTAATGCTTTAGAATCTTTGGATCTTTTTCGAATGCTTACCTTTGAGAAAAAGCTCAATTTGTAAGATTCTGTCTTGTTTTTTGCAGACGTTTAATGTCCTGGTTCAGCAGTAAAAAGCTATTTTGGGGTGTGTAAAAACAAGGTATTTTGTTAGTTTTTTAGGTAATTTTCCATTATTTTGAGAGATTTTAACGGTTTTTTCGTGTGCCCAATTTTCGGTGGTCTCTACAAATTTGGGAACTTTTGAGCTGGATAAAAATTAATAATTTTTGAGACGTTTTGGACTCTTTTCGGTTGTTTGCTTTTGGGCAAACAGCTAAATTTGTAAGATTTGCCTTGTTTTTTATGACGCCAAATGTCCTGGCCTAGAAGAAACATTTTATATACTATACTACCGTCACCAAATCATCATTATATTCTAGATTCTAGTCCTGATGACGTCTCCACCAATGAAGAACGTCAAAAATGTAGAATTTCAACACACAGCCCCTTCCCAAAAATGTAGTTTTTTCAAAAACTTTAAATACTGCATTTTACCCGTTTTGACAAAATTATCGTTGTGCAAAAATAGACTATAAGAACCATTCTGTTTATAATGTCTGAAACTATAGTTTAAAAAAAAACAGACATAGAAGACCTTTCCGGAGTTGCTATACTCTACTTTTTGGCAGAATCGGCGTTCCGCGCATTGTAAAAAACCCTCCATATAATATAAGAACCAGAATCTGCTGCCATTTTAACTCCTAGTAGTGTCAGTGTCAATAAACTGTTTATTATTATTATTATTATTAAGTAGCTATCCAACAGGATAAACCCATTTACAGGATAGGTAGGCAAGTATACTCTAGTGAAATGTGGTGCCATATTGCAAAAGGCAGCTTAAGCACACTGCCTTCCCATTAGGGAACTGCCATTTCACTAGTTGCTAGATGGCAAAAGTATAAATAAGCTAGAAGCGAAGCAACCATAAATGGCCATAAACAAACAATTAGAAACATAGAGACAATAAGAACGCGACAAGAGTGTAGAAAAACTGGTTGAAAAACTCAAGGAATCAAGCAAAATAAGAAAAGGTAATTCAGGGAAATTAATTGATTAAAATTACCACATTATGACCGAGCTGACTTTGTATGACGCAAAATGACAGAGAGAATAACAGACCATTTATCAACAAATATGTCGCATTCTGTAGAAATCCGGTTAAACATGATACACATTGAACGACTCGGAGATCTTAAAGCAATATTGGTGTTAGGTTTTGAAACAAAGAAAAACCGGTGCTGTCGAGAATTAAATTGCGGAACCCACAGTTGAATTTGAGATAGTAATTCAGAACACAGAATTGTGTTACTAAGTATCTTATGTAAAAAACTAACTAGGTGCACAGTGCGACGCGTTTCCAATGAACAGAACTGAAATCTATCACATAAAATATCACTTTCGATTCCGTGAGATGGATACGACGAATCCTCCTTGAAACATAAGTACTTCAAAAATTTTCTCTGTATGCGTTTGACCTGTAAAGAGTATTTGGCATAAAAAGGTGACCATATTACAGAAGCGGATTCAAGACGCGACCTAATCAGGGCACAGTATAAAACTTTTAGACATTGCACCGAATCGAGATTTTTGCAAGACCTGATTACAAAACCCAGCATTTTAAGGGCATCGGCGGTTATACAATCAATGTGATTCACAAAAGATAGTTGTGAGTCAAAAGTGACACCTAAGTCCTTTATAACTGCAGCCCTAATTAAGACATCTCCATTAATAGTGTAGTCATAGGTAATTGTCTTAGTTCTTCTAGTGAAAGATACAATTTTGCATTTGCCGATATTCAGAGACAATCCATTATCACAACACCAGTTGGCCAGAATATGCAGGTCTTTTTGAAGACAGAGACAATCGGATAGAGAATTAATTCTGGCATATAACTTCATGTCATCAGCATACAACAGGCTGCTACACGACAGAGAAGAAACAATATCATTAACAAATAGAAGAAAAAGCAATGGTCCCAAATGAGAACCCTGAGGCACTCCCGAGGTAACGGTAAACCTTCTGGAACTGAAGCCGGCTTAATCTACATATTGAGCCCTACCAACCAAATAACTTTTGATCAGACACACAAAGTCCTGATTAAAACCGTAATAGTCCAGCTTATTGAGGATAGCATCATGTCCTACTTGGTCAAAAGCCTTGGAGAAGTCCGTATAAACAGTGTCGGCTTGAGATCCTTCATCAAGAGTTGAAGCTAGAAAGTGGACAAAACAGGCCAGGTTAGTAGTAGTGCTCCTCCCCTTAACAAATCCGTGTTGTTTCTCAGATATGATATTTCGCACATGATGGTACATAAATGCATAGACTACAGACTCAAACACTTTAGAAATCCAGGACAAAATTGTAATTGGACGGTAGTTTATAATTTTATCTTTCTCACCAGTCTTAAATATTGGGCAAATTTTACCCAGTTTCCACGCACTAGGATATTCCCCATTTTTAAGTATGAGATTAAATAAGATCGACAATGGCAGCACTAAGACATTCGCGCAGTCCTTGACAAAAAATGCAGGAATACCATCAGAACCTTGACTCATGGTAGGTTTCAACTTGTGTATGGCCCTAACAATGTCATCGTCTGAGATGCATTGGAGGGTGAAGAGATTAGATGCCGAGAAGACATTGGCACTGTTGGTTGGAAAACTATTACCATGGATAAAGGTACTTTCAAAATAAGAAGCAAAAGCATTGACGATCTCATACGGAGTGCTCAAAGTATTATTAGCTCTGTCATACATAGCACCCGGTATTCTACTTTGTTTCCTTTTTAAATTAACGAAAGACCAAAATACGCCTGCGTGGAGCGCAATTCAACCTGACGTCTTAGATCTTTAAACTCTTCAAAATAACATTGCATTTTGAATCTCTTATATTTTCTGAGGGCCACTTCTTTCAGTTTAATCAGATTGACAATATCCTTATCAAACCACACGGGGTACTTGCGACGAAAAGGTTTTCTAAGAGGAACATAAATGTCAAACTGATCAAAAAGCAGTTGGTAGAAGTGAGCACAAGCATCATTAACATTATCAATATTCTTTAAGCTGGTCCATTCGATCAGAGTCATGGCATTATATAAACCCGTAAAGTGTGCTTTGCGAAAGTTGTATCGCTTTTCAGTCGAGTTTTCACGAAAGTTAATTGATCTAAACTCACCAAAATCGCAAATACAAAGTAAAGCAGGGTGGTAATAGTTGACCATTAACAAAGGAGAATCGTCGCGCTTAATATCACAATTAACGTTGCCAATAGCAAGATCCAACAGTCTACCATCTTGGTTAAAGACACCGTTAAGTTGCGTTAAGTTTAAGACGTGTAGGAAATTATATATATAAGAACTTTTATTGTCTAAGAACTTTATATATATAAGAACTTGTTTATGTTTAGCTAATGCTTTTGAATGCAAAGAAAATGTGTAACTATTATATAAAATAGCTTCCACTTTTCGTAAAGTTTGTTGTATTGCAAAAAGTTTAAACAAATTGTATATAAAAGTTTCCTTACGACTCTCACGTGAGTTTTCATACAAATGACAAGTTGCAACTTTCTTTCAGTTGAGTACTCCAACTCCAAGTGTAAAGCTAGGTTAAAACTTAAGAATGAAATTTCTTAAGTGTGGCAATAGAATGCAATAGTCGCCACAATTTGCCTAAAATCGCCTCTTCGTGAAACTTTGCTCATCTCACGGCGTATTCCGTAGGTAAGGAGTAAGTAATAAGACAGGGCCGAGAAGATTACTTATAGATCGATGGCAACCCGGCCCTGGCATGCTAATATCACAGTATGCAATTCAAATTAGGGTGAGAGTTAACGAGGACTTGATTAGCACGTCTACTAAACATTGCGGTGTCCCGATATCAAAGCACTAATAAGATGTCAGGTTGACATAATTCAATGTACGTATTAAAAATACCAAAACTTTTAACAATGTCGAAGATCATACAATCTTTACTCATTATACAATAATCTACATAAATTTGACAGCATTTGTTAGTTGACGATTCTTCTTTAGTAATGCTTTTGTTTCAGTTACAAACAGTTAGATAAAGTTTCAAGCTATTGTTTTATGTTACAAGCTGACTCTTAACCAAACAGAAACTGCTACAACCAAATCTTGTTGTGAACTACAACCCCGGTATGTACAATTATTTAGATAATAGGAGGCTGTGGCAGACAAAATCAGAGTCTTTGCTTGATTCGGTGGTGTTAGTTTGACATCCGTTTTTTGATTTCTGTCAAATTTGTTAGCTATCCGTTTTTCAAACAATGCATAAGTATTTAGAAAACTGATACTTTGGCTTATTGACAGGTACTATACCATAAGCCATGCAAATATTTTGTGAGTGCATCATGCGCAACATTTGCCATCACCTCCGAGGCTACTAGCAGCCCACACTTCTACTTTTCCTAAATATCCTAACAGTATTTTTGACCATATTAGGAAAATCTGCTTCTAAAAAGACCACATCCGAAGACCGTTGTCAATTTAACTGTCAATAGTGTCAGAAATTGTTTATGTTTATATAACTCCACACAAGCACTAGAATCTCTAATGTGACATGAATGGCTATGGAAACCAAGCTTTGCGCTCTAAACCAGACGGGATTAGAGAAAGTTTGACAATCAAAAGTATGGTTGGAATAAATTGATAAGTCTTGCTAACACCGTTGTTCCATAACATTGTGTTGTGTAAACGGAACATTGGTTTAACCAATAAAAGGGGAGTGTTTTAAATGCAATTCCACTTTGTCTTGCCAATAGCCAAAGCATATAGTGTATAAGAAGCGTTTTATCTTCTTGTGTGAAAACTATTATGGTTTGAAAAGGGCTAATCAACAAGTTTGACCGAAAGCACCTAAACTTAATTAAAGCTTTCTGCTAATGAAATAAAGAATCCAAATCTGTCTTGCTTTTAAATTTCTATCAAGTGAAAGTTTTTAAAAGTTGAGGAAGAAATGACAGTCTGAACGATCTAGATGTCTCAACAATCTCAACGATCAGAACGGTCTCAACGATCTGAAGAGTCTCAAAGGTCTGAACGATCTCTACCGTCTCAACGGTCTGAGCAATCTTAACGATCTCAATAGTCGCAACAGTCTTAGTCGTCTCAACGGTCTGAACGGCTTCCATGGTCTGAGCGATCTTAACGGTTTTAACAGTCTCCACCGTCTTAACGATTTTAATCGTTTCAACGATCTGAACAGTCGCAACGGTCTAAACGGTCTCTACCGTTTGGAAACATTTTAAACGCGTTGAATCAAGCCCCGAGTTTGATTTAGTTTATGACAGACAGTCTTTCTTTATCTGAATAATTCTGTATCACACAATTCATTGGTCTGGATGTCAAAAAAAGGCAGAGCAACCAGAACTTGTCTTTGTTGATCTGACAGCAGCGTTAGATGCGGTTTGGTAACGTAGTTTAGCGCTTGTGAGCAAACAGTCAGACTAGTAGAAAGTATAATGTTGAACAAAACATTCAGAGGTACTAAAGTGAAAAGCTTTAGGATTATCCCGTTTGACAGCTGCGTTATCTACAACAAAATACTGCTCTTCTGTACAGTTAAACAGCAATCGCATGACAAAAATTAACGAGCAATTGAACACATCTAAGCAAATTACTTACAGAAACTGCCAATTTCTTAGTTTGCAATATTATCTAACAATGCGCCGCTAGATCTGCGCATAAAAAGTTACAAAGAGTTCTTAATTTGGCCAAATTATTTAAGTGGGCAATAACTACCCATCGACATTTTATAAGAATCCTGAGAGTTTGTGGTCAAACGATGTAGAAACAATGCGACAAAGCTTAATAGTATAAAGTTGAGATTCCTGCACTGCGCGCCACAATGGCCACAATGGCGCGCAGTTTAGAGTTCTCAAATTTCTGCCCGTGTAGTGTATACTAGTTTTCTTGCTACTCCAGTCGAACGTACGTGGTTTCGGCTGCGATTCCACGGCAGAAAGTGCAGGAATAAATTTTTACTCTCGCTTTTTTCGAGGGCGCGCGGATAGCTCTACCAGTGCATGAAAGATACACTTTCTGCCGTGGAATCGCAGCCGAAACCACGTACTTTTGACTAAAGTAGCAAGAAAAATTTATTTACAAATAACCAATAAGACCCTTTACAAGCTGTAGCTGGTTTGAACATTTCTAGAAAGTGATAGTGTCAAATTAGCCGCTTTTGAGATCTAAAGATGGTTGCAGAGCTATTGCACGGATTGTCATCTGTCAAGACTCAAATGCGATTTTGATAAAATTTATTGTCTGATATCTGTTGTTCAGGAATGGTTACCTACAGTAATTTTAGCACTAGTAAAGTTTTTTCAAAAAGTCTGTCTTGTTTATAACTAATCACTGCCGAAGCTCTTTAAAATGAAAATTTAATACAGAAATGTTGCTTCTGCAAAATGAATTCGTACGAAAGCTACATGCAATAAACAGAAAATCTAATAATATCAGATTAATATTTGTTTGAACTTTAGTATTTGAAGATAGAATTATTAGAAGTGCTCATTAGTAGTTGTAAAAAAAAGAATGTTCTTGGCTTTCAGCGTTTTTACATAATTGCAGAAAAGTTTTTCTTAACGTGATATCAAAGGTCAACACAAAAATACTCCGCTTGTTTCAAAAACCAATAATTCTTACAAAACAGCGAATTCAAAGGTTTTTCCGCGATCTGCGACTTCTCGCGTGTAATTCGGTAATCAATCTTACCACTAAGAGCACCATTAACACTGGCAGCACTCTGAACTTTTATTATTCACTTTAGTGACAGCGTATTTCAAGTTTTTCATCATCATTTTTTATTTGTGGAGTTTGTGCTTGCATTTAAAAACATTTTCTCGGTTTTGGCGTGATGTTCAATCATACGTATACAAAACACAAAGCAGAGGTTAAGCTAAGTGTGTGGAAGGGTGATGCTGAGCCCTCCATTTGGTTTTCCGATTCAAATTTTGTTTTTTTAAATGACAAATATTAAAATTTCGTTGTTCTATATAGGAGATTTTGTGTAGATGTTGTAAATTGAGAGAACTGCCTTGCAGTTCCGCCCTCAAAATGCTACAAACTACGTGCACTTTGTAGATGCTGAGTAGGAAAACAGTGTCAGTAGCAGCTTTTGTAGCTCAAACTTAGCGCGCTACTATCAATTTTTCCATTTGGATCTCAATTAGCCCAGGAAACGGTAAAAGCGAATTTAGTAAACAATATCAAGGGGCATCGTAGTGCGCCTTTGTGTTGCGTTATTCATGGCGTCGTCCAGAACCATTGTCCCACCTGTCCTCGCCATACCGCGCTCAATTAATCACTGCCCGTTTGATGGATGATTTTATTCTGCCCTCTTCATCGAACTTGACGGATTTGAACAACAACCAAAGATTTTGCATATAATAAGCGCACATTCTCGTATCTAGCCGATCGAATCCACTCCATAGCCTACTTTAATATGAATTGGCGGCTACTTGAAAGTAGAGCGCGAATATAATTTATTTAGGAATAAATTGATTTGTTCCGGGTCCTCTCTTTTCTGGTTGCGGTCACTTTGGCTAAATTAGATTCTAATCCAATTAAAAGTTTGCCAAGGGTTATCAAGCCCCGACAAGACCGACCACTGCCAGTCTCCACTCCCATCGTGAAGAACAACTGAACTACATAAAACATTGATGAGTGTGTGTGTGTGTATGTGTTCAGGTTTACATTCCCCAAAAAGATAGAACGGTTCAAGCTTCTACAACACTTCATCCGGTCAATCTTTATTTTATTTTATAATAATTTATACTCATATTAAATTAATATACGTCAATAAATAACTTAATAAATGCCATTTTAAGTTGGAGAAGAGAAAATAGGTCTTAGCATCCCTGAAAAGGTTGAGTAGCAGTTAGTGAACTGAGAGGGGTGAGGACGTTCGGCAAAATGTCTTCGAGCGGTTGGTCGAACCTATAAACTATAGTTTATAACTGAAGTACGGTCTATGTGGCGTTGCATCTCAGACTGTTAGATTGTACTTCCATGACGTCTGTTAGAACTTACAGATTGCTATCTACTTCCTCAAAAAGTTTAAAGAGACACAGTGATAGGCTGAAGCCCGTTAACCGCTACAGTTATGTTCTCGGAAGGTTGTGGATTTCTCTTTCACTGGCATGACAGAGGAATGCGTAATGTCCTTAGATTTTTCACATTATTCCTGAACAATCTATTGCTACCGGGGGGTAAAGAGTAGGATGACCCAGCCCTGGAAGTAGTACTTATTTGGGAAGAAAATTTCTTGAAAAAAAGTCGCTTTAGTCTTTGCTTGACTTTTAATAATAAAAGGTGCTTCTTTCCCTCGGGGAGTAGCAGAGGAAATCTTTTGGCTATGGCCAAATAAAACACCCCTGGTAAAGTAAGACTGCACATGAGAGGTGAAAGCTGTGACTTGATATAAGCAGTGTGAACACTTGGCGCGAGCTCTTTCATTTCCATCTACCAATAGGTGTAGATCTTACTTATCTTAATTCTACTTAACTTAATTATTATTATCTATCCTAATTCTTTTGATGAGAGAAATTAGTCTTTAAGTTCTCCGGTAGCACTAATTCGTGTAATTTGACTGAGGCCTAGCGACACCGGCCACGTTGCTCCCGAACTAGGTGCCGAAGCAATGAAGACATCATTGACAACACGAGGCTTAAGAGAAGAAGTGAAGATTAGGTCAATCAAATCCATGAAAGTCCTCTGTACCTAGTGATGTCTCCCACTAGCAGTTCGAAAGAAAGAAGATTCTGCGCCCCCGGTGAGAAGAAAAGTCACTACCGATTTTGACAGAAAATAATTTTTAAAGCCAATAAGAAAACCTTAAAAATTATTACAGTAACGCCTTTGGTCTGAAACGCATGTCTAAAACATGAAATACTAGCTCTGCCTTGCGGTTATACCCGTCGCAGAATGGACACAACGGTCAATGACGTCTGCCAGCGTTTGGGTTACAAATTGCAAATTAATACAAAATTTGTAACTGTGGTTAACAAAATATTGTTTATTATGTACACTTTTAATTAACATTGAAATAAAAACAATTAACGCTAGTTAAGGATATTGAATTTATTTTAAAGCTTAATTTGCCGTTTGTTCAACTTTTATAAGTCAGGCGGTCTATAAAATGCAATATTTCCTAAATTACAACGTTAAGATGGAATTTTATAGACCTCTAAATTAATTGGAACGCAATAAAAACTGCATTGTTTGAAATTAAAAACAAAATTGGCTACGGGACTGATGAGTTTAAATCAGGCCAAAAAATGTCAGCACATTTTCTTAATTTGTGCGTTTTGACTTAGAATCTTTAAATTTATTACTAATAGATTTTTAGCTGGATTTAACAAATTAACCTAACTTCTATAAAGCGTACTACCTATGAAATAGTTTTAAATTTAGATTAGTCTAAATTCTGCGCTCAGCAGGAAAGTTATGTTTTATGTACAAACTTTTCCCATGTGACAATTACCTTCTATTAACGAAGAAAACGCATTTACCTATTGTCGTACAAACACGCCTCTGATATAATTTATCTAAGATTTATACTAATTAGCTTGTTTTAATAGATAATAAATGGCAAAATTTTGAAAATTTTAAATGTTATCATAGGTAATTTTATAATTTTTCCTAAAAAACACCAAATGGGAAAATTTTAATAAAAATTGATACAAATCCTAGCAAGTAAGATAGCCACGAGACTATCAAAACCCAAAAATTTTATCTTACCCCACAAAAACGATGTTTGTGGGGTAAGCCAAGACTCCCACTCGCCTTCGGCTCGTGCAGCAAACTTTCAGACTCGTGCAAAATGTGCATCTAGGTGCATTTAAAGGTTTATAACACATAAACAAATCAACAAGTAGTAGACATTAAAAAAAATACAGATCTCGAGGCACACACTTCTGCCTCACATAATGATGTCATTACAACGAGAGAAGTTTGAGCAGCTGGAGGTGCTAAGCAACGATTTATCGCCTTTTCAGGGAAATTCTCGAATAAAACTCACACATTTCTTTAAACTTTATTTCCCTCTTAGAAAATATTCTAATGTTTAATTAAAAACAGTTTTCTTTTATTTTTTTTTAATTTAAATTAAATGGGTGTCTTAATCAGTAGGTTTATGATAGCAAAAAGTGGAACTGACAGAACAAACAAAATAGCTCACTTTTATTAAATTTAAAATTAATCAAATAAGCTATTTTTTTTTCAAAAGCTTTAATTCCGCGAATTGGTAACACCAGCTTTATTTATAAAGTCAATATTTGCTTGCTGCGTCAGATAACTAATTAGTAGCAGCTGAAGAGGCTCTCCATAGATTTCGCATTTTTTTTTGTTTATACCTATTCAAACAAAAAAGTGAATTTGTTTTTTATTTGCTTAACGAGAAATAGTCTATAATAGGGTAAAACTATCTAATAGTTGACGCTTCAAAAACTATACAGAGTGTATCAGTAACAATTTTCCTTTTCGTAATGCTTGATTCAGAAAATGACAACTGAAATGTTCCTTCTTACCCAGATAGGGTGTTTTAGATAGACACACTTCCAGCAAGAATAGAAAAGAAGAGATATAAGGAAAAAAAGAAAATAATTGACAAGAAAGACTAAAAGAACTAACAAAAGTGTGGAAGAGGGAAAAGTTTCCTCTGGAGGCGACGAAAAAGATAATAATCCCAATCCACAAAAAAAAGAGAAAACTACAAAGTGTATGTTGTGTGTGTTGCTGAGAAATTGACAAAAGAGTTAGAGAGAGTGGGAGGATTACCAGACTGGCAAGCGGGATTTAGAGAGAGAAGAGGTCCGATAGACTGTGGTAGGGAGTGAGATAGAAAAGAAAAGAGCGAGAGTATGTCAAGTATTTGTAGATTTAAAAGCTACGTTTGACAGGGGTCGAACGCGGTCTAATTACTTTATTTGCTTTTTGACTTTTTAAATTTGACATTATATTGTCAGTTGCCATAATACATAATTAAGTTAGATTGATATTTTAGAAACCTTTTTTCGCTTTTTGTTAAAACTTTTAAAATTCGGTTAAATTAAGCCCTTGTTTGCAATCAGTCCAAAACAAATTAAGAAAGAAATAAATAGCACACTTGAAAACCTAATTAACTGTAAGACGAGAAACCAAAAACAATTAATTAAATTGCGATTTAGAAAATGTAAACTGAGCGATAAAAAGTGTGTAAACATTTTATTGTCTATCGACGATTAATTTAAGCAAAATCTAGACTAAAATAACATGCAATTTGTAATGTAGAATTATAATCACCTTATGTAATTAGTAATATAAGGTCTAAATGGTGGTTTGCGTGACAACCCTTCGCTGGATTTCCATTTAATTAAAGGAGCCTGTTTGTTCATATAATAAAGAGACGTTAATCACATTTGAATTCTCAATAAATGTTTTACATATTTTATTAGGTAACTGTACGACTGTCAATCCCTAAAATATTCAAAAGTTAGGAACAATAAATAAATTAACAATATTATTAATAAATAGCAAACATTCTGAAATTTTACAGGGACAAGCTTCTTTGGTCTATACTGACTCTGTTTTCTTGATTTTGTCAGATCTAGTGAAATATTCACTTTACTCTATGGTATATTAAACATTCTATAGTATTTTCAAAGTGGAAGTGTAACAAAATCTCCTGCTTAAGCTTGCCTAGCCAGCCAATCAACGCGCTTTCTGCTAGGCCATGTAATGGTTCAACCAATAGAAACGCTAATACTTCCAATGACGCAATCTACATACGCCCTTTTTTCTCTACATCCAACTTGAAGATACTTAAAGGAAAGCATTAGTATAATTATAGTATAATGCAACACATTTTTTTCTAAAGCTTTGCAAAGTTAAGAAAAGCCCAAAATACACTCTTTTCAGATCATTATCTAGTTTGTTTGCAAAAAAAAATGACGTGGCAATCAAGTTATCACATCATATCTGTCTCAAAATTATCATATCTTTTTTTTTGAGTAACGTAACACATGTACAAATCAGATTTCTCAACTTTGATGTAAGAAGCTTTTAATTACTCTATATAATGTGCTTTTTTCTTTGTAGAGTGTCATATTATTAGTTTTCCACAATCATACAGTTAAGATGGAGTGAAATATGTGATATAATTTTCTACTAATATAATATGGAAAACTTTTTTCTTCGTAGATTGTCATGTTATTAATTTTTCACAATCACATAGTATTGAGAAAACAGTTAAAATATGTGATATAATGTTCCACTAAGCATATAATATGAAATCTTTTTTTTTCGTAGATTGGTCATGTTATTAATTTCTCACAATCATATAGTATTGAGAAAACAGTTGAAATGAAGAGAAATATATATGTGATATACTGTGCCACTAAGCATATGATATGAAAAATTTTTTTCTTCGTAGATTGTCATGTTATTAATTTCACACAATCATATAGTATTTGAAAAACTTGTTGAAATGAAATAAAATATATATGTGATATAATGTTTCAAAAAGCATATAATATGGAAAAGTTTTTTCTTCTTAGATTGTTATGTTATTAATTTTTTACAATCATTTAGTATTCAGAAAAAAGTTGAAATAAAGCAAATGGTATAGTGTTCTACTAAGCATATAATATAAAAAAACTTTTTTCTTCGTAGAGTGTCATGTTATTAATTTCTCACAATCATATAGTATTGAGAAAACAGTTGAAATGAAGAGAAATATATGTGATATAATGTTCCAGTAAGCATATAATATAAGAAACTTTTTTATTCGTAGATTCTCATGTTATTAATTTCTCACAATCATATAGTATTCAGAAAACAGTTGAAATGAAGAGAAATATATATGTGATATACTGTTCCACTAAGCATATGATATGAAAAATTTTTTTTCTTCGTAGATTGTCATGTTATTAATTTGTAAAGAAATATGTGATATAATGTTCCACTAAGCATATAATATGAAAAACTTTTTTCTTCGTAGAATGTCATATTATAAATTTCTCACAATCATATAGTATCGAGAGAACAGTTGAAATAGAGAGAAATATGTAATATAATGTTCTACTAAGCATATTATAATATAAAAAAACTTTTTTCTTCGTAGAGTGTCATATTATTAATTTCTCACAATCATATAATATTGAGAAAACAGTTGAAATGAAGAGAAATATGTGATATACTGTTCCACTAAGCATATAATATAAAAAATATTTTTCTTCGTAGAGTGTCATATTATTAATTTCTAATTTCTCACAATCATATAAGATTGAGAAAACAGTTAAAATGAAGAGAATATAATGTTCCACTGAGCATATAATATGAAAAATTTTTTTCTTCGTAGAGTGTCATATTATTAATTTCTCACAATCATATAGTATTGAGAAACCAGTTGAAAGGGAAAGAAATATGTGATATAATGTTCCACTAAGCATATAATATAAAAAACTTTTTTCTTCGTCGAGTGTCATATTATTAATTTCTCACAATCATATAGTATTGAGAAAACAGTTGAAATGTAAAGAAATATGTGATATAATGTTCCACTGAGCATATAATATGAAAAAGCTTAATATTTGAGATTGATATAAAATATTTTTATAAGTTTTCTCCCCGGGTGTGAAAGACGTTTAATTCTAAAAAGATATCAAATACAGCGAGCTAGTATGACAGCTTTAGTACTTTACAGCAGCATTATTTCTCGTAGAAAAATAAAAGACGTGATAAATCCTTCATAATATAAATCGCACGCTAACCAAGCCAATCATTCTTTTATCCCCTTTGTTCTTGTAAAAAGACTTTCAACGATGTTTAAAATAAATAAGTCGTCGTCGATTTGCGTTCCATTCTTGCGTTTATCTTAAAAAGAAGATTTCTCCAGAAGGAAGAGCAGCGCATTGATTTATAATGAGAAGTCGATAGTTTGCCGGAATTTATTTCGACGATTCAATTAAAGCGAATTGGTTGTTGGGAAAATCTCTGCAATACTAAATTAGTATTGCAGAGTGTTGTATATGCATGACTTGTATTGTGCAGTAAATGTGAACATATGGTCAATTGCCATCTGTGAACATATCTCTATTATGTTGTTTTCATTGCAAGAATATGGTAATTGAAATAGGTGCTTAAATATTTATTTGTTTATCGTGCTTTACTGAATTATTCACAAAATTCAAATAGCTCTCTATCTATACAAAACTACATTCTATTAGAGAATAACCACAACCTTAAACATTCCTGTTGAAGTCAAGATTAGTTAGTAGTGACGTAGTCCAAATTTGAGACATTGAGACAACAGTACAAAAAAAAATATCAAGATCAGAAATGGATCAGATCAACCATCTGTTTGACATCTGTTTACCCCAAGCACTAAATCTTCCAAAACCTATAAGTACATAAATAAAATGTGCTGGAAGACGTATTTAGTACTTAGTGCTTCTTCGTTCAGCAAAATCAGCTGCCCTTTCATCTGTCAAAAAAGTGAAGAAACCATAAATCTGGTAACAATCAAATGTTTCATTTTCTAAGTGGTTTACCATCAGTCCAAAAACGCCCAAAATTGCAAAACTTTCAGCAGAAACAAGAACTCTGTAAATCGTACCAAAACTTTCTAGAAAATGATTTGAATCAATTGAGATAATTTAGGAAATTTTGCTGCTTATCCATCTGTCGAAGAAGGAAAGAAGACATAAGATAGTGCCGACTTGTAACGACTCAAACAATCAAAAAACATCTCAAACGGTTCAAAAATAGCAGAAATTCTAGCAAAAACAAGCGTTCTGTAGATTATGGCAAAACTTTCTAGAAGATGATTTGGATCAATCAAGACAATGCATGAAGCATTGTCTTGATTGAGCAAAGTTTGCTCTTCGATTGAAGAAGTAAAGAAGACATAAGTTGGTGCCAACATGTAACGTTTCAAACAATCAAATGCTTCATTTTTTATATTAAAAAAGACACTCTATTTACATCAGTTCAAAAAAATCTCAAACTGTTCAAAAATAGCAGAAATCCCAGCAAAATCGAAAAATCCAAAAAAAACGCAAACGGTTCAAAAATAACAGAAATTTGAGCCAAAACAAAAGTTTTGTAAATCGTGGCAAAACTTTCTAGAAGATGATTTGGATCAATCAAAATAATTCAGCAAAATGCTGATAGACACATTCTCTCAGGTCGCTTACCAGCAGTTGAAAAACATCTCAAGCGGTTCAAAAATAGCAGAAATTCTAGCAGAAACAAGAATTCTGCAGATTGAGACAAAACTTTCTAGAAAATGATTTGGATCAATCAAACAATTCATCAAAAAGCTGATAAACACATTCTCTCAGGTCGCTTATAGTCAGTCTAAAAAATCTCAAACGGCTTAAGAATAGCAGAAATTCTAGCAAAATCAAAAGTTTTGCAGATCGTAAAAAAGCTTTCTAGAAGATGATTTGGATCAATCAAAACAATTAAAATGTTTCATTTCTCACATTAAAAAAGACACTCTATAAAGTCATTTACATCAGTTCAAAAAAATCTCAAACTGTTGAAAAATAGCAAAAATTCCAGCAAACACGAAAAGTTGGGCAGATCGTAGCAAAATTTTCTAAAAGATGATTTGGATCAATCAAGACAATTCAGCAAAATGCTGAAAAACACATTCTCTCAAGTCGCTTACCATCAGTCGAAAAACATCTCAAACGGTTCAAAAATAACAGAAATTTAAGCAAAAACAAAAGTCTTTTAAATCGTGGCAAAACTTTCTAGAAGATGATTTGGATCAATCAAAATGATTCAGCAAAAGGCTGATAAACACATTTTCTCAGATCGCTTACTATCAGTCCAAAAAAATCTCAAACGGTTCAAAAATAACAGAAATTTGAGCAGAAACAGAAGTTTTGTAAATCGTTGCAAAACTTTCTAGAAGATGATTTGGATCAATCAAAATAATTCAGCAAAAAGCTGATAGAACACATTCTCTCAGGTCGCTTATAGTCAGTCTAAAAAATCTCAAACGGTTTAAGAATAGCAGAAATTCTAGCAAAATCAAAAGTTTTGCAGATCGTAAAAAAGCTTTCTAGAAGATGATTTGGATCAATCAAAACAATTAAAATGTTTCATTTCTCACATTAAAAAAGACACTCTATAAAGTCATTTACATCAGTTCAAAAAAATCTCAAACTGTTGAAAAATAGCAAAAATTCCAGCAAACACGAAAAGTTGGGCAGATCGTAGCAAAATTTTCTAAAAGATGATTTGGATCAATCAAGACAATTCAGCAAAATGCTGAAAAACACATTCTCTCAAGTCGCTTACCATCAGTCGAAAAACATCTCAAACGGTTCAAAAATAACAGAAATTTAAGCAAAAACAAAAGTCTTTTAAATCGTGGCAAAACTTTCTAGAAGATGATTTGGATCAATCAAAATGATTCAGCAAAAGGCTGATAAACACATTTTCTCAGATCGCTCACTATCAGTCCAAAAAAATCTCAAACGGTTCAAAAATAACAGAAATTTGAGCAGAAACAGAAGTTTTGTAAATCGTTGCAAAACTTTCTAGAAGATGATTTGGATCAATCAAAACAATTCAAATGTTTCATTTTTTACATTAAAAAAGACACTCTATAAAGTCATTTACATCAGTTCAAAAAAATCTCAAACTGTTCAAAAATAGCAGAAATTCCAGCAAAAACAAAAAGTTTTGCAAATCGTTGCAAAACTTTCTAAAAGATGATTTGGATCAATCAAGACAATTCAGCAAAATGCTGATAAACACATTCTCTCAAGTCGCTTACCATCAGTCGAAAAACATCTCAAACGGTTCAAAAATAACAGAAATTTAAGCAAAAACAAAAGTCTTTTAAATCGTAGCAAAACTTTCTAGAAGATGGTTTGGACCAATCAAAATGATTCAGGAAAAGGCTGATAAACACATTTTTTAGATCGCTTACTATCAGTCCAAAAAAATCTCAAACAGTTTAAAAAAAGCAGAAATTCTAGCAAAAACAAAAGTTTTGCAAATTATGTCAAAACTTTCTAGAAGATGATTTGGATCAATCAAGACAATTCAGCAAAAATTGCTGCTTATCCATCTGTCGACTCGATTCAGCAGCAATTTCTTAAAAATCTGGCATCGAGGAATGTGCCTAGGTTTGAGCAAGGTAGAACCATTCGACCTATTCACGTGTGGTTACAACCAAAAAACAAGTTTTCTCAAAAAGAGTTTTAAAATTTACTGTACCAAATGTTTTAGAAAAATCTAAACTTGCTTAAGCTCTCTTAGAACATTTGACATTGTTTAGACATTTTTAGTTTTCTGTCAATCAAAATTCTACTGGCTTATTACAAATTTGACTTTTTTATAATTTTTCAGCAAAAAAGTTGATTTTATGCCACAAAGCTTTATATTGCAAGACGTGACAATTGAAAGGAAATTTAAATAAATTATGTAGTAGTGATTTTCTTCAAAGCTTTTAGTATTATAAGTTTTCTCGCTTCACATCAAAATGCATAAATCTTTTAGTTGGCTGTATAGAGAATAACTAACAGACAATTTAGCTGCTTAAGCCCGGTTAGCGTTAAAATTTCAGAAGTTCATTGCGTGATTAGCAATCCGAGTTGATCTCTGATTCCGGAGCTACGATAATGTAAGATTAGAGTTTTAGAGGTAAGAATTAATCAAAATCGCTGCGCTAATTAGGATGAAATAATTCATTCATATTCTGGTAGTACATAGTAATAATAATAGTGGATTTGTAATAATAATTAGTCCGAAAACAGGAAGCGATTAGGAATGGTTGATGTTACGGCACCATAGGGAAGGATAATTACAAAACAGGTTGGATAGAGACCACACTACGTGTTCGAACACGTGAGAAAACCTGTGCGCCTTTTATGCCATTTCCAACGACTGAACTTCACTCGTTTTCAACTTTTGTCGGGCTTTAGTTAATAGTTGTTATTTTGTTGAGTTTTATAGCAAAAGAAACTTGAAGGGATTGATACGGCATAAACTTTTAACTGGAGACCTTTGGTTGGTTACAACATTTTTAGTGACTGCCAACATAACAAATCGTATGGTTTTTTAATTGGAGTTTTGTGTTTCAAAGTCTTGGGGGCTTATTACTTCACTGCAGTGGTCAACACTGCTTCTGTCAAATGCTATCTATCTGTCAAATCTTGAAAAAAAATTGCACTTAATATGTGTTTTTAAAGCATCAAAGAAATTTTTTTCATCACAAGCACCAGAATCTCTAAAGAGTCGCAATAGTGGAGAAAATGTGACAATAATAAAATTTAAAAAATTACCTAAGCTTAATTGAAGCGAAATCTATCATTAGTTTTTGTCTAGGATTTTTCGTTTGGGTTTTATCTAGAAAATAAACTGTTTTTTTTCGGTTTATTTTTCCCCCGATATCTAAGCTAATAAATGTTTCTCAGCAATTCCAGTGAATGAATTTAGAAACCCAAATCTGCTTTACGTTTGATTTTTTATCGTTTCTGTAACCAATTGTCATAGAAACCAAGCTTTGCGCTTGAAACGAAACGAAAGAGAAAAAAATCTAGTTTGACAGTTAAAAGTGAGGTTGAGATAAATTGATAAGTCCGGCTGACCCCGCTGTTTGAAAAAATTGAGAGAAGTTGCTTTAACCAATAGAAAGGCAGTGCTGATTAGAAGCTTTTCCAATCAAAAAAGAGTGCATAAGAAGGAATATTTGTTATTATTTACAAAATTAGCATTTTTTTGGTAAATACTATTAGAAAAAGCTCTTCTAGGACGATGACTTAACACAATTTCTGGATTCAGCCGTTATACATTTCGTTTATGAAACACACACTATTGATCAAACGACAAAGATAAAAGTGTAATATGTATATGTAAATGAGAGCCACCACCATAATATACCATACCTTCATTTCAACTATTTCTTTAATAAATATTTGTGTCATACTTTCGTGCCAAGAGCTACTTAACCCGTAATAAGAATATATTATTTGACTATAACCTAATTCTTTTTTTTTAAATGAAAATGCCCTTTACAACGAAACACCATCCGTAGGGCACAAGTGGTCGTCAAAGTGTTATAAATCGTTTGCAGAAAGTCGGTTTGACGTTGCACAAGCCCCGATTACCGAAATAATACCGTTTGTGCGAAAATCCAACAAACAGATGATAAAAGATTTAAAACAGCGATTTTGAATTAAACAGGAGGGTGTTTAATAATTTTGTGTACACTAATGCAGAAACATGTGATTTAATAATATTTTTATTAGTATTGATTTGATAAAGTATTAATTAATTAATAAATGACAACCAAATCCACTTTAAAATTAATTAACAATTGCAATTATGATTCTAAATAATAAAAAAAAGGTATAAAACATAAAAGAGTTGATAGGTAGAGCTTGGGCATGTACAGAAATGCAACGAGCTTTTATAGAATATAAATTCTAAAAGATACTTTAAGCCGTTTTTATTATTAAATTTATAACAAAATTAATTATATTCTTGAAGTGACAAAAAAAATCGTCTAAATACAACATTACGATGGCTAAGGGGGTAAAATGCTCTTGTCTGGGTGGGAATTGAACCTAAACCTCGTAGACCAGCCTCCAACGTACTATCGTTTGGCGAACTGGTCTACCAAGACCTCGCATACCAAAATAAGCCTCTTTTCAAATTTACTTAAATGAGTGTAATTGCTTCTTACACAACGCCTAACCATAATTACATTAATTACAAAATTAATTCAAACTGAAGAAAAAGCAACTTAAAAAAAAATTTCTGGCTTTAAGAGAAAGTTATATGATGAACAATTGCCATTTTTGTCTATATTGTAAATTTGTTTAATTCGAAAGAGGGGTGGTTGAATAAACACTGCGCAGAGCGCTTAGATGAGAGATAAAAGTATCTGCCGAAATGTCAGTAAACAGTAGTCAGTGGATTACTTGATTTTTTGCCTTGAAAATTTTACTAGAGCAAATTTGCGTCGCTTAATACAAATCTTGTGCGTCGAGGGGTGAGTGTTGGGCATGCTCCTTTTGTTTGCCAAAATCAGTCGTCATCTTAAATTATTTGACATTTTTCTACTTTTCATTTTATTGTCGCCATATAAGAATAGTAAAATCATTTACTATCTCTGAGAAAACGGCAGGAGAAAAATCGTAGAGCTACACAATATTTTGCGTAATGAATTTTCGACGCAAATTTGCTCTAATCAGGACCGGCTTTCCGACAGAAAGAGATCTTTGATGACAATAACAGTTGATAACCACGACAACTTGTACAATTTAAATTTATATTCTTAGAACATTATTTTATTTATTTAACAACAGATAAAATGCTATTATATTGTTTATGAGAGAATCAAATGGAGAATTATAAAAAATGCAGTTTTATCAAAAAAATTGGTAAAATGGGAAGACAATGATAGCAGCCAATACAAAAATGGTTAATGTTGATAAAATCGAACCAATAGTCTCGATTCTTCGATGATATAAGAGAAAAAAACTTTAGATGGGTGAGGCTTATCCATATCAGTCGGCTTGGGCTTTGAAAACTGATAACATTACCAAATGCTGATAAAATTGAACCAATGGCGTTCGATTATTGAAGATGCAAAAAAAAAGACCATTTGTGGGAGGTGCTGGTTTATAGTTTCACGTTCCATTGCAATGGTCGAAAATTGATAACATTACCAAGATACTGATAAAATTAAACCAATGGCGTTCGATTATTGATGATGTAAGAAAAAAAAGTACAATCGTGAGAGGGACTGGTTTATAATTTTACGTACCATTCTAATGGTCAAAAAGTGATAAAATTACAAAAATACTGATAAAATTGAACCAATGGCGTTCGCTTATTGATGATCTGACATAAAAAAGTCCATTCATGGGAGGTGCTGGTTTCAGGTTTCACGTACCATTGTAATGGTCGTCGTAAACAGCACAAAGCAAATTTACAATAAAAGATATGAGGTCCTGTAGTTATTGAATGACAGTTATCAGATGACTTAAGGATATGTCCTGCGACCCTTTTTTTATTAATGTTTTATTATACTCCCACAGACATTTATACATTCACACACACCCATAAGCCAGACAAGAGCAATTCTGTTAAAAAATGCTCTTGTTTGAGTAGGAATCGAACTTACACCTAGTCAGACCAGTCTCCAGCGTACTTTCGCTTGGCCAACTGGTCTACCAAGGCTTCTTGTTGTGTGTTCAACTTTTTGCTTGTTTTAGTAACATAGCCTGATAACAGATTTTACCTCCTTCTAACAATGTGGCATGTGTAAATGTGCTTTATGTATGGCTAATCGGTTTTTAAACAACGGCCACAAAAAGGGTAAATTGTTGTTGTACAATCTACCCCTTTCGGTGATAATGATATAGTTTGTTAATCTTGTATTTCTACAGTAATTAAATTGTATTCAAATCAGAAAAAATATATAAACAATTTGAAAATTATTGTATTTTTAATAAAACTAAATAATTTAATTGTATTATTAAAATTGTCCCGGCGCCATTATTCTTGTACATATTTCATTTATAAAATTGTTCATTTTTTTTTCTTGAAATAAATGCCAAGATGTATAAATAAAAATTATGACTATTGATCGGCTTGATAGCATAAATATTTTTGTTTATTATTCGATTCATCTACAATCTGTATTAAAAAAAAAGACGCTGCCCGCTTCTGCGAAAAAATATTTAAATAAACGCTGCTGTTCTGTTTTATTCATATTTTCTCATGTTGTAAACATTATTCAACAACAAAAACACTGCTTGTACTTTATTTATTTTTTTTTTGAATTCTACAACAATCTTTAAACGACGACATTGAAAATACGTGTGAATGTGAAGTTACGTGACATGTATAAAAATATATCTAGCCAAGTTTACAAGGTTCGTGTGTTTTGTATTGATTTGCAATTATTCAACTTTTGTTAGAAGTAAACAAAGTTTAATTATGTGGAAAATCAGACAACTGCGATTAAAATTGTAAATTTAAAACCAGTAAAAAATTAATAATTTATGGCTAGTTTCACCAAGAATGTTTTTGTCGTTGAAGATAAGTTTTTTTCATTTTTTAGCGTTTATTCGTTTGTTAATAAACATTTCAACTCGTACGCAAAATAAAATATAAAAATCTAGAAAAACAATTTTTTTTTAATAATTAAGTCACCTCACCTAAGTTTTAAATAAGTCGAAACAGCGCTGTTAGAGATTCTGTTAAGAAAATTTAAAAATCTCTTTACCAATTTATCTTTTAAAGTAACTTCTAGAAATAACTAAAACTTCAATCATCTAGAGCAAGAGAGCAAAGATGAGATGGTGGAAGATGATCTTGTTTCGTTCTCATTGGAACTCTTCAGCAAGTCGAAACAGCTTCTCATTCAGTGACAAATTTGGTCTTATATTCATTTATCAAAATGCTTATTACTTCTGTAAGATAGCAACACTATCTGCAAGTGGTAAAAGCTACATTAAGCCAAATTACGTTAGCGCCTTTTGTCTCAAACGCATATCAATAATATAAAATGTAATCTATCTTATTTAACAAGTAGTATAGTTTTGATAAATAACTTAGTTATTTATCAAAATTGACATTGTCATTTAAAGTGACCTAACATGTAGCCACCTTGTTTCTCAAATTTTTGATGTAAGGTAGCTTCTAATAGATGTCGCTATAATTTATACTGTAAATAATCATCTTTTGTTTTTACAAAAATGCTAGTCAAAACACATAAAAACATCAATTTTATACTATTAAAAAACTGCATAATTTACATATTTTTGTTTTTTGTTATTTTTGCATATTTTTTTCTATTTAATAAAAAAACTTGCATATTTTTAGTGTTTTCGGAAAAAAACATTGCTATATTTGCGTCTTAGCCAATTTTGACATATGTTTTTTGTTATTTTTTTCTATTTAATAAAAAATCTTGCATTTTATTGGTGTTCTTAGGAAAATAGTTGCTAAGATTAACAACAAATCTTTGTTGTTTCAACATGTTTTCAACGTATAAACAATAATAAATTTTTGTTTTTACAAAAATGAGTCAAAACACATAAAAACATTAATTTTATATTATTAAAAAACTGCATAATTTGCATTTTTTTATGTTTTTTGTTATTTTTGCATGTTTTTTTCTGTTTAATAAAAAAACTTGCATATTTTTAGGGTTTTCGGAAAAAAACATTGCTATATTTGCGTCTTAGCCAATTTTGACATATGTTTTTTGTTATTTTTTTCTATTTAATAAAAAATCTTGCATTTTATTGGTGTTCTTAGGAAAATAGTTGCTAAGATTAACAACAAATCTTTGTTGTTTCAACATGTTTTCAACGTATAAACAATAATAAATTTTTGTTTTTACAAAAATGAGTCAAAACACATAAAAACATTAATTTTATATTATTAAAAAACTGCATAATTTGCATTTTTTTATGTTTTTTGTTATTTTTGCATGTTTTTTTCTGTTTAATAAAAAAACTTGCATATTTTTAGGGTTTTCGGAAAAAAACATTGCTATATTTGCGTCTTAGCCAATTTTGACATATGTTTTTTGTTATTTTTTTCTATTTAATAAAAAATCTTGCATTTTATTGGTGTTCTTAGGAAAATAGTTGCTAAGATTAACAACAAATCTTTGTTGTTTCAACATGTTTTCAACGTATAAACAATAATAAATTTTTGTTTTTACAAAAATGAGTCAAAACACATAAAAACATTAATTTTATATTATTAAAAAACTGCATAATTTGCATTTTTTTATGTTTTTTGTTATTTTTGCATGTTTTTTTCTGTTTAATAAAAAAACTTGCATATTTTTAGTGTTTTCGGAAAAAAACATTGCTATATTTGCGTCTTAGCCAATTTTGACATATATTTTTTGTTATTTTTTTCTATTTAATAAAAAATCTTGCATTTTTTTAGTGTTTTTAGGAAAATAGTTGCTAAGATTAACAACAAATCTTTGCTGTTTCAACATGTTTTCAACGTATATACAATAATAAATTTTAGTTTTTACAAAAATGAGTCAAAACACATAAAAACATTAATTTTATATTATTAAAAAACTGCATAATTTGCATTTTTTTATGTTTTTTGTTATTTTTGCATGTTTTTTTCTGTTTAATAAAAAAACTTGCATATTTTTAGGGTTTTCGGAAAAAAACATTGCTATATTTGCGTCTTAGCCAATTTTGACATATGATTTTTGTTATTTTTTTCTATTTAATAAAAAATCTTGCATTTTTTTAGTGTTTTTAGGAAAATAGTTGCTAAGATTAACAACAAATCTTTGTTGTTTCAACATGTTTTCAACGTATAAACAATAATAAATTTTTGTTTTTACAAAAATTAGTTAAAACACATAAAAACAACAATTTTATACTACATATTAAAAACCTGCATAATGTATCCTATTTAATAAAAAAACTTGCTATATTTGCGTCTTTAGCCAATTTTGACATATGTTTTTTGCAATTTTTTTACAATTTTTTCTATTTAATGAAAAATCTTGCATTTTTTTAGTGTTTTTAGGAAAATAGTTGCTAAGATTAACAACAACTCTTTGCTGTTTCAACATGTTTTCAACGTATATACAATAATAAATTTTTGTTTTTCAAAAATTAGTCAAAACACATAAAAACAACAATTTTATACTATTAAAAAATTGCATATTTTTTTCTATTTAATAAAAAAACTTGCATATTTTTAGTGTTTTCGGAAGAAAACATTGCTATATTTGCGTCTTTAGCCAATCTTGACATATGTTTTTCGTTATTTTTTCACAATTTTATGTCTCAAAAATAATTGTCACTCGCAAAGTAAATATTCATATTGGCTTATGCGAAATATTTAATCTATATATTTATATATCAATTAAACGGTTAATCCTGAAAATTTAGAAAATATCAGCTTCCAGACACAAATCTGGAATTCATCTCATTTCAATAAACATTCTCTTTTTCAAAGCTTGTCTTTATAGCATTAAAACAAATTTTCATTTGAATCAATCGTTTCCTTTTTTCAAATCCATCCGTTTCCAAATATAATGAAATTGAACCGATTATTCCACGGATTTGATTGCAATGCTAACAATAAATTAACACCAATAATGTCTATATAAATTTTAATAGGATATGCTATTACTGTTATAATAAACCGAATAATCCTAATGAATTTCAAATGCAAATATATCCAGTTTTTTTGTAGTTTTAGATAAAAATTATAATACCTAATTAGTAGAAGCTGCATAGGAGAAGAAGGGAAAAAAAAGTTGAAAGGAAGAGAAAAAAGAAAAGAGAAGGAAACCAACGGAAGATAAAAAGAACAACAGGAGAAGAAAATTGGTTGGGATAAAGTCGGAAACGGTGATAGATTATGGAATAGTAAAACAACTACAAGGATAAAATGGAACAAACAATTCACAGATATAGAAAAAAACTGCAAGAAGAGGAATGGGTAGAAAAAAAAATTAAAAACTTCTCTAACTTGTTCACTCCAGTTGACAGTTAGTAAACACTGCAAATAATATAATAGCTTTTCAACAAACTTAGTAAACTCTTTATCTTGTGCTACCATTGACATCAGAGGCAGATTTGAGTTTCTTGTGACAAATTACTTTGGGGACTTTGTCCATTGTAGTCACCATTCATTGTGTATCATTTTATTGATATTGGTAAGCGTACGTAAAGTGCGCTTGGCGATATTGAACAAACAAGAATGTTTAAAAAAGCTATTAATGGATGAGCTTGTTTCAAGCACGAAGAGGAGATGTTTTTGATTAGCAACTGTTCAGTAAATTACATTATTTTTTCGTTTTGTAATTAAGTTATCCTCTTACAGGAGCGTGACGTAACAATGTTATTTTATAATAATCTGATAGGAGGGAGTAGTGGGATTAAGAAAAGTACGATAATTTAGTTAATCTGATCTTATGAAGTTCAAAGCAACAACTTAGAGGGTAACTATTGCATAAACCGAGAATCACACCTTGCAAAATTGACAAGTGCTTTAAGCAGCTCAGGGTTAAGAGCACCTTAGAGTCTTCACTATAGTACATGGAAATTCCACATGAAGTGTTGGCGGAAGAAAAGATAAAGACAGAATAGGAGATCCTTACCAGAGGTTGATAAGGAAGGCCTGAAAATGGCTCGGTCGGCCGCAAATAGGGAAGGAAACAAGGGTGCAGATTACAGATGCCCGCTTTGCTTACTACTCCTTCTCCTCTTAAGTATGTCGGCAATTATTTGAGGAATCTTCTTCTTCTTTGTATCAAACTCAAAACGTTTTTTAGCCGGAAAATTCGCCACACGTTAAAGCAATTTGTTTTAATTTTCACCTAACGAATTGCGCCTCATTTCCCCTTTTTCGTTACGAATACGTATAGAAATAATGCTTTTAACTTGGAAAGCAATCGATTATAAATTATTCCTATCAACACTCTTCCTCTAAACTCTCGTTAATCATCGTTAATGCATTCAAAATAACAATACGTAAACAGAATTTTCACTTTTTTAATGGACAAATGCATCAAAAACTCATCATAATAATAAATTAATTCACCACGTTTTACTAATCTTCAAAATACGATTTATATACTGTACAACAAATACATTGCCCGGTTCAGTTTTACGGACACATAGTATATTACTAACTAGCTGACCCGGCGAACTTCGTACCGTCTAACAGTCAATGAATGTCGTGTTACTTTTTAGCTGAACTAATTTAGGCTTTGATGAACGTAAAACAATGATACAAAATAATATATTTATATAGATAGAAACAAAAAAGTATTTTATTATGATGAATGATGATGAAAACATACATACAGAATGAGAATAAAAATAAAAAATAATAATTAAGTACTTCAAACTCATGTCAGAAAAAAATGATTGAAAACTATGTTGTGCAGATTAGGAAAAAAAAATAAAACTCGGATTAATACATTAATAGGATTTTCATTCAAGCACTTTGTGGTAAACGGCATTCTTTGTTTTTTGGTCGGGCGCAAGAACAAATAAAGCGGATGGTTTGCCGACACGTGAGCATGCCACGTACAATTGACCATGAGAAAAACATGCATTTTCTAGATTGAGGCCACAAATAGTCAAGGATTGGCCTTGTGATTTGTTGATCGTCATGGCGAAGACAAGACGAATCGGGAATTGAATTCGTTTAAACTCAAAGAGCATATCCGTTGGGATCATCGGAATCCTTAGAATAAGAACTTCCTTATCTTTAAATTTTCCTTTAAGTATCGACGCGTGCAATTTCTTGCAGATAATTGACTCGCGATATTCCGTTGCCTAATTGCATTACGGCTTCGCTGGGAAAGAGTAGACAACAGCTCAAAGAGTATATAACCACTACGTATGAATAGCTTATCAAGAAAAATCATAGACAACCTATAAAAAGACATTTACACTTTTGTTAACCTGTAGATTTTTTTTCCTTAATCTTATAACCTTTACCAACTGATTTTTTATTGCCTAAAATCCGTTCCTTCCTTTCCGATGATTTTATGTTTTTACTGTAGAATAAATCTTAGGTATTATTTTCGGGAATTAAAAACAAATATAACAGTACCTAAACTTTGTAGACATTTTACAAAAAATAAATTTCTGAACGCACACATGATGTCTTCAGAAAAAAATAAAGTTGTGGCTTAGAGGTCTCAGCAACCAGGCCATAAACTCAAAAAAAAAAAATAGTTGTTACACTATTTGACAGGATTGGACAGCAAATGTTTGACATGTAATAAACAAATCAGCATCTATTGAAATGATTAAGTATTGAGTTTTCATTGTTTTTAAGATGTATTCTGCTATTCGGGACGGAAACAAATCCAACAAATCAAAAACCATGGCAATCGGTCCAGCCGTTCTCGAGTTATAAGTGTTGTAACAAACACGACTTTTTTTTATATATATAGATTAAGAAAATTAGTACCGCATTATTCTGACTGACAAAATATTCAAGACTCGTCTCAAGTCTGCAAAAATTCAAATAGCTAAATTTTATTATTTCCATTCAATTCAATTCCATCAACCAATTATAGAAATTACATTATTACGTTTTATTTTTCCTCTACTTCATTTCAGTTTTTTCTCTTTCTCTTACATTTTACAATCTTATTCTTTCTTTAATTTTCTAAATTTGTATTTTTTTAACAAAAAGTCAGCAGCAGGCAACAAACCTCTAGTGTGTGGTATTTATAAAAAACCAAATAAATTTTTGACAGAAAGTGAAAGCCGTTATAAAAAAAATTGTTATAAAATCAAAAAAAATAATTTTTATGAAAAAATTTAATTTGTTTTGACAATTTATACTGAAAGTAGACATTTGTGGAACTTTTCTGACAAATGTACAAAAGCCTTGTTATCCCATAAACAAGTGCCGTTTATTTCATAACATCATATAAACAAACTTTTGTTTAAACAGTAACATGAATTTGTTTTTAGTTGTCTTACAGTTGTAGAAAAAATCTTGTGTGTGATGCGAGCGTGAAATGCTCTTTCTCTCTCTCTCTCATATAATTTTGAGCTCTAATTGAATGTTATAATTATTATTGCTGTTATTTTAATAGATAAAATATACCCTAAATTGGGTAGTCTTCCAGTAAATCTCGGGTCAGTACCGTTTCCTGCATTTGCCAAAGTTTCTTTTGGTACACATTATTCACCCACTGTTATCAAGGAATCTACATCTACCCCACAATAACAACACAGAAACAGCAATTAAGCATGCACAAAGATATCCGTCTTCCGGTACATTTACTTATGAGGACTATCGTGTTTAACTTCTTGTAATAGAACTGATAATACGCACATTAACGGGCTGTATGCACGAAAAGTGGAAAATTATGTACGTGATTGTTGGGCAATTTGTACAATTATTCAATTATTTGTTTAGGACAATAATTAGATGAACAAACAAATCATTCCTGCGACTGTTCAATCGATTTACAAATATCACTTATTTTCTTATTAGGAAATAATCATTTTACACTTACAGAACCAAAGGTATTGTAACAGATTTTAATTTTATAATAATTTTGTAGTTATATTTAAAGTAAAATAGCAAAGATCTGGAAAGGTTGAGTAGCGGTGGCAGTTAGTGCACCACGAGGGATGAGCACAAGTAGAAAAGGTCTTCCAACGGTCGGTCTGGCGTTGTGTATATTGTTGAAGTGTAAATTGTTTATAAAGAGAGAAAGATAGACAACGTGTGCTGTTGTCGTTGCTAATAATAGTCTGTTGTTTATGATATGATTACATGGCAAGAACTATATGTGGTTCATTGTTGCATACATTGCATGACAAACAAATAATCCACTTTTAAAATTAGAGAAATTGACAAACGTTTATCTCCACGCTGTGAAAGTTTATTTCTGCTTGGTTGAATTTTCGCTGTTGCTCAACACAACGGATATTTTGGCGCTTTAGTGCGGTGTGGTTCAAAAAGCGCCTGAAATATTTCGCTTGCGTATGCACAAGCAAGTGCTTAATTCACCCTTTCAATGGAATAATTTCGAGTAATTTATGTTGTAGCATAAAAACATGCAGTGTCTGCACTACGTGCACGGTTGCTCGTCCATGTGCGAACATCATCACAGTTATAACTGATAAGACCTAGCTAATATTTCTCATTATCTTGCTTTTATGACGGTAAAAGCTTTAACCCCGAGCTGTAGCTTTAATATCCTATCGGCTGTTTGTTTTTACACCCTATAATCAATTATTTCAGTGAATTTAAGGGTGAAAATTCAAGAAAAAACAATTTTTTCTCTTAGAAAAGGATAGAGCATTCTGGATTTATTAATGCTGCACATTCTAGGAAAATCTTATTTTAATAAAACACATCATAAAACAACCTACGTAGGAACGTATTGTCAACGACACCGGTGGCTCTTGAATATTTTCTGAAGCTAAAAACAAGACATGGTAGAAAATAACACCAAGTATTTATTTGATGAATGTTTTGTTTACTTCAATATTTACATTGGATTAACAAAGACAACATTGTGGATAAAAAGTGTCTCATTGTACTAACAATGTGACCAACTCACTTTATTGAACAACAAAACCAAATACATCAAACTTTTCCACACAGACAAGCCTTTTTTCCTCAACCTTCTATAATAAGCTACACTATGTAAGAAAAACAGGAATTTAATTTAGTTTTTTTCCTTAAATTGACGTCATAGTTTATAAAAATAGTCCATGGAATGTTCTTGTCTCTATAACATAAATATACCGTCTGCATATCGTATATCGATGTTCAATTACTTATTTATTTTTCGAGTTCGTAGTGTAGGAAACTGTGTTTGTTTCCCTATTTTGTGAATAATAGGAGAGTTTTGCTCCTTGGGCGTCTGGTTTAGTTATGGTGAATCTTAGTTATTATAATTTATACTTACCTTACTTATATTGCATGCTAATAATATTGGCTAAACTATATTGGAAGTAGAGTTGAGTTCATGACGATGTGGCAGGTATTGAATGATATTCAATGTTAAATCATGTTCATGTAATTATGACGCATGATGTGTTTTGACTGGTAGTTCTGAGCGAGTCGCTATCAAGCCTGGGAATTATCAAAATTTTTCAGGTAGTTAGGGCGAGTATACGAGATGACTCTGGTATTTCGGTTCCTTTATACTCATTGCACAACTCACTATCTGGGGGTAGCTCCAAGAGAGAGAACACATTGCAAATGTTAAAATATAAAACTACTTTCAATCATCTTCTTTCAATTATTTAAACCAAAATACCAACTATTTAAAATTAAGTCAGTGCTCACAAACTTTTTTAAGTTTTTGTAAGACTTTAAGACAGCGTTGTTTCGTTTTATTAAAAACGTACCAGCTAATCTTCAAAATACAGCGTGGCCAACCATGACTGAGTTGATAATCCTACATTTCCTTTTAAAATACTACTTCGTGTTGTTGACAGATGCTAAGTAAAAAGTTAGTCGTTGTGACATAACCTACAATTTTTTTATGAATGTTTTTTTGTCAAACAAGCGTATTCGGTTACAGTGTTGCAGCTAGGCAAATAAAACAGTTTCTAAAAAGTGTTGCCAACTCTACCAGTCATTGTTAAAAAAATAATTTTTCAGTAATATTAAATTGGTCATGGTCCGATAATTTTTTCCGAATAATATTTTTAAAAGAAACAATAACAAGCTATAAAGTTTATTTACATAAACTTTGTGTTGTTTGTTTATTGATTTTTCCGTCAATTATGAGCCGATTTTGGAAAATTTTCCAATGTTTGACAATTTGGGTACTATTTAAGCCGCCCCATTTTCCCAAAGTCAAGCTTTAGAAGAAAATCCATATAAATCGAAGAAAATCTGCTGATCTCAATAGGTATTGAAAAATAGTTATTCTTAAAAAATATTCAAAAAAAAATTGGAATAAATTTGGTCTATTACGTTTAAATTAATATATTTTTGCACTCATCGCTCACAGATCGTTCATGAAAAAACATTTTTCCGGCACCGCCGTGTTTTATACTTTGCTGGCAAAAGTAGAGGAACATTTTTGAAATAATGCTTTTTTATTTCAATAAAACCATGGCAATCAAAGAATGAGACCATTTCAAAATTAAAACATCAGATAATCAGCTGGGTCAACGCTACCAACCAAAAAAAAAGTAAAAAACTATATTGTTTTTTGTATTTTTGAACTTTTGTTATCTAACTAAAAATAAAATGTTTACCATGTTCAAATTTTGGAAGTCTCTAATGGCGAATATTTAACCATATTTGTATTAAAAGTCCAAATATTATTAAAACGGCAGAATGTATCTATAAAATACTCAATTTGAATTTTTTCCAGACACTATATATTCAATTTTTGAAGAGGCTAGTACAGTACCATTCCAATATAATTACTGTTAAAAAAATGTAGATGAACTATTTTTGCAATAACGCCATGTCTTTTTCTGTAATCTTCAATAACTGGATCTGAACAAGAAGATAAAATGTAATCAATTGTTTTCGACAAAATAAACAAATTCTACAAATGTAAAAAATGTCTAATAGATGTCGTTATTTTCACCATACTACAGTCGTAGTAAGTAATTGGTAAACTATAAAACAGCAACTTTAATTAGACAAGAATCTGTTACGACTTACTGAAGAGTTTGTGCAAAAAAATTGCTTTTTTGTTTATTTTCTTAAAAAAACAACGTGAAAACCTAATAAAAACAAAAAAAAATATAGGAACCGATCATTAAAAAGCTATTGATTTCAAATAATCATAAAGAAAGATATTTGAAAATGATCTTAAAGAGAAGCTAAAGGGATGCGGTCGTATAAAAACGCTTGCAGCAGGGCGCCGACTACCCTAAAGCCGCTCCGTACAAAACTCATTTGCTAATGTAAAATAAACAACAACAAAAATAATCTTTGCATCAAAAAATTGTTAATTTCGGCGAATTAAGTAATTTAAAAGGTCTTAAATGAAAAAAAAAACAATCAGATAAACTTTTTTTTGTGGAAAATTTACATTGCTGAATGCTCGACAGAATTAATGACCGGTATATTGAGTGATTTAATTAATTTTTAAATGGTTTTGAATGTAGTTTACAAAAAAAATGTGCTAGAATGATGAGGGTGGTTGTAATTAATAAATTTATTACGAATGCTAATTTGGTTTAATAATCTTTTGATGAAAGGTCAGGTAAAAGGCTATTAATTTATTTAAGTAATTCAAAAGTTGCAGGAGTAACTTTGATTAATATTTAAGTACAAAATGTCAGCTTCCACTTGTCAAGCCATTTAAATGGGGATGTTTGTTAAAAGAATGTAGCAATTTAGAAAAATCTCACGTACCATACAAGAACGAGGTGACAAGAAGAATGAAGTAAGTTGCAGCATACATCTTGTCAAATCAGCAGCACATTATTCAAACAAATGAAAGTCAAAAAACGAGAGGCCGTATTTTATATAATATTTTTGTTTTTTTCGATTTCGAACGATCATAGCAAAACGCGTGACATTCGTCGAGGGCATTCGCCGAATACAACCCTTCCAGACGGCTGTCAAACACGGACTAACGAAGTTGCCGGATTCCGGAATTTCAGTTTGGAATTGTGCGCTTTGAAGCTCTCTTGAGATGGCCAAAGTCTGGATTGGCGGAGAAAGCACACCTCGCCCAATGGGAACCGGGACCAACGCGCAGATTATTACTTTTATTTTCTTTGATTTTTACAATAGATCCAAATGACGTTTCAAATGGTTAATAACTCCAAAATGTAGTTTCATTTTTATTTTTCGGAACACACAAAACACTTTTTCATGTTTCTAAGCCCACCTCCAGCAACAATTTACAACTGCAATTATTATTATTTTCTTATAAATGAGCGATGAAACAAATACTAAATAAATAAACAAGTGAATCTTAGTATCAAATTTGATATTTATGCAAAGTGGCTTTGAAATTTCCAAAAAATGTCATTGCTTTTACAAAAAAATTGCATATATTCACGTCATCCATTCAACCAATCACAGTCTACTGCATTTTAAATTTCAACCAATACGCTTCGCTTTACACTCAATACACTCCCAGGGGCTTAAACATTAGCCTCTTATAATAACAATTTAGACATACAAATATGCCTTTTTAGTATACAATAAAAAAGTCCCTACAAGGGTGGGTTTTGGCTGCCTCCACTATTTGCCTCCATCTCGTAAGGTTTTTTGCTATCTTATGCCACGTGTCAAAGTCGACTACCAGGTTGGAGACATCCTTTCGGATCTCAGTCTTAGGTCTATTCCCAGGATGAAGAGATCTTTTTGGTTATCTCTCCATCTTACTTTTGGTCTGTCTGGTGGCCTTCTTCCTGGGAGGGGATTCTTCCCATACCGGTTTTATCAACCCTGGATTGTAGTTCCTTTATACGTGCCCTGCCCATCTCTTTGATGTCCAGGCTTTGGTACAGTTGTTCAAGTTCTGCGTTTGATCTTAATCTGTAGATTCCTGTGTGAAGGTCACGGTAAGGGTTATAATATATCTCTCGCAAACACACTTCCTCTCAAGTCTTTGAAGTACTTGCGTGTCTTGTACTGTCAGTGTCAAGGTTTTACATGGCCGTATTACGGTCATGGTATGTCTTGATAACAGATTAGACGTCATCATGGTTGGTAGCGCATATAAACATCTATTGTTTATCTGATGTTACAATGACACTCAAGTACTTGAATGCCTGCACGTGCGCATGGTAATGTTTTGCCTTATGCAATCATGAGCGGCATTTCTTGTAACGTGCCATCTTGTTAGTTTGCTTTACAAACTGAACAAAGTTTTTTTTTACCTTTACCGTTCTTCCATCTAACATGTCTATGTCATCTGCATATGCCAAAAGTAGGCTAGGTACACTTGGTCCAAAACTTGAGCAGAAGCGGCTTTCTCTGTTGCGATCTTAAACAAGAGCTGAGACAAAGCGTCTTGTTGTTTTGACAAAGCGTCAGAATAGTCAGTGTTTATTCTGACGCAACTCTTTCAGACAAACTCTGACCAAGCGTACTAGTTTCTTCGGTATTCCGAGGCCTTCCATAGCACCCCAAAGGCGTACCCTTATTATACTATAAACAGGCTGTGCTATACTATTTTTCTAGTATTTGTCTTATTGTGAATAACTGATGCGTTGTCGACCTTTTGCCTCGGAACTCACATTGGTAGTCTCCAACAATCTCTTGAGCGTAGAAGGTAATACGATGTAACAGGATGTTAGACAGTATTTTGGAACTACCACTCTTTGGGAATGGTTTCATTAGTCTATATTTAGCGATTAACGGGCTCTAACCCACTTTTGAGGGTCAGAGCCCGAACCGTCAGAGATGCAACGCCACATAGCACAAAGCAACACATGATCAACAAGATCAACACGTTAACTATTATTCTCTTTCGATAAACAGTTAACAGTTCAAATATTCATGATACTGCTCGTCCGACCGACCGCTCGAAGACCTCTTCCCGAACGTTTTCCCCCCTCTCAGTTACTCAGCTGCTAAGACCAGCCTTTACCTCTCCAACTTAAGATGCCATATGGTTATTAAGTTGTACACGTTGTATAGCGTCTTATTAGGGTATTTGACTTCAAATATGAATATAAATTATTATAAAATTAAAAGCGCTTACACATTTAATAATGAAATGCGTTTTCATAATAAAATAATGTAGGTTAAGATAAGAAATCGAAAATCAATTAGATTCCTCGTTCCGTCTGGGTTTGAGTGATTAAAAAGCTTGAGCGAGCTTTTTCACAAATGGTTACTTTGGTAGCACGATATCATGAGATATTGCTCGGTCGAGAACACACCCGCCCCCAAACAAGCATGAGCTACTTAATCAAAACGCGAACGAATGGGTAGGCCGGTTAATTTCCGTCGATAGAGATAGGGACTCTCGTTCCGTTTTACAGAAATGCAAAACCATCTATGATATATATTGTTTCACCAAATTAAAATTGATGCTCATTCTATTCTGCTGTTCTGTTCTGATCATGGTCCGGTTTCAGCACGTTTCATGATGCGGAACCGCCACGCTATCGCACTTTGTGATTTGTGACACGATTGCGGGACTCATGCAGCCAAATGCCAGGAAACATCTAAAACCCTAGTTATACACACAAACTGATGCTTTGAGAATTGCTTTTGAATACTCACCAATGCAACATTATTCTAAAATACGCTAATATCTAACCTATATCTCTCCGATTCCTCGTTTCAGAAGCTTCAATTTTCTCTATTAAAAAATTTTATTGAAATTTGTCAACCAAGCTTCAAGCAGCCATTACCTTGTTTTACAATGTTGGAACCAAGTTATAAAAACATCTCATAAAAAAATAAGTGCTAAAACAAACTCCGCACAATTGGCTTGAAGTTTTTTGTCGGTATATATTTCTTAAATAGAGAAATTAATCTTAGCATTCCTGGAAAGGTTGAGTAGCGGGGGCAGTTAGTGCACCAAGAGGGATGAGAACGAGTAGAAAAGGTCTTCGAACGGTCGGTCGGGCGTTGTGTATATTGTTGAACTGTAAATTGTTTATAAAGAGAAAAAGACCGACAACGTGTGCTGCTGCTGTCGTTGCTAATGATAATGTGTTGTTTTATAATATGATCACAAAAGGAATATGATTTCAGTGCTGACTCTCTGGATTCGAAGAAATAATGAGTATTATTGATGAGTTATAATACACCGGTAGCATAAATATGTTAATATGAAAATCTACGACAGAAACTATCATATACTGTACCCCAGGTTGCTTCTGACTGACTCTGCGGTTGTGCTCTTATGACGTCAAAAATAACAACATTAAATAAACATTTTAGAATCTATTCCTGATCTCTGCCACAGAGAAATTACTCGCATATAAATAGAAACAATGTTTATCAAGTAAACCACAACAATATGTTTTAAAATTTGTTTGTTCAAGTAGGCTCTGGTAATTGCAATTATCAGAAATTACTCTTAGCATCTCGGGAAAGGTTGAGTAGCGGTGGCCGTTAGTGCATCGAGAGGGATGAGGAATGAAGACGAGTAGCAAAAGTCTTCGAACAGTCGGTCGGGGGGTGTGTATGTTGTTGATCTGTAAATTGTTTATAAAGGGAGCAAGATAGACAACGTGTGCTGTTGTTGTTCCTAATGATAATGTGTTGCTTTGTAACATGATTACAAAAGGAATCTGAATTCAGTGCTGACTCCCTGGATTTGAAGAAATGATGAGTGTTATTCATGAATTATAATACACCGGTAGCATAAACATATTAATATAAAAATCTACGACAGAAACTATAGTTTATACCTGAGGTACAGTATATGTGGCATTGCATCACTGACTCTTCAGTTTTGCTCTCATGACGTCAAAAATAACAATATTAAATAAACATTTTAGAATCTATTCCTGATCTCTGCCACAGAAAAATTACTCGAATATAAATAAAAACAATGTTTATCAAGTAAACCACAACAATATGTTTTAAAAGTTCAAGTAGGCTCTGGTAATTGCAATTATCAGAAATTAATCTTAGCATCCCTAGAAAAGTTGAGTAGCGGTGGCAGTTAGTGCATCGAGAGGGATGAGGAATGAGGACGAGTAGAAAAGGTGTTCGAACTGTCGGTCGGGGGTTGTGTATGTTGTTGATCTGTAAATTGTTTATAAAGGGAGCAAGATAGACAACGTGTGCTGTTGTCGTTGCTAATAATAATGTGCTGTTTTATGATATGAGCACAGGAGGAATATGAATTCAATGCTGATTCCCTGTATTCGAAGAAATAATGAGTATTATTGAGGAGTTATAATACACCGGTAGCATAAATATATTAACGACAGAAACTATAGTTTATACCTGGGGTACAGTATATGTGGCGTTGCATCTGACTGACTCTGCGGTTGTGCTCTTATGACGTCAGAAATAACAACATTAAATAAACATTTTAGAATCTATTCCTGATCTCTGTCACAGACAAATTACTCGAATATAAATGAAAACAATGTTTATCAGGTAAACCATAACAATATGTTTTAAAATTTGTTTGTTCAAGTAGGCTCTGATAATTGCATTTTCATTATATTGACACGTTTTGTAATTTTGTAAATTAATATTGTTTTCGAAATATTGAAACGCTTTAAGCCTCAACACATTTTAAGCAATTATTACAACAGAAGGCACAATAAAACCGGCATTAATATTTAAAGCTACTTTTTAATCAAAAACATGTTGAGCGCGAAAACCGAACATTAAATTTTGAATCGATATTTTGTTTCTAAACACGAACTAAAACAATAAAACTAAAAAAGTTAAAAAAGTATATTTATCATTTGTTTGAAATTAATATTACTCAAAAACAATTGAAGTAGTCAGATCAGCTTCTAATGCGATATAATTATTTGATTATTATTTTTCAAAGTTGGTACCATATAGAAGAGTAATGTAACCTCTTTACTACTTTGTGCTACTTTATTAATGTGTTACCCTATAATTCAATAATTGAGAGCTGTCAAGAGCTTTGAGAACTTTCAAATTTGCAACCAACCAAACACAGTTGTGCCATGCAAGTGATATTTTTAGTAAAAACAGTTGCCCTAGTGAATTATAATTTGCAGGCGACTGTACAAAATTTTTTTTTGCATTTAAATTTAATCTTAGAGTATGACGTGGTCAAGTTACTTGGCTTATTCTCAGTTATAAAACGTCTACATTTTTCTTAGGTTTTTTTTTTATCATTTTTTTGAAGTTTTTTACGTTTGTTTCATGGCCAACTCACCGTATTTTTTAAAAAACAGTTGAATAATATATACTTTTTGTAAATCTAACAAGTTTGTGTAATGAGTTCACCTCCTTATCGCTGTACATTTCCCGTGAGCATGAATCTATCGATATAGTCCCCTTTCTCACTGTGTTGATGGCAACAAACTCTCGGAGTCAATTAGACGTAAATGATAGATCAGCTGTCAGATATTATTAACGGATTGGTTTTGATAAAGCAATTCGCGCTTTGCTGCATAAATTAATTATAGAGGTTATTTAGTGACACAACGGGCTGTGTTGTTCTACTGCGTCATATTTGGTTTCATCGAAGTGCTAAGAGCAAAACCACAGTTAGGCAAACATAACGCCTAAAATCAGAGGAAAATGTTCAATTATACAATAATATCATGTTTGAGGTTTACTTTGTCTATTTTTTTCCAGTAACTGAATATTCATTTTTTTACAATGAATAAAACGCCAAAAACATCTTTTGGAAAAAGATTTTAAGTAAAAAAACTTACTATGTTAAAGCCAACGTTATCACATGAAGAGCTTGCACTTTTTGAATACAATCCTGTAAGAACCGACACGCCTATTTTGCTAGGAGATCACATAAACCTCACGTAATAGTGTTTATTTTTGCTTCATTTTTCACAATAAAACAGTAAAATTCAGTTGTTTAGAATACACCCTTTGCAATGTCATTTTAAAATTTTTTGTTTTGTAATATTTTTACGATAAAGACAAAGTACTGACTTTCTGGATTTGAAGGAATAATGAGTAGAGTATTATTGATAATTCATAATATACCGATTGTATAAATATGTTAATGTGGAAATCTACGGCAGAAACTATAGTTTAATTCCTAAAGTACGGTCTATGTGGCGTTGCATCTCTGACTGTTCGGTTTTACTTTTATGACATCCGAAGGATTTACCGATTGCTATCCTGACTCTCTTTTTCCTTGATAAGTAGCAAAAAGGTGGGCTGGGGCTTGTCAATCGCTATGGTTGTGGATTTTCCTTTTGCTGGCATGACAGAGTGATGCGTAATGTCACTTATTAATCTTTATTTAATTTTTTTTCCGATTACGAATTATTCCTAGACATTCTATTTCAATTGAAATTTTACTTTTATAGTATTTTTACGTTGAAGACGAAGTAGAAATAAACAAAAACAACGCGTGATCATCACATGGATGGGATCTCATAGTGAGGTGGTATTGTCAAACAAGGCCTAGCTTGCTTGACAAGACAGGGCCTGAGTCTATAGTTCGGTTTTGCTACATGAAGGGCATGCACTTCTTGAATACAACCCTGTATGAACAAACACGCCTATTTTGTTGGGATATTACGTAAACCGCATGTGATGGTGTTTACGTCCACTTTATGTTTAACGTGACATATTAATAGTATAGTTTCTATATTATTTTTACTGTTTTATTTGTTTTTTTTTTAAATGGATAATAGTTGCTGCATTAAACGTGTAGTGGAAATGCTTAAACTTTTGTACAGTCTAAATAATGAGAGAAAGTGAGCTAGTGAGCGTGCGCAATGCTAACATTATCTGCGCCAGCTCATCTGTCCAAAATTTTGTTTTGCTAATAGTTTAATTATGATTTTGAGAGTCATAAGCTTTTGAACAGAAACATGTAGTAAATTTAATCGTTGAAAAAGTGCCTAAAGTACAGCATGGATTTCATAATTGTGTTGCAGATAAATTTCCATATTTGTAAATTGCTATACGAAAAATCCTGATTAACACACACCACAAATAAATCTCTATTTGCTTACCCTCACATTAAATTCTGCTGAATATTTCATATTTTGAGTGCAGAATCCGTACGTTTTATATTCTATTAAATCAAGTGATGATCTCCCAATTGTCGCTTTACAGAGGAAATATGAAAAGAACTCGGATGTTGACTTGTGTAAAAACATACAAAAGCGAGACAATTTAATTTTTAAAGTCAACCCTCAAGTCATCAAAATTCAGTTCACGCTTTATATTTCAGCCGAGCTTATCCAATTGAAGAATTTATTCGTTAATATTATAATCTTAAGTTGATTTACACCGTTTTTAAACAGAATTTTTTATTATTTTAAACTCCTTAACTAAAATTTTGTTAACAATGATCTTATAATTGAAACTGTGTTTGGTTGTTAACACTTTATTTTTATTATTGCTTAAAAACAAAACTGTCGACGCATTAAATTATTACACTGCGCAAAAACGCGTTTTATATCAAGCTACTTAAATATTCAACAAATGACAAATGAACCGATGACTTAATCAAAACAAAAAACTCAAGAATTATTTTGAATTATCTCGTCAATCCAGTCAGAGTCACTATATTATTGCGCCTAATAAAACATGTCGTCTATTGCCACAGAGTAATTCAAACATTCTTTTTGTGTTATTATCTTATAAAGTGGTCAATTTAATACATTGTTTTGTTGAAAAAATAGTAGGAGTCTTAGATCAATCATCAAGTAAAGTCAAAACAATGTCAATAATCTTTCTCGGTGTACATTTGGGCATTGAGGGATTTGAAACCTGTTGACTGGCTGTTAACTGGTCTAATCTGATCAGAAGGGTGTTAGATAATGGAATAAGCTTGTTCTGGAGTTGCTTTGAGTAGAAACTACATAGACATATTATCACAAAATGAATACATCTTTCCCATTTAGAGAAAAGCGTGTAATTTTCAATTTGATATTAATAATTTTAAAACGGCGTGTTAAACTCAAAAACTAATTAAGAATAGTATTCATTTAATTGCTTTCTGTGCGCAATAATATCTCGTCTTTGGGAGTTTCATCGTTGGCCGCGTTAAATTAATGGAATTGTCGACGGTTCTGGCTGTGAAATCTCTCGCGGAGGCTTATCGGCCACTAGAGACCCGGATGAGCCGATAATATTATAGGGCTTTGCTCATTATGCTTCCTCCTTTCATTTCTTATCGACTGCACCATCCGATAAATAATAACCGTTTGGTATTGATTTCACTTTTTTTTAATTTTTACTTCAAAGTTCTGAGAAGATTAGACACACTATAGTATATTCACGCTAAAACCAAAGTCCATGTAAACAAAACACAACGCATGTTCATCACGTCATAGAAATCTCACACTAGATCGGGTCTTATAACATGAAGGGCATACACTTTTTGAATACAACCCTGTAAGAACAAACACGCCTATTTTGTTGGAAGATCACGTAAACCGCACGTGACAGTGTTTACTTTAACACATTAGGAATAAACAAAACAGAAGATTAGACACACTATAGTATATTCAAGCTAAAACCAAAGTCCATGTAAACAAAACACAACGCATGTTCAGCACGTCATAGAAATCTCACACTAGATGGGGTCTTATAACATGAAGGGCATGCACTTTTTGAATACAACCCTGTAAGAACAGACACGCCTATTTTGTTGGAAGATCACGTAAACCGCACGTGATAGTGTTTACTTTAACAAATTAGAAATAAACAAAACACAACGCGTGATCATCACATGGTTGGGAGCCCATGGTGTGGTAGTAAAGATATTATTGGATGCAAAGACCACATATTGTACCACACAAGCTGTAGCTTGACGAGACAGGGCTTGAGTAAGTACGTTTCCGTTATAGTTTGGTTTTGCTGTGAGAAACGTGAAGGATAACAGGCATGCACTTTTTGAATACAACCCTGTAAGAATAGACACGCCTATTTTGTTGGAAGATCATATTTGGCTTTAGCCTATTTTGCAGCTTTAAAAGTAAACTGCAACAAGACAAAAGATTGACTGCATTTTGTTATTTTTGAGCCTCTTGAGTGAAAGCCCAGTATCTCAGCCACACAAAGTGTGACAAAAACGCTGTACTCAGTTAAAGCGATGCTGTGGCTTAGAAGACATTTAATAACACTGTGTCTCTGAATATAACAAAAGTTTTTGTTTTCCACCGAGTAGTATAAACCGATTTATGAAATATTTTATAGAGCCATTAAAAAGTAAGTTTAAGAGCGGTTGTAAAAACAAATCTATGACAAAAGTGGAAATATTCCAACATTAGCCTAAACATGTTAGGGCTTAGCACTAAGATGTCACTCTAATATGTCCAACGAAGATTTGTTGAATCTCGGCGCAGCAAGAGGGGTCAGCGCACATTAGATACCATCCCAAAGTAACTACCAGCTATATTCACGACATTTAACCCCAGTTATTTCAGATAAACTGGTCGTTAAACGAAAATGCAGCTGTTTCTAACAAGGCCGGAATTGGCTACAAATATTTCTTACTTAAACAGTTTTATGAGCGCCAGGATGGTGTAATTATTTTCGCATAAAAAAAAGATTAATTTCGATAACAAAGAAATTAGATTCAATACAAACCTCATAAATACAATTTTTTTGATGTCTTGTGCCTGCAAAACATAACTTTTAACTTGTCCTAATCGACCGGCAATGAGCTTTTGCCAGCCTAGGTCGGAAAATGACTACTAGGAGTATTATGCCAATTAAATTTTTGCGTTGGCACCATTTGCTGTCAGACATTTACAACGACAACTAACGGCTTGTATTGTATAATATATAGTCCCAAACCGTAAGCCTCACTAACGCCGGTAACCAAACTACCGAACAATGTATATGGTTCCAAACAGTTTACTCTTTTAACAATAAAATTACCTTTAGAGGTTAGTTTTATATAAACAATCATATATACTGTGAGAGTTTATAATTTTATAATAACATAAAGTTATATTTAAAGTAAAACAGCCAATAAGGCGCTAAATAACAATTGAATAACCTTGATGAGGGCTATATGGGACCGTAACTGGCAGTTAGTGTACCAAGAGGAATGAGATTCAGTAGAAAAAGTTTTCGAACGGTCGGTCGTTCGTTCTGTATATTGTTGAACTTTGAATTGTTTACAAAGATAGAAAGATAGACAACGTGTGATGTTGTTGTTGCTAATCATAATGTGTTGTTTTATAATATGATTACAAGAGGAATATGAATTCAGTGCCCACTTTCTAGATACGAAGAAATAACTTATCATATACCGGTTGTATAAATATGTTAATATAAAAATCTACGGCAGAAACTATAGTTTAATACCTGGAGTACGTACGGTCTATGTAGCGTTGCATCTCAGACTGTTTCTTAACGGCTAGATTGCTAGCCTGGCTCTCTACTGTCTTGAAAAGGGTGGGATAGAGATTGTTTTATTATCGCTATGGTTATGTATAGAAAGGTTGTGGATTTTCCTTTTGCTGGCATGACAGAGTGATGCGTAATGCGTGTTGTTTACACTTTTTCCTATTACGCATTATTCCTGGACATTCTATTTCAATTGAAATAGTATATTACACTACAAGGGCAGAAAGTTGAGATTCTTGCGCGCAGTTTAGGGTTCTCAAATTTCTGCCCGTGTAGTGTATAGTAGTTTTCTTGCTACTCCAGTCGAACGTACGTGGTTTCGGCTGCGATTCCACGGCAGAAAGTGCAGTGCATGAAAGATACACTTTCTGCCGTAGAATCGCAGCCGAAACCACGTACTTTCGACTGGAGTAGCAAGAAAATTCACTTTCCGAACTCGTTAGGTAAATAATTATGTTAGTTGTTGGCAGTTCTTAAATTGAAAAAAACGTCAATTTCCTTGTTTTATTTTATGATAGACCATTTCTAAAACAGTTTGTATCTTCACTTTTTTCTTTCGACTGCGCACCGTCTTCAAAAATACTTTATCACTAAATAACATTGAATTAATTGCAGAAACCGTCTTGGAGCTCAATAATAAACGAGCCAGCTATTTGTAGTTAAAAGTTTCATGTTACAGACGACGCTAATAAAACTAAAAATATATAAAGTTTTAACTCAATTCTTCGGTTTCATCACTGGCTGAAAGTGACATTTATAGCTTGTTCAGTGGTGAAATACAGAGTTCATTTCCAACAGTGCCTCAGCAGGACACAGTGTTCATACCAAATGCAAACTTTCAAGCCATCTGGAAAGCTTTTTTAATTCTTTTTTAGTTTGGATAGAACGTTCGCTACTAAACAGTTTTATGCGCGATCGAAATTAAGTTTTGAAGTCAGCAAGGAGGATAATAGACGATTTCTGACCATAAATTGTATTTTATTACAAAAATAAAACCGAACAATTGCTTGTTAAAAATGTCTTATGAGCCCTCTTTGCGAGAAAAACAAGTGAACTGTTGCGGCCAGTACTCGTTCTGGCAGCGGCGAAAAATGTTTTCCCGTTCTGGCTTAGGATATTTACAAAACAGAGTGGTTGATTTGACTTATATGAGTCCACTTAATAATATTAACTCTAGGATATAGACTAGTACAACTTTTCTTTCAAAAATAAGGTAGTGTGTGTGCCGTTAAATCTCTTTACTATAGCAATACTTTACTTTTTAAACCCATAGTTCATCTTCTCTGATACTGGAAGCAAAAACACTTTTCTAGCCGCCTTCTAGCGTAATTAGTACATCGCCCAAACGGAAAATGGGAAAACGTATTGTGGTTTAAATAGGTTTTTTCACAGTTATTTATCAATAACAAATTTGCAAAAAATGTAAATATTTTTGACAATTAAATTGTGTCAGTTTTTGTAATTTCCAAGGAAATTAACGGACGATTTTCTAAATATAGGGCTTAGACGCTCAGATATAGATATGAAGTAGAGTTGGGTAGAAGTAATTCAAGGAAATAAGCTTAATAATCGCGGACGGGAATCTGACACGAAATATTTTTTACATAAATTGCATTTCTTTGAAAGGGTTTTTTTGAGTGACTTTATAATCTTTTTCGAAATATTTTTTATTATGATGGAATTGATAAGGGAAGGATTATTAATAATTTGGCGAATTTTTCAATAATTCATTTTTATTGAGCCACAATTTAATTTTCCAAAAAGAACCGAAAAGAAAATTTACCACTTTTCTAAGATTAAAGAAAAACCTCATCAGTTTAAACGATATTATAATGTTTGTTTTATACATTTGTGGATTAGGCTGAAGTTGTTAAAATGATAAACTGGGCTCTAAATGTCGACCATAATTACCTTTGTAATGAAAATCGCATTTTAGTGAAATATTATAGTTTCCGTCTCTATAAGCTGATAAGTTTGTTTCAAATTCAATTTAATACAATGTTGAATGCCGGCTTGTGGTAAACAATCTCATTATCGGACCTAATTATTATTATTTACGTATTAAACTAAACAATTTTTTTAAAAAATTAATAATTTTTTTTATATAATCGAGTTCGATTATAAAAATTCAAGAGCCGAGTGGCGTAGCAACGTTCAAGATGGTTTAAATCGCAAATCTTATAGTTTTGAAACTGCTTTTTTTTACATTGAATTAAATAATTTATCAAAAGTTTTGCCACGTTTGTGCGTTCCTGATAAAAATGACAAAAAATTGTGGTGTCTCCGCACGTATTTTAATTATCAAAAAGCGTAGAAATGACTTTTTTGCCAAAATCGTCAAAAATTCAAAAAATATATCGTTATTTCTGTGAGTGGCAAGACAAGGAACAGGTTCGAGTATATCTTTTTATCATTATGGCCGCAAGATTCCATATGCTACAAGCTTGTTTAGAACTAAAAAAAATTGTCGAAATCGACAAATTTCAATATGGTTGATCAAATTTATCACAAAGAATAATGTTGTGTAAGAAGATGATATAAAATTACTTTCAAGCACATTAATAAGTGTACTCCGCAATGTGTTTTCTCTATTGGAATTACCTCCCAGATAGTGAGTTGTGCAATAAGTATAAAAGAACCGGAAATACCACAGATGAACATGATTTAACATTAAAGATTTGGTGATGTTAAAAGATCTTCTTTAATTGGTTATCAAAGAGAAAGCCGCATTTTAAATAATGAGATCTTCAAAATCCAATAAATAAATTTTGTTTTTATGAAAAACAAAACGTCAAATCTACTGTCAAACAGTGGTAACCTTGTCAAAAATATATTTTATAAAGTAAATGAACTGTGCTTGTCTAAGAAAAGCTGTATTAATATCAATTTTTGTTGATAATATTTCTTGATCTTGAGGAAAATCTGTTAAGAGTCTTCTTCAAATGTCTAAATGTTATCAAAGTGGTGTAAAAGCTTCCAATATATTTGGTTGATATTGATATCTTGATCTTCTAATTCTTCAAAGAAAAATATTATCAATCTTCTCTAAAGCTTATCAAGCGGTATTATGTATATTTGTTGATATTATTTAGATGATTCTTTTTTAAAATTTTATAATAATTTGACAATTATTAATAACAAATAAATAATAAACGCTTAACAGCTTTAAAACACTGGATCCTCTTTGAGGTCGGCGTTATATTATTTAATAATATAGTTATAATAATTTCATCTCCGGATTTTCTGGATACATTTTCTGGATTTATTTTTGACATTTGTTTATCAGCCGCTTTTTGTTTTTTACATCTTTAGAACAAGTCATGGAATTACCATTTATTTATTTATCAGTAGCCCATAGTAAGTTTGATAATATTTATCAATTAACCATCATAAAAGAAGAAAAAATATACTGACATAATAACAAATGAATATTAATTGATAATAAAATTGATAAGACAATTAGATTACAACACCTGAATATCAATTGATATTGATTTCTGATAAAGAATTCACCACTTATGACTTCCAATATTTTAAAATGATAAGTCTAGAAGATGATAAAATGGCTATTAAAAAGATATTAATCTTCAATTTATTGAAGAAAAATTAAGATTTTCTGCCAATTAGAGTTATCCAATAAAAATCGCTTATGATTAGATAAGATTTGCTTCTTTTATCAGGAAAAACAAGTGAAGATTTGATTACCAGATTATCAAAAAGTGAAGAATTTTTATTATAGAAAGCCATATTGTCAAAAATAATTAAATATGGCAATAATTTAATGTATTAATGTTCCAAATCTCAAAGAGTTATTAATTTTTTAGAACTACAAGGGGGGGCCAGTCTTAAGACCGCGACACTGTTTTATTTATTATTATTTTGATTGTGTAGAATCTTTATTATTAAACAAAAATTTTCAATTTTGCAAAATTGTAATAAATAAAAGTTTTTGTCTGTTACAAATGACCATCATCAGAAGGTCAAATAAAACTTATAATTTAACATTTTTTTAATTATTATAATAATTTATTTAAAGTCTCCTTAATTTTTTTGACAATTTGTTTAAATAATTGAAGATTATTGCTTAAAATGGTTCATTGAATATCATTTAATACCTGCCACGTCTTCATGAACTCAACTCTACTTTCAATTCTGTTCAATATAATTAAGCTGATAATATCTCTATTCATGAAAGTAAGGCAATCCTTCAATAAAATAAACTCACTAAATAATAATTAATATCCACTATAACTAAAGCAAACGCCCAATGAGCAAAACTCACCTCATTATTCTCAAAACGAAAAAACACGAAGCATTCAGAAACTCTTCGAGAAATGAATAAGTATATTAATGAGCAACGATACGATATGCAGACGATATGTTTATGTTATAGAGATAACAACATTCCATGAACTATTTTTAGAAACTACAAATTATGTAGTTCTCTTACAGTATGGAGCTTTTCTAGCCGTTTCCAATCCTTTTTGTTCTGACCTTTGGTCATCCGTTCTTTCATCAACCCAGCGTTTCTATGGTCTACCGACTCTTCTTTTTTCTTTCGGCTTTAGCCATTTAGTGACTGAAAGTGCCCATCTATTGTCTTTCAAGCTTGAAACGTGTCCTGCTTATTTCCATTTTATTTACAGGGAATGCTTGAAAGCATCTCTAATTCTTGTTCTTTCTCTTATTGTGTCATGTCAGACTTTATGTATCCTTAACAATTTCGACATACTGCGCTTCTCTGCTAAGTACCTATTCGAGGTTATGTTTATTTTTCTGGGAATTTCTTGCTCATGGTTGGTAGTATCAAAAGATACCTGCTTCTCTAAATAGATATAGGACTTTACATAGTTTTATAGGTTTATGTAAGCTATTTGACATGATTTTGGTTTTGTGTGGTCACTTTTTGCCAGACCTTGTACAGTGTGATACTATTTTTGTCAAGCAAAACTCTTATAGTTGTGACTTTAATTGAGTGAATACAGGGTAGAATAATTTTTTAGATAGCAACATATTTTTTTTGTTTTTAGAACAGCTATGAAAACGGGAATGAGATGAAAGTGTTTGAAGTTCGCAGTTTGTCTTAAATTGCTTCAGGCTGGCGGGTTGTTTTAGTATCTCTAAAATGATTTGATGACAGGTCAATTTCAAAAGCGACGTCAGAAACTTCTGTTGCTTTTGTGTTTTAAGAACCAAAATCTTTATTTGGGAATGTGATTTTTTAATGCTTTAGTTTCAAGTATGGACCAAAGCTGAAGGGAAGATCCAGTTCTAACGAAGCATTACCATTTCATGTGAACAAACTCCAGTTTTCTCAAAGTTTTTGTGTTGTACGTCGGCTGGTGTTATGAAAATACGTTTTAACTTCAAAGCGATGTCGAGCTCGAGTGATCTGCAGATCAAGTCTGAGCGAAGAGCAATTTGTGCATGCAGATTTCCTTCGCGGCAGACCTCACAAAGTGGAAATCACCCGAGACGTGTGAATGTGTATCCGCCGCCACAGGATAACGGATATCTTTGGCCGTCTTCCTGCGCCCTTTAAATACATCAGTAAGGCCCGCTTTATACCCTCGTAAAATATACAAATTTCTGCTATCTCCAGCGGCTCTCTCAAATCCTCGAATCCCTTGTCAGACGAATGAACCACCTATATAGCATTATATTACCTAATATCTCGACGCTGTTATTGTGAGTTAACACTACGCCCAAAACTTAGCCATTTGCAATGTGTTTTGTGGCTAGTGGTCCACTGTGTACCAATTTACAAAGACACAATCAGGGACGCTTATTACAAAGATTTGATTAAGTTCAATAGCTGGAAACAGAAAAACGATGCAAGACGTGCTGATGGGTTACTTCTTCAACGCTGTAACGGTTGAATTGCGGCACACGCCGATAAATAAGCGCCTTCTTGCCATTTTGCGGTAAACTACTCATTGCATGACGCTAGTTTGTGCACTATCGAATTCGCTGTCATCGATTTAGTCTAGAACTGCGAAGACCCGACGCCTTTAAGACAATTTATGTCTTTCGAGTAACTGTCTTTTCTGAACACTCTGTATATAAAGTAAAGCAAGCTAACTTTTTTTTATTGGCCAGGGAAAAAAACCCAGGTAGTTTTTAACGGATAGGAAAAGAATAATCCGATAGTAAAGCAGAATTTACCAGATTTTAAGCGGGAAAGATACCGACTCTATATATAGGAGTGGTGATAGCGTCCATGTTGCACTTTAAGTCCGCCACCGTACGTAGTGTTAGTGTACCCTTCTACGCCAAAGTAGTGAGTCAAATAAACCCGGTAGTGGGTATTACGTGTGATCACGACTTTTTTTGACAAGAAAATTGGTACGGCTTTGAAGCCACGTTTTGATAACAACTTTACCATTTTCGCGATTACGTGACGTTAGAAGGGGTAAGTTAAACAGTCTCATTAATTCCACCACTAACGGTTTTACTTCGCGGGTCATGTAGGACAAGTCCAGGGTCAAGTCGAGAAACGACTCAATTGCGGCACTCGATCTCTTCCTCCTGTTATCCTGCTATTTACCACCGAGCTTCCGAGGAGTAAACCACTGCAAAACAACCATCTCCAACGGAAACAGCAGATAAGGTTAGTTCAAGGTCTATGAAAGGTAGAATGAATGTGTGAAGGTTAGTAAGCCTTTGAACGACACCTTTAAAGTGAAGAAAACCTTCCTTTTATTATATTTTGTTTCATCAAACTATTGCCTTTATTGTTTGTGGTAATCAGGACAACCTGTAAGGGGTGCTTGAGTTAACTTCAAGGGAATTGTCTTGTCTAACTCAGACTGCATCCAGTCCTGTCAAGTTGTGTTAAAATTGTGATAAAATTTTATTTGAATTATTTAGAACTAATTAATTATTTGAACATTCTGGATTTATCTTTTTTTTTATTTTATTTCATTTTGAGGCCAATATCACTTATTGCTATCAGTTAGTTTTTTTTATTTGTTGTATTTTCTTTTATTTATTCAATATATTAATATTATTTTACTGGAGCTTTTGTTTAGCCTGCAGGTCTTGACCCCTAAAAGGCTAAAGGGAGGCTAATTTCGGCTATTGTCTGCGCTTAGGTTGAGTGGCGCCATATCCACCACCTGTTTTCCTAGATTCACGCCTCTACGGCTGAACTACCGAGCAATTTTGAACAAGGTAAAGCTAGCCGAGATTAGCCTGTCCTCGAGTTTTCCTATTCCCTTTATTCCCTTCTTTCCTTTTCCCCTTGTGTAACTTCACGGTTACAACGCTAAAAAAAGATTTGCGGTTTCTTCAATGTGGACGACATACAGCATGTTAAAATCGACAATAAACATCACAAAAGTACAGATATTCAACAATATGGCCTGTTATTTAGTCGCTTTTTATTAGAGAATGAAATCTAATTTTTTTTTTAAAGAGGTGTTGTATAAAATTACATATTGCATAGAGTGCCACGTCGGTTAATAAAGTTTTTAATTTTAAAAGACAAAGCCGTTCAACTGTTTGATTTGCTTTTGAAATTGTTTATTTTTTGTAACTGAATCAGAGCCGAAAGCAAGTCAAATGTCAGAAATAATTTATCAGCTTTCTATTATTTATTAAGTGTTCATAAAGCCGGTCTATGTACAACACTGTAAATTGCAAAAGTCTTTGTCTGAGCACATAATATTCCTCTTGCTAGGACGTGCAGGAAATGTAAAAAGTATCAAATAAGGACTGGAAAGGGACTCAACAAGAAATTAGATTGCTAAGGTCAAGTCGTTGGCGAACTCGAAAACACAGATAGCAGAGCAGGATTGAAGAAATATCTAATGAAATTAAATGAAATTGGGCGAAATAATGACGCTCGTTCATTTGCTACTATCTGTGATTTATACAGCTAGGATTTAGAGATTTAGTTTGCTAGAAGATGATTATAAATTTGATAAGTTTAAATCGGAGAGAAACACATCGAAATTCTGCCAAACATGTGAAAAAATTATTCTCCAGAACTTAGGGAAATTACTAGTTGAATGCTTAAGGTTGGTTGAACTTGACACTGACAGCTGACATATTATCTGTCAACAAATAATTGCAGGAATTTATTTATACAACTATATATTATTCTTTTCCGAATGACAAACTCTTTACAACTTTCCAGTAATCATAGATAAAATTTAATAATAATAGTCTTAATATAAGCCGATCTAACCTCAATCATTGACATAGTTACGATACTTTTTGTTTTCTGTATTTTCTTTAATGTTAAGTACTCAAACTATCAATAACTCTTCTACAGTAATCTGCCTTGCTTCTGAATATCCATCAAGTAAAAGTCTCTAAAAGTTAAATTTTTTATTAAAATTTCCAACAAAAAATTTTCTTAACCATAAAAAATCTCAAAAAATTACCTAAGCCTAATCTGTTATTGGTTTGTGTCTAACATTAAAAATTATTTTGAAAATAATCTTTTCAAAATATTTTTTTTTTTGCTGGACTTTTTCTCCGATATCTAAGCTAATAAATGTTTCTTAGCAATTCCAGTTACTGTTCCGGATAGCTAAATGAAATAAGGAATCCAAGTCTGCCTTGCTTGCTTTTGAATTTTTATCTTTTCTATGAGAATTGTCATAGAAACCAAGTTTTGCGCTTCAAACGAAACAGGATTTGCACGCCCTTGAGGAAAAATTTAGTTTGACACTTGAAAGTAAGGTTAGGATAAATTGATAAGTGTGGCTGGCACCGCTGTATTATAAATTTGTGTTGTGTAAATTTCTATCGAGTGAAAGTTAAATTTTCCATTTTGAAGTAACAATATAATATTAAATTGTTTTTATTTGAGAAAAAAATCCTTTTTTGTCAGCGTGATCATTAAAGATTGTCAGTTTAAAGTAAAATGGTGTAGATTATTTGACAGATCGTGATTTATTGGAATAAAAGTCTATGCGGAATCGGATTGTTCTCCACTTCATTACGCTTTGTTATTCAAACCATTGAAGTTTATATTTTATTTTTATATAAAAGCAGTGTGCTGCTTGACAGTCAGCTGTCATGTTATGAAATTCGTTGGCTTGAGGTGGCATTTTATGAATTTAAAATGCGCCGTTTTATTCTGACAGAATCGTTGGTGGAGTCTTGAAAGTTGAGAACAGGTTTTAAGATTAAATTTAATTTATTTGAGAAGTGAAGGAACTAAGATTTCATAATATAAAAGATATCGAATCCAAATGCAATTAACTCCGACAATAAATGCTCCAGATTTAATTTTGTGAAATATTTCTCTGACAAAGAGTTTAATTTAATATGTTTTATACCTGTGTGTCTAAACAGCTGTAAACTTTAATAAATTACTCCCTAATCATAAAGCGCCATATTTTATCCTCTCTACCTGGAGATTGCTACAATAAATAATTTATTTGCGAAATGTTTGCCAACTAGCATGTGTTCTCTTGCAAATAATTAAAAAAAAATGACATAACGTCAATATTTACCCGCCTTAGCAAACTCAAATTGCTGCTTTTTTGGTGAAAATGTGTATACATTTCGCGAAATTACCACAAACCTAATATAAATAAAGCCCACTTTATTACTATTAATGAGTATACATTTTGCTTTTTGTCTACATTTCTCTCCACCAAAACTATTGTCCATCTTCTCATTTTTACCGCATCAATTTTCTCTTTTGAAACATATTGATATTTTGACTCTATGAACTGGAAGACGGAGCCTGCAGACCGCCCTACTTAGCCGAAAACATATCAAGCAGCCCTTAAACTAAAACTGGAACCTTTACCGATATAGCGCCACTGGTAGTGAAATTGCAAACTAGCGCGCCAGAACTGTTCATTACTACCTACTGACCTTAAGCTGGAAACTTCTATTTCTTCCTTGCGATCAACCGCAGGATCTCTCTAGAATCCAAGACATGGTTTTGTTATGCACACAAAAACCAAGAGCCGGTGCACACTTAAACACGACCGGACCGAACAAAAAATTCTGTTTATTAAAAGTTTCTTTTATCATTTTTATTACTTCAGCAACTTTTTTCTCTTTTGCCTCCTAATAGTTTCCAAGTTTTTTCACTTAAATATCATAGTTTAGTTATATACGCTGAGTAGTAGTAGCCAAGATAAAAAACATGTTTTTTTAATTTATGATTGTGGTTTCAAGTGTCGTATTTTCTGATAGATTAGTGCAATAAAATCTACTACAATGATTATATTATAATGATTACCAAACAAAGTAGGTGTTTACTACATGCTTCAGTTAACTATCTATCAAAACGAGTTAAAAATAGAAGATGTATTTCTTTGAAAAATTGCTAAATATAAAAATGAAAGTTTATTCTAGGTATTCCAACCGATAGCAAACATGTAATATTTCTTAATATTATAGCATTCCTGAAACAATCAAAGTGTAATGGACCGAAACGATGATAAAGACAATTTTATTGCCAGGTCTATATTATATGATGTTATAGTCAATTTGTAGGTTTAAGAAACTTTAACTTAAAAAGATGATAAATCTCTGTTATCGTTTGCATTTATTATAACACTAGCTGACCCGGCGAACTTTGTACCGCCTAACAGTCAATGAATGTCGTGTTACTTTTTAGCTGAACTAATTTAGGCTTTGATGAACGTAAAACAATGATAAAAATAATATATTTATATAGATAGAAACAAAACAGTATTTTATTATGATGAATGATGATGAAAACATACATACAGAATGAGAATAAAAATAAAAAATAATAATTAAGTACTTCAAACTCATGGCAGAAAAAAATTATTGAAAACTTTGTTGTGCAGATAGGGAAAAAAAAATAAAACTCGGATTAATTCATTAATAGGATTTTCATTCAAGCACTTTGTGGTAAAAGACATTCTTTGTTTTTTGGTCAGGCGCAAGAACAAATAAAGCGGATGGTTTGCCGACACGTGAGCATGCCACGTACAATTGACCATAAGAAAAACATGCATTTTCTAGATTGAAGCCACAAATAGTCAAGGATTGGCTGATCGTCATGGCGAAGGCAAAACGAATCGGGAATTGAATTCGTTTAAACTCAAAGGGCATATCTGTTGGGATCATCGAAATCTTTGGAATAAGAACTTCCTCATGTTTAAGTTTTCCTTCAAGTATCGACGCGTGCAGATTCTCGCAGATAATTGACTCGCATGAAACACATTCACACTGTCAATAATACTTATCAAGTAACTCACCGGGGGCTTGTCCCCGCATGGCAAGCTTCCTCCAGCTCAGCTTGTGGAGGGCATCTTCTGCTACGGCGGCTTTGCTTCAATCACTTCAACCACTACCAATTGTTCCCCATATTTCTACCATAAGTCTGTCCATCCAACAAATGTAGCGCGTGTGGTCAAAAGAAAAATTCTTTTGACCAAACTTAAAGGCACACCTGTTTTAGCAAATCAACACATACACACGTGACCGCTTTTTGACGCGCTTTGATTGTTAGATGGACAGATTTTAGATGTTCCGTTTTTGGCACATAAAAAAAGTTGAAGAAGCTTTGTCAAGCTTGCACCCAGGTAATTAAACGTAGATGGTCATTGGCTACAGTGTTTCCGGCGAAGAGAATAAAAATTAGATTTAAGGAATAATTGAAAGGTATAAGAACACTGCAACCTTTCATTGGCACAATAGGTAACCCACCTAGAACCCTTTTCAGCGATAAGGTACCAGCCTTGGCGGCAGCATCAAACCCGGCTTCAAAGATCTCTCTTTTTAAGAAATCTGAAAAGCTAGATCTCAACCGAAAAACAGGAATTATGTTAATCGGCGTTGAGAGCCAAATAATAAATAATAATAGTAGTAGTAAAGACCGGCTCAAGAACAGAACTAGTTCTCTGCTGTAGGTTTTCATTCTCAATCATTTCACATAAACAGCAATAATAAACAATAACAACCGTGTCAATTTTGACACAAATAATCTGCATGCTCTTTAATAACGACAAGTATGCCAATAATGACATAGATGTATCTGCATGCATCATAATAATCAATATAAGGTAATAAGGTCTTAGATGTGCGCTTTCCTAAGATTGGAGCAAGTCGTATCAGTACTCAAACCTAGCTGCCATGGCCAAACCAGACACATTGTTAGAAGAAGGTAGACTCTGTCACCTGGCTAGGTTACTGAAACAGAAATGTTAAGACACCACATTCACACTTAATTTGCACACAATAATAAGTTATATTCGTTCGAGTGTAGAGATAACTCTCACCTTAATTCTCTCAACTTGACTTGACTGTGCACGAATACCGCACTTGGCACTCCTACGAGTACTACCCGCTGACCGCTGTCTACTGCCCTTACGGCAATAGTATCATCCCTCAGCTAAGCGCTCTGCGCAATCGCCACTCAGCTATCCCTCTTTCTTGCAATATTAACACTACAACCAACCCTTTTAAGCAACAAAGCACCAGCTTTAAGACACACTTCAAAAATCTCAGGAAATCTGAGAAGCTAGATCTCAACCGAAAAATATTATACTATGTGTTAATGAGCGTCTTGCGCACAAAAGGCTTCTGCTACCGCTCTAGATGTTGTTGAATTTAACGCCCTTTTACCTACAGATGCAAAAAGAGAGTTTACAGGCGTCTCTAAAGATGCCTGTAAACACTTGCTATAGATCTAACTGCTCTAAAGAATGTCTGCGAAGACGCAAAAGCTGCCAATGCAACTAACACTAAGTCTTAAATAGTCTGAGAATAACAAGTAAACAGTTCTTTACAAACCTGGCAGTGAGCAACAAGATTGCCGTCAAAGAAGGAAATGAAACTGTTGACAAACTAGCAAGAGCAGGTTCCGAAGCTCTTCCAATAGACCCCGAACCTTGGATTAACAAACTCTCACTGACAGGCGGAAATCTTTAGGTAGGAATCGGCAGCCAACATGCGCCATTGGAAGAATACTCTCGGGTTAAGGCAGGCAAAAAAGCTTCTTCTTCTATTGAAGAAGGCATCTTGCAGGCACGTTAGGGGTACCTCAAAAGCTGCGTCTGACGGACAGTGAAACTGCAGACTATGTGAATTAGGCAGTTAGGAACATATCTAATTTTGCAAAAAAGCCTAGAATTTCTAAAAAAACTATGACGATAGGGCTCAGGAACAATGGATAAAATTGGTCGCAGGAAGCTACTCCTTCTCAATCAACGACCCCTCAGCGGACTTTGTAAAGTCATGTCAATGCATTCATATTGTTTTGCAATGTTTATGGGAATTAACCAAATTAGGATTTGTGTGATTTTAGCAGATAATTGAACAATTGGTAAAATTCCATGTTGTAGGAGGTATAGTTTTCCTGAATAATTAAGCATTCCTGCGAATATTGATCTTAGTCGATGGCTTTTTTCAGGTGGATGAATTTCTTTCGAGAGCTGTTCGCCTGGAGTGCTCACTAGATTTATCAATGTCTACTTTCTATGTTTGCTATACTCTGCAACTTGAGCTTGATCATGTATGTTTTACTTGTGTTTGTCTCTAAAACCTTCGGTTCGTTAGACAAGAAGTCAAAGAAAGAAAGAACATCTGAAAATTTCATTTAACTGAAATCAAGATTGATACTTTTTGAAAAAAACATCGACGATTTTCGACTATTTTGCAAATTTAGCGCTTGAGTTAGTCGTATTTAATTAATATTAAGCGAAGTGTGTAAAAGTCAGCGGTTGAAATGGATTACTTTTGAAATAATTTAAGTCCTCATTTTCATTGTCTAGCAGTCAAGGTTGATAAGTCGAGAAACATGCCAGATGTTCCTTTAAATTAAGATATAGCTAAGATCGGCTTTGGCCGCTAGCTGTCTGAATATTGGATTTAGAAAGGTATAAATTTTAATTTCGTTTCTCTCCTAAGATTATCAACTTTTTAATTCAAAGGCGAGAAAAATTGGGAAAAAGTTTGGCAGACACGTCTACGAGAATTACAAAGAAGTAACTCTTATGTGATGACGAGCAAATCGAGCTTAAGAAAAAGAGACAATGTTCGGAGCTTTTAGTATTCATGGCACGAGACTAGGTCTGGAAGCTCCATCAATATTCAGAAGATATTGCGTTCAAAGTTGTCTAATGGAATGTGGCCGCTGCCGCAGCCATGAAGTGTCTGTCTTTTCGATGATGACCTAATGACATCCTGCAACATTCTAACTTACACGGGTATAAATTGTTTTACTACCCTTGGCATTATACAATATCTCCCGGGCGAACGCTTTCTCAAAGAGGAGAATCCAATATAAGGGATTGGATATAACGGAATAAAAAAGTTATAAAATGTCGGTATATCTCTATAACAGTCTCAATGCCCTGATAAAACCTAGTCGAAAAAAATACGACAATTTCAACAGAAGCATAATTATATAGAAAAGTAACAACTACACAATATTTCTATTGTCAACGCATCCTGATACTGATACTTTAAAAGAAACTCGTCTAATGCCTCTTCAATAGCGCAGAATCAATACTTCCGCATTCCAAAACATACAAGAATGACAAGAATTAAAGTATATCATCTTAAAAATACGTCAGCACTACTCAAGAAAGATCCAAAGTGTTTAATTAAAATTAACAGTTTTAAGTTAGTTTTAGTATATTATACTACAAGGGCAGAAAGTTAAGATTTCTGCACTGCGCGCCATAATAGGGCTCTTAACTTTCTGCCCGTGTAGTGTATACTAGTTTTCTTGCTACTCCAGTCGACAGTACGTAGTGTCGGCTGCGATTCCACGGCAGCAAGTGCAGGACCTGAACTGCGCGCCATGATGCTCTCGGCTATTTACTCCCGCTAAAAGAAGGCGCGCGCATAGCTCTACCAGTGCATGAAAGATACACTTTCTGCCGTGAAATCGCAGCCGGAACCACGTACTTTCGACTGGAGTAGCAAGAAAATATAATAACAGATGTGTGTTGTTTTGGTACCTAGTTCGAGAGCAACGTACACGATGTCGCTAGGTCTCATTCTAATTATGTAAAATAGACTAGCCAGGAGTAGTGCGTGAAAGAGTGGGCTAAGAACATCGTGGGCTCAAAGAGTAACCAATATAAAGAATGGTTACAAAGAACAACTTTAATAGAGATTTAGGTTATTATCTCGCAAACGTTTGGAAGCCCTTGTTCACAAACACTCTTTCGTCATGAACACAAAGCGCTTCCGCTTTCTCCGCAGCTCTTTTTTCCAAACCCCCCGTCAGTCTCTCTTATCGCTTTCTCTTGCTCGCTTACCAATTTAAGCCAAAGCAGCAACAAGGTCTAACCAGAGTAAGTTTTGCCGCTAGCGTGGTTCACACTTCGAGTTACTGTGCTTGTTCTCACTTTCATTTTCCTGTTTTAATAACGTCTCTACCGATGGACTGCGAAACGTCAACAATTTTATCAAATCTTTCGACACGGTCTTTTCCGAAAGATGTCAATATTTCAATGACTTCAAGCCTTGAAAGCCTTTCTTCTTCAATAAAAAAATGAGTAAAAATCTGGAACTGCTTGCAAATGTTAAGTAACGAAAAGCATCCTACCTGGGCCATGTGTTTTGTAATGACAAGTATGGTCTATTACAACTTATCAGGGAAGGAACAATATAGGAAAAGAGAAATACACTGAAATAAACAATACACAACGCGTGATCATCACATGGTTGGGATTCCATTGGTAGGTAGTATTGGATGCAAGGACTACATCAAGGCGTAGCTGGCCTGTTATAGTTCGGTTTTGCTGTGATAAACGTAAAGCATAACATGAAGGGCATGCACTTTTTGAATACAACCCTGTAAGAACAGACACGCCTATTTTGTTGAGAGATCAGATCAACCGCGCGTGATAGTGTTCAACTGTATTTCATGTGCGCAGAACAGAGCCTATCACATGATGATTGATATAAACGCTACCTAGCTGGTTCTATTCGTAAATTCAAACTACGTGACACTTTGAATTGTAATTTTTTGCTTGTAAGAAATAAAATTTACTGCCGGCTAACTTATACACTTGCGGTCATCTTGTTGACAAGTTGACCTTAATACTGTCACACATACAATTCATAACGTACTTCAGATGAGTGTTTTTGTTTTGAAATAAAGAAAGCAGATTATTTTGAAGGAAAGTGTATAAAATAAAAGTAAATAAAGCTCTAAATAGGATTGTATATATAAAAGCGCCAACACGCAATTTCTAAGGATCGCAAAGAGAGTCACTAAGAGTTCTATGCAAACTGCGTAAACGGAAGTGATTGCCAACGATATACGTTTCCATCGGGAAAGCAGCCCGCTAAACGACTCTCCAAAGATTCTAGATTAGATATTTTAGAGTTCGGTACTCTAAATCGACTTTTTCAAACCAACCCCTTTGCCATGTTTAGCTTTATTCACCGAGATAATGTGTAGCTGATCTAGAGCGTTCTCGACTCCTTTCGACTTATCTGATTGTTCAAATAATTCACACTCCACTTTGTTTGCATCAAAATACCAAAAGAATCAATAACCGCATTTTAGCGATACATTATTCTTTTACGACAACAACAAAAGACCCACCCACTGGTGGGTTTTTATAGATGTGGGTGGGTCTTTATAGATCTATAAAATAGAAATCAATAGAAAAAATCTTTAATTGAAATGTTTGTCACCTAAACAGATTAAAGTTAATACAATGTAGGTCGTCTTCAAATAGTTTATGTCGAAAACCAATTCCGGCTCTTGTTTCTGGAAAAATACTTCGGCGAAAAGCCCGATCTAGTAATTGGTTATCGGGGGAGAAATTAAACTTGGATGTCAAATAATTCGCCAAAAAAAAAAAAAAGAAAATTTTCGGTTTGTCCGAATGTCAGCAAGTCTGCATCGATCCAATTTCGTTCCTGTGTTCTAAACACAATCTACTTATGTAGATGAATATAACATTTTTCAAGTGCAGCAATTTAATCAGAGACTTTTTAGTCGCGGAAGCGGCAGTTATCTTTTATTGTCGTCATTTTTTGAGCTCGGGAAATTAGGTGACTTGAACAACATTTGCACCAAATATAACATTTGAAGTTTCCGTGCTGGAAAACATCGAAAGGGAAAGATTTTACAGTCGAAAATGTGTTCAATTATACGTATTCTTAATGACAAGAAAGTATTATTTACTATTTTCACGTTAAAGCACACAACGCGTGATCATCACGTAATTGAGACCGGGTCCCTCCGAAAGGCGTGGTTTTCTTGACGGGACAGGGCCTGATTAAGTACTTTTCAGTTATAGTTCAGTTTTGCTGTGAAGCATAACATGAAGAGCATGCACTCCTTGAAGACAGCCCTGCAAGAACAGACACGCTTATTTTGTTGGGAGATCACGTAAACCGCGCGTGATAGTGTTTATTTCTTTTTTACCTTTAACGTGAAAATAGTATAATGTTTTTATAGAAATGTTTTTAAAGATTGGTATACATGACTGTCAAAACCATTGATCTGTTAATATTAACACCCTATACATAGTTGTTTTTGGATTGGTTTTAGTAAGGATTTCTAAGAATCAAATTGACATTTGACGCAATTATCGATATTGTTTTTCAGCTTCCTTAGTATACTTCCTTAGTATACCATGAACATCTGCCAGTTTTGTTTTGTCAAAACTTAAACTCGAAGAAATTGATCTTTTCCTATAGATGCTCAAGCGGGCTTATGTCGGGGCTACTAAGTGGCTTTCTAACTTTAATTCTAACATTGAAGAGGTACTGATCTAGACCCAGATTTTTTTTTAGCTTTCTTAGTATATCATGAACATCTGCCAGTTTCCCACTTAAATCCGTTGCAGAAAGTGTTCGTCTTTGCAAAACTTAAAGTAGAAAAAGTTGATCTTTTTCTATACATTTTCAAGTGGGTTTAAATTAGGGCTTATAAGCGGCTTCTTTAGCACTTCAATTCTATTATTGATAAGGTACTGTCGCGTAATCTGGGCATTAATTGAGCTCAGATGAATAATGTTTTTTAGCTTTCTTGGCATACCATGAACATCTGCTAATTTCACCGTTGTAGAAAGTGTTCATTTTGTTAAAACTTAAACTCGAAAAAATTGATCATTTTCTATAGATGCCAAAGCGGGCTCAAGTCAGAGGTGGTTTTTTAAGTACTTCAATAACATTAGATAGACACTTTTGCGTAATCTGGGCATTAACTGGGCTTAAATGAACATTGCTTTTTTAGCTTTTTTAGTACAAAATGACGATACTATGAACATCTGCCAGTTTCCTACTTTTTTATATGTAGATGCTCAAGTGGGTTTAAGCTAGGGCTTATAAATAGTTTTCTTAGCACTTGTCACATTGAGAAGATACTATTTTGTGATCTGGGCATTAACTGGGCCTAGATGAATATTGTATTTTTAGCTTTTTTAGTACAAAATGACAATCTGCCAGTTTCACCGTTGCGGAAAGTGGTCGTTTTGTCAAAACTTAAAGTCGAAGATATTGATCTTTTCCTATAGATTCTAAAAAAGGCTATCAGCTTTCTTAGTCTACCATAAACATCTGCCAGTTTTGTTTTGTCAAAACTTAAACTCGAAGAAATTGATCTTTTCTATAGATGCTCAAGCGGGCTTAAGTCAGGGCTAATAAGTGGCTTTTTAACTTTAATTCTAACATTGAAGAGATACTGTCGCGTAATCTGTGCATTACCTAGGCCCAGATTGTTTTTTAGCTTTCTTGGTATATTATGAACATTTGCTAATTTCACCGTTGCAAAAAGTGTTCATTTTGTTAAAACTTAAACTCTAAGAAATTGATCTTTTTTTATAGATGCCAAAGCGGGCTCAGGTCAAAGGTGGTTTTTTAAATACTTCAATAACATTAGATAGACACTTTTGCGTAATCTGGGCATCAACTGGGCTTAGACGAATATTGTCTTTTTAGCTTTCTTAGTAAAAAATAGCGATTCCATAAACATCTGCCCGTTTTCTACTTTTTTATATACAGATGCTCAAGTGGGTTTAAGCTAAGGCTTATAGCCTTATATTATAGCCTTATAGCCTATAAGGCTATAAGTCTATATATATTTCTATAGTTTAAGCTAAGGCTATAAGGCTATAATATAAGGCTATAAGCCTTAGCTTAAACCCACTTGAGCATCTGTTGAGCATCTGTTGAGTGGTTTCCTTAGCACTTCTCACATTGAGAAGATACTATTGCGTAATTTGGGCATTAACTGGGCTTAAATGAATATTGTTTTTTTAGCTTTCTTAGTACAAAATGGCGATGCTATAAACATCTGCCAGTTTCCTACTTTTTTATATACAGATGCTCAAGTGGGTTTAAGCTAAGGCTTATAAGTGGTTTTCTTAGCACTTCTCACATTGAAAAAATACTATTGCGTAATCTGGGCATTAACTGGGCTTAGATGAATATTGCTTTTTTAGCTTTTTTAGTACAAAATTACGATAGGCCAGTTTCACCGTTGCAGAAAGTGTTCGTTTTGTCAAAACTTATAGTCGAAGATATTGATCTATTCCTATAGATTTCTAAAATCAAGGTTCATAAATGGCTTCCTTAGCACTTCTAACATTGAGAAGATACTAATCTGGGCATTAACTGGGCTTAAATGGGCATTGTCTTTTCAGCTTTCTCAATACAAAATGATGAGATCTTGAACATCTGCCAGTTTTCTACTTAAAACCGTTCCAGAAAGTGTTCGTTTTTGCAAAATTTAAAGTTGAAAAAATTATTCTTTTTCTATAGATGCTCAAGCGGGTTTAAGTCAGGACTTATAAGTGGCTTCCTTGCCACTTTAATTCTAACATTTGGAAAATACTATTGCGTAATCTTTTGAGCGCAATTGTTTAACTAAACTAAATTAAATTGACGTTTTGTAATTTATTAGACGTTAGTAAGTTCAGCCATAATATTTATTTGTCTCTATTTACCTTCTATTAATAGAAAGGATTTAATTAAGTTCTCTGTTTATATTGGACAATCTTTCCTATAAAGGGACAATTACAGCTGTGTTTATAGGCTTACATGATAGTCGCAGATTGATTTGAGCCAGTTTACGTCAATTATTGCGGCTATTTTTCTCTTGACATTTGAAAATTAATCGAGATTATTTGTTTATTCGTTTAAGGTTAAGTTGTAGACAATATCAGGGACTTTATTATTTAACGGCAATTTGAAAAACCAACTTAAAAAGTCATTTCATATTTTTACTTTTACTTTTCTCTGAAATTAAATGGTACGACTGTAAAAACGTAGCTTAAATAATGTCCAATTTAAAATTCATTTAAACTAGATGCGCAGACTTGAACATGTTTCATTCTTATTGAAACTCAGGTTGCAGTGACAAATTTAAACACGTAGAAATCTTGATTTTTAATTATTTTTAGGATAGGTAGCTTCTCATAGTATGTTTATTATACCTAGTCATTTTTCTATAGCAAATTTTATACAATTTTTGTTGTTTTTTAAATTTTTCAAAATTTTGGGTGTCTAACTGATGACTAACTGATAAAGATTATTTAATTTGGCAGATTATGTACGGCGACTCTGGGTGGGAATAGAACGAGTGCGTGTCAGACCAGTCTACGACGTACTTTCGCTTGGCCAGCTGGTCTACCAAAGCCTCGATTAACTAATAATGAGTCAATTCTTGTCTAGATTTTTGTAGCTTATTAATTTTACGCAAATTATGTTTAATATTAGATTAGCGAGTAAAAAAGCATGCAAAAATGATATTATTGTATAAGGTACTCTCATATATACAGACATTTCTACATTCACACACAGAGACAAGCGTCAGACCAGTCTTCGGCGTACTTTCGCTTGTCCAGCTGGTCTACCAAAGCCTTGATTAACTAATAATGAGTCAATTTTTGTCTAGATTTTTGTAGCTTATTGATTTTACGCAATTTATGTATAATAAAACGGCATACAAAAATTATGTTATTGTATAAGTCACTTCCACATATACAGACATTTATACATTCACACACACCGATGATCCAGACAAGCGTCAGACCAGTCTTTGACGTTCTTTCGCTTGGCTAGCTGGTCTACCAAAGCCTCGATTCTAGTCAATTTTTGTCTAGATTTTTGTAGATTTGACGCAAATTATGTATAATATTAGGTATAATATTAGATTAGCGAGGAAAAAAGCATGCAAAAATGAAGTTATTGTATAAGTTTAGTTCGTACACCATTAATAAACTTTTTGCAAGCATAGGGAACAGTGTGCTGTAAAAAATGACCCACTCCCTTTTCACATCTTGCAACGGTTTCACATCTGGCTCATATAATTCAAAGATTCAGATAGAAGATAATATTTCTTGCGGCCTGAGCTCATATCTCTGATGTGACAAACCGCTAGCTCAGCGAGTCCAAAGAGTGGATTAGCCCTTCTTCCTGCGGTGTAATATGCCGTGTGATGAGAATAATAACAATAAGTCAATGACTGATCCAAATCTACTGCCAGAAGATTCTCTTATGCTCTCAAATTCTTTTATACGAAATCAATTCCTCCACAGTTGCAATATTGACGAGAAAAAAATGACCGTTTAGATAAAACAGCGAAAACTGCTTTTTTTTTTTGAGAAAAAAAAACACATTTCTCTGCAGAGTTTCAAATGTAATTATTAGTGTTTGCACACGTTTAACGGCGAGAACACAAAGCAAACTTAATATAATATGAATATTTACAGCACCAGAAAAATATATGAGAATGATAATTAAAAAAAAAAAAATTTTTCTTTGATGGAATGTATGCTCTGTGCTGAAATATTTAAATGTAAAAGTTTTATTTCTGCTAAAACAAAATTGAAAAATAATTACGTTACGCGAATATAAAACAAACAGTGATTAATTAACTAATTAACAGAACGTTTTATTTGTTTATCTCTAAGCTTCATCAGGGTTTCTACAAGAAACAATAATATGTACTTGTAGAAGATAAGTAACTAATTTGACAGCAGCGAAAAAGCCCCTTAGGTCAAATAAAAAACATCTATTTGGTTAACTCGGCTAGGCTTTGCGCTATCCCGCTCGCGACACCGAGCAACGAGCTTAGATACTTCAGTCGTTCAGTTATAATCGACCAACAACTTACTACTGAGTCATGATTAATTGAAAATAAATTATGTATGTTCAGAAAATTGTTTTAACATTTTTAAAATATTTTTTTAAATTTTTTTTAATTTTTTAAATAATTTTAAAAATTTTTTAGAAATTGTAAGGTAAAACAAAAAAATCTAACTAAATTGAAACTATTCTTTCAAGTTTGTATTGTATAGTTTGGATTGTAACTATTTTTCTTAACTTTTCACTACATAATAATGATTTTTTAATAAATAATAAATAATTATTTAGAAATTAATTGATAATTCAGAAAATAATTCACAAAATACTAGGAAATCTAAGCCGAAAATATTTATTATTAAAATATAAATATAATTATTTGCGATCCATCATTTATAAGAAAATAAGAGTGTCAAAAATAGACACTTCAATTTTGTAATTACATAAGCGAGCAGGCAATATAATTTTATATTCAATCAATAAGATAAAAAAATTATCTTGTTTTCTGCTATGTTTAAGCGCCAAAATATAAAAAATGTGTTTCACAAGTCGAGAAGATGATATTTTACACGTGCGAGTGGTATTGCAAAGCCGCAGCATCAAGCCAAGCCACTTGCTAAACATTTTTTAGACGTCTAATCAACACAATTTTTCTTAAATTATTTTCAAATTAAACATTTTTCTAATGTAAAAACTATTGACATTACGTGATTACATCTGCATGACCATAAGTTTGAACAAATTGTTTACTCACAGGCCTTATTTGTTTATTTATGTAATTTTATTTTTGCGATTTTGATTTTTTGCAAAGCTCGTTGACATTTAGAAAATTAAGAATCAATGTTGCGACTCCACTTCTAGTAAACTTTTGTAAGCAATTTTTGAATTCGATTTATGAAACAGCTCCTCCTCCTTGGTACTCTTTTTTTCAGCCAATAAGAGCGACTACGTATACCTATTATATATAATTTTCTTGCAAGTACTGCCCATGCGTTAATATGACAATTAAATTTTTGTTCTAAAATAATGTTAATTGTATGGATAAATTGGAGGATATTTAGTTTTCAAATTACACGTTAAACGCAACAAAAAACACTAGATTTAGAAAAAAAATGGGTACTTACTTTTTTGTAAACAGCCAATGAAAACAATGTAGGGTGAGCAATTAGTGGCCTAATAAGCTAATAAGAACGCTTGTCTCATACATATATTGAACCCCTCCTCCTTAGTACTGCACTTCTTCGGCCAATAAAAACGGCTACAATGTATACTCCACTTGGTGTTTCAAAACTTCAAAATAAAAAGACCAATCAAGATAAGGAGTTAAGAAAAACGTGCCTAAATCAGTTAAGAACTTATCTTTGACACAATCTGACTAACTATTGAATTGAAACTGAAGGAATCTACGACAAACTGAACTGATGCCTAAACAAGGCAGATGGCACACAGTCTAGGAAAAAAGCGCAAAAACGAGAGAAAGAAGCAAAGAAAGCTAAGAAAAAGAAAAAGATAAGGAAAAAAGAAGAAGTAAAACTAGAAGAAGCAGATTTGCGAGTAGTAAGAGAAATTAGGGATTTTTCTAGTGCACATTTTCCGATTATTTCCCGGCGCCTCCGCCAATTGTAAACTTTTTTTTTGCAAAATATAAAGCTGCAAGTGGGAATTTTTCCAGTGCACATTTTCTATTATTTCCCGGCGCCTCCGCCAATTGCAAAGCTTTGTTGCAACATTTAGAGCTGCAATTGGGAACTTTTCCAGTGCACATTTCCCGGCGCCTCCGCCAATTGTAAAGTTTTGTTGCAAAATTTAAAGCTGCAAGTGGGAATTTTTTCAGTGCACATTTTCCGCTTATTTCCTGGCGCCTCCGCCAATTGTAAGCTTTTTTTTGCAAAATATAAAGCTGCAAGTGGGAATTTTTCCAGTGCACATTTTCTATTATTTCCCTGCGCCTCCGCCAATTGCAAAGCTTTGTTGCAACATTTAGAGCTGCAATTGGGAACTTTTCCAGTGCACATTTCCCGGCGCCTCCGCCAATTGTAAAGTTTTGTTGCAAAATTTAAAGCTGCAAGTGGGAATTTTCTCAGTGCACATTTTCCGCTTATTTCCCGGCTCCTCCGCCAATTGTAAACTTTTTTTGTAAAATTTAAAGCTGCAAGTGGGAATTTTTCTAGTGCAGATTTTCTATTATTTCCCGGCGTCTCCGCCAATTGTGAACCTTTGTTGCAAAATTTAAAGCTGCAAGTGGGAATTTTTCCAGTGCAGATTTTTCGATGATTTCCCGGCGCCTCCGCCAATTGTTGGTTTTGTGGCCAAATTTGGATATTTATTCCTTTGAGGCCAGCCATGTAGACATATCATGAGCAGAAAAGCAACCATTTTAAAAATTATAAAGCGACTTCTGATAGGTTGATTTCGAAATCATATCCTAGAGGATGTCTTGGAGCTGCCTTGAGCACAAAGAGAAAGGTAGGTAAAGCTGAATCAATAGATCATTAAAAAACGTTTCAATTTATGTAAATGCAGCAAATTTGAATTGAACTGAAAATATTCAGTGGCTCTCATAATACACAGAATGGGTTTGACAGAAGTCAATTGGCTTCGTAAGCCTGAGAGCGATGTTATTGTGTTCCCTAATGACGAATCATGTTTTAACTAAATTGAGGTAATGAGGTTCAAAGTTCGCCAACACTCAACATCGCTTTTAACTCTAAAACTTTCTCTCTCTCTGCTTTATTATAATAATAATTCTTTAGCTTGAAGAGAAATAGAAGAAAAGCGAGTAATATTCGTAACTTTTAGATCCTATCTATCCATTTGCTTGTTACTTTTTTAGTAAAGAAATGTAAAATCGTTGCTAATATGTTTTTTTTCTCGCTCAAAACTTTCCACTGAAACATCCTAGTACTTTATCTCTTAAGAACTTTAATAAATGGAAATACGTTCTTATTCCAGCCATTCCTTGCAAAACGATATTTATAAATGTCTGCCAGAGTTGACGGGTTGCTATCGCGTCTAGGAGCTGATGGAATTGATAATTTATATCCACTAGAGCTGTTTATCACTTACTTACTTCAAGTATTGCCTCTCACTGGAAGATTTATTTTGATCATTAACTTTATTGTTTCTACACGGCTTTTGGAGGCAGAGTTTTGCCTTCAATAATTAAAATTTCGCCCAAAATTAGATATGTAGTGGAAGAGTTTTTATTTTATAATAATTTATACTCATAATTAAAGTAAAATACACCAATAAGGCGCTAAATAACTTCGATGAGGGACATATGGCACTGTAAGTGGTAGTTAGTGTACCAAGAGGGATGAGAACGAGTAGAAAAGGTCTTTGAACGGTCGGTCGTTCGTTCTGTATATTGTTGAACTCTGAATTGTTTATAAAGATAGACAACGTATGATGTTGTCGTTGCTAATAATAATGATATAATTACAGGAGGAATATAAATCCAGTACTGACTTTCTGGGCTTGAAGAAATGAGTTATAATCTGAAAGTTTACTGTAAAAAACAAAAAATAATAATGTGACAAAAATAACACAATTTTTTTTTGTATAATAATTATTTTAAGCTTTTTAGGGTTTGGAAATTTCGAGTAACTTTAATCTTGTCATGTTTTTTGGCACTAAAATTATGGCGAATCATCAAAAGAAGATTGGTTTACAAAACCGTCAGCGATGACAAATAATATTTTTCACTTTTACTGGACCCTATGCGTTTAGCAGATATTTATGGGGTATAACCAGAACCCGTCGACAAAGCGTTCTCAGCTCATGTTGTATTTCACTGGATCATAAACCCGACCATATTTTTGTCCAGACTGCTGCACTTTTGTCTACTTATTTATAAAACGAACAATAGAACAGCTTTCTGTACGAAAAAACAAAGAAAAGCATTGAATATTAACCACTACTGGCTGTGACTTCACGAGATCATTATCGTTCGTGAACAGAATTATAATTAATGAAGGAGATGGAGACGTTCCAGCTATATTTTACGTGACGCTAAGGTTTATTTTCAATAAGTCGACATGTACACATTTGCTGGAAGCTTAGGTCAACTCGATAAACAAACACTTATCCAACCCTTCCAAAGAACAGCAAGGAAGATATTAAGAAAATGTTAACAAACATAAAACAAGAAATTAAAGAGGAAATAAGAGACATGAACAAGATAAATGAAAAAAAATTTGGAAAAATACAAAAAAAAAATGAAACAAGAAGAAGAATGGGAAAAGATAAGGCAAGAGCTAAGAGAAAGAATAAAGCATCCAGAAGAATAATCCGAGAAAAGAGAGGAAAAAAACCATATAGTAATTAAGTGTCTGGAAATGAAAAGAGTAAAGAATGAAAAAAGTGTAGAGAAATAGCTACAAGAAGAAATAGGCGTGGTAGTAAACGCTAGAAAGATGTATGAAGTAAATAAAGAAAAACTGATGATAGTTTAATTACAAAAGTGAGAAGAAAGAAAGACAATAACAGAATATAAAAAAAAACTAATAAAAAAAGAACAAAAAGTTTTCAAATAACAAAAGAAGAAAAAGAAGAGAGTTTGCGGCGAAAGAACAAAGTAAGAGAAAGAGAAACAGAAAAATGTGGGTAGAGGAAAAGAGTAGGAGGTAGGAAAGGAACATCAAACCAAATTTTTAGAATCGAAGAAAAAAAAAGAAAGCAAAGAAGGCAACGACAAGCGAGAAAAAAGACAAAAAAAAAGAGAAATTACCAGATGGAACGTGAAAGGATTGAAAAAGTTCAGAGAAGATAAAACGTTGATAGAAAAACGGCTTGACACTTGATTAAAAAAAAGAGTAAATGAGGTGAAAATACAGGGACCAGCAAAGAGTGAGTAGAAAAAAATAGATAAAACCCTAGAAGCAAAAGAAGATTAGACAGAAGAGAAAGTACTGAAAGCGATATTTTGAAACGTATTAGGGATTAGAAATAAAGGAAAAGAGTTTTGGGAATATACAGAAAGGTTTGACATAGTACAAACGGTAGAGACATGATCAGAGACATAAACAGAGAAAACAATAAAGAGCGAAAGATGATAGCAAGATTTAGAAAGAATGTGTGGAAGAGAGAGAGAAACATTGGCGCACATAATGAAAGAATTCGTAGAAGTAAAAGAAAGTATGTCAGCGAGAGAGAATGTAATAAAAAAAAAAAGAAAGAAGTAATAGAATGGATATAAATGATAATAAGGGAAAGAGAAAGATTAGAACAGAAAGTACACATTAGCTGGAAGCTTAGGTCAACTCGATAAACAAACACTTATTCCGTTGATGTTAGAACCCTTCCAAAAAACAGCAAAGAAGAAATTAAGAAAACATTAACAAACATAAAACAAAAAATCAAAGAGAAAATAAGGGACATGAATAGAAAGATGAAGGAAAAGATTAGAGAAATAAGAAAAGATTTGGAGAAAATACAAAGACAAATGATGAAAAAAGAAGAAGAATGGAAAAAGATAAGGCAAGAGCCAAGAGAAAGAATAAAGCATCTAGAAGAAAAAGAGTGAAAAAAACAATATAGTGATTAAGTGTCTGGAAATGAAAGGAGTAAAGAATAAAAAAGGGTAGAAAAATAGCTACAAGAAGAAATAGTCGTGGCAGTAAACGGTAGAAAGATGTAATAAAGAAAAAATGATGATAGTTAAATTTGAAAAGTAGGAAGAGAGAAAGACAATAATAGAATATAAAAAATACTGATAAAAAAAGAATAAAAAGTTTTCAAATAACAAAAGAAGAAAGAGAAGGGAGTTTGCGGCGAAAGAACAAAGTAAGAGAAAGAGAAACAGAAAAATCTGGGTAGAGGAAAAGAGTAGGAGGTAGGAAAGGAACATCAAACCAAATTTTTAGAATCGAAGAAGAAAAAAGAAAGCAAAGAAGGCAACGACAAGCGAGAAAAAAGACAAAAAAAAAGAGAAATTACCAGATGAAACGTGAAAGAATTGAAAAAGTTCAGAGAAGATAAAACGTTGATAGAAAAACGGCTTGACACTTGATTAAAAAAAAGAGTAAAAGAGGTGAAAATACAGGGACCAGCAAAGAGTGAGCAGAAAAAAATAGATAAAACCCGAGGAGCAAAAAAAGATTAGACAGAAGAGAAAGTACTGAAAGCGATATTTTGAAACGTATTAGGGATTAGAAATAAAGGAAAAGAGTTTTGAGAATATACAGAAAGGTTTGACATAGTACAAACGGTAGAGACATGATCAGAGACATGAACAGAGAAAACAATAAAGAGCAAACGATGATAGCAAGATTTAGGAAGAATGTGTGGAAGAGAGAGAGAAACATTGGCGCACATAATGAAAGAATTCGTAGAAGTAAAAGAAAGTATGTCAGCGAGAGAGAATGTAATGAAAAAAAAAGAAAGAAGTAATAGAATAGATATAAATGATAATAAGGGAAAGAGAAAGAGTAGAACAGAAAGTACACATTAGCTGGAAGCTTAGGTCAACTCGATAAACAAACACTTATCCCGTTGATGTTAGAACCCTTCCAAAAAACAGCAAAGAAAAAATCAAGAAAATGTTAACAAACATAAAACAAAAAATCAAAGAAGAAATAAGAGACATGAACAGAAAGATGAAAGCAAAGATTAGAGAAATGGGAAAAGATTTGGAAGAAATACAGAGAAAAATAATGAAACAAGAAGAAGAATAGATAAGGCAGGAGCTAAGTGAAAGAATAAAGCATCTAGAAGAAAAAGCAAAGAAAAGAAAAAAAACAATTTATGGCGATTAACTGTCTGGAAATGAAAAGAGTAAAGAATGAAAAAAATATAGAAAAATAGCTACAAGAAGAAATAGGCGTAGCAGTAAACATTAGAAAGATGTATGAAGGAAATAAAAAGAAACTGATGATAGTTAAATTACAAAAGTGAGAAGAGAGAAAGACAATAATAGAATATAAAAGAAAACTGATAAAAAAAAAATAAAAAGTTTTCAAATAACAAAAGAAGAATAAGGGATTTTACGGCGAAAGAACGAAGTAAGAGAAAGAACGTAAAGATAGGATACAGAAAAATCTGGGTAGAAGAAAAGAGTAGGAGGTAAGAAAGGAACATCAAACAAAATTTTTAGAATCGAAGAAAAAAAAAGAAGACAACAAATAGCAAGAAAAAAGACAAAAGAAAAGAGAAATTACCAGATAAAACGTGAACAAATTGGAAAAATGTATTTAAGGGCAATGGTAATAAAATTAATTAAGCTAGATCCGAAGACTTATCCATGTTTCAATCTGTCATTTATAGTATTGAAACATGTAGAGACCTAGTTTAAGCAATAAAAAGGCCTAATTTTTTTTCTAATTTTAAATTAAAGAAATCTTTTTCACCGACGTAATGCAAACATGTTAAAATATTCTTTTGTCAATATTTTGAAAAAAAAAAAAATTACGTAGTTGATTCGAAATTTAATTATGTTGTATGGTGCATTTAATACAGGAAGTACTTGAAACGTTTAAATATTTGAACTAGTTTGTTCGGGTGGCCATTGTTTTGTTAGGGGCGCCGACTGCAAACCAAAGTGCCGGGTCAGTTCCCGAGGGACTTGGAGTCGTTACTATCGGAGAATTCCATTACACTCGCCCGTGCACAATCTAGCGGTCACTGTGAATCAAGAACTTCTCCTAACTTTGATTGAATGTGAATTGATAGAGAATCAATCACCAGCGTCATATTCTCTCCTATGTTCCTAATTGATTATTTCAGAAAAAAAGAAAAAATGAAGCCGAGGCTTCCTCTAATAACAATTTCAATAAGTTTTAAAAATGTTTCCACGCTTACAAACCAATTTTTTCAAGAATGACTTCATAAAACTTTGGCTACGATCTGAGGTCGCATGGTGGTCAGGCGGCTGAAGACAGTGCTTTCAGAGCCTGGCCGTTTGAGTCACACCCAAAAAGAAGTCTTTTCTAAAAGGAAGATGTCTCGCGTCTGCGTCTATCCATGAGTGTTTATAAAAGTAGAAAGCGCATAGCAATGCCAATTTTTGAATTTTAAAAAAAAAGCTGATCTTTTGTTTTTATTTACGTTTGAAAATTGTTTAAACTAAAAGTTTTTTGAAGAATTTAGAACATAAAATGCTACTAAAGTATCTTCTCTTCTGCTTCATCCATCTATAGAGTGAGAGGCCATTCTTCAGCCTCTTGGAACAGCCTCCATGGAGGCTAGTGTTCTTTACTTATAGAGGCTAGTTCTTTTACTTATAAAGACTAGTCTCAAGTAAACTAAAGTGAAATTAGCCTTTATCAGTAAAGGGACTAGCCTCTATAAGTGAAGAACACTAGCCTCTATAAATGTTCTTCACTTATGGAGGCTAATCCATTCTTCAGTCTCTTGAAACTAGCTTCCATAAGAAAAGAACATTTATAGAGACTAGCCTCCGTAAATGTTCTTTACTTATGGAAGCTAGTTCCAAGAGGCTAGTTCCAAGAATAGACTAGCCTCTATAAGTAAAGAACATTTATAAAGAATGGACTAGCCTCTATAAGTAAAGAACATTAATGGAGGCTAGTCCATCCTTCAGTCTCTTGAAACTAGCTTTCATAAGAAAAGAACATTTATAGAGACTAGCCTCCATAAATGCTCTTTACTTATGGAAGCTAGTTCCAAGAGGCTAGTTCTAAGAATGGACTAGCCTCTATAAGTAAAGAACATTTATAGAGACTAGCCTCCATAAATGTTCTTTACTTATAGAGGCTAGTTCATTTTGGCGTACGACTGGCTCTGGTCCTTGCAGTCTCTTGGAACTAGCTTCTCTAAGTAAAAGAACTCTTATGGAGGCTAGTCTCTATAAATGATCTTTACTTATGGAGGCTAGTCCCAACCAAGAGACTGAAGAATGGCAACAGTTCTCCTAATTTTTGAGTTGTTTACTTCATGACAATAAAAACCATTAAAACTATATTTACAACCTAATCCATGTACATTAAACTCATCTACAAGAACATTAAATTTACAAAAAAATTTAACACAAATAAAAGAACCTAAACAAAAGCCAAAACATCTGTTTAAAAACAAATTATTGTTTAAAAGAAAACCGAAAGAAACAATTGAAAGAATAGAAATTTTGAAAATGTATTTTATTTGCTGGCTGCTGTTTACGACGACCATTACAATGGTACGTGAAACCTTAAAGCAGCACCTCCCACGAATGGACTTTTTTTCTCTCATCATCAATAAGCGAACGCCATTGGTTCAATTTTATCAGTATTTTTGTAATTTAATCACTTTTCGACCATTAGAATGGTACGTGAAATTATAAACCAGTACCTCCCACGAATGAACTGTTGTTTCTTACATCATCAATAATAATCGAACGCCATTGGTTCAATTTCACAATGTTATCAGTTTTCGACCATTAGAATGGTACGTAAAATTATAAAGCAGTACCTCCCACGATTGGACTTTTTTTTCTTACATCATCAATAATCGAGCGCCATTGGTTCAATTTTATCAGCATTTTTGCAATGTTATCAGTTTTCAAAGTCCCAGCCGAGCAATGTTGATAAGCCCGCCTCCCTCAACAACTTTTTTTTTCTTACATCATTAAAGAACCGACGCTATTGGTTAGATCTTATCAACATTTGTTTTTGAATTGGCTATTATTATTGCCTTCTCATTTTATCAATCTCTTTGATAAAGCTGCCATTTTAATAATTCTTCATTTGATTCTACAGAATTGAGCTTAGATATTCAAATAAATTTTGTCCAAATCCTTACAGAAACAAAAAAAAATCTTTTTTCTACACTACAGCAGGTTAGAAAAGCATTTTATCTATTGTCAAATAAGGAAAATAATACGCCCAAGACACCCTTGTGCGTTGAAACCTATAATTTATCACTGTTGAACGCACAAGATTTGTATTAAGCGACGCAAATTTGCTTTAGTAAAATATTAGATTTGGAAAAAGTGTGAACAAGAAAAATAAGAGTAGACACAGGCAAAAGAGTATGAAGAAGAACAGATGCAAGAGAGAGAAGATGCAAGAAAAAAACTTGAAAAAGAAAAAAAAGTGTAGAGATGAAAAAGTATAGATAGAAGCAGAAGAAAGAAGAAAGAAAAGAAGACAAGATGCAATAAAGTAGTAAAACAGAATTTCACTGACAGGAACATAACAGTCAGAGGTGCAACGCCACATAGACCGTAGTCTAAGTATTAAACTATAGCTTCTGCGGTGGATTTTTATATTAACGTATTTATGCTACCGTATCAATAATCCTTTACTCATTCTTCCTTCGAATCCAGGGAGTTAAAGCGTTAGAATTCGCTCAAGAAAGCGTTTAATTCCTCGTTAAAATTCGTATTTAAACTTCTTAAATGGCCTAATATTGTTTTCTGCATAAAAGCAAAATATTAACTAGTGATTCAAAAAGTTTGTAGGTAATGTAATTGCAAGGAGAGAAACAAGAAACAATATGTAAAGGCGAGAAGTTGAAAAGATTAGGCGACGGTAAATGAAACCAAGCGAGTGAAAATTCTCTGGTTCGCTTAATAGGATTTCTAAGAGAAATTTGTGAACGCTTGAGGCATTTGCTCTGTCATTTTTTTGTCGACAAAGAATATTATATTATTCAATCAATTCCGTTCTGAATAAATAGCGAGTTAGAGAAGTCTCCTGAGGTAGGTGGAGGTATACAGCCCTGCTTTCGATTGCTAAATATGATATATAGATAGATAGAAGTGAAACGTAAGTAAATTACCTTTCGAGCTAAAACAGCAGTTTATTTTTATCGTATAGTACCCTTGGGTATTTTTCAACATAAAGGACAAGTGTCGCTGCCACGCATACAGAATTTTCTTGAATTGGTTTATTAGATTTAAGAGACAGTGTAGAATTTAATCTCTTGATCTAGAAAAAAAATAAATCCTCCACTAGACACCATTCTAAACTTGGATAATATATATCAATTACTCATAATACGAGACTTGACAACTCATCAATCTTTCTGTCACCCGTTTATGCAAAGTATTATATACCTGTAAATATAGAAAGATGATATCTTCCATTTTTCCTAATTAAAAAATAAATATAATCGACAATACGCTCGATAATATGTATTGTTTTTCTTGCAATACCTTATCAAAATCGCAATCAATAATGTGTTGTTTCTATGAGAGACGTGAGACCAGAAAGCGTTCTGAATTGCCAGGGAATCAACGATTCAAAGGGGTTACGCCAAACTTAAATATACTTTTTTTTTTTACTTAACTATGTTTAGTGTGCAACGGCTCAACAATCTCTTCTTGGTTTTTGTGTGCATAACAAAACTGTGTCTTTGGATTCTGCAGAGATCCTGCGATCCATCGCAAGGAAGAAATAGAAGTTAGAACCAGCTACCTATTAGCTGCCTTGGGTTTTTTTTTATTAAAGACTATAAACACAGAGTATATAAATAAACACAAATATAAATAGTCGAGACAACTCTCATTTGAATTTATTTGATATTTAAATCATTGTGCGTTTGATAACGCCGACTTGATGTTCCAAAACAACAAATTCTGCAATTCAAATTCTCATTAAAAGAAACTCCGAATACCTTGTCGGATAAAAACTAATGTCCATAATGTAAATCGGCAAAAACAAGAGATAGAGAAGAAAAAATTAAAAAAACATCTGCTTAACAAGCAAACTTTCTTTGATCAAATATATGCAAATTACAGAGCCTTCGTGACTTGATCTCGTCGCACAAGTTCCTATTTGTAAGCCGGTCACATTTTACCTTTCTACTATGCGGAATGTTTAGTAAATTCACCTTTAATTACAGTCACCCCAGGAAATCCTTATCTTCTCTCAAAGACTCCGTCTCATTACGAGTTCCAAAGGAGAAAAAAAACGCCATTAAATAAGAGTATGCAATTTATTGGACAATTGTTGTTAATAATAAGAAAATTGTACATTAACTGTCTGGAAACTGCTACTTCGGCATATTTACAGTATAAGCAAATAACAAAACTGTGAGGTAAATAAACAACTATTCAACAGTGATGATAATTTAAGCATTCTTGCATAATTGCATACATTGATTTTTTATAAAAATATTGTAGTAAACAAATATCTATATGAGATAAAACGTCACTTTGCATAAAGGCGTATAATAATAGAATTGAGACAAGTTAAAAAATAAACTCAGAAAATAGACAGCGTGCAAAAACTGAAAGAAGCGCCCTTATGATGACTGCGCTAACCTACAAAATTTGCACGTTTCCATTCTATACAACGAAGCTTCAAAAGTTCAAACCAAGAATCGAAAAATCGTACATGTATATTAGTAAATATTTACAATTAACATGACAATAACTTCAGAATCAAATCATAAAAGACAATGTTTTCATCTCTTTTGATTTTCACAACTTATATTAATCGTCGTATTGTCTTTGACTGGGTGTTATGTGAAAACAATTCCAAAACAAATTGAAGTATTGTCGCAAAGCTTCTTACGTCATAGTGTATTTTCTCTTATAAATTCAAAATTGATTACAAAAAGGCGTTATTGCCGTATGTAATTAATTTGAAAAAGGCCTGCCAAGCAAGCGTACAGTAGATAAATACTTTTCAGACTCCATCAGGTATAAAGTGACCAACTATCAGATTAGAAACACCAAGACACTTTAGTTTGACTATATGAGTATTTATTCACACAAAATCTTGCACTTTTTATAAAAGCTCAACGCTTAAGAAAAATAACAGTGTTAATCACCTTACGACAGCGAAAATAGGCAGATTGACAAGAAACCTTTATTTTTTTTTTGGCTCATTTGCCATTGCAAACTAACAAATTTTGAGGCTCACAAATATTTTGATAAGTGCCTGTGTTATCTAATTCCCTATGATATTTAAAAGCGTCTTATTGGTTTCTTAGTGCATTGTGCTTAAATTTTACAGCGATATATTGACAAATATCCGCAATTAACTAATTCCACAGTCTGTTATTAGTGTACAATTTGTTTTTATTGTTTAACTAGCCATTCTTCCGAATCAATAAGCTGCGTCCCAGCTACCACTGTATTTCATTTCTAACATAGAAGAAAGGAGTGAACGAAGATCTCCCGAAGAGTTTGAAGTAACGTAGTTTGGTGTAAGTGGAGATTGCAGATGCCTGTGTTTTATTACTTCACGCTCCACAGGCAAAAAGCATAATTCCTTGAAAACAAAAATCATTAACTATCCCGACCATTTCTCCAATCCGCAAACAATACCTGCAGAGATTTTATCGTATCTCAAGAATCGCTACTTCTACTTTTTCTTCCTGTTAGTGATCCTACTATAGACTTTAATGCCGCTCCAATTGTCTTACCTGGAGTATGCAAGTTCGAGTTGCTTCTTTCTAGACCTTGAGGATGAGCGTCCAAGCATTTCTGATATCTCAGCTGAAAGTAAACAACATTTTGTCTCAATTTTACGCTTGAAACTGCAGCAAACAGTCATAAAGTAAAGATCATTAGATTATTAGATAAGACCTATATCTGTCTATTTCCTTAAAAAATGAAATATAGTTGGCACTACCTGTAGCGTACTGTATCTAATATGAAAAGGTTATCAGATAGTAATAAAGAAAGTTTTCAAAAAAGAAGCGGTCAAAAGAATACGGCTTGGCAAAGCACCGGATTTAGATGGAGTTCCTCCGGAGACGTAAGGTACTCGCAAATACTGCGTACTGGTAGTCCTGGACGCAAAAAATGCGTTCGATTCTGTGCCGTGGCAGGGTATAGTGAGGGAACTAGTGCGCCGGGCGTGTCTTCGTACCTGGTTCGCATGATAGTTGTAAAACAAGTTTGGTATGCGGATAATCTGGCAATGGTAATTGTGGCGCGGGAAGAAGAAGAGAGGGTAACTAAAGTTATAAAATCGATGGATGGAAACACGCTTGCCTTGGCACCAGAAAAGAGCGAGAGTGTGTTACTGGTAGAAAGGAGAAAGCTGCGGAGTCTCCAAATTCAAGTTAGTGGATCGATTCTGCAAACCTTTGAAAGTGTAAAGTACCTTGGGGTGCGCTTGGCGACTCAAGCAGAACAAATAAAGGTTAAGGAAAAGACGGTGATCAGTGCGATGGCCAGAATCCTGCCAAACATTAGAGGGTCAAAGGGGTCCGTTAGGAAGATTCTATGCGCCGTTGTGCACTCCATGCTCCATCCGGAGTGCAAGTGTGGAAAAAAGCGTCTCGGCTAAGTTATTATCTGGAAAGAATGTTGCGTGTACAAAGAGTGTGTGTGTAGTGCGTACTGCACGGTATCGAATGAAGGAAGCTCTGTCAATGGTTGCAGGGATAATCCAAATAGACCTACTGGCAGAGGAAAGAATTAAAGTCTGGGAGAGAAATAGGACGTTGAGAAAAGATGATAGAGAGAGTGAGAACGCTTCGTCTCTGGCAGCAGAAATGGAACGAAAGTGGAAAAGGAGCGTAAACGAGGGAAATGATAGGAAATGTAAAAGAATGAATGAGCCGTGAGCATAAGAAAGTATTATTATCTCACACAAATGCTCACGGAGCATGAGTGCTTCAAAAGAATAGGCAAAATACCACTGCAAATTGCAGATATTGCGGTGCGAAAAGCGACACCAAACAGTATTAAAGTACTGTACTAAATTACAGTATATACAGTGCCTCCAAGCAAACATGAGCCCTGAAGAGGCGTGGCCTGAAAGCGCTACAGCTTTCACGTGCACCCCCCGACCTGAATCCAACAGAAAATGTTTAGAGTCTAATGTTAAAGTAAATATACGCCCAGCTAGGCTAACCACCCTTGCAACTCCTCCTATGGTAAGAAAAAATTGGAATTTTGAACCTTTGTCAGAGAAGCTTCAAGCCAAAACAGAAATAATGATTTGTCACAGCCCCCCGCACAATCGTCACAGGAAAGCGACGATTTTAGTGAAAAAATTGCTCCTAAATTCAAGAGACAAAAAAGTGTTATTAGAGTACATACCTTGCAAGCGGCCTCAATCGTTTTACACAAAGCTCCAGATGACGGTTCACAATAAAACACGTGCGCTACATATGTGTCCTGTGCAGTGTGCATAATGAAAGCGCAGTGTTTTATAGCCTTTCCTATTCCTAAGAACGACAAATATCGCACACGACACTCGGCTATAAGCCGGTCATCCTGGAAAAGTTACTATTATTATTGCTTCAGATTAATGTTGTCTCTTTTTACGTTTGGATTTTGTATTGATATCATTGATGGAGCTACTGCAACATTTACGCATTGCCACTGTTCTGGCGAAATACTGGTAACTAGTCTATCTATAGCTTCATTGAGAATTTCCATTCCAGTCGCTTGAGATACTTGAGTTGTACCTAAATACTGAGCTCGAAGAACTTTCTTTGGTTCTTCCATTGGTGTCGGAAATGATTGGGCTAAAATATTTGCAAATAAACGCTACAGTTTTGATTGGATTTTTCAAATGAAACTTACTAACTAATGACTGACCATTTCTGGTAAAACGTCTATGTTCAGTTGGTAAATTAGTTGGCCTAGTAGCTAAAGTTCTACCATTAATATCTATAGGTTTAGCTAAGTTCTGCTGTAAGCTTCGCTCAATCATTATTTTTTTGCAAATATCTCGTAAAGTATTGGCAATAGTACGCGCAGGCATATCACAACGAAAAACATGACACATATGTTTTCGAGTGCTGCGATCCCGAGCTACATACGCAAAATCTCTGTAAAAACAAAATAATAAATTATAGTTTTAGTTCAACTGTAAAAAAAAACAATTATCTGAATTTAATACCTTTCCCTACCGAAGCGTGAATAAAGAAAAAAAAATATGTCACTACACTATTTATACTATTTACAGTATTTAATATTACCTTCCATTATCACGGCCTACTCCCCAAACTCTTATGGTGTGAATCGGCTGTGTATTTAAAACTGTCAAATTTTCTGGATCAATTAGTTTTAAAGCTCCTTCATCCAAATCCATGAACAAATCCTTGCCCTGGAATATTCGTGGTATAGATACAAACTGGCAAATAGTATTGACAACTTACATCACCCCATCTTCCTACTACATCAAGAAGATCATTTTTACCCACTGACAAATCCACAATACATTTATTTACAGCTTTACTGCTTCTTTCTGGAGTCAAATCCTCTTCAGCTATTTCAACCCAACCCAAAGATCGAACAGCAAACCTAATCGGTCTTTCTCTAGATTCCTGTTCCGGTTTTGAGGGATAACTTCGTCTCCTATAACATGTTTAAATTAAACAAATATTCCTTATAATTTGTTCAAAACTAACTTGAAAGAGATATCATTCTTTCTTTTGCGATCCTCGGTTTCTAAATCTAAAGCGGAACTGGTGCTGCTTCTAGTCACTGAACTAAGACTATTTTCAAAAGTTAGCATCAACATGTCGCTCTCTTTATTTATGTTGTTTTTGCTATCAACTTTATCGAATTTTTCGTTTTCGGGCACGGTGGGAACTTCGCGCTGGATAGTTCCACTTTTAATGTGCCAATAATAAGGACCATCGTTATCTAAGACAAAGAAATGCAACGGTTAGTGATCAGTAGTCTAATAAAAAGTATCTGGAAAGGTGCATCATACGCACAGGCTCTATTGCTTGGCCTCCACGCTCACTAGAGCGGTAAATTGATTCAGTATTAAGCAAAGTGATGTCAAATCGATCTTCCTTGCGTTTTTTTTTTTAAAATACTTTATATATTATCTTATAACAGACTATAACACACAAAATACCTTCATGTTTTTCCCATCCAGGCGGAAGATCTGTATCATCTGTATTTTCTTTATCTGGAGAAAAAATTTCAATATCGTCAGAGTTTGTCTGAATTTTTTTCTTAACAGGAATAGCATATAGATCATTATTAAGTTGGCCTGGAATATGCGGTACAATGTTCTGCTGCTGATTGTCTCTATTTTTAGTGGCCTGTTCACTAAGGCTATAATATGTAAAAAACAGTAAAAGCTTAGTAATTTTATTATTCCAAAATATGACAAATTGACATATGGGATGTGTTTTTTTTTTCATCAAAATAAACAAAAACAGGAATCGGGTTGGATATCAAAAAAAAAGCAAAATATATCAGATTGTTTGATATGATGTGCTTTAATGTTTTAGAAATGATTTATTTTTCTTTAATGAGGCACTGAAATAAAGCTGCATGAAAATGGAAACCTACTTATCTCGCGCAGTTCTAGACATTTCGCTGTTGTCCATGAAGAACATTGCGTTTCCATTTCGTTCATTACTCCTACAACAAACAAATTTATCAATTTTCATTGATAGTTTTTCTTTAGTTGCTGCTAGTTTTCTAAATATTGCCTTGCTATGGCTTACAAGCTCAAAACAACAATCAGAGAGGTCCTAATCGCTATGACCTAGGAGCCAGCAAAGGTTTGATTTCAGTACTTCAAAATAAAATGTCTTTTGCAGAGTGGCGCTGTACTAACTAGTACTGCAAAATTTTGTGGGAGTAAAATACTATGATGAATCGCTCCTGGGGATTCAAATGCGTTCAGTCCGCGCACTCGGAGGTGGGAGTGAATGTTACTAACATGACGTAGAAGATATAACAAAAATCGAGCAAGAATTACAACACGTTGATCGTAACGACATTCTAGTCCATATCCGTTGTTCAATCATGGTGGAAATTTCCACCATGGTATCAATGATAAAATGACAGCGTCAGGTGCAAACATTCCACAACTACGATAACGCAACAATGACGTCACGTTAGTAACAGTGTCTGACAGAGAAATATTGAAAAATGTGCACCGGTGGATCACTACAAACTAAGTTAGACTGTCTATTTAACATGTTAGACATTAGTAACCAGTTAAACACTACAAAATTTTTAAAAAGTTGACGTAACTGTGACGTTTTAAAAGTAAAAACATCAAAAAATCCAGACTTAAGCCCTATAGAAAATGTTTGGACATCATCAACTTTATGTATAAGAATGATTTCTACCTTATCAGTCAGATGACCACAGTTTAGACTCTTGAACCTTAAGTACTCCGACAATCACATTTTATTTTGCCATAATTGAGCTAAACCTTTTCTGGCTCTTATGCTACGCACACCATATTAAAACACTGTTTCATACAAAATCTCATTCAGATTTTTGAATCCGATTTTAAAAATCATATATTCCATCCCATCATCAATCAAAGGTACCCATTTAAAAATTGCATCTACCTTTTATTGTCGTTAATAGAAGAATTGATATGAGTGACTGGTCCACTTGTAATATCCACCCCCATAGTGCCAATATCAAGAGCAGCGTAACCTTTTCGTCCAGGACCACCCCCCGTTAAAGAGTCTTTAAGTGTATGGCCAATATTGCAAATATCATCTAGTTCTTGATAAATATCTTCATAAATGTCAGTATTTGAGTTTAAGGCATCATCAATACGTGTTGGATCCAAATGATAATTTGGATTTTCGTAACTCAATAAACCGTTTTCTGAAAATCGAATTGTAGACATGTTCCTTAATTTACAATTGACCTCACCGAGAAAAATGTCCTCTTCTTCGTGTGCCGCATGCGCTGTAAGAGCGGCCATACTCTGTATAAGGGTCAACAAAGACGAATACGGATTACGAGAATCCGAAAAACTGGCAAAATTTACGTGTAAACCAAGAGGCGCCCTGTGGATCCCGCCACACAACATCCCCAACCAAAACTACCATTCCTTTTAACCTGGAACAAACAACAGGCGTAAAAGATTAACAACAACAAACATGACTGAGCTAATCTCTTTATTGATACGTTTGCAAGGTATATGTAGCTTCTTAAAGGTGTATTTTAATATTGAACCCAAAAATATTCACACAAAATATCTGCCCAGCCAAGAGCAGCATGGCAGAAATAGCAGAAAAAGTAGGAAAGATGAACATAAACAGAATAAACAGAAAAGATGAACAACAAGACAGAAAGAAGCAAGAAGCAAAGCGCTTGTGTCCGAACAAAGCCATTTGGTCTAGATTAAGTAGTGAAGCAGTGGTTGCCAAAATACATAAGTAAGCAACAGATGCCAAAACACCTAAAAACAATTGAAGATAATAAACGCAAACGCAACTGAAGAAAAACTAACTAGATTGGTACTGATTCCTAAGCCTACACCGAGCCAATTTTGCTCAATAAGTCGGCAGAAAGATTGTTTTGGAAAGAATCAGACGCCAATGTTTCATTATTAGAAAAACAGTTTTGATTCAACAAAGATCCGCATTTGATGCCATATGATAAAAACTGCAAGATTAGACAATCCGGGAACATGGAGACAAAAAGACTACTATGTGATCATTGTTGGGAGTAAAAGTACCACCATGGAAAAGAATTGTCAAGGCTAGCTACTGAAACACAAAGAAACAACGAATGAAATTAATAAAAAGTTCTAAGAAACAAAGAAAAACAAGCCACGGTTCTTGGAGCCTGTTGTGTAATTGATAGTGTTGCAGTATCATTTGTTTAGTTTTTTAATGAGTTTAGTTATGAAGAGTCCTATAAATGTTCAGTCTTGGTTCCCAGACTAAATAATCCAGTTCAAATTTCCTCGCATCACATCTTTCGTAAATGTTGTCTTATTGATCCACAAATATTTACAAGCGTTCTAATAGCATTTCCAATATTATTTGACGTCCACTTACAGCAATTAAGCTCTACATCAAAATCTGATTAAAATAATGATTGATGAGATGCGTACTAAACAGAATATCGAATATGTGAACTGCTAAATTTCAATCAAATTCCAACAAAAAAAAACTCTCAATTTGGCTGTATTTTCGTTCTACATCTGTGAGGCAATATCTTAGTCGAGCCATTTTAGTGTGCAGTTAATTTTTCGCATCCTATACCAAAATGACTCTCTTTACACACCATAGTACCAGCGATGTACGAAAAAGCACCCGTTTACCGAAATGGCCCTTTACACTCGAAATACATCTACGATCCAAGATAAATGACAAAATTGTTACTATATGGAATAATGGTGAATGCGCCATCATCTCATTGCCAATAATTTTTAAGTACGAATTACAATAATAATCAGTCCGTCATGAAAATGGCGGTGCGTAAAGTAACGCAAAAACCACGTAATTATTTCATCATTAAGATATTGTTTACGTGGTTGCGATGTTAGTAGGTTATAAAATGTTACTTCGGGGCCAGCACATTTGGCGTCTTAAAAAACAAGGCAAAGTTTTACAAATTTAGCTGTTTGCCCAAAAGCAAACAACCGAATAGGGCCTAAAACCTCTCAAAAATCATTAATTTTTATCCACCTCAAAAGTTCCCAAATATGTGTAGACCACCAAAACTTGGGCACACAAAAAAACCGTTAAAATCTCCCAAAATCATGTAAAATTCATCATGATTCGCGGGGGTTCGAGCTTGAGACCCCTTGGATTGAAAGCAATACATCTACGATGGATTGAATATATTATATTGTCTATACTAATTTTACAATTTTATACTATATTATACTAGTCCACTTTGTGGACGCCCACGGAATGCGCTCGAGCGTGCAGCGCTTAAATAACGCGCATTTTGACTTTTGAGCGTTTTTTTCAAACGAGTGGGTCGATCCTGCAGCTCTTAGATTTAATAACGAATAACGCGCATTTTGACTGTTGAGCGTCTTTATTAAACAGAAGACGGTCGTTAGTATACTTCAAAAATACGCTGACATATCGGCCTACTCGTTTAAAAAAACGGGTTTACTGCAAAAGCAATTTTTTTTTCCGTTACAGATTAGAAATTGTTCTTATTCTTATTGTAGTATTCAACGATAGGCAATCAACAACAATGTCATTATTGTTACGTTGTTATAATTTTGTTTTGTAACACAATTTACTAAATTTCAAGCTTTTTTTAATTTAGTAATTGTGATATTAAAAAGCTTACATATTTTTATTATAAAGTTTAATGCAAAATGATAATAAAGATGGCGCCATATAGACCTGGTTCGCGCGCGGTGGTGTTTCGGTCGATAATTCAGTTTGGTTGCGTAGACAGTTGACCTGACCTGACTTATTCTATGGATGACATTGACAGTGTGGCGTTTGCTTTGCATCACAGCTGCTGTCCCATCGTTTTTAACAGGTAAGTCAATGTCTTGATATTTATTAAATGTAATTCGTCTGACATTATGTTCATTTTCAACTGTTGTGCCTAAAATTAACGTAATTCATATAACACTGAATCCTGACCCACGAAACCCAATATAAAATCACGTCCAAAACATGGTAATAATTGATTTTTTATTATACTGTTATAACTGGGAAGTTTTAACACGTGATCTGCAGTAGGCAAAATTGCTTATCTCAACTTGTGTTCTTTAGATTAGAATTAAAAATATATATATTTTAATTGTACCGTTGATATTCAATACGTCATAAAGCCCAATTATCGAATTTGTACATTATCGAATAACTTGAAATTCGGCGAGCTGTTCCCTTTGTGGGGCCCTTCGGCAACTGCCATACGCACTTATGCTAAAGGAAAAGGCAAGAAGAGAGAAAAAAGTAAATTTGAAATAATTGTCACAAATTGTTGCTTTTAAAGTGTTTTATGTAAGACAAAAATCGCGATACAAATATGTACATAAAACTTTTTAGTGTATTATGTTCAAAGTAATATAATATACTCTAATTGCTTGATCCGTTTTTGTAATTAATGTTATTATTAGGGATTTAATATTACGAACACTCAATGTATATTGTTTTATTTAAATTATTTGGCGAAACATTTATAATATCTTTTGTTATCAATTTTTTTTAATATAATAATTTTGTTTCTCAGTTTCTTAGGATCGTAATTATTGTAGTTATCTAATTTATATTCCAATTCATCTATTTTATTATTAGCGACAGTCAGTCATAATAAGTTTTAAATCTTTTTTCCATTTATGACTGAAAAGTTTGTAAAGATTTTCTAATTATATCATCTAAACTTATTTGTTTACGACTACCTACTTTGTATTTTTTTACTTTTTCTCTCTTTTGTTCCCAATTGTTCCGATTTGTTGTCTTTTGTTCTCGTTTTACATGTAATCTTTATGCCAACTGAATATAGCCCCATATTTATGGAATTTCTGGAAATACTTTTAGATTTGCAAAAATCTGTCTTTGTTAGTTTTTTATTTACGGTCGAATTAAGCAAATTCTATAGCAAAATTACGATTTCTCATTTGAGTTACTTTTTTGATATATTAATCAGCAAAAAAACTCGTTGAATAACTTTTGCATAGTATTGCACTACCGAACGAATACAAGAAAACGAAGAACGTCATAATAATCAACAAACAGACATCAAAAGACACTGATAATGACGGAATACATTTAAATATAAAAAAATCTGTTCGTTAGTTAAAGAAATAGAAAATACATTACATACTTTATCGGGACGAATCGGGAATTGAATTCGTTTAAACTTAAAGGGCATATCCGTTGGGATCATTAGAATCCTTGAAATAAGAACTTCCTCATCTTTAAATTTTCCTATAAGTATCGACGCGTGCAATTTCTCGCAGATAATTGACTCGCAATATTCCGTTGCCTAATTGCATTACGGCTTCGCTGGGAAAGAGTAGACAACAGCTCAAAGAGTATATAACCACTACGTATAAATAGCTTATCAAGAAAAATCATAGACAACCTATAAAAAGACATTTACACTTTTGTTAACCTGTAGATTTTTTTTCCTTAATCTTATAACCTTTACCTACTGATTTTTTATTCCCTAAATTCCGTTCCTTTCCGATAATTTTATGTTTTTACTGTAGAATAAATCTTAGGTATTATTTTCGGGAATTAAAAAACAAATAAAAGAGTACTTAAACTTGGTAGACATTTTACAAAAAATAAATTTCAGAACACACACATGATGTCTTCAGAAAAAAAAAGTTGTGGCTTAAAGGTTTCAGCAACCAGGCCATAAATCCCCAAAAAAAAAAAATAGTTGTGACAGGATTGGACAACAAATGTTTGACATGTAATAAACAAATCAGCATCTATTGAAATGATTAAGTATTCATTACACATATCGAGTTTTCATTGTTTTTAAGATGTATTCTGCTATTTGGGACGAAAACAAACCCAACAAATCAAAAACCATGGCAATCGGTCCAGCCGTTCTCGAGTTGTAAGTGTTGTAACAAACACGACTTTCCTTTAAATACATAGATTTTTAATTGAACAAGGCACAATTTAATATTCTCTATAGAATATAATTTGTAAATTTTTATTTTCAGGATTTTTTTATGGCACATACGCCAGATTTTTGAATATGACATCAAACACTGTAAGTATTGCCACAGAATTATTACATAAAAAGTTAATTGATGATTTTTTTCAACACAGGTATACTACCTGTTGTTTACTTCAAAAAACTAAAACGCTTCCAAATTTTTAAAACTGAGATGTATATTATTAAAATTTTGAATCTTCGCCTGGCGAACGAAATTAAACTAACTGTATTAAATGAATTAAAACTGTGTTTGCGTAAATAAATTAAATTTTTTATGTAACATTCTATTAATTACCAATTAAGTGTAGTTTTAAATTCAATTTTTGTTTGCCTCTAGGATCTCCATCGTCTCGATTTGAGTGAAATTTTTGAATATCTAGTCGAATATTGGGGTGTTGTAAACTAAGAGATGTGAATAAGAACTCTGGCTTTTTTTAAAGTCTGTTTTTTTCTAATTTTAGCAATTATTATCCTGGTCCAGAAGTAAAAAAGCCATTTTGGGAATTTAAAAACAAGAGCTTTTATTTGTTTAATATTATTACAAGTCACCACACCGACCGGTCAATTTTTGGCATGTGCCAATGCTTTCTGCAGAAGTAAAAATCCATTTTGGGGTGTCTCAAAACAAGAAATGTTGTAAGGTTTTTTGGGCGCTTTTAATGTAATTTTGGATGATTTTCCCATGTGCCCATTTTATGGTAGTCTATTGAAATTAAAAAATTATGATTTTTACGATAGTTTGTAAGGCGCCAAATATACCTCTTTGATTTGGTGTTGTCTTTCTTTTTTTTTGCGTGCGCCAATTGGTCTGGTCCGGATATAAAAAGGCATTTTAGAGTGTCTAAAAACACGGTATGTTGTGAGTGCTCGTGAGATAATTTTACATGATTTTAGGAGATTTTAACGGTTTTTTCGCGTGCCCAATCTTTGGTGGTCTACACATATTTGGGAACTTTTGGGGTGGATAAAAAATAATGACTTTTGAGAGGTTTTAGGCCCTCTCAGGTCCTCTCTTAGGCCTAGAATTTGTAAGATTTTTCCTTGTTTTTTAAGACGCCAAATGTCCTGGCCTAGAAGTGACATTTTATAACCTACTGATGTTAAAATGCTTACCAGGAAAAAAATTTTCCAGCTTGTAAATAAAGAGGAAAATGCGGTTTCAGCTAAATTTGTTTTTGAACAAATTCGTATTAAGTTTGCGCACGAAACGAATTCCTATCTTTTCTCAGAGACGAGAGGTTTTAGCTCAAAAACTTAAAATTTTTGGTAATTACGTCATATTCCTCAATGTAAATCAAAACAAAATAAAATCTTTACAGTACTAGTCCGGAAGATTTACCAGGAAAATGCAGTTTCCAAGAGGCCTTCCGGGAAAATATAATATTGTACGATTTTGAACAAATTAAGCTACAGCTTGTATTAAATTGTCTCAGAACCGTTTAAACATGTCAAAATCTTAAAGTTTTTGATCATTTTTGAAAAACAAAATAATTTCTCTTCAAATCAACCAAAAGTTTTGGTGATACAACAATTTGCCAAAAGTAAAAATCTCACTGGAATATTAAAAAAGGCCAAAAAGATTTGAAAACCTGCTTATAGAGACCATTAGACGTGAAAATTTAGTTGGAAGAGCAGATATATGAAAAAAGTGTTAATTTTTCACGCATATATGTCAAAAAAAAATTACTTAAATCTGAAATGTCAATTAAAATGTAACAAAATGGAGACTTTTTTGTCGAACTAGATGCCATAAGAGTGTTTTGAGTTTGATGAAATGAATATTGAAAAAATATGACTAAATTGGCGACATTATACCTTCCAACCCTGCATCTACATAGGTGTCACCATATGCAGATCTGAGGAGTGCACACATAAAATCTTACCACATCCGAAACAGGTTAGCACTAAAAAACCACCCCTTCCTAGCAACATTAAATCTACCATCAACTTTAATTATGTTCAATATACAGGCACATACACACAAAACTTGCGCGTGTCACGACCACCTTACAAACTTGACGAGCGGAGTGAGGAAGTGGCGCTGTCGGTAGAAATATACTTAGTTCACCCCGCGCAACCCTTAGAGTGTACTATTGATTTTTCGATTGCTACCGGCCTCGAACCTCGCCGAAATAGTACATAAAATTCTACTAAATTAACAATTATATTATCCAAATAGACCTCACAGTACAACACTATTTACCAAAAAAAAAACTACCCCTAAATTATTGAAAAATATCTACTTTTGGGAATTCGTACATTGATTTAAAACCTTTCGTGACTCATAATACCTACCCCAATAATAAGTCACAAGGTCAGAACAATAGGCGCCACTATAAATCTCATTTAAACCAACAAAATGTTAAACGTCGTCTATATTTAGTTTTATCAAAAGAACAAGGGTTAAACGAAAATCTTTCTCTATTACACTATAATAAAAATTTTATTTTGCCTAAGCACTCGATCATAAATAAAAAATATGGACATAAATCTACTATTTTGTATTTTTCTCGCTGAAGGAATAAAGTGTACAAAATACCTAACCCTGACAGCTACTACAAAAAAAAATAACACAACAGAAATCAGGGTAATAAGGCTACTAAACTAGGCTGTTGATTTATATTAACAAAACGTAATAGGCTTAAATACTAAAAATGCAAAAAACACAATTTTCTTAAAAGTTTTCCTCAGAAGTTGCCTCAAACTACCAGAAAAAAAAATTTATTTATTAAAACTTTATTATTAACAATTATTATATGTACTAGATTATAGTACCTACAATTGCCGCATTTTTCTTCACCCCTATCTCTTCTAGACTTCCCTTCCCCATGGTCCTGTCAGCGCAGTCTTCTCTTGCTAGTTCTTGCCTGGCGATTTTCATAAAAATAGCATCAGATGACCGATATTAAACTTCTTCGTTCTATTTGACCTAAAACTCCATTCATATTCTGATCTCCTCGTTTGCATTATGCTCCAATTTTGTTACCCCAAGATTCCCATTTAGGTTTCTGCATTTCCACTGTGTTTCCTCGTCTTTTCGCGTTGAAACTTCATTAACTAATTTTTGGAAAATACTTCTACTCCACTAAAAGGAGTTCAAACATTCTATAATTCTTTGCTGAATTCTATTCTTAATTGCAGTTCTTACGTCAATTTTAACCCAGAATAACATCTGGTTTTTCCCTAATAATGTAAAGTGAGTGGGTAGAAAGGGTAACAACCCCTTGCTAAAAGGTTGCAAGCAGCAACCGTCAAAAAAAAGAGTCGTTTGTGAGTCGCTTGACTGTCAACATCTTTTGCTTGTTTGTAGTTGATATTGTTAAATAAGGTGTTATATCCAAATTGCTCATATGGTCCTTCGAACCGGATACCCTATGTTACCTCGATTAAGTAACATATGGTTCTTCGAACCGGACACCGTATAGCACTTTATTTAACAATAGCAACTACAAATAAGTAATATGTTAAAAAGCAGGCGACTCACAAACAACTCTTTCTTTTTACGGTTGCCACTTGCAACCTTTCTCCCTACTTTACAATATTCGGAATTACAATTGACGTAACAGCAGTCTTTCTTAATCTGTTTAGCCCCCATATAATAAAATATATCCACCAATCCGTCTGATTGGTGGATATGGTAGACAAAAATCTTTTTGTCTACTTCAACAAAATTGTTAAATTTGAGTGATAGTTTTGCAGCTGATCTGTCTTCTTTTGTGTAGCTGTTGTTTATTATTTTTCTTATTCTTTTCTAATTTTAATATTTTCTTTTGTAGTTCTTCCTTCCTTCTGGATGCTCCTCGTCATGTTGTAAGCTTGTTTTAAACATAAACCACCAATTAACTCAAGCACCACCGAATTTTGATAAGTTAACCTCTAATCCAGTGTAAGTCAAAAGAGATAAGCAGGCAAGCTAACTTTTCGGAAAACAAATGCTTTTCTATTGAAAAAATGATTCAGTTTCTTGTAGAAGAATCGGTTAGAGCCTTAACCGATTTTGTACAAAACCCAAAACACAGTCTCAAAACCAAAAAAAATTAAAAGCAAACAAACTGACAAAGTCAGAAGTTGGGCTAGTTGCCTTCAAAACCAAAACGGCAATGTTCGCCATAATGGTACTTTGAAAAATTGTAAAAGTCTTCGTTATGAGAGAAAACGCCGAAAAAAATTCAAAACAATACTTAGACTCAAAGCTTTACAACATAATTTTTTTAAATAAATGTCAAAAATTAGCAACAACTTGTTTTGAACCAACTGTCAAGACAAATACTCAAAAAAATAGATAATATTTGTCAAAAAATAATTATTGTTAGTGACACATAACCTAAAAGATTTATGCTTTCAGCGCTCATCAGCCGCCAGTGTTCGCGCAGGTTAGTGACGTCCCAGCCGCTAAGAGCAAACAAATGAGCTCGACCACACCACAAAATGGCGCAACAAAAATATCTAATTGTCTTAATTTTAGAAAAGTGTAGGTCTTATTAAGTGTGGTAATTTGTTCTACTATATTAATGACTAAACAACATTTTTTTGAAAGCCTCTAAAAGCAAATAATTTTCATGGTATTTTACAGCACGCCAGTGAGTTAAAGTGACAGATCGCTTGCTACATGTGGAAAAATCTTGATACCATCGCAGTTGACAAGGCTTTACAATCGATGACGCTACAAGTTATCTTTTGCATTCACAATGTACAAAAAATTATACAAAACATCACCAATAAATTAATTAACATAGTTTGTTTGCAAAAATTTGTTTTCTATACATTTTGTTAAAAAAAAAAATACAAAAAAGGCGATGCTTTAAAATCAAAATCCAAAATAAGAATTTCGACAGTGGCAACTGCATATAAGTCATTCAAAACTGACGTAATATCCTAGCCTGGTTGCCAGATTAAAAAAATAATCTTGGGTTTTAAGACGTACGCACTACTGAATGCAGAATTTTCAATACACCTGATAAATAAGCAAATGAAAAATCACTATAGAGAATGAATTCCCCTAAGATCGATTGGCAACGTAGTCAAGTATTGCCAACCGTAACGAGAGCGCCAAGTTTAAATTGTAAAGCATTATATATAATTTACACTATACAACAGTTGGTCACAGTGTGACGTCATTTTAGTTTTGGATAGAGTATTCAAAAAATGTCAAACATTTTGTAAATTTTCAAAAATATTTCAGACGCTAAGACATTAGGGGAGGTGCAAAAGTGACGTCATTACTACCCTCTCGCAGCTGGTACTATTTATTATCATGATTTAATAAAAAATTTCTCACTAATTTAATTATTTTTATTTTTTTTTTGTTTAGAATTATATTTTAATAGTTTTTAATTAGAGCATTAATTAATATTAAGCTTACCTTCTTGCTATAATTGCAATAATAACCTTATGGATTTATTATAAATTGAAAAAAAGCATTGAGAGTCTACATCACATATTTAATTAAGTGGTAATTAATTAGGAAAAAGTACGTAATTGGTGTATATTTATTATAAAATAATTAATTAATCTTTTTGTGTCAAAAAACGGCAATTTTCGATGGGTATTTTACAGAGTTCCAAGGCATTCAGAAGGTGATTCCCCTGATTAGTTGCAATAATTGTAACTTCAAACGTTGTAAACCGTTTTCTTTGTATTATAAATGAAATTTGCTTAATGGAGTCTTAAGATTCCGATTACTATTCTCAAAAATACTCAATTTGGAGTAATAATATTAGGGTAAAATCCGAGAAGAAATGTTCAAAGCAGCGAAAACCTTGTTCTTTCAACCTTGATTAATTAATTTATGGTAATGAAATGGTAACATGATGCATCTTCCACGTAAAAAACCTTTCACTTCACCGACTTTTCGATCTAAAAGTATGAAAATAATGCATAATAACAAAGCTAAAATAAATAAATAATTATATTTTGAGATAAAGTTTCATAAATACCGACATTTCTAAACATATACAACCAACCCACATCTCTCGGATTGAATTACAATGCGACAAATTTTTAACACCACCTACCCATTGACCTTTACGATTTAATATTTCTAATACAAATTCAGATTACTTTTCCTCGAAAAAAATATGTTTATTGTAATTTAATACAAAGGGAGGCACCGAAAAAAAAGGTCAAAAATTGACTCACCTCCTTTGGAGAGCGACTATAATAATTTGATTAACAAATTACAGCCACCATAGCAAAACACCTTATTTCACTGTTATTCCTACAACAATAAAATTCCTATTATTATTTATGGAATAGATTCAAAAATACTCACTAAAGAAAATATATTTATTGATGTTATTACCCTTTCTCCTTCCAAAACACTGAATTACTGAATGAAACCAGAACTAGTGTAATGCGACGTTGCAAGTCCAGCAGTTGGCAGTACGTACCGACAGAAGCGGAAAAATTTTGCTGATTTTGACATTTTTTTTATTCAAAAACTTAAAATTTTAAGCGAATTTTATGTCAATTTTATAGGTTTTTGTAGTATAAGGCCCATATTACATGATTTTGACACTTCAATTATGTAAATTTTGCTATGCTCTGAGAATTTGTGAATTTAAAATTTCTGTTTTAAGTTCTATTAAAGTTACAAGTTCTATTTTAAGCTGAAAATAAAACTTGTTCTACTTCTTTCCTACTTTTCATTCAATTTTTAAAAAGGTTCTAGTGATTTAATCTGATATTATGTCAATGTCAACTATTATTACATACCGTGTGATCTGCAATTATTTAGATGAGAGGAGGCTGTGAAAAGTCAAATCAAAGTTCTTGACATAAAAACAAATGACGTTGAATCAAGCTAACTTGATCTTATACTTTTATATAAATATTTTTGAATCACACGGTATAAACTGAATTTATACTTTGCAATTTATTTGATTATTTGACAAAGAAATCCCAATAAAGTGGTTCTTATAATTTATTTTGATTTGATATTCTTTAAAAGTTGATGCAGCGTATTTTAGCAGCAAGTTTAAATTATTTTAATAAAATAAAAAATTAGTATAAGAAAATCTAAAATTTGGAGAGAACTAACGTCAATCAAGATAATTATTAATCAATTTATTGAATTGATTTAAGAACATTGCTTTTTTTGCCTTAATTTATTTAAATTAATTGTGACGTAACTTGCAACTGGTACTATTTGTCATGGTTTAATAAAATATTTCTCTTTAATTTAGTTTTAATTAATTATTTTTGTTTTAATTTTTTCTTTAATTGCAATAATAACCTAATTGATCTATTATAAATTGAAAAAAAAAACGCCTGGTAGCAAAGTCATTAGACATTCATATCAAATCTTTAATTAAATAGTAATTAATTAGAAAAATGGCGTAATTAGTTTATAATTATTATAAAATAATCAATTAATTATTCTCTTTGCGTCAAAAATCGGCAATTTTCGATTGTTACTTTAAAAATTCAGAACGTAAAATATATAAATGAATTATTTAAATAATTATGTTAAAGTCAATTTTCCAAATTTTCGATTTGACATTTGTTTTTCATAATCAGTGTCAAAAATGAGAACAACTTAAAAAGTACTATTTAAATTTTAAGAAGCATTAGCTGTCAAATAGATTTTTTTGTATCAAAATCGGTTCACCTAAAAGAAACTCTAAGATGGCACATAAAAAATACGGTAGAATAGAAAATTTTTCAAAAACTTGAATTTTGGCTTACAATATAGCTTTTTTGTTTTTCAAATAAACGACCTAAGAATCCCAGAATTAAAAAAATTCAAATAATTTTTTTTATTAATTTCTTGCACCTAAAATCTCCTAGAGAACACTTTTCCGACATTCAAAATGCTAAAAATGTCACTGATTTCCAACCATTTATTAACTTTTTCTGCCTAAATTGAAGAAATTTATTGTTTTAGCTTTCGATAGACTGTCAAAAAATCCAGATTACTTAATTAGTTTGATAATAAAACGCTATCAATCAACCTTCACACGAATTTTACTTTATAGAAAACGATTCGGCCATTTTGTAGAAACGCAAATGGAAAATAGTTCGGCCATTTTGTAGAGAAGAAAATGGCAAATAGGTCGGCCATTTTGCAGAGAAGAAAATGGAAAGTAATTCAGCCATTTTGTAGAAAATGATTCGGCCATTTTAAAGAGGAGAAAACTAGAATCTAGTTTTAAAAGCCAAAAACTTGTTTTTTTTTGCATTCAACTCTATACTTACAGCAAAAATATGCGAATTAAATTAGCAAAGCTCATGTTTGCTTGGGTGAACTATATAGAGCACCAAATTTCGTAAGCCTAATGCTTTTTTCTCATCAAAAGTCAAAATATTTGTGCTTTTTCAAGATTTATCTTAATGCATCTTTGCATGATAATGCCTCTATGGCATATGGTTTGATAGCAGGTATAAATTAAAAATCGACCATTTCAATCGTAAAAATATATTGAAAAAATCACAATTTATTACAAATTTACAATATAATATAAATAAATTACAAAGTATCAAGGAATGAATAAACTTTCTACAAAATAAAGACAAAAAGATTCGCATTATTGGCAGTATATAATTCATCTCCAATCAATTAAGTTACGACTTCCCACAATAGCTATTTTGGTTGCGGCTTCGGTGCTGCTGCTGCTGCTGCTGAAATAAAACAAACATTATAATTCGGAATAGCAACGCAAGTACAAAAATTTGAGAAGGCAAAGGAGTGCAAATAAAAGCATAAAAAGATAGGAAACCTTCTTAAAAGTTCTCTACTTTCCGTCTTTGGTTGGTTTGCACACCAACAAAAATCAAGCATCAAGCAGAGACAGAATCTGTACAGATTTTATTCTATTATTTTGAGTAAGTCTTGGTGAGTATGAAAAAAAATTAAATAGCAATTGGAAGTATGGGATGCAAAAAGGACAATTATTATTATTACTAGTAGTGTTCAAATCCCCTCAACCAAAATTTTTTAGACTACTGATAATGTTGCCATAACTAATCTATTCCCGTTTGGTAACCATAATAACATTCACATCAAGTCAAGATTATGTCACCAGAAAAAAAAAGTATTACGTCCACAGAATTCTTTTTTTATTAAAATAGACCTTGAAAAACAACAAAAAACAAGTTATATAACCACAATAATCAATTAATGTTAATACGAAAGTTATTTTTTAAGTATATCCGATATCATTCAGCTACAGCAATTTTTTTAAGTTGACGTTTATTTATAAATATGAAATTAGGCCAAAAAAACTTTCGAGCAATAGTTTTTTACAATTTTCGGAAAAAATTATCGCAACGAGAATATAATTTCGGTCTTTATGTGTTTCAAAATGAAGCGAGGTCAACCAAAACTATCCGTCCCCGCAGTGTCAAAATAAAGTCATTTTGCCATAAGATCAAAAGACAGTTAATGCTGCTCATTGGTACATCAAGACAATGCAAGTTTCCATACGGCTCAAAAAACTGTTAAAACTAAAATTATTAGATCGTCCACCATACAGTCCCGACCTAAGTCCATGTGACATTTTTACTAGGCTGCGCGAACAACGATTACAGTCACCAGACGCTATATCAGAAGAACCAACTGCTTTAACAATTGTTTCAAACAAATTGAAATTGAAAGGCTTAGCCCTTACAGACATAGTTTAATCTTACCCTACTCTTAAGGTTTTCTTAAAAATATACGTCAAGTTACTGGCAACTATCATCATTTTACAATATTAGCAACAAGAGAAAACAAAGAAAAAACAAAAGAAAAAAACAGACACAAGTAAAAACAAATTCGTAAGAATATTGTTAGTATTTGTGCCTGATCATGCTAAAACACCACAATCAAAAAAATCATTTAAAATATTTGCACACCTCATACCTTCTTTAGTGTATCCATATTGAGTGAGTAAATTAGCAAACATATCATCCAATATGCTATAAGTACCTAATAAATAATAAAAAAAAACATAAATGACAGCACAAAAACATTGTGACACAATTTTACCTGATTGATGAGTTGATGTGCTGCTTTTATGACCATTCGAGCTTTGGGAATAATTATTATTGGGATTCTGAAAACGTGGATGCAAATGTCAAACCATTTAAAGCAACTACTCTCATTTTTTGGTTAGTATACGATTCTCATCATCAATTTTACATTAAATTGTACACAATATACCATATCTATCTTAAACTTGAAGTGACGTCAATTTGACTTTTTGAATAACTTACATAACCTCAAAAAAATCAACTGGTTTTTAGACAAATAATCATTAAATAAAACCATTTCTTCTTGAAATTGTAAAAATTGTGACAAAAATGTTTTTTTCTTAGTTCACTTATTAAATCGCAATGTTTTCAAATTTTTACGTTTTTGATAATCACCCAAATTATCTTAATGTAACGACGAAATTCCACAAAATCTGTCGTAGGCAACGCCGCAAAGTGCAGCCAACATTTAAAATATAAACATCACGTATATGAGTTCTTTGCTGTTGGCAATATAACTTACTCTAACGTCACTTCAAAGTTAAAATATATTTTTTTTGAAATAAGCCTTATTAAAATTATTATTGATCGACTTAAACCAAAATGCAATTTGGAAAGCTTTAGAAAAGAAAGATTGTTTTATGTAGACGCTCTTTTTTACGTGTTAAATCCTGCTATTTTTTGCTCATTTCAACCAATCAGAAAGTGTGTAATGAAAAATGTATAGTATTTTCAGCCAATCAACGCACTTTCTGCTGATAATTCAACCAATAGAAACTCCAATCATGTGTCTCTCCTTATTTACATCAATTTGGCGTTTAACTTAAAAATACTATAGCATTGATGCCATATTTTGACATAATGAAGATAAGATTTAGATATCAAAAATCGCCGTAAGCATTTAGGAGGATTTTTTACCGACTAATAACAGGCTATTACCACGTAGTCTTCGAATCTGATTAAAAGGAAAAAAAAACCCGATAAGTGAATGTTTTTATCTAATAGGAAGATTATATAATGGCATTAATGAGCCAAAAATCCAAGTTTATTTTTTGTTAATGTAAAAAAAAGATGAGATTTTATTAAACTTTTTTTGCTGAACAAAACAAAAGCGCTTTTATTATTATGTATGAGTACCGTTAAAATAGCTCCAAGCTAATGTAAATGCAAAAAAGTAATAAACAATTCTAACCAATTAAAACAGAACAGCTGAGTATTGTTTAATCAAGAAAAGAAAAGATAAAAACCGTTCTATTCAACGTTATTAGTTTTTTTTTTACAATTTTGTTTTTACATACCTGGAAATATTTGTCAGCAGCAACCTTACTGGTACCACTGGTAGAAATGTGTGGATATCTATCAAGGCTATAAGAATTTTTAATTAATAAAATATAGATTATCGAGAATTTAAGAAGACCTATTGTAATTATTCTTGCTAGGAGGAGTTGTGAAAGAGCTTTGTAAACCACCAAAAAGTTGTTTTTGAAATTCCTCTTGAAAACTGGAATTATATTCAGGTTTATAATCAATGCGTTGCATTGTACTTTCGACATGTGCAGCTTTCGGCGACGCAAAAGTTTTATTTACTGCAATCACCGAAACCGCGGAACTGCTTGGTGAAGTGTCTATGCTTTTTTTTGGCGATGACATTTTTTGTAAATTTTTTAAGTTTTCCATTACTTTTTGTATGTCATCACCGGCCGGACAACTAGTTTTTGATTTAGATGATTCCAGTTTAGGGAACGCAGGTGTGATACTTAACTCGGGATGTTTTGTTGTATGTGTAAACTTTTCAGGTATGTTAGGACTCACAGTTTTTTCCCGTTTTAAGTCACTTTTTGATTTATTATCGGACAAATCGATAACTTGGCAGTAATTGTCATCACTATTTCCTTGCACTTTTTCGCTAATCGGACTAAAACGTTCACATGTAGGTGGTAGGGCGTCTATTATTATAACACTATCATCATTCACCAAACTAATAGTTGAATCTTTTTTGTTCACATGATTGCTGATTATAGGTGGCTTCAGTAACTCACTTTTAGATCGCACTTTCACCACCACTTCCGCATCTTTCTTCGGTGATGTCGGTTTAATATCACAAGACGTTAATGGTTCTGGCAGTGCTGATTTTATCGACAAATTTACACTCGATTCACTAAATGTTTTACTAACACTCACGTCGTTACCGGCACTAACTCTATTAATACTTTCGACTTTTTCACCAGGAACAATTGGTGTTATAGATAAATTTGTATTACTAAAACTTTGCGGAAGATTTTTAGTTGAACTAGTCCTATTTGCAAGATCAGTTGCACTTAGAGTATTAGAACTAGAACCATTATTCAACAGCCGTTTCGGATCCGCGTATGTGGTATAAATTTTATTAAGAGCATTCATCGACATCCATCCCTCGGGCCAAAAAGCTTGAATTTCATTTTTCAGGAATGCAGTCATTTGAGCATCTAAATTTTCCTTCGATTTTCCCTCCAAAAGAAGAATGCGTTTTTTCAGCAGAACGATATCTTTCAATAGTTTCCTAAAATACATAGAATTTACAATCAAACAAATTTGCTAATAATTTTCACCCACTTTGTTATATCATTCCATTGAAAACGTCGCTTAGGCAGTCTCAATGACTTTGCTTCCTCATTATCGACGCTTTCTTGAGAAAACCTAAACAAAAAATTATCAGACATTACTTGCAATCTATAACATTACGTAATGATATCGGAAAAAACCTTACTTCCTTTGAAGAATCCGCTGACTTTCCTTTTCATACATTTCCAGCAAATTAGGCATTAATTTATTAATTTCCATTTTAAGCCTAAAAAAAAATTATCAAAAAACTAATTTTATAATTCACTGAAATTCCTTACGTTGATAACCAACTCTTCAATCTTTTGCATTCGTCTTCCAGCACAAGACTTTTAGCCCTTTTTATTAAATTTTCTGATTTAGATTTAAGAAAACCAGACAGATATTCGTAGACCTTCAATTTTGATGGCTTACCCAAGCATCTACACTTCCTCTCCAACCTAGATTGCCAAAAATGTATGATAAAAAACATAAACAATTGAGATTTTACCGTAATATAAGCAAATCCATTTCTGAAGTGAAGTAATTTTTGCCATCTTCAATTTTTTCTGATTCTAATGTAATTGTTTTTATCACATTTAGAATGTCAGATTGCAAATTTTCCGGCAACTTAACATCTACTTTTACAACTTCAGGTTTATTAAATTTAGTTTCATGACTAGCTTCTCCATCAACTGATATACTAGCTGTAACACATCGAGAAAAAATACATAAACAATCCATAAATAACTTAAGACTTACCTATTACTACTTTTTCGACTGGTTTTATTTCAATTGGTTTTGAACCATCTGCGGAAGCCCTTATAACTGACTCAATGGCGGCACTCACACTTGATATATTACTTTTATTTTCCTCAATAACGACAGCACTTTCATCAAGTTCTTCAGGAATAGACATATCTAGATCTTGACGTTTTTCTCTTAAAAGCTCTTTCACTGTCTTTTTTAATGGATCGAGCAAGCGCCGCTTCTTGATATACAAAGGATTTTGTCCCAATAGTTTCTTTTTGATAGATGGTTGTACACCATTTCCACCATTCTGAATTCTTCTCTTCTACAATAAGAATGATTATTTAAAAATCTTGATGTAGATTCATTTACCTTATCAATGTGATTTATTTCCCCAGCGCCTTCAGTCTTATTGTCTCTGTCAGACTCATCAGATGATTCAATAATTCTCTGAAACAACAAAACAATTATAGATTGTTAGTTAGAAATATTACGAATAGAAGTTACTTTGCGCGATTTCTTCGCAACATTTTCCTCGTCAGATGAACTAGAGGAAAAGTCAGAATTTGCTTCGTCATCTGTTTTGAACTCAAGAGCACCACTGTTGATATAGAATCCCCCATGTAAAGTAGTAACATTTTGTGGTATCATTTCATCGTATCCATCTGTATTGTCTATGAAAGAATCCGATTCATCATACCCCATTCCAATGTCAGCATAATCATCTTTTCTTCCTTTGTGCTTTTTCTTACTATTTGTACTACCAGTTCCCTAAAAAAAAAATATTAATAAGTTGCAAAAATTATAAAATTTCCATCTATTTACATATTTTTCTTCCATCTGGCGAGCAATCCTTCTAACATCATCATCTTCCTTATCGCCTTCCAAATCTTCAAGACGAGGTAAACCGTTTGCAGTAGAAGCACTTTCTTTCCGTTTACCAGACTTCTGTAACAACAAAAAAATAATGTATCTTATTTACTTTACAAAAAAGTCTAAATAAATTTTTTATGTGTGGCACGCCTAGAAACTGCTTTGCAACCGCAAACGTATCTTTTTCATCTTGTAATAAGATCATTATTTCTCCTCAAATCGGACTGATTTTTAAACAATAATTAATGTTTGTATTTTGGAATTCAACCTTTAATAAATACAAAAAACATTCGAGGCGAATGGCAATGACCTAGTTCTATGCAAAAAACAAAAATATTGTAGGTATGATAGCAATATCGACATTATATAAGCATTTCCGGTAATTTTTTTAATAATTAAAAATTTCACTTTTATCTTTTAGAATTTTTTTGAATTGTGGCTGTATTTATGTAGAATCAATTGTTTTTGTTTTGTTGTTTTGAGTGCGGCTTTTTTCATTTCACTTTAACACATGTTAATTTAAATAAATGTAATAACATTTCATCTTAGTGGCCACATAAAGTATTTTTAGCTGAAAATTAAGATTTTGTTTGATAGTAATTTCTGTCAAGGCACTCTTTGATAATGTTTTATTGAACCACACAGTATTATAATAATTAATGACAATTTTTTAAATTCTGTTCTAAACACACCATTATAACAATAATAACCCAAATTATTGCATCTTTGTCGCTCTATTTTGAATCATACACAAAACTTACCTTACAATTTTTTTTGCTCTTAAAAAATATTCTATTTTGACATTTTCAGCCATTTTGGATTTATCATTTCTAGTCATTGAAGTGACGTGCTATTGGAAAAAAAAATTATTTTCTGCGTAAACACATATTTCGACAAAAAAACAAAGTTTAATTAAAATTTATTTATTTTAGCAGTACGTGCTAACACGCACTTCTTCACCTATATTTTATACAGTAATTGAAAAATAGTATTCCCCTATAAATAAGAAAAAAAAACAAAAATAAGATCTTTTTTTTGTAGAGTAAAAATTAAAAAAAAAATTATTTTATAAAAATAAAATTTATTTTTTAAGATCTGTCATTTTAGTTAACTATACACCAAATCTAGTGACAGAAACGTCAAAAATAAAAGTCTGATTATGTTATAAGCAAAATATGTGATAAAAATGAGAAAAAATCAGTATTTTTTTCACTTCAAGTTTTTGTCAATCAGTGTTCATAAAATTTAAAAATAAAATAATAAAAATAGAATTTAAAAAAAAAAGTTAACATTTTTTAAAACTTTTGCTTCGACAAAAAAATTTTTTTTTTCAATACTCAAGTGTATAATTTTTTTACTTTATGATTTTTCTATTTAAAAAAAACGTATTTAGATAAGACAATTTACAAATTTTAAACAATTTTTATATGAAAGCGCGCGCTAAAATGGAAAATATTTATCACACGAGATGGATTCATTCATAAAAGCCCAAGCACTTAATGAATCAGGGAATAGAGTCGATAATCGTGTAAAAAGTATCGTATTGGGTTTCCGAGGCAAACCGTCATCTTCTCGACATTCTGTACTCCTGATATTTGCGCGCGTTTATACACATGGTTTTTAACTATATTTCTCATTACAAATGCAAAATTTAATAATAATTTTGTTGTTTTTCGACAAATACTCCAAATATTATTAAAATACCGAAATATGTAAACCCAATTGTCAAAAATCTAATTAATTTTGTCTCAAGTATTGTTCCGACTAATTTCCCATATTTAAAATGCTAAAACGCATGCGAACGAGTGACAGCGAGATATTTATTTATAGGCAGATGTCACATAATTTTGAGATTAATATAAATGAAATATTACTACTTTTAATGTGTTTTATCGTATTGTAAAGATTTTTTCTTCAAAATTAATCTTCTTTTAGAAAAAAATTGCAGATAAGATACTGGACTAAATAAAAAAAAAAGTCCAGTAAACCGGGACACGGTTGCCAACATTCTTAAATGAAAAGCATTAATTATTCTCGGAACAAATGAAAGTCTACGGCAAACAACATGCGACTTGGATCTATTTTATCAGGTTTGACAATGTAGCAAAACAGGGGCTCTAAAGGCGGTTTGAATGAGACAATCGTAGAGAGTCCGTCTTTTGATCGATCAGAATGTTTGGGAGGCGTCCGCGCCCCTGGGGGCTCAAATAATCCAAATACGGCTCCGACGAGTCACAATACTTTTTTTTCTGTATTGCATACCCTTCAAATATGGCGACGTTTATTCTAAGCCACATAATTAAGAGCTTGGAGGCCCTGCAGCCCTACGCTTCGCTCCAAGCCGGTTCTGTTTACCAAATCACTTTTCACCAGATTTTCGCTGAATCTATCCGAAATGAAGGAGCATTTTTGGGCTACTATTGAATTACCTTTGCAGCTGCAAGCTCGTCTTTATAGTTGTATTCTGGGCATGTGTCTTCAGTGGACTCAGGCAGGACCACGGATATTCTAACCGTTTTGGGGGGCTCCTTGGAAGGCTTGTCTGAGTCTTTTTGGTTTCCGAGTGGAATTAACGGAACACGTTTTATTTCGGACATTATTTGGAGTCGAATTACAGAAGGATATCACAACATTTTATTATTTCGCTCCAACATGTTTCAAACACACTCACTTAAACAAACTACGGATGCTCGGTTGACAGTTGACATGCGTGCGCACGAAATTGCGCATTTTTTGACATTTAACATATGATACAAACAATCGTACAGGATTCTGCAATTCTAATATGAATCTGTACTCATCTATTTTACACCTGATGATCATTTAAATTAATACAATAGTCTGCACGTAAGCAGCTTACACAATCAGTCAAATTACGAATTATGTCAAATACTGTCACAAAATATCAAAATTGACAGAAGATTATTCTCACTAGCGACAAAATGGAGAAACTATTGACGTAAACTCATATCACAATAGAATTTGACAGTTTGACTAAAGTAAAATTTAATAATCTAGTAATTTTGGGTCATTTTGGACTAGTTTGGAAGTTTGAATCTCAACTTTTGGAACAATCTTGCTCTCGCGATCCTCGCCATCTTGATTTAAAATTCAATTTTTTTATTTTTCTAAAATAATAATTTACATTTTTAGAGCTAAAATAATAATATTCAAAGATATTGTAAATTTAATTTCCTACAAGTTTGGTTATTATTATTTTAACGCTAAGATTAATATATGCAGAGTTATACTAAGTTAACGTTAAAAAAAAAATTGTAATGGGTGGAAGTTTATAATTTTCAACTTTAATTTTTGCACTTTTTTTACTCCACAAAAATATTTTTGCATTTCTTAGCAAATCAAAAGAAAAATTTCTTTGTTTTTTAGATATTTCGTTTACTATGTAGTTTATTGCATTATAAACTTAATAGTATAACTCTGCAAATATTAATTCTATCGTAAAAATAGTAATTAACAAATTTGTAGGAAATTAAATTTCTAACAACATTGTATACCATTATTTTTGCTTTTAAGTTGTAAATTAACGAGATATTTAAGAAAAACAATAAATTAAATTTTAATCAACATGGCGGCGGGATTGTCCTGAAAATTGAGACTTCCAGCCACCTCTCCCAACGTCAAAAATAATAACAACCCCTAATTTTTTATATTTCAATGTTTATCTCGACAGAATTATTAAGTGAATAAATAAAGTGAAATAGAGAGAATGTTTTTTTTTTGGATGCGGGCGGTAAAAGCTATTTTGCGCCCGACTGAAGATAAAATATTTCATAAAAAAATACTCTTTTTAATTTATTTGAAAATTTATTACAATCTTAAATTAAAACAAAAGAACACCTGTATTAAATATATAAATTATTGCTATTTGTACTATTAGATTTTTTAAATCACATCACTATTTTCTTTCAATCATTTTAAATTTAAGTGGTCCATCGGGAGCGTACATAAATGTTACTTTATATTCCAGAGGTTGATGATGGTATTCTAATCTATATTTTCGTATAAGCTGAAAATTTGACAATTAGAGGTAGTTGTAAACTGTCAAAATGTGTTTTTAGTACTTTTGCTAATAGAATTTGAATTTCTAAATCCGCAAATCTTCTTCCTAGACACATTCTGGCACCGTGACCATAGGGCAAGGAGGCGTAAGGATGCATTTTTAGATTTTCAGATGTTTTCAACCATCGTTCTGGTAAAAACTCAGATGATTGTTGAACAAATTCTTCCATATTGCCTGTCACAAGTGTAGGAAACACGACTTGGACGCCTTTTGGTACTTTGAATCCTCTTATAATTGTGTCTTCCTGTAACGTTCTGCCATTCCCAATTACAGTCGAATAGACCCTAGAAACATAAATTTTGCCAGAAAAACACAAAGAATAAAACAAACAACAAATACGAACAAAAACAAAAGAAAAGAGGAGTAAAGTGTAAATAAAAACCAATGACAAATATAAAAAATAAGTTTACCACATAAAAAATTTAGAAAAAAGTATTTGGTATAGAGACATAAAAGAAAAAGATATGCACAACAACACAAAAACAACAAAATCAAGGCACAACCCAAAGATTATTATCAGAAGCCTTTCTAACCTAAAAAAAATATGAGTTGTATTGAAAAAAAAGTTCTTGCTCTTTTTTGACAATATTTACCTGAAAACTTCTTTGACAAACGCTCTTAAATATTCCATTTGATCTAAATGTTTAGACGTTAACGGAGTATCGGGATCTGGAATAACACGTTTCAGTTCTTCGTACAAAATTTCTTGTTCTTGCGGTCTTGTAGCTAGTTGGTACAGAATCGAGCATACAGCCATTGAAATCTAGAACAATATAAATAACAATAGATGAAATAAACAAAAACCGCTAACCGTGTCAATTCCAACTAAAATAAAATCGAGAGCAAGAATGTAGGCAATTTTTGGATCAGGTTCATTAGCCAAAATTCTTTCAACTAGAGAAAGTTCCTTTTCATCAACTATTGTCTTCGATTTGAGTCGCTCCATTGCTGCGTCGATATATTTCATACATATTCTAAAATCATGCTAAACTGCAAAAAATCCTACTATAAAAACAAATCACAACAAACTTTACGAAAAAGTCCATATTTTCGATATATTTTGTCCAAAGTGGCGTCGGAAAATACCTCCAAAAGGGATATTTTAGTTCTAAAGTGGCTACATTACGCAATGCGTATTTTGCTGCTTCGATAATTTTTTGTGGCTCTGATGCTGGTGGTAGATTAGGATCTAGACAGCCAAGACGCACGTCTAAAGAGACTCGCCCAATGCCTTAAAAATTCATAATAAATAATCAACAATAAATCACTTTTATAGTTACATTCTAAAGCCCATTTATGGATCTCATTATCGAAATCTGCAGGCAATTCATTTCTGTCGTCTTTCATTTCCATCATTCTAAAAGGTCAAGTTTAGTTTGACAATTGACAAGTGCTTAGATCTACAGCTCACTTCTTAAAACTTTTAAATGTAACAAATAGTACTATTTTTTTAATTTTTCGACAATGTTATAAAAGTATATTGTGCTCATTCTAACTCGTTGTACAGCATCAAACACAACAAAGATGAAAGATGAATTTAACAGTATCTGCAAAGGGGGATAACACCCATTCTTTGTCAGTGTTAAATCAAAATTAATATAACTAATTATTGACTTATTTTTTAATGGATTAAAATAGTGATTTATGCAGTTAGTGCGTAAAGAGGGCCATTACTAAAATGGCTTTTTACAATCGAAAGATTTTTTCTATAATCCAAGATAAATAACAACATTGCGAGTTTTTGGGATGATAGTAGATGCGCCGTCATCTAATTTCCAAAAAATTTTTATGTAAAAAATTTGCTTGGTTTGTTTCCTCTACCTGTGCCATGCCGTACACGTAAAGTAATAACTTTTGATTTCTATTAACACGAGCTGGTCAAGTCTATTCAATTCTGTTCCTTTCAAACAAAAACTTAGATTTTTCACTATGATTTCATAATAAAGTAAGAAAGTTGGTAATTGCTGCTATATTATTCTAAAGACGTAGTTACCGAAGTTTTAAGACAGTTGGCTTAAAAAATTTGCAATTTTTGCATAAAAAATCGTGATTTTTGAATTTGGTTGTCCGAATAAAGTTGATTACCTAGAACTTCCGACCTTCAAGCCGATTTCATAATTTAACCGTGACAGTTTACAAATTTATGTGCGAACAGAGAAAGTATGACACAATCGCTGTTTAGAGCAATTAGCGTTGTTTAATTTAGCAATTATTGGCACATTTGTTGTTATTTGGCTGAATAATCTCAAATTTTATGATGATAAAACAAATGAATTCTTGATCTTTTGTTTCATACCGCATAATAAAATCCGATGTGACCATTTCGATGGGTTGAATATATTTTTTCACAGTTTGAAGTTGCAGAATCGGTTTTTGCACTTTACTCCGGAATACACGCCATGGTTCACCATGACTGCGAAATAATCTTCTATAATTATAATTTTAATTAAGAATAAATTCACCCACACTCCAACCACTCCAGCTAATTCGCCAAAAAACTCCCTTCTTTCGACGCTTTTGTACTTCACCAAACAGGGCATGGACGGCCTAAACGGCGTCGGTCCTTCTTTCCTATAAATTCTCTCAATTTCGTTGGGATCGAACAGGAAGAGGAGATCTGGTCGTCCAATTAACCCAGATAGTTTAACTATTTTTCCGTATTGTTCGTAAAGGTCGCTTGAAAATTTTGCAACATCAGAAATGTCAAATTGCCCAATTACTGGAAGAAGTCTCCATGTATTGCCCAAGAATGGTATTGGTTGAGGGCCTGGGATTTCGGAATAGGGCTTCGAATCATTTAAATTGTCAAAATTGGGGCAAAATGACGATACTATTGCGGCCTGGGAGCGCTTCCTAGTTATCGTCTTCACGGTGGTCAACACTTTTAAAAATGTCATTATTGACCAATTATCTACAATCTTTCAGTCAATAAATCGAATAAAAATTGTCATAAAATAAAACTTACATTAATAAATCACACTTTTATTACTGTCTTCACTCTAGCCGATCATCATTGGATATGAAGACGATGAACGTCTTCTTCACTGTCACGAAAAGTTGGTAAACGGCCTCCTTTTGGAAACTTTCACAACTCTTCTACGTTGTGATGTTTCAGGTGAAGGTTATAGTAGCCTATTATCACATAATATCAAAACAAAATTGCAAAAAAATTTCATTCATGCTTGTTTTCTGTCCATATTTACTAAATTTATGCATGTAAACACCAAAATGCGTTAAATCGTCAACAAATGGTTAATTATTTCAATTATAAATTATTCTTTTGCTTATGTAAGTCAAAAAAAAGGAAGTAGTTAGAAATTTAAAGACTACGTGTTACTAATTGTTGCATCAATCAAATCATTTCACTCAACTTTCATTTATTTATAGCGTGGCTCTCCAAGCATTCAAATCACCGAAGCCGAGAATGATAAATACTATCATTTTCTTTCCAATTACAATTCAAAGCGATAAAATGGCATTCTAATTGTTGTAGATTTCAAAATGTGTTCCATTGTGATTTCTTAGATCTAGAAATTAAAAATGTTACAGGGTTTCTACACCTATTAATTATTATTATTAATTATTTCAAAATTTGGAAAATAATGGCAAATTATGAGAAAAAAACCAAATATGGCAGTTGCCAAAATTGATTTAATTGCAGGCAGAAGATTGAAAGTAAACTATTATTTGAAAAAAGTTGGCTTTTCAAGATCAGCTTTTATCAGATATAATTGTAAGTTGTAGATCTTCTACTTAACGTGTTAATCACGCAACTAGGTCAGGTCAGGGCAGGTCAGGTCTTAGCAATGTTAATATGTCTATTATCTTATGAAAGTAAAAAAAATTAACATAACTTTATTGAGGACGTTTTTGCATCAACTATAGAGGAAAAAAGCGAAGAAAAGTAGAAGAAGCAAAGCATTGACAGAAGGAAAAAACAAGAGAAGAACAGATATGAAGACAGAGCTTGAGCTAGTTGTGAAGAAACGAGATAAAGTAATCGAAGAGATTAAACTGTTAAGACAAGAGAACAGAGAAGTTAGAAAAGACATAGAAGAGATAAAAGATGAGTTTAAAAAGAAAGAGAGGAAATGGGTAAAATGCTGGAGAGGATAGAGATCTTAGCAAAAGAATAAGAAATAGTACAGTGTTACACATAAGTAAATAATACTATTTTTACTATTTTTAAATGTAGCAGAATTAGAGAAACAAAATAAAGGTTTTTAGGATTACGTAGAACTATTCAACATAAGAGAAAAGTTATATGGATAGAAGAAAAAAGCTGGAAATAAATACAAACGCTAAAAAAAGAAATAAAATCATAACAACTGAGCATTAGAGAAAAATATCAAAATAGACTAAACGTAGTGAAAAATAATGACTATATACAGCAAAAAGATCAAAAATACAATAAAAAGCATAAAAGAAACTGTAAAAAAAAATACAGAAAAATGTTTAATTATTCGAAGGAATTTTAACGGGAGAAAGAAAAAAAAGTACAAAGCAAAAAGGTGATAGAATAGCTAGAAGAAAAGGGATGGAATGCTAATAACCAAAGAGATGAAGAAAGGGTAGGCAGTAGGAAGGAATAAGTTAAAGACTATGGAATAACGAATGAGAAGGTGTAGAGGAAAGTACAAAGCTTTAGAATAGGGAACAAAATAAAGCCAGACACCTTCCTATAGAGATAAACATAGAAAATAAAAAACACTAAAATAAAAGCAAATGCAGAAAGTAATAACAAAAATATGAAACAAGCAAGGCGTAGAAGAATACAGAAGAAAGCTAGAAAACGTTACATTCAAGAAGCATGATGTTAAGAAAATGGAAGTGGAACTGAAAGAAATATCTGAAGCAAGGCAATAAATACATAAAAAAATGATAGATAAAGATAGAGACATAATCTAAAAAAGAGAGAAGAAGGAACAATAAAAGATACATTACTCTAATCACAAAAAAGTTGCCTAGACTCTTAAAAAGAAAAATGAGAAAGAAAGAGAGCAGCATTTACGTACTCAAATGAAGAAAGAAACAATAGATTTTGTATAGAAAAAAATGAAACTAAATGCCGAATTGTAGAAAAGAATAAATCCGTCGATATAATAGAAAACAAGCTGGAGAAAAAACATAATGAAAAGAAGGAATAGACTGAATAAATGAAAGAAAGATTAAACAAGATAGTGTATCAAGTAAAATAAGTGAAGAACAAAGAGAAGTAAAAAGAAAACAAGGGAGAAGAAGAAGAAAAAACGAAACTTAATTTTAGAATGAAATTTTGAACCAAATAACACTATTGTAAAACAATAAACATTATTATACGAATATGGTTATTATTATTAACTTTTTCAATTAATTTTGAATAATAATTTTGGTTTAAAGTGAGTCCTTCATAAGCAGTTCATCAAATCAAGTCAGAGTTATTATCGAGCTATGATCATAATCATGATCAAGCCTTGCTATAAAATTTTGAACGCATCTTCATTTTTTGATGAGCTCATACGCAGAAACGTGCGATATTACAGACAAACTTTGACGTTTGTTTGACATTTAATAAAAATCTGAGCTAATAATTTATAAGTCCATTTATAAAAAAAAATGTATTATTACTATTAATTTTATATATGATAATAATATTATTTTAATTTAAGTATTTACAATTATAAATAATAAATTTATTTAAAAAAACAAATGTTTTCATGTTATAATCTATGCTGTTATTGTAAAATTAAGTGTATCGGAGACATTTAAAATTTCTCTTTTATACATTAACTTATATAAGCATAACATATGTAAATTTTTACTATAACCCCATTAAAGATTATCTTTTAATAATTAATCATTTTAGTTTTTTGCATTAATTAAATATAAAACAAAAGAAAGTGGCTAATTGTAATACTATTTAGTTTTATAATTTCTGAATCAAACTTTTAACAGAATTTTAATTTTGATTTATAGAAAAAATCAAAAAACTGTCATTTGTTTTTAAATTTAACACTTTCCGTACCACTTCTGTCACCTGCGCAGTATAGTCTTCTAAATTTTGGTTTGCGTCTATGAAATAGATATACGCTCTACTATTTCTTTGAATAACAAAATGTATAAGGTAGGTACTTTTTGTGCGACATTTATTTATGACGTGATGGGTTTTAGTTTATTGTTAGCGGTAAGTCCCTATTGTGAATAGTAAAGCCAAAAGAAAATTTGAAAGACTATACCTGGCACACCCAATAGGTCAAGCAGCAATTTATTTTTTTACTCACCACTCTGCATAAATCGTATTCTTGAGAGTAAAATGTATTATTTGAGAATTAAGTTTAGTTAATGAAACGAGAGTTGGGCTGCACATCCTTCGGGTGCTTACGCTTGTATAAGTGTTAATCGCATAGTTGTGTAAATTGCATATTTTATAACTGACGCTATTTTGTATTAATCACTTATTTTTGATTATCACAGTGGCATGCTTATTAATTTTAATTTTTGAAAATCACACTAAACAAGGTCTTACTCTTATATAATTTAAAATTATTAGTTTTTCAACAATTTTGAGTATATTTACGCAGTTTTACAAAGTTTTTGGCAAGTTTTTGACATTTTTTAGTAAATTTACAAACTTGCTACCAAATATTTGAAAGTTTTACATTTCTGTAGCCTTTTCGTACCCGGCTGCTGACTTTCAAGCAAACATATCCAAGTCAGGTCAGGTCAGGTCAGGTCAGGTCAGGTCAGGTCAGGTCAGGTCAGGTCAGGTCAGGTCAGGTCAGGACTTTTAAGCAAGCATATCCAGGTCCTGGAACAAATCTCTAGTCCCTTCTTTTTTCTATTTTCCTTAATTTTACTTTCGAATTAGATTTTATTCTTTTCCTAAGTTTAGATTTCTGGGAGTTATTTAAAAAGCAGCCCGTAACGGTCTGTTGGAGAATATGGAAAATGGCTGAAATTTTATTTATTTTTCTCAACAGATTTGGAATTGTAGACATTATATTATGTAAGCACTTGCTGATTTATGTTTGCTCAGCTTGTTAATCGTCTTAAAAGCCTTGATAGCCGCTCAATCGTATAGCTGAACTTCTTTAATTTTATATGTTTTATTTATTATGTACTTTTGTTTTCTGTTTACATGTTTTGCTTGCTTTATTGACTTATATTGTTATTTCTTACTTCTTTTTCCATTAACCAGAATTGCTAATCTATCCAATGTAGCCAATAAAACCACTAAATTTGACAGTTTAAGAACTAAAATCTTTATAATCTATATAATTGACATAAATAATAACGTCAAACAAAAATAGAATTTTGACAAACAACGTGCGACTGTTACGTTGTGCTCTCTACATTTACAAACATTTATGCCATCTTCTTTCAGAAAAGTTTATGCTTGAGATGACAATTGATCTCACGTAGATCATCCGATTTGGCTCCAAAGCACTATTTTCGGCCACTGAGCCATCGACTGACTTTTGATGTTTGGCACATAAAAGCGCGCCTGGTTCAGATCTTTTTAAAAAAATATCTATTCTGTACTCTGAATTTCTGTTAATAAACTTGCCTTACTTATAATGCATGTTAATATTATTGACTTAATTATATTAAAAATGAAGTTGAGTTCACGAAGATGTGGCAGGTATTAAATGATACTTAGCGATAAATCATGACGCATGATTTGTGCTTTGTGTTGTGACTGGTAGTTTAGAGCGAGTATACTGTGATTGACTGAGGGGTTCCGGTTCCTTTATACTCATTGCACAACTCGCTAACTGAGAATAATTCAAAAAAAGAAAATTGTATTGTAGCATCTTAAATTTATTTATTTATTTATGCCAGTAAAAACACTATATTGTGACAAATTTTGATGTCTTTCATTGTTTCCTACAAAAATTCATTTGTAATCAAATTAAAATTGCGCCTCATGCTTTAAGTATCTCTTTCCTCTCTTACGTCTATACAATCTTAAAAGAATAATGCTCACAAAGTAAAACTAAAAAAGCTGAATTGTCAATTGTATAGCGTTCTCTAGTCTCGCGCAGCTCAAGTACCATCCACTTCAATTTTAAAAATGTCACTTGGGCGATTTTATTCAAAAATTTCAGCAGTGCAGCTAAGCCACAATGTGGTCGACACATTCTATTTACAAACATCTTTGTGCGTTATTTGTCGCATCGGCAATTATTACGTCATTTGTTGCAATCAAAAATAAGCCTAAATCGTCTTCTGGGGAGTTGGAAAGCCTCATCTCAACTCCATTATTTCTGCATAACTTCACCAATGGCAAATTATTGTCAAAAAGCAGAAAACCGTTGATGATGAAATCAAATTATTCAGATTACTTATTGGCTAAGCTGGAAAAAAAGGGAACAGTTCACATTTTAGGATTATTTGAGCTTTCTACCAAATGGGGAGAGCGTCCTGAAGGATTAAGCGAATTAGCGGCTGCTGAGCTGGCCATAAAACACGTTAATCAATTGAAAGCTCTTCCACAATATGATTTGAATTTGATAGTAAACAACACAGAGGTATGTAATTCTCTTATCTTCATAGACAATCTATTGTAAATTTGTTACAAACAGTGTGATCCAGGTGTTGGAATTGATAGATTTTTCCATGCAATATATTCGGAAAGAACCGTAGCGGTGCTTTTGGGAACCAGTTGCTCAAATGTTACGCAAAGCTTAGCTCATGTGGTTCCATACTGGAATATTTTACAGGTATTATATATTTTTTAAATATACTGCTTACATCAATATCTGACGCGCTCGAGTAACTCCATCGCTTTGCTGCAGCTTTCTAAGCTGTGATTAATGCTTTTTTTCTTGTTCTTGTAGATTTCGTTTGGTTCTACTTCACCTTCGCTCAGTGATCGCAAAAAATTCCCTCTATTTTTCCGCACAATTGCGCCAGACTCGTCGCACAATAGAGCCAAAATAGAGATTGTGAAGCATTTCGATTGGAAAGTGGTTGCGACATTTTGTCAAAGCGAAGATGAATATCTCCTTCCTATAAACAAGTTGATAGCAGGTTTCGAACATGCGAACATTTCGTGTGTTGCGACGTTAACATTCTCTCTCGAAAACTACAAAGAGCAGCTTAAGACGCTAAAAAGCTTAGATATTCGGATTATAATTGGCGCATTTTCCACGCAAATGGCCGCGCTTATTTTTTGCGAAATTTATCTATCGGACATGTATGGGCCCGATTACGTGTGGATTTTGCAAGATAGGGAAATAAATTGGTGGAATGGACCGTCGCCTTGTTTGCTGCAAGAACTAATTAGAGCTGTAGACGGATTAATACTAGTTTCAGATTACAATGGGGCACTCGTAAACAACACCTCAATTTCAGGATTGGTAATATATTTTCATTTAGACCTATAATCTGTAATTTTACTATAAAAACATCTAATGGTTTTTTTCATTTAAATCATTAGCGTAGGATTGGTCTCTTTTGTTAACAGAATAAGTTTAAATTGCGAAAATTCGATTAAGTATTTAATATTATATGAGAAAACCCAGTTTTTGTCTGTTGCGACTTTGCTGATGAGTTCCAGGCCTCGGTGGATCAGATGACCAAACGAAAGTACGTTGAAGACTGGTCTGACGCGGTGTTGCTTTGTTTCCCACCGAGGCGAAAGTCGTGTTCTGGCTTATGTGTGTGTTAGTAGCGGTTTGCTAACTGAATCATATTTTATTTTAAATCGGTATTTGGTTAAAAATATATAATTGACAACTCAAAGCTGAAAGTCCAAAACGGCTTTAATTTTTGCCTGAAAATCGAAGTATTATCTCGTTCGCTCCAAGCGAACAGAAGTCAAGAAGCATGAAAAATTTGATGCAAAACTAGAAGATTTAAAATAAAAATTTAAAAGATTTAGAAGAAATTATGCTTTTTTTTTGCATTTTTTGATTTTATTTCGTTAGTCTCCTTTGTTTACATTGTACATTTGCCGGTGTTTTCTTCATTGTTTATTTTTTCTCTCTATTTTTTTTAAACTTGCAGTTTTAGGTCTTTCTCATTCTATTTGTGTATTTTTTCTTCCATATCCAACCTTTGTATTTGTTCTTTCCTCTCTCTTTTCTTTCGCAATTTTTCTCTGAACTTTTTTTTCTCTCTTTGTTAAATCTTAATTTATGTAATGGTTTTTAGATGTTTTTTATTCTAAGTTTGGTTTAATGTAAGTTTTTTTTTATCTTTCAAGTATTGGAGTTCCTCTAGCACTTTTGCCTTGCCTATTTTGTGCCATTCTTTTATTCCCGTTTCTTCTTTTCTCTTCTTTTGTTAATTTCACTGATTCTTATTCGGCCATTTTTAATTTTTTTTTTCTACCATTTACTTTCTTTCTTTTTTATCTCTTCTATTTCTTTTTTTACTTTTCTGTTCTCTTGTCTTAACAGCTTAATCTCCTCTAATAATGTATCTCGCTTCTTTACAACTAAGTTTAACTCGGTCTTAATATCTGCTTTTTCTTTGATTTTTGTTTTTTTTGGTAATTTTAATATTCTTTTACTTCTTGCAAAGACTTCTGCTTCTTAAAGCTTCCCTTCTTATTCTGTCTCTTTTTTTAGCATTTGTGCTCTTTCTCTCAGACTGTGTGTTCTTTGCTTTGTTTTGTGCATCATTCAGTTAGTTCGCTTCGATTCAAAAGTTAGTTAGTCAGATCGTATCAAAGCTAAGTTGTTTGATCAATAGGCCGAATCGTTCTTGTTAACTGATTTAGAAACGTTTTTGTTAACTTTTTATCTTGATTGGCTGTTTTATTTTGAAGCACCAAGTGGAGTATACAATATAGCCGTTCTTATTGGCCGAAAAAGTGCAGTACAATATATGGATGAGACAAGCGTTCTTATTCGCTGATTAGGCAATTTTTGACTTGCTCTACATCTTTCTCATTAGCTGTTTTCGAAAACATAAGTACCTAATTTTTTTATTATTTAGCGGTTTTTGTTGCATAACGTGCACTTTGAAGACTAAATAATTTAGAACAAAAATTTAATTGTCAAAGTAGCGCATAGGCAGTACTTGCAAGAAAATTATATATAATATACGTAGTTGTTCTTATTGGCTGAGCAAAGACAGTACCAAGGAGGAGGAGTTGTTTCATATATGGAACAAGCGTTCTCATTCGCTGATTTAAGCGTTCGCATTCATTGAACATTTATATCTTTAAAACTTTTTCTATTGTTTTTTTTTTGTTGTAATTACGTACTTTGCCAACTAAATATCTACAAATATATCTGCTGATGAGTTTCAATAAGCACGAAACATGTTTAAGTGTACAGATGGAGTTTGAATGAATTTGCATCGGTTTTCTGTATATTAAAGGTTATTTAAAAATGAATTTTTTTTGTAGAATAATAATTTATTTGAAAATCAATTGAACATTCCAAGGAAGGAAATTTCCAAATATGCTGCTCTCACATATGATGCAATTTGGGCAATAGCTTTGAGCTTAAAAGATTTTCCAGTCTCATTTTCGAACGATTTTAATTACAACAGAAAGGACATCGTTTATCAACTGATAAACAGAATGAACTCCTTAAATTTCATGGGAATATCAGTGAGGAATTTTAATCAAAAATGACACTTTGCAACCTCAAATTTCAGGGTCCGTTGATGTTTCAGGGCGCTGATCGCATTGGAAGCTCAATTCTGCGTCAGCTACAAAGTGGAAACGGCACCTCTCTGCCAAGATTTTAATTAATTTTCTAATTTTCAGGTGGAAAAATCAGAGATATTGCGCTATTTGATCCGAATACAAATCGGCTCAACTTTAAATGTGGAACATGCCATCCAGTCATCTGGCATAATACCCAAAAGCCTATTGCGCAAAGAATTCTGAAAAAAACCCTCGTCGAAATTCCGCTGCTTCTGCTCTATTCTATTAATTTTGTTGCTGTTTTGGGAATTGTGTTTTCGCTGTTGTTTCTTTACTTTAATTTGCATTTTAGGAGAATGAAAACAGTCAAATTATCAAGTCCTAAATTGAATAACGTGGCGGTGGTTGGCTGCATTCTCGTCTATCTTTTTGTCATACTTTTAGGGTTTGATACTTCCAAAATGAATACATATGTTGATGAGCTTTGTACGGTATGTATTTGCTGATTCTATAATTATTTAATAAAATTAACTTTATTTCTAAACAATTTGACTTAAAATTTTCCAAAAAAAAGTACGTATTAATGTTTAAACGCCAAAAATATGTTTTTTTTCTCATAGATTTAAAAAAAAAAGAGTAAAGATAATCATTTATTTAAAAAGTGATAATGACAAATTGTGTAAAACCCAATTTCTAACAAAAAATATACTTTTTTTTGCAAAAAAAGTGAATTGCTTGGTAAGAGCACTTCAATTCTGATTAGACATATGACAAGAGAACTTTGATAACACAAAAGAAGAAATAGAGACGGAGGACAATATGGCAAAAAACAATGGAAAAAAAAGAAATAGAGATTCTGACAGATTCCTAAATAATAAAATTGAAATATAACAAAATTGGAGGTGAAAATGAAATAGTGGCTGAAGTTCTACCTATAGGCGGGACTCAAGTACGACAAAGGATTTGAAATCTAGTCACAAAAATATGGACAAAAGAAGAACTACTTGAACAATAGAACAGTACCATTATTATCCTAATATATGAAAAAGAGGTCAAAACGAAGTTACCTAGAAAGTTCTGCAACAGACTGACTGACTGAAATATATAATAAAGAAGTCGGGAAGTACCAAGGAGGTTTCAGACACAGACGAGGAACAGAATAGTACAAAATATCAGATATTGACACTTTGGAAAGTACTAATGGAAGAAAAATTGTCAAGAAGAATTGCCTATAAGAGAGTATTGAAACAAAGAGACCCTTTTGGTACTATCCTATTTAATCGTGCTAGAATCGACTACAAGAGAAGCCCAACTTCAAACCAAAAGAATTATATACTATTGGCCACTTTGGTGACTAGATCCAAAATAAAACAGAAAAAAGTTTTTAGAAGTATAGCGAGCAAATAAAAATAAAATAAAATTAAAAAAAAACCAAATATGTAAAATTAGGACAAGACCTAAATGAAGAAACAGGGCATACATTGTTTTGGACAGACGACAAAATATACTCTTTTAAAACGGTTTATAAATTCAAGTACTAACTAACAATAAAGTAGACGAAGCAATGGAAATAGGGAATAGACTAGCAAAAAGAAGTAGACCAGTTGGAAGTCTTTTGCCTCTTTTGAAGGCAAAAGAAGTATCAAGAAAAGCAAAAATTAGACACTAGTAGTCTACGGATGTGAAACGTGGATCCTGACACAAAAGAATGAGGAAAAGGTTGAGATATAGGAAAGAAAAACTCAGGAAAATACTGGAGAGGAAAAAGTTAAAAGATAGATCTAAAAAACTAAAGAATGTATATAGACATCCACAAAGAGCTAGGTGGTGAGGACATGTAAGGTACTATTTGGAGAATCAAGAGAAAAACAAAATAAAAAGCTGATTGAGAAAAAAATGGTTAATTACTCTTACAAAGCTGAAAGAACTAGAAGGCTGCAAAAAAATGGCAAAAAATAGAAGAAGATAGAAGCCACTAATGACAATTAATCATAAGGCAGGGACCTACAAAGTTTGTAGCTCGATATTATATATAGAGGTCTTGGTAGACCAGTTGGGCAAGCGAAAGTGCGCTGTAGACTGATCTACGAGGTGTAGGTTCAATTCCCAGGTGAATATTAATAAAAAATTGTCTCTGTGCATATCCCAAAGTAATCTGTCGGTATTATATTATACAACATGGAAAATAGGTGTGGTAGGGTTAATTATAGCGCATATAAGAAACGTATGTTAATTTTTTTTCATCAATTTTTTTGACAGTTATTACGTCATCAATATGTTTTATTAATGGCAATTAATGTTTTTTATTTTATATTTGAGTAGAGTTTTTTATTCTGATTTAAATGGTATTAAATACTTAATAAGTTATATAAAAAAAACTAAGAAAAACGATTCTAAATTTTAAATTAAAAAACAAGAGTCAGTAGTCAGTCTATTTTAAAGATGGTTAGGACGAAGAAGTCTAATAGAATGGCCAGCTATGTCTTTAGATCTAACCCTATTAGATTTTTTTCTTTAAAGACACTTGAAAATCAAAGTGTGGCCAAACCGGTTCAACAATTTTTTTGACAGTTATTACGTCATCAATTTTTTTTAATGGCAATTTATGTTTTTTATTTTATATTTGAGTAAAGTTTTTTATTCTGATTTCAATGGTATTAAATATTTAATAAGTTACATAAAAAAACTAAAAAAAACGGCTTTAAATTTTAAATTAAAAAACAAGAGTCAGTGTAGTCAGTCTACTTTAAAGATGGTTAGGACGAAGAAGTCTAATAATAGAATGACCAGCTATGTCTTTAGATCTAACCCTTTTAGATTTTTTTCTTTGAAAACACTTGAAAATCAAAGTGTGGCCAAACCGGTTCAACAATTTTTTTGACAGTTATTACGTCATCAATATATTTTTTTAATGGCAATTTATGTTTTTATTTTATATTTGAGTAGAGCTTTTTACTCTGATTTCATTGGTAATAAATTCTTAATAAGTTACATAAGAAATACTAAGAACAACGGCTCTAAAAATTAAATAAAAAAAATTAAAAAAAACCGAGTTGTCTGTCTACTTTAAAAATGGTTAGGTCAAAGAGGTCTAATAGAATGGTCAGCTGGGTCTTTAGATCTAACTCTATTAATTTTTTTTCTGTAAAGGCACTTAAAAATCAAAATGTGGCCATCCCGGTCCAACAATTTAGATGATCTTGAAGTAAGAATCTGACATAAATGCAATTTAATAACTCTCCAAACTCATTGGCTGTAATACATTTAGTGTAATATCTTTGAGTAGCCTGTCAATGTTACGTCAAATTTTTTTTTTGTAAATTTTGTTAATTTTTTAACTTTACTTTCAAATTTAGAATTGTTTTTGTCATGTTTCTTATTGTTTAATTTCTCAACTTTGTTTTATTTGAATCCTCTGTCTTTTTTGCTTATATGTATTTCGATAAAGTAAGCAACTCTGTTTATTTTTACTAATTTAAACCGTAGACTGCCGACTAAGAAAAAGTGCCGTTTTTCTTAGTTTTTTTCCTATGTGGGCGATTAAGTATTTTAAATAAACAACAAGTTGCCATTTAAAAAAATATTAATGACGTCATAACTGTCAAAAAAATGCTACAGGTTTTTTAGGATTATATCTAACGCAAGTCCTAATGGAGTTATTAAATTTATTCTTTATTTATTTTCCACGCTGTATATGTGAAACGTTTTTGCTATAAATGGCTTACAATCGTCTTAACTCCAACATTGGCTTTTATTGTTGAGATGATTTTAGTGCTGTCATTTCATATTATGCTTTCAGCGTTCTATACACCTACAGAGATTTTGAAACTTTTTGATGTTTAAAATAAAATAAATAAGGTTAAATTAAAATTTCAAATCAAGTTTGCTGTAATTTAATGCTTTTTTTTACACAGATGAACTTATTTTGTTTATTTTAATGTTCACTTGTTTTCTCTTTCTTTTTGTTTCTTGTATTTTTATTATTATTAAAATTAGAATACTTCAACACTATACAATTTTATAATATTTTATATACATTTCTGCTTCTGACAAGCTCTGTATTATGAAAACCTATTTTGCGTATACACAATTTTGTTTTCTTCTTTTTTCTTTTTTTTATTTTCTGTCTCTTCTTTTTCATTATCTTTCTGTTTTCTATCTCATCAGCTTTTATTATTTGAATTTAAATGTCAAATAAATTTATTTTGTTTATTTTAATGTTTGTTGAAGCTCAAATTGCACGATTTTAATTATTTTTGTAGTAGTTTTGCTACTAAATGTACATGTTTTGAATTTATTATGTTTAATTGTTGATATTAACGCAGGTGGGATGCTAAAACAAGCAAAATTGAATGTTGATGGATCATTCAGATTTTTTTTTAAAGAAAATTAGTTTTTGTTTGGTTATTGTTTTGTTTGGCTTTCAGGTTCGTGTGTATCTCTTATCATCTGGATTTTCTCTTGCTTTCGGTTCAATGTTTGCCAAAACGTATCGAGTTCATAGAATATTTGCTTCTTGTGGCGGTTCAAGCAAAGTAAAAGATATGCTTTTAAAAGATAAACAACTGATTGCACTAATATTAATTCCACTTCTAATTGACGGAATAATTTTGACACTTTGGATTATGATCGATCCATTAAAGCGACAATTGCACAATTTAAGTTTGGAAATTAACTCTGAGAATCGTGGGGTGGTGTACCAACCACAAGTAATCTGTCAAAAGCTATTCTCAACAAAATATTAATTATAATTTATTATAGGTTCAAGTGTGCCGATCGCAAAATACAAGTGGATGGTTTGTTGCAATTTACGGATACAAAGGATTAATATTGATAATGGGGGTGTTTATGGCGTGGGAAACCCGTCACATCAAAGTGCAAGCCCTAAATGACTCTCAGTATATTGGAATTTGCGTCTACAGTGCCGTTTTTAGTGCCATTATCACAGTTTTAACAAGTTTCATAAGCGAATATGTAATTTTAAGTTATGTAGCAAAAACATTAAGCATCCTTACGTCAACAACTTTAACCTTGTTTCTGTTGTTTTTGCCAAAATTAAAATCGGTTTTTGGACGACAACAGACACAAGATCCGATCATGCAAAGTATGGGATTGAAAATTGAATACAACACCAGAAGATTTATCATTAACGATCCGAAAGAGCAAATTTTTAGACTAGAAATACAAAATAAAGTGTTCAATTGTGAGCTTAACGCCCTAGAGCTGGAAATTTCCCGATTAGAAAATCTCCTAAAATGCGATGTGAGGAAACCAAATCACAGTTGTATTTATACAATTTGCAGAAAGCCAGAATGGACAACACGGTCACTTGCATATCCGAATCCTGAAGCAGTTTTTGGCAAATCTAAGCAATCTTCGCAAAGGCCATTTAGTGCATTTGCCAAAAAGTCACATAATTCTACAAAAATGACTGAAAAAAGAAATTCAAATCCGGAGTTTTCTAAACTTTGTATTTGTACAAGACAAAAACTTAAAAAGGCTAAATCTGACTTAGACATTGTCGAAACCTAACCCCAAAAACTCTTGTAAAAAGTAAATAAATGTTCTTGTAGTCAATAAAACTGCTGATAAATTCAGTCTTTTATTTATTGTCACAATTTTTATGTCATACTTTCGACTTTTTCTATCTGTTTTTATATCTTCGTTTCTTTCTTTATGCGTGTCTCTTTAAAACTTCAATTCTTTTATCTAGTTTGTGTTTCTTTCTTTTCATGTCTAAAGTTGTTTTTTTTATAAATTATTTTGTTAATGTCAAAAATTCAGAAATTATGCTGGAATTCTGCTTTATAACCGTTTTTGACATTCACCTTTAAATGGCATTGCCAACATTAAAACTATTTGACAATTGTTTATAAAATAACACAAATTATAAAATTTAGAAAAAACCGACTTTAATTTGATTTACTTAATTTAATTTTTTTTTAAATTGATTGATTGATTTAAATTTATATTAAAGTATTTTTTTAATTTTTCATGCATTTTTAATTTAAACCAATCACGTAACAAATTAGTTTTGATTGTAATTAAGTATTTTATCTGATTATTATAAACGTATCCTAAAGCTCTATTTACAGAAACCAAACTAAACTAAAATTGAGTTTTCTGCAATAAAATCAAAAAATCTCAATTTTTGATTGTTTTTTTGGTCAAATTTAACAAATTACCTAACAAATTAAATTTAAGTTTGTTTAAATATTTAAGTCGGCTATTGTAAACTTATTTTTAGAGTGGATTCACAAAATCAAAGTTAAGTTAATTACAATTTAATTGAAAACCTCAAAGTTTTATTGACGGTTTTGCAAATTCATCCAATTATGTAACAAATTAATTTTAATTTTAAAATTAATTTGGTTACTAGAAACTTACCTTTATAGATTAGAGTAGGTTTACAGTTAGCAAATCAAACTTAAATTAGATAAATTGCAATTAAATTTAAAAATCAAAATTTTTAATCAGTCGTTTGTTCAAATTTAAACAATCACGTAACGAATTAGTTTTAATTGGAATTGAATATTTAATTCGGTTATTATAAACTTATTCTGGACGAGTATTTATAGAAACAAAATTAAATTCTATATATTCTATTTATAGAATAAAAATTACATTAAAATTGAGTTATCTGCATTAAGATTAAAAAGTTAGAGTTTTTGATTGGTTATTGTATTTGCTCAAATTCAACCAATTACGTAACAAATTCATTTTAATTGTTCATTTGAATATTTAATTTGTTTATTATAAACTGGTCCTTTGAGTAGATTTACAAAATCAAAGTTAAGTTAATTGCAATTTAATTTAAAATCAAGAAGTTGGATTAACTGTTTTTCAAAATTTAACCAATTACTTAACAAATTAGCTTTAATTTTAATTGAAATTGTAATTTTGCTACTAGAAATTTAGCATTAGGGTAGATTTAAAGTGAATAAATTAGACTTGAATTTAGTAAATTGTAAAAATCAGAAAATTCTTGATCGGTTGCTGGTTCAAATTCAACCAATCACGTAACGAATTAGTTTTAATTGTAATTATATAATTAATTTGGTTATTTTAAACTTATTCTGGAGGAGTATTTGTATAAATGAAATTAAGCTGAAATTGAGTTATCTGCAATAAAATTAAAAAATTAAGATTTTTGACTGGTTATTTGCTTAAATTCCACAAATTACGTAACAAATTCATTTTAATTTTTTATTTGAATATTTAAATTGTTTATTATAAACTGATTCTTTGAGTAGATTTACAAAATCAAAGTTAAGTTAATTGCAATTTAATTTAAAAAAAGTTGGCTTAACTGTTTTTGCAAATTTAACCGATTACTTAAAAAATTAGCTTTAATTTTAATTAAGCTTTTAAATTTACTACTAGAAATTTATCATTAGGGTAGGTTTAGAATGAATAAATTAAACTTGAATTTGGTTAATTGCGAAAATCAGGAAATTTTTGATCGGTTGCTGGTTCAAATTTAACCAATCACGTAACGAATTAGCTTTAATTGTAATTATATATTTAATTTGGTTATTATAAACTTATTCTGGAATATTTGTATAAATAAAATTAAAATAAAATTAAGTTATCTGCAATAAAATTAAAAAATTAGGATTTTTGACTGGTTATTTGCTTAAATTCCACCAATTACGTAACAAAAATTAATTTTAATTTTTTATTTGAATATTTAATTTGTTTATTATAAACTGATCCTTTGAGTAGATTTAGAAAATCAAAGTTAAGTTAATTGCAATTTAATTTAAAATCAAGAAGTTGGATTAACTGTTTTTCCAAATTTAACCGATTACTTAACAAATTAGCTTTAATTTTAATTGAAATTGTAATTTTGCTACTAGAAATTTAGCATTAGGGTAGGTTTAGAGTGAATAAATTAAACTTGAATTTAGTTAATTGTAAAAATCAGAAAATTCCTGATCGGTTGCTGGTTCAAATCCAACCAATCACGTAACGAATTAGTTTAAATTGTAATTATATATTTAATTTGGTTATTATAAACTTATTCTGGAATATTTGTATAAATAAAATTAGAATGAAATTAAGTTATCTGCAATAAAATTAAAAAATTAGGATTTTTGACTGGTTATTTGCTTAAATTCCACCAATTACGTAACAAATTAATTTTAATTTTTTATTTAAATATTCAATTTGTTTATTATAAACTGATCCATTGAGTAAATTTAGAAAATCAAAGTTAAGTTAATTGCAATTTAATTTAAAATCAAGAAGTTGGATTAACTGCTTTTCCAAATTTAACCGATTACTTAACAAATTAGCTTTAGTTTTAATTAAAATTGTAATTTTGCTACTAGAAATTCAGCATTAGGGTAGGTTTAGAGTGAATAAATTAAACTTGAATTTAGTTAATTGTAAAAATCTGAAATTTTTTGATCGGTTGTTGGTTCAAATTCAACCAATCACGTAACGAATTACCTTTAATTGTAATTATATATTTAATTTAGTTATTATAAACTTATTCTAAAGAAGTATTTGTATAATTAAAACTAAACTAAAATTGAGTTATCTGCAATAAAATTGAAAAATTAGATTTTTTGACGTAAGGAATTCATTTTTATTTTAATTGAATGTTTAATTCGGTAATTATAAACTTATCCTTAAATAAAGTGGATTTAAAAAATCAAAGATTTGTAATCAATTAAAATGTCAAAAATTTATGTCAAAAAGGCATTAATAAGAATAACTCAAAAACTACCAGTCAGATAAAAAAAATTTCAAATTATTAAAATTATCAAGTTTGGTTCACCCCGATAAGTTAAGCAGTATTTTCTCAAACCTTTTTTTTGAAGTTCGTTTAAAAAAATAGGCTTTACTAAGTTTCTTTACTAAATATTTTTCTTTTTTTTTATTTTCATCTACTTTCAGTAGCTTTTTGTATGTTTTTATCATTTTTTTCTTTTTTTTTTGATATTATATTTTTGACATTCATACTCTTATTTTGCTAACTGAAATCTTATTAAATTTTTACTTGATTTTTAAATTACCTGATGATGACAACAGTACGATTGTCGAAACTAGTCGGAAATTAACAATAAAATTCTTAATTTAAAAGAGTTGAGTTCAATTAATATTTTTATTAAATTATTAAAATTTTATTTATTACTAACATAATGTTTTAAGCTAGTTTGTAGAAAAAAAAATGTTTACTAGCTTGTCTGATAGTAATTTATCAACAAATTATATAAAAAATAATTTTTTTAATTAAAAAAAATCTAAATTTTAATAATTTTCTCCTTTCACAGCGTTTTATTATCAACAAAATAAGATCTAGATTTTTGACACAATTCTAATAAATTTAAAATCAATGGCTCATTTAGCATTTTTAATATTAAAAATGTGTTCTCTATGGCATTTTTGCTATTTTCTTAAATTATTAGAAATATGTTTTTTTGCAAAAATTTCAGTAAAAAAAATTTAAGTATATTTTTCAAAGGCGCTATGTTGTCTAATAGTGCTATAATTAACCTATAAACTATTATAGCTCTATTGTGTCTTTTCCATTCTATTTAATGTTACATTTCATTGCTGTGCATCAAATTGATTTTTGTTGCTTTATTTTATGTTGTTTTGTTTACTAAATAGTTTAGTATCTGAACTTGATGAGGTATTTATGTCATACATAATTGCTGGTCAACATTGTACGATTAATCCTGTCTACACCAATAATTGTCTTTTTAAGAAAAAATGTATTTTTTTTTAAATTAAATCAATCAAAGCTTGTCATAACAAAAAATAATAATGTCGTATCTTGAAGTGATAACAAGCATTTTTTTAGTAAAATTTGTAGTAAAAAACCTAAGCAATCCAAAAACACTGCGTACTATTCTCAAGCAACCAGCGGTAAATTGTAAGTTAATTATTTTGTGTCGCTATACTTGTTGTGTATTTTTGTAATTATCTAAAATTAGAATTCAAATATTTTAAAAAACTCGGATACTGTTATAATTTTATGTTTTCGGCTTTAATTTTTATTTTTTTTATTTTTAATTATCTGCTGTGTTTGTCTTTGTTAATGAACAAAGTTGAGTAAAAAAAGCAAAAAGTGGAGAATTTGAAAACAATATTAGATATTGCTGTTGTTGACGTCGAATTTTGATTCCGGACGAACTTGAAAAGTTTATTTACTGACTTTTTGTGAACGTTTCAGCTGAATCCTGTGTAAATCAGTTTAAATTGGTAATTTGGAACTATTACTGAATGATCCAATTAATTATGTTTATTTATAAAACACAATTTCCAATTATTTCCTTGTTGACGTTTTTTGCGCGTTTCCATTTCCTGTGCCAGAACCGTAGAATAATATAAATACTTTTTGCAAATAAACGACAAACTAAATTCAAATTAATACTGTAATTGTTTGGGAAAATGTAACGTTACATTAAAAATTAGAAGTAATTAATTTTCATTTTGCGCTCACTTTGCGTTTCTTCGGAACTGCCTAAATGTGACAAATTAGGGAAGTTTTATATTAAGACGCTATGTTTATTTTTTAATTAAAAAAAATAATTATTTTATTTAAGCTTTTATTTTTTCAACATAATTTTTTAACAGACATGCTTGTATATAGTAGAAATATAAGAAATTATAGTGAGTATAAAGTAGAAATGACAATGATTGCTTGAGTTGGCAACACTTTTTAGAAACTCTTAAAGATAACATTTATAAAAAAAATTGCAGGTTATGTCACAGCGACTAACTCTTCAATTGGCATCTGTCAGTTGACCCGTCAACAACCGATTGCAGAAAGCATGCATTAAAATAGCTAAAACATTAAAAAACTAATAATGATAAAAACATTAAAAAATGTAGAGAAAAAAGTTAGGTAAAAGAAATAATGGAAGAAGAACACCAATAGATTGACATTTTATTGAAAGAATTACAGAAATGTACAATATTATCAGCGCTTAGAGACATATTACCAACAACAGACCATTTGAATTTAATAATAAAACACAAAATCTAGTTGCAATAGACATAAAAAAAGCAATTTTTTTTTAAAAACGTTTAAGCCTTGATTTTCGCCGCCATCTTTATTTAAAGTTTAATTTTTTGTTTTTCTAAAATAACTCGTAAATTCAAAACTTTATAGCCAAAACGGCAGTATTCAAAGTTGCTGGAAATTTATTTTCTCCAACTTTGGTTTTCGCAAAAATAAATTTTTTTTATTTTTAAATTATTTTGTTTCAAATAAACTTAATAGTATAACTCTGCAAATATTGATTCTAGCGTAAAAATTATAATAAGCAAATTTGTGAGAAATTGGATTTCCAACCACTTTGAATTGATTTATTTTAGCTCTAAAGTTGTAAATTAACGAGTTATTCTAGAAAAACAAAAAAATTAAACTTGGTTCAAGATGGCGGCGACCGCAGCGTTAAAATTGTCCCAAAAATCCAAATTTGGACTTGCAACCACCCCCTCAACGTTCAAGAAATAATCGTAGTTCTTAATTTTTTCTATTTTAATGTCTATTTTGACTGGACTAACATTAAAGCATGTAAGAATAGACTTAAAAAATTTGTTAGGTTAGAGTCTAATTGATGATATGTCTCAAAGCACAACATCTTATATTGCTACACACTACACTGAAACTTAATAATTACCACATATCACAGATAATATGCTTTTTTTTATCGTATACACTTAAGAGTCTTTTTTTTTGGGACATTACATTGAGAGCAGAACAAAGATACAACCATGCATTAATATAATGTAAGACAAGAACCGCATTACATTGGAGTTTCTTTATTAAAATTGTTAATATTCTCTTTATTTTTGTAATGTATATCGTAAGCAGCAAAAGCCGCTCTGCTGTTGGATATAGACGCCGAAACAATATCTCTGTTAACTAAATTAATTTTTTCTTCATCAATTTCATCAATCACTGTCTCAACATGGCTAGGAGATCTTGGTACTTTAAAATTGCAAGATTTGGAATAGGTATCACGAAATGTTGAGTTTCGGTATAAATTATTTTTATTTCGTTTTGCTCCACAAATAACTTCTTTAAATGCATTTCTCATTTTGTCCGACATTACATTGTAAAGAATTGGATTCAACGTTGACGAGAAATAGTACAAAATTCCAGTGATAAAAAACATCCAAGTGTTAATTTCTTCAAAAAGGGCGGTTTGTGGTCCATAAATGACGAGAAGACGTTGTGTGTGAAATGGCGCCCAACATATAAAAAAGCCAATTACGACAGCACCTTAAAAAAACGCCAGAATGTTATAATTGATGATAAAGGAGTTTTGTGGCTTAGACGATTTGGAAGCCAATTTGGCAACATCGCAAGCACATTATTCTATAAATTGATCAAAATCTTCTATTAAACAGAAGAAAGAAAACTTAAACCGGCTTAGATACTGATGAAAAAGAAAAGTGACATAATATTAAAAATAGTTCGTAAGAGTTTTCACACAAAAGTGCGCCTGCGCGAAAGTGAGACAAAATTCTTAATTGTAAGCACATTTGTTTTCTCTTGGCGGCCCGCTTCTTCCAGCGCAGAAGCTCAAATTCGTAATTCTTTGCTATTACTAACTGAACTTATTTATTAGAAATACTCCACATACTTTCCCTCCTTTTTTTCTATCTCACTCTCTACCACTTTCTTCAAAATGTAGACATTGTCTATCGAACCTCTTCCCTCTCTAAATTCCGCTTGCCAGTCTGGTAATCCTCCCACTCTCTCTAATTCTCTTTTCAATTTCTCAGCCATACACATTGAAAAGAGATCATATTGAAAAGAGTTATTCCTCTGTAGTTTCATTCTTTCTCTTTATCTCTATTTTGTGGATTAGTATTATTATCATTATTATTATCATTCCTTTAACTTTTTTTTCCACTCATTTCTCTTCTTCCAGCTTTTTCCTATTGGTTTTGGTAAATTTTTTGTCTTATTTTATTTCTGTAGTCGTTTTCTTTTCATTTGCTTGTTTTTTTCTGTTTCTTTTTTTTTATTTATTATTAGTAGTTCCAAAGGCATATAGTCCAACTCTATTCTCTCTCTTACCTCAAACGTTTTTTCCTTTAGTTCTTAGTATTCCATAATCTATCACTGTTTCCAACTTTATTCCCCCATAAGTTTACCTCCCCCTCTCATCTTTTTTTTTTATCCGTTTATTTTTTCCCACCCATTTTCTTCTATCATTTTTATCAATGCCATTCTTTCTTTTGTTTTCTTTATCTTCTGTTGGTCTTCTCCTCTCTTCTCTTTTTTCTTTTTTCCAACTTTTTTCCTTCTTGTCTCCTCTTATTCTTGCTTATCATTTTTTGCTTACTTTTTGCTGGTCAAGTTTTTTTTTATCAACGTTTGATCTTCTCTCCTTTTTTTCAATTCTTTCACCTCGTATCTGATAATTTCTCTTCTCTCTTGTCTTTTTTCTCGCTTTTTGTTGTCTTTTTTGCTTTCTTTTTTCATCTTCGATTCTAAAAATTTTCTACAATATCCTTTTCCCACGTCCTATTTTTTTCCTCCACCCAGATTTTTCTGTATCCTATCTTTACATTCGCTGAAAGCTCCCTTCTTTTTGAAATGTTGACATCTTTGGAACTCCATCGGTGGAGGCGAAATAAAAGTGAGAACAAGCACGGTAACTGAACGTCTCAACCACGCTAGAGGCAAAGCTTATTTCTTATTTTTCTGCACTTCTTTTTCTTTTGTCGTCATATCGTTGTCTATGAAAAATTGTTCCTCTTTTTTTTTAAGTTTTCTTCTATTTTCCATTATTGTCTTCCCTCTTTTCTAATACAACCGCCATCATTTTCTCTTTATTTACTTCAACGTTTACGTTTTTACTTGTAGCCATTTTTCTATACTTTTCTCATTTCTAGACCCTTAATCAGTATATTGTTTTTGTTTTTCTTTTTTCTCTCCTTTCTCTGCTTTTTCTTCAAGATGCTATATTTTTTCTCCTAGCTGTTTTCTTTTTTTTTTTTTCATCATTTTTCTTGGTATTTCCTCCAAATCTTTTCTCATTTGTCTAATTTCCTCCTTCATCTCTCTGTTTATTACATTTAATTTAAAAGTTTTCAGCGCCCACTTACTGCTGCCAAGAAAAAACAAATGAGCTCTAACCACAGTCATAAATTCGAGGTACTTATAAGTTATAATGTATACCAAAAAACTAGTAAAAAATTTTTTTTTGGTTTCGTCGCTTAATGTTAGCATGGCCCTGGTTGGTTCTATCCCGACATTTTAAGCTGTAATTTTTTCTTACTATTGTTGCCCTGTCCCTCTCATTGTGAATAATAAAATTTCCTGTCTGGTATATCCTCAAACGTTTTTACTATGCAAGCATAAATTGCACAAAATTTTTATAAAAGTTGTCCATTAGCGACAAGTAATGTTAGTACAGCTATAAATAATAAAAAAATCAATCGACACTTTACCGTTCTTTCCCTCACTCCCTCGGGAATAAAGTTTATTCCGAGAAAATAAAATATTCATTTCATTCCCTCGGGAATAGGCCGATATTAAAGATTATTTTATTCCCGTTTGAAAAAAGTAAAACATACTTAACATTTTTATGACGCTTCGGTTCGACTGCTGTCTTCTGCTGTCCCTATGCACGGACCCTTTCAGTCCCTTGCCCAGCGTTTTTTTGGTAGTTTTGGCGATTTCCAGCCCCATTTTTGTGTATTGAATGGCGATTGCGCACATGGGAATGATAAAAAAAACTAAAGTGCTTATCAATGTGAGTGGTATTCCTTCAGGCTGCGATAGCATCGCGCAGAACGCACTTTCCTGGAAGAGATCTGGATGTAATTATTTAGAGTTTGTTTGGCGTTTGATTTCCTACTATAATGATATTTGTGGAGTTTTGTGGATAAAATAAATAATCAACACCAGTATACAATGCGAACGGCAACGCACTGCAAAAGGCCGCAATCCATAAACAAGCAATAATTCGTATTGGTCTTTGCAACCCCGACATAGTGTGCAAATATAAGGGATGACATATCGCCAGATATCGTTCAGAGGAAAATGCTACAATGGTTAAGACTGAAACGTATGACGCCCTAAAATAATATAAAAACCATAAAAAACTGTTAACTTCTCTGCACCCTTGTTTACGTTTCCGATAGAAGAGCTCTCAGCTTGCAAAAACTATCTCCAAGAGTCCAAGGGTATTGATGCCAGTAAAGTGCGACGTCATTTGGCAGACCTGTAACAAATTAAACGTCAATAAACTACTGCTAGAAAGTTATTTTGTAATGCAATTGTGCTTAACATAAGTGCTTTTGAATAATTCCTCTCTGACCAACCACATCACTTTAAATCATTGAAAACTTATAATAGACTTGCTAATGCTTTCCAAAAAGCTACCGATCAAACATACTAAAAAAATTATATATATATATATATATATATATATATACAGTGAGATTATTGTTTTACTGAACATAACGTTATAAAACGCATGTTCAGTTTTAAAAAAACCAAGTCAATACATTGTCGCTAGGTAGGCAACCAAATTAACAAATGTTTTATTTTGACACTTGGCAGAACAGCTGAACTCTGAAATTTTATTTTATTCATAGATAAGGAAGGTTATGTTACCTCTTAATAACAAACTTAAAAAAAAACTTAAATGCCGCCAAGTTTTTAGAACTATTGCAAAGACACATAATGCGACGACTAAAAGACTTGAATCTTGAGAACGCATGGTTTCAAATGGACGGCGCTCCATCACATTCCTCGGGCCCTATTACACGTTTCCTGACTGAAAACTTCCAGGATCGCTGAATTGGACGGTTTGGACCAATAGCTTGGCCACCTCGGTTGCCAGATTTATCACCAAACGATTTCTTTCTTTGGAGTTATCTCCAATCTAAAGTCTACAACAGTACCGTAATAGTACAGAAGAACTAAAGAATAGACTAATCACCGCCTGCAACGAAATAAATCCAGTTTTTTTACAAAGTACTGTACAAGCATTTTATTGCTTGGAACAAGAAGGTGGTCACTTTGAACATTTATTAAACTAATTTGATTAAAAGTTTCTTTTTAAACTTGTTATTAAGAGGTAACATAACCTTCCTTATCTATGAATAAAATAAAATTTCAGAGTTCAGCTGTTCTGTCAAGTGTCAAAATAAAACATTTGTTAATTTGGTTGCCTACCAAGCGACAATGTATTGACATGGTTTTTTTAAAACTGATCATACGATTTATAACGTTATGTTCAGTAAAACAAAAATCTCACTGTATATAACTACCGCACACTCCAAAGCCAGAAGTCCAAGGCGGCTTTGATTTTCGCCTGAAAATCGAATGATTATCTCGTTCGCCCCAGGCAATCCATGTAGAAAAATGCGTTCAAAATGACATAAGTTTCTGCTATTTCAGTTTTTTTTTCCAAACTCTCTATCCTTTTTAATTTTTTTTTTCTACCATTTACTTTCTTTCTTTTTTATCTCTTCTATTTCTTTTTTAACTTCTCGGTTTTCTTGTTTTAACAGCTTAAACTCCTTTCTATTACTTTATCTCTGTCTTATCAGTTTTTCTCTGATTCTTGTTCAATTTGGTGATTTTAATATTCTTTTTGCAATTTGCCTCCATTTTGATAATCTAATAGAATCATTAGAGAACGCTACGCCACAGGTTTTGTTTTGTCAAAATTTTTGGGAATAAATAAAGTAACAGGTTAAGTTGTTCTCTAAATGGCACAATCGCTCTTATTAACTGATTTAGGCACGTTTTTCTTAACTCCTTACTTTGATTGGCCGTTTGATTTTGAAGTTTTGAAGCACCAAGTAGAGTATACAAGATAGTCGTTTTTATTGGCCGAAGAAGTGCAGTGCTAAGAAGGAGGAGCTCAATATATGTATGAGACAAGCGTTCTCATTCGCTGATTAGGCAGCCTTCAGTTTGCCCTACACCGTTTTCATTTGAATGATATTATTGAATAAATAAAGCGGTTTTAGCGTTTTCTGATAAAAATAAAAACCTTTTTGAGTGCCAGTCGAATATAAAAATACTCAAAATAAATGTGTGTGGATTTATGATAATTTTTATCACAAAAAAGGGTACAATATTAAAAAAGCTTCAACTATACAGATTTCAATAGTTTGGCAAATCAACACATCTTAACGACAAAAAAATAAAACAAAAGAATTACAATTTTTAGAAAAAAATAAACTTTATTTAGTATCAAAAAACGTTTATAAAAAGCACAAACTGTATAAAATATTTTATGACTTATAAGTAAATAACCATATTTGCTTTCCGTTTTATTAAAAATGCTTTTTTTAAATATAGAGAAAATAGAACATGAAGCCAATTACATGCGCTTCAATGTCAAAATATGTGACATTATTGAATTGACGTTAATATAGGTTTTTTATAAAAATAGAGAAAAAATCGGTTGTTTACTCAATACTACATATTTGCAATTTAAATGTGGTATTTTATAACTTTTATGTTAGTATTTTACAGTAAACAATTATTTATAGTGTTTTAAATTTTTATTTCTTACAATCGATTCGATATTAAACATTTCCACACGCAAATTGAGTGCGGGAAGTGACCAATTTCCACACTTTACCAAGAAAAATTATTTTATTTTGTAGAGAGAAGAATGATCAAAACATTTGTAGATAAAAAATGACATCGGAAAACGTGCTAAAAATTAGCAGAAATAGTTATTTACGTTATTAGTGCGGTAAGTTTCAGTTTTTCCGCAAAGCGTCGTGCTTTAATAAAACCGAGGGCTGTAAAATGACTGACGCACATTCAACTTTTTAGCCGAGGACTCAATTTTGTGTGCTTCAAAATTTGACTCGACGAAATTGGCAGTTGATTTTGACAGCTTAAGTCAAAGTTTGAATTTGACAAACTTAAAATAAAAAAAATATATTAACAATATTATAAGACAAACAATGATAAAACAAATGGTAGATTTTGTGTATTAAAAGTCATAAATTGTTGACCGCTACAAAGAACAACATTTAGATAAAGATTTGTCAAATGAAGTAGGTACAATCCTCAAAAGACATTCGAATATAAATGAAGATTTCCGGAATTAGATTTCTTTGTGTTCTGAAAAGGCTCGAAGCTATCGGCATGTTTTTAGTGAATTGAATTTTTATTATTATGTTTTTTTGTATTATTCAACTCATACATTATTAAAAAAATTAAGTATTCTTTGTATTTTCAAAAAAAAATCTAGCTAGTTTATTTCAAATCAAATCTTTTTCTGGCTTACTGCAACAATATAAGAACAAATTGAAATTGACAATATCACTAACTGCAGCGTGATCTGTATGAGTTGGCAGCACTTTCTAGAGACTTTGTTAACAAATATTTGACATAACACTCATAAAAAAATCGTAGGTTATGTCACAGCGACTATCTTTTTGATTAGCAGTTTTGACACAAAATTGATGCCCAGCAATGACTAGCCAAGTTGCGTTTTCCAGTCTTAGTACAAGATTGGGCGACTAAAAGTGGGCAGGCCAATCCTAGCTAGTCAAAAATAAAATTCTGAATTCTGTGAACAAAAAAGATAGAGGACGTTGCATATCATAGATATACGTCTGAGATTTTGGGCGCTGACGTGGTATACTTTTTATCATCTGTCATTTAGAGTAGCCTATCATGTAGAAACCTATCATATTTTCAAGTTAAAAGTAAAGTGGATGTAAACCAGATTGGAGATTATTAGCGTTTCTATTGGTTGGATCATTACATGACCTAGCAAAAAGTGCGTTGATTGGCTGGCTAGACAGGCTTGAGCACTTTGTCTTTAACTTGAAAATACTATAGTATCTCAAATGTTGCTAGTTTCAAACTGGATTTGTAGACTTGAACATGTTTCGTTCTTATTGGAACTCTTCAAGTTCTAAGTTAGGCTGTTTTTTAATATAGCAACTTTGTTATTTGCTGTATTTAAAATACAATTTCACATTTTTCTCTCATAAATCATTCAAAAAACTCAACTTTTAATTTAATTACAAATGTCAATTTTGCTAGAACTCTCAAAAGACTCAATTTGATTAAAAACGTGTTGCTACTTACCAAAAATTAATAAAGTAAGATCACTCACGGCCAAATTAAATAGATAGTAATTAGTTGCCGTATGTAATGAACGATGTTTAATTATAACAATACACACTGCTGTATTTCCCAACAATCCAGAAACAAATATTAGAATATTAACAACAGTTAGAGGAATTGCTGTTTCAAGTGGTTGACGCTGTGGTCCACGATACTCTTTCACGTAGTTCCAACTATCGTAACTATCTTCCATTATTTAATTAAAAAACTGTTTCATTTTTTAGCACACTTTTCTGAAATTAAATTATTATTATTATCTGTATGTTGAGACGTGCGGAAAATCAGTTGAATAATAATCTTATTAAATACTGTCCAAATAGTAGAGACGTCAAGTCTCACTTTTATCTAAATACTTTGCAATTATATCATTATGCACCAAAAAAAAAAGAACAATGCTTTTACTGGAGTAATACGTCAACAATCATAAAATGGTATTATTTTAAAAATTTGTTTTTTATTAGACGGCTTCCTTCGCCGTCGCGATTCAAAGTGATTTATAAATCAAATTTTTCTTCAACGTCAAATCCATACTTAATTTTCCATTGATAAAAAAGCTAATCTAACTTCACTAATCTAATAAATCCCCTCTGAGGAATTTAAATGGTATTCAAATTTGGACGATACTCTCTTTTGTAAAGTGCAATTACGGACTACACGCATGAGGGCAAAAAATCTAAAAAACAAAAATACTACACTTTTCAAATTTAGGTTTCATAACCGTGACAATAAACTGTTTTTTTTTTTTCAATGTTTGAACAAACAGCGTGAAAGCAGCAACTTTTCAGAGCGACGTCGCGACGCGTCGTCGTTTCAGGTGCACGCCTGACAACAAACTGAAACTGTTTCACTATTGTGTTGATCTCTACAATACACATCTGCACTGATAACATAAAGTTGCAATGCTGCGACTTCATTGTTCCTACTTCTAATTATCCTCCCAAATCTCGAAAATTTGGAGGAAAGTGCGCCAGGATAATAAGCGCTGAAAATCCACTAATTGAAAAATTGTTTATTCAATTGTAAATAGACTTTAAAACATAAACAATCACTCAATTTTCACGAAAATTGAACATTATATCGAAAAACGTGTTGAAATTAATTAGAGCAAAAACGCAGGGATTCTTGTTACAAATATTTTAAATTGGTAGAGGAATAATAAAATATAATAAGCTAATTTACAAGAAAAAGAGCGAAAAGTCCAAATCGACTTTGATTTTCGCCTGAAAATCAAATGATTATCTCGTTCGCTCCATCTAAAAACATCCTTTGTTTTTGGGATCAAAATAGCATATAAATCAAGGAGCTATAGAATTTTATGCAAAACTAGAAGATTTGTAACAAAAATTTAGATGATTTAGAAGAAATTATGTTTTCTTTTGTCTTCTCCTATTTTTTATTGTTTATAATTCGTCAGTCTCTTTTGTTTGCATTGTACATTTGCCTGTATCTTCTTTATTGTTACTTTTTTTTCCTTATTTTTTTCCTAATGAACTTGCAGTTTTATGTCTTTTTCATTCTATTTGTGTGTTTTTTCTTTCATGCATATCCTTCCAACTTGGCATTTGCTCCTTGCTCTCTCTTTTTTTTTCAAAATTTTTCTTTTTGTTTAACCTTCATCTATGTAGATGTTCTAAATTTATTTTTTTATATGTTATAGCTGTTTTTTTCGGTTCTAAGCCTTGGAACTCCACCAGCACTTTTCCCTTAGTTATTTTGTGTCATTTTTCTAATATTATATTTTTTCATTTTTTTTTTAGATTTATTTTTTATATTTATATTTCATTTTTAACTTTTCTGTTCTCTTGCCTTAACAGCTTAATCTCTAAGATTAATGTATCTAGTTTTTTTACAACTAACTTCAACTCTGTTTTCACACCTATAATTTTTGCTCTTTTTGGTGATTTTAATATGCTTCTTCTAGCTTCATTTCTTCTGTCTTTTTTTTTCTCTTTCTTGTGCACTTTAGTTCAGTCTGCCGTAGATTACTTTTTGTTTTTAATTCAACAGTCTTTTTTGTTTACATTGTACATTTGCCTGTGTCTTCTTCATTGTTTTTTTTTCTTTATTTTTTCGTTAATAAAATTGCAGTTTTAGGTCTTTCTCATTCTATTTGTGTGTTTTTTCTTCCATGAATATCCCTCCACCTTAGCATTTGTTCCTTGCTCTCTCTTTTTTTTTCAAAATTTTTTTTTTGTTTAACCTTTATCTATGTAGATCTTCTAAATTTATTTTTTTATATGTCATAGCTCTTTTTTTCGGTTCTACACCAGCACTTTTCCCTTACTTATTTTGTGCCATTTTTCTAACATTATATTTTTTTCTTTTTAAACTCATTTTTTATATTTATATTTTATTTTTAACTTCTCTGTTCTCTTGCTTTAACAGCTTAATCTCTTCGATTAATGTATCTAGTTTCTTCACAACTAACTTCAACTCTGTCTTCATACCTGTTTTTTTCTATAATTTTTGTTCTTTTTTGTGATTTTAATATGCCTCTTCTAGCTTCACTTTTTCTGTTTTTTTCCTTTTTTTTTGCTTTTTTTTTTCTTTTTCGTGCACTTTAGTTCAGTCTGCCGTAGATTATTTTTTGTTTTTAATTCGTCAGTCTTTTTTGTTTACATTGTACATTTGCCTGTGTTTTTTTTATTGTTACTTTTTTTTCTCTATATTTTTCCTAATAAACTTGCAGTTTTAGGTCTTTCTTATTTTATTTGTGTGTTTTTTCTTCCATGAATATTCTTCCAACTTGGCATTTGTTTCTTGCTCTCTCTTTTTTTTTCAAAATTTTTTTTTGTTTAACCTTCATCTATGTAGATGTTCTAAATTTATTTTTTTATATGTCATATCTGTTTTTTTCGGTTCTAAGTCTTGAAGTCTCCACCGGCACTTTTCCTCCTTACTTATTTTGTGTCATTTTTCTAACATTATATTTTTTCTTTTTTTTTTTAGACTTATTTTTTATATTTATATTTCATTTTTAACTTCTCTGTTCTCTTGTCTTAACAGCTTAATCTCTAAGATTAATGTATCTAGTTTCTTCACAACTAACTTCAACTCTGTTTTCACACCTATAATTTTTGCTTTTTTTGGTGATTTTAATGTTTCTTCTAGCTTCACTTCTTCTGTCTTTTTTCTTTTTTTTTTGCTTTTTTTTCTCTTTTTCGTGCACTTTAGTTCAGTCTGCCGTAGATTACTTTTTGTTTTTGATTCGTCAATTTTCTTTTTTTTACATTGTACATTTGCCTGTGTCTTCTTCATTGTTTCTTTTTTTTTCTCTATTTTTTCGCTAATAAACTTGCAGTTTTAGGTCTTTCTCATTCCATTTGTGTGTTTTTTCTTTCATGAATATCTTTCCAACTTGGCATTTGTTCCTTGCTCTTTCTTTTTTTTTCAAAAATTTTTTTTTTGTTTAATCTTTATCTATGTAGATGTTCTAAATTAATTTTTTTATATGTCATAGCTTTTCTTTTCATTTACTCTTTTTCTTTTTAAACTCATTATTTATTTGCCTTCACAGCTTAATCTCTAAACTAACTTCAACTCTGTTTTCATACCTGTTTTTTCTATAATTTTTGCTTTTTTTGGTGATTTTAATATGCTTCTTCTAGCTTCATTTCTTCTGTCTTTTTTTTGCTTTTTTTTTCCTCTTTTTTGTGCACTTTAGTTTAGTCTGCCGGAGATTACTTCAGCTTCAATTAATAGTTAGTTAGCCAGATCGTATCAAAGCTAAGTTGTTTCATAAATAGGCAGAATCGCTCTTGTTAACTGATTTAGACACGTTTTTGTTAAATCCTTATTTTGATTGGTAGTTTCATTTTGAAATTTCGAAGCACTAAGTGGAGTATACAATATAGCCGTTTTTATTGGCCGAAAAAGTGCAGTACTAAGGAGGAGGAGTTCAAAATATGAATGAAACAATCTTATTTGCTGATTAGACAACCTTTAGCTCATTTTGAAAACATAGGTACCTATTTTTTTTTAATTTAGCGTTTTTTGTTGTGTTTAACAGATAACGTGCAATTTGGAAGCTAAATATTGTCAAATTTATTCATACAATTAACATTATTTTAGAACAAAAATTTAATTGTCAAATTAGCGGATGGGCAGTACTTGCAAGAAAATTATATATAATATACCTAGTTGTTCTTATTGGCTGAGAAAAGACAGTACCAAGGAGGAGGAGTTGTTTGATATATGGAGCAAGCGTTCTCATTCGCTGATAGCTTAAATGTTCACTTTCATTGGCTGTTCTACAGAACAATTAATACTTCTTATCTTTAAAACATTTCTGTTGCTTTTTTTTTGGTTTTAATTGATGGCGTACAATTTGCTATCTAAATAATCACAAATTTAAAAACTGCTTACACTTTAATAATCTACTATTAACAAGAAAATGATATAAGCTTTTGATTGGAGAAAGCAGAAAACCAAAAACAAACAAAAAGTTTGGTTAATTACTAGATCTGTTTAAGATTGTATTGCCTATCTTCCCAATCAACACACAAGCCGCAACTGGAGAGTACCAAAAATAAATTACCAGATTTCTGAAAGCTCATTTTCCTCCCGACTGTTAATAATAAATTATAATTGAAACTCATTTTATTATCAAATAATAATAATAATAATAATCATGATAAAAGATGTAATAAAGATATAATAAAAACAAAAGATATTACAAGATCAATATTACAATCCAAAATTTGTGTGATCAAAATGTGTAAACTATTGCAAAAAATTTATAAATAACAATTCCAAAGGTTTTGTATCATCTAAATCCATAGAAACAACAATTATGGGAAGAATTTATTAGTTATTTATGTGTTAGGGAAATAATAAGGAATAAAAAAATGTTTTTTTAAACTCCTGAGGATTATAATCGACAATTATGCCTGTGGTACATATAACGTTTAAGTCTATTTTATAATTCTAAAAAATTCAACCAAATATTTAGTATTCCTTAAAGGAAATCAAACTGTATCCATGCAAATTTTAGTGCTGTGCACTGAGTTAGCTGTTGATAAGGTTACTGCGTTTGTTTAAAAACCATTTATTTTTTAAGATGAGCGTTTCTGAAGCAAAAGATTCAACAAAAATTTGTTGTAAAAACCAATTTATGTCCTTATTTGGGGGCGCATAAAGACGATTATTGACTAAAATAGAATAAATAATATAAATGCAAATGCGTGAAAAAGCACTAATCTCGATTAATTTTTCAACAAACAATTTTATTTATTTTGTAGATTTTGCTTTTAATTTAATTTTTCAATTAGTTTTTGGGCGAATTGAAAATTGAAAGCCGGTTTTTTCAATGATTTTTATATTATTGAAAGAATAATATTGCCATTATTCTCACTTGTCAAAGATTGTAATGATTTTTAAATACAGCTGAAATGCTGTGGTTCTAAGACCTTCTGGCTTTGACATAAAAATCTTTATTGTGCCCAAAGAAACTTTATTATTTCTGTTAAAAATGATTTTACCACAGTTTTACATAATAGATTTATTTTAATAACAAACTGATAGCTTGTTGTAAACATTTTTTTGAATTCTAGTGACTGAAGATAGTGCGTTCAGAGCCTGGCCGAATAAATGACGTAGGTTTGAGTTTCAAGCAAACGAAAATCTTTTCTTAAAAAAAAAAGATAACTTTTGTCTGGTTCTTATTAATCTTAATTCAAATTTAATAACTTTTTCAGTTTTAGATTAAGTATATATTAAAATTGACACAGTCTAAAGCTTTGGTTAGGCTACAAAATACACACATGGTATAATTTATGTTTTCAACATACGTGTTACTTTCAAAAAGTTTAAGTTTTGCAAAAATATTGTTTTTTTTATTTAAACAAATAACAAAAAAAAAAGCTTTTAACTGACTACATATGCCTTATTTTGCTTTCTAAAGTGCTGTATGAGTACGGCACTGTGCTCAAATGTCAATGTCAGTAGCAATACCGGCTTATCTTACCAGCACTAAAAATGTAGTAAAATAGCTGAATTAATCCAAGACACTTTTGATTTATTATTGTTTACATGGAAACATGTGAAGCATTATAATAGCATTTTATTGGCGCAACAACAATGACAAAAGTTTTAAAGAGTTAAATTGAAGTAATTGCAAACTCAACAAAATATTTCATTCTATGAGAGAATTATTAATTCCGCATGAATGTAAAATGAAGCTTTCAGAAGAATGCACATCATATAAACAAACTTTAATCATTTTAACAAAATTTGATAAAAGTTCACCTTTTCACATAAACAAAATTCCTTTGTGTTGGTCTGAAAGTCTAAAAATATTATTTATTTTGGACTTTTAATTTTTTTATGCTCTGCTGCGCAGACAAAAATTAAAATGGATTTGAAGCTTCTCAAAAAATAAATAGAAAATTTGTTAGGAATACGAAATATGTTTCAAATGAGTCACTATTTGGTAATATCAACTTCTAAAAACTTCTTAAAAAATGGTGGATGCGCCAATTACAAAATTGTTCCATGGCAGTAGCTACCATTCTCAAAAATGAAAAAAAAAACAAAAGAAGATGTTTCTCTTCAATTTTGGTTCAAATAAGCCACTATTTTGTAATATTTTATCAATTTTGAAAAAAGGTGGTGGCATCAAATACAAAATTTTTAGTAAATTGTTCTAAGACAGTCGGTACCATTCTTAATCTTTGAAAAAGAAGAGAAAAAAATGCTTTTCTTTAATTTTCGTTCAAATAAGTCACTATTTTGTAAGATTTTATTGATTTTTAAAAAAATCTTGAAAAATGGTAGAGGCACCAAATACAAAATTTTTAGTAAATTGCTCTATGACAGTCGGTACCATTCTTAATCTTTGAAAAAAAGAAGAAAGACGAAATAAAAAACAAGATGTTTTTCTTCAATTTTCGTTCAAATAAGTCACTATTTTGCAATATTTTATCGATTTAAAAAAAAGTTTTGAAAAATAGTAGAGGCAGCAAATACAAAAATTTTAGTAAATTTTTCTATGGCAGTCGCTACCATTCTTAATCTTTAAAGGAAAGAAAAAAAAATAACTAAAAAAGAATGTTTTTCTTCAATTTTGATTGAAATGAGTCACTATTTTGTAGTATTTTATCAATTTTGAAAAAAATCTTGAAAAATAATAAAGACATCAATGCAAAATTTTTAATAAATTGTTTTATAACAGCCGGTACCATTCTTAATCTTTAAAAATGAGAAGAAACAACTAAAAAATAATACTTTTCTTAATTTTTTTTTCAAAAAAGTCACTATTTTGTAATATTTTATTGATTTTTAAAAAATCTTAAAGAATAGTAGAGGCACAAAATACAAAATTTTTAGTAAATTGCTCTATGACCGCCGGTACCATTCTTAATTTTTGAAAAAAAAAAATTAACTAAAAGATGATGCTGTTCTTCAGTTTATGTTCAAATAAGCCACTTTTTGTAGTAGCCTATCGGTTTTGAAAAAAATCTTGAAAAATAGTGGAGGCTCCAAATACAAAATTTTTAGTAAATTGTTCTATGACAGTCGGTACCATTCTTAATCTTTAAAAAAGAGAAGAAATAACTAAAAAAAGATGTTTTTCTTCAATTTTGATTCAAATGAGTCACTATTTTGTAGTATTTTATCAATTTTGAAAAAAATCTTGAAAAATGGTAAAAGCACTAAATTCAAAAATTTTAGTAACTTGCTCTATGACAGTCGGTACCATTCTGAATTCTTGAAAGAAAGAAGAAATAACTAAAAATTAATGCTTTTCTTCAATTTTTGTTCAAATAAGTCACTATTTTGTAATATTTTATCAATTTTGAAAAATGAAGCTGACATCAAATACAAAATTTTTAGTAAATTGCTCTAAGACAGTTGGTACCATTCTGAATCTTTGAAAAAGAGAAGAAATTACTAAAAGATGATGCTTTTCTTCAATTTTCGTTGAAATAAGTCACTATTTTGTAATATTTTATTGATTTTTAAAAAATCTTAAAGAGTAGTAGAGGCACAAAATACAAAATTTTTAGTAAATTGCTCTATGACCGCCGGTACCATTCTTAATTTTTGAAAAAAAAAAATTAACTAAAAGATGATGCTGTTCTTCAGTTTATGTTCAAATAAGCCACTTTTTGTAGTAGCCTATCGGTTTTGAAAAAAATCTTGAAAAATAGTGGAGGCTCCAAATACAAAATTTTTAGTAAATTGTTCTATGACAGTCGGTACCATTCTTAATCTTTGAAAAAGAGAAGAAATAACTAAAAAAAGATGTTTTTCTTCAATTTTGATTCAAATGAGTCACTATTTTGTAGTATTTTATCAATTTTGAAAAAAATCTTGAAAAATGGTAAAAGCACTAAATTCAAAAATTTTAGTAACTTGCTCTATGACAGTCGGTACCATTCTGAATTCTTGAAAGAAAGAAGAAATAACTAAAAATTAATGCTTTTCTTCAATTTTTGTTCAAATAAGTCACTATTTTGTAATATTTTATCAATTTTGAAAAATGAAGCTGACATCAAATACAAAATTTTTAGTAAATTGCTCTAAGACAGTTGGTACCATTCTGAATCTTTGAAAAAGAGAAGAAATTACTAAAAGATGATGCTTTTCTTCAATTTTCGTTGAAATAAGTCACTATTTTGTAATATTTTATTGATTTTTAAAAAATCTTAAAGAGTAGTAGAGGCACAAAATACAAAATTTTTAGTAAATTGCTCTATGACCGCCGGTACCATTCTTAATTTTTGAATAAAAAAAATTAACTAAAAGATGATGCTGTTCTTCAGTTTATGTTCAAATAAGCCACTTTTTGTAGTAGCCTATCGGTTTTGAAAAAAATCTTGAAAAATAGTGGAGGCTCCAAATACAAAATTTTTAGTAAATTGTTCTATGACAGTCGGTACCATTCTTAATCTTTGAAAAAGAGAATAAATAACTAAAAAAAGATGTTTTTCTTCAATTTTGATTCAAATGAGTCACTATTTTGTAGTATTTTATCAATTTTGAAAAAAATCTTGAAAAATGGTAAAAGCACTAAATACAAAAATTTTAGTAACTTGCTCTATGACAGTCGGTACCATTCTGAATCCTTGAAAGAAAGAAGAAATAACTAAAAAAGGACGTTTTTCTTCAATTTTGATTGAAATGAGTCACTATTTTGTGGCATTTTATCAATTTTGAAAAAAATCTTGAAAAATGATGAAGGCACCAATACAAAATTTTTAGAAAATTGCTTTATGACAGTCGGTACTATTCTTAATATTTGAGAAAGAGAAAAAATACCTAGAAGATGATGCTTTTCTTCAATTTTCGTTCAAATAGGTCACTATTTTGTAATATATTATCAATTTTTAAAAAAAATTTTAAAAATGATAAAGGCACTAAATTTAAATTTTTTAGTAAATTGCTTTATGACAGTCGGCACCATTCTTAATCTTTAAAAAAGAGAAGAAATAACTAAAAGATGATGCTTTTCTTCAATTTTTGTTCAAATAAGTCACTATTTTGTAATATTTTAATATTTTTTAAAAAATCTTAAAAAATAGTGGAAGCACTAACTACAAAATTTTTAGTAAATTGCTCTATGACCGCCGGTACTATTCTTAATTTTTAAAAAAGAGAAAAAATAACTAAAAAAGGATGTTTTTCTTCAGTTTATGTTCAAATAAGCCACTTTTTGTAGTATTTTATCTATTTTAAAAAATATCTTGAAAAATAGTAGAGGCTCCAAATACAAAATTTTCAGTAAATTGTTCTATGACAGTCGGTACCATTCTTAATCTTTGAAAAAGAGAAGAAATAACTAAAAAAGGACGTTTTTCTTCAATTTTGATTGAAATGAGTCACTATTTTGTGGCATTTTATCAATTTTGAAAAAAATCTTGAAAAATGATGAAGGCACCAATACAAAATTTTTAGTAAATTGCTTTATGACAGTCGGTACTATTTTTAATATTTGAGAAAGAGAAAAAATATCTAGAAGATGATGCTTTTCTTCAATTTTCGTTCAAATAAGTCACTATTTTGTAATATTTTATCAATTTTTAAAAAAAATTTAAAAAATGATATAGGCACTAAATACAAAATTTTTAGTAAATTGTTCTATGACAGTCGGTACCATTCTTAACCTTTGAAAATGAGAAGAAATAACTAAAAAAGGATGTTTTTCTTCAATTTCGATTGAAATGAGTCACTATTTTGTAGTATTTTATCAATTTTGAAAAAAATCTGGTAAAAGCACTAAAAACAAAATTTTTGGTAACTTGCTCTATGACAGTCGGTACCATTCCTAATCTTCGAAAAAGAGAAGAAATTACTAAAAGATGATGCTTTTCTTCAGTTTTTGATCAAATAAATTACTTTTTTGTAATATTCTATCGATTTCGAACAAAATCTTAAAAAATGTTAGATGCGCCAAATACAAACTTTTTAGATTGCAGTCGCTAGAATCTTTAAAAAAAGAAGAAATAACTTAAAGAAAATGTTTTTTTTTTCAATTTTTGTTCAAATGAATCACTAGTTTGTAATATTTCATCAATTTTGAGAAAAATGTTGAAAAATGGTGAATGCGCCAAATACAAATTTTTTAAATGGCAGTGGTTACTATTCTCAATCTTCAAGAAAAAAAAGAAATAACTAAAAAAAGATGCTTTTCTTCAATTTTGGTTCATATGACATCATTGCATTTGGTATGTTTTATCAATTAGGCTTTATGATTTATACAAGGTTGGTATCAAAAATTAAAAAAAAAAACGTTTGATGACAGCAAATTGCCATTTTCATAAATTAATTAAATATTATTCAGATTTTCTAAGAAAATAAAAGAGAAATAAAAACATTTTTAATTAAGCCATCGCATTGCGCAAACGACAAATAGATTACATAAGTGAAAAGGTTCTAAACCTACACGGAAACAACGTTTTTTTTTGTTTTCTGAATTCAATACCTGTTATTGGTTTTGTCTAGGGATTTTATCTTAAAAATAAACTTTTCAAAATAATTTTTTTCTGGTGTACTTTTCCCAAATGTTTCTCAGCAATTTCTGTTACTTATCCGTTATGTAACCAACTCAATGAAAACAATTAGATGCAAAAAAAAATCTAACTTTGTCTACTAATCAATACCTTTTTTTTTCTATTTAAAGCAATTTTGTTTTTAACAAGATCTGAAATGAGAATGACATTTCGATTGCATTACCAGACATTAGTTACCAGATTAAGTTACTTATGTTAAAAACAGAATTTCTTATTATACAAATGTATAGGTGCGTCCAAATATCACACACTAGCGTAATTAGCGTTACGCTCTACAGTTGCGCACGATCATGACATAAGGTTTGTTGAACGCGTTTTTAATAAAGTAAAAGCGCCTTTATACAAAAAACTTATTCAATTTTTTTGATTTTTGTTTTGAACGTCCGAAACGATATTTAGAGTTATGCTTTAGCAATATTTATAATTAAAAAAAAAATGTAAACAGTTCAAATCATTGACGAAATCGAATTATTCTTTATGAGCAACATTTCAATAATATTCGTTCCTACATGAAATATCCTATAAACAAATCGTTGAAGAATAGAAAGTTCTTTTATCTTAAATTAGATTTTATTGCCCTCATTGAAAAAATACGCATGAGTAAAAATTAGCATTCTGAGTCGTTTGTTAAATTTTAATACCAATCACTTTAACACTTCTTGTCACATAAATCTAATACTGTCTGTTTTTGCACCTGTTTTATCAAACTACACCAAATTGGACCACTTTTCACAAATCATCGAAGATTAAAATGTCAGATATTTTGGTAATCTTTCTAGCAATGATCACTTTTACGATCATAATAAAATTTCATAGACTTCGTGTAAAAGCAATACGTCGAACTATTATTAAAGATCAATATTTAGATTCATCTTTTTTATTGTTTATGTGCTTCTAGGAGTGTAAGCAAACAAATTTGTATAAAAATATAACATTGCGCTACATTATTCCTCCACACTACAAATTACAGTCAGTAAATACGCCAAAACAAGCATTATGACAAAAATAAATTTTACTTTTAGTGACTAGTAGGTCTTACTAATCTTATTTTATAATAAAAGTTCTAAATAAAGTCATTTTACAACCAATTGACGTTTTTCGGAAAAGATGGTGCACATGTAGAGTCACCGTGCTTGCTCACATTTATTTATTTTTGTCTAGATGTCGCCTCTTGTGAGAGAGTGCAAAACGTTGACGTTTTCATTTAGATTTTTTGACACGGTCTTCTCCGAAATACATCAAATCTTTAGCTTTATTATAGCTACAATACGTTAACTGTAGCTTTTAATTTTTTACATTACAACTGGTTACTAATGTTTAACATAACCTAATTTACTCTGTTATGGTAGGTCTACGGTCTCTCTATATTTTGCAAGCAATATTTTAAACTGCCATTATGACAGACGTTTATATTTGACATTTTTACTCCTTTTGCCGTACTAATTTTTTTTTAAATTAATGGATTAACCGGTATCATTATACCACTCGGTTTGTATCATAACCGATTTCGGTTAAAAAACAAAATGTTGGTTTTTCGCAAAATTACCATTACATAGCTGACATCTGACATAATCATTTTGTCAAAATCAAAATGTCACTTTGTTATGTGCATAGATAACCTATAGCTAGACTATAGAAGCATCAGGCATCACACAAATTTCACCACAAATAACTAAAAAATGATGCTTTTCTTCAATTTGCGTTCAAATAAGACACTATTTTGTAACATTTTTTTAATTTTGAAAAATGGTGGAGGCGCCCAATACAAAATTTTTAGATGGCAGTGGTTACTATTCTCAATCTTTAAGAAAGAGAAGAAATAACTGAAAAAAAGATGTTTTTCTTCAATTTTGATTGAAATGAGTTGCTATTTTGTAGAATTTTATCAATTTTTTAAAAATGGTGGAAGCGCCAAATGCAAAATTTTTAGTAAATTGTTCTAAGACAGTCGCTAATACCATTCTTAATCTTTAAGAGTGAGAAAATAACAAAAAAAACAAGTCTCTTCAATTTTGGTTTAAATAAGCTATTATTTTGAAAATTTAATAATTTGTATATATTTGAGCTACCTATATAACCTGTTAATCAGTTTTCTTTATAAAAACCACTGGTTTTTTTAAGAAATTTTTTTTTTTAAAGAAGAGTTTTTAGTCTTTGTTGTCATCTTTTTTTAGTCTTTTGCAATGTTTTTTTGTTGTTTTCAAAAGTATTACCTACTTTAGTTAAGTTTAAGACTTGGTGTTTTTTGTTACGGATATCTTTTGTAAAAAAAATATTTAAAAAACAAATTTTTTGTATAATTTTCCACCAATTTTGAAATAGAAAAGTGTGAAATTTTACAAGTTTTCTATTAGATGTGGTTCTTAGGCGTAGTTATTTATATAAAAAAGAAAATATTTATTATTATTCGTGAAGCTGCAGTGGCAAATATGCTTGAATCAAGAAGGCCATAAATTATGACATTAGGTTATTCAATTGTTTTTTTTGAATATTCTAATTTGTTTTAATTTATTTAATTTTTATTTCGATAGTGGATTAGACCTACTGGAGACACTACTATAAAAAAAATCGCATATTTACTATATGTACCTCTCAAATATGGTGTGGAAATCAGTGAAATAGTAAATTTGTGATTAAGCAATGTATGAATGTACAAATAATACAAAAAACAAACAAACATAAATAAAAACATGTAAGTATGGATGTGTCATGTTTTAATGACGTCACGTAGTGTGTTAATAGAGTGACGTTAAAAAACGTAGAGCTGCGTCCTCTTTTGTTTAACTTGTGAAGGTGTTCTATCTTTTTGACACAAAATGGGATTGTAATAATTAATTGTAAATTAAAAAAACACAATATCTTCCCATAGCTATGGGAAGATATTGTGTTTTTTTAATTTACAATTAATTTTCTTTTGTTTAATGTCTCAACTTATACTTGCTCAGAGTTTAGATACTGGTCGCTAGATGGCAGCGCATTTATTTTGAAAAAACTGCATTAAAAATGATAATAAATTAATATTAAGCCTCTTTTGATACGTATCAAAAATTAAAATGGCTCAAATGCTGAATTGAGCGCTTTTTGATGTGAATTAAGTGAATTAAGATTTATTTTATTATTATTGGGAAGAATTAAGGAGTTTAAAAAAGCACTTTAAAGAAGTACTTTAAAAACTGAGATAGGTAATTTCAACAAAAAGCTATTTACAACACAATTTTTCAAAAAAACACACATTTTGTGCATTTTAAATAATAAATATATTTGATAATTAGAGAATTAATTTGTTCAAATAATAATGTTTTTTTCATCTGCTGCTTGTTTGCTCTGTCGAACTCTTTAACAAAAATGAAGAAGCCTCGATACTCCAAACAGTTTTGATCAAATTTTTCAATATTGTATCAGGATCACAGGAGTAGCAGGAGGTATTAGGAGGTCTTCAAATGACCGGCTTTTAATGGCGTTGGGTTGGTACCGAAACTGTCACTTCAATAAACTGTCAATAGGTGTCACTTTCTTCTGACAAAGATTTCAACAAAAAATTATTTCTTAATTAAACATTTTGTTTGATAAATTGAAATGTTTGGCGTTGAATATCTTATTGATTGAGCTTTAATATTAATTATTTGTTGGTGTTATTGAAGATCGACTAATTATTATTAACAACGTAATTTTAAGGTTATGTTGACATTTTATTTTTCAGTTTTAGGTAAAATAGCGGATAATTTGAGTATGTAGAAAAGATCGTAGTTGAATTTGTTTGATTTTTTACAGAAAACGATGTAAGAAGACATTTTAGATGAAGGTTATTTATGATTTTGTTTTTCAGTTTATTAAGTATCGCTTAAGTGTAACAACAAATAAAAAAATTAATTTATATTGTTTTTTTATTTCTACGAATTATTTATTAAATAATAAGTGTGATAAATAAGCGTTATAAGCATTAAAATTGGCAATTTTCGTGACAGAAGTAAACAATAAATTTTAATTGTTGAGGTAGGCAACCAACATTTCACTTGCGCTTTGGCGCGCTACTTTGAATTCATGAACCTCCTCTTACTCCTGTGATCCTGATACAAAATGAGAATTTTGCTCATCTTTGACGGAAGGCTAAAAATAAATAAATTATTTTTCATTTGGTTATTAAATGAACAAATAAACAGTTTATTAATCAAGAAATGCTGTTTTTATTTATAAAAGCTACTTTAAATCTTAGAAAACAATAGAAACTCACTTGTAAAGCATTTTTTCAGTTAAATGAAAAGTTTGATTTTAGTCATATTTTCCAGTGTTTTTTGGCTTTGCAGTAGTTGATACGAATAAAAAGGCATTATACATAAAAAAAAATGAGAAATAAATAACTAAAACATTGTTTAAGATTTATTTTTCAATCGTTTAAATCAAAAATATTTATAAAAAACTAAATATTCATATAGTAGGGCTTTCTAGACAATAAAATAAAGTAAAATAGCCAAAAAATTAAAATAATTTTATAAAAAAAAGCTCCTTATGTCACAGTTTTTCAAAAAAACTCACATTTTTTATATTTAAAATAATGAATATAATTATTTATTTGATAATAAATTGGTTTGAGCGCAGAAGCTTGCTTCTAAACGAACGGTTTTGATCACATTTTTCAATGTTGTATTAGGATTACATGAGTAGCAGGAGGTATTAGGAGGTATCAGGAAGTTTCTAAATGACGGGTTTTTGATGGCTTTGGGTTGGTACCAAAACTGTCAATAATAAATTTTAATTGTTGAGGTAGGCAACCAACATTTCACTTGCGCTTTGGCGCGCTACTTTGAATTCATAAACCTCCTCTTACTCCTGCGATCCTGATACAAATAGAGAATTTTGCTCATTGACGAAGTGAAAGCTAAAAATAAATAAATTATTTTTCATTTAGTCATTAACTGAAAAAATAAATAGTTTGTTAATAAAGAAATGCTGTTTTTATTTATAAAAGCTACTTTAAAGCTTAGAAAACAATAGAAACTCACTTGTAAAGCATTTTTTCAGTTAAATGAAAAGTTTGATTTTAGCCATATTTTCCAGTGTTTTTTTGCTTTGCAGTAGTTAATACGAATAAAAAGGCATTAAACATAAAACACAAATGAGAAATAAATAACTAGAACATTGTTTAAGATTTATTTTTCAATCGTTTAAATCAAAAATATTTATAAAAAACTAAATAGGTACTAAGTAGGGCTTTCTAGACAATAAAATAAAGTGAAATAGCAAAAATTTGAGATAATTTCAACAAAAAGCTTGTTATGCATGTCACAGTTTTCAAAAAAAAACTCACAATTTTTATATTCAAAATAATAAAATGTTTTGTGCTCTGCTTGTTTGCTTGCTTGCTATAAGAAGAGCGCAAAACCTCCGAACGAACGGTTTTAATCATATTTTTCAATGTTGTATTAGGATCACAGGAGTAGCAGGAGGTATTAGGAAGTATCAGGAGGTTTCTAAATGACGGGTTTTTGATGACTTTGGGTTGGTACCGAAACTGTCACTTTAATAGCCTGTCAATAGTGCCATTTTCTTCTGACGTAGATATCAACAAAAAATATTTCTTAATTAAACATTTTGTTGAATAAATTGAAATGTTTGGCAATGAATATCTTTTTCATTGAGCTTTAATATTAATTATTTGTTGGTGTTATTGAAGATCAACTAATTATTATTAAAACGTAATTTTAAGGTTATGTTGACATTTTTTTGGCTATATTTTTTAGTTTTAGGTAAAATAGCGGATAATTTGAGTATGTAGAAAAGACCATAGTACAAGATGATTGATTTTTTACAGAAAACAATGTAGAAAGACATTTTAGATGAAGGCTATTCATGATTTTTTTTTAGCTTATTAAATATCGCTTAAGTAAAACAACAAATAAAACTTTAATTTATATTGTTTTTTTATTTCTATCAATTATTTAATAAAAATAAATAAATAATTTTTGATTTAGTCATTAAATGAGAAAATAAATAGTTTATTAATCAAAAAATGCTTTTTTTATTTATGGAGGCTTAGGAAACAATAAAAACTCATTTTTTTTGTTGAAATGATTTATTTTTCAATTAAAAAATTAAGTGCCATCATTTTTACACTTCAAAAACCAAATAATTATATATTTTTTTGAATTAATTTCATTGCTTCAATTCTGTTGGCAGCGGGGGCGGTGGAGGCGGCTTCTGTTTTTCTATCGGGCTATCGGTATAATATCCAAAAATCCATATGGTATAAGAGCGTTCATGTCCGCTAAATCTAAACTTCTCGGAGTGTGCAGTTTGAATAAATCGAAACAGTGCTGTACAAGCGCCCTGTAAACAATAATAAACTAAACTGACCCATAGTCAAAACAAAAAAAATAAGCTTATAAAATATAGATTCTAATCATAGAGGAAAATTTCGATAACCAGGTGCAAAAAATGGTAATAGGCGAAAAAGCAGAACGTGTCGTTCTTAATCTTACCTCCAAAATAAGAAAGATCATTAAATTCCCTATAATGCCCCATCCAACCGCCTGCTTTTGTTCCCGAATAATGTCGTAACATCCCCTAGTTGAAATACTTAAATTAAATTCAGGCGTGTACAGATATGCTTTTCCTGTAATCTCAATACTGTGATGAATGCATGGAAATAGAGATTTCATCGAGCAGCAACTAAATGGCGTATGACCGTCAGCTGATGAACTGAAAATGATAGTAATTTATTATACCGGGTGTCCCAGAAGTCGCGCACCCCATTGAAGTCCCAGAAGTCGCGCACGAAAAGTCCTGAGCCATTTTTTAATCAGACGCATAGGTAATTAATTATTAATTAATGAAAGTGACCAATCAGGAGCGCGCGACAGTTACCGATACACTCACACACGATCTCACACATTCACCTAGCATCACGTACGTCCGCCGTCCACGGCCGTCCGTCCCCACTCTCTGTCTACTGCTCGAGAACTTACGAGAAGTCGGCAGTAGCTCTGGCGTCTCACTCTCGCGTCTCTTACCGCCTTCTCACTCACTTTTTATTCTTCTGTCGCGCGCTCCTGATTGGTCACTTTCATTAATTAATAATTAATTACCTATGCGTCTGATTAAAAAATGGCTCAGGACTTTTCGTCTTAGAATATTTTTCTCTTTCGATCCCTACAATGGGGTGCGCGACTTCTGGGACACCCGGTATAAATAGCGATAAGAAATACCTTGCACCTTCCTGTTCTAAACTTGCGTCCATCCATTTAGTAGTATACCATTCATCATATCTCTTACTGCCACAACATTGGAATTCTATTTGTAATTCATCAATCTGACGCTTATATAGTGGATTTGTGGAGTAATTTTTCATTGCTGTGATAATTCCATCGTGAAGAGACTCATGGGCACTATATATGTGCACCATAATACAAATAATTATTATCAAAATGACTATTAATAGCATAAACCCAACCAAAACCGTTATTAACATAAATAAATTAAGAGTCGATCTTTCCATTTGATCGAATGCAAAATATAGAAAAACCAGCATCGCCAGATCGATTAAAAATAGCAATAGAACAGGAACAGCTTGCAAAGAAGGCAGAACATCACCATCCCCCGTCGAAATCATATTGATGAAATATCCCAAATGGATTCGAATGCGAACTGTAGAAATAAACAATTTGCAAGAGTATAGTAAATTCATCACCAAGATGATTGCTAGACAACTTGTAATAACTTTAATTTTTTTAAATCCTGCTGTTAAGACTGGAAAACCATATTTTATGTTGTTTCTACGTATTTCAGACATTGTCAATGTGACATTATTTTGAAGTAGAATTTTCCCGCCATCCTATATAATCAGAAAGATTGCCCATATTTGTAGTTATTATTCAACAAGATTGGCATGATTTGGTTGATTCCAGCGCTTCTTTTTTGTGCTATTATCTAAATTTGCTACTGGTTTAACCTGCTAGCAGCCTTGTTTGACAACAATTGTTATTTATTCTTAATCGAATGGTGACAAGCTTGATAATGCTAAAACAATAAACGAAACGTTGCCACAAAACTATTGGTATCCAAATTTCTCACGTTTTGCTTTTATAGAAATGGTTTACACCAATCGGCTTTTAATGTCTTTCTACATAGGTTTTTGTAAAAAACTAAAGATGTCAAATTTTGAAAAAAAAGCAAGACTATAACCTTGATTTTTTTTTTGACTAAAAATGTTTTTTTGTTTTTTTTGAAAACTTTTATGCTTAACGCCTTTTCCTTATTAATATCTACTGCGGATCCAATTTGTAGCAAAATAGCACTAAAAATAAAGCCAAAATTGAGCTTTTTGTAGTCTCTTAAAAAAGGAATTTATTTTGAGCGTAAAATTGCTGTATTTCTTAAACTATAAGGAATTTTTAGAAACGGTCTTTACCAATCGGCTCGTAATGCCTTTCTACGTAGTTTTATCAACATTTTTTTTATTAAAAATGATGATTATTTTTGATTTTTTTGATAAAAAATGTTTTCTTTCGATATTAAAAACAAGCGGTAAACGATTTAGACTGAGTACGACCGAATGGTTCCGAACCAGGCGGAGCCTAGATGCAGGTGGCGCCACTAAAATGTTACCGGCCGTTCGTTACTATTACAGATTACATTCTATCGAAGATAGGGTTTTGTATGCTTATGTCATTTATTAGACAAATGAAATTTCTAGGTTAGGTTAATACAGCCCCTTTTTATCCAATAATAATTAATAAGCTTTTAATTATATTAATTGTGAATAATAATGGTAGTTATGATCATTTTGAAGCTACCAATTAGTCAAAGTCAATTGGTTTACTTCTAGCACGGAAGACTGAAAGTGAGGACTACTGAGGAGCAACAATTGCAGAAGCACAAGGAACAGCAGAAGAAATTAGCTGCTTATCGTCAAGGATTTAAACAAATACTTTCTACAAGGAATAAAGACGATTATGATTCGAATTCATTGATGCTCAGCGCCCAAATACTTGTAGTAAACCCCGATATTTATACATTATGGAATTTTAGGAAAGAGGCCACTTTAATGGAGGTTGAGAGCAGGTACGGGCCTAGCGTAAAATTCAATTTTAGTCTAACATGATTTATAGCAAAAAAAGAGAGGATGAAGTTGAAGATAATGCGAAATTGGTGGAGTTTTGTGAGAATGAGTTGCGTTTGACTGAACAGTGCCTTAAAGCCAATCCAAAATCGTATGGCTCTTGGCATCATAGGTATTGGATTTTGAATAATCATCCTAAACCGAATTGGCAACGAGAATTTGACTTATGCAATCAATATTTATCGGTAGATGATAGGAATTGTACGTAACTTTTACATAATTGCCGACAAATCTTAGTTTTATTTTCAGTCCACGTGTGGGACTACCGTCGTATGATCGTCAATAAAATTGGTATTACTTTATCAGAGGAAATAGCCTTTTCCACTGAAAGAATTAATATAAATTTTTCCAACTACTCATCGTGGCAGTATCGAAGTACTTTGAAAATCCTCGATCGTAAGGAGATTAGCGATGAGTTGAACTTAGTACAAAGTGCTGTTTTTACTGATCCAAGGGACACAAGCGCTTGGTTCTACCTCAAATGGATTCTAAGTCACGAAAATATTAGCAAAAATCAAAGAACGGAATTGCTGGAATCCTTAGAGCAATTACAGGAGCTGGAGCCTGATTGTAAATGTATGCTCGGATAATTATACAGTATATCTGTCTGATGAGCTAAAATAAGAGTTTTAGGGGTTATAATGGCAAAGTTTTGGTCAGGGGTGCCGTTAAAGAGTGAAGATGAAACCTATAAAGAACTGATTAGGTTAGATCCATTAAGGAAAGGATATTATTTGGATTGTTGGAAACGTGAGATGACGTAAACATTTTTTTGTTGGTATTTTTGCATTCCGTTTTTAGTACATATTATATAAGTAAATATTGATAATGTGAATGTGATTTCTACACTAATTAGTATTTGGTGTTGTTATTATAATGAATATTTGATAAATATATTATACAATACACGAGCATCTTGAGTTTTTTTTATTTTTTCCATTTCGTCGCCTTGAACTTTCATTATCGACAGTAGAAAAATAACAATTACTAAAAAAACTATTTTTTAAATGAATACCAACTTTTAGATTTCAAAGTTTCATTAAATAAGCCCTAATAAACTCAAAGTCTGCTAAATTTTAAGCAAAATTGTTTGAGAATTTCAATAGAAGTGGCAAAAATTGTATAGGGAAAAGTATATACAGAGTGTTGGTAAAATAGATCAAAGCAATGTTGGCAATGCTTTGACTGTCAATGTCAAAGTGAGGTTATAATTTAGATACCCTTCTTGTGTTCAAGTTTTTAAAAATGTTAACTTTTTTCAAAAACTGCCGTTTGGTTAAGAGTTTTTTTTGTTATAGCTCACTAAAGACTGATTATAGATGCCGGTTTTGCAACTACTGTAAAACGCAAACCAATGTTTGTAATTTTAACCACAGTTGTGAGCTTGAGGACGCTTTAAGGCGTTGTCATTATTGTAAAGTGGTTAGTTTTTCGAGTGTGTGGCATTATTTTCACGAGAAAAAGTGTAAATTTGGGAAAGAAACTGTAGGAAATGATAAAAAAGGCCTAATTAGAAAATATTATAAAGCCGAACCATTTCCGATCAGCCTTGAATATGATCAACAGCAGTACCAACTTTTTTTAAAAAATCAAATAAACTTGAAGCAAGCGAGCAAATGGTTTCAATGTGATCAGTGCGAGTTTAGAACCATATATAAGAATTCTTTAAAACAACACACAAAATTTAAGCATTTTTTCGATGAATTTCAAAAACGGTTTCGATGCAGCCTGTGCGAGTATGAATCTGCGTTTGAAAGTTATTTGAAAAATCACATAAACAGAAAGCATTTGTCAATTGAATCACAAAAACAAATTCAATGTGATCAGTGTGACTATAAAACCACACAAAAGAACTACTTAACAAATCATAAAAAGAGAAAACATCTTTCAATTGAACTACAACAAAAATTTCAATGTAATCACTGTACATATGTAACGATCTATAAAAACAACTTAACACTTCACAAAAAAAGAAAACACTGCTTGAACCCATTACAACCAAAATTTCAATGTGATCAGTGCGATTACGCAACAGTTTATAAACAAGAGGTGAAAAGGCATAAAAAAACCAAACATATTCCGAGCGAATTACAGCAAAAGCTCCAATGCGATCAGTGCGAGTATACAACTATGTATAAACATCTTTTGAGAAACCATATCAATGCGAAACATCTTGCAAGGGAGTTACAACTGAAACACCAATGCAATCATTGCAAATATAATACTATCGATAAAAGCAATTTGAAGCGACATCAAAAAACCAAACATTTTAAGTGACTTATTAAATAAGAGATCTCAAGGTATCAATTTATGTATGAATCGTAAAGATGACGATATATGCGGATTTGACAATGATCTTGCTCGAACTGACGCTGTCAGATCCTTCTCACCTACTAAATGTCATGCGTAAGCGTAATCGCAGTTTTCAATCAATGCAAACACGGCCATCTCGGACAAAATGAGTAACTAGATGAATGTAGTTGAAATGCAACAGTACCACTTTGAAATTCTCAATAACTAAGCTAAATAACTAGTGGTAAACGAAAAAGTACAGCGGTGAAAGTATTTAGTTAAAAACAGTTCTGGCAACACCGCATAAGTTGTCAATGTCAAAATGTGAAATACAAGATGGCGAACCTAATGTGGTTTAGTACTGTTAGAAATGTCGGCCTTTTCTGAGTGTTATCGGCCTTTAATGATCTTTTTTTGCCATGATTTATTAGAGTGTTATAGTTGCTCTTTTTGCAATTATAAATCTAATGAAAAAATTGATCTAAATAATCATAATTGCGGCTTTTACGACGTTTTGGACAAGGCTCGTTTTAAGGTTAAGCGGTGTCATTGTTGTAAAGTGAGAAGTTTTTCTCTTGGATGGCACTACTTTCACAGACAGAGATGTAATTTTGATAAAGATTCAGCATTAGAAGTTGATAAGAAAGATGAAAACTGTTTGATTACAAAACTTGAAGAAAAAGCTAAGACTAATGCATATTTGACTACATTTGAACGTGATCAACGTATGTATTCAAATAAATACGCAGCTTACATAAAAAAACAGGTAAATTTGAGACATCCCCCAACGCTGGAAGCGTGGTTTAGATGTGATCACTGTGAGTTTAAAACCTTATGTAAAAGTTTGTTAAAAAAACACCTTCCTTGTGGATTACGACAGACATTCCAATGCGATCAATGTGATTACACTACTATTTACAAACGTAACATAAAACCACATAAAACTAGAAAACATCTTTCTAAAGAATTTCAACAAACTTTTTATTGTCATCAGTGCACATATATATCGAACTATAAAAACAATTTAGCAACTCACATAAAAAGAAAGCATGGTTTGAGGTAATTACAACAGAAATTTCAATGTGTTCAGTGCGATTACGGCACAGCTTATAAACAAGTGATGAAAAAACATAAAACATCTCCTAAACGAACCACAACCAAAGCTTCAATGCAATCAGTGCAAATACTCAACTATCGATAAAAGCAATTTGTTGCGACATCAAAAAACCAAACATTTTTCAAGTAATTAACAGAAGTTATAATATGGATGTTTGGTACTACAATTTGCCTAATGATATTAATTAAATACGGAATCTCAAACCATCAATTTCTGGCATCATTCAGCCAGCGCCATCTCTGGTTACTACTAATTTACAATCGATGCAAACACGGCCATTTCTGACAAGATGATTGTCTTCACTAGCTTGTGTTTGCTCCAGTAGAGTAGCAAAGATGGCCAACTAGAGAAATTTAGTTGGCAAAGTGCATTAATTCTAACATTGAAATGCAACAGTATTACTTTGTAATTCTCAATAACTAACTTAAATTGACTACGATGTGCACCTATATCTTTGTAAAAAGTATAAATTAATTCTTCAAACCTTTAATAAATATTATTCTATTAATTTTTGGATTTTTTTATTTATGACTAAACAAAAAGTACAGCGGTGAAAATATTTTGTTAAAAACAATAATGGCTGTAAATTTTATAAGATAGAACAGCTTGGCAACACCGCATCAGTTGTCAATGTCAAAATATAAAATTTTAAAATTCAATATGGCGAGCGAGCCTGTGATGAGATTTAGTGGTTAGAAATGTCTGCTTTTTCAAAAAGTTGTAGGGTTTTTTCTTGCCATGATCTATTAGACTGTTATAATTGCTCTTTTTGCAATTATAAAGCTAATGAGAAAATTGGATTAATCAATCACAGCTGCGGTTTTCGCGACGTTTTGGATAAGGCTCGTTTTAAGGTTAAGCGGTGTCATCGTTGTAAGGTGGGAAGTTTTTCTCATGGATGGCGCTACTTCCACAGACAGAGATGTAATTTTGATAAAGAAGTTGATAAGAAAGATGACAACTGTTTGATTACGAAACTTAAAGAGAAAACTGAATCTAATGAGTTTTTGGCTACGTTTGAATGCGATCAACGTACGTATTCAAATAAATACGCTGCTTATATAAAAAAGCAAGTAAACTTGAAACAACCACCAACTTTGGCAGCGTGGTTTAAATGTGATCAGTGTGATTTTAGAACATTAAGTGAAAGTTTCTTAAAAAAACACCTTCCATGTAGATTACAACAGACATTCCAATGCGATCAATGTGATTTTACTACTGTTTATAGATCTAATATAAAACACCATAAAACTAGAAAACATCTTTCTAGAGAATTACAACCAAAATTTTATTGTGATCATTGCGGCTTTATAGCTAACTCTAAAGCGAATTTAAAAAGTCACAAAAACAGAAAGCATCTTTCGAGTGAATCGCAAGAAATATTTCGATGCGATTTGTGTGAATATTCGACTATGTATAAACAAATGTTGAGAAACCATTTCAATGCAAAACATCTTTCAAGCGAGTTGCAACAGAAACACCAATGCGATCAGTGCAAATATAACACTGTCGATAAGAGCAATTTGAAGCGACATAAAAAAACTAAACATTCTCAGATAACATAAATAGCTTTGTAAAAAGTATTTATTAGTTCTACAAACATTTAATAAATATTATTCCATTGATGACGATGTTTTGATTTTTATATTTCTGAATAAACGATACAATATTTTCATTAAAAACAATGACTGTAAAATGAATAGAAATTAATATAATACGTCTGGCAACCCCGCATTAGCTGTCAATGTCAAAATGTGAAATTGAAGATGGCGAACGTGATGTGATTTAGTGTTTAGAAATGTCGGCTCTTTCTAAATGTTGTCGGCCTTTTATGATTTTCGCTTGCCATGATTCAGTGGAGTCTTATTATTGCGCTTTTTGCAACTATAAGTCTAATGAAAAAATTGGCTTAAATAATCACAATTGCGGTTTTTACGACGTTTTGGATAAGGCTCGTTTTAAGGTTAGGCGGTGTCATCGTTGTAAAGTGGGAAGTTTTTCTCTTGGATGGCGCTACTTTCACAGACAAAGATGCAATTTTGATAAAGATTCAGCAGTAGAAGTTGATAAGAAAGATGTAAACCGTTTGATTACAAATCTTGAAAAAAAAGTTGAAACTAATAAATTTTCGACTACGTTTGAATGTGATCAACGTACGTATTCAAACAAATACGCTGCTTATATAAAAGATCAGGTAAATTTGAAAGATCCACCAACTTTGGAAGCGTGGTTTAAATGTGATCAGTGTGAGTTTAAAACTTTACGTGGAAGTTTGTTAAAACAACACCTTCCATGTAGATTACAACAGACATTCCAATGCGATCAATGTGATTTTACTACTGTTTATAGATCTAACATAAAACACCATAAAACTAGAAAACATCTTTCTAGAGAATTACAATCAAAATTTTATTGTGATCATTGCGGCTTTATAGCTAACTCTAAAGCGAATTTAAAAAGTCACAAAAACAGAAAGCACTTGTCAATTGAATCACAAAAACAAATTCAATGTGATCAGTGTGACTATATAACCACTCAAAAGAACTACTTAACAAATCATAAAAAGAGAAAACATCTTTCAATTGAACTACAACAAAAATTTCAATGTAATCACTGTACATATGTAACGATCTATAAACACTACTTGACACTTCACAAAAAAAGAAAACACGGCTTGAACCCATTACAACCAAAATTTCAATGTGATCAGTGCGATTACGCAACAGTTTCTAAACAAGACGTGAAACGGCATAAAAAAACAAAACATATCCCGAGCGAATTACAGCAAAAGCTCCAATGCGATCAGTGCGAGTATACAACTATGCATAAACATCTTTTGAGAAACCATATCAATGCGAAACATCTTGCAAGGGAGTTACAACTGAAACACCAATGCAATCATTGCAAATATAATACTATCGATAAAAGCAATTTGAAGCGACATCAAAAAAGAAAACACTGCTTGAACCCATTACAACCAAAATTTCAATGTGATCAGTGCGATTACACAACACGTTATAAACACGAGGTGAAAAGGCATAAAAAAACAAAACATCTTCCGAGCGAATTGCAACAAAAGCTTCAATGCGATCAGTGCGAGTATACAACCATCTATAAACGTCTTTTGAAAAGACATGTCAATGTAAAACATCTTTCAAGCGAGTTGCAACAGAAACACCAATGCGATCAGTGCAAATATAACACTGTCGATAAGAGCAACTTGAAGCGACATAAAAAAACTAAACATTCTCAGATAACATAAACAGCTTTGTAAAAAGTATTTATTAGTTCTACAAACATTTAATAAATATTATTCCATTGATAACGATGTTTTGATTTTTATATTTATGAATAAACGATAAAATATTTTTATTAAAAACAATGGCTGTAAAATGAATAGAAATTAATATAATAAGTCTGGCAACCCCGCATTAGCTCTAGCTGTCAATGTCAAAATATGAAATTGAAGATGGCGAACGTGATGTGATTTAGTGTTTAAAAATGTCGGCTCTTTCTAAATGTAGTCGGCCTTTTATGATTTTCGCTTGCCATGATTCAGTGGAGTCTTATTGTTGCGCTTTTTGCAACTATAAGTCTAATGAAAAAATTGGCTTAAATAATCACAATTGCGGTTTTTACGACGTTTTGGATAAGGCTCGTTTTAAGGTTAGGCGGTGTCATCGTTGTAAAGTGGGAAGTTTTTCTCTTGGATGGCGCTACTTTCACAGACAAAGATGCAATTTTGATAAAGATTCAGCAGTAGAAGTTGATAAGAAAGATGTAAACCGTTTAATTACAAATCTTGAAAAAAAAGCTGAAACTAATAAATTTTCGACTACGTTTGAATGTGATCAACGTACGCATTCAAACAAATACGCTGCTTATATAAAAAATCAGGTAAATTTGAAAGATCCACCAAGTTTGGAAGCGTGGTTTAAATGTGATCAGTGTGAGTTTAAAACTTTACGTGGAAGTTTGTTAAAACAACACCTTCCATGTAGATTAAAACGAACATTTCAATGCGATCAATGTGAATTCACTACTCTTTACAAATATAGCATGAAACTACACAAAACTAGAAAACATCTTTCTATTGAATTACAACAAAAAATTTATTGTGACCAGTGCGACTTTATAGCGAACTCTAGAGTGAGTTTAAAAAGTCACAAAAACAGAAAGCATTCTTCAAGTGAATCGAAAGAAATATTTCAATGCAGTCTGTGTGAATACACATCTATTCATAAACAAGATTTTAAACAACATCAAAAAGCAAAGCATCTTTCTATAGAAACACGAGAAAAGTTTCAATGCAATCAATGTGAATTTGCAACTATTCATAAAAGTTATTTGGAAAATCATAAAAGTAGAAAGCATTTTAGCAAACTACAGCAGACATTGCAGTGTGATAATGACTTCAAATATGCAACTATAGATTGTTTAAATAAGCACGTATCTAACACACTTGAATTACAAAAAAAAAATCACTGCGATCAGTGTGAGTACAAAACTGCTCATAAAAACTGTCTAATAAATCACAAGAATAGACATCATTCCTCAAGTGAATTACACGTAGAATTACAATGTGAGCAGTGCAATTATGTAACAATCCGTAAAGGTGATTTGCAAAATCATATGAGAAGAAAGCATCTAAATACACAACAAAAGAGATTTCAATGCGATCAGTGCACTTACACAAGCAAATATAAACATGGCTTAAAAAATCACATTAGGAGAATGCATTATTCAAGTGAATTGCAACAAAAATTTCAATGCAATCAGTGTGAATATAAAACAATCCACAAAGATTACCTTAGAAATCATCTATCTAAACAGCATTTTCCAAGAGAATTGCAAAAAAAAATTCACTGTGATCTGTGCCCATATGTAACTACTCACAAAAAGTACTTGAGAATTCATACAAATAGTAAGCACCTTCCAAGAGAATTACAACGAAGATTTCAATGTGATCAGTGCGATTACACAACACTTTATAAACACGAGGTGAAAAGGCATAAAAAAACAAAACATCTTCCGAGCGAATTGCAACAAAAGCTTCAATGCGATCAGTGCGAGTATACAACCATCAATAAACGTCTTTTGAAAAGACATCTCAATGTAAAACATCTTTCTATTGAGGTACAACTACTAAAACACGAATGCAATCAGTGCAGCTATATCACTACTAATAAAAGCAATTTAAGGCGACATCAAGAAACCAAACATTTTTCAAGTAATCTACAGCAGTTTTAATATGGATGTTTGGTACTACTGTTTGTTTAATAATATTAATTTAATAAGAGATCTCAAAGCATTAATTTATTTATAAATCGTAAAGGTGACAATGCCTTGGCTCCAACTGACGCTGTCAGATCTCACCTACTAAATGGCATGCGTAACCGTCAGATAGCACCATTTTTGGGTACTAGCTGTTTTCAATCGATGCAAACACGACCAAGATGAGTGTCCTCACCAGCTAGTAGCAAAATAGCCAACTAGATGAATTAAAAAGATATATTGCTTTGTAAAAAGTGTAGATTACTTCTTCAAATTTTTAATAAATATTCTATTGAAAACGATTTTTAGTTTCTTTTTTTCACAGTTGGCAATAAATTGGCGGTAGTCCGAAAACGGGAAACGTTGCAAACACGGCCAATTCTGACAAGATGACTGTCCTCACCAGCTAGTAGCAAAATAGCCAACTAGATGAATTAAACAGATATATTGTTTTGTAAAAAGTGTAGATTAGTTCTTCAAACTGTTAATAAACGATTTTTATATTGTAGGCCTTCTAGTTCCTTTATTTCACAGTTGGCAATAACTTGGCGCTCGGCCGAGAACCTATTCTACCGGCTCATCTGACAAAAAGAGGAACGGGTTTTTTTTTGACAGAATTTGTAGCGCTAGCGAGTAAAGTGGTCGTGTGGACCGAAAGTCTGTAATTGGTTGAGAAATAAAGAATATTATTAGTTGTCAATGTCAAAATGTGAAATTCAAGATGGCGAACGTGGTGTGATTTAGTGGTTAGAAATGTCGGTTTTTTCTAAATGTTGTCGATCTTTAATGGTCTTTTCTTGTTATGATTTATTAGAGTCTTATTATTGCTTTTTTTGCAAATATAAGTCTAATGAAAAAATTGGCTTAAATAATCATAATTGCGGTTTTTACGACGTTTTGGAGAAGGCTCGTTTTAAGGTTAGGCGGTGTCATCGTTGTAAAGTGGGAAGTTTTTCTCTTGGATGGCGCTACTTTCACAGACAGAGCTGTAATTTCGATAGAAATTCAGTTGATAAGAACGATGAAAACTGTTTGATTACAAAACTTGAAGAAAAAGCTGGAATTAATGAATTTTTGACTACGTTTGAATGTGATCAACGCACATATACAAATAAATACGCTGCTTATATCAAAGAGCAGGTGAACTTGAGACAACCACGAGCTTTAGAAGCGTGGTTTAAATGTGATCAGTGTGACTTTAAGGCCTTGAGTGAAAGTTTGTTAAAAAAACACCTTCCATGTGGATTACAAAGAACATTCCAATGCGATCAATGTGATTACACTACTGTTTACAAACGTAACTTAAAACCACATAAAACCAGAAAACATCTTTCTAGAGAATTACAACAAAAATTTTATTGTGATCAGTGCACCTTTATAGGCAACTCTAAAGCGAGTTTAAAAAGTCATAAAGGCAGAAAGCATTATTCAAGCGAATCGCAAGAAATATTTCAATGCGATCAGTGTGAATACACAACTGTTCATAAACAAGATATTCGGCGTCATGACAAAGCAAAGCATCTTTCTAAAGAAACAAAAGAACAGGTTCAATGTAAAAACAAAAGGCAACAGAAAATTGAGTGTGATAATGACTGCAATTATACAACTGATTGTTTAAATAAGCACGTATCTAGCACATTTGATGTACAAAAAAAAATTCATTGCGACCAGTGTGAGTATAGAACTACTCGTAAAATGTATCTAATAAATCATAAAAACAGAAATCATCCTTCAAGTAAATTACAAGTAGTAAAATTGCAATGTGAGCAGTGCAAATATAAAACAATCCACAAAAGTGACTTAAAAAATCATATGAAAAGAAAGCATCTTTCTAACACACAACAAAGGTTTCAATGCGATCAGTGCAATTACACAACCATATATAAACATGGCTTAAAAGATCACATCAAAAGAAACCATCTTTCAAGTGAATTGCAACAAAAGTCACAATGCAATCTGTGCGATTATAAAACAATCCACAAAGATGATCTTAGAAATCATATATATAGACAGCATCTTTCAAGTGAATTGCGAGAAAAAATTCAGTGTGATCAGTGCCAATTTGTAACTACTCAGAAAAGGTACTTGAAAATTCATAAAAATAGAAAGCACCTTCCAGACGAATTACAACAGAAATTTTATTGCGCTCAGTGCGAATTTACAACTACCTATAAGCGTGTTTTAAATGAACATACAAATAAAAAGCATTCTTCAAGTGAATTGCAACAGAAATTTCAATGCAATAAGTGCAGATATATAACTATTTATAAAAATAACTTAAGGCTTCATGAGAAAAGAAAACATTCTTCAAGGGAATTACAACTGAAATTTCACTGTGACCACTGCAAATATACAACTATTTACAAATCTAGTTTAAAACGTCATCTAATCAACAAACACATTGTCGCCAACCCTGTAGGCATTGTCAAAAAGGAGAATGTGATAGTTGGGTTGTAAAAAAAAGAATAGGGGTAGAACTATTAAATGTCGACGCCAGATATTACGACGGGGAAAATTTCTCTTAGCTGACGTAAGAGGCTTATCTGGCCACCAGTACTTGTCATTGTAACAAAAAAAGAATATGCTATTTAATGATTTTAAATAATTGATAAAAATTGTAACAAAAGGTTACGTACCTAATTGATATATTGAACAAAAAAAGAGACTAGCGAAGAAAGGATTAAAATAAAAGAGAGCACTTTCCAAGTGAATTACAACAATTTCAAATTATATTAAAAGACTCAGGAAAAACAGTTTTTTTCAGCTAAAATACAAAAAGCATCACTGCGAATTAAGAATTTTAAATTGGACAAAGTATTGTCTTTACCTTTTTAACACATTTTTCGATTTTCTGTAATGTTATATTTTATAAAAAGGTCTTATAACACAAATAAATGCTTATAACCATGAAAAAATACCTTTTTTTGCTATTGAGGCAGGTTTAATGGTAGTACGTACCTACAAACAGTTTTTTGTACAAGAGTTTAATTGTAAGCTCATAAATCCACTAGAAAAGTGTTATAGTTTTGCTGTTTTATGCATTAAAGACACATAAAAACAAAATATACCAAGTTTTATTTGACTTATCACGTTTCTTGGTGAATTTAAATTGCTTGACTGATAATTTTGGGAGTTACATCATCTGATTTTCCTTCCCGATAAGGAATATTTCATCTAGGGATATGTTTTTCAATAAATTTAGTAATATTGTCTAAATTAGTTTTTACTTGTTGAACTATAAACTAGATGTACTTAATTGAAACACAATGCTGAGGAATTTGACATTATTTGTAAGGCTAAAGTACTTTTTGTGTAATTTAGCTAAAACTTGCATTTTGAAGTTCTTGCTTTCCCTTTTGTTGCTAATTTTCAACTCTCCACACTTTCTCTGTTTTATATTTGTACTCATTGTAGGAAAATCTATTGCCAGACTCAACCTCATAACTCTGTTTTTAGAGTTACCTAAACTTTTTTTGTTGTAGCCAATACGTTTTATGTTGGCAGTAGTTAGTTTGTACTTCACATTTTGGGAGTTTTCGCAATTGGAGTATGTTTTCTGCCTATGTGGATCTTCAAATGCCCTTTTTGATTAGATTTATAGTTGCATTCCAAGCACTGAAACCATTTTTGCCGTTCAAATGGAGTATGTTTTAATTTTTTGTGCTTTGTGAGATAACTTTTAAAGTTGGTCTTATATTCGCACTGATTGCAATTGAAGATTGTTTGCAATTCAATCGGTGTATGTTTAATGTATTTATGCGATTCTAAATGTTGTTCCATATGAGTCGTATACTGACACTTGTCGCATTTTAGAAAATTTCGCGATGCAAGCGGAATATACTTTCTGCTTATGTGAGATTTTAAATGAGCTTTCAGCTTTGACTTATACTGGCATTCTAAGCATTGAAACCATTGCCGCAATTCAAGTGGAGTATGTTTATTCTTCATATGATTTGCTAGATAACGTTTAAAATAAGTTGTATACGCACATTCACTGCAATTGAAAACGGTTTGTAATTCAATTGGAGTATGTTTACGTTTTTTATGCCATATTAGACAACTCTCAAATCTATTTTTATACTCACACTCATTGCACTTAAAAATAGTTTGCAATTCGATTGGAGTATGTTTCTGTTTCATATGATTTGTCAGATTACGTTTAAATTTAGTGCTATACTCACACTCATTGCAGTTGAGAATTTGTGGCAATCCAAGTGGAATATGATTTCCTTTATTATTATGCAGCATTAAGCTTCTCTTATATTTAGTTCTGTACTCACAATCATTACATTGAAACCATTTTCCGGATTCGTTCCAAGCATGTTTTCTTCTTTTATGTAATTTTATAGAATTGCTATTGTTAGTTCTAAAGTTACACTGATCACATTCAATACATTTTTTTGATAAACTGCCTAATTTTGCTGTGTCTATGTTGCTAGTACATTTCTTCGTATGGGAATAAAGCCACACAAGTGAGTGACTGCCCACTTTACACCGTTTACAATGCTTAAAAACAGCCCCCAAACTATCATAACCTCCAAATCCGCACTTATGACTAAACTTCTGAACTTTTTCATTTGTAGCATAATTGCATGATTCACACTCGTAAGCCAAAAGAGGAAAGTAACAAATAAAGTTTTGCGAATGAAAATGCATTTTTATGGCTGTATATTGAGCAAACAATTAATAAAATAAAGAATATCAGTGCTGCCAACAAACAACCAAGAATACACCAATCTATAGATTTTAGATTCTAAGCTGCTGCAAAAAAAATAAAAATTAATAGTGTGCCACAAGTGGCCGATCTAATAATTAAAAAGTACAGTCCAAATGATGACTTAATTATATATGCATTTCAACCATAAATTACTCCCTAGAATTTACACTTTTAAGAAAATTACTTTTTTAATGCTGCACGTTTTTAAATCTTTATTGAACCCCTTTTATGATTTCACGATGTGTGCGTAAATTTTAATAATATAAGCCGACCTAACCCAATTTATTGACATGTTTTGTTTTCCAATCCCATAGTCTCCAACCTAAGCAACCATTCAACGAATATTCCTAAATTTAAGGACTAATTTACTGTTACATAAAGTTGAATTTTAGAAGCGTGTGCTGAGAAGTTGTACTACTGCGAACTTGTAGTACTTGTCATTATCCATCATTTGGGCTGTAGATTGTTATAATGTGGTCATTATGTACGCAGATAAGAAATTTAGTGGTCTAAGCGCACTATACTTTGTCATTGACAATACCAGAAAAAGACGTAATTTAGATATTTCTTGTCCGTAACAGCCGAAATATTAACTTAAAATGAACAATTTATTACAAACTGCTTCTTAGCTTAAGCACAATAGCCGCTCAGAAGGCTAATTTTTACCAAATTTCCCCTACAATATAAATAACAAACTCACCAACTTTGTACAATTCTAAAACATCAGGAGCCGAAACTACTTGAATAGGTAATCACAAAGTCAAACTAACCCTTATTTTAGTTTAAACATCATCAAAAACTATTTAGCTAATCTTTGTACAGAAACAATGCAAGTGCTATATACTTTTTTATACTAAGTACATCAAAAAATCCTAAAGCAAACTTTTTTTTTAATCTTTTGTAATATTTTAGTAAGAATTAATTTCTTTACTGACACTCTTCACCTTGTACAAGCTTGGAGTATATGTGCATTCTGCTCATGTGAGACTTTAGATGAGCTTTTTGGTTAGATTTATACTCGCATTCCGGACATTGGAACCACTTTTGACGCTCCAATGGAGTATGTTTCAGTTTTTTATGCTTCGTTAGATAACCTTTACAATTGGTTTTATACTCGCACTGATTACAATTGAAAATAGTTTGCAATTCGATTGGAGTATGTTTTATAGACTTATGAGATTCTAGAAGTTTGTCCATATAAGTCGTATACTCACACTTGTCACATTTTAAAAGTTTCGAACATGGAATATGTTTTCTGCTTATGTGAGACATTAAATGAGCTTTTTGATTGCTTTTATACGCGCATTCAGTACATTGAAACGCTTGTTGCAGTTCTAATGGAGTGTGTTTTAGTTTCTTATGTTTTGTAAGATACATTTCCAAGTTAGTTTGAAACTCACACTCATTGCAATTGAAATTTGTTTGCAGTTCAATTGGAGTATGCTTTCGCTTTTTGTGACTTTTTAAGTTACTCTTAAAGTTACTTACATACTCACATTCATTGCACTTAAAAGTTGTTGCAATTGAAGGTTTATGTTTCTTTTTCATATGATTTGTTAGATGGCGTTTAATGTTACTTGTATACTCACACTCACTACAATTGAAAACCGTTTGTAATTCAATTGGGAGATGATTTTTTTTCATATGAATTGTCAGATAGCGTTTAATGTTGGTTTTATACGTACATTCAGTACAATTGAAAATTTTTTGCAATTCAATTGGAATGTGATTTTTTTTATTATGCATTATCAGAGTTCGTTTATATTCACTTTTGTAATCACAGTATTCACATTGGAAAAATCTTCGTAGCTCAATTGGAGTGTGTTTCAGTTTTTTATGTTTTGTGAGATGAATTTCCAAATTCGTTGTAAACTCACATGAATCGCAATTGAAATTCGATTGCAAGTCAGTTCGAACATGTTTTATTTTTTTGTGACTTGTTAAGTTACACTTGAGATTGGTTTTATACTCACACTCATCGCAGTTGAAAATAGTTTGCAATTCAATTGGAGTATGTTTATTTTTCATGTGATTTGCTAGATAACGCTTAAAGTTAGATTTATACTCACACTCACTACAGTTATAAAATTTTTGTAATTCAATTGGAGTATGTTTATGCCGCGTATGCCATCTTAGACAGCTTTCAGACCTACTTTTATACTCACACTTATTGCAGCTTAAAATAGCTTGCAATTCAAGTGGATAATGTGCTTTTTTCATATGATTTGTTAAATTTCGTTTGCAGTGAGTTCTATACTCACATTCATTGCAGGAAATATAATTTCTTTTATAATCATACAGAATTAAACCACTTTTAAATTTAGTTTTGCATTTGCAATTAATAAAACTGCCACTCGGGTTAGTTTTGAAGTTACACTGATCACATTCGCCTGATTTTCTTGATAAATTGTTTAATTTTGCTGTTGATGAACATTTTTTGTTAACACACTTCATTTTATGATAATAACGCCACAGAATCGAACAACTACCGACTTTACAGCGTCTACATCGTTTAAAAATCGTTTTGAAATTATCATAACCTCCAAATCCGCACTTGTGATTAAATTTAAGAACTTTTTCATTTGTTGTATAATTGCAAGATTCACAATTATAAGCCGGAATAGGACAATAACAAATAAAGTTCTGCGAATAAACACTCATTTCTCAAAACGTAAGCGTTATTGAAGCCGAACAGTTAATGAAATCTGACTCTAAATCTGCTGCCAACCAAGTTTGAGCAAATACAAAATATCACTAAATAATGGCCATGATTTTTTATTTACATGTTTAACAAACTGATTCAGTGATGTGTCTGTTTGACATTTCCTTACCACCGTATTGCCAGATTTATTATTTTAATATTAAAATAAGATGTTTATTCTATATAATAGGTTAATAGGTGCTTACATAAACATATATCTTGTTGACATTTTCTAATAACATTTAATTACAAATTTGGAATGCGTTCATAAATTATTTAGATCTACTCTTGCTATGACATTTTAAACGTATGTTAATTTTTTGATTAGTTCATACGTAGAAACATACGATATTATAGACAAGCCGTGTTTAAACTATGAAAAACAATTCAAGCTAAATTACACAGCAATACTAAATATAAACGCACGTTATCTTAGCACTAGTTTTTCTCTATTTGTTTATAATAAATAATTTTCTTTTGTTTGAGATTTTAAAATTGCACAGATCTCTTGATCTATAAATTTTTCATAGTCATACTCACACTTATTGCTTGTGTTGACTATACTCTCACATTCATTACAAAACAACAATCAATGTAAGTTATTTAGAATGTTTTTTGTTGTAGGAAAAACATTTTTGAGTATTTTGATTCCTTTGATCAGTTTTAGATAGTTTTTTATTCGTCAACTGAATGCATAATCTTCATATGTCGCTTCAAATTGCTTTTCCTATTAGTTCTATACTCACACTCAATGCAATTGAAAATAATCTGCAATTCAATTGGTGTGTGCTTCCTTTTCATGTGTCTTGTCAGATAACGTTTAGCGTTTGTTTCATACTCACAAGTATCGCAAGTAAAAGTAGTTTGCAATTCAATTGGAAGATGCTTGCTTTTCAAATGATACGACAAATTGCATTTTCTATGAGTAATATACTCACACCTATTGCATTTGAAAATCGGGTGCAATTCGGTTGGAGTATGAGTGAGTTTTATGTGTCTTGTTAGATAACGCTTAGCGTTTGTTTTATACTCACATAAATCGCACTGAAAAACAGTTTGCAAATCTATTGGAATATGTTTGATTTTCATATGATTTGACAAAGTGTTTTTTCTATGAGTTTTATACTCACACTCGTTGCAATGAAAAAAAGTTTGCAATTCAGGCGGAATATGTTTTACTTCCATATGATTTGCTAGGACTGATTTAAACAATGTTTTGTACTCGCACTCATTACAATGGAAAATTGTTTGAAATTCAATTGGAGTATGTTTAATTTTCATGTGTTTTGTTAGATAAAGTTTAGAGTTGGTTTTATACTCACATGCATCGCAATTGAAAATTGTTTGCATTTGAATTGGAGTATGCCTTATTCTGCTATGCCTTGTCAGATAACCTTTGAACTTTGTTTTATACTCACATTCACTGCAATGTAATATAGTTTGCAATTCAATTGGAGTATGCTTTAGTGTCTTATGATTTCTCAGAGCAGATTTGAACTTAGTATTATACTCACACTCACCGCAATTAAAAATAGTTTGTAATTCAATTGGAGTATGTTTTATTTTCTTGTGATCTCTTAAAGCCGATTTAAATCTAGTTTTATACTCACACTCATTACATTCAACTATTGTTTCTAGCTCAATTGGGGCATATTCTAAGTATTTATATATAATATTAGATTTAGATTCACTTTCATCGCAGTTGAAAATTGTCTGCAATTCAGTTCGAGTATGTTTTATTTTTATATGTCTTGTTAGAATAGATCTAAACTTAGTTTTATACTCACATTCATTACAATTGAAAATAGTTTGCAGTTCAATTGGAGTATGTTTCGTTTTTGTATGCTGTCTTAGATAACGTTTAAAACTGGTTTTATATTCACACTCATTGCAATTGTAAATAGTTTGCAATTCAATTGGAGTATGCTTTAGCTTCTTATGTTTTGTTAGATAACGTTTGACACTAGTCTTATACTCACAATCATTGCATTTAAAAATAGTTTGCAGCTCAATTGGAGTATGCTTTATATTCTTATGCTTGAGCAAATTAGATTTAAACTTTGTAGTAAACTCACACTCACTGCAATTGAAAATCGCTTGCAGTTCAATTGGAGTATGTTTCATCTTTCTATGATTTGCTACATAACTTTTATATTCACTTTTATACTCACACTCGTCGCAATTGAAAATTGTTTGTAGCTCAATTGGAGTATGTTTTTTGTAATTATGTCGTATTAAAGAACTCTTAAATTTTGTTTTGTATTCACAATCGTTGCATTGAAAGCATTTTTCTGATTCAATAGAAGCATGTCTCTTTTTTTTATGTTGTTTCAAATCACTCCTACGCTTAGCTTTAAAATAACACTGATCACATTTAATCACTTTTTTTGATAAACTCTTTAATAAATTATTCTTTTTGACACATTTTGTCCTATGATAATGAAGCCATATAGAAGAGTAACTGACCACTTTACAGCGTCCACAACGTTCAAAAACTGCCTCAACATCATCATAACCTACAAAGCCGCACTTGTGATTTGTTTTGCGAAATCTTTCATTTGTAGTATAATAATCACAGGAATCGCATTTGTAAGCCAAAATAGAAGAGTTACAAACAAATTCCTGCGAATAATCACTCATTTTTAAATCAGTCTTAAGAAACACTTAACGAATACAATATAACTCAGTGTTGCCAACCTTCTAAAGTAGAAAGTCTTATAACTTCAAAAATTTGGTTAGAATTTTTTTTTTTTATCAAAAAATAGCCTTTTTTTCTATAGTAGAAATCATTAACAATTCTGTACAAGTAGAATGTACTAATTAAAGTTAAGTTTTACTTAGGTAGACACATATGAAGCTCAAAATTAAAAGTTGTTTGCAAAACTTAGTGTTGAAAATAGCATTGCTATACATTTTTTTTCCAAAAAGAAGTACAACAAAAGCATGACAATAATTACTAAAATTAAAAAAAAAAAATAAATAATAAACAAAATTCCAGAAAACTCTTTGCACTATAAGATAATGCCAGATCACCTTTGCATGTGAATCTTCTATCATGTTACTCTATCTTTACCAGACTTGGCACTTATTGAATACGCATGGTGGTGATATATTTTTATTCAAGAAAGTTTCTACAAAACAATTAATAATCTAAAGCGCAAATTAATGCAACTCCGCGTTTGATCCAGTGTGATTGTGGCTTTGTGCTGGGAATTTCAATTGTTACCACATAGTTTGTTGAATGACCTGTTGTAGACAAAACTCCAGCTCTTGAAAGAGTTTTGTATACCGGACTCTCATAGATATTTAAAATTTTTTGATGATTTTCCTCTGGAAGAAGATAAATAGTAGGCATTTCTGTGTACAATTCTTTTGGATTTGATTCATCTAAGGCAGCTATTTTGCTGTTCCATCGTGCTCCTTCCAAAAACAGCCCATATATGCAGCAGCCATTGTCAGGACGTTGTGAGGGATCAGTGTCTAATACCTGAAAAAAAATTGATTGACCAGTTGTTGTATAAATTTGTTAACCTTTTTAGTCAAATAATGTTTGGTTTTTACTTAAACCATATTGATGTTGAAGAATATTTTAACACCATAAGCGTTTGATGTCGTTGTTCTTTTTTTTTCAGTTTATCTTATTTAAATTTTATAGTTGTTGTTTTTAATTAGTTTGTTTAACAATTATCTCTGAGTTGTATCTAGAGAAGTTGGGATAATTCTAAAGCAGCTGGCCGCACTGCTTAAACAATGCAATATAAAACGTTTTCTCGCCTATATACTTTATTAGTTTTTTTTTAAACTATGAGTAATTTTGCAGTTTTTAGTATTTTGGCAGAGCTTTTTAATTATTGACATTGGTTTCATAAAAAGCAAAGCTCTAAACATATTTTTTTCTATAATTTTCAGTCATCAAACGTTATTGAACGTTAGAATTCGAAGAAATTTCTAATTTGTCTCGCGCTTTGTTCGACTTTTATTCGATTGAAAAATATAAACCAGCTTTATTTTTATATTTTTGTATGTATGTTACATCTAGAAATTGATATTTTCATAAAAGAACGTAAAAAATCGAAAAATTAAAGTAATTTCTTCTTAAAAACAAAAATAAAATTGCAATGACACTGTAAGTAGCTCAAATAGAATACAAAGTAAGCAATATTATGTCTGGCCAGCCAATCAACGCATTTTGAGCTAGGTCAGGTGATGGTTCAACCAATATAGTAAGCAATAGCATGTCTAGACAGCCAATCAACGCACTTTAAGCTAAGCCAGGTGATGGTTCAACCAATAGAAACGCCAATCATCTTCAATCATGTAATCTACATCTTTGAAAATACACACAAGAAAAAATTTTACTACATTTTTTTTTTAATTTTTTGTTTTGCTTACTATAAGTGGTCTCTATTATCTATTTTTCTTTATATAACGAGTTTTGTTTTTTTATTTTTTGTTAGTTTCACTTTTTTTTTGTATTTGCTACCTTTTCTTTTCTCTATTATCTGATTTATTTTTCTCTCATATTCTTATTTAAAATATACTTTCATTCTTGGTTTTGTTTTGAAGTGGCACATTTTAATTATTTCTTTTTTTCTCTTTTGTTTTAATATATAATTGTTTTTTTTGCTTATGAAGGGAGCAAGGCACGTGCTTTTCTAATAAATACCCAAATATTTTTTGACAGTTATGTTTAATTTTTTTTATATTGCTAAAATATGAACTTACCTTAAATGAGAAATTAATTGTATCAATCGATACAATATATTTTCTAGCAAAATTTTGAAGAGTGGCGGTCAAAAATGCTTGAGGAAAAAAGAATCCGGATAACCAAAATGATATAGGAATACCATTTAAAATCCAATTCGTAAGGAAATTACAGCGAGCCCTCAAATCTTCCACCCATGCACCTTAATAAACAGCACAAAGGTATTACATTTTAGAATAAAAATCTTAAATCTAGTTGAATAAATATACAAAAAAAAACAAAAATTATAACATAATAGACATAACACACATAAGGCTTTACCACACCTTTTAAAGAAAAATATATATTTTTTATTAATAAACAAGAGAACTTGATGTTTTAAATTAAAAATCATTTAGTGTTACTAGCGTTCCCAACATAAAAAAAAAATTGTTTTCAAAAAAAAAATGTTTTTCATTTGTTTCACGGCGCCACAAAAAATCCTGTGAATCACACGTTCGGAAACGTTTCCAGCCTTAGTAAAAAAAATAATATCCAAATTTATAGATTTATGTTTGCTTTGACTTTATTAGTTCCTAAAATAAAATTCTTGCAAATATTTTAAAAAATTGACATCTTTCGGAAACGACGGTGTTTGAAAATATTTGAAAAAATTGTCAACGAGTCAACGTTTTGAATTTTATTAATGAAAGCCTCATCAGGACCAGAATAAGCATGGTAACTTGACGTGTGAACTTTGTCGCTGCTTAGGCTTACATTTCGGCACCAAAATGTCAATTTGGCTTTTCTTTTTTAATAAATATTTTGCTATATATTTACCTAATAGTTTTAAGGAGGGATAAGCTTTATTAGCCCATAAAAGTGGTACCAAATTACTATAAAGACTTTTTGCCATAGCTTCCAATACTTCAGACATTACAACCAGTCCCTTTATGGCTTTCAATAAATCTTGTAGAGTTTTTTGAATAGTGATTAAAAGATTATTGTAACGGATAGATTCTTGAATTAGAACTGTATTAAGCGATTCTTCATACGAGACTGGATATTTTTGGGTTATGGTTTCTAGGTCAAATAAGTTTGGAAGTTTATTAAGTATATTGTTAGCTAATGTAGCTAAAACTTCTTCTTGAGTGACAGCTGCGCCACCTATTTCTTTAGGTTGAAGGGTTAATAAAATTGATAAACAGCTATATGTTTGGGATTGAGCAAATGTAATGTCAGCATTTTGGTGCAACCCAAAAACCTCTGGATTATCATTAATTGGAAAAGTTTTGATGTAGTCTAAATAGTCATAGTAGGTAGCCTCGGGTGGTAGTTGATGGTATAACTTGTTTGCGTCAAATGTATATCGGGAGTCTACAATATCAGGATTATAGTAATCTGCTAAAATATTCATTAAACATCGCCGATCCCAATCATCTGTCACTCGACCTCCATAATTGATATTTCCAGTAGTATATGTTAAAACTTTAAAAGGTATTTCATTATACTCCCATAAAAACATTTTTAGCTGTGAGATGGAAATTTTTAAATCCCCTGCTGTAAATTCATAGGGTATATTAAAGCCCAAAGGGCCAAATTTTCGTCGTTCCAAAACAACTCCATGAAAGAAACACAACGAAAAAAGAAGCCATTTAAAAGTATAGTTTTTCTCATGTTGTCCATGTATCGTATCAATCAAATCAAATACTTGATTTGTGTACGCCTGCTTGATATTTGCTTTGATACCAGCTGGTGGTTCAATTGTTATTTTACTTCCATTTTGTAAAATAGCTGTTGGAAAATGCGGCGAAGGCGTGGAAGTGAGCCAAATTCGAAAATCTCGATGTACAACTTCTGGCGATATATTTTCAATTAAACGTTCCAGCCGCGGCATCCAACTTGGAGCTAAATGACAGTTTTGGAAAAATACCCAAAATCCAAGCTCACATCCATTTTGTAGCATTTTCTCTGCAATAGGGCCTTGCCCTTGACCCAATGATATTGACAGCATTCTTTTCGTAAATTTCATTGTTTCTGCAAACTTATACAAATCCGCAGCAGGATCCGTTCCAGCCGACAAAACAAAAATTAAAGGCGTCGCTGGATTTGAATCTTTAAAAGCAATTGCCAAATTTGCAGTTTGAGGCTCAATAAATTCATCTCCCATATAATACGAAATAAAATCTTGCATTGCGTTTATTACTTTATCAGGGCGCAAACATTTCAAAATCAGAATTTTTTGGAATTTTGTTAATTTTTCTTCTGGAAATTTCTCTTTATGAGGCTCTACCGATTCGAAAATTTTCCTATAATAGATTTTGTTTTGTGGAAAATTTGCAACAATTTCAGCAAAATTCGGTAAAATTTCCAAGGCGGAAATTTCCTTCCAAGATTTGTTCGATAGCCATTCTGGTGCTGGATTCATAAGTTCCTCCTGCTTTAAAATAAATTTTAGAAAAATATTTTATTTATTAGAATTCTACCAAAGATTTGGATCCACCGGCTAAGAAATAGTGCCATTCTTGTCCATCTATTTGCCCTTCGTCCATCAATATTCTAACAGACATCAGAAAAGCAAATAACAACTTATGTTTCTCAAACAAACTCCTACACACATTACAATACAAGCTAAATGTGAAGTAATCATTAATTATCTGAACTCGCTGAACGATGTTTTCTGTAATAAATAAATATCTTAATCAAAATAATGTCACAGTATGACAGAAAATAAATAATAATAATAATACTTACCATTTCGTAGCGTCTCAGCCATACTTAATGTAAATATTTTTATGAACCATTCCAATGAGTATTGATACATTGGATCGACATTTGATAGATCAGATAAGCAAAAAAATAATATCTGTGCCCTATTTGCAACTGGAATATATTGAGCTCGTGTGTGATCTATATCGATTTGTGTTATTTCAGCTGACACCACTTTATTCTAAAATATTTTGACCTCTTATAAATAGAAATCTAGCGACAATCTTCCGCCAACAGTTTTCTTCTAATAGCTCATAATTCAATATGATTTAGTATGTATAGTAGAACAAAAGGAATAAGGTTGCAAAAGCTAATATCCCACTCAAAAGACTATAAATCTCTCCAAAATGTAATTTTTAAACTTTATAATTTTATTATAGTACGGTCTATGTGGCGTTGCATCTCAGACGGTTCGGTTGCATTTAAAAACGGCTATCGTGGCTCTCCTTGAAAAGTGGCAAAGATGTAAAGGGAACTGAAACCCGTTAACCGCTATGGTTATGCTCCTGTCAGTGCCTAGAAAAAAGTTGTGGTTCTTTCTTTTGCTTACGCATTATTTTGATTTGATTAAGACCTAGCGACACTGCCGACGTTGCTCCCGAGCTAGGTACCGAAACTGTGAGAACACGATGCTAAAGAAAAAGAGTGAAGATTGAGTCAATCGAGTCTATCGAGTAGTTGTCAAAGTCCAATGGACCTGGTGATGTCTCTCACTAGTAGTTCGAAAAGAGATTTGACTACAGGCAAGACGAATCGGACATTTAAAAGACTCCTTTTCTATTGGTTAAAGCAATGTCCCGTTTACACACCACAATTTATAAAACAGCGGTGTCAATAATGTCAGCAGAACTTGTCAATTTATTCAAACCTCACTTTTGCCTGTCAAACAAAGTTTTTCGGTGTTTTGTTTGGAGCGCAAAGCTTGGTTTGCATGACAACTAATATCACATTTTCCTTCACTATTGTTACCTTTCAGAGATTCCGGTACTTGTTTGAAGTTATGTAAACATAAATAATTTATTGACACTGACACTATTGACAGTTAAATTGGGATCTGCCTCTAGAGTATAATAATTGTAGAAAATAACCATTCTGACACATTTATTATAGAGAAACAATTAACTGTTAATAATTGTTAAAATTCATCAAAACGTAAGATTAAAAGAAATAAGTCTTCTAACCACTTGTTTATGTCTTTCCTACCAAAATTTAGCCACTGCTACAAAACAGTTTTAGAAATTTTTATAATTAATACCACTAAAACGCGTTGGCTTTGCAATCAGGTTTTGACTTACGGTCATCTTTAGTACTAAATCATTTTGATATATAAGCTACTATGAAATGTTTGCCGATATTTGTCAGCAGCTCATAGATTGCTATTTCACTAACAATTCAAAATAATTATTCTATTTTGTATAGCCTATCTAAGAATAGCATCTTTATGGCCCGATTTCAACTCTAAAGTTGCGTTTTACTCAATTTTCGTAAGTCACACAATTTTGCCTATGTTCATATCGGAAGTACGTCTGCCCCGAAAAATATGCGAATTAAAGTAGCAATGTCAAGAGTAACCAATCAGAAGCTCAAGAAAGATGAGTTGCGGTTTCCACGCCACGCCTCTCTAGCTCTCATGTGGTTAGTAGGCCTATAGTGCATAAATGCCATTCACGCAACTTTTATGCGCATCACGTAACATATCTGTCAATTTGTTATTTGAAATCATCTAGTAAAATAGCAATGAGAGGTAAGATATAAATGATGCAAAAAAAGTAAAGGTTAGAAGCAATTTAGTGCCAATTTGTTGCTAATGAATCAAAGAATAATCTATATATATAAAAGAAAGTCTGTTAGTTACTCCACTTATAACTCAAGAACGGCTTTACCGATATGGTTGAAAATTGGTGAGGTGGTAGCTTAGAGCCAGGAGAATGCTATAGGATACTTTTTATCCAGAAACCACCCTCTAAAAGAAGGGTTAAATCAAAATTAGAATTGCGATGTCGGAAACGTTCGGTGAGGCTCGGCAAATTACCGTTCCAAATAAATCGATTCACTCCCCCACCACCAACCAAAGTCGGACCGTGCGTTTACATGTAAAGCCGGCCACTGACGATCCAACGCGCCAACGTCACAGTACGACTGTGGCGTTGTATCTTGGATCGTCAGTGGCCGTCTTTAATCGTCTTCCATGAGACAACTTCCCATATAACAACTTTGGGTAAAAGTTTGTATGGAAAATTATGATGACTGGATTTGAATGAAAAGAATAGAATACTTTTTATTAACAAAGAGATAAAAAGAGGTGGGATAGGAACAAAAATTGACAAGTACCAATATTAGTATGATTTTCAAAAATTTTGGATTGTTTATTTTAAAAATAATATCTATGTTTAAATCCGAAATTTTAGAAGTAAAATATTATCATTCCTTGATAGGGCGGAAAGAGGGCAAAATGTCTAAAGATTGATGTCGTTTTCATAATTTTTCCCATAAATTGCCTAAGTTCTCAAAAAAAAAATAAATAGGTATGTTTCCTGCTTTCTAAAAAATTACTCTTAGGAGGATGAAAAGAGAGTGTTCTAGGGATAAAAATGTAAGAAAACGATATGGGTATTTTCGAGGAATTTCAGGTCGTTGATTTTGAAAATGATATTTAAGTTAAAGAGGGTTGTAAAATGAATGTGATAAAGGTAATAAATGTGAATAATTAATTTGGGTATCATTTTTATAGTTTTTGGGGTCTATATCTATTTATGACCGATTTGGCTGAAAATTGGTGGAGTGGTTGTTTAGAACCAGTAGCCTAACAAAGAATATTTTTTATCCCATTCCGTGTGACGTGACATACAATATAAAACGTAAACGCATCTGACGTATAATAACAAAACAAATGACAAAAAAAACAAAAAATAAAATAACAAAACTAAGGCGGAACAAAGTTCGCCGGGCCAGCTAGTTTTCATATAAAATGAGTTTACGTTTCTCAGGACAAAAAATTAAAAAGAGAGGTGTTCTTTTTAGACCCTTAAAAGAGGTCAACATGAACCAGTTTCACTCTTGAGAGCAAATGGTAACTACAGTTAACGTCTTTGGCCAAATTTTGTGATCTCAAAAGTTGCACCAAGCAGAAGACAAATGGAAGCGGCCAAAATGAGGCACACTCAAAACGGCAAATAACATTAAAACTTGTAACCGTGAAGTTACACAAGGGGAAAAGGAGAGAAGGGAATAAAGGGAATGGGAAAACTCGAGGACAGGCTAATCTCGGCTAGCTTTACCTTGTTCAAAATTGCCCGGTAGTTCAGCCGTAGAGGCGTGAATCTAGGAACACAGGTGGTGGATGGCGCCACTCAACCTAAGCTCAGACAATAGCCGAAATTAGCCTCCCTTTAGCCTTTTAGGGGTCAAGACCTGCAGGCTAAACAAAAGCTCAAGAAAAATAATATTAATATATTGAATAAATAAAAAGAAAATACAACAAATAAAAAAAACTAACTGATAGCAATAAGTGATATTGGCCTCAAAATGAAATAAAATAAAAAAAAGATAAATCCAGAATGTTCAAATAATTAATTAGTTCTAAATAATTCAAATAAAATTTTATCACAATTTTAACACAACTTGACAGGACTCGATGCAGTCTGAGTTAGACAAGAGAATTTCCTTGAAGTTAACTCAAGCACCCCTTACAGATTGTCCTGATTACCACAAACAATAAAGGCAATAGTTTGATGAAACAAAATATAATAAAAAGAAGGTTTTCTTCACTTTAAAGGTGTCGTTCAAAGGCTTACTAACATTCACACATTCATTCTACCTTTCATAGACCTTGAACTAACCTTATCTGCTGTTTCCGTTGGAGATGGTTGCAGTGGTTTACTCCTCGGAAGCTCGATGGTAAATAGCAGGATAACAGGAGGAAAAGAGATCGAGTGCCGCAATTGAGTCGTCTCTCGACTTGACCCTAGACTTGCCCTACATGACCCGCGAAGTAAAACCGTTAGTGGTGGAATTAATGAGACTGTTTAACTTACCCCTTCTAACGTCACGTAATCGCGAAAATGGTAAAGTCGTTATCAAAACGTGGCTTCAAAGCCGTACCAATTTTCTTGTCAAAAAAAGTCGTGATCACACGTAATATCCACTACCGGGTTTATTTGACTCACTACTTTGGCGTAGAAGGGTACACTAACACTACGTACGGTGGCGGACTTAAAGTGAAACAAGGACGCTATCACCACTCCTATATATAGAGTCGGTATCTTTCCCGCTTAAAATCTGGTAAATTCTGCTTTACTATCGGATTATTCTTTTCCTATCCGTTAAAAACTACCTGGGTTTTTTTTCTGGCCAATAAAAAAAAGTTAGCTTGCTTTACTTTATATACAGAGTGTTCAGAAAAGACAGTTACTCGAAAGACGTAAATTGTCTTAAAGGCGTCGGGTCTTCGCAGTTCTAGACTAAATCGATGACAGCAAATTCGATAGTGCACAACCTAGCGTCATGCAATGAGTAGTTTACCGCAAAATGGCAAGAAGGCGCTTATTTATCGTAATTTTCGGCGTGTGCCGCAATTCAACCGTTACAAACTCGCTATTTTTCGTTCAAGATGAAAAACAAAAACTGTTGCGCGTAGACGCAATGCGTACTTGAACTCAAATTGCAGCTTGTTGATTTGTGTTAACGTAACTATGAGATGAAATCGGGTCATTAGACTGTTACCTTAATATCGTCGCTTTTAACTTTTGATGATTCTAATGTAATAATAAAATCCAAATCATTTAAAGGCGATCCCTCTAATGAACTGAGTTTGTACAAAATGCGATCTTGTATTTCTTTTAGCTCTTGTTTCATTTGAGCACTGCTGACAACAATTTCACTTCGCTGCTCTTCCAAATCAGGTCTTTCTTGCATTACCACTAATGCTAGTAATTGATCTTGTAGTCCACTTGGCACTAAAGTGAAATTTACTATCAGTACTTTGATTGAAACTTCAGGAGTATAATGTGGATTTGATAATTTTGTTGTCATAAATAGACGAAAATTGTCATCGTATGGTACAACAACGTCTCCAACTTTCAACATCCAATTTCCTGCTTGCTTAAATTTCTGTCGTAATAGAATCGGATCAAGAGCAGGATGTAAATATGTATCAATACCTTCAATCAGTACTGGTTTACCAAAACGTACTGAAGATTCTAAATGTCTCAATAGTTCTTTATCTGTCATTTTACAAATCGATAATCCAGTCGATTTTTCCATATTCTTAATCCATTTATTTGCTTGACCTTGTGGATCTATAAATAAAGGCCAACGTTTTGAATTCAAAACAAAAACAGCGTTTTCTGTTGAAAAGTAATCACGTGGTAAGCCATTCAAATGCCAAATTCTAATTTGAGCTGGCTCGGCTAGAATTGAAACTGGACTCGAATCGGCTGAGCATTGTATATTGTTTTCTTGTACAATTTTGATCCATTCTGATAAAAGACCGCGACGATATTTATCAGTAAATGGACTGAGATAAGCTACAGCTCCAGCACTCAATAATATATCACCAGTAATAGTAGTACTATTTCTTTCAACTGTTGATATAGTATTCAACCAGCGTACGCGTTCATCAGACAAACCATTGATCAATCTCACTGCTCGACTCATTCTTTCTTGACATATTTGAATATTTTTCTCTTTTTCTTCTTTGAACTTGATTTTCTCATTTAACTTTTCTTGCAATGTACACAAATTATCAGCTACAATTTGCAATTTTTTTCTAGCATCTGCTAAAATCGCTTCTGTTTTTTCTAATTCCATTCTTGCAATTGCCAAAGTTGCTTTTTTTGGCGCAATTCTTTGATTTACAAAAAAATATTTGTACATAGCATGAACCCACATGCAAAGCGATTTGCAAGCTTTTGATACTTTTGCTACTTTTCCTGGTTGAAACTGCGGATTTGTTATATATGGTTTAAGTTTATCAATCATTTCTTGAGTGATTGAATCTTTATCAAACTTAAGAAGAGATGAGAGGAATTCACTTGAATCAGCAAGCATATTTCGACCAGGTTCCCAATAATCTATAATTTTCTCACCGGGCATATTACCTGGAATTTTTCGTGGCTTAATTCCTTTAACAATACAAATTGTTTCAATAACAAATACAACTCCAGCAGGAGGTCGCTTCATTGAACGCACTTCAGAAATATCATTTTTATTCAATGTTTTCAAGCTAGACTCTGCAGCTAGTAGATCTGGCATTGCTTCGTCTAAATCACGTTGCGCATCTTCTGCTATAGTTTGCGTTTCTAGTGCTTTTATAGCAGCCAAAATTTCTTCTTTTTCTACTATAGCTTTTGTTTCTTCAGCCACCAACTGATCTTTTCCAATCTCATCAATCATTGTTTCGGCTTCTTCGGCTGCTTCTAGAAGAGCCGGTCTCATTTCTTCTAAACTAATTTGCAAGATTTTTACCTCTTCTGCTGTGTTTTGTAGTTTTTCCAAACCTTAAAATTATTTATAAATTAGTTTTCGTCTCCTAATCGGCCGGCAACAGACTCTTGCTGGCCTAGGTCGAGCAATGAATATTATGCGCAATTCTTGCGTTGGCGCTATTTGCTGTCATTATTAATTGTCAGACATTTAAAACATAACCTATAGTCTCATAATTTCTTCGCTTTTAAAATAAAGTAGCATGAAATAGTATAATAATACACGCTGTAAAAACTTGTAAAAAGTAGAAACAATAAAGTGTACTAATTTTTTTTTTAGTATAATAATAAATAATACTATTACGATTAGATTCTTTAGAAGCCTTTCTTCTTCAGAGAAACATTATCTACAAGAGTCGCTAGATAATGAATTATGCGAACAAAGTAGCTGTTATATCAAGAAACAAAACAAAACTATAGTATTTTCAAATTATCACACGCTCCAGTCTGTTTAGCCAGCCAATCAGGGCACGTTCTGTTAAGTCATGTGATAGTTTAACTAATAGAAACTCAGAAAAACATGTGACTCTCTGTGTTTATATCCACGTTGCCTTTAACTTAAAAATATTATACACGAAGTAATGTGACAACTAATGAATAATGCATCGAAGATGGTTTTGCACCTAAACCAAGAAAAGTGTAAAATAATAAACCTATAAGACTCTTAGCCTATACAAAACCGTTTAGAAACCAACTATATTCTATGCCATTCTATTGGTTAAAGCAATGTTCTGTTTATACAACACAAGTGTCGGCCAGACTTATCAATTTAATTCTAACCTCATTTTCGACTGTCAAACAGGATTTTTTCTCAAGAGCGTAAAAATCTTGTTTTGTTTAAAACGCAAAGGTATTACCTGTATATAATCTGCCAACTCCTTCATTTAAACTATTTCGTTTCTGAAGCATTAAACCAGTAAATGTTCTAAGAAGTTCAAGATAAGAAGTCGGTGTAACATAGTTATGCCTCGAAAGTTCTTGCTTGTATAGAATGCTGGCGTTTACCACACTTGCATGCATAAATTGACAAGTTAAAACAATTCCTTGTATTATCTCTTCTTTTAGATCTAGTACAGATAAATCGTCGAGAAATTGAAGAGCTACAGACTGAAACAACAAAATTTACGTTATAAATAAATTTCAAAAAAGTAATTTTTCACTTGAAGAGCAGAATCAGGCCATTCGCTAAACCAATCTATCGTACAGCAGTTCACAAGAGCGGGAAATTGCCGCAGCCGAGTTCGAAAAATATCTCCAATTGGACTAAAAGTAATTAAAAAAAAATTACAAAATGAGGTTTGCAACTTCTACATTTTAGGAGATAGAAATACTTCTTAAAACAAAATTATAAAAGCAATTTTTCTGATTGAAGATCTTTTATTTCCTTCCAAAAGTCAGCCATTCAAATGGCATCTTTTTACGTTTTTTTAGAGTTCTGGCGTCTTTGTTTTATTTTTTTTTCTCTACTTGTATTTTTTACTCTTGAACACATCTCTAAGCATTGCACTTTTGTCTCTTTGATGATGTTTATCATTTCATTTTTGTTTATTCATGCGTTGGACTCTTTTGTGTCGTTAGTTATCTTTTGTAGCCATTATATATATACGTTGAACAGAAATACGGACATTAACAAAACTCGCCAAAGAAAACCATTTTTATATCTAAATATTTTGTTCAAATCATTTTTTTTACAAGCTTTTTGTCTATGGCCGAAGAATACACGAGCCATATATTTCATGCATCAACAATACGCGTATTAGCGTCTTTACTAAACTAACTAAATTTGGTTGTTTTTGTTATCAGAATTGTATCTTTAACAATTCATTTAAAAAAAAATTTGTCAAACAAAAGCTTTTAAATTGAATTTTATAAATCAAATGACTTGCTGCTGTTACCAACCGATAGCAACAACATTTCTTTATGTTGAAATATTTTTTAAAAGTTAGAGCGTTTTTTTTTTTGGAAGATTGAGACAAAGAATGAGAAAATATCAGTAATATAATTAAATCACCTCATTGTTATAACTGTGTGTAGATTTGTTTTAACACATTTCTGATACGCTGAAAATAAATTTGATTTTGTAGCTACCAAGCCTTGTTCCTGGAGTACCCCCTTCATTTCCTGGTATATTTTATCAAGTTCTTCAATTTGATAGATATTTGGTACATCTCCCGAATTTAAAATATTATTTAAATCTTCTAAAAATGATTCTAATTTAATCTGTAATAAAATATTTTTTTGGAAAATAATGACAAATTGTAAATTAATATAAGAGTACTTGTGTGTCGGAGAAAAGAAACACAGTTTCTCGTTTGTATAGGCCAGCTTTCAACATCACACTTTTGATGTCATCTCGCCATTCGTTCAAACCATATGTTTTATTTATTTCAATTTGTGTACAAATAAATTCAGCCATATATGTTGCCAAACGCGTCAAACTTTGACGACCTTTAAAAGTTCAGAAATATATTAGAAAATTTGTAACAATTTATTGGGAATCAAAGGTTCGAGAATTTATCTAGTCAATTCCAGACTAAGCAGCGATAAAGCCAGCGACGAGTGTCTTGAATCGATATAAATGTTCAAAATGTTATTGTGGGCTTATTGTAATTATGTCAATTATAATTATAAGAATGTAAACCTATTTCAGTACTGACACGAATAAATTATCCCGGCGCCTCCACCATTTTTCTTATGGAAGTACTATGCTAGGGTTTTTGTTGTTAAAATAATTACTATTATTAAATTAGAATTATCTTAGAAACTTAAAATTAGATATTTTGCTCCAAAAATAAAAAAATAATAATTTAGATAAATTCTTACCAGATCCTCCAACTCCCAATAACAGTGCATTCCCTAGTGGCTGACGAATAATTCTTGAAATTCGACATATGTGCGATATAGCATCTGAGAAAAGAACAAGTTTCATTGGACATGTACTCTGATCATTATATTCGTTAAGATAATGTTCAAGCACTTGGTTTAACTAAAAAATAACCATATTATATGACTGTCAAAATTTTAAAAAAATTGCAATTAATAAAATGTTTTTAATAGTGTTTTTAACAATAAAGTCAAAGCAAATTCATTCAAAACAAGATTCAATTTGTAGACTCAGACATGTTAGAACTTCTCAGTAAGGCTCAATTTCTTGATTGAATAAATTTTGACACTAAATTGACAAATAGGTCTTAATGGGGCACTCTCTATCAGTGGCCAATTTAACAGAAAATTGCACTTCATACTGTTAGACCAATCATATTTTAATATTTTTGACCAATCAGAATTGAGTTATCGAAAATTCACACCAACCACACGCTGATTTCTAGAAATCACCACGTGATTGGTGTGAATAAATATTCGGATCCTATAGAAGGCACCATTGGTGTTGCCATTCTTTTATTTCTCCGATAGACTTAATCGAGAATCTAGTCCCAGGAACCGACGAATTCATACTCATCTAAATCGTCTCTCGTCTTAGACTCGTGTCAGCTTTCATTATCAAAATTTTATAATTATTAGGAATTAAGAGTACTCATTACCCATAATTTAAGTATACAGATCAATTGAAAACATTTTCTTGTTTCTACGGTTAGGGCTTACTTTTTCGTGATCAGTAATTTGACGGTACTGCCGAATATCCGTATTCGTATCCATAAAATCACCATAAAGAAGTACCTCATTTCCTAAAATCTCAAAAGGTGCTACAGAAAAATCATTTTCAATCATCTGATATAGTAAGTTTGAGAACCAGCTGCGATCTTCATCATTAATTAGACGATCTTGAAAAACTCTACTACTTTCATGGTACCACAGCCGAACTAGCATTGCTATATTTTCAATTTTTTCCGGATTAAACATAAGAACGCCTTGAAAAACTTTACTAAGATCACGTAAATTGAAAGTATAGTGAGTTTTTGTCGGTGTTGGAAGAAGTTCTTGTGATATAGTATTAAATACTTTCAGTGTAGCATCTAGAATAGGATCAAACAGATGGTTCAAGTTCCCATCTTTAGGTATGCGTTCCATCCAAAATTTTAAAATTGTACCAAAAATTGTACGCTAAAATGCCTACACTGTATAATTGGGCATATTTATTAAAAGTGTGTACCTTGCTAGAATTGTTCATTTCATTAAAGACAATATAGTGGAAATGTCTTAACAGACGCGGTGTTACTGGATTTCGACCTCCTTCGGGTGGACCCATGGCCACACAAAAGTTGGTATCAATAATGTGACGAAATTCTCCAATCATTCTTCGGTCGTACCAACCTTATTAAAATAATACATATAAAAGTAGTAACAATCATAACTTCAGTAAAGCCAATTATTAGTCTTAAGGATTTTAAAGTTAACGAATACACTACTTTATTTCTTAGATTAACAGTGCATTGTCTTGACACAGCGCGCATATTGCCGTTATATTAATGTGCGGATTGAACCTTCGGAGTTCATAGTAAATCGGCTGGTTGCAAATTTTTGACAACATGGGTCAGTAAGCAACTTTTCTAGTGCTAGCAGACAACAAACGGTGCATCCAGATGACAATATTGACCGGATACAGAAAATTATTCTGAAAGATGAAAAAACATCAACCAGAAAGTTGGTTTCTCACGATAGTCGCTGCAGAAAATTTTGTCAGCTTAAATTCGACAAATTATTAGCAACGACCTGATTATGCAATTTATTTTCGGTAAAAAACAAAAAAAACTCATGAATTTATCGTAAGCCACGTAAGTCCATTTCTAATTAAATGGATTTGTTAATAGGCAAAACCGCAAGATATGAGAGAATATAAGAGTCTCTAAGTGTACTGTTTGCTGTTTGGTGCGTCGAAAATGATAATAAGTCTATATTTTTTTCGAAAATAAACACGGTGTTGCCGTTTCCATCATTGCTGTTCAGATACTATTGAAAAAAGTCTTAAGACCAGCCGTGTAAAACCGTCCGCAAGTATGATTCTAGCAGGATGGAGCTACAGCGCATACTACGGCGGACACAATGGCGTTCTATTAATTTATGTGTTTCACAACAATATTGTTGCTGTATCACATACCTCCAAAATCCATAAATTGCCGAATTAGTTCTATTGGTGGTTGAGCTCCATAAACTTCTAGAGCTGGCATATTAAAATCGTCTATGAAAAACATTTGACGTTTTAATATTGGAGGTCCAAAAACGCCTTTTCGTCGTCTGTCCAATTTGGAATCAAGCAAATCCTAATAAATAATAAACAAACAATAGTATAATTTTGAAGGAGAGTATGGAATAGGGATGACAATGTTTGACAGTCTGGTAAAAAGTGTAATGATGTATGAAGCCAAAATTTGGAAAAGAAATACAAAAAGTGCAAGAAAAGTATGTAAGATCTATGTTAGGTCTAAGTAGAGAGACTCCAAGATAAATAGTAAAAAAGGAAAAAAAAGAGAAAAAAATAAAGAATAGAGACAGGAAAAAGAAGCGCAAAGTTTTAAGTTAGAATGAAAGATAGAAAAGGGTGCGAGATATTAAAAAAAAGTTGAAAAGTGTTTAGTAGAAAATTAGATAAAAGAATAGAAAAAGAAAGATATTACAAAAGAAAAGAGTTTAGCGTAAAGGAGATTGAGAAACAAAGAGAAGCGAGTCAAGGGGTGCATGGAGAATTGAAAGACAGAGACATAGACAAGCAAGAAAGGAGGAGAGAAATTATAGAGAGCAGGTATAATAATGAATACATGATATGTAAAGAGAGAAAACAAGAAACAGCAAAATATGATAGCAAGATCATCTAGATGGATTAAATCAGACGGTAAACGAGGAATGAATAAAAAAGAAAGATGATGGAGAGAGAAAAAATAAAAAAAAGATAAGAAAGAAAGTATATAAAATGAAAAAGAAAGACAAATGCTAATTAAAAAGAATAGTAAAAGAGAGATAAAAACAAACGAAAAGAAAAAAAATAGGAAACAGAAAGATGAAAATACCTGCGTTTGATTGGCGGTTGTTCTAGCCGAAAAACTTAAAAAATCGCAAATAAATTTTTTCGGCATCGTTCGACTTAACTTTCCTATAACAGTAAGTGTTTTTCCTGTACCAGTTGGACCAACACAAAGTACATTATCTAAATTATTTAAGACAATATCTAAAATTTTAGAATTTCGAACGCTGTCTATAGTCGGTATTTCTATATCAGAATATGGCATATCTATGGTTATTTTAAAATCATCTATATTTTCTATCCAGCTAAGCCATTGAGGCAAAGCTGCCTGTCCATCTGCTGTAGGATTAGTAAAGCCACCATCATGCAGAAAAACATCATAAACTGAATCTGTATCAGGAAATTGTATAGAATTTTGATCATCATTAATCATTCTATCTCGCATCCATTTATCAAAATATTTGCGACTTTTACTATCACAAGTACAACCAATGCTCCATATTGTAGAAAATATAACCCAAAGTGCCAATAAATTAGCTATTAAAATACAGTTTTATTATAGTATTTTTAAGTTAAAGACGAAGTGGAGGTTAACAATATCACGCGCTTAGCTTGTGCAGCCAGCCAATCAGTGCACATTGTTTTAAGTCATGTAATGGTTCAACCAATAGAAACATAAATGATCGCCAATCTCTGTTCACACCCACTTCGGCTTTAACTTGAAAATACTATAGTAATATTTTAGACAAAGTGGAGGTTAACAATATCACGCGCTTAGCTTGTGCAGCCAGCCAATTGTTAAGTCATGTAATGGTTCAACCAATAGAAACTTCAATAATCTCTAATTTTTGTTCACACCCACTTCGGCTTCAAATTGAAAATACTATAGTAATATTTTCTATAAAAAATACTGTACGTATTAAAGCCAAAAATGATGGTCCAGGCGGTGGTTTATTGTCTTTACCAGTAAGTGGTATCAGCCAAAAATCCATCAAACGTAAAAATTTACTAATTAAAGCAAAATCTATAGATGTTAAAACTTCTTTGAGTTTAGTTCGTACTAGTTCTATGGCTGGAATGGCGTAATATTTGATGAGTTTTTGCAATTTATCAGCATATTGAACTGCCAACTACATAATGGTTATTACATATTATTTTCAAGTTAAAGACGAAGTGGAGGTAAATAATATCACATGTCTAGCCAGCCAATCAGCGCACTTTCTGCTAGGCCATGTGATGGTTCAACCAATAATCTCCAAGCACGCGTTCTATCTTGTTTACATCCACTTCGCCTAGTTTAGTATATAATTACGTTTGGTAGACGTTTAATCCAACAATTAATAAAAGGTTCAAATCCTAAAACACTTGGCTCAAGATACACCATACCACATCTTGAGACAGTTGCAGGTGAAGCTACAGCTAAATCGGCTACTTCAAACATCATTGTCATTGTATCTCTTAATTTAATAATCTCTCCACTACTTAAACACAACTTTTTGTTATCATCCAGAACTGTATTCATATTTTCAATCCAGACAGCATCAACTGGTCCATCAAAAATATACCAACGTTTGTGCTTGTTTTCTTCCGAAACTCCCAATCGGATCAAATGCGGTAAAATACCGTCCGTCCTAGATTACACAATATATCAAATGGAATAACGTTATATAGTAAGTACAAAATCTAATAGAACTCGCTTTTACCCTTCAGACAGGCGGCGCAAGTTGGTAGATCTATATAAAAACTGTAAATGTTTGTAATAAACAAATTTGAATCACTATTACAATTGAATCAGTCAATATTACTATAAACCGAGTCAGTAATTGACCCATTACCTACCATGGCAAAACTACTATTTTTGTACATCAAAAACTAGTTCGAGTTAGTAAAATCATTCTTGTGACAGAAATAAAGCATTTTCTGCTTTAGTATGTAATATACTATTACCATTCATGAGTTTGTAGATCAAATTCCCCATATAATTGTCCCATAGTTATCGATTTCGGATTCATTACGTAGCTGTGAACAGGATAAAAAGGATAGCCGCTTGGTTGTGGCTTGCTTTCGAGTGAAATCATTGCTGTTTTTAGAACTTCATAACACTGAAAATTAGTTAATTTTATCAAAATTATTTTAGTCTAAAATAGAGTGCTTTCAAGCAAATCATAAGCGCTGGAGAGGCGTAGCCTGAGAGCGCTTTTCAAAGCTTCTGATTGGTTAATTTGAATTTACTCTTTGATTTGCTAAATTAGTTTGTGTTTGCTTGGAAGCGCTCTAGTGTTAAACAAAAATTAGAAACTTTCTAACACAATTATTCTGATACATAAAACAAAATTTCTTATTTACACATTAAAATCATTGTTTTATTGGCTCTAGTGAGCACAACATTTTGAAAAAATATCATAAAACTTTTGGCAAAAGTAGATGTTTTCTAAGATTTTATGGTTGTGAGTTTATAACTAGGCTAAAAGAGCTTGAAGCAACTGTGGTAAACCTAAAAAAAACAAATTAAAGATTGATTCTTATAATATATGCTTCGGCTATTGGCAAGGCGAATCAAGCATCTTTGAAAACACCGCATTTCTATTGGTTAAAGCAATGTCCCGTTTACACAACACAATTTTATGAAACAGCAGTGTCGGCAAGACTTAACAATTTATTCCAACCACACTTTTGTTTGTCAAACAAGATTTTTCCACTAATCCCGTCTGGTTTAGAGCTCATAGTTTGGTTTTCATGGTAATTAATGTCACGTGGTGATTGTAAACATAAACAGTTTATTGACACTATTGACAGTTAAATTGACAGCAGCTTCCTAAATAGGTCCTAAAAAAGCACCGAAAATCCTGCGAGATTTAACAAAGTTGCTATATTGTATGTAGGATTTTTTGCGTCAACCTCTACCGAAAAAATAGAGTATTATAGTGTTCTGCAAGAGTTTGCAGCATATTATTATTCTCTAAGTGGTTATTGTGACCTTTTGATAGATTTAATATTAATAATAATCAACAGTTTTTATTAACAAAATTGCAAAAAAAAAAACTTATTATTAGCTGCACAAGTTCATAAAAAAGCTATCTGATCGTGAAAATCAAAATAAAAATCCGCCCAGCCGTCTTAGAGATTAACCGGAATGAATACCAAAAAAAAAAACAAGAAAAATTTTGGTGGCAATAAAAAAACTTATATAACTTTAGCATTTTCAAGTTAAAGACAGTTAAAAAAGTGCTGTACCTGTCTGGGCAGCCAATCAACGCACTCTGTGCTAAATCATCTGATGGTTCAACCAATAGAGTCTCAAATCGCGTCTCTCTTTATTCACATCCACTTCGCGTTTAACTTAAAAATACAATAAATATATAAACTTTTTCAGCTATATTGTTGACATTTGTCACAATTAACCTTTAAATTGGAGGTAATTTAGAATTCTTAACCGATTAAATTGTAAAAATTAAATTTCTTTTTCAGAAGCGCTCCAGGTCACGCCTCTCGAAGGTTTATGTTTGTTTGGAAGCACTGTATATTATTTCTCTAAATACTTGTAATTATTGTCTATTCTATTCACACAGTTTTACCACTTGCCAAAAAGTTTGTTTAATAGATTTCGAAAGCTCTTTCGACTACGAAGTGGTCGTCATCTATAACTAGTTAAGTTCATATCGTGCGAGATCTATTAAGCAATCTTTTTGGCAAGTGGTAAAACTGTGTGATTAGCTTGTTGTGCCAAGATTCCAAACCAATCTAGATCTTGTTAAATAAGGTTTAGTGATTTTCAATTTGTAACTATTATATAAAAATAATGTTTGAACAAATTAAATGGCAGAATTGTATCATCTTGGGTAATTCGTAAGAACATTTTTAAAATAAAGCGACGCGTATAACGCTTGCGTGTTTCTGTTGATACAGCATCGGAAAGTTAAAGAGCGTCAGTAAGCGTCGCGACGTCCAACAGTCTTAACAAAGACTACTACTTATGCGGCATTTAACTCAATTTTTCGTAAATGATTCTAGTTTTTTCAATAATACCGATTATGATCCTGGAGGATTCTATAACGATTATAATAGCGGACCAATGTGCGATTCTTTTCATAGCTATTTGAGAATTCTACATACTTATTACATTCCATTTATAATAGTATTTGGTTTCGTTGGCAATTTTCTTTCGTGTATCGTCTTTTTGAGCACTCATTTAAAAATGCGCAGCTCAAGCTATTATTTGGCCGCATTAGCCGTTGCTGATTTTGGATTTTTGAGTGTGGTATTTGTTGTTCATTGTAGTTTCAATAATGTTTTTGACATTTTCAATACGGATGGTTGGTGTCAATTTTTTGTATATTTAAGTTCGGTTTGCGCTTCTTTAAGCGTATGGTTAATTGTCGCTTTTACTGTTGAACGTTTCATTGCTGTTCAATATCCTCTGCAAAGACCTCATATCTGTACGGTTTCTAGAGCAAAAGCTGTCGTCATTACACTAACCGTAATTGCAATGCTTTCCCAAATTTATCTATTTTGGATTGCCGGCTTAATCAATTTGCATGAAAAGCCAGAATGTGAAATGATAGAGACCTATCATAAATTTATGAATGTTGTCAATTTTGTGGACACTATGGCCACGTTAATAGTTCCACTGGTCTTAATTGTAACCATGAATACGATGATAGCTAGAAATTTAATTATCTTCCGCAGAAGATTACAGAATGGTGACATTGATGAGTATTTTTATAGCGACAAGGATAAAACCGAATTGCAACATTCAAACACTCAGGTGAGCTCAAAAAAACAGCAAAACGAATTTTCACATAAATACCATAACATATTTTACAATTCAAAATAGCAATCTATAAAGTCATGAAAGTACAATCAAACAGTCTGAGATGCAACGCCACATAGACCGTAAACTATAGCTTCTGCCGTGGATTTTCATATTAACATATTTTTGCTATCGGTATATTATAATATTATTTCTTCGAATCCAGGCAGTCAGCCGTAAATTCTTATTCCTCCTGTAATCATATATTATAAAACAACACATTATTATTAGCAACGACAGCAACACACGTTGTTTGTAAACAATTTACAGTTTAACAACATAAATAACTATTCGAAAACTTTTACTATTCGTGCTCGTCCCTCTCTATTCACTAACTGCTACCGCTACTATCAACCTTTCTTGAGATACTAAGACCAATTTTTCCCTCTCTAACTTAAAATACCAAACGGCTCTTTATTTAGCTCCTTATTGACGAATTTTCCTTTATAGTTATTTACATAAAAGTCAGTAAAATTTCACATTACTGAAGAGGAGCTAAATTAAAGCTCCATGTCAAGTAAGAGATTTTACTGACGTGTTTTGTATTAAATTTTTCCGGAAATCGTAAAAAAAGACAAAATTTACAAATTTTCCATTTTTTTTTACAAATTTGACAAGTTTGTCAATTTTGTTGGCAACTATAGTTACTAGAGTATCTTTTTTATTTTGCGTCTTGTAAAGTTTTTACAGTACTAGTCCGAAAAACTCAATTTTCCGGCGCGTAAATAAGCAGGAAAATGTTGTTTCCAAGACGATTTCCGGAAAAATAAATTATTGTAAAATTATAAAGTCTCACATAAGTCATAATAAAAATAGTAAAAACTTATGGTTTAGGTAACTTATCAGCTTAGGCAATTCTATGCTTGCGCAACAATCAGATAAGTTGGAACAATTTTATGTATATATATTTATATATTAATAATTCAATCTGGCATTATTATAAACAGTTACAAGAAGAATACTGTACTTTGTCTCAATTATTATTAAACAATGCAATTTTTTTGATAAATTGCAAGTTAAAAACTACCCTTTCCTATTAAAAATCACCCCAAAAGTTTGACTAAAGTTGATTAAGTTTTAATTGAGATTAGAATTTATAAAGTAACAGCAAAGTTAATTAACTTTTTGTACGTCGAACCGATTAAGCAATAAAACATTTCCAAACTTTAGTTTTTGTGTAAAACAGGTAATTAACCAAAAACTCAAAATATTTCAATGCTTCGACCATCAAATTGAGCCTAAGCAAGCGTAAAATTTTTTTATTATATGATTATTATTTCTAGGCATTATTATTATGTCTTTAGTTTTTTTTAATAAACCTTAAGATTTGAATTAATTTTGGTTTGTATAGTATTTTCTGCAAAATAATTGAAAAATTGACCAAATTACCTACGCTGTTTCTCTAAAACACACAAGCGTGAAATAAACATATTTTTACATTTAAAAATCTAAAAAATTTCTTTCTATAATTGCTTTTTGAAGTATTCGTTGATGTGCGGTTGGAAAAAAATTAATTGTTGTTTTGGGTGTACGGGCGGGTATCTCTCAAACGTTTATACTATACTTGTCTATTTCTATATTCGACTATAATAAATGTTGTTTTGTTTTTGAAATTAATTTATTTATTAATGAATAGAGTGCGGAAAATCACTTAAATCGTTGCAGTAAAAACAAGTCAGAAGTCTGAGTGGATTTGCTAATAAAGCGATAAACGCACGTAATTTTGAAAATCGTAAAATAAAATATCATAATTGGTCTCAAGTACATTAAGTTTAATATTCAGTTATTATTAAACTAATTATAATTAAGACGGTAAATAACTAATAAGGGTCATATAGCAGCTTAAGTTAAAAATGGAAAAATTGGTCTTAGCATCCCTGGAAAGGTTGAGTTGCAGTTAGTGAACTGAGAGGGATGAGAACGTTTGGTTAAAGGTCTTCGAGCGGTCGGTCGCACAGACAGTATTATGAATATTTAATCTGTTAATTGTTTATTGAAAGAAAAAATAGTTAACGTGTCAATCTTGTTGATCATGTGTTGTTGTATGATATGAAACATCTGAATAAAACTGAATATGTTAATATGAAACATCTACGGCAGAAACTATAGTTTATACCTGGGTACGGTCTATGTGGCGTTGCGTCTCATACTGTTGCGGCATCTACAGATTGCTATCCTAGCTCTTTACTTTCTCAAAAAGTGACAAAGAGATATAAAGGTGGGCTGAAGTATGTTAACCACTATGATTATGTTCCTGTTAGTGCATAAAAAGATATTGAAACTTTATTGCATTTCATTTGTCAAGACAACATGACTTTTTTCTTTGTAACATACTACAATAACTGTCACAGAGTTCTAATATCGAATTCATTTGTTTTTGTTTTGTTTGAAAAACCAATAGGAATTTAAGTGTAAAAAATAAGTAAACCAAATAAAAATTCCAGTCGCATTTTTCTGTTGGACCAGAGAATTCTACTTAAAAAATTAAAGTAGAAAGTTGTCTTTTTTTAAATTTTCTTTTATCAGTTTTGTGTCCAAAAAAAAGCAGTTTTTTTTCGTCAATCAAAGTTAGATAAATTAGTGCCGTTTCGGTGCTTCTTTTCAAAGATAAAAAATTTCGCTTCTTGACATACAATTCAAAATATTTTTTATTAAAAATATCTCATCTCAAAATATCTCAAGGAACTGCAGTAACACTCCATGCTTGTTCCTCGCTTGAAGTAACTCTCAAAAGTTGTTACTTTATGATTTTCTCTAAATAATTTAAATTTGTTTGACGACAAAAAAAACAAAAATATAACGTTTTGGAGAATAATCTTTATATTTATTAGAAAAAAAGTTTTGAAAATCAAATATCCAAATTTTGTTTTTAATTTTAATTGTTTGCAGGTTTATATAGTTAAGGTTTATTATTGTTCAGTTTTTAATATTAAAAACATTTTAAATTTAATAACATTGATGCCAACATTATAATAACATATAAAACATTCCTAAAAATTACTTTTTGACCTAGACCCGCAAAAAATACTATCCAACTCATAAGAATGTGCACTTAAATAGTTATATTTTGCAAGCACAACGCACAGAAAACACTTTTAATTTGCATTTTAATCTTGTCCTACAAAAAAGTAGAGTGATTTTTTGACTACTATGTAATTATTATCAAGCCTCGCTTTACAGTCTATTTTGCAAATTATAGTTACAAATGCTACTGTTTAATTCAAATATTGCTCTAATTAGTTAGGTTTACTAGATACTCTCATTTTTATTCTCATCGCAATTGCTAAAAATGAAATAAGTGCACCATATGTACACTTTTAATCACTTACATTATCAGAAATAGATTGTTTTATCATAAAAAAAAATGCAATTTAAATACTTTATCAAACATAATAATAGGGAAGCTTACGACAATTGCTGTCAAGACCTCTTAGATGTTGAAAAACAAGAATTAATAGATGTTTAAATTTAGCTGTAGAAGAATTGACTATGATTTAGTAAAAGTACTTAAGAGGTTTAAGGAACACCTGTAAATGTTAATCTCAGCGCGCTCGAGTTATTCAACAAATTCTCTCTCAGACTCTCCTAATCTAATTTTATGTTCAATTATTGCAAAAATTATTTTTTTTTAGACTGGCAGCATTTCCAATAGACGGCAAGGCTCACAAGTGTCCCACATTTCCCAAAAATCAAATTTTTTAAAATGGAGCAAAAAATCAAATAATAATCAGCAAGAAAGATGTTCCTGCGTTCGTAAGTGTTTATATTATTAAAAATCATCATTATAATCTTTATTTTTTAAAAAAATTGTTATACAAGGTGGTCTATCGCATCTCATTTTTGTTTTAAAAGCCATGAGCACTACCAAACAAAACTACCGGAGAAATTTACGAAAACTTTCTTCATGAAGTGATATTACTGAAAATTCAAAATTATTAAATAGTCAATAAACTGTCACTTTATTAATTTACAAATTTTCAAACTATTAAATTAAACTTGATGAACAAGCAGCACTCTACAGTATAATTATTATTATTTACGCCTTATTGCTCAATTGTGTCTTTAATAAAGCTTGTGTCTAAGCCTTAATAAAAAAAGAAACCTAAGGCAACCAGTAGGTAGCTAGTGCATTTAATTTAAAACCTAAAATAAATTAAAGGAATTTTTTGTATTTAATGACTGACTTTAAGTTGGAAACTTCTATTTTTTCCTTGCGATTGATCGCAAGATCTGTCCAGAATTTAAGGCATAGAGAGTTTTCGAAAAAAACATAAATTGTAGAGTATTTCAACACTAATGTATCATAAAATGTATCACTTGTAAATTTTGTAATCAACTATTTCATAGTTTTATCTACAGTATGCCATTTTGGTCGATAATCGACATAAATAGATACTGTAAATAAACTACTTTTTTACAAAAAAAAAAAACTTTTGTTCCAGATGTCAAACTGTCAGCTAGAAACGTTGCGTCTGCTAGAAACCAGCAAAATATTACAAAAATGCTTCTTTTGATTTCGTCAGTGTTTATCGCATTGAATTTGCCCAGGTAAGATAAACTCAAAATTAAAAATAAAATAAAACAATAAAAAAAATATTTTTCATTAAGGACCACTATGACAAGCTCACTTTACATAGATTGTTGTTAAGCTGCGCAAAATTTGAAGAAAAAGTGACGTTTCTGTGCGAATAGTGACAGTTCTGTATGGTTTTTTGTTTTTGAAAATCTTTAGCATTTTTTAATAAAAATAAAGTTATATTTAAATCCTGCTATAAGTCTAATCTAAACTGATAATTTTGTGCAAATTCAAAGATGAAATTTGTTCAAAAAACAAATTAAGTTTTCAAATCAAAATTGGAAATGACGAAATAAAAGCTTTTTTGAGGCGGAATATAAATCTAGAACCGTATTTAGATGAAAGGATAAAATACGTTAATTCTCAAAAATAATGTAAAAATTTATTGTTTTTTTTTTTAATTCTAAAAATTAATATATTTCCATCTTAGAAAATAATTATAAAAATTTGTTTATAATTAAAAAAAAAAACAGGTTTTTGGTCTGAACAATGTGTCTTTGACGAATCTTGTTTTTAAAAATTCTCTTGCTCATTCATTATTTTGAAATTCTTTAGTTTTATATTATATTTTCTTGTATATTTTGTTGTTGATTTTGTTATAGCCGCGCGCTAAACCCGACTTAAGCCTAATAGATTTCTATTTGTACAACCATCTCAAATGTTTAGTGTATGCAGTCTGTTTTTGAAAAAAATTGTTTGACGCCACGTTTATCTATCTGTATCTGTCAATAGAATTTTTTTTTAATTTATTTGTAATCAGAGAAAATGTTTATAATTCAGAAAAGGTCTGTCTTCTCAATTTTTTAATTATGAACAAAAACCGATCTGTTTTTGTAGTAAAGAATAATTGAATATTATCATATTTTATAATAATGTTGGCAATATATTGATAATCTACGAAATGTTATTGGTTGTTCATAATATAAAAAAAAATGAAACATTGTAGGTATAATCATTTGTCGATGCAAAAAAAAAATCTAAAATCTAAGTAACTCGTTTGTTTTTACGCAAGCAAAAAAAAATGCGGTTTATTTAAACACAGTGTGCACTTTGCGTGTTTAGATTAATTACCAAAAACATAACATGTTTTTATATCGCACATAAATTCGACACGTGTAATGCAATGGAAAATTTCAAGCAAAATAAAAAAAACTCTGTTTTGAATTAAATTTTCAAAAAAGATTTGGAAAAAAAAAAACCAAAAATCATTTTCTCTCATCTGCTATTTAATAGTGTTATTTATTTTTCTTTTATTTACTTGAATTTGGGTTCAAAATAGACTTTAAGCCGAGTATTTGGAGCTTGTTGAATGTTTGCAGGATAAATCTGGATGCACCCAAGCCAATTATTTTTGTGTAAACACTAACAAACAATTAGGTCTATTAAAATTTATAAAATATGTACTCTTTTAACAATTACTTTTAAAAACCCAATTCTTTTATTCAAATATAAACAATTTGTACACAAGTTTTTTTATTTAACATTAAAAATAAAAAATTATTTTGGTACTTAATAAACAAAGTCAACTGAGAGAAAATATAGTCGGTTTAGCTCCGCTGAGCTGCATACAGCTTCAAATTTTAAGTGCGTTTTCAGTACTTATTTTATTTAAAAAATCTTTTTATTAATATTTGACAGATAATACGTCAACTGTCACCATCAAGTCTAACCAACCTTAAGCATTCAAAATTGCTCACATTAAAAAAGTAATTTTCCTAGATATTAGAATGCTAGGGAGTAATTTATATATAGTACTTGAGTTTTGGCAATTAGTAAGGCACTGATTGACAATACTTATTTCAGTACTGAATTTAGTATAGTGGCAAACTGGCTTTTAGATTCCTTCCTAACTGATAGATGCTTTTACTTTTACAATTAATTTTGGTTACTGGCGGTATAATTGATTGAATTTGCCGAAAAAATCTCTTAAATTTGACAGACAATACGTCAACTGTCAACATTAAGTATGACCAACCTTAAGCATTCAAAATTGCTCACTAACTAATAATACCACTGATTGACAATTAAATTAGCTAATTTAATTTTGTTTTTGTTTGTTTCAGCTATGTTAGTCGTTTGTCTGCCTATTTTGCATATACACTCCAGCAAAAAGAGCCTCCTGTCACACTATATTGTATACAACAATTTGTTATGCTTCTCTACTATACCAACTTTAGCATAAACTTCCTCTTGTATGCTATGTGTGGAGTAACATTTCGGCGTTGTTTGTGGCAGCTTCTTCGCAATAGCTTAAAACGCTTTGTCAGTGCTCCATTTTAAAAGAAAATGGTAAGTTTTAATTAAAATAAACATTATAAAAAATAATTTTTCTTTTAGAAAAAAAATCACTAATTCCATGTGGCTACTATAGATCAAATATAATTCAATAATTCTCTCTCTGTCAACTATTAATTATTGTTATTTTTAGTATTAAATAATGTTATAAAAATAATTTGACCAAAATTTATTTCACAGCAATTGAGATGTTAATCAAGTTTTTGTATTATAAATTTTTTTACCATCAATAAATAATATCTTATAATTCAATTTGTTTTGAGTAATCCGTCACAGCCATCTGTTGTCAAAAATGGCTATTAAAAATACGGTAAGAACCTGTCTTATAAGAAGCAATGCTAAAAAAGATTTACAACTCAAAGTATCGCGCCCATTGTCTTTATGGACAGAACCAGCCACGTGTCTGAGAGTACATGGTACTGAGTGTACGATGAGCATAAAAGCATTCTCCCGACTGTCATTCAAATTAGTCATATTAATCTCATTAATCATATTAATCACTTTAGTCATTAATCTCTTAATTTAACAAAACATCACATTAATCAAAATTAATCACATTAATGAACTACCTCCGCAATTTGTTCTCTTTCTCTTTGAATTATACCAGAGATAGTGAGTTGTGCAATGAGTATAAAGAAACCGAGACCACAGCCAATCACAGTATACTCGCTCCCAACTACCAATCAAAACAAACCCATCATGCGTCATAATTATATGAACATGATTTATTATTGAATATATCATTTAATACCTGTAAATAAATATTTAATACACAGTTTCCTACACTACAAACTCAACAAATGAACTCAACAAACGAACATTGATATACGATATGCAGACGGTATGTTTATGTTATAGAATTAAGAACATTCCATGGACTATTTTTATAAATCGCTCCACAAATTAAGGGAAAAATCGAATTAAATTCCTGCTTCTCTTACCTTGTCTTTCATAATTTATGTAATTTCTTACACAAATATTTATCGCTATCAAAAGCCGGAATGACACTTAAAATTGTGCGTTGTAGCAGAACGTTATCTGTGACATATTAATAACGAAACTCAACAGTTATGAATAAATATGTCACAGAACTGCGACGTTGCTGAAGTTTATCGACTAAAAATAAATTTCTTTTTAATTTAAGCTTTCCAAAAGAAAAATATACTTATTGACAGTGAAAAACCAGTCACATTTTTTTATTTTTGCTAGGCAAATTCCAATTGTAATCAGTGTCACATTATTTATACGTCTGTTTGTAAATGTTTGTCGAATAATGATCGTTAATTAAATGGAAAATAGTCATTTTCCTACCTACCTTTGTTTTTCCAGACGCAGTTGGTCCGACTAACATTAAACCGTGACGAACAACAGTCGTTTCGTATAATTGAATCACTTTTCGTACAAATTCTAAAAAAAAAAATTTTTATTTCTTTGACAATTTTATGTTGGTATCATATACCATTAGCATCTTCCAGACCCATTTTCTGGCAAGATAACCGAATTGCTTCTTCAAGAACACCATAGTCCACCGGTTCTTCTACCAGTCTTGGAAATAGATCTGAGACAATTCCTAGAAAAAAAAAGAGTGCAGAATAATAATTTTTCAATTTTTTCAAATATGATAAAGAAATGATAGAAAAAAACAAAGAAAAAAAATTTAAAAAATATATTTTAAAATTGACACACTCATAAAAAAATTGTAGGTTATGTCACAGCGACTAACTTTTGAATTTGCATCTGTCAACAACAAGAAGTGGTTGCAGCTGTACCATTTTAAAATGAAATGTAAGCTTGCCAACTCAAACAGTCAAACTACCTAACTGTTTCGGAAATAATTTGCTCAAAGTTGCACTAAATGCTTGTCTTGGAACAATTCATTCACCGTATGTTTGTTTTTCAATACAATAAATTTATAATAATTTTTGAAAATTTACATAACGGCCGTATATTATTAAAGCTCGCTTCTCTTTTGTCATATTATTAAATCAAAATATTATTACAGTATTACGAAAACATTATTCAAGGCATAAAGTGCTACATTTTTCCTCCTTTCAAATTTGAATATGTAGAGCATTCTTACATAACAAGAAATGATAACCGAATCTACTGTATAAATTTCAAAATATTACTGAATTCGTAATTTAGGGAGAGAACATTTAAAATACTCTCTTTCTATTGGTTGAATGATGACACAATTTTATAATACAATGATGTAAGCGCTGTAAGCAAGACTTATCAATTTATCCTAACCTCACTTTGGACTGTCAAACTAGCTTTTGTTTAAGGATGTGCAAAACAATATACCTACCATTAAATAACTTCAAATCATCTTTGAGAAATTTAGGAACATTAACATCTCTCAATGCCCTTAAAACAATTTGTTTTTCATCTAGTTTCGGTTTTTCTCGCTTTAAATTGCCAGCAACAGCTATAACAGTTTTTACCGCTCTCATTCCAAAATCATAGTGATCTTGCGTGCTCAATTGTTCAGAGCTGAGTTTGAATGTTGTCGTAATTTTATTTGCTAATTGTTTTGCTTCGATAAATCCAAAAGAAAACAATGAAATTTCCGAAATTAAACTGTAATCGGGCACCATCATTGCAACTGGTCGGAATAGAGCCTTTAAATTATCTGGCAATTCTGTCCGGCCTGCGTATCCCGGATTCATCGTAATAAAAACCGCACAAGATTCTTTCAATCTTATCTCAGACCCTTCAAACATAAACCATTCTAAATTTGCTTGTTGTGCTTTTTGTATTGTTGTTATTTGTTGTGCAACAACCGATAATACTTCAATATCAATTCGATTAAACTCATCAAAGCAGGCCCAAGCACCTGAACTTGCTAATCCTTTAAAAAACTTCCCCATTGCCATAAAATCTAATTGATCCGAGCAGTTAAATACCACACATTGCAATGCCATAGCTTTTGCTAAATCTTTTGTTGTTTCGGTTTTACCTGTTCCAGCTGGACCTGCTGGAGCTCCCCCAAATTTTAGATGGAGAGCCCCAGTTAGGGTTAAATAGCAACGATCTGTCAGTGGAGTTATAACTAATCGACCACTATTTCCTAAATATTCGTATCCATATTGGAATTCGGCATTTACTGCTCTCACTTTAAGATCATTGTTAATCCAATAATATCGAAGTTGACTTATCCAATCAAAATCGTTTATGTTTGATATGTTTGAGTCTACTAAGTTTTGAGTCACATCTCGCGCATGCACTTCTATGACTATCAAAGCCGATAAGATTTCTCGATGCAAAAATGTTAAAGAACTTTTAACTAAATTCCGTAGAGCATTCAGCTGAAATACATAAAACAACAAACTAAGTAAGGACAAAACATGAGAGAAGACAAAGAACAAGCAACAGAGTATAGAAACCAGAGTCAAGCAGAAACATCTACCACACATACTAAACCTACGATCGGAAGAGTTGCCAACGATAACTGAAGAAAAGGTCCTAAAATCGTCAGAAATGGAGAACAACAAAGCACCTGGCGAAGACGGTGTTGTTGTAGAGACCATCAAACTAGGAGGAAGTGAGCTACTCAAAGCAATAACCAACCTAAATGAAGGAACAACTCTACAAATAAAGAATAATACCACCATGGTTATTATGCATCAGAAAGGTAGTACCATAGACCTACAGAACTATAGACCTAGAAATTATTCACCAAAATTAGTACAAATAAACTTGATCTGAAACAAACGAACATCTCCAGGTGATAAAATCAACAAGCCGTTAGTACTAATGTTCGTAACATGACACATATATGAGCAGACAACAGCAAAAGAAAAAATATAGCAAAACCAGATCGGTTCAGAATCAAAAAAAGCGTTCGACAAGGTGACACAATTTTTCCCAAATTTTTCACAACTCTAAAATGATCGAATTAGATCTTTAAGGCATAAACGTAAATGAGGAAAAGCTCTACCATCTACGTTTTGTCAACAATATCGTGTCGATTTTAAACCAACTTGACGAGGCAAACAAAAAAAAACGCTTTCCAAAAAGTAGACTTAGAAATCAATATTGCCAAAGTCCAAGTTATGACAAACTTAGACCCCAGTTGTAACCTAATGCTAGAAAGAGAAAAAATTCAATACCAAACAATTCTTACAAATGACGTCCCAGAGACAAAGCATACAGAAAGAGAAGAGAACAAGAGGTTTTCTTCAAATTTCAAATTGGATGCAAGATGCCCAAGACCAAGCAAAATGGTTTAGGTTAAGAGAGGTTTACGACCAGCAGTGAACCAGACAAGCTGCTGTATGATGATGATGATGATGATGATGATAATGATGATAATGAAGATGATAATGATGATGATAATGATGATGATGATGATAATGATGATAATGATGATAATGATGATAATGATGATGATAATGATGATGATGAAGATGATGATGAAGATGATGATGATGAAGATGATGATGAAGATGATGAAAATGATAATGATGATCATGAAGATGATGATGATGATGAGGTCAATTTAGTGATTGAACAATATCTGTAGTTTTATTGTTTTTAACAAAAACTTACGTTATTAAAAACAATGTCTGAAAGAAATTCCTCAAGTAGATTATTGACAACTCCATGTTCTACACCAGCCGTCCAAAACGTTTGGCTTGCAGCAATTACAACTTGACCAGGCCATTCCAAAACCCATTTATCTCTTGGTGTCTCTTTAACCGTTTCTAATGATTCTTCTAAAATAACTCTAATGGTATTTTTCATACTGTTTTCGACCAATAATAGCCAATGTTCTATGTTTGCGGTGGGATAAAGAGTTGGAACAAGATCAACGCGCTCTTGCTCCGCAGAAAACATCTGCGTAATTTCTAAATCTTCTTCAAATTTAAGCTTTAAAAAATAGATTTTATGAAAAAAAATTTATTAAGCAGTACTTACGCTTGCAATATTTTCAAAACATTTGCGCAAATGCGGTTGAACAGCTAATGGATTCTTCGAATGCGACAGTATTTCCAAAAGTTCATCATCACTCAAAAAATATAATCGTGGAAAAGCAATTCTTTTTATTTCTAAATATTCGGCTAAGCCTTTTTGAACGATTTCTAAAATGTGATTAGCGTCTTTTAAACTTTCAAATAATTCTTTATCAGCACAATATTTGATAATCTAAAATATTTTAATTAAATTTTTGATATAGATATAATTTTTTTTTTTCATACGTAAGGACAGTCGCGTGCTCCTCGCATAATGCGCTTCCATGTTCTTTCCATTGAACCATATTTTTTACTTTCGTTGGGCAGCTGAATTTTAATATCGTCACTAGTTAGGATCGGTTCCAAATACATCCACTGTCTAAGAATATAATAGTATTTAGTAAAGCATCACATATTCTAGATGACTTTTAATGATTGAAAATTATTTTCTTACGTTGGTAATATATTTGAATTCTATAGTTGGCAACATAAACAAATGTCAAAAAAAAATTTTGTAAGTTTTTTAAATAATAATAAAACGTGATAGCGGCGTCTTTCCATAGCAAATAGAAATTGTTTAATTTTGATATTAAAAGCGGTAAAAAGTGAATTGATGTTTTGACACTTTATTTTTACAAAATTCTTATTTTTTTATGTTCTCAACCTCATCTTCAGCCAAGCTATTGATGTATTTGTTTATTTATAGTTGGTATATGCTGAAAAAATTAAAAAATCTTACTTTTGTACATCCATCCATTCTTCTATAACTTCTGATGTAATTTTTAAGTTTTCTTCCCATTTGTCAATTTTTTCAGCAAATGGACCTTTGAAAGGGCTAAAGCTTATTTGTTGTGTTAAAATTAAATGATCGTCTAACATTTGTTGTAAATCATCTGAAATTTTTACAATATAAGTTCCTGTTTCTTTGAATGGATTCAGTTCCATTTTGGCATTTTCCCATTCTTTTATCATTTTGTCTAATGTTTGTTCAACTGAATATTCTTTATTTGCAGCATCTGATATTGTAGTAAGCAGTTCTATTTGTTGATCAACTCCAAAATCTAGACAATTTCTAAAAGTTGTTACACCCGAAAATGCTATATTTACTCCTACAAAACACAAATCAATCAACAAAGTCATCTAGATTTTTTTGAAATTATTCATCTACCAGTTGATTCTTTTAAAATATCCCAATGTCTTTGCTTCATTCCGGGGTTTTTTAAACTTAGTAAAACTGGTAATAGATATTTAAATTCTTCAATTTGCTGTCGAATTAATATTGCTACTTCTTGAACAGCTTCAATATCGGCAAAAGTACGAACCGATTTAACAATCGCCTTATACATATCACCTATTGATCTTTCAATTGCCTCTCCATCTAGATTAATTAATGGATTATCCATGCACATTTCATACGTTCTCAGCCAATCTGAAGCTGTAATCCATAGTGCTTTATATGGCTCAAACTCTTTAACAAGTCTTAAAAGATTATCAAATGGTACGACAGGCGTACCAAACAGCTTTTGTCTTTGATTCAATTGCTGTCCTTGTTCTTGAGCATCTTTTAAAAGTTTCCAAACACGTCTCACATCTACTGCAATTTCATGAACTTTACTAAAATCTTTTTGTTTTGACATTTGTACAACTTGTTGTGTTAGCATCTCTATTTTCTCTTCCAAGACATACTCATCATTCAGATGAATTTTATAGAATTTTTCTTCTTCTTCTTTTAGAAATTGATTAGTCACGATAATTTGTTTATTGATTTTGTAAGGCCAACCGATTACTTCCCATTTATTATCAAAATCTTCTTGAGGTAAATTATACCAAAAGTGATCTAGAACTTCATACTCCTAGAAGCATTTTTTTTTATTACAGTAAAATGTTCATTCAATATAATAATCCAACAGAAGATCAAGATACCTACATCAAGTAAATAAAAGTGGTGACAAAATCTAGTAAGCCATGAAACAAGAAAAAAAAAGATTTTGATTTTTATATAATAATAAAACGTGATAGGCAACGTCTCTCTCTAGCAAATAGAAATTGTTTAATTTTGATATTAAAAGCGGTAAAAAGTGAATTGATATTAGGTTCATTCTTTGTAAAATAGAATTTAGAATTGCTTAAAAAAAATTTTTATAGGATTCTTTATTTGTTTTGAAAGTATTTCAAAAGAATAAATTTGAAGAAAGAGAAGAAAAATAGGATATAATTGCCATTATAAAAATTTTACCATCTGACAAGTGTCAAATCTAAAAATTAGATTAAGATAAGCAATAAAATTAGATGTTTAGCTAATAAAACAAAACTTATTTATTTCGTTAGTTTATGAAGTAAGAGATAGCTTTTTTTATGCTAAATTTGTAAAATATTTGTAAGTTTATAATTTACAAGTAAAAGTTAGGTAAACGAAACGTGAACAAAATATTATAGCTGTCAGTCAGGTCAGGTCAAACATACTTACAATGACGTAACGTCGCACTAACTCTTCTTGTGTCTGTACTAACATTGGTATAGTCTCAATCCAATCGCGTATTTCGAAAACACGCTCAATAGAATCAGGCTTTTCACTCAATTTAATCATAATAGTGTGATATTCTTCTAAAACAATTGCAACACAGTTTTTCATTTTTTGACAGAACATATCTAATAATTTTGTTGCAATTTCTTGACGTTTCGCGCAAAGAAAATGTTTCAAATGTTCAATTGTAACGAAAAATGGACCAACCACAATTGACGATGGTATTGTCGATTCGATATTTGATTTCATTCGAAGATGAAAAGATACTGTTTCTTTGAATTCGGAGGCAGAATGATTTTCATTTTCAAATGTTCTAGAAATTCTTTATTTAGAAAATAATTATTAAATTTATAGTTAGGAATTTGAAAAATTGTATTATGTTTATTTATAAACTATATAATCTATAAACAATTGAAAGTTGTGAATTGATGCTTCAACAATTTGCAATTGTTTTCACAAAAAAATTATATATATGTCATTACAATCCAAGCGAGGGGTCTCGGTAGATCAGATGGCCAACAGAATCTAGTTACACCCCCCTGTTTTTCTACAAAAAAGACGATTTTTGTCTGGCTATGGGTGTTTGTATGTATTTTATGTTAGAGCACAATAGATTAAAAAAGACGCAGTGCAATATCCCTAGCTAATCCGTTAAGCGTTCATAACTTTATCAATTAATCAATGAAACGTCTAGGGCATATGCTATAAGTTGTAAACTTGAAGCCGCAGCAACTTTTGTCTACTTTTACAAAAAAAAAATAATTAAAACAAAACAGCTATCAATTTAATAATATTCTATAAGTCAAAATAAAATAAAATTTTTTAGACGACTGCTAAAATATAACAAACAGTATATTATAATAATAATGACTATTATTCACAAGATGATTGTAGAAGTCCAATTTAATAAATCAAGGAAGCATCTGACAGCAGTGATTAATAACTCATTAATCACTGCTGTCAGATGCTTCCTTGATTAATAACTCATTAATCATTGCAGGTACATTACACAATAGTCGTAGATAAATACAATTATCAAATTCTAAAATATACAAGTGGTAGCAGAAAAATATTACTCAAGATAAACTTTCACATCCATCTTAAATAGATCCAAATAAATATTAAATTCTTTAGCATACGCTTTAGCAGGTATAGCCGCTTTTTCATAAGCTACCAAAAATCGTATTCTAACATCCACAACTTCTTCTGCAAGAAGCCCAATAGACGATAATTGTAAATTTTTAGAAAATTTCAGCTTTGTCAATAGAAATGGATGAATTTGATTGATCTTATGCATTAAAGTAAGCGGTGTATCATACAATTTCAACAACGTTTCCTTAAAATTATCCAAATTTGTCGAATAATACGCTCCATCGTTGTTCATTTTTAATTGTAAAGTAAAAATGGCAGCAGCTTTAGAAACAAAAGAACTATTCTTCAAATCAAAACCCCAAATAAAATCATCAGAACATTTGAAGCAAGAAAAACAGGGTTTTTCTATCATGTTTATATAAATTTCGATAGATTTTAGAACAAGAGTACGACAAACTTGCTGCATTCGATGTTTAATTAATTCCATAACTCGTTTCAATTTTGAAACTTCATAAACTTCATAATTGTTAACGTTTAAGTCAAACCAACCCTTTCCTGTGTCACATAGAGACATTCTTATCTTGTAAATAAGGGTTTGTAGACCAGATCCACTCATGGCCTCAATCACCTAAACATATAAAATATTTAATAATTTATAAACATCACGGCCTTCTTTAGTATTTTTAAGTTAAAAAACAAACAGCGGAAGACGCGTGATTAGAGATTATTGCAGTTTCTATTGGTTGAACCATCACATGACTTAACACAAAGCGCGTTGATTGGCTGGCTAGATCACCTAAAAATTTAGAATATTTAATGATTCATAAACATTACGGTTTTCTATAGTATTTTCCAGTTAAAAGACAAATAGCAAAAGACGCGTGATTAGAGATTATTGGAGTTTCTATTGGTTGAAACATTACATGACTTAACATATTGCGCGTTGGTTGGCTGGCTAGACGAACGTAGAGCAAGTGTTTCTAGTCAAAATCTTTATAGTAAATAATGTGATGGTTTATAAATAAAGAAAAAAAATATGTGTCAACCATCAAACTAAGAAAATGAACAAGCTGATTTATGTATATTATATCTAGCAGGCTTTGATAAATACATACGTTAGTGTAGTGTTTTGTTTGTATGACGTCAAATTCTGCAAGAGTAATATGTTTCACCCCATAACTATCGGTAAACAACGAAAGTTCCTCTTGCTTAAGACATTCTCGCATAAATAAATAAATAGCTCGATAAACTTCTGGCTCAACATAAATACTCATCCATTGAAAATACTCTTTCATCGCAGCAAAAGATTTCATTTCAGTTTTAATTTTGGTCCATGGTTTAAATACACTTGCCCAATCTTTTGGTGGAACCGTTACATAATTTTTTAATCGTAGATCTTTTTTCGAATCTAACCTAAATTGCAAATCGCAGAGAATTTCTCGGTAGGAATTTTCAATTTGTACGATTAACTAAAAAATATCAAATTTATTACATTGAAAATGTCATAATTTTTGGTACTTTTTTCCATAATTTTGTCACTTTTATTGTATCGTCTCCTCTTGTAGCCATTTTGTAAATATTTTCTAAATATGAATCTTTTAATCCAGGTATATAATCAAGGATTATGGTACTTAAATAAAATTTGTACCTACAAACATTAAGCAAATTAAATTCAATGACATTGTCTAAAAAATAATTAAGGCAACTCTCCACATAAAAGAGTAGGGTAAGCACCCGGAAGGTGCGCAACCATACTCTCGTTAAGCAAAGAAAATTATAATTATAGTAAATTAGATTTACAATTTATTTGTAAAGCTAATGATCAAAAAATAAATAAAAACATATGTTTTGCCTAAAATAAGCGAAAAATAATTAAAAAAATTTAAGTTTTTCTATCGGTTTTTTAAAGCTAGACCTTTTAAATTATCTTTAACCTTCTAATGTTGTAAAATAAAGATTTAACTAACTTTCTATTAATTTATTTTTTTAATTAATTAGTTTTTGTGATTTTTAACTGATTTTTTTTTTAATTAGAGCTAAACACACTTGTTGGCTACATCAACTTTATAATAAAAGTAGATTAAATTTTAAGCCGTTTGGTAGCTACATGGCCACATACATATCCAAACTACAAACTTAAATTCATAAGTTGCTCAAGTTATCAAGAAAAAAGTCTAGAAGATCAGTAAGAAATTATCATAAAAATGTTTTTTTTTTTTTTATATAAAAATCTGGAAAAATGGTGGAAGCGCCAGGTATAATTTTTTTGTAATTTAATTAATTAGGTGTGTTTCTATTGTACTAAATTTACAAGTTACTCGAGTTATTATGAAAAGAGTCCAGAAAATCAGTAGAAAGTTATTATTTATCAGAATTTTTTGTTTTTAATAAATGTTGAAAAATTTTGGAAGCGCCAGGTATAATTTTTTTGTAATTTAATTAATTAGGTGTGTTTCTATTGTACTAAATTTACAAGTTACTCGAGTTATTATGAAAAGAGTTCAGAAGATCAGTAGAAGGTTATCATTTATCAGAATTTTTGGTTTTTAATAAAAATGGTGGAGGCGCCGTGTATAATTTTTTTGTAATTTGATTAATTAATGTTTTTCTAGATTACTATAGCTTTATTTTGTTAAAAAAAAGCTACGTAAGTAGTTTTAAATTTAAGTTTTTAAAGTTGAAGCTTAGTTAATAATAAAAAACATAAATTTATTCAAATAAGCAAAAATAAATAAGTTCATACTTTGTAGTAAAAAGCCTCAAATAAAAGTTTTGATTATCGTATTGGCTTTGAATAGACGTAAATGAGTACAGAAAGAAGCCACAAGAGGGTCGAAAAGAGATTAATGGAAAGGTTTCCAATTTTCCATCTTTTGATCATGTTCTTTCTGCGTAACAGCCAATTACTGAAATTACATTATTCAATTGACACAAATTTTATATTTATTTGTAAGGATCACTTCAAAGATAGCTTTTTGTGAAATAGAGTTATTTTTACATAAAAAACAAGCACATCTGACGTCCTCACGTGTTGAATTGAAATACGAGGCACTAAAGTAAAAAATTTTGTAAAAAAAAAATATTTTTTGCGTTTAATCAATTTTTTGTTACAAATTTTATACTAAAATTCTTGTTCTCAACTTGTTTTTTCATGATAAAAGTTCACTTTGTTTTTCATTTATTATTATAGTTTATCACATAATTTGTGTTATATATAACACAAGCTTTGTCGCAAAATTAATGCCATACTGCTTAAAAACTTAAATTAAAAATTACTTACGTAGCTTTTTTTCAAACAAATTAAAGCTACATTAAGCTAGAAAAACATTTATTTTGTCAAGAGGTGTTTAAACACATCTAATTAATCAAATTACGAAAAAATTGTACCCGGCGCCTCCACCATTTTTCAACATTTCCATTAAAAACGAAAAATTCTGATAAATAATAACTTTCTACTAATCTTCTGAATTCTTTTCATAATAACTCGAGTAACTTGTAAATTTAGTACAATAGAAACACACCTAATTAATTAAATTACAAAAAAATTATACCTGGCGCTTCCAAAATTTTTCAACATTTATTAAAAACAAAAAATTCTGATAAATAATAACTTTCTACTGATTTTCTGGACTCTTTTCATAATAACTCGAGTAACTTGTAAATTTAGTACAATAGAAACACACCTAATTAATTAAATTACAAAAAAATTATACCTGGCGCTTCCAAAATTTTTCAACATTTCCATTAAAAACCAAAAATTCTGATAAATGATAACTTTCTACTGATTTTCTGGACTCTTTTCATAATAACTCGAGTAACTTGTAAATTTAGTACAACAGAAACAAACCTAATTAATTAAATTACAAAAAAATTATACCTAGCGCTTCCAAAATTTTTCAACATTTCCATTAAAAACGAAAAATTCTGATAAATAATAACTCTCTACTGATTTTCTAGACTCTTTTCATGATAACTCGAGTAACTTGTGAATTTAGTACAATAGAAACACACCTAATTAATTAAATTACAAAAAAATTATACCTAGCGCTTCCAAAATTTTTCAACATTTTCATTAAAAACGAAAAATTCTGATAAATAATAACTTTCTACGGATTTTCTGGACTCTTTTCATGATAACTTTTAAACAATTTACAAAAAAGTATATCTGGCGCCTCCACCATTTTGCAACATTTTTATTAAAAACCACAATTTTTTATAAATGTTAACTTTCTACTGATGTGCTTGACTTTTCCCTTAATAACTTAAGCAACTAATGAATAAATGTAGTTTAGATCTGTCTGTCGTCATGTAGCTACCAAACGGCTGAAACTTTTCTCTAGTTTTATTATAAATTTGCCCAAGTGCCACGCCACTTTCGACCAGCTGTTTATTAAAAATATACAACGATGTCATCAATCCAGTTGTGTAAATCTTAACAAATGTTATAATAGCAACAAGGCCACAATAACAATGTAAACATAAATCATCCAAAATTATGTGATTTTTTTATTTTATTTTTCAATTGTTTTCTAAGCAAATCATAGAATTTTTCTTTGAACCGAATTCTAAGAAAAGCTTTATGACGCAAACAAATCTTTAAATGTAAATAAAAATACAATCTCTCATTCAATGTTACTAAAAATTATAAAATTTAAGTGTATTATGGAACCGACAAAGCATTCCAAAATGTTTCAATATTTATCTCAAATTTATCATCGTGTATCTATTTATCTCTGATATGTTTGAAAAGCTAGATTTCAGATGTCGTAAAGCTTAATAAAAATAATCGAATTTTTTTTAAATATTTGTGAAAATATACAGCGTGGTCGTCTAAAATCTCTTCAGCGAGAAGAGCAAATTAGCAATGATTGCAAATTCCAAAGCATACAGTGCTAATCAACCGGTATAAATAAGCGCTGCAATAGACCACTTAACTGATGACGTAAAAAAATGAGCTTAAATGGTTCCAAACACAAAAGATAGGTTATGTCATTGAAACCTTGGAACTGTTGACAGCGAAATTTTTGAAAACCTAAACAAAAGCTGCAACTGTCATTGCTTTTACAACTATAGGTTCTAGTGTTTATTTGAAAACTTCAGTCCTCCCACTCTTTAAACTGTGACGTCAGACTTAGATATTAGTCTCAATAAATGATTGTACAATTAATTTTTCACACATGGTGTACCAAATTGCTTACTATAACAATACGACTGAAATAGTCTTTATTTTAAATTTTTTTTAAGCTGTTTTTCTTTTGTTGACTTGTTTTGATGAAAAACAAAATAAAAGCCATTTTTTTCGAATATTTTATGACTGAAATTAAAAAAATTGTCTATATTTTACCTCAGCGTATTTTCGGTATTCTGTCGAAGTTGTACAGCTTTTTTTATTCTTTCTGCAAATAAAATCGGATCCTCGCCTTTAAACATTATGTAAATACGAGGCAAATCAAAAATTTGTTTTTTTCCATCCATTGTTAGAATGTTCCAAAGCTTTGTGATCGGATCATAATCCATCACAGCGGCATTAACCCATTTAAAAAATTTCGTAAACAAAAAATCCAAATTTGTACAATCTTCTAAAGCCGCCTCTTCAACGGGTACAAAAGCTTCTGCAGGAAGTGGATTACGTTTTCCTTTAATGATCCCTAATTCTAACCAATTTTCTGGTGTACTAAACTTGTTTCATTATAAACTTTTAATTGTAAATTGTTTTATTTGTCTCACCGACACTCATATTCCTCATCATCAAACAATTCCAATGGTAAATACTTTGTAGTAATTTTTATATTATGAAATTTCTGCGGATAATACTTTTTCATTAAGGGAAGTGATGCCATATCTGTCGCTCGAATATTCAACTTATCGAGAGCATCTCTAATGTTTATTTTCTGCATAAAAAAAAATAAGAATTAATGTCAAATTTGTAGATACTAGGAGTGGCAATTGGCTACATTTTAAAAGTAGAGACTTTCCTACTGATTTAATTCACTATAGAGTTTGCTTTAGGTATGCTTTCAATCTAATTATTTTTTGCGTTTTACTCAAAAAGTACTATACAACATTATAAAAGTGCTCCCTAGATTTACAAACATACAATCACCCATAGCCAGACAAAAGCCATCATTTTTGTAGAAAGACTCACCTGGGTGAGAATCGAACCCAATTTCCCTCGTTAGACCAGACTCCCAACGCACTACCGCGAGTTTACCTCCGATGATTGTTAATTTCTGATTAATTACTCCCTATCATCACAAGCCTACAAACTTTTACAGAAAATAACGGTTTAAAAAATACGTTTCCTTAAAAACCGATGCAAAAACACAAAAAAACAGATTCAAAGTTAAAAACTTGTTTTTTTGAGAACTAACCTAAAAAGGAAACGTTTCAAACTATTTGCATATGTGTAGAACTACCATAGACATGATAGAGTTGATTATAAAATTAAACATAAAATGCAGAAAAAATATAACAAAAAAACAGTGCATTAAATATCAATTTTTCTTTTTTTAGTTAATTTTAGTAGACATTTATAGACGCTTTTTGTCAGAAATCTAAATTTTGTCTCTTGGATTGCGCCCATAATTCTATAAAACAGAACATTATAGACTTTGAGACTTTGTCAGGCTCGTACTCTTACGTGAAACACTCCGAAAACGCAGCTTCTAAACATTTCTTCAACTTTGCTTTAGCTTGGAATTTCTAAACGCGTTTGATAAGGTGGCATAAATAGCAATTTTCATTCTCTCCATTTTTCTGGTCATATATCTGTCACCGTGGATTCAAACACGACAGTTTTATTATCTTTCGCAAGAAATAAAAACGTCAAATTTCTCAAAAAATACAAATCCTTGTTGAAGTGAAAAGAAAAGCTGCTTTTTGTGATATTAAAGTTTGTTTGTTGTTGCCACACAAAGACACTACTTACGATGAGATTTGAGATATTTTATTGTTCATAAACCAAAATAATTATACTAGTTTCAGTGAAATAACGTTATATGACCTTACTTAAAATTTTGCTTTCGAAATCCTGTATTACTTAACAATAGACTTAATCTGTCAAATAATTGCTCAAAACCATTTTGTAAATAAACTTCAAACAAGTGGCGACAGATTACCCAAAGCCGGAGAAGATTTGTAAAACAAAAAATAAAATAAATTAATTAAAAAAAAAATTTTCAAAAATTATTGCAATACCTAAATACATAATTAGCTATAGCCCATTGAAAAGTTACATTTGGGGTTGCGTTTTTTAGAAAACGTAATTTTATTTTTTTGGTATGTAGAGGAGGTTAGTGTAAAGCTAAAACCAAGTTTGTGGAGGCGCCAATTTTGTCCCACGGCCGCCATCTTAAAAATAGGGGTTGTAATGGTTTTTACCATATATCTCTTGAACTATTTATTTTATAAAAAAAATTTGTTAACATTTTTTGTTGTAAATTAAATGCTCTACAACTTTGCTTTTGCAACCTTTTGTCGTAACACTTTAAATAAAAAGTTATAAGTAAAAATGTTTAAGAGAAAAAAAATTTTTTTTCATCAATTTCCAAAAAAATAATATCAGATCATTTTTGTAGATCGTTTTTTGAGGAAAAACTTTTATACGCAACATTTTTTTATCAAGTGAATACTAGTGACTTAAATGTTTCAGCACTCTTAATTATACATATATTATACGTGTGTACAGTATGTGTACTAATAATGCGTCATCAGTTATTGTTTTTTTTTTTATTTTGTTATTATAATAGATTTAATTATTAATTTTGCAAAATTATTTATAATTAATTATTGACTCTTTTCCACTCCATTACAGAATTTTACAATTATTGAATTTTAAAATAATTCTAAAACTGATGGCCGTTACCGAAAATACTGTCCAGGTAGAAAATGCCCAAGTGGCCATTGGGAAACAAAAAAACGTCTGCCTGCTATTATTATTATTATTATTATTTATTACATACATACATTACATATTTCTCTCCGTGCGGATGTATTTTATTGTTTTTTATTTATTTAAAAGTTTTTTTTTTCAAAAAACGTTCTATTAAAATGGTCTAATATCATTTTTTTGAAAGTTATATTAAAAAACTTTTTTTTTTTTAATTTCTGAACATTTTTGCTTATAACTTTTTTATTTATAGTTCTACAACAAAAGTTGCAAAAGCAAAGTTGTAGATAATTAAATTTTCAACAAAAAATGTCAAAATATTTTTCTTATCAAATAAATAGTTTATGAGGTATATTGTAAAAACCATTTTAACATCTATTTTTAAGATGTTAAAGCTTAGTTTTATCTTTACACTGACCCCCCCCCCCCCTACACCCAAAAGAAATAAAATTGCGTCTTTTAAAAAACGCAAAATAAGGCCTAAAAAATTTAAGTAACACGTCTATGGACTACTAATTGTTTTTTATTTGTTACAAATATTTACAGTTAATATAAATAAACCAGGTATTCCATCAATCGTCATACGAACAAATATTAACTTAAGCCAAACAAAAGATTTTCTATTGACTGCCGCTTTTTCAATCGCTGCCCTAGCGTGTCCCAAACGTGTTCGATTGGATTTAGATCGGATCTTCAAGCGGACCAGTCTATAACAGCAGCATTGTGGATATTTAGGTAATCTGGCACTATTCTAGCGGTGTGACGTCAGGCATTATCTTGCTGTAGAATAAATTCTGGAGCATATAGTATCACATGTGGTTTTAAAACGAGCTGTCAAAGTATCATCAACCCAGTACGTCTATTTAAACAGATCTCACCACAAGTCTCCACCAAAAGGAATTCTTTCTTCCACAGTAGCGTCAAGAACGTTCTCCTGTTGATCTAGTTCAACATTGTGATGCAAGCAGAATCTTGATTCGTCAGAGAACAGCACGTTAATCCACTGCTCAAGTCCCAATTGGCAATGTTCTTTAGCAAACAATCTTCTCGCTTTACGGTGTTTACCAGTTAAAGGAATTCTATTTGCTGGACGCCTGTTAGTATAGTTTTGGTACTTATAGTCTGTACCAGTTGATTCTGGAGCATAAAAGCAGTTCTTCTGCGGTCTCGAGTGGCCAAAGTCTTCTCTCACGGAATTGACGTGGATGAGATTGTCTTTTAACAATGCTCTAACTTGACTTGACGTCTTGAGTAGCCTTTTTGGAATAGACTGAATTTCTGATAGGTCAGGTCAGGTCGGGTCAGGTCAAGCACATCAACTATTCAGATAAAAAACTTTCTAACTAAAAAACTCAGTTTACCAAATAGGCATCAAGTTTCATTTTGTTTGTTACAAATGAAATGCCACGCAAATAAGCAGTGGCTCCTTTTTTGTTTTGATTACGGTGTAATATAAGTCAATAAAACGCAACCAAATAATAATTAAAACTGGCGAAAACAAAGAAATAGCTGCCTTAAGTGCTTTTCAATTATTCATCAAAAGTTATTACAAAAGGTGTACAAACCTGATAATTTCTTCGCAGTCGTTCAGTAGCAACGCTTCTTGTAATCTCAAAAGGATACACCTGTAATTGGAGCTGGACTTTCGGTTTGAACGTTTCTATAGGAAATTCCTGGAATTATTATGGAATTAAATTTTTTTTTTAAATTTATTTTCCATCAATACGATTGAATTATCCTCTTCAAAGCTCATCCATCGTTCAGCATTTTTCAAATTTGTTTTTTCCTGTGGCGGCAGTAATTTGACAATTGTTGGAGCTTGATGGTCGGTGAGGGCTTGCCATAAAAAATTGGTTTTTTTTGTGCTTCCGACCATTTCTTCCTCGTCAGAGTCGGAATTGGCATTCAGATCTGTAATTATTTCAGAGTAAAAGTCTCGAGTACGTGGGCAATTTTCGATTTTATCGATATTTTTCAATTTTTTTCTGTCTTCCATATTGATTAAGATGACTTTTGAGCTCGCCGCCTCTGAAATTGTATGTCAAAAATTCAAAAATGCAAAAAAAAATGTTTAGCCACAAGTGGCCTAAATTTTTTGAGTGACTTATCTGCTCTTAAGACACGAGTACAATACACAGTTTTATCCAACACCGCTTTCTGTAAGAGTCTTTTAACAAAAAAATTATATTTACAAAGATTAGTAGTAGTAAAGAATTGAATGAGTTCAATAACTGGAAACAGGAAAACAATGTTAGTGGGGTAAGCCAAGACGTGCTGTTGAGTTACTTCTTCAACGCCAAAAAAAGATTCGCGGTCTCTTCAATGTGGGCGAAATACAGCATGTTAAGATTGACATTAAAGCTTCACGAAAATATAGATATTTCACAACATGGCAAGTTAATGGCGTTTTTGAAAACTTAGTGCAAGAAATCAAAAGTTCTTGAAAAAGAGCATATTCAACAGTTTCTAGCAGAAGCACCCAATAAAAAACATTTGATGTTGAAGATAGACCGACTTTGTTATTATTTTTATTTATCTTCTAATATAAATGTTAACGTAAATAATTTCATCAGAGATTGACAGGTTAAGGTTGACAAAATCTGTCAACCCTAATCTGTCAAGACCTTCTCTAATCATAAATTTGATATTATTCAAAAAATAATCCATCAAAAAATAAGATTAAAGCAAATTCATTCAAACTAAATCCGTAGACTTAGATATGTTTCGTTTTTATTAGAACTCTGCAGCAACTTGCATTTAAATAAATTTACAGTGACAATATTGGGCTTATATTCACCCAAATCTCTATTACTTTCATATGTCGTAAAACTAGCGACATCTATTTAAAACTAACCTTACATGAAAAGTTGAGAAACCATGTTTCTGCGTATAAAAGGGTTTTTAATATTAAAACTTTTCGAATAAATAAAGTTCTGTTATTATTTATTTAAACTCTATAAAATGTAAGCAATTAATGTAGCTTTTCTTTAGCAAAATTCATGAAATACTTAATTAAAAACACAGAACATTAGTGTTTCCTTTTAATATATAAACTTTAGACAAGAATTTGTGATCCGAAACTGTAATAAAATGTTTAAATTATGAAATATTTGTTTACAACGATACAAAGCTTTGTAGGGTAGCTATTGTACAATTTACCGACAAGGGAATATTAAAATCTAATCTAGTTAAGAGAAAGTTAACAAAACTTATTTTATTGACGAATCTACAAAATGGAAACACTTTGCACAAAATATAACTAAAAATAATTAAATTTGACCCTACCAACAATATAAAATATGAAACATAAACAATAAGTTGTAAAAAAATGCTAAAAAAATTTAACAAACCTGTAAAAATTGGGTAATGTGCTTTTTCCGTCACTTGGGCGGAAAAATCTAGCTTACTTGATTACATTCTACGACGTCGTTATGTAGCAAACCGCAAGCAACGATCTATGGTTTTTCAATTGCTTTACTTCAATTGAATACTTCAAAATGTCAGTTTATTTCAGTTTTAATGTGCATTTGAGCATTGAATACACAATTTTTTTTATTTAGAAAGACCATAATAAAACATTTTTGAAAAAATGTTTTGTTATGGCCCAGTCTATAGTCCATGTAAGTTTTTTCATACAGCTTGCGGCATTATATCGTTTGTGGCTTCTGGTGCAGCTTGCAATAACTCCGGAGAAGTTAATGGTGTAGCACTAGATATCTTAAAGCTTTTTCTAGTTTTCAAAAACACACTAACAATTGTTTTGTTAAAAACTGTCAACTTTGGTCATGTTAGCTTAAAAATTTATTTTTTTTTAATTTATTTGAAGACGCTTACAGAATTATTAACGAATATTATGCGTGATTGTGGGTAAAACTGTAGGAAATGTTGCATTTCGACGCTTTGCGTCCTTATGGCAACTATAATAATAGATCATTATTTGTCAAAAACAGGAAAATTGCTGTGCCTTTGAGACAAGAAAAGTTGAACTTAAAAATAGCTGTTTTTAAGGTATTTATTAATTATAATCAGTATTTTTTTAATATATTTAGACTAACCTGTATACAGGTTGTATTTAGATTGTCTTGAACAACAATTATTTTTAAAACATTATATTACATTAGACAGTAACATTTTTATTTATATTTGGTGACAGTTGGTAGTACAGATACATTTATTACTAAACTAAGTTATTTTTATTTTGATTTTTTTTTGCTTCAAGTTGTGTTGTTTTCAGTGTTTTCTTTAGTCTAATCTCTTGCAATCAAATTCATTATAATCATTGCATAATTATAGGCACTTGATAATAACTGCAAAAAATCAAAATCTATGTTTTGCACAATAAACCACTATAAACCTACCTTGACATAAAAAGCATGGGAAAAAGTATACGAAAAGCCAATACCCAAATAAAACTCTCTTTGATATGAAAGCATAATTAATACGAGTTTTTTGGTTTTTATCTCAAAATCAGGCCAATTCAAAAAGTAAACAACCTCATACATTGCAAGGACCTAAAGACACAATAGATTTGAATTTATCGCTTATTATTAGTTACTAACCTCAGAGTTGAGATTTTCACTGGCTGCACATTCTACAAACAAAACTATCAGAAACCCACCAGCATGGACAAGCCAAACCATCTGAAAAGTCTATACCAGATTTAAAAAAAATCATATTTGATTTGTTTGATTCAAGGACCAAAATAGTATTTATCCAAAATGTATTTTTTTTTTTAACAAACAACGTGGCAGAAAGGAACAGAATAATTGCAAAAAGCTGTTTATGGAAAGAAATAAACTTTTTAAGTAACATTTGAACCGATTTTGGTCTTTGAATTTAAAATATTTAATACTTTGAATTGTCCTAACTTAAAATTTTTGAATATTTAAAATAATAAACACTTATCAAAAATTAATTTATTTTTGAGAAAAATACTTTAGCCAAAATGACTTCTTTGTCACATTTACGACATTTGCATTTTCCAACTTTGTTAAAGACAAATGTCAGTTCAGCATAGATGTGTCAATTGCGCTACCTGAACAAGCTGTGAGCAGCAAAATGTGGCAACGCTGCCAGCGGGTCTATTCGCATTCACTAGTTTAATCTTCAAGTGGTTAGATGGCAATACTTTTGTTTCAAACGTCAAACAAGTGAAACAGTTTGTGGTTTATTTTGTCTTTTACTGTTTTTTCAAACGTTTAATTTGTTACTTTATTAGTGGGTGTATGACAAACTGCGCTGTTTAGCAGAAGCGGATTGTTTTGTGGTGTAAGCGGGATTACAAAATTTGTACAGTAATTTGGACAGTTGATGTGATTTGAAAGTCATACCTAGCTAGTTCTACTATGGTTTTAGCTGTCACAATAGACCCGCTAACGCTGCTGCCAAATTGATGTTCACAGCTTGTTAAGTTACTTTTCACTCCACTTTATTTTCTTTTTTTTTTATAAGCTTATTATTTAAAGTATTAAAAATTCCAAGTTAAAACTTTACTTTAATAAACTGATAAAATAGAATTCCTAATATCACTCCTGTAAACGCCACATGAGGCAGAGAAGATATGACAGTAGTTGAAATAAATTCGGTGAAAATGCTAAAATTAAAAGTCAAAATCAAAAATCATCAATGTTTATGTTTACCTGATGAGAAAATTTTGATATTGTATACATTTTGTTATTTGTTGTTCCCGTTGTTGGTCAAGTTGGCATGTGTTGCATTTGTTAAGCATAGCAGTCAGATGTTTAAAACAAAATCTAAACGCATTATTGTATACAAATCCTATGCTTGCAGCAGCAATGAGTGGCCACATGAGACATATTAGAAAAAACATATTATAAATAACAAAAACAATCTTCATGTATTTATTATTCCCAAACCAGCTAGGAAAAAGAACATTACAAAGAATTTTCTTTCTTCCATACTCAGTATTCAGCTTCTCACATTTCAAATTTTCAAAATATGAGTATAATACGTATAGGATTACTGCAAATGTGATATATATGTAAAAATATAGCAAAAGATTTTCCTGCGATTTTTTAAACTTGCTCCAATTTTTTGAATTTTTATATTTTTCAAAATTTGTTAGATCGTTCCAGATTTTAATTAATTTTTCGATTTTGAAACTCATTGTATGAGTAATGTACATAATAAATGATAACTCAGACATTTGTAGTACGAAATTTATATCAACCCCATCTAAAAGTTTCAAGAACCCTAATTAATTTCATATTTCTTAGCTTTTACGGCGTTATTGTCAATTTTTAATTATTTTTTGTTTTCACAATTTTTAATTTATTTTCTTTCAAATGTTTATTTTTGTTACACTTTGTATTGTTGTAATGTACATAAATCTACAAAGATGATGATTTAACAAAGAGGGAGAGGAAGGTTCAGAAGAAATTGAGAGAAATCGCAAAAGAAAGAAAAGAGCAAGGAATAAAAGCAAAAGTTATATATAGAAAGATATGCAATGAAAAAGATCTAAAACTGCAAGTTTTTTAAGAAAAAGAAACAATGAAGAAGACACAGACAAATGGACAATATAAACAGAGAAGACTAACGAAACAAAAACAAATATGAAAATAAGCAACGGTAAAAAAAATACTATTTTGAAATGTAGCAAGATTAAAAAAAAGTGGGTTTAGTAGAAACATAAAGAGAAGAAGAAAGCTAGCAGCAGAATTCAAGTAAGAATATCAAAGAGCAAAAAAAGAAAATAAAAAGAAAAAGCAGCCGGAGGAATAGTTACAAAGGTAAGAGAAGGAATAAAAAAAAATCATGAGAGGAAAAAACAAGAAGAACTCACAGATGAAAAAGACAACACAAAAAAAAAGACAATATGAAGCATATAGAAGAAATAGTAAAACAATATCAGAAGAATGTATAGTTATGGAAAGGATATTTAACGGGAGAATAGGTAAAAGAAGAGCCAGAAATTGGTAAGAAGAAAGAAGAGATGGAAAAAGTAAAACTAAAAATAAGAGAAAAAATAGAAGAGGAAAGAATTTGAAGGGAGGATGAAGAAGAAGAGTGAAAAAAATAAAATTTATACGTCTTCTTTTTTGTTTTATTCAAATGTTTATTTTTGTTACGATTTTTTTTTCATTGATTTCAAAAATATCACTTTTATTGAACACATTTTTTTTTATTTTGATTGTGACGTTATAGTTACATATTGTTATTGTTTACCTTTGCTTCGATTTTTAAGAAAAGTTTCAAATTTGATGAGTTTATGAATTATTATTTTTTTGTTATTTATTTAAAATTTGTGTAATCTGTTTGTTTTTTAATAGTTTTTTTTTAATTATTATTTTGTCAATTGTTTTAACTCCATTTCTACTTCTTATTTCTTTTTAGTTATTTTCCCAACAACTTATATCATACTTATAATCTCAATTATTTGATAGTTTATTTGTACAAATGTATTAATTATAATTAGTATCGTGCAATAATTAATTAGCGCATTTAATTAATTAATTCTTACGAGTGCGTATTTGTCCGTTACAAATTAATTAAATATTAATTACCTGAAACTGTTACATAGTAGATTACAAGCGCTGCACAATAGGACATTGTCCAAATATAAATAAAATATATTTTCAGTTCAGAATTGTTCAACCATTTGTGTTTTCGAAAACAGTTTACAAAACTTAACATAAACAAAACATAATCTTGATAAATATCCATTTCACCAACCTGGAAAGCTGAACTTCCAATAATGAACTTTTATAAGGCTTTCCTTGTGTAAGATCATTAACGAAGAGTATAATTATGATAAATTATAATTATTCAAGTTGATAGGTACCGAAAGAATGACAATTTATTGTCAAACTTTGCTACTGATAATGAGAAAAACAATTAACATTATAGCTGGTAACATTTTATTATGGCGAAACTTATCAATTATTTAAAGGTAAGAATTAAGGTCTATGAAGCACCTACGTTTTTAATAAAGCTTATGGATAATAGTGTATAATTTATATTTTAGAAAATAATTAGAAAAAACTACAAAAAATATTTATTTGTACGTATAGGAGCTAATTTGTTTCATAAATTGCAGAATCGCTCTTGTTAACTAATTTAGACACGTTTTTGTTAACTCTTTATCTTGATTGGTCGTTTTATTTTGAAGTTTTGAAGCACTAGATGGAGTATACAATATAACCGTTCTTATTGGCAGAAAAAGTGCAGTACCTGGCAAGAAGGAGGAGTTTAATATATGAGACAAGCGTTCTCATTCGCTGCTTACACAAATCGTTCTAGCTTTAGTTTTTTGCTGAATTCAACAGATAACGTGCAATTTGATAACTAGATAACCTTAAATTTCTCAAAAATCTTCTATCTGTTGACAATAAATAATTTAAATTTACAACAAGGATTTAATTGTCAAATCAGCGCATATAGGCAGTACTTGCTAGAAAAATCAAATAATGTTGCAAAAAGAGAGAAGTTTGCTAAACAAAAAGTCTACTTTAATTTGTAATTACTAATTTTTAATTTGATTTTGAGGGTCAATGCTGTGGATATTGTCACGTTAATCGCAGTTAAACTCAGCCACGTTCAGAACTGGTTTTGTCAACATTTTTGAGAATTAATAAAGTACCAAGGTTAAGTTGTTTTCTAAATTGCACAATCGATCTTATAAACTGCTTCAGATACGTTTTTTGTAACGCTTTATCCTGATTGGCCGTTTTATTTTGAAGTTTTGAAGCACCAGGTAGAGTATACAATATAGCCGTACTCATTGGACGAAAAAGTGCAGTACTAAGGAAGAAGAGCTCATTATATGTATGAGACAAGCGTTCTTATTCGTTGATTAGGCAACCATTATCTCGCCCTACATCGTTTTCATTGGCTGTTTTAGAAAACAATAGGTATCTAATTTTTTTTTAATCTAGCGTTTTTTGTTGCGTGTAACAGATAATGGGCAATTGGAAAACTAAATAGCTTCAAATTTATCTATTTATTTATTAATTGACATTATTTTAGAACATAAATTTAATTGTCAAATTAGCGCATGGGCAGTTCTTGCAAGAAAATTATATATAATATACCCAGTCGTTCTCATTGGCTGAAAAAAAACAGTACCAAGGAGTAAGGGCTGTCTTATATAAGCGTTCTCATTCGCTGATTTTATAGCGTTCGCTTTCATTGGCTGCTCTACAGAACAATTAACACTTCTTATCTTTAGAACACTTCTATTGTTTTTAAGTAAATAATCACAAATTTAACCATATTCAAAGACTGCTTACACCATCTGCTGACTTATTGACAAGTTGTTTTTCTAGTGGTGCAGTAATCCTTTTTAAAAATGATTTGGTCGATTGTCAGCTGTTACACGTTGCAATCCAGTGGCGTCCACAAATTTTAATCTGCTTTTTAGAAAGGCATGTTATATGTTTAAGGTTCCATCGATTGAAAAACTCACATTCGAATAAATAAAAAACAAAATACTTTAAAATATTTTTTAATAATACAACAAGTACAATTATTTTTAATGTGAACAAAACACACAGTATTAACAGATTAATAAAATATATACAAATATAAATGTGATACATAAAAAAAGTAATTGTACATAAAATATATTATGGAAAATAATAATGGTAAACATGCTTAATAAGGTATCACAAAAAATAAATGCGTTTATTTTTTTTTTTTAATACAATGAAGAAAACAAACGGCATAGAATTAAAAAAGTACATTGAAGGGCACTATTGTTACATCCATTTAGGTAACTATTACTCGATTGGATTTATATTATTACTTGATTAGGCAGTTCATAATTGATATGAGACATTGGTGTTCTAGGGTTATGGTCCCTCAATTCTAAAGGTACCAACAATTTACATCCAGATAAATTCAAGACCTTATGTACAGGTTCACATATAATTTTTTATATACATGTATGGCTGGTAGCTGATATATTTCTAGTGCGGTGCCAGTCTGTCTTACTATCACAGAACGTGTGTAATACTTATCGATAAATCAAGTCCAAAAATCTTTAAAGGTTGGTTGTAATCATCACAAAAAAATATGCAGACAAAGAATTAAACCTATTCTTACAATGTGCGTGAAAATTTTATACATACATGTAATTGTACATACAAACAGTCGACGCAACAGCCAAGAGACATGGGGCGTGGTCAAAAAAAGAAGTAGAACCAGCTGCGCTTTCCTTAGTTGTTGTTAATTTATGTGTGCTCGATTGTCTACTCTCTATTCCGTGCTTATTAAAATCTTTTTTTTATTATTATAAATTGACTTCTATATAAATGTCACCTCCTTTTGTAGCCGAAACCACGCCCCATGTCCCTTCGCCGCTGCACTGGCTATAACACAATAATGGTGTTATTTTCAGGACAAACTATATCTCAAAAATATTTTTGTACATTATTTTTCTAAATTCACGTCGAGCTTTTTCTTTCTACGCTCGACTGTCTGCATAATATACGCCCGCTGTCTAAACTCTGCCTATGGATTTTTAACCTTGGGCTATCTTGTACTAGATCAGGATCGGAATTATTTAAGTGTAAAGCTCTGCAGAGTCCATGACGAAGCGATGTTGATATTTTCGACAATGAGCCACATTGTCAGGGCAAAATTTCCACGTAGTTTTCCGGAATAAGGCCAGTCTTACCATTCAAAGTCCCTTCCAACCATCCCGGCTCTTGGGAACTTTTTACTGAAAATTAACCAATATAATGCACAAACAGAGAGGATCTGCATAAAGCTCAGATGACCAAAAACTAACTTTAATAAGTATTTTTAACATCAAATTTTTCATTTTAACAAACAATTAAAAAAAAAATGAAATATGTAATTATAGCGCAAAGTTAGTAAAATTTTTACAAAACTGTTAGCTTTTTGAAGTAGTTGAAAGTTGTTTATGACTGTATTGTTCAGTGTCTCACCGAAGTTAAAGCTGTTAAAGCAAAGCGATAATCGATCAGACGGACGAATAAGCCCCATAGCTTGCTCGGCCAGTTATAATGTTGAACTAAACCGCCATAAGCTTCTGCAAGCCTCTGCTCCGGTGAGCACCCGGAGGGTGCGCAAGCGTACTCTCGTACAAATAATAATTTGAGTCATAATATAAAAATCATTAAACAAAAAAACAAAATGCTTTTTATAATCTGCAGTAAGATATTGCCACACCCGAAACATTTTTATCCATAAAGTTATGTAAATAAAAACATGAAAAAAAAAACAAAACAAGCACGATTGGCCATCAGAAAACTTTCCATTTTATATTACAAAAAAAAAACAACTTACCGTTTGTAATAATTTGATTGGGTTCAAAAGACAGTTCGCCATCGTGTTCTCCCAAACAAGCGTACAAAGTTCTCACGCGCCTAAATTCCAAATAAAACCAACAAATTTCATTAGAACATATTTATTTTATACACAACGCATACAAAATAAAAACATGCTTCTTATTTACAACCGTTGAAACAAACACCATGCAAATAATATCATAATTATCTAACTATAAATCTAATAGTAACTATAAAATAAGTGTGGGAATCTATTTTTTGCCTTTGGAAGACGATAGGTTGTCACTGTTCAAGGAGAAACAAAAAATTAGTACTAAAACGTGCTACAAATCATGCAGGAGAACAATTAAAGCGTGTGGTAAAGACCCTTACCGAACCCTGGCCAAAGAAGGACTAGATCTCCCCGAAGCTGTTGTTAAATAATTAGTCTCTTTACGCAGTTGTGTGCTGATCAAAGAATCAATCATTTGTTAGTAAATGTGTTAGACCCTCACATAACTCTAAACACTATATACTTACACATCTCCGGAAGGACGAAATGCGGTAGAGTAGCCCATATACACGTTAGATCTCTCACTTTTCTTCGGTGATATGCCATAATTATTACCATCCCTTGAAGTTGACGAAACCGATTCGTTTGAACTACTTGTGCTATTGGGAACTGAAACTAAACAACACTTAAATTGTAACCTCATATGTGCCATCACTAAAGCTCAGGGACATAAGGCGTGGTCTGCAGCAGTTTACAACAAACCGTCCATTTTAAACAAAAAAAAAAGCCGGAAAATTAGCTGTTGACGACCGCAGTTTTCTACAATAAACTATATATATTACAGGTTTTGACATGCCTCTACAAAAATGCCATTATGTTACGCCAGTGTTATCGCACACACCCCCTTTTTGTCAGTCAGTGCGCCGACAGTTTACGCAGATCGAAACCACTCCCCATGTCCCTTACTAATAGCACGAGAGACTGTTGTCTAATTGTCAGTTATGGTTTATCATAGTAAATGTCAAAAATATTTTGAATAACAACCAATCAGTCACAAGAAAAACAAAACATGCAAATGACCCGGGAATTAAGCAAAATAGCTAATGCCCCATATTAGTAACACCTCCATAACCCACACCTATAAAAGCGAATTGCTTACTAATGCGACTGGAAGGTCTGTAGTACGTAGGACTGTGACTAGGTAAATTTGGAATATTACTTTCTGATTGTGACGAAACAGTTGGCATGAAACGTTGTATGGACTTTTGATGGATCATCGGTTGACAATTGGTAGTTAGATGCTCGCTACGTGACATTGAATGTGCGTAACTGCCATTCGCTGGTTCATGTACGTTGTATAAGCTGGCCGACACTGGTTCTTCATAATAGGTTTTAACAGTCTAGAATAGAAACACGTTATTAATCTTAAACATAAACGCAATCACGTTTTAGTCATCCATCTGGCAACATTGCATCCTTGTTTTTCCAATCTGTACTGTCAGTGTCACTGCTTTCATATGTATGGTATGAGCTAAGCTCACACGTGAACTACAAAATTTGAAATAAAGTGCTCCCGTTCGAAAAAAATTTACAGCTGACTTCTGTCATCAGATACATGTGCCAAGTAAGCTCGACTTGCGGCTAGGTTCTTACCTATTCTATTGGATACTTACGCATGTTAGATGAGGTCTATATACTGGCGGCATGTGGTTGGAATGGTTGGAGGTGTAATTGCGGGCATAAATGTCTTCACTGGTATTATAATTTGAAATGGGATGATCATTTGACGGTTTGTAATTATTAGAAATTGGAGACTGAAGTTTCTTAGGTGAAGCTTTATTTTCATTATTTGGTAGACTTGTATCTGGTTCACTATTAAATATTTTCTCAAAATTCTCTATTAAAATTTCTACAACAATATTGTAAAATTTCAAGTCCATAATGGAAGCAACTGTTTCCTCTTCTGGGCGTAAGAGTGTTGGACCAAAACATACACCCAAATTGCTAACAGTCATTAGATTCTTATCCGATTTAGAAGCCACACTAAAAAATATGTTTTAAATATTATCCTACAAGCTTATAGCAAATCTTACTTTGTAAGATGTTTTATTAGAAGTTTAAGAACCTCAAAATTAATCTTTGGTAATCTATAGATCAATGTATGTACATCATGTAATCGCAATTGACGAGTTTCATTTTCTGGAAGAAAAAAAAAACAATTGAAGAGAGTATTTATATTAAATTGTGGAATAACATACTGACGGCAGCAATAAAACCGTTGTGGTATTTAAAAGTCATCAGCGGCTCTGGAAGATTACGTAAATAGTTTTTCAAAGCGCTAGTTATTGTTTTAGTCTCCCATTCTTGTGGATCCTCTAAAACTAGTTTATCATTTTTCCTTCTATCCAGGCCCATGGTCAATAATTTGTTCACTTTTGACGTTACTCCAACTACCCTATAAATACCCTGCTCTTCATGGCCACGATTCTCCAACACTTCTATGCATCGCACTACAAACTGAATACCAACGTCATCCAAAACTCTCTCTTCCGAATTTTGTGCTTTGTTAATCCCGGGAACGGTGTAAGTCTGCAAGTAAAAGTCGCCTTAAATCGAAATACCTATTTGTTTTGACATATTACGACACTACTAAATTAAATTTAAATGAACTATTTTTGCAACCGCGTTATATATTTTCTCTTACCGGCTCTTTACCATCCATAATATCCATCCAAGCCTTCCTATCCTGTTCAGATAAAGCCTGAAAAGTGAAAACAACTCCAGGTTTGGCATCTAATTGTATGTCAAAACAAAATCTCTTCTCGATAGAGTCTGACATTCGCCGCACACATGATGTCAGTACCATAGTTTCAGGCTGTGAAAACTAAAATTTGTATGTAAATAAATTTAGTCATAATATTTAAAATAGATCTCACAGATTTGGTGGCCAGCTGGTTATAGGGCATCATACTAAATTCCTTTGTATCTTTATCGTAGGTACAAAAATGTTTGGTCCATGCAGTGCCAAAAGCTTCTGCAATAGATCGAAATACGTAAGCGTAAATAACAATTTTAATATAGTCACTCACTTTTCTCTAATAAGAATAAATATCCTTCGCGTACTCCTTTAATTTTCTTAATTGGTTTTTCTAAAGTCTGCACTTCGGCCATTCGTTTTCGCAGCTTGTTGCTATAATCATCAAAATTTGTTCTTGTTTTTTGGATTTTCTGTTGCAAATCGACTCTATACGGTCGAAAATCTTTTGCAACTTCGTGACCTTGATGGTAAAATGTAAGCCAACCAAATAAATATGTTAAAAGCGTTTCAACAAATTCAAATTTTTTTCGTTCATGCACTTCTTGTATTAAATAAACATATTCCATGCTGGCTTTAAAGAAATGACGCTCCGCCATATCCACTGAAGCGTCCGCCTAATTAACAAAAAAAAATACATATATAAAATAAATAATAATTCATAAACAAAAAATAATCACATACATCCCACACATCTTTAACAATAATTATTCATGAAACAGCCGAATGAAAACACATCATTGTCACTCAAAAAGCCTCAATTATAATTTATGGAACACTGAACTTTTTGAAAAATTATCTATTATTTAAAACATCCCTTTTGCAAAACGTCAATTTAGAATGGCTTACATTGAAAATTTGGAGAATTATGCGCAAACGCATCAAAACTATGACGTCGCTAAATCGATACGCACCCACGTAAATGACGTCATAATTTACGATAAGCTTTACCCCTAAACTAAGTCTGAATGAAGCCTTCTGTCAGTGAAACAAAAAGAGATAAACAAAAATCATTGAATCGTTCATCCCCTGTCCAATCATGAGATTGCAACGTTTTCTGGTTCCACGTCTCTCACAGAAACAACCCATTGAACTGACCTGACCTGACCTGAGAACGCCAGCCCGAAAGTAGAGAAAAAAGTGTTTAAAAGAAGCAAGACAACAACTAGAACCTCTCCAAAAAAAACGGTAAGGGTCAGAAGAGGCAAAAATAGAAGAAACTGAGAAAATGTTAACTTAAGAGGAAATAAAGGACATGAAGAAAGAGATGAGAAAAGACTTGAAAAAAACACAAAGAAAAATAATGAAAAAAAAAGAAGAATGGGAAAAGATAAAGCAAGAGCTAGGGGAAAGAATAAAGCATCTAGAAGAAAAAGAAAAAACAATATAGTGATTAAGGGTCTAGAAACAAAAGAAGTAAAGAATGAAAAAAGTGTAGAAAAATGGCTAGAAGAGGAAACAGGCGTAGCAGTAAAAGTTAGAAACATGTATGAAGTAAATAATGAAAAAATGATGGTAGATGAATTAGAAAAATGGGAAAAGAAAAAAGCAATAATGAAAAATAAAAGAAAACTGAAAGAAAAAAACTTTTCTTGCAAAAAAGGAAGTGAAGGTTGTGTGGAAAAGAAAGAGAAACATTGAAGCACATAATGAAAGAATGCGCAAAAGTAAAAAAAAGTATATTATCGAAAGAGACTGTAATGAAAGAAAAGAAAGAGGAAATAGAATGGATAAAAATAATAATAATGAAAAGAGAAAGAATAAATCAGAAGAAAAATGAGACATGAATAAAAAGAAAAACGGAAAAATTAAAAAGAAAAGTAAGCAAAAAAGACTAGGAAGTATAGAAAAATGATTTTTTTTTGTTTTTTTATATTATATTATTTCTAACACTGTACAGTGAGAAACTAACGATTTATTATTGTAATTATAGCAAAAAATGCATCAGATTGGATGATTTTAGGGTACGCTAGAGATAGAAATTGTAAATTTGACACGTGAAATACATAAAGTCATTAAAATGTCACTCTCTTACATTTACGATAAAACGAAATATTTTCGCATTGTCCTAGACAAACTAATGCTGTTTTTCTATACGTTTTATATAAAAAAGTTGTTTAATACTTCAAAAAAAATTAATGAAAAAATGTCAGAAGCTCAATGTTTTGGGAGTTCAATCATAATTTCCTAATAAGTAAATCTCTAGAAAAAAAATCAAAAAATTGACGTTAGCCTTCTGCAAAAATTGGATATTAAAATGAATTATAAAATAAATAACATCATTAGCTAATTTTAAATACGCAAATAGCGACGTTTGTTTACAAAGAAGAACAATAATAATGGATCTAATTTTATAATTCTATTAATTTTTCTATGTAGAAATTTATTAAAACCGGAATGTAGATTGGAGTTTATTTTAGCTCGTGGTTAGCTCTAAACGCTTTAAAATAATCACTTCCGCCATGAAGGGAAGTTGGCTATTTCGCCATTTTGAAGATTTCAAGGCCTTTTTCTAATAAAAAATAGATGAATGCCAAACCAATCATTTATCTTGTAAAAGCAATAAGCCACAAAAACAAACCTCTTGAAGTGAATTCGTTTTTTTCGTAGTCAGATTTAAATATCTCTCTTGACATTGACAGAATTTGGCGGTCTGTTTTTCGAATTTTTTCTTCTCGTTTTTCACACCTCCAATGTATTTCTTGCGAAAATCTTCCAACGGTTTCACCACATGCGAATAGACGTTTTCCAGCTGAAAAGAAAAATGAAACAGATTTTCAAAAATTCGATTATGATACTTGAAATTCTATTTTTGAAGTTGGCTTTTGTTTTTGTAGTTTTTTTTATTATAAGGCGTTAGTTTCAAAAATCCTGTGCCAGCTAAGCCTAAACACGTAAATATAAAAAAATTAAAAATAAAACAGTAAGAAAAAATAAACTGGTGGACTAAATTAAGATAAACAGCACAGAAGAAAAATGCCAAATCCATAAAGGATAAGTCTGCTATCTTTATAAATAAAAAGAAAAAACAAATAAAACAAAAAACAATAAAAAAAAAGCGTAGTAAGCACAAAATGCAAAAAAAAATAAGCAGAAAAACTAGATTGAATAGAAATATTATCAGATGGGCAAGTTCAGAGAATATTTCAATAGATAATCGCTGTTTTTGCAGGTAAAAACGTAAATTATTTATTATTTATTATGTCAACAAAATACTATAATGTTTATTTTTTTTGAAATATTCCTTAAATACGCTATGCATAGTTTGTTCTTATTAACCTTGTACTCGGTAGTACAACATTGTATGCGTTATAACTTAGAAAATATTTCGATTTAAAAGTTTGATTATCGACAATTTATTATTTAAACAATTATTAGAAGAGATATCGGTAAAAAAGTCAATAAACAAACAGTAAACGGTAAGTGATACGAAAAAAATTATTAAACAAAAAAGATGGAAAATTCAATAATCTATAATAAAGATTCTTATAATTATAGCCCTTAAGTGCACGGTTGCAAAGATACAAGCTTAAGCAATTTTTCGGAAAATGGCGGCACCTATTTGTAAGTGTTTTGTGTTTTTAAGCGCATTACGTGATACTGCACCTATCTGTATCAAAAATTATAATTTTATAAAAGAAAATTTGGTAAAAGTGTGACGTTTTTCATTTTTAAACTGTGTAATTGTAGAAAAAATCTCGTGTGTAATGCGAGCGCCAAAATTATTGACACACTTTCACTCAATCGTCATAAGTTAGGTACTATGCTCGGTACTATTTATCTAATAAGACAAAAAAATGTCTTTTAATAACAAACCTAACTCCTTTTAATGTACTTATTGGTTCAAAAACGAAACGATTTATTAGTAAGCCAAAATATTGCTGAAGACGCTTTAATCTGAAAACATATAAGCCAATAACTGTGCAACTTCACCTATATGCAAAAGGTTAAGTAGTTATATATGTAGTATGATTGCCAACTAATATCAAACAAGCTCGTCTATAATACCGTACGTTTCTCCGTATGAACTAATCAAAAATTAAACAAACGTTCGAAATTCCATAGCAAGAGTAGATCTAAATAATTTATGGAACGCACAGTATATCTCTCATATTTCAGATTAATAAATAAACAATCATCATATATTACAATTGTTTTTCATTGATTATTGACTAAATCAAAGCCACAACAATAAAATGATGCAACTAAATTATTTTGTATTAATTATAAATGCTGTACAACAATTATTCGCTGAATAATCGCATTTCGTAACATATACACGATGGATGTTTACAAACATGGCATATTTAACATAATTATTACAATAATGACAGAAATGGCGTGTTTATTAAGCAGTGCGGAAAAATTTAGGCCACCATAAAAAATAACTGTGGTAAAGCTATTAATCACACTCCATACAATGGTAGGTGTTATGTGTAGAATTTAAAAAAGTATGAGCTAGATATATTTATACCGGGTGGATGATAAAAATCGCCACAAACAAATATTATAAAGTCTTTATATAATCCTTATCAAACTATTCTATTTTATTATTTTTCTGTTTACAACGATTTGGGTAAAAAATTGGTCATAAATAATATATCAGACCATTGAGAATCTGAAGAAATAATTGAAAACACAACTTCACTTTTAATATCAAGATATTACCAACCCACTCCAAAAAACCCTAGATCGATCAAATTGGAAAAAAAATCTCTAAAAAAGACAAATTACAACACGTAGTATAAAAACTCGTTTCATACGACCTTAAAGCACTTATTCTTTAAAAAAACTGCTTTAAGACTTGTCTTATAAAACTTGTTCTTTAATATACTACTAGAAGTGCTCGAATATCTGAATATTCTTTAATTTATTCTGGAAATCGTTGCAGAGTTTTACAGAGAAAGAGCCCAGAAAATGCTTTTGATAATTTTAAAGCCTATTTAAAAAACAATTTGAAAAATTCTTGATTTATTGGGTAAACAAGTGAACGAAAAAAATAAGAAATTAAGAAATTTTGAAAAAAAGTAGTGCCAAAAAAAAAGAATAGTCCGTCAAGAGACATTAATTAGACAAACAAGTTAAAAGTGATCAAAAAATTAGATAGAGGTGTTAATTAAACAAATTAATTAAAATAACAATATTTAATAATTTACAAATGAATTCTAAAGTACAAATCAGGTGCCAAAATATTTTACAACTTCTTAGAATACTAATATACGACTAATTAAAATAATTAAATAATAAACTAAGACTAAGCTGTTAGATGTATGATCTGATCCGTCTTAAGATTCTCGCGAGTCGCTTGCTCTCTGGTTTATTGAATGTTGTAGACTTGTTTTCAGAAGATTGAAATTAGGATAGGACCAATTTAATATTAGTATAACTTTGATTCAGTCAACTCCTTCAAGAAGAAAGAAACTCAAACTCGAGTACTTAGAATAAAACCACTTTCAAACTTGGTACCGAAACAATATTTCCACACTTTAGACTTAACTTAGTACAATTTATTTCAATCAACATGTCTTCCCAGAAAAGTTGTGGATAATTCTCTTTGTAAATTAGACGCCCTGCTAGTTGTTACAGTGCCTAAATCAGTGTTGTTCCTTTATGTAACCTTGAATATTGTTTTTTTTTGACAACTTTGAAAAAACAACATATAAACAAAACTCACAGAGAATGAAACTTGAACAGAATGTGAGTAATAAACTGAAAGTCAACGGTATTGTTTATCGTAAGAATTTTGGAGTAAATACAGTAATATTTACGTACATTACACTCAATTATTTACACCATATTCATAGCGTGTTCCAAAATAACTGTCGCCTCTAATCTCCGCTCAGCATGATGATTATTACCATCATATTTTCAAATAACAATTCAGGTGAATGTTATTGTGTCTAACAAAAGATGTTTCCTTGACATTTGCAATTAGACTTTTAATGCTAATCCTATAATCTATTGGCAAACTGTTGAATGCAGAAATATCGAACGTTCAATGACACCAATTCTAAACTTTCATTCTTGAATCAAAAATTCTTTTTTTTTTCTTCTTACATGAGACAAACAAATTCGATCACTTTCGCTTAATAATGCGGTTAAATCATATTTAAACTTTCAAAAAATTTTACCAAATTTTTTTTTAAACAAATGAAGCCGCCGCCTTACTGCTTTTGTTTTTTGTATGGGAATACGTCATATGTGTGTACATACAATCATGTCATTCACCCAAAAAACATAGTATTTTACGTCATGAATGCAATGATCTTCTGGTACCTATTTAACATCTGGCTATCAGTGAAATCAAAAATAGAATCATTTTTATTGCATTTGTCTAGAAGGCTGTGCGCCTCAACTGCATTAAAACATTCTGAAATGGAAATAAACAAACAAAGATTAGACAGCCCCATCTTATGCTATTTATAATTTTTAAAAAGAAAATAGATGGAAAGCTGCAATTTGTCATTCCGTCTAAGATTTGATCTTATCCAAATTGTCCAAAAGCTAAATCCATAAAAAGTAATCCATAAATAATGGATTATTCATCGCCTAAACTGTCCGATTTCAATTATCCCCAATTATTGCAGAATCAGAAAGGTTAAAATAAATATTTTATCCCTGAACTCGTCACACGCAATAATCAGCTCAATGTTACTTAATCCTATTTTGGGCAATTTTTTTTTTTATACAAAAAGCGTAATTAACAGAAAATTCTCCCAAGCATTCATTATTGAGGTCTAATAAGTCATTTGTTATCTTCATAAAAATCTTCAAATTTAGATTCTGTTTCCTCTTCACCAGAAATTTATAGCCTAGTGAGAAATCTAGTAATTTTTCAAAAATAGTTACAATATCAAACCACTCCAGAATTATAGGACTTTTAAAGCTAAAATTTGAAATTATGTATAGCGCTCCAGGCCAAAATTTTCTATTTTAAAAGATTCCATGCATATTCATAAACAAACACCACTTTTAAATAATAACAACTAATTTAATCAACAGCATTATGATAACACGTTTTTGTATACAAAAAAATCTAAAAATACATTAATTTCTAGTGGTTTGCGCTTTCTGATTGCCCGCCGAAGGCAACGGTCCAATTCCTTTTATACTACCTATATGAAATTTTTTTCTTCAAAATTGTTAAATATTGTCAAAAGATTATTTGATGCAAAATGATGATTAAAATGTATGGTACATTGTAGAGTCATCGCAACGGCTAAGGGACATGGGGCGTGGTCTGCGCCAGTTTAAAACAAACAGTCCATTTTATAACAAAAGAAGAAGCATCATAAAATCAGCTGTGCTTTGCCAGTTGATAAAAACAGTTCGATTATCTACTTTCTATTAAAGTTTCTGTGTTGTGCTTTTCAAATCAAATGTTTTTTCTTTCAAGATAAACTAGTTTTATGCCTCTTTTAACAGATTCTTTTTTTACCCAACGCCAATAAAGTTCGCGCAGATCGAAACCACGCCCCATGTCTCTAGTCTGTTAACTGTTGCGATGACTATAAGTCAGGATACAGCTCTGGAAAAAAAGACATTTTTTTGAAAACTCAAAGTCCTGCGCATCCTAAATTATTGAATAAAATCCCCATAAAAAAATGATTCAAAATTATGCAATTTGACATTTTTTTTTATTAAAAATAGCCTTGCAAAGACATAGGTAGGCTGAAAATCAAATTATGTTTAGTTTATTGATACATTATATTGTTTGAATTTTTGTTTTATTAGGAAATTCGATGAGTCAAAGTCGCTGTATTATTAATTAATATTAGTATCAAAAACAAAAAACAATATTTGTGTTAAATTTGAAATAAATTTTCACAAGGTTGTAGATAATTGTGTAAATAAGACTTAAATTCAATTAATAAAAGTCAGAATTGTTGATTTGCTTGTTTTGACAGTTTACATTCAAGTGAAAATATGTTTTAATTTAATTTCAGTCAAATTGGACAAGCTGTGATCTTGATAAAAGTAAACATATGAGGAGAATTTACTATAGTATTTTCAAGATAAAGACGAAGTGGAGGTAAAGCTCGTCTAGCCAGCCAATCAACGCACTATCTGCTAGGTCATGTAATAATTCAACCAATAGAAACGCCAATATCTCCAATCACGTGAGACTATGAAAACTGAAAACTTGAAAATACTATAGAATCACAAATGTTTTTCCCACAAATCAGAATAGCAATCAAAACTTATTTTTAACAATTTTTTTTATGATACATCGACAAGTATGTCAACGACATTGACGTTGTTATCAGCATTTTAATTATGTCAAATGCCAATAGCTTCATGCGCTCTTTTTGCCCACAGCGCCTTCAAAGTTACAAAATATGTAGGTATTTATAAATGTATCATGATTTTTTTTTTAACAATTCATTTGTTTTCAGAAAATGACAAAAACAAACAGTTTTTGTCAGTTTCTAAACAAAAAAACAAACAGTTTTTTGTTGTCATTGTAGTCTTATCGGCTTTATAAAACAAATGTCGTGTCCTAGCTACACTGATAACTCGATTTTGGTCAGATAAAAGTTTATTGATCTGCCCAATATGCATGTGGTCAAGCAACCTGTAGGAAAATTTACGAAAAGCGAATTTTTCCAGAGGAAACTCTTCTCTTTTCCACAATTCACTCTGATTTTTCCCATACTTCCGTGCTTCATTCGGTATCCTATCTGTTCCTAGATATTTTCTTTTTTTAAATTTTATTAGAATGCTTTCTACTTCTTCTTTTGTTATTTCCTTTTTTACTATCTTCTCTCGTTTTTCCCTAATTTTTTTACTTGTGTTTTCCCTCTTTCTCTTCTACCTCTCCTTCTTTGAAATGTTCCAACCACTTGTCCACTTCAATTTTGTTTATATTTGTCTCTCTTTCCTCTTTATTTTCTTTTACGTATTCCCAAATTTTATTTCTTTTATTCTTTTTTGTTCATCCTCTTTTTTTTGCATGTATCCCGGTATTGTTTTTTCGTTCTTATGTATGATGTATCTCTTATTCTTTTTTTATTTCTCCATTTTGTCAATCTTTTTTTTCATATCTCTGTCCCACCATTTATTTTCTTTTTTCTTTCTTATTTTCCAGAATCTCTTTATTACCGTAGCTTTCTTAACTGTTGTTTCTAGTTCCTTTACTATCCTTTCAACTTCTTTTTCCACCCATTTCCCTTCTTCCAGCTTTTTTCTATATGTAGCATTTTCCTCAATGTTATTTCTTCCCTGTTGTTCTCTCTTGTTTTTTTTTCCACTCCTCTCTTATTCTTGCGTTGAAATCGCCTTCTATAAGTAGATTTATGTGTTCGTCAGTTGTGTCTCTTTTTTCCTCTCTTTTCTTTATCTGTTTGATGCCTCTGCTGTATATCGTTCTTATCTCTCATTTTTCTTCCCTAATTTTTACCATTTTTTCATCTTTTTTTTTCTCCGGCTTTTTCTTCTAAATTTCTGTTTATTCCTGTTATTATGCCTCCTCTTGCTCTTCTTTTTTTTGCCTTTTATTGCATTTTACACCATTTCGTCTACCCATGTCTCTACCGTTCCTACTATATCAAACCCTTCTATATATTCCCAAAATTCTTTACCCTTATTGTTAATCCCTACCAGGTTCCTAACTTTTCTATATATGATAAAAAAGCTTTGTCTCTATACCTAAATTATCTCTTGCCTACTCTTTATTTTTCTATCATTAAATTATTTTCCAGTTTTTTTTTTTTGTTTTTTTCTCCAAAAAATTAGAAAATTTCTCAATCGGCCGTATATACTTTTTGTGTGTGAACCGATTTTGATGATTCTTTTTTTGTTGGAAAGGTGATATCCCAGGAATTGTACCATTATAATAAGGAAACCAGGCATCCCAGATAAATCAAGAAAAAATCCTTTTAACCCACTAGTGCGTTCCTTAATTTTGCATGATTTGTTTGAATTATTCAAAAATAATTTATTACATTGAAATCGGTTTTTCAAATTGTTACTTTTTGTTTATAACAATTGGTATATAAATAAGAAGACTAAGCACCAAGTTGATTATCTTCAGATTGTCATCTAGACCGATAGGTAACCCAAAAAATCAGGTAGTAAGGTATAAAACACTTCCTTGTTAAAAGTACCGGTAAACATATGAAAACAATCAATTGTTGTAAAAAAAAAGTCATTAGAACGTAATGAAATTCCAATTTCCTGCTTAATGTCATTAATTTTACTTTCCTGCTTAATTGCAAAATCGTCTACAACTAAGAACTTTAACAATTTCCCTAGGAAACTGACTTTTCAACATTGCAAAATTACCAACAGAGAAATCTCTAGATAGGTAAAGTCATTGATCTTCCTTAAAAATTAAGAAATTATCTCATAATTATTAAATCCCACTCATTGCCTACTCGACCATAGCAACAAATATCACTCAACCTCCACGGTATATTTTCATTTTTGTGCCAAAAATAGCAACCATATCCAAAAAGAAAATGTTACTTTCATTTGGCAAAGCCTTGAAAGGCTCAATAGTAGCAACGTGGGCAAAATTGACACACTAACAGTCCTAACGGTATAAATGTTAATACAAAATTTTATATATGTAAGACTGTATTTTTTATTGACAATATCTATGCTCTACTTCACAATTTATTCTGTGATAGTAATTTTCTTCAGTCATTTTTTGTTGTCTTGCTTTGATGACAAAGAAAATAACCGTTGCCTTTTGACCTACAATTTGACTAGGATTTTTTATGACATGCATCATAACATGTTTACCATAACGGTAGATGACAAAAATACGCTTTTTTCGCCTCTAAAACCCAAACAGCACCACTGAAAACTAAAAAAAAAGACTAGAGTTAGGTGAATCCGCAGATATAATAAGCATTCGTGATGGAATGTCCGAAGGCGCAATGGTTGAATGCATGTTGTAAATTATATGTTGTAAACTGCTCAACTATATCACCAATATTATAAAAATCAAGTGTTATAATAGCAGAAACTTGTGTTTCTGTATTCTATAGTCGGTTCAAGTTCAAGAAAGAGTAATAGTAAATAGAGAGTAGGACGCGTGATCCATTCATAACGTTCACGTATTACCCAGTTCTTGAAATCCTCGCGGAGCTGGCATTCGAAAACACAGGGGTGCAGAAACTGAGGTTAATCCCAGAACTCTTAGATTAGATTAGATTGGTAACATAGGGTGTCATAAATGCGACCTATTAATATATGTGCGTCCGTTTCTTAAGCTGTTCGAGGTGTATCTCAGTTTATAGCACCCCATTCTACTACAAAGCTGTAATAAACTCGAGTGCTGGGATAAGGCTTTACTAATTCTGTCACCAGATGATCCGGAGTTTCCTCCCCTTTCCTGTGAAAATCTGCGTTCGTCATTATTTTCTAGAGCAAGTCTCACCAGGTGCTTTTCAAATTGGTTGATGGTAGCGTACAATCCCCAAACAGCGCAATACCGGTTTCAAAATCATTCGCCCTCCTCAGTTGCCGATAATGACAACTCCGATCAAATAATGATTTTTACCTCCCTTAATTGTTAAAAATCTCTAAATTAGCTTACCATGCGATCTCGTTCCTCTTCAATTGATACAATCAAATTTCCAAACTCACTCAAAGATTTGCAAATGACTTGTTCGTCATCTGTTTGAGCACCTCCGATGCATTCAAATGTAAAAACTTGCAAACATTCGGCAAAAGATCTCTGTGCAGTGCTTAGTTCTGTAAAAAAAAACAAAAAATGTATTATTATAGATATTACTAAATGAGAAAATTAGTACTTTAACGTACAATCCGATAAAGTTTTCCGATTTTTTTAGGTACCAAAAGTACCTTGTCTAAAACATATTGAAAGCAATAGCACAGCAGAAGTTGCTGAAGACAAAGCTAGAGTTAGAAAACACGCCTAATTGGATAATTTACACAAAAATTGTATCTGGCGCCTCCACCATTTTTCAACATTTTTATTAAAAACCAATGCTTGGCTTTCTACTAATCTTCTAGACCCGTTTTATAATAACTTGCGTAACTTATAACAGAAACGCACTTAATTAGATAACTCACAAAAAAAATTATCTGGCGCATCCACCATTTTTCAGTATTTGACTTTCTAGTGGTTTTCTAGTAACTTCTCGAATTTCAGATGAATACACTTTCCATCTTCATTAAATGAACATGGAAAAATGCATGTAAGTATACAAAAATTTGTTACATAATAAGATCTGGGTTCTACAGTGAGATTTTTGTTTTACTGAACATAATGTTATAAAACGCATGTTCAGTTTTAAAAAAACCATGTCAATACATTGTCGCTAGGTAGGCAACCAAATTAACAAATATTTTATTTTTTGACACATGACTGACTTGACAGAACAGAACTCTGAAATTTTAACTTCAAAGATAAGGAAGGTTATGTTACGTCTTAATAACAAGTTTAAAAAGAAACTTTTAATCAAATCAATTTATTAAATGTTCAAAGTGACCACCTTCTTGTTCTAAGCAATACGCCAAATGATTGTAAAATGCTTCTACAGTATTTTTTAAAAAAATGGATTTATTTCGTTGCAGGCGGTGAGTATTCTATTCTTTAGTTCTTCTGTACTCTCTATTACGATATTGTTGTAGACTTTAGATTGAAAATAACCCCAAAGAAAGAAATCGTTTGGTGATAAATCTGGTGACCGAGGTGGCCAAGCTATTGGTCCAAACCGTCCAATCCAGCGATCCTGGAAATTTTTATTCAGGAAACGTGTAATAGGGCCCGTGAAATGTGGTGGAGCGCCGTCCATTTGAAACCATGCGTTCTCAAGATTTAAGTCTTTTAGTCGTGGCATTATGTGTCTTTGCAAAAGTTCCAAAAACTTGGCGGCACTTAGGTTGCCATCAATAAAAAATGAACCAATAAGGGTACCGTCGACTATTCCAGTCCAAACATTAACTCTGCTATTATACTGAGTGTGTGTTAAATTTTGAACATGTTCGTTTGTACGTGACCAATACCTGTGGGAATTAGAAAGAAAGATAGGAAAAAAAAGGAAAGAGGTGTTCAATACAAACCGACAATTCTGTGAATTGACCGTGTCATTTAAACAAAAGGATGACTCATCAGTATAAACTATCTTGTGTAAAATATCTTCATTTTCATTTATTAAATTAAATATTGTTTCACAAAAATCTGTTCTTTTTATTTTGTCAAGAGGAAAAAGCTGTTGGTGATTTGAAAATTTGTAAGGTTTGTATTTATACTTTTTGAAAGTTTTAAGGACAGAGGATTTTGAAATGCCAAACTCGTTTGCTATTATCCGCAACGGGGTAATAGGGTTTTCTTCAGCATAACATAATATCTGTATTTCTCGTTCTTCTGTCAAGATGGGACAAGTTCTTCTTCTTTTTATGTGTGAATTTATTACACAACCTTCTGTTCTGTTCTGTCAAGTCAGTCATGTGTCAAAAAATAAAATATTTGTTAATTTGGTTGCCTACCTAGCGGCAATGTATTGACATAGTTTTTTTAAAACTGAACATACGATTTATAACGTTATGTTCAGTAAAACAAAAATCTCACTGTATATTTGCACTATTCTCTTTTTTAAATCTGTCAAAAAGTGCTTGAATAGACAGTTAACTGACAATCAGACATAGAAAACCACTTAAATGTCAATTCTACTATTCCAGTGTGGATCATCTGTACAGATTTTATCTTATGAGCTTTTGCAGTTTGCTGCATTCATCCCCATAGAACAATATCGATCCTGTAGGGTTGTTGACCCTTTTGTTATATGATGCAGTCTTGGATGTTTCGGCAGATTTTACGAGGGCGTATGATACCTTATCTCTGATGAGAATATTGATCAAACACTTTTCTTAAAAAAAAAATAATAATAAAAAAAATCTACATTGAAAACAATTATTTGTTTTTTTTCCATTGTCTCAGTACAAACTCCACCCTTCCGGTATTCACACCCAAGAAATTACATATTTACACTCAAAACATCTATTTTTTACTAAAAATAAAAAAAACATACAATTCTAAATAGAAAAATGGGCATGTACACAATCATTATAATATTGAAAAGATATTCGTTTTCCAAAGCGAAATGTTTATTAAAACCAAACTCAGTTTTTCTTCACAAATTTGTAAATATCGTACTTACGGTAGGTACATAACAATAAAAATTCTCAACCGTATGCAGATAATCGAAAAAAAAAAAAGAAAATAAGACATAGAAAGAAGCTTAATAACTTTTCCACAAAACTGCATTTTTCTTGGAAAAATTATAATTTTAAAATTTGTAGCGTTGAAAAATCCCTAGAAGCTTTAAACTTTATTCTTTGTAAAACTAACCGTTTTAGAGAAAATGTGACCTACCATGTGCACTTTTCTCAATTTTCTCAAAAGTTGGATAATCGTTAAATAATCCAAAAGTCAACGTGGAACGACAACTGGAAGCCGATTACAAAGTTAAATTGGGAAGATTAGCAAATCCTAGGATACAGCTAATTGATATACAGGAAAATTCGACCCAATTTATTAAAAAATTTAAAAACCAGAACTTACCTGACGTAACAGAAGTTAGAATTGTACAATAATTTAAGAACATTCTAATGTTTATCTATTGGAAAATTTAATTATTTGATCTCTAGAGGTGACAGAATTCATAGAAGTTTTTGGTGCTGAAAATGTCAAATAAGAAAAAACGTCTGTCAGTTCTTTTTCTAAAGCTAATAAAAAAAAAAACGATGTAAAAAAGGCTCAAATTTTTCCTGTTGTCATCGTAAAATTAAAGATATTAACGAAAATCATCAGATTTTTGATATAAACGGCCCTATAGATGATCCAGCAATCAAAAAGAAATGAATAAAAACAAAATCATTTCTGTCAGACTGTACTTTCAGAATGTAGCTGGCTTACGAACTAGGATTAAAGACAGTGAGCTAGGATTAGATATCTACAATATTCTTAGAATTGACAGAAATCCAGTTACGACATAAACTGCGAGGTGGAGAAATCTTAAGGCGAAAAATGGAAGATCTTGATTGTTCTAGAATCTTTGGCACTATAGACTGTTTTACCAGAGAGAGTGGGAGGATTACCAGACTGGCAAGCGGGATTTAGAGAGGGAAGAGGACCGACAGACAATGTCTATTCTTTGAAGACACTGGTAAAGAGAGAGATAGAAAACAAAAGAGGGAGAGTATGTAAAGTATTTGTAGATTTCAAAGCTTACTTTTTACAGAGGAGATATTAGTAAGTTGTGGGAATGTATGGAAAAGAAAGGAATAGAGAGAGAGTGAAAAAAATTGAAAAGAAAGTGAATGAAAGAGAAAGCAAATGGCTGTAGATAAGGGTGCCCTCTAAGCCCACTACTGTTCACAATATTAGCAAAAGGGCAAAAAGGAGAAGTGGTAATGTGGAGAAAAAAAAATTGGATTTTGGTGTATGCAGACGGTAGCAACAAAATATATAGTGAGAGAGGAAGAAAAGAGAGAAAAAATAAGATTAGAAGCAGGAAAAAGAGCCCCATAGTTTGAAGGATGGGAAGGAGAAGGATGCGAGATATTAAAATAAAGTTGAAAAGTGCTGAGTAGAAAATCAGATAGAAGAATAAAAAAAGAGGAAATACGAAAGGAATGGGTTTAGCGAGAAAAAAAGAGAAACTATGTAAGTGGCGCATAGAGAATTGAAAGATAGAGACAGAGACATAGACAAGCAAGAAAAGAGAAGTAAACTTAGAAAAAAACAGGTATAATAATGGATACATCAATCTGATAGCAGAAGAGTTGTCGGGATACGTAAAGAGAAAAAACAAGAAAGAGCGAAAAATGATTTAGATGAAGGAATGAAGAAAAAGAGACAACCGATTTTAGATTAAAGAAAATGCAGAATGTATAGAAGAGAGAGACAGAAACATTAGAGCACATGATGAAATAATGCGTAGAAGTAAAAGAAAGTATGTTATAGAAAAAGAATGTAATGAAAAGAAAGAGGAAATGGAATAGATGAAAATGATAATGAGGGAGAGAGAAAGATTAAACCAGGGAGTAAACGAAGAATGAACAAAAAAGAGAGATGATGGAAAGAGAGAAAATGAAAAAAGAAGAGAAGGAAGTATAAAAAAAATGGAGAATGTAATGAAAGGAAAGAAAGAGGTAATAGAATGGATGAAAATGATAATGAGGGAGAGATTAAAGATTAAATCGGAGTGTAAACGAGGAATGAATAAAAAAGAGAGATGATGGAAAAGAAGAAAATGAAAAAAAAAGACAAGGAAGTACAAAAAATAGAGTTTTGTTTTTGTTTTTATATTATATCATTTATAACACTGTACAGTGGAAAAAGAAACGGTTTTACCACTTGCCAAGAAGTTTTTTTAGAAAATCTTAAGAGCTTTTTCAATCACTAAAAACCTCAGGAGAAAAAAGCTTTTTGGCACGTAGTGAAACTGTGTTAATAAAGATCTTTATGTACGCTATATAATAGTGTTACCATGATTTGGTCATCTTTTAGTTTTACCTAAAATTATCAGTTGGAACGAGTCCAAAATAAATTTATTAAAATTTATGGGTTTACAAAAAGAAGACAAAAGTTGTGTCGATATTCTAGACGAATTTGCTACAAAATCGAAAGTTGAAGGAGTTTGAGCTACGTTTTCTACATAAATTATTGAGTTTTCCAAACTGTAGGAGTTAATTAAGTGAAATACAAACATTATAGAACACAACTCTCAACTTCTTTGAACTTCCATCACGCCAATTATTGGAAATGAGGTTACTACTAGGATATTTCGCACACAAGAGACTGAAATTCCCTGATTCTTCAATTGTTTTATTTAAAAAAAAGTTATTGCAACAATCAATATTATAGTAATTTATTGTTTTGATTTAATTGCACCAGTTTTTGCAAAACGGTTATTTATCCCGTTAATTGATAAAATGAAAAATGAGTTTGCTTTAACACCCATCGAATATAATATGGATTTCAGCCAGCTGGACGCCCTGATTTAGTAAATGGGATTTGGAATAGTTTAGATATCAATAGATTTTAGAAGTTTTAATTGTGTATTATTATGTCGATTCTCGTAAATAAAATATCTATAGGCAGAAAACCAAAAAATAAATAGAGCTTATCCTACAAACCACACAAAACTATAAATATCTAGCTCAATTGAAAAACGAAGAAAAAAAGTACATAATTAAATTTATTACAATTGCCATCATCGGTACAACACTTTGATTTGGACCTTAACATACCTTTTTTAGAAAAAATTTTCAAATTTAAGACAAAGTTTCATCAATTTTCTCTAATAAGAGGAGGAAAAGTGTAAAATATCTCCCAAAAGCAGTTATTTTGACTGTTTAAATGGCATTTTCCGACATTCCAAAAACGATTCAACGTCCATTCGATATGGTATCACCTGCATGTTGATATTCTCAACAGAACAAGAAAGAGAAAGAGTAAAGTAGTAGTAAACAGGTGAACATGAAGCAGATGATGACTCATGCATTTACCTTGAAGGAATCAAGTATGCCGCCGTTTCTATCAAATACTTTTTGCAAAAAGCATCTCTGAACGAACACAAGGGGCGTTTTAATTCAATTCCTGGATATAACAGAGGGGGATGTGGTTATGCAAATGTGATAAGAAAATTTCCGCCTCTGCAAGAGAATGATAAAACGTCAATGCGAAGCTGAAATTTAATGCAAAAAAAAACAATATTTTTAGGGATTTACAAAAAAAAGTTCATAAAAATGTGCAAAAATGTACTTTATTTTGGATTTCTTTTTTTTTTAAATTCCTAGTTGAAATATTAGCCCTATGACTGATAGAAAAATTCCTGACTGACTGATGAGTCATTAATAGGTTGAGCAAGAAATTTGAGCCTGTTACATGAAATTTAACGTAAAGACTGTTTGGCACAATGGTATTTTTACTGCTACAATTATAAAATTTAATAAAATATACCATAATGACTTTTATGTACAATTTTAATCAACAGTTCAAGAGCTTTTCTCAAAAAGTTACAATTTTTCAACACTCCTATAGCTTTTCACAAAAATTTACAATTTTTTTTCAAATTTTTCAACAGTCCAATGGCTTTTCTCATAAATTTAAATTTTTTTTTCCAATTTTTCAACAGTTTAATGGCTTTCCTTAAAAAATTACAATTTTTTCAACAGCTCAATGGCTTTTCTGAAAAATTTACAATTTTTTTTCAAATTTTCCAACAGTCCAATGGCTTTTCTCATAAATTTAAATTTTTTTTTCCAATTTTTCAACAGTTTAATGGCTTTCCTTAAAAAATTACAATTTTTTCAACAGCTCAATGGCTTTTCTGAAAAATTTACAATTTTTTTTCAAATTTTCCAACAGTCCAATGGCTTTTCTCATAAATTTAAATTTTTTTTTCCAATTTTTCAACAGTTTAATGGCTTTCCTTAAAAAATTACAATTTTTTCAACAGCTCAATGGCTTTTCTGAAAAATTTACAATTTTTTTTCAAGTTTTTCAACAGTCCAATAGCTTTTCTCATAAATTTCATTTTTTTTTCAATTTTTCGACAGTTTAATGTCTTTTCTTAAAAATTTACAATTTTTTCAACAACTCAATGGCTTTTCTGAAAAATGTACAATTTTTTTTCAAATTTTTCAACAGTACAATGGCTTTTCTCAAAAAAATACATTTTTTTTTTCAAATTTTTCAACAGTCCAATGGCTTTTCTCATAAATTTAAAATTTTTTTTTAAATTTTTCGACAGTCCAATAGCTTTTCTCAAAAATTTAAACTTTTTTTCAAATTTTTCGACAGTTTAATGGCTTTCCTTAAAAATTTACTTTTTTTTCAACAGCTCAATGGCTTTTCTCAAAAATTTACAATTTTTTTTCAAATTTTTCAACAGTTCAATGGCTTTCCTCAAAAATTTACAATTTTTTTTCAAATTTTCCAACAGTCCAATGGCTTTCCTCAAAAATTTACAATTTTTTTTCAAATTTTTCAACAGTCCAATGGCTTTTCTGATAAATTTAAATTTTTCTTTCAAATTTTTCGACAGTTTAATGGCTTTCCTTAAAAATTTACAATTTTTTCAACAGTTCAATGACTTTTCTGAAAAATTTACATTTTTTTTTCAAATTTTTAAACAGTTCAATGGTTTTTCTTATAAATTTAAATTTTTTTTTCAATTTTTCGACAGTTTAATGTCTTTTCTTAGAAATTTACAATTTTTTCAACAGCTCAATGGCTTTTCTGAAAAATTTACAATTTTTTTTCAAATTTTTAAACAGTGCAATGGTTTTTCTTATAAATTTAAATTTTTTTTTCAATTTTTCGACAGTTTAATGTCTTTTCTTAAAAATTTACAATTTTTTCAACAGCTCAATGGCTTTTCTGAAAAATTTACAATTTTTTTTCAAATTTTTCAACAGTACAATGGCTTTTCTCAAAAAAATACATTTTTTTTTTCAAATTTTTCAACAGTCCAATGGCTTTTCTCATAAATTTAAAATTTTTTTTTTAATTTTTCGACAGTCCAATAGCTTTTCTCAAAAATTTAAACTTTTTTTCAAATTTTTCGACAGTTTAATGGCTTTCCTTAAAAATTTACTTTTTTTTCAACAGCTCAATGGCTTTTCTCAAAAATTTACAATTTTTTTTCAAATTTTTCAACAGTTCAATGGCTTTCCTCAAAAATTTACAATTTTTTTTCAAATTTTCCAACAGTCCAATGGCTTTCCTCAAAAATTTACAATTTTTTTTCAAATTTTTCAACAGTCCAATGGCTTTTCTAATAAATTTAAATTTTTCTTTCAAATTTTTCGACAGTTTAATGGCTTTCCTTAAAAATTTACAATTTTTTCAACAGTTCAATGACTTTTCTGAAAAATTTACAATTTTTTTTCAAATTTTTAAACAGTGCAATGGTTTTTCTTATAAATTTAAATTTTTTTTTCAATTTTTCGACAGTTTAATGTCTTTTCTTAAAAATTTACAATTTTTTCAACAGCTCAATGGCTTTTCTGAAAAATTTACAATTTTTTTTCAAATTTTTAAACAGTGCAATGGTTTTTCTTATAAATTTAAATTTTTTTTTCAATTTTTCGACAGTTTAATGTCTTTTCTTAAAAATTTACAATTTTTTCAACAGCTCAATGGCTTTTCTGAAAAATTTACAATTTTTTTTCAAATTTTTCAACAGTCCAATAGCTTTTCTCATAAATTTCATTTTTTTTTCAATTTTTCGACAGTTTAATGTCTTTTCTTAAAAATTTACAATTTTTTCAACAACTCAATGGCTTTTCTGAAAAATGTACAATTTTTTTTCAAATTTTTCAACAGTACAATGGCTTTTCTCAAAAAAATACATTTTTTTTTTCAAATTTTTTAACAGTCCAATGGCTTTTCTCATAAATTTAAAATTTTTTTTTAAATTTTTCGACAGTCCAATAGCTTTTCTCAAAAATTTAAATTTTTTTTTCAAATTTTTCGACAGTTTAATGGCTTTCCTTAAAAATTTACTTTTTTTTCAACAGCTTAATAGCTTTTCTGAAAAATTTACAATTTTTATTCAAATTTTTCAACAGTCCAATAACTTTCTCAAAAATTTAAAAAAAAAAAATTCAAATTTTTAAGAAATTCCGAGCACGCAAACCTAAATAATACTCAAAATGATTGTTTTCTTTTTATCTAATATCTCAGTTCTGTATGTTCGTTTAAAATGATTACGTATCTAATCTAATCTACTGTATGTTTACAAAAAAAACAAACAAAGAAGAATATCACCAATCTTTCTCATCAAAAATGTATATGCGAGGCCCTCTTTAATTACTCGGCACAGTTTTTAAGACATTTTTTGACAAAAGAAACTCACCGTAGATAATTTTAGTGCCGTTAGTATAAAAGAAAAAATAGAGTGCTAGTACTAGAAAGGGTTGGAGAAAATAGTTAGTACTTCTCCAGTAGCAGCAAAACAAAATGACAACGCCTATTTTTTGCTATTTCTTCTCACTTTTAAATATTAAGAATGGTAGCGACCGCCATAGAACAATTTACTAATTTGGCGCATCCACCATTTTTCTAGTATTTTATCAAAATCTATAAAATATTACAAAATAATGGCTCATTTGCACAAAAATTGATCAAAAACGCCTTCTTTTCGTTATTTCTTCTCACTTTTAAAGTTTAAGAATGATGGCTACTGTCATAGACCTTTTACAAAAAAAATTGAATTTGGCGCATCCACCATTTTCAACTATTTTTATCAAAATTTATAAAATATTACAAAATAATGACTCATTTCAACCAAAACCAAAAAGAAGCGTCTTCTTTTTGTTATTTTTTCTCACTTTTAAAGATGAAGAATGGTAGCGACTGCCATAGAACAATTTACTAATTTGGCGCATCCACCATTCTTCTAGTATTTTATCAAAATCTATTAAATATTACAAAATAATGGCTCATTTGCACAAAAATTGATAAAAAACGCCTTTTTTTCGTTATTTCTTCTCACTTTTAAAGTTTAAGAATGATGGCTACTGTCATAGACCTTTTACAAAAAAAATTGAATTTGGCGCATCCACCATTTTCAACTATTTTTATCAAAATTTATAAAATATTACAAAATAATGACTCATTTCAACCAAAACCAAAAAGAAGCGTCTTCTTTTTGTCATTTTTTCTCACTTTTGAAGATGAAGAATGGTAGCGACCGCCATAGAACAATTTACTAATTTGGCGCATCCACCATTTTTCTAGTATTTTATCAAAATCTATAAAATATTACAAAATAATGGCTCATTTGCACAAAAATTGATAAAAAACGCCTTTTTTTCGTTATTTCTTCTCACTTTTAAAGTTTAAGAATGATGGCTACTGTCATAGACCTTTTACAAAAAAAATTGAATTTGGCGCATCCATCATTTTCAACTATTTTTATCAAAATTTATAAAATATTACAAAATAATGACTCATTTCAACCAAAACCAAAAAGAAGCGTCTTCTTTTTGTCATTTTTTCTCACTTTTGAAGATGAAGAATGGTAGCGACTGCCATAGAACAATTTACTAATTTGGCGCATCCACCATTTTTCTAGTATTTTATCAAAATCTATAAAATATTACAAAATAATGGCTCATTTGCACAAAAATTGATAAAAAACGCCTTCTTTTCGTTATTTCTTCTCACTTTTAAAGTTTAAGAATGATGGCTACTGTCATAAACCTTTTACAAAAAAAATTGAATTTGACGCATCCACCATTTTCAACTATTTTTATCAAAATTTATAAAATATTACAAAATAATGACTCATTTCAACCAAAAACCAAAAAGAAGCGTCTTCTTTTTGTCATTTTTTCTCACTTTTGAAGATGAAGAATGGTAGCGACCGCCATAGAACAATTTACTAATTTGGCGCATTCACCATTTTTCTAGTATTTTATCAAAATTTATCAAATATTAATAAATAATGACTCACTTGAACCAAAATTCAAAAAAAGTTAAGTCTATTTTTAAGAGAGCTTAAAGATTAATACAAAAACTACAGTTTCTTATAATAGAATTAGTCATTTAGTATGACTAGCGACATCTGTTAGAAACAACCTTACATCAAAAAGTTGAGAAACCAGGTTTCTACGTGTTTTAATGCAAATGGTTCACACTAAATAACATAATATAAAATATATCAATTTTGGTAGACACAAACGAGATAAAAAGTATATCGCTGATTCAGTAACAATTCAGTTAAGCTAAGAACAAATAGATGCAAATTCATTGAAACTGGATCCGTAGAGTTGGACATGTTTCGTTCTTATAGGAACTCTTCAGCAAGTCATTTCTTCAAACATGACTTGCTGAAGAGTTCCAAGTTTGAATGAATTTGCGTTGATCTTGTTAAAAAATATAGTATATTACAGAAAAAATAAAGATCAGGCGAATATTTAAAGAGCAAAGTTATGAATTTTAGGTAAGCCTTAAAGCGTTCTGGATTAAACCAGATTATAGACGTACTAGAAAAATAAATGTAGGATTATTATCTAGTAAACTAGATTATTCATGTAAAACAAATGATTCACTAACTTTGTCGCTTTTTCCGGGTAACCCCAAAAGTGCAAACTATTACAATCTATTTTCTGCAGTTTTTTTTATTGTATATTATTGCCTTGACTGTGTTTTAAAATCAGCATTAATTTTCTGGTATAATTTAACCTTCAAACAATAATAATTACAATTTAATAGGTCTTGAAACGATTTGAAATAAATTTTATGCCTATCAAACTGTAACCGCCAAATCAGATGATTTTGTCAACAGCTGTTGCTATTGACAGAAATCCTAGATATACAACAAAAAGTCCTAATTATCAACAAATAATTTTTTTGAAAAAATAATAGATATCTACCGTTCATTTTGGAGTTGAAACAATAAGACTTTCGTTTCTCACATGTTTAATTATTTATTTAATTAAGAAGCATAATTTCTGAATGGTCTATATAATGAACCGGAAGCAGTTGTTTATTTTGGCTGTTTTTTTTATGCATTATTTAAAAACGCCTACAGAGAGGGGTCAAATTGTAGTCCTCCTAATGCAATTAAAGCAACGTCTTCGTACATATTAATGTCAATTAACGTTGTCTACAGTTTTACGTTTCAGTATAATTTAAATAAAAAAAAAACAGCTGCTCTTATGTATTTTTGAAAAAATATAGTCCGTATTAAAAAATGAAGATTCTCATATAAATTAAAGAGTAATTTCTATTGTTTTATTGTTTTTCCTTTTGGAAGCAGCCACTACATTCAAAATTGACATCGAAAAACAATTGAATAAAATTTTGAGAAATCTAGTTATTATTCCATTTTCTATTTAGGCTAGCTATTACACTTATGAATAACAAAATGTTGCAAAAAACAAACATTTAAGCGATTACAAACAAGCGTGACTACAATGGGTTTTATATTTAAAACTTTTCACTTAAACGAAATAGTAAAAGTTTATCAGATTGAACATAAAAAACGTTCAAAAGTTTTGCATTAAATTACCGAAAAAAAAAACACCAATATTTATAATAATAAGTATTATATAAGTGAAGTGGCCTTTGCTTTACAAGATTTGTCTCACTTTTACATTGCACTTGTTTGAAAATACAACAATCGTTTTCTTACAATTATAATTATTTAGATCAACTCTTGCTGCGCAATTTAGATTCCTGGCAAACGTCTAAACTCATCCAATAATACAAAAAATAGACTTATGTTCAAAGTTGGTGATGACGCACGTTACATTTTTTATAAGATTGGAATAGAGAAAATCGCTTAAAGTGTGAAGACTCTATGACTGTATAGTTTTGTGCTTGCTGTCACTCTTCAGACAGGTCTACAATTTTAATAAAAAAGGGAAATTATTTTTGGATCAACAAAAGACAACAGTTACTCTAAACATAATCTCCCATTTCATGATTTACATAATTCTGACGGCGCGTCTATATCTCAAGCTAGAATACTTGACTTCTAAGTTTTGTGAAAAATAGTATTGATATTAGACGAAACAGAAAATTTCCATCACCTACTCGACAAATAATATAGTTTTCTGTAATAAAAATCTGGCGGCAAATCAATTTTTATTAATACTAAAACGGAAAACTACTTCAATAACGATGAGATTGAGGCAATTCAAAACAATTGATATAAATGAAAGGTTATTTGTTCAACAGTCCGAAAATAATTAAATCATTTCTCTATAAAACTTGTATTCTCATATAATCAAATGCAACTACAACATAATAATTAAAAGCAATTGTTGTTGCTTAAACAAACTTCTAATAATAATTTGTAAAGCAATATAATATTAGACAATATGATGTTTATCAACATTAACAAATACCGGTATTTTTTGTAGAAAAAAATATTATTTATCAAAATAATGTATTTTTTTCGAATTTGCGCTTATTAAGTGTTCAATTTTATAGATTTATGAAAGCGCGAGTGCTCTTATAGATATGTTTTAAAATGTTGGTGTACATGACTGTCAAAAAAATAACAAAATTCAAACAAATGCTGCTACCAACCGTTAGCAACAAAATTTCCCAAAGACTGAAACTTAGTGTCCACTTGTGCGCCAAATCAACTCTTATAAAACTAGTTCGTATTTTTGTTTCAAAATATTACGCTTTTGTTACAAATGTCATCTATAAAAGCGAGAGTGCTCTTATGGATATCTTTTAAAATGTTGGTATACATGACTGTCAACAAAATTGAAACAAATGACTTGTTGCTGCTATCAACCGTTAGCAACAAAATTTCCCAAAGATTAAAAAATATTTTTTTTTATATAAAGCGTCCACTTGTGCGCCGAATCAACTTTTATAAAACTTAGTTCGCCTTTTTCTTTAAAAAAATTATCCTTTTGTGATAAATGTCATCTATAAAAGCGCGAGTGCTCTTATAGATATGTTTTAAAATGTTGGTGTACATGACTGTCAAAAAAATAACAAAATTGAAACAAATGTTGCCACCAACCGTTAGCAACAAACTTTCCCAAAGACTGAAACTTAGTGTCCACTTGTGCGCCAAATCAACTCTTATAAAACTAGTTCGTATTTTTGTTTCAAAATATTACGCTTTTGTTACAAATGTCATCTTTAAAAGCTCGAGTGCTCTTATGGATATCTTTTAAAATGTTGGTATACATGACTGTCAACAAAATTGAAACAAATGACTTGTTGCTGCTATCAACCGTTAGCAACAAAATTTCCCAAAGATTAAAAAATATTTTTTTTTATATAAAGCGTCCACTTGTGCGCCGAATCAACTTTTATAAAACTTAGTTCGCCTTTTTCTTTAAAAAAATTATCCTTTTGTGATAAATGTCATCTATAAAAGCGCGAGTGCTCTTATAGATATGTTTTAAAATGTTGGTGTACATGACTGTCAGAAAAATAACAAAATTGAAACAAATGCTACTACCAACCGTTAGCAACAAAATTTCCCAAAGACTGAAACTTAGTGTTCACTTGTGCGCCAAATCAACTCTTATAAAACTAGTTCGTATTTTTGTTTCAAAATATTACGCTTTTGTTACAAATGTCATCTATAAAAGCGCGAGTGCTCTTATGGATATCTTTTAAAATGTTGGTATACATGACTGTCAACAAAATTGAAACAAATGACTTGTTGCTGCTATCAACCATTAGCAACAAAATTTCCCAAAGATTAAAAAAAATTTTTTTATATAAAGCGTCCACTTGTGCGCCAAATCAACATTTATAAAACTTAGTTCGCCTTTTTCTTTAAAAAAATTATCCTTTTGTGATAAATGTCATCTATAAAAGCGCGAGTGCTCTTATAGATATGTTTTAAAATGTTGGTGTACATGACTGTCAAAAAAATAACAAAATTCAAACAAATGCTGCTACCAACCGTTAGCAACAAAATTTCCCAAAGACTGAAACTTAGTGTCCACTTGTGCGCCAAATCAACTCTTATAAAACTAGTTCGTATTTTTGTTTCAAAATATTACGCTTTTGTTACAAATGTCATCTATAAAAGCGCGAGTGCTCTTATGGATATCTTTTCAAATGTTGGTATACATGACTGTCAACAAAATTGAAACAAATGACTTATTGCTGCTATCAACCGTTAGCAACAAAATTTCCCAAAGATTAAAAAATATTTTTTTTTATATAAAGCGTCCACTTGTGCGCCGAATCAACTTTTATAAAACTTAGTTCGCCTTTTTCTTTCAAAAAATTATCCTTTTGTGATAAATGTCATCTATAAAAGCGCGAGTGCTCTTATAGATATCTTTTAAAATGTTGGTATACATGACTGTCAACAAAATTGAAACAAATGACTTGTTGCTGCTATCAACCGCTAGCAACAGAGTTTCCCAAAAATTAAAAATTTAATTTTTATACAATTGTACGCCAAATCAACTCTTTTTTAGTATAATATATATATAATAAGCTTTATTGTTGCCTGTACCGGCTTACATACTCTATCTACAATTTATTTCATTTTCTATTCTACCCTCCCTGTTCTTCCTTTGTCCTTCATTTTCCTTCTCTCCCATACTTCTTTCATCCACTTTATCTCCACTCCATTTTCTTTTAGTATTTCTCTTCTTTCTGCTCTTTCTCTCTCCCTCATCTCACTGCATTCATTCCACATGTGCTCTATTGTCTCTCTTTCCTCATAACAGATTCTGCACAGTCTCTCTTCCTTTTCCATCCAATACCTATTCTCTCTCTCCTCATTTCCGCACCTGAACCTCGCCATTATTTTCCTCTCTTTCGCACTTTCTCTTCCCAGGTACAACAGGATCTCCTCTGTCATACATTTCTCATAATTCCTGTTGTACCTGGACTCTTTGATTTTTTCTCTTCTTTCTTGCTTATCTACATCCCTGTCTCTTTCGCTCGTTTCTGCGTTCATCCACTTGCCTTCTGTTCTTAATCTTTCCACTTCTTTACTTGCATACCCATTTCTTCTGTAATATTTTTCTCTTTCGTTTATCTCCAAATTTTTTTTCTTTTCTCTCCAACATTCGTTCAATATTCTACATTCTTGCCTTCCATTCATCCTATCCTCAAACTTAGTCGCTCTTTTCCCCGCTTTCACTCTCAGCTTGTTTCTCTTACATTCTTCTCTTACTATATACCCAGGGGTTTCTCTGTCCACCCCTAGGACCCACCTCAAATACTTCTCTTGTACTCTCTCTATTTCCTCTTGTTCTTTCCACCCCCAAATTTCTGCCCCATACATCAATACGCTCTCCACCAAGCTCTCAAACATCATTATTCTCCTTTTAAAATCTCCTCCCCACTTCCTCTCTCCTATTCCCCATACACATCCCACTATCTTGTTTGCTTTCCTTGCCAACTCTCTGACATGCGCTTTGTTCGTAGCTCTTTCATTAAACGTATACTCTAAATACTTGAACTCTTTTACTCTCTCTATTTTCTCTCCCTCCCATTCCCAATCATTCTTTTCTTCTTTCCTCTTTTTTTTGTTGAACACCAGCATCTTTGTTTTATTTACATTCACTTCTAGCTTTTTTTTTCCTCACATCCTTTTTTAGGTTTGTCATCATTTCTCCCATCTCCCTTTCGCTTTTTGCTATTAATACCACATCATCTGCAAACGCTGGACTCCACACTTTTTCTCTTCCAATCACACATCCCCCAGCTTGCGCCTTTCTAAACATTTCTTCCATATCCGCCATGTAAGTTGTAAACAACAAGGGGCTAAGAGGACACCCTTGTCTCACCCCTTTTGACGTTTCAAACCACTCACTCTCTTCCTCCCCTGCTCTAACTTTGCTTTTTGTTTTTACATAGATCTCTTCTACCTTTCTCACCAGCCACTCGTTTACTCCTCTTTTTCTCATATTCTCACACATTTTCTTTCTATCGACCTTATCAAACGCTGCTCTAAAATCTATGAAAAGTGTATACAGCCTTCCTCCCTTTTTTTTCATCTCGTTATTCGCTAAGTGGTCTAGGATGTATACATTATACATAGTTCCCCTTCCTTCTCTAAATCCCGCTTGGTTGTCTGGTATTGCCTTCTTTTCCTCTATCTCTTTTCTCAGCCTTTCATTCAGTACTGACGCATACAATTTATACCCTGTGTTAAGAAGAGTTATTCCTCTGTAGTTTTCTACTCTATTTTTATCTCCTTTTTTGTGGATAGGGCAGATTATGCCTTCTCTCCAACCTGTCGGGAATCCCTCTCCTCTCCACACTCCATTCATAACCTCTACCAATCTGTCTATCACACCTTTCGTCCCATACATCCAGTCTTCATTCTGTATTCCATCCCTCCCCGGTGCCTTCTTCTTCTTCAGCTTCTTTATCTGTCTCTCTACCTCCTCCCTTGTAATTTCTGTTCCTAATGATGCTGTCTGGTTCGTTTGCATCGCTGGGTCTTCTATATCTACTTCTCTTTCTCCTTCCAGCAGATCTTTGAAAAACTCTTCCCATTCCTTTATTGTTATCTCTTCACTCGTCGCTTCTTTTCTTAATCTTTCTCTGTTTATGGACTTCCACACCTCTCTTTTTGTTTTAATAGCTTTTATTTCTTTATCTTCTTCTTCTCTTTTCTCTCTCTTTTTTTCTATACATCTTTTTCTATATTTTCTTTTTGCTTCTAAGAAGACTCTTCTATTTACTTGCTTTCTCTTTTTTAGTTCGTATTTTTATTTCAACAAATTTCCCTTTTGTGACAAATGTCATGTATAAAAGCGCAAGTACTCTTATAGATATATTTTAAAATGTTGAACAAAATTGAAACAAATGACTTATTACTGCTACCAACCGTTAGCAACGAAATTTACCTATGACTAAATATTTAATTTTTTCATATGTCATATTTGAACATTTGTGTGTCATCGGTTTGATGTTACAACTAAACCAACATTTATTTGTTTGTTTTTTTTCAGTATATAGTCTATTGATATTTACTACATAAGGGCAAGTCCCGGATGTAGAGGGCTTGCCCATATAATATACCATTATAAAAATAGTCCAAACAGTTCTCATAAAATATAAACTTCAAAGGTACTTCAAAAAGACGTCAGAGAACAGCAAATCGCAAAATTTCAAGTTTCATGTGCACTTTAAGTGTCATTTATAATCAAAATATACACGCAGCGTATCCATAAATTCCACTCAAGAATGTCTAATCGGTAGTTTAAATATCAACTTTCAATAGCTGTTTATTAAACATGTGTTTCAGCGTGTATTATGATAATGTCTGTTTGAATTCGATGACGAATCGCCCCCTTTTGGTAACGTGATAACTTTAGAATAAAGTACGATTTGTTTACATTTTGAAAGCGATTAGTAGCTACTTAACCTCTTTATAACCCAATTTGATTGGCTCTCGTTTCTCTTATTTTGTAGAAAATATTTTAATGACCAATGAGAAGCAAAACTCGCAATATACCGTGTGATCCCCAATTATTTACATTTGTTTCTTGACTTCTATCAAGTTTGTCAAAGTATAAACATTGACTATTGATCCTCTCCGCTGTCTAGTCTGGTAATCCTCCCACTCTTTCTACATATTTTTGTAGTTTTTCTACCCAAGACATTGTATATCGTATTGGGTAATTATTGGGATTTGTATTATTATTCCTTTTGTTCACTTCTGAGGAACCTTTTCTTCCTTCCACCTATATAATTCTCATTCGGTACTTCTTCCGTTCCTGGTACTTCTTTTCAGTTTCATTCTTATTCTCCTACTTCTTCTCTTTCTTCGTGATCTTTATTTATCTTCTACTTTAGCTTTTTGATTTTTATAATATGGTAGAAGTACTGTTGGGATAAACACTCGCAAAATCTTTTGCCTCAAGAAACTGGCTTATCGTACAATACCTTTAACGGTTAGTTTCCAAAAATTATTTCTGTTCTTGTCTGAAAATCATTATTTCAGACGGTCAACAAAAAAATTTGACACGAGACAACAAACGTCTGTCAAACTAAAACAACAGGCTCAAGCTAAGAGTCTGATTTTGTTTTCCATTGCCTCCCCTTATCTAAATAATGGTGGATCACATGGTATTAACCATAAGCCTTGCCTGCGTTTTTTTTGAAAAACAAAAAAAGAAACAAGCAATGAGATAAACAATTGTACGTAGAAAACAAATTTAGATATAAAAAAGGTATTTTCCATTGTATGATGCACCTACTAATGTAATCTTATCTGTTACCAAATGTAAATAAAACATTAGATAATCTATTATTAATCTTTAAAAATTTTTTGCTTAGAAAGTTGACCTATAAAATTAGCACAAATTATTATTATTATACCTTCAATTCATTGTTGATGAATGAATAATGGGTCAAAGTACAGATCTATTGTATAAAGACCGATTGTATTGAAATAAAACAGATGACAAAAACAATTTTGACATTCAACACTCATTGCTCACAATCAGCTAAATTTTCAATGCAGTTATAGAAATAACATTTTTAAATCCTAAAGCTGTATAACCAAAAAAACAATTATATAAATAACTCCCTAAATTTAGGAATATTTCCCATAAATTTGGTTAAGTTTGACATTTTGGAATTCTGGTGGAAAACAAAAGATTTTGTAACTATGTCAATAACTTAGGTTAGGTCGGCTCATTTTAAAAAACTATTATTATTAAATTTTACTCATAATTTCTTAAAATCATAAGGGATTTGTCAATCTAAAATGAGGGTCGCACAACAGTCAAATATTATCAAAATTTGGCACTTGAAAAATATCTATTAGCTGTATTTTTTTAAGATAAATGCGTTCATTTGTCTCACAGATCCAAAGCCAACTTGCTAGTTTTTAAATAACAACAGGACTAATATTGTGCATTTTTTTCTGATTTTGACAATGTAATACATGTTAAACTTTTTGTGTTTCAACGTGTCAAAAAATTTTTTTTATCAGCACTAAAAATGAAATATAGATGGAATTAGCTGTTATTAAATTTTGGCAAGTTATTAAACAATTGGTTGACTTTACATTTGTTCGTCTTTTTGGATTTTTCAAAAATTATAATGACAAAAAATTTCATAGACTTTGTTGTTGACTCAAATTTTTGAATTTGTTTGATTTTGAACCAAAAAAAAATTAACATTTATTAGGTACATTGATAAAATCAGAAAAAAATGCACTTTTTAAAAATGTAAAACTATTAAAAAAAATCAAGTTGGCTTTGGATCTTTCAAACAAATGAACGTATTTATCTAAAAAATTAACCGTTAATAGATGTTTTAAACGTGCTAAATTTTATCTGATTCTGATAAGTGGTTTGAAAATATTTCACCGTTTCTATAATTTTGCGCGACCCTGTATATAAGTAGTTATACATAACCGAATAAATAAACTCTACTCGACTTTTGCAAGAGTTAGCCATGATATTTTATTTTTACGTAAATAACGTGCATTCATAAATTATTTAGATCTAGTTTTCTGTGCAAATTAGGTTGACAGATATGTATTGTCTTTGATAGTATGATTGGCGACAAATGTCAAAGCTCGTGCATTTCAGCGTCTGAACTAATCAAAAAATGAACATACGTTCCAAATTCCATAGCAAGAGTAGATCTAAATAATCTATAAACTCACTGTATTATTATAGTTTTTTGGAAAGAAAAATAAGTTTTGCAACAGAACAAAAATATTTATTATTCTTATTAAATACTGTCAAGCTGGAAATCTATGACTAAAGTTACGGTATGATTTCCATGGCTTGCCTAAATTATGTTTGCTTTATTTGTAAAATTGCTTCAAAATTTCTTGACAAACAATAAAAAAAGCGCAAAAATTAAGCGAAATCTTAAAGGTAGGTCTGTCTAACAAATTGCAAAAATTATTATCTTTTGAATAAATAGCGCTTTCACAATACCAGCGATATCATCATTTTTAAGATAAAAGTGCATGATTATTAATAAAATATTTTATTATCTTTTTAAGATTATTTCTTATCTCTATCCACCAACAAAGCAATCGGCTATTTTAGACTTTATCATCAATATAATATTAAAATTTATTTTTTATTGTTTGACATCTAATGACGTCAGTTTTAAAACAATAAGATTGACATAAAAAATAGTGCGCAGCTTTAAAAAGAAATGATAATCTAGTCTAAGAAATTAGATGCAAAAAGCAAAAATTCTTATATGAATGAAAAAAAACGCAAAAAATTAAATACTTTAATTGAAAATACTGCAAGCCCCTCATAACGTTAAGCTTGATGTAACGACACTAACGCCCTCCATCTATAACGGCAGAACACACAAGCTTAAAATTATATATCAGACTTAAAAATTATATATATAACGAGCTTAACATTAATACATTTTTGCAATTGGCCTCCATTTTGATACTCATTAGGGAACGCTACGTCATAGGTGTCGGTGCAGCTATAAAAAAATGCCTAAAAACAGCATAAAAAAAAATTACAAAAATTAGTATAAAAAAACTAATGCATGACTAATGCGAGCTTTAAGACATGTCTTATGAAACTTGTTTTTTAATATACTATTTTGCGAGAAAGGTAAATATTAAGTAAATAATTGTTTTTTTGCATTTTATTTTATTTATTTCAAATCTAAATGATCTTCTAGTATACGGCGACAAACCAAATAAAAGTTAGTAAAATTTATAGAGTTAATACTCCATATAAAACTGTTCACTTTTCCAAGTAATTGATAACCGAACAATACAGCCGCCCAAACAAAATCTGTATACCCAAGTTAGTTGCATACTTGGCTTGCTTGAACAGCTTTAACGTTCAATAATGTACAGGCCATAAACAGCTTGGAAAAGAAACAGTTTCATATAGGGTGCTAGACTCGTAATTACTAGCTCTTATTTGGTTTGCCACCTTTTGACAAATTGACGTTTTTGGAGAAGAACTTGGTAAAAACGTCGCCGTTTCAGAACCATCATCAGGACCAAAAAACAGATGTAATAATAAGCACTGTAACTCGACGTGTGAACCAAAACTTATTCTTGTTCAAGCCAAAGAGCAGGAAATAGCACTAATTTACTGTTTTACATTGGGCAGAATATTTTCTTCACACGGTTCTTATTATGAACCAAATACCAAAGTATAGCTTAGGAACCCATCCTTAAAAAGTATAGGTATCGGTATAGGTATCCCAAGGTCTATAATTCAAAGTAGGTATTACCGACACAACCAAAGAAAGAAATGTTGGTACGTGACGCAATCTTCTTTGAGTTATGAACAAATTAGTCCTGCTGATGATCCCTGGAATTTCATTGTTCGATATTGTAAATAATCTCTCCAAATACACCACTGATTGTCATTCAGTTAGTGTTTTGTTTTGATACTGTTTTGGACACATTGTTATACCTAATTACAGAACAAACGTGTCCTGTTTTAGCTATTGTTTACCGACCTTCATTCTCTAATTAATCCATAAACAACAAATGAGATAGATATTGGCAACTTTCTTTCCTTGACAAATTTCATGGACGATTAATAACAAGGGGTAGGTAGTTAACAAACGATTAAATAATTGCCAAATCGGATCACTACGCACCCTCATAACGCTTGACTTTGATACATCGAAATTGCTCGCAGGGTGGTAAAGTGGCCAATTGCCCACGATTGATAATATAGTCGATTACTGCACCCTTATAGGTGCAAATAAAAAAAAGAGTTATAAAAAATAATTATTCCTACGTTTAGCAGAATTGAGAACATCTTTGACTTCCTTGATGATGCGTTTTATCTGCTGATTGGTTTTTTCCAATTCCCGTTCATGTTTATGGAGGTTCTCCCGAAAATAGGGACTATCAGTCATACACTCGGTGAACTCCAAAGGCGGAAGTGCAACCCCCATTCTTGATTATTGTTCACTTATTTATTACAACACAAGCATTAAAAGTACGTAAACACCTCACGACGAAATCTTTAAACGGACGGGACGGCTCGAAACTACTCGCTTGGAACACCACTCCACCGAAGACTTTGAAAGAATGAATCGCTAGCGGCTAGCAGAAGAGTACTGTGGAGGAACGAAGAAAAACAACCTGTGGATTTACAATGCGTGGTTAACGCACATGCGCCAACTTTGAATTGATAGTGTGGCAATTTCCGTCTTATAACACTTTGAAAGCTCTCACTACAGAAACCTGTAATTTTTACGACAAAACTTGTTAGGACCCGCCTGCTTGTTCTGCTAGTTCGATTGTCTGACGTCAAACAAATATTTTGGGTCACATAAAAATCTAACTAATGTTAAACGTTTAAAAATAATGATTGCTTTGGAAATTTCAACATTATATCAAATACGGCAAATCAAACTAACCAGAAGAGACGCAGTTGGCTGTGAATTTAAAAAATACCGCTTTGTGAAATTGATACTTATACTATAATTTGACAGTTCCCGCTTGTCATTGATGTGATTTGTCATCTGTCACTTAGAGTTTTTCAATTGTAAAACACGATAGTTTGCGTTAATCCAAACTTAAGTTGTGCTAAGAAGCGAAGACTGAAAATAGTTTACTCTGTTGAACGAGAGACTTTTATTGTATTGTCTACAAAGTGGAAGAGGCGGCACACTTCCTACGCTCACTGCGTCTTTAGAATCATTTATAAAAACCCTTTATGTATAACAAAAGAACAACAATTATTAAAAACGCAGCTTAAGGTATTTATACATAATTTCAAAAATAATACACAAAACAATTTATATCTATGATATAAAACTAGAATAGGTCATGTGTTTTGGCTACAGAATGATAGGTAACGCTCTAAAATAAAAATTAAATTATTTTTTATAATTACTGTAAATTTAATATAAAACACAAAAACCATTTTCTCTCAAAATAAATTCCTTTTTTAGACACTACATGAAGCAATAGACTTAAAAAGTATAATGTATAACAAAAAAAAAATCAAGGTTATAGTCTTGCTTTTTTTTCAAAATTTGAGATTTTTAGTTTTCTGCAGAAACCTATGTAGAAGGGCATTAAAAGCCGATTGGTAAAAACCGTTTCTAAAAATTCCTTATAGTTTAAGAAATACAGCAATTTTACGCTCAAAATAAATTCTGTTTTTGAAAACTACGCAAAGCTTAGTTTTGGCTTAATTTTTAGTAATTATTTGCTATTAATTGGATATGCAATAGATATTAAAAATTGAAAAAAGAATTATATTTAATAATTTAAAAAAAAAACGTTACCTAGCGTCATCTATAGTCAAAGCTCACGCACAAATAAATTTAAGAAATGTACGCATTAATTTTGGTTTGAAACTAGAGCTGTAGCTTTGGCTACTGACCGATAGATAGCGCTTTAAAATAAACTAATAAATTTATTTTTAAAATTACTATAAATCAAAAAAACAACATTTTTTTTTGCAAAAATCTATGTACAACGACATTAAGAGTCGATAGGTAAAAACCATTTTTTTAGATTTCTTTATAGTTAAAGAAATACAGCAATTTTACGCTCAAAATAAACTCATTTTTATAGTTTTTTAAAAAACTATAAAAAGCTTAGTTTTAGTTATTTTTAGTGCCATTTTGCTACAAATTAGATCCGCAATAGATATTACTAAGAGAAAGACGTTAAGCAAAAAAGTTTTCAAAAAAAACAAAAACAAATTTTTTGCCAAAAAAAAATCAAGGTCTTGCTTTTTTTTCAAAATTTAAAATTTTTAGTTTTTTGCAAAAACCTATGTAGAAAGACATTAAAAGCCGATTGGTAAAGACCGTTTCTCAAAATTTCTTATAGTTTACAAAATAAAGCGATTTTACGTTCAAAATATATATTTTTTTAAATTACAAGCTGAAAGTTTAATTTTAGTTTAATTTAAGTAATTTTTATATACCAATTAAATCTGCAATCGATATTAAGAATAAAAAGAAACATCGGTAATTGTTAAAAATATTTTTATTTTAAAAATGTTAAGATATTAAAAAAATGTTGCATGCTTTGGCTGTTGGCTTGTAGAAAACAACACATGTTTTGAAATATTTTTTTTCTCAATAAATCAATCTTTTAAAATTTAAAAATTACAACAATTTTACGCTCAATGCTAAAAATAAATTAATTTATTAAAAAAAATACTTTAAAACAAGCGCTGCCATCTAGTAGTCAATAGCCAAAGTATGTATAAATTTTTTAGTTTGACATTTTACTACTAAGAAAAACTTGACAGTTTTGACATTTGCGATTTTAAATAATTTTAATTTGATAATAATTTAAGTTTTCTTACAATTAATAAAATTTGCAACTATAAAACAAAATGTTTATGGCTGAGTCATAATTTAGCTTCTTGTCATTTATAATAAAACATCGCATCATTCAATAAAACTATTTATTTTCGGAAAACAATCTTTATTTTGCAAATTAAAAAATCACAAGTCAAACTTATTTTATTCATAATTAATTAAAGTCTTATCGTAACATATCTTCTTCTATTTTTAAGCAACGCGCTTCGACTGTATTGATACATCCACAAAAATCACAGTTCAAAAAAAGTAAAACTCCGTGTTCTACCCTGAGATTAATTAGTGGCCGAATTCGCACCCAAAGTTTTCATCAACTTATAACAGTCTTGCAATTTTTTCTTATCCCCAATTGCCTCCATTGTTTTTGCAGCTTCCACAAGCATCCCTGCTCGCTCCCCGGGCGACGACATCAATTGCCCTGGAAGATGCTTGCACGCCATATAAAGGGCTGCCGCATGCTGCCGCTCGCCCCTTATATCTTGCTGATTTTTGTCATTTTTCCCGCAAATTATTCCAGATCGAATGTGGCGCTGGCGCAAACTGCGGTCCAACAGCTGCTGAGTGCGGCCTGGGGCTGCTCCAGCCATCAAACGAGCGGTCGCTTCATACAGAAACACTCGAGGTAGAGCGCCCTAAAAAGACAAGCAAACACATTATTTTAATTCATATCAATAAATTATAAGCATTTGAAACTTTTAAATTGACATATGTCTTGACAGAGTATATGTAAGATGTCGCCAAGTTTCACATTTTTCTGTCAAAAACATATGTCAATTGGTTCACGTGAAAGTCTCTTTAAGCTCCAAAATAGGTCAGTAGAGTCAGGTTTAGGCCCCATATCAAGTCAAGTCGGGTTACTTCACCCCAAGTTAGATCAAGTACCAAAACTTAAATATACAGAACGTAACAAAAACACAAGCTGACGTAGATCAAACCTAGTATCTGTCAAAAAAAAACAATTGACAGTTTGAAATTGTCAAATTCATACAAGCTCTATAAAAATTCCACAACTTACCGGAACATGTACAGCTAATTTACGCAATGAAATCAAGTCTTTCTGAAAAGCACTTAATATCTGGTTGGAAACCGGCGCAACAGGGTTTTGAGCGCTTTCCTCCCACAAAGATGTTCTAGTTTCAAGAATCCAATCACAAACAAGAAGCTGTGATAACTGAAATTTTAAAACTACGGTTAGTAGACTGTCAACACAAGCAATTAAATACACACAGTCCCGTTTACGTCAGCAAGTCTTATTAATTTATCGTAACCTCACTTACTACTCGCGCGCGCATCCATATAGTATAGCATCTTCCACAGGTCTGATTGAGTCAAAATTTGATACTAATTATAACAAACTAATTGCTGAGTATAGATATGAGCCAGGTTGCATTAAAGAGACACTGCAAAAGCTAAAACACATGCAATGCAACTACAATGCACCCCAAATCATACAAATTATCTGAAAAAAAAAAATAAAAAATCTGAATACCTACCAAAACCATGTTATCTTGAACTTTGCAGCTAGAATACGTTAAGCTGTCACTGAAGAGCTGACTGGCTGTATCACACTGCTTCAAACATTTTTTCATTTGGAAATTCAAACCAGATGTCATATAATTCTTCCTCGCAATAAAAGCGGCAAGAATCGCCCTTGGAAGGGGATCTTCCAAACACAATAAATCTTCGGGAATATCTTCAACCCTTTTATAAACATCATCTAATTTTTCTTCGCCGAATAACCAATGAGCTGCGACATCGATAACTGATGTCCACCATGTTGCGATAGAATCATGATGATCTGTACCCCAAAATTAAAAAATTAGATGTCAAAAATTACAATAAATGTAAGTAACTTACTGCAAGGTTGATTCGATTTGAAAATTGTGTGTACATCAGTGTTAACATTCTCGTATAAGGAACGCACGTACTCAGGAACATCATTAATATCTGTCTTCTTATCTTCGTAGATGTCATTTTTATTACCAGGAGTGGTCAAAGTTTGCAGGGCTGCTTCAAGCAAGTGCTCCCGGTACGCCTAATAAATTAATCAAACAGATAATTGCAAAATTACATAAAATATTTATTTACTTTTAATGCAAACGATACAGGATCTGAGACACATCCAATACAACTGAAAGGCAAGCTTGATGGCTTAAAGCTGTATAGGAATTTTTGCGAAACAAAAAACTTAAAACCATGTGGAGTCAAAAGCCATTGAAGTCTTGTCGGTATTGGATCACAAGAATTCGTTGAGGCTAATTTAGCCAAGCCCAAGTAATATTTCTGAGTGACTTGTAGAATATTATAGCAAGAAGCCTTAATTCTTAAAGCAAGCGCCACATAAATGTCAATTAAATTGACAGATTTCATATTTGCTTTAGCTGCTTCAGCAAGATTCAACGCACTTAACGCAGTTGTTAAGCCAAGCAGATGGCAAGTTTCATCAGGTCCGTCAACAAGTTGTAATTGGTGTAAATCATGGTATACTAAAGATAGCTCGCGGCATGATATTAACGCATCATGCCTGATTGTCTCATCCACAAAAAAACCTCCAATATGACGAGACAACCATCTTCCAATCCACATGCGATGCATTATTTGCCGAAATATCTGCCAACACAAAGACAAAAACAGCTCAAATCGACTTGTTGGTAAACTAATGCCGTAAACTTGAAGACATCGTCGCAGTTCTTGCTTTGCCTCCAATTTATCGCCAGCTTTTATATAACTATCAGCTTGAAGCCGATGACGATAATACTTTTGTGAGGCTTTCGATTTACTTGGTATTATTGGATCTCCATAAATAAACATTTTCACCAGACAAAAAGCAAAAATTAACAGATTTAAACACCAAAGCATCAAGGAAGAGCCAAAAGGCATAGAACTTGGACCAAAACCACCATCAGCTGAAAAAGTTTAAGAGTAACTATCGATACTACAAGCTCGCTATCAGTTCAGTTTTCAGGTATGAAAGGGGTCAAACACCTGAAAAGTGTGACAGATAGCCTAAGTTAAATAAAAGTGACAGCTGCTAATTTTCATAGACAACTATATTTATCTTCGCGTAAATGACAGATAAAAAAATATTGTACTCAACCCGACGATTAATATTCGACTTACCCAAAGTCGTCCTTCCATAAACCGTCTTATCATCGTCCGAGCCCCATTTAAATTGAGATAAAACGTATTGGAACGGATTAAAAGATATAACCGCAAACATAAACATGCAAAGTGTGAGTCTTGACGTATCCATAAGTCCCTTTGAAATGCCCATTGACTCTTCATCGCTTTCTTCCTTAATCTGTGAAGAATATTCGGGACTAGACGGTAGAGAATGCGCTGGTGAAAGTGATGATATTTCGGAGCTTGGCGGAGTTTCTTGTGAAATAAATTCCAGATTTTGACCAGTTGTAAGCAAATCTTTTAAAGTGTTTTGATGAGCGGACATTTTTAGAGCCATATTTTCTTGCTTCAGACGAGAGTTGGAGTTTTGCAGGAAACGTATATACTCAATAGTTTTCTTTAGAATGCCGGATTTGTTCAGCTGTCAAGCAAAAGAAGAAAAAAGCTATCAAAAATCGGAATCTTAGTCGAATAAGTCTTTATATTGTTTAAATGCGAAAATTGATGTAGGCTTGAGTTGGATAATCTGAAGTTGGTAACGATCCGCGCCATGGATATATCAGAAAGACACCTGCCTGAGGAAGAAAATTAGTTGTATTTTAAATAAAGCTTACTTTTGCGTCTGTGCCAACAACAATATTCTTCAATTCCACAATCTTATCATTGATACTAGTTCGATATTTCCTCTCAATTGCATTATGGGCGCTTCTTTTAACTTCTTTAACTTTGGGCTCTTTCCCAATTCGATGAATTGCAACTTTATTCTCGGCATCCAAAACTAAGGGTATTCCTGTGGTTAGAATTTGTGTTCCACTGCTGACCAATGTTTGCAATGATGGCTGTGCTGTTGTGGTATACACAACTGTTGGTTGCTGTCCAACATTCTTAGATTTAACAATTTTCGCTTGTAAGAGCAATTGTTGATTCATATTTTGGACAAGTAGAGGTTGGGTTTTTTGAATATGATCAGCTTGTTTGGTGTTGGATTGTAATATAATATGTTGATTGTTTTGTTGTACTGGTAGACTGGAATAAACAATGGGTTGTGCTTGTGATATGATGACAGTTGTCGGTTTTGGTGGAATATGTGCTGGGACATCAGAGACGGCGCCCCCATTATTCGCAACTTGCCCCAAGCTTGAAAACGTTTGACAGTTTTGATTATTGGCAAAAGCTGTTTGATAATTCGGTGTCAATTGGGGGGTCAAAAGGGCAGAGCTGTCGCCTTTTACAGGCGAGAGCGAGAGTGGATCAAGGAAGCCACTATCGCCCAATTCGGAAAAATCCATCTCGTCCCCCAATGGATCCAAATTGTTGAATATTGCATAATCAGAAAAAAGATCATTTTTCATCAATTCCGTCTCACAATTTGTTATTATATCTAAATTAGAAATAATAAAGTTAGGTTAGGTGTGTATAATTGATTATTAAATCACCATCAAGCCCTGGCATTTCATTTAAATTAAACTCCCCATTAAATGGGGGTAGATTTTCGTTCATTTCACCACTTATTTTTTAAATTGCGCTCAAACTTAAAATCAAAACAACATCAGAGGTGTCACAACACTATTTTTAACCAATCAAATGTCAGTTCAACATCGTATGATCGCTGACGAATGACGACAGAGACGACAGTATAATTGACAACTAAAAGTTGAAGTTTTAAAGTGCTGACATCTAGTGATCAATAGCCAAAGTTTAAAAATTAAAAACATTTTTGACATATATCTTATTAAAATCATATATAATTACTAAATTATATTATTAATCTATTACAAACGTAATTTTTGTGTAGTAAACATAATTAATTATAAATTTACGTTTTTAACAATAAATTTATTTTAAAATTTTTAAGTGCTGACATCTAGTGGTCAACGCCAAAAGTTTAAGATTTAGTAAATATTATTAATAACAATTATACATTTTAATTATTACAAACATAATTTTTTAAAAGCATTGTAATTACAAATATTTGTTCAATTAAAAAAATTAATTTTTATTAAAATATTGTTTTTAGTAGAGACATTGAGCAAAAGAGGGCATAGCTGTCAGTATCTTGTTTATATTTATTTAACTATAAACATTAACTATAAAGCATTATTATTGCTTAAAAAATAAACACCTTTTATGCTGTTAAAGTTTTTTCGCAAAAAAAACTTTGTAGAAAATCAAAATTTTTAGTTCAAAATTATTATTCCTATCATTATTTATGTAATTTTTTCAAAATAAAAATAAACTTAATTAAATAATTAAACAAAAACATAATTATTGTTAGATTTAAAAATTAACGGCTTTATTAGAAAAATTAAAAACTTAATTTTTAAAAATAGCTTGCCATCTACTGGTCAATTGCAAAAGCTTTCTACTTTTTTTAGTTTAGCGTTTAGACGCTAGAGAGTACATAACAATCTTAACATTTTAAAGTCCCTAGATCGCATTAGGTAGCCCTGCTCTGTTTATCTACCAGCGGGAAATTTAAACGATAACAATTTTTTCTTGCCAAAACAATGGCACATTTAAGCCAAAATTTAAAAAAAACGTCGCCTTTTTGTTATTTCTTCTCACTTTTGAAAGTTAACAATGGTAGCAACTGCCATAGAACCATGTAGAAAAATTTTGTATTTGGCGCATCCACCATTTTTCAACTTTTTTTATAAAAATCTATAAAATTATTACAATATAGTAGCTCATTTCAACCAAAATAAAAAAAAAACGTCTTCTTTTTGTTATTTTTTCTCCCTCTTAAAGATTCAGAATGGTAGCGACTGCCATAGAACATCCCATAAGTAGGCGTTCCTAGAAATAAGACAATTCGAACACCGCCACTTCAAATATTTCACAATTATATTATATAAAAAAATGCTCAAAGTTTGTATTGTTTATTTATTATTGCTTTATTATAAAAAGCAATATTACAATAGTTTTAAAAAATCTTTATTTAGCAACTGTCATCTTTTTCTCCCACCCATTTGCCATCGCTATTACAAGTCCATATATACTCGTTGTCACTGGGGCATGTCAGAGTTACTTTGTCTCCATATAAATAAGAATTTCCTTCGATTGTTGTATCTTCATCGACCATTGGTTTCCAGCATGATTTTCCTAAAAAAAAATTGAAATTTAACGCCAAACAGTCTATTCTCGCCTGAATGTGTAAAGTAAACCTTTTTCGCCCGAGAGCAGAAAGTAAAGTCTAAGCATGTTTTTTCTATCAATTTTATACGAGCTGAAATTGCTTACCTTGCGTTTTGCATAAACAAATTACTATTTATACTTACTGGAACATTTTCCTTTCATGCGACTCCATCTTCCTTTTGATGAGCATCGCACCGCGCCATCACCTAACATTCTATACCCGTCAATGCATTTCAATTTTATCAAATCTCCAAAGCGGTAGCCATCTTTTCTCTCTTCTGGAATGATCATATTCTTGTACTTAGGAGTTGGACACAAAACAGCTACAATACAACAACAAATATAATAAATAATAATAAAATTAGGGAGTTTACGATCACAGGAAATATTAGGCTCAGTCCAATATCCGTCCACTATACATGTCGTGGAGTTTTCACCCATTATCCTAAAGCCCATTCTGCATTGAAACTCCACAGAGTTCCGAGTTCCATTACTATAGGCTTCTAATGTTTGGGGTACAACATCTCCGTTATTTGGGGGCAACGGAATTTTGGTTGAATCGCAACTTTGCTTCGGGTTCTTAGTCTTGCTTTCCTTACATTTGTCAGAATCAACATCCCAAGTGCCTTTAAGAAAAATAGTTATTGATTTGATCAATCTATAGAAGATGATGCATTCTACAGGCGTTCTATAGGGTTTAAATTTGGTGAACCAAGTGGCACCAGCAGCAGTTTTCCTGATGAAAAGCTCTTGTCAACAAGTCTAATATCACCGACGAAACTAGTAAAAAACCAAATGTTTTTAAGGTGTTGTCGTTGGTTTGAAAATGGTCTATCAGAGGGATGCGTAGTAAGAAGAGAAAAAGTAGTAGATCAAAAATAGAAGAAATAATGAATAGCCTAGATACTTCAACAAGTTCCTCTTGTGTTCAACAAAAAGAAGAGAAAGAAAGAAAAAGTTGATGAGAAATGAGAACAAAAGAGAAAGAAAAGAAAAGATTTTAGGAAAAGAATGCTGATGTTTGAAAGCTTGGTACAAAGTGTATTAATGTACGGGGCAAAAATCTGAAAGTGGAAGAAGAGGAAATACAGAGAGTACAAGAGAAGCAAGTTTTAGGAGTAAATAGAGAAACTCCAGGGTCTATAGAAAGAGAAGAATGGAAGAAGAAAAATGACTAAGTTTGAGGATCAAAGAATCTAGATACAACAGAAATTTTGCAAATGGTAAGACAAAGGAAATCTCGGTATACCTGAGAAAAGAAAAGATTCAGACAGAGAAAATAGGTGCTAGACAGAAAAAGAAGAGAGACTGTAGAATGTATTATGAGGAAACAGAGAACGAAATAGAGCAAAAAATAAAAAAATATGAAGAGAAAAAGAAAAAATGAAGACAGAGGAAGAGAACAAGAAAGAGAGGATAGAACAATTTCTCTCATACTTACCATTTGATTGACAGTTTAATATAATTTCTTCTTTCACATTGTTCTCCTTATTGCAAACAATTTGTAATTGAGTTCCAACGTCAAAAAAAGATTGGTTTACGTTAAAATCTTCATAATTGTGCTCGGAGAGGATTGTAATATTGTCTCCATAAGGACTTTTGCATTGTATTCCTAAGCATTGCGGTTTTTCTGGATACCAAGATCCTGTTTCTGTACACATTATTGTTGTATTGCCAGAAATGTTATAGTTTTTGTAGCATTGATAAGCAATTTTGTCGGAATAATAGTATTTGGAGCCTATGGGGTACCCGTTTCGGATATATCCAGGATGACCGCAGTAGATTTCTAAAAATACAACTTAAGACAGATATTTTGGGACAGGTCATAGATTACTTTTGCAATAAGGCTCATCTAAACCCTCCCATTTGACCGCTTTTGTGCATCTGCGACCTTCCTTAAAACTCAAACTGCTTAAATAATAGCCTTTATAACATTCATAGTAAGCAGTATTGTTGACTATATTTATTATTCCATTAAACAAAGGTCCTGGATATTTGCATTGATGGCAGAAAGATGAGTTTTCAATAAGAACACTTCCTTCAACATAATCTTGGATTTTGGGCCAGGCGTAAATGTTACCAAAAATTGATTCATAGCAGTCGTTCATGTGTTCTGTCACTTCTTTTTCTGACAGTTCTCTTGACCATACGTCCACATGAGCCATTCTTCCAATAAAAGTCTCAGATTGGCTAAAGTGACCTCCTAAGATGTCTTGCTCTTGACCAAGAATCATATTTCCACCATCTGTAAATAACTGTTACATGTTAAGAATCAAGTTATTCTATGAGTGTTCTCTTTCTTTTTGAATTATCCCCAGTTGTGCAATGGGTATAAAGGAACCGGAATCTCAGTCAACTACATTATACCCGCCCTAGCTACGAGATAAGAACATTTTATAAACCATTCATTTAACTCGCTCCACAAATTTAAGGGAAAAATCAAATTAAATTCCAGTTTCTCTTACAAAAGCAGGAAAGAGTGGAGTAAAAAAATAAAAAAAGTAAAAATGAGAGAATATGAGTGGAAAGAAAAGAAAGAGATTTTATTGCTGCACCAGTTGCGCTTTAAACTCACTCGTGTGACAATATATCGTCTTATTACACTAGTATAATAATACAAGGTCGTTATTACTTATTACCTTCAATTTGTGTGTTTGCGGCTAGACCATTTCCCATTTTCAGCAAATTTCCGTCAACGTACAATTTGTAAGAGCCATTTTCGCTTTTCCAAGAAACGCACAAATGATGCCATAATCCATCGTTGAGTAAAACATCACTCACAACATGTTGATTGTTTACGTAGACAACTAATCTAGAATAACAAAAATATTGACAATTATTTACAAACGTTTCCGTACTTGCCCAGTGTAATCGGTAATTGTAAACGCATTGTCAAATTTTTTGGTTGCGTACGATATAACTGTGCCATAATTGAAATTGTCTTTGGATTGCATCCATAAACATGCCGATATCTGCGTGACATTTCTGTCAAATCCTTTAAGTTTGACAAAATCTGTTGTAGAAGATTTGGGAAAATGGAGGACGTAGTTGATTTTGCGTTTTAGTTGACAATTTGATCCATGGTAGAGCTCTGGACAGAGACATGTGTAGTTGGATATGGTATTAACGCAAGTTCCACCATTGTAACAAGAGGAGCTCAAGCAATGCTCGATTTCTTCGGTACATAAAGGCCCAGTGAGCCCTTCTGGACAAACGCACCTAAAAAAATTATAGCTATATAAGAGCTAGGAACTGATTGTGCAATAGAACATTCTCAATGATCTAAGAAAACTACTTATGAGCTCTGACTTAAACCCACTTGAACATCTATAGGAAAAGATCAATTTTAACTTTTGCAAAAACCAACAGTTTTTGCAACGGTTTTAAGTAGGAAGCTGGCACAGGGTTTATAGTTTTGTTATTTTATCCAATACAGGACAGCGGAAAAAACAATATTTATCTGAGCCCAGTTAATGCCCAGATTACGCAACAGTATCTTCTCAATGTTTGAAGTGCTCAGAAAACCAGTTATAAGCCCTGACTTAAACCCGCTTGAGCATCTATACAAAATGATCAACTTTTTCTATTTTAAGTTTTGCAAAGACGAACACTTTCTGCAACGGTTCTTGGAGTTGAAAAGTTAATATTTATCTGGTCCCAGTTAATGTTCAGATTACGCAATAGTGTTTTCTAAATGTTAGAATTAAAGTGCTAAGAAAGCCACTTATAAGTCCTGACTTAAGCCCACTTGAACATCTATAGAAAAAGAATAATTTCTTCAACTTTAAGTTTTGCAAAGACGAACGCTTTCTGGAACGGTTTTATGTAGAAAACTGGCAGATGTTCAAGATCTCATCATTTTGTATTGAGAAATCTAAAAAGACAATACTTATCTAAGCTCAGTTAATGCCCAGATTAGTATCTTCTCAATGTTAAAAGTGCTAAAAAAGCCATTTGTGAACCTTGATTTAAGCCCTCTTTAGCATCTATAGGAAAACATCAATATCTTCGACTTTAAGTTTTGACAAAACGAACCCTTTTTGCAACGGTTCCTAATAAGCAACTGGCAGATGTTTATGATATCGTCATTTTGTACTAAGAAAGTTGAAAAATCAATATTTATTTAGATCCAGTTAATGCCCAGATTACGCAATAGTATTTTCTAAATGTTAGAATTAATATTCATTTAGACCCAGTTAATGCCCAGATTACGCAATAGTATTTTCTAAATGTTAGAATTAATGTGCTAGGAAAGCCATTTATAAGCCCTGACTTAAACCCGTTTAAGCATCTATAGAAAAAAAATTAATTTCTTCAACTTTAAGTTTTGCAAAGACGAACACTTTCTGGAACGGTTTTAAGTAGAAAACTGGCAGATTTTCAAGATCTCATCATTTTGTATTCAGAAAGCTGAAATTACAATGCTCATTTAAGCCCAGTTAATGCCCAGATTAGTATCTTCTCAATGTTAGAAGTGCTAAGAAAGCCATTTGTGAACCTTGATTTAAGCCCTCTTTAGCATCTATAGGAAAACATCAATATCTTCGACTTTAAGTTTTGACAAAACGAACTCTTTTTGCAACGGTTCCTAATAAGCAACTGGCAGATGTTTATGATATCGTCATTTTGTACTAAGAAAGTTAAAAAATCAATATTTATTTAGACCCAGTTAATGCCCAGATTACGCAATAGTATTATCTAAATGCTAGAATTATGTGCTAAGAAAGCCATTTATAAGCCCCGACTTAAACCCGTTTGAGCATCTATAGAAAAAAATTAATTTCTTCAACTTTAAGTTTTGCAAAGACGAACACTTTCTGGAACGGTTTTAATTAGAAAACTGGCAGATTTTCAAGATCTCATCATTTTGTATTCAGAAAGCTGAAATTACAATGCTCATTTAAGCCCAGTTAATGCCCAGATTAGTATCTTCTCAATGTTAAAAGTGCTAAAAAAGCCATTTGTGAACCTTGATTTAAGCCCTCTTTAGCATCTATAGGAAAACATCAATATCTTCGACTTTAAGTTTTGACAAAACGAACCCTTTCTGCAACGGTTCCTAATAAGCAACTGGCAGATGTTTATGATATCGTCATTTTGTACTAAGAAAGTTAAAAAATCAATATTCATTTAGACCCAGTTAATGCCCAGATTACGCAATAGTATTATCTAAATGTTAGAATTATGTGCTAAGAAAGCCATTTATAAGCCCCGACTTAAACCCGTTTGAGCATCTATAGAAAAAAATTAATTTCTTCAACTTTAAGTTTTGCAAAGACGAACACTTTCTGGAACGGTTTTAATTAGAAAACTGGCAGATTTTCAAGATCTCATCATTTTGTATTCAGAAAGCTGAAATTACAATGCTCATTTAAGCCCAGTTAATGCCCAGATTAGTATCTTCTCAATGTTAAAAGTGCTAAAAAAGCCATTTGTGAACCTTGATTTAAGCCCTCTTTAGCATCTATAGGAAAACATCAATATCTTCGACTTTAAGTTTTGACAAAACGAACCCTTTCTGCAACGGTTCCTAATAAGCAACTGGCAGATGTTTATGATATCGTCATTTTGTACTAAGAAAGTTAAAAAAATCAATATTCATTTAGACCCAGTTAATGCCCAGATTACGCAATAGTATTATCTAAATGTTAGAATTATGTGCTAAGAAAGCCATTTATAAGCCCCGACTTAAACCCGTTTGAGCATCTATAGAAAAAAATTAATTTCTTCAACTTTAAGTTTTGCAAAGACGAACACTTTCTGGAACGGTTTTAATTAGAAAACTGGCAGATTTTCAAGATCTCATCATTTTGTATTCAGAAAGCTGAAATTACAATGCTCATTTAAGCCCAGTTAATGCCCAGATTAGTATCTTCTCAATGTTAAAAGTGCTAAAAAAGCCATTTGTGAACCTTGATTTAAGCCCTCTTTAGCATCTATAGGAAAACATCAATATCTTCGACTTTAAGTTTTGACAAAACGAACCCTTTCTGCAACGGTTCCTAATAAGCAACTGGCAGATGTTTATGATATCGTCATTTTGTACTAAGAAAGTTAAAAAAATCAATATTCATTTAGACCCAGTTAATGCCCAGATTACGCAATAGTATTATCTAAATGTTAGAATTATGTGCTAAGAAAGCCATTTATAAGCCCCGACTTAAACCCGTTTGAGCATCTATAGAAAAAAAATTAATCTCTTCAACTTTAAGTTTTGCAAAGACGAACACTTTCTGGAACGGTTTTAAGTAGAAAACTGGCAGATTTTTAAGATCTCATCATTTTGTATTCAGAAAGCTGAAATTACAATGCTCATTTAAGCCCAGTTAATGCCCAGATTAGTATCTTCTCAATGTTAAAAGTGCTAAAAAAGCCATTTGTGAACCTTGATTTAAGCCCTCTTTAGCATCTATAGGAAAACATCAATATCTTCGACTTTAAGTTTTGACAAAACGAACCCTTTCTGCAACGGTTCCTAATAAGCAACTGGCAGATGTTTATGATATCGTCATTTTGTACTAAGAAAGTTAAAAAAATCAATATTCATTTAGACCCAGTTAATGCCCAGATTACGCAATAGTATTATCTAAATGTTAGAATTATGTGCTAAGAAAGCCATTTATAAGCCCCGACTTAAACCCGTTTGAGCATCTATAGAAAAAAATTAATTTCTTCAACTTTAAGTTTTGCAAAGACGAACACTTTCTGGAACGGTTTTAATTAGAAAACTGGCAGATTTTCAAGATCTCATCATTTTGTATTCAGAAAGCTGAAATTACAATGCTCATTTAAGCCCAGTTAATGCCCAGATTAGTATCTTCTCAATGTTAAAAGTGCTAAAAAAGCCATTTGTGAACCTTGATTTAAGCCCTCTTTAGCATCTATAGGAAAACATCAATATCTTCGACTTTAAGTTTTGACAAAACGAATCCTTTCTGTAACGGTTCCTAATAAGCAACTGGCAGATGTTTATGATATCGTCATTTTGTACTAAGAAAGTTAAAAAAATCAATATTCATTTAGACCCAGTTAATGCCCAGATTACGCAATAGTATTATCTAAATGCTAGAATTATGTGCTAAGAAAGCCATTTATAAGCCCCGACTTAAACCCGTTTGAGCATCTATAGAAAAAAATTAATTTCTTCAACTTTAAGTTTTGCAAAGACGAACACTTTCTAGAACGGTTTTAAGTAGAAAACTGGCAGATTTTCAAGATCTTATCATTTTGTATTCAGAAAGCTGAAATTACAATGCTCATTAATTAAGCCCAGTTAATGCCCAGATTAGTATCTTCTCAATGTTATAAGTGCTAAGAAAGCCATTTGTGAACCTTGATTTAAGCCCTCTTTAGCATCTATAGGAAAACATGAATATCTTCGACTGTCGAAGTTTTGACAAAACGAACTCTTTTTGCAACGGTTCCTAATAAGCAACTGGCAGATGTTTATGATATCGTCATTTTGTACTAAGAAAGTTGAAAAATCAGTATTCATTTAGATCCAGTTAATGCCCAGATTACGCAATAGTATTTTCTAAATGCTAGAATTAATGTGCTAGGAAAGCCATTTATAAGCCCCGACTTAAGCCCGTTTGAGCATCTATAGAAAAAAATTAATTTCTTCAACTTTAAGTTTTGCAAAGACGAACACTTTCTGGAACGGTTTTAATTAGAAAACTGGCAGATTTTCAAGATCTCATCATTTTGTATTCAGAAAGCTGAAATTACAATGCTCATTTAAGCCCAGTTAATGCCCAGATTAGTATCTTCTCAATGTTAAAAGTGCTAAAAAAGCCATTTGTGAACCTGGATTTAAGCCCTCTTTAGCATCTATAGGAAAACATCAATATCTTCGACTTTAAGTTTTGACAAAACGAATCCTTTCTGTAACGGTTCCTAATAAGCAACTGGCAGATGTTTATGATATCGTCATTTTGTACTAAGAAAGTTAAAAAAATCAATATTCATTTAGACCCAGTTAATGCCCAGATTACGCAATAGTATTATCTAAATGCTAGAATTATGTGCTAAGAAAGCCATTTATAAGCCCCGACTTAAACCCGTTTGAGCATCTATAGAAAAAAATTAATTTCTTCAACTTTAAGTTTTGCAAAGACGAACACTTTCTGGAACGGTTTTAATTAGAAAACTGGCAGATTTTCAAGATCTCATCATTTTGTATTCAGAAAGCTGAAATTACAATGCTCATTTAAGCCCAGTTAATGCCCAGATTAGTATCTTCTCAATGTTAAAAGTGCTAAAAAAGCCATTTGTGAACCTTGATTTAAGCCCTCTTTAGCATCTATAGGAAAACATCAATATCTTCGACTTTAAGTTTTGACAAAACGAACCCTTTCTGCAACGGTTCCTAATAAGCAACTGGCAGATGTTTATGATATCGTCATTTTGTACTAAGAAAGTTAAAAAAATCAATATTCATTTAGACCCAGTTAATGCCCAGATTACGCAATAGTATTATCTAAATGTTAGAATTATGTGCTAAGAAAGCCATTTATAAGCCCCGACTTAAACCCGTTTGAGCATCTATAGAAAAAAAATTAATCTCTTCAACTTTAAGTTTTGCAAAGACGAACACTTTCTGGAACGGTTTTAAGTAGAAAACTGGCAGATTTTTAAGATCTCATCATTTTGTATTCAGAAAGCTGAAATTACAATGCTCATTTAAGCCCAGTTAATGCCCAGATTAGTATCTTCTCAATGTTAAAAGTGCTAAAAAAGCCATTTGTGAACCTTGATTTAAGCCCTCTTTAGCATCTATAGGAAAACATCAATATCTTCGACTTTAAGTTTTGACAAAACGAACCCTTTCTGCAACGGTTCCTAATAAGCAACTGGCAGATGTTTATGATATCGTCATTTTGTACTAAGAAAGTTAAAAAAATCAATATTCATTTAGACCCAGTTAATGCCCAGATTACGCAATAGTATTATCTAAATGTTAGAATTATGTGCTAAGAAAGCCATTTATAAGCCCCGACTTAAACCCGTTTGAGCATCTATAGAAAAAAATTAATTTCTTCAACTTTAAGTTTTGCAAAGACGAACACTTTCTGGAACGGTTTTAATTAGAAAACTGGCAGATTTTCAAGATCTCATCATTTTGTATTCAGAAAGCTGAAATTACAATGCTCATTTAAGCCCAGTTAATGCCCAGATTAGTATCTTCTCAATGTTAAAAGTGCTAAAAAAGCCATTTGTGAACCTTGATTTAAGCCCTCTTTAGCATCTATAGGAAAACATCAATATCTTCGACTTTAAGTTTTGACAAAACGAATCCTTTCTGTAACGGTTCCTAATAAGCAACTGGCAGATGTTTATGATATCGTCATTTTGTACTAAGAAAGTTAAAAAAATCAATATTCATTTAGACCCAGTTAATGCCCAGATTACGCAATAGTATTATCTAAATGCTAGAATTATGTGCTAAGAAAGCCATTTATAAGCCCCGACTTAAACCCGTTTGAGCATCTATAGAAAAAAATTAATTTCTTCAACTTTAAGTTTTGCAAAGACGAACACTTTCTAGAACGGTTTTAAGTAGAAAACTGGCAGATTTTCAAGATCTTATCATTTTGTATTCAGAAAGCTGAAATTACAATGCTCATTTAAGCCCAGTTAATGCCCAGATTAGTATCTTCTCAATGTTATAAGTGCTAAGAAAGCCATTTGTGAACCTTGATTTAAGCCCTCTTTAGCATCTATAGGAAAACATGAATATCTTCGACTGTCGAAGTTTTGACAAAACGAACTCTTTTTGCAACGGTTCCTAATAAGCAACTGGCAGATGTTTATGATATCGTCATTTTGTACTAAGAAAGTTGAAAAATCAGTATTCATTTAGATCCAGTTAATGCCCAGATTACGCAATAGTATTTTCTAAATGCTAGAATTAATGTGCTAGGAAAGCCATTTATAAGCCCCGACTTAAGCCCGTTTGAGCATCTATAGAAAAAAATTAATTTCTTCAACTTTAAGTTTTGCAAAGACGAACACTTTCTGGAACGGTTTTAATTAGAAAACTGGCAGATTTTCAAGATCTCATCATTTTGTATTCAGAAAGCTGAAATTACAATGCTCATTTAAGCCCAGTTAATGCCCAGATTAGTATCTTCTCAATGTTAAAAGTGCTAAAAAAGCCATTTGTGAACCTGGATTTAAGCCCTCTTTAGCATCTATAGGAAAACATCAATATCTTCGACTTTAAGTTTTGACAAAACGAACCTTTTTTGCAACGGTTCCTAATAAGCAACTGGCAGATGTTTATGATATCGTCATTTTGTACTAAGAAAGTTAAAAAATCAATATTTATTTAGACCCAGTTAATGCCCAGATTACGCAATAGTATTATCTAAATGCTAGAATTATGTGCTAAGAAAGCCATTTATAAGCCCCGACTTAAACCCGTTTGAGCATCTATAGAAAAAAATTAATCTCTTCAACTTTAAGTTTTGCAAAGACGAACACTTTCTGGAACGGTTTTAAGTAGAAAACTGGCAGATTTTTAAGATCTCATCATTTTGTATTCAGAAAGCTGAAATTACAATGCTCATTTAAGCCCAGTTAATGCCCAGATTAGTATCTTCTCAATGTTAAAAGTGCTAAAAAAGCCATTTGTGAACCTTGATTTAAGCCCTCTTTAGCATCTATAGGAAAACATCAATATCTTCGACTTTAAGTTTTGACAAAACGAATCCTTTCTGTAACGGTTCCTAATAAGCAACTGGCAGATGTTTATGATATCGTCATTTTGTACTAAGAAAGTTAAAAAAATCAATATTCATTTAGACCCAGTTAATGCCCAGATTACGCAATAGTATTATCTAAATGCTAGAATTATGTGCTAAGAAAGCCATTTATAAGCCCCGACTTAAACCCGTTTGAGCATCTATAGAAAAAAATTAATTTCTTCAACTTTAAGTTTTGCAAAGACGAACACTTTCTGGAACGGTTTTAAGTAAAAAACTGGCAGATTTTCAAGATCTCATCATTTTGTATTCAGAAAGCTGAAATTACAATGCTCATTTAAGCCCAGTTAATGCCCAGATTAGTATCTTCTCAATGTTAAAAGTGCTAAAAAAGCCATTTGTGAACCTTGATTTAAGCCCTCTTTAGCATCTATAGGAAAACATCAATATCTTCGACTTTAAGTTTTGACAAAACGAACCCTTTTTGCAACGGTTCCTAATAAGCAACTGGCAGATGTTTATGATATCGTCATTTTGTACTAAGAAAGTTAAAAAATCAATATTCATTTAGACCCAGTTAATGCCCAGATTACGCAATAGTATTATCTAAATGCTAGAATTATGTGCTAAGAAAGCCATTTATAAGCCCCGACTTAAACCCGTTTGAGCATCTATAGAAAAAAATTAATTTCTTCAACTTTAAGTTTTGCAAAGACGAACACTTTCTAGAACGGTTTTAATTAGAAAACTGGCAGATTTTCAAGATCTCATCATTTTGTATTCAGAAAGCTGAAATTACAATGCTCATTTAAGCCCAGTTAATGCCCAGATTAGTATCTTCTCAATGTTAAAAGTGCTAAGAAAGCCATTTGTGAACCTTGATTTAAGCCCTCTTTAGCATCTATAGGAAAACATCAATATCTTTGACTTTAAGTTTTGACAAAACGAACCCTTTCTGCAACGGTTCCTAATAAGCAACTGGCAGATGTTTATGATATCGTCATTTTGTACTAAGAAAGTTAAAATATCAATATTCATTTAGACCCAGTTAATGCCCAGATTACGCAATAGTATTATCTAAATGTTAGAACTAATGTGCTAAGAAAGCCATTTATAAGCCCCGACTTAAACCCGTTTGAGCATCTATAGAAAAAAATTAATTTCTTCAACTTTAAGTTTTGCAAAGACGAACACTTTCTGGAACGGTTTTAAGTAGAAAACTGGCAGATTTTCAAGATCTCATCATTTTGTATTCAGACAGCTGAAATTACAATGCTCATTTAAGCCCAGTTAATGCCCAGATTAGTATCTTCTCAATGTTAAAAGTGCTAAAAAAGCCATTTGTGAACCTTGATTTAAGCCCTCTTTAGCATCTATAGGAAAACATCAATATCTTCGACTTTAAGTTTTGACAAAACGAACCCTTTCTGCAACGGTTCCTAATAAGCAACTGGCAGATGTTTATGATATCGTCATTTTGTACTAAGAAAGTTAAAAAAATCAATATTCATTTAGACCCAGTTAATGCCCAGATTACGCAATAGTATTATCTAAATGCTAGAATTATGTGCTAAGAAAGCCATTTATAAGCCCCGACTTAAACCCGTTTGAGCATCTATAGAAAAAAATTAATTTCTTCAACTTTAAGTTTTGCAAAGACGAACACTTTCTGGAACGGTTTTAAGTAGAAAACTGGCAGATTTTCAAGATCTCATCATTTTGTATTCAGAAAGCTGAAATTACAATGCTCATTTAAGCCCAGTTAATGCCCAGATTAGTATCTTCTCAATGTTAAAAGTGCTAAAAAAGCCATTTGTGAACCTTGATTTAAGCCCTCTTTAGCATCTATAGGAAAACATCAATATCTTCGACTTTAAGTTTTGACAAAACGAACCCTTTTTGCAACGGTTCCTAATAAGCAACTGGCAGATGTTTATGATATCGTCATTTTGTACTAAGAAAGTTAAAAAAATCAATATTCATTTAGACCCAGTTAATGCCCAGATTACGCAATAGTATTATCTAAATGCTAGAATTATGTGCTAAGAAAGCCATTTATAAGCCCCGACTTAAACCCGTTTGAGCATCTATAGAAAAAAAATTAATTTCTTCAACTTTAAGTTTTGCAAAGACGAACACTTTCTGGAACGGTTTTAAGTAGAAAACTGGCAGATTTTCAAGATCTTATCATTATGTATTCAGAAAGCTGAAATTACAATGCTCATTTAAGCCCAGTTAATGCCCAGATTAGTATCTTCTCAATGTTAAAAGTGCTAAAAAAGCCATTTGTGAACCTTGATTTAAGCCCTCTTTAGCATCTATAGGAAAACATCAATATCTTCGACTTTAAGTTTTGACAAAACGAACCCTTTTTGCAACGGTTCCTAATAAGCAACTGGCAGATGTTTATGATATCGTCATTTTGTACTAAGAAAGTTAAAAAAATCAATATTCATTTAGACCCAGTTAATGCCCAGATTACGCAATAGTATTATCTAAATGCTAGAATTATGTGCTAAGAAAGCCATTTATAAGCCCCGACTTAAACCCGTTTGAGCATCTATAGAAAAAATTTAATTTCTTCAACTTTAAGTTTTGCAAAGACGAACACTTTCTGGAACGGTTTTAAGTAGAAAACTGGCAGATTTTCAAGATCTCATCATTTTGTATTCAGAAAGCTGAAATTACAATGCTCATTTAAGCCCAGTTAATGCCCAGATTAGTATCTTCTCAATGTTAGAAGTGCTAAGAAAGCCATTTGTGAACCTTGATTTAAGCCCTCTTTAGCATATATAGAAAAACATCAATATCTTCGACTTTAAGTTTTGACAAAACGAACCCTTTCTGCAACGGTTCCTAATAAGCAACTGGCAGATGTTTATGATATCGTCATTTTGTACTAAGAAAGTTAAAAAATCAATATTCATTTAGACCCAGTTAATGCCCAGATTACGCAATAGTATTATCTAAATGCTAGAATTATGTGCTAAGAAAGCCATTTATAAGCCCCGACTTAAACCCGTTTGAGCATCTATAGAAAAAAAATTAATTTCTTCAACTTTAAGTTTTGCAAAGACGAACACTTTCTGGAACGGTTTTAAGTAGAAAACTGGCAGATTTTCAAGATCTTATCATTATGTATTCAGAAAGCTGAAATTACAATGCTCATTTAAGCCCAGTTAATGCCCAGATTAGTATCTTCTCAATGTTAAAAGTGCTAAAAAAGCCATTTGTGAACCTTGATTTAAGCCCTCTTTAGCATCTATAGGAAAACATCAATATCTTCGACTTTAAGTTTTGACAAAACGAACCCTTTTTGCAACGGTTCCTAATAAGCAACTGGCAGATGTTTATGATATCGTCATTTTGTACTAAGAAAGTTAAAAAAATCAATATTCATTTAGACCCAGTTAATGCCCAGATTACGCAATAGTATTATCTAAATGCTAGAATTATGTGCTAAGAAAGCCATTTATAAGCCCCGACTTAAACCCGTTTGAGCATCTATAGAAAAAATTTAATTTCTTCAACTTTAAGTTTTGCAAAGACGAACACTTTCTGGAACGGTTTTAAGTAGAAAACTGGCAGATTTTCAAGATCTCATCATTTTGTATTCAGAAAGCTGAAATTACAATGCTCATTTAAGCCCAGTTAATGCCCAGATTAGTATCTTCTCAATGTTAAAAGTGCTAAGAAAGCCATTTGTGAACCTTAATTTAAGCTCTTTTTAGAATCTATAGGAAAAGATCACCATCTTCGACTTTAAGTTTTGACAAAACGAACCCTTTCTGCAACGGTTCCTAATAAGCAACTGGCAGATGTTTATGATATCATTATTTTGTACTAAGAAAGTTAAAAAATCAGTATATATCTGAACCCAGTTAATGCCCAGACTACGCAATAGTATTTTCTAAATGCTAGAATTAAACTGCTAAGAAAGCCACTTATAATTCCTGACTTAAGCTCACTTGATCATCTATAGAAAAAGATTAATGTCTTCAACTTTAAGTTTTGCAAAAACAAACATTTTCTGGAACAGTTTTAAGTAAAAAACTGGCAAATATTTAAGATCGTATCATTTTGTATTAAGGGAGCTGAAAAGACAATACTCATTTAAGCCCAGTTAATGCCCAGATTACACAATAGAATCTTCTCAATGTTTAAAGTGCTAAAGAAGTCATTTATGAACCTTGATTTAAGCCCTTTTTGGAATCTATAGAAGAAGATCAATATCTTTGACTTTAAGTTTTGACAAAACGAATACTTTCTGCAACGGTGAAACTAGCAGATTGTTATTTTGTACTAAAAAAGCTAACAAAACAATATTCATCTAAGCCCTGTTAAGTATCTTCTCAATGTGAAAAGTGCTAAGAAAACCACTTAAAAGGCCTAGCTTAAGCCCAGTTGAGCATCTGTATAGAAAAAAGTAGGAAACTGGCAGATGTTTATGGTATCGCTATTTTGTACTAAGAAAGCTAAAAAGATAATATTTATCTAAACCCAGTTAATGCCTAGATTACGCAAAAGTGTCTATCCAATGTTATTGAAGTGCTTAAAACAACCTAGGCCCAGATAATGCACAGATCACGCGACCAATGTTAGAATTAAAGTGTTAAGATAACCACTTATAAACCCTGACTTAAGCCCGCTTGAGCATCTATAGAAAAAGATCAATTTCTTCGAGTTTTGACAAAACAAAACTGGCAGATGTTCATGGTAGACTAAGAAAGCCGATAAACAATATCCATCTAGAACCAGTTAATGCCCAGATTACGCGACACTAGCTTTTCAATGGTAGTGCTGAGGAAGTCACTGATGAGCCCTGACTTAAGCCCGCTTGAGCAACTATGGGAAAACCTAACCAGAAAGATCAAAATGCTTTATAGTAGATGCCGTACAGTAGAACCGCTGGATGAAGCACTACTGCTTAAGCAGAAGACGATACTAGATAAACGATTGCTGCTTGTATAGGAAGTTTAGGAAGTGTGCCACGAGAAATGAGAGTAGTTAGTCAAGGAAATACTCGAATTAAGCTTTTTTATCGCAATTTTCTATTCTGGTTTAGCTTGAGCTTAGTTAATGCTTACTTGTAGCTGTTTTTGGTGGCATTGTTAACATTAAGATTAACACAAAAGGCATTTCCATTGCAAGGCTTGTAATCACAAGGTAATAAATTGCAGCGCCTTCCAATAAAACCCTTGGAGCATTTGCAATAAAAGCTGCTAGTGCCTTCAATACAAGAGCCGTTATTTTCGCACAAGTTCTTCGCGCAATAGTTCAGTTGAATTTCGCAAGAGTCGCCACCAAAGCCCGCTGGGCAAAGGCAGAAATAGTCGTTGGGGCCAGTGGTGTGACAAGTTCCATTATTGATGCAAATTAGTAAACACTTTTCTTTCGTTTCTTCACACAAAGTGCCAGAAAAGCCATCAGTGGCGGTTTCTTCACAAACTCCATTGTTGAGGCAAGGAGTGGAATCACAAATGCTTGGCTTTCTCTCACAGTGAGATCCTTAAATTTTGGTTTTTAGAACAAAATTTTATAAGTTTTCGAATACCTATGTAGTTCTCTGGACAGATGCAAGTGTATTGGTTGTCATTTATATTGACACATCTCCCTGAATTGCAGATATTTGAGTTTTCTGCACAAATATCTTCAATTGGAAGGCATTGATCTTCACTTGTAGCTTTTAAAATTGTAGTAGTATACCCCATTTGACATGGAAGGCATCGCAGTTGACCATAACTTGGTTGATAATATCCTAAACCACAAGCCCGGCAATAGGGCCGCAAAGTCGCTCTTTGTACTGCACCATCTGGATTTCTTTTAGACGGTTTAAGAATTTTGGTTTTCGCGTGAGTTCCCGGACGGCATTGTTCTAGAAAAATAAAATTTATAACTAATATAACATCGGTAACTGTTAAATAATAGATTTGAACCCTCGGTAGTCAGGTGGCTAACGATAGTGCGTTTGAAATTGATTACTGGGGATATGTACTGCGATTTTTTTTTATTGAGGTTTTATTGTACTCTCACATACAAAAGCGGTTGCTTTTTGTAAAAAAATGCTCTTGCCTGGGTGGGAATCGAATCTACATCTTGTCAGACCCGTTTCCAACGTACTTTCGTTTGGCCAACTGGTCTACTAAGGCCTTAGAAATCTGGTCTAACAAAGATCGCGGGTTCGATTCCCACTTAGGCAAAAGTCTCAAAAGATTCTGTCTGGTCATGAGTGTTAACTTAAATGTTTTCTAAACCTTTGCAATCTTGTCGCTTTTTTGAGTGTAGTTTGCGTGTTGAATGATTAGGAGGGCACTGTTTACATTGACTTTTTCCCAAAGCATCGTTATAGAAACCCAAAGAGCAACTTTGGCATCTGGTTTTTGTAGCATTATAAAAGGTTCCTTTGGGGCATTGCACTAAAAGTTTCAAGACAATAAACGTAATGGTATACTAAGTGTTGTTTCACCTAAGAGTACGAGCTTGACAAAATTTACTTCTAAATTTGCTAATGTTTGCTTGTATTTTGTACTGTATTGGTCGTACTTTTAAGTGAAACGCTTTTTTTGGTGTAAATCTGCTTACCGCATCTATTTTTCCTTGGAACGAACCCAATTGGACAAATAAATTTCGGTTTTTTAAAATGAATAGTAAGATTCTGCGTTTGAAAAAAACCTTCTTTTGTTGTTTCATTTGTGTATATGCCTTTTACCTGAAATTTGACATTTACTAACTTCTTCTTGTTACGTTTTCTGCTAATATTTCTGTGCGGGACTTCTTCAAAGTTAAGATCTCTTTTGATGATATTTGAGGTTTCTTCGCTGTTTTCTTTATCCAAATTGTCGTCCAAGCAAGTAGTGGATGTGATTATATTACAATTTTCACTGCAAGTGGTTTCTTTTACAATTATCTTCACATCATTTTCTATCTAAAACGTATAATACTAAAAAATGGAGAGACAAGATGGCAACTGTATAGAGCAAAATAATACCAAATTTGGTTTCATACAGAAATAAAGTACTTTTATTTATAAAAACCATTGATATTGTGTGCTTTCTCAATTTGGTTTCACACGGAAAAGTTATTGATATGAATTACATCTACTTATCAACATCAATATCAATGGTTTTTGAAAACTATTGATATTGATGATTAATATCAATGGTTTGTAAAAACCATTGATATTGTTTGTTTCCAATTTAGTTTTATTCGAAAAGATTATTGAGATAAATTACATTTATTTATCAAAACCTTTGATATTGTTTGACTTATTTGGTATTGTTTGTTTACCAATTTGATTTCATACAAAAAGACTATTAAGATAAATTACATTTATTTATCAAAATCATTGATATTATTTGATATTTTTAAATTTATTTGATATTGTTTGTTTTCGTAATTTAAAAGGCTATTTAGATGAATTACATTTATTAATCAAAATCATTGATATTAAATAAATAAATAATATTGTTTGTTTTCTGGATTGAAAAGGTTAATCAGATACATTACATTCATTTATTAAAACCATTGATACTGTTTGATATTTTTTAATTTATTTGATATTGTTTGTTTTCTTAATTGTAAAGGTTATTCCGATAAATTACATTTATTAATCAAAATCATTGATATTATTTGTTTTCTTAATTGAAAGAATTATTTAGATAAATTACATTTATTTATTTAAACCATTGATATTGTTTGACATATTTGATATTGTTTGTTTTCTTAACTAAAAAAGTTATTGAGATAAATTACATTTATTTATCAAAATTATTGATATTATTTGATATTTTTTTATTTATTTTATATTGTATGTTCTCTTAATTTTAAACGTTATTCAGATAAATTACATTTATTAATCAAAATCATTGATATTGTTTGTTTTCTTAATTGAAAGGGCTATTTAGATAAATTACATTTATTTATCAAAATTAGATATTATTTGATATTTTTTTATTTATTTTATATTGTTTGTTTTCTTAATTGTAAACGTTATTCAGATAAATTACATTTATTTACCAAAATCATTGATATTGTTTGTTTTCTTAATTGAGAGGGTTATTTAGATAAATTACATTTATTTATTTAAACCATTGATATTGTTTGACATATTTGATATTGTTTGTTTTCTTAACTAAAAAAGTTATTGAGATAAATTACATTTATTTATCAAAACATTGATATTGTTCGATATATTTGATATTGTTTGTTTTCTTGATTGAAAAGATTATTCAGACAAATTACATTTATTTATCAAAACCATTGATTTTGTTTGATATATGTGATATTGTTTGTTTTCTTAACTAAAAAAGTTATTGAGATAAATTACATTTATTTATCAAAATTATTGATATTATTTGATATTTTTTTATTTATTTTATATTGTTTGTTTTCTTAATTTTAAACGTTATTCAGATAATTTACATTTATTAATCAAAATCATTGATATTGTTTGTTTTCTTAATCGAAAAGGTTATTCAGATAAACTACATTTATTTATCAAAACCATTGATATTATTTGATATTTTTTAATTTATTTGATATTGTTTGTTTTCTCAATTGAAAAGGTTATTTAGATAAATTACATTTATTAATCAAAATCATTAATATTTATTTTTTTTAATTGAAAGGTTATTTAGATAAATTACATTTATTTATTAAAACTATTGATAATGTTTGTTTTCTAATTTGGTTTTATACAAAAAGGTTATTGAGATAAATTACATTTATTTATCAAAATCATTGATATTATTTGATATTTCTTAATTTATTGATATTGTTTGTTTTCTTAATTAAATAGGTTATTTAGATAAATTACATTCATTAATCAAAATCATTGATATTGTTTGTTTTCTTAATTGTAAAGGTTATTCCGATAAATTACATTTATTAATCAAAATCATTGATATTATTTGTTTTCTTAATTGAAAGGATTATTTAGATAAATTACATTTATTTATTTAAACTATTGATATTGTTTGACATATTTGATATTGTTTGTTTTCTTAACTAAAAAAGTTATTGACATAAATTACATTTATTTATCAAAACATTGATATTGTTCGTTCGATATATTTGATATTGTTTGTTTTCTTGATTGAAAAGATTATTCAGACAAATTACATTTATTTATCAAAACTATTGATTTTGTTTGATATATGTGATATTGTTTGTTTTCTTAACTAAAAAAGTTATTGAGATAAATTACATTTATTTATCAAAATTATTGATATTATTTGATATTTTTTTATTTATTTTATATTGTTTGTTTTCTTAATTTTAAACGTTATTCAGATAAATTACATTTATTAATCAAAATCATTGATATTGTTTGTTTTCTTAATTGAAAGGGCTATTTAGATAAATTACATTTATTTATCAAAATTATTGATATTATTTGATATTTTTTTATTTATTTTATATTGTTTGTTTTCTTAATTGTAAACGTTATTCAGATAAATTACATTTATTAATCAAAATCATTGATATTGTTTGTTTTCTTAATTGAAAGGGCTATTTAGATAAATTACATTTATTTATTAAAACTATTGATAATGTTTGTTTTCTAATTTGGTTTTATACAAAAAGGTTATTGAGATAAATTACATTTATTTATCAAAATCATTGATATTATTTGATATTTCTTAATTTATTGATATTGTTTGTTTTCTTAATTGAAAGGGCTATTTAGATAAATTACATTTATTTATCAAAATTATTGATATTATTTGATATTTTTTTATTTATTTTATATTGTTTGTTTTCTTAATTTTAAACGTTATTCAGATAAATTACATTTATTAATCAAAATCATTGATATTGTTTGTTTTCTTAATTGAAAGGGCTATTTAGATAAATTACATTTATTTATCAAAACTATTGATTTTGTTTGATATATGTGATATTGTTTGTTTTCTTAACTAAAAAAGTTATTGAGATAAATTACATTTATTTATTAAAACTATTAATATTGTTTGGTATGTTTAATATTGTTAGTTTTTATCACTATAAAAGTTATTGAGATAAATTACATTTATTTATCAAAATTATTGATATTATTTGATATTTTTTAATTTATTTGATATTGTTTTGTTTGTTTTCTCAATTGAAAAGGTTATTTAGATAAATTACATTTATTAATCAAAATCATTGATATTTTTTTTTTCTTAATTGAAAGGTTATTGAGATAAATTACATTTATTTATCAAAATCATTAATATTATTTGATATTTTTCAATTTATTTGATGTTGTTTGTTTTCTTAATTGAAAAGGTTATTCAGATAAACTACATTTATTTATCAAAATCATTGATATTTTTTTTTTCTTAATTGAAAGGTTATTGAGATAAATTACATTTATTTATCAAAATCATTGATATTATTTGATATTTTTTAATTTATTTGATATTGTTTGTTTTCTCAATTGAAAAGGTTATTTAGATAAATTATATTTATTAATCAAAATCATTAATATTTATTTTTTTTAATTGAAAGGTTATTTAGATAAATTACATTTATTTATTAAAACCATTGATAATGTTTGTTTTCTAATTTGGTTTTATACAAAAAGGTTATTGAGATAAATTACATTTATTTATTTAAACCATTGATATTGTTTGACATATTTGATATTGTTTGTTTTCTTAACTAAAAAAGTTATTGACATAAATTACATTTATTTATCAAAACCATTGATATTGTTCGATATATTTGATATTGTTTGTTTTCTTGATTGAAAAGATTATTCAGACAAATTACATTTATTTATTAAAACCATTGATATTGTTTGATATTTTTTAATTTATTTAATATTGTTTGTTTTCTTAATTGTAAAGGTTATTCAGATAAATTACATTTATTAATCAAAAACATTGATATTGTTTGTTTTCTTAGTTGAAAGGGTTATTTAGATAAATTACATTTATTTATCAAAATTATTGATTTTATTTGATATTTTTTTATTTATTTAATATTGTTTGTTTTCTTAATTGTAAAGGTTATTCCGATAAATTACATTTATTAATCAAAATCATTGATATTATTTGTTTTCTTAATTGAAAGGATTATTTAGATAAATTACATTTATTTATTAAAACCATTGATATTTTTTGACATATTTGATATTGTTTGTTTTCTTAACTAAAAAAGTTATTGAGATAAATTACATTTATTTATCAAAACATTGATATTGTTCGATATATTTGATATTGTTTGTTTTCTTGATTGAAAAGATTATTCAGACAAATTACATTTATTTATCAAAACCATTGATTTTGTTTGATATATGTGATATTGTTTGTTTTCTTAACTAAAAAAGTTATTGAGATAAATTACATTTATTTATCAAAATTATTGATATTATTTGATATTTTTTTATTTATTTTATATTGTTTGTTTTCTTAATTGTAAACGTTATTCAGATAAATTACATTTATTAATCAAAATCATTGATATTGTTTGTTTTCTTAATTGAAAGGGCTATTTAGATAAATTACATTTATTTATTTAAACCATTGATTTTGTTTGATATATGTGATATTGTTTGTTTTCTTAACTAAAAAAGTTATTGAGATAAATTACATTTATTTATTAAAACTATTAATATTGTTTGGTATGTTTAATATTGTTAGTTTTTATCACTATAAAAGTTATTGAGATAAATTACATTTATTTATCAAAATTATTGATATTATTTGATATTTTTTAATTTATTTGATATTGTTTTGTTTGTTTTCTTAATTGAAAAGGTTATTTAGATAAATTACATTTATTAATCAAAATCATTAATATTTTTTTTTCTTAATTGAAAGGTTATTGAGATAAATGACATTTATTTATCAAAATCATTTATTTATCATTAATATTATTTGATATTTTTCAATTTATTTGATATTGTTTGTTTTCTTAATTGAAAAGGTTATTCAGATAAACTACATTTATTTATCAAAATCATTGATATTATTTGATATTTTTTAATTTATTTGATATTGTTTGTTTTCTCAATTAAAAAAGTTATTTAGATAAATTACATTTATTAATCAAAATCATTAATATTTATTTTTTTTAATTGAAAGGTTATTTAGATAAATTACATTTATTTATTAAAACCATTGATAATGTTTGTTTTCTAATTTGGTTTTATACAAAAAAGTTATTGAGATAAATTACATTTATTTATCAAAATCATTGATATTATTTGATATTTCTTAATTTATTGATATTGTTTGTTTTCTTAATTAAATAGGTTATTTAGATAAATTACATTCATTAATCAAAATCATTGATATTGTTTGTTTTCTTAATCGAAAAGGTTATTCAGATAAATTACATTTATTTATCAAAACCATTGATATTGTTTAATTTATTTGATATTGTTTGTTTTCTTAATTGTAAAGGTTATTCAGATAAATTATATTTATCAATCAAAATTATTGATATTGTTTGTTTTCTTAATTGAAAGGATTATTTAGATAAATTACATTTATTTATCAAAACTATTGATATTGTTTGATATATGTGATATTGTTGGTTTTCTTAACTAAAAAAGTTATTGAGATAAATTACATTTATTTATCAAAATTATTGATATTATTTGATATTTTTTTATTTATTTTATATTGTTTGTTTTCTTAATTGTAAACGTTATTCAGATAAATTACATTTATTAATCAAAATCATTGATATTGTTTGTTTTCTTAATTGAAAGGGTTATTTGAATAAATTACATTTATTTATCAAAATTCGTGATATTATTTGATATTTTTTTATTTATTTTATATTGTTTGTTTTCTTAATTGTAAACGTTATTCAGATAAATTACAGTTATTAATCAAAATCATTGATATTGTTTGTTTTCTTAATTGAAAAGGTTATTTAGATAAATTACATTTATTTATTTAAACCATTGATATTGCTTGACATATTTGATATTGTTTGTTTTCTTAACTAAAAAAGTTATTGACATAATTTACATTTATTTATCAAAACCATTGATATTGTTCGATATATTTGATATTGTTTGTTTTCTTGATTGAAAAGATTATTCAGACAAATTACATTTATTTATCAAAACCATTGATTTTGTTTGATATATGTGATATTGTTTGTTTTCTTAACTAAAAAAGTTATTGAGATAAATTACATTTATTTATCAAAATTATTGATATTATTTGATATTTTTTTATTTATTTTATATTGTTTGTTTTCTTAATTTTAAACGTTATTCAGATAAATTACATTTATTAATCAAAATCATTGATATTGTTTGTTTTCTTAATTGAAAGGGCTATTTAGATAAATTACATTTATTTATCAAAATTATTGATATTATTTGATATTTTTTTATTTATTTTATATTGTTTGTTTTCTTAATTTTAAACGTTATTCAGATAATTTACATTTATTAATCAAAATCATTGATATTGTTTGTTTTCTTAATCGAAAAGGTTATTCAGATAAACTACATTTATTTATCAAAACCATTGATATTATTTGATATTTTTTAATTTATTTGATATTGTTTGTTTTCTTAATTTTAAACGTTATTCAGATAATTTACATTCATTAATCAAAATCATTGATATTGTTTGTTTTCTTAATCGAAAAGGTTATTCAGATAAACTACATTTATTTATCAAAACCATTGATATTATTTGATATTTTTTAATTTATTTGATATTGTTTGTTTTCTCAATTGAAAAGGTTATTTAGATAAATTACATTTATTAATCAAAATCATTAATATTTATTTTTTTTAATTGAAAGGTTATTTAGATAAATTACATTTATTTATCAAAACATTGATATTGTTCGATATATTTGATATTGTTTGTTTTCTTGATTGAAAAGATTATTCAGACAAATTACATTTATTTATCAAAACCATTGATTTTGTTTGATATGTATGATATTGTTTGTTTTCTTAACTAAAAAAGTTATTGAGATAAATTAGATTTATTTATCAAAATTATTGATATTATTTGATATTTTACTATTTATTTTATATTGTTTGTTTTCTTAATTGTAAACGTTATTCAGATAAATTACATTTATTAATCAAAATCATTAATATTTATTTTTTTTAATTGAAAGGTTATTTAGATAAATTACATTTATTTATTAAAACCATTGATAATGTTTGTTTTCTAATTTGGTTTTATACAAAAAGGTTATTGAGATAAATTACATTTATTTATCAAAATCATTGAAATTATTTGATATTTCTTAATTTATTGATATTGTTTGTTTTCTTAATTAAATAGGTTATTTAGATAAATTACCTTCATAAATCAAAATCATTAATATTGTTTGTTTTCTTAATTGAAAAGGTTATTCAGATAAGTTACATTTATTTATCAAAACCATTGATATTGTTTGACGTATTTGATATTGTTTGTTTACTAATTTGGTTTTATACAAAAAGGTTATTGAGATAAATTACATTTATTTATCAAAATCATTGATATTATTTGATATTTTTTAATTTATTTGATATTGTTTGTTGTCTCAATTGAAAAGGTTATTTAGATAAATTACATTTATTAATCAAAATCATTGATATTGTTTGTTTTCTTAATTGAAAGGATTATTTAGATAAATTACATTTATTTATTTAAACCATTGATATTGTTTGACATATTTGATATTGTTTGTTTTCTTAACTAAAAAAGTTATTGAGATAAATTACATTTATTTATCAAAACATTGATATTGTTCGATATATTTGATATTGTTTGTTTTCTTGATTGAAAAGATTATTCAGACAAATTACATTTATTTATCAAAACCATTGATTTTGTTCGTTTTCTTAACTAAAAAAGGTTATTCAGATAAATTACATTTATTTATCAAAACCATTGATATTGTTTGACTTATTTGATATTGTTTGTTTTTTCAATTATATTATTAACTCAGTTTTATCACTTGTCAAAAAGTTTTATATATTTTTGCTCTTTCGACTACCATGTCAACATGATCAAAAGATAAATAATATAATAATAATAGTGCATAAATTACATACAGGGTGCTTAATATTAACATAAATCAAAGACGGTTGTGCTTTTTTGGCCGTAGGACTTAGATCGGTCAGTCTAGAAGGACTTTTGCCTCGAGTATTAAGAAAGATCAATGCAAATTCATTGAAACTATCTCTGAAAACTTGGACATGTCACGTTCTTATTGAAACTCATCAGTCATCAGCAAGTCGCAATCGAGTCAAATTCAAGTGTTAAGTTTATTAAGCAAAGTCCTAAGATTAGTATCAATCAAAAACTTGACATAAACTGCTTTTTAATCTGACAGACCAGAATTAGGAGCATCAGGAAAAGAGAAATCAGAAATCACATAATCAATGATACATGAAGAAGTTTAATAAAGACTTCTAGATAGAAGAAGCATTATCAAAATTATTTGATAATAACCAAACCAAGCCAGGTTTGCAAAAATAATGATAGACATACAACTGTCAAAAAAGCTATAAATTATCTAAAAAATTTAAAACAGTTTTTAACAAGTACGAATCAAATTTGATAATAATTGATAGTTACTAGAGGAAAGTATCAATTTTACCCCACAAGCTAAACTCTTTCTATTAAATCTAGAAATAGTTTCTTATAAGAGAACTTTTAGCCTTTGCTATGTTAATACAAAATGATGGCAAACCGCAAGTTTCTCTAATTACTTCCAAACTTACTTCATCTAATTTTTTTGAGTTATTGCAGTTATCTAAAGGATAACTGATGTTAACACTTCCGTTTTGCTCTATTTCTTTCGGCAAAGAGGTAACTGCAACAAATTTAAACATTTAATGATGCTTTTAGAAAAAAAATTATTACCTGAACACTCAGGGACCATTAACTCATTCTGATTGTACAATTCCGACTCAAAATCATTGCAAATGAAACTGGTAGAACTATCAAGAACATCAACGGTCTGTGAAAGAGGTATAGCATAACCCTCTTCACATGTTATCACACATTGCACAGAGTCACTGAACAACGAACAATTGTTCACTCCATAAATAGGACTCATCAGTGATTCACAATAACTCTTCAGAGCTGAAATACAGTCATTAAATCTTGGTCAACTTTTAGAAGCTTGGGAAAGATACATTCGATTGTAATGTTGATAGAGCAAGAGTTTTCATTATTTGAGCTGTCTACTACATTGTAGCTTACTGTAGTTGTTCCCATTGGGAAAAAACCAAATTCGTGGCTTTTATTGAACTAGAATTTGCAATTTTGGTTAACATTATCTTATAAAAGTAATACTGACTTTGACAATGTTGGAATTGTCAAAAAAAGTAGGCTCATCCCAAGTAATAGTTGTTCCATTTGCTTCTGTTGTATAGAAAGTTAAAGGGTTCTCGCAGCCATCAATTGTTGGAGGTTCAAGGTCTAAAATTATGTAGATTTAGATTTATAGATTACAATAGATAGAGCAATCTGCAGAAAAACATAAAAATCGTTGATCTGGCTCACATTGTAGAAAATCTTCTAGAACTAGAAACTTCTCTAGTTAGAAAAAGTCTCTAGAACTAGTAGCATCATATCTAGATTTAGAAACTTTTTCTCTAGTTCTAGAGTCTTCTTCTGTAGATCTAGAAACGTTATCTCTAGTTCTAGAAACTTTAGTCTTTTTTGGTAGATCTAAAAACTTTATATCTAGTTCTAGAAACTTTAGTCTCTTTTGGTAGATCTAGAAACTTTATCTAGTTCTAGAAAATTTGTTTGTAGATCTAGAAACGTATTTTAAATTGTTTTGCAGATTGCAACTCTGCTGGAAGCTTTTTCCAACCTCTAATCGTGACCAAAAACGAGCAGTTTGCCTTATTGTGATGTCCATCTTGCGCAAAATACGTAACTTTTGTATTTCCAATTTGAAATTTGAAGCCGGTGATCTTCTTGATACTCGGCTTCATCCAGACGGATAAATCCGAACCAGAATTGTCAGCCACATCTGGAGTGGTCCATGCAACGTTTCCAAATTTTTTCCCAGGTTTGGTGTTTGCGGTGATGTTTGGGGGGCAGGTGATGACAGGCGGTGTTACATCTTTACAAAAACTGCTCTCGAATTTACTATCCCAGAGACCACGATTGTTTGTACACTTTTTTAGCTCGGGACCTTCAAGTTCAAAGCCAGGATTGCAGATTATTTTGCATATAGTTCCAAGAGACTGCCGATCTAACATACATGATTCTGGTTCAATTCGGCCGTTTTGGATTTGGGGAAGTTTTGAACATTTGATTTCTAAAACAAAAGATATAGATAAAGATTACAACGCAAGAGTAAATCATACGTTTACAAGAGGTTTTTAAACCATCCCAACGAGCTAAAGGTAGACATGTTCGTTGATCAGATCCAATTAACGTTTTACCTTCCTTACACTCAAATTTACAAATTGTATCAACTGGGTAGTACTTTTCTGAACTATTGTAAGTTAGACCAAGGTCTAAATGTGAGCAAGAAATGGAACCATACAGTGGAGGAGATAGTTTGTTACAAGTTCTTACTAAAAAAATTTAGATAACATAGAGGATATTTCTATAAATTTTACCTTGGCAAGATGGTTTTTCACCACTCCAAGTTCCATTATCTTGGCAAAGCCGTATACTGCTACCTACTAAAGTATATCCCACTTCGCAACGGATTCCACAAGCTGTATTTGGCACATTTCCACATTCATGCTTTTTTACAAGATAACCATGCGAAGGTGTGGAAATCTTAGAACATTTTGAAGCTGCATAATTAGACATTCAATGAATAGCTTACATCTAAGGTTCTCTTACCTTTGCACTGATTATCTTTTGTTGTTTGGTATCCTTTTTTGCAAATACAGCTTTTTACGCTATAAGCTGGCGGCTTGGTTGTATGGTAAATATCAGGACATGGTACGCATAAGTTTGGTCCATCTGAATAAGTTGCAGGCGGACAAGCTGTTTGATCAAAAATAATTTGTATGAGAATATCTATCACAGTTTAGCTTACGCGAGCAAGAATTTTGAAATCCTGATCCATAGTAGCCCGGCTGGCAAATGCAGGAATAATGACCAGTTGTAGTACCACATGTGCAAAGAGCATTCTTATCACAGCAATCACCGGAAACACATAAACTAGAACAAGGACTATTAATGCCCAAAGGTATATAGTCTCCACTTTTAAGATCTGCAAATTAAAGAATAGAGAAAATGCTTCGTACAGCGCAACATTTTTTTGATCAAAAATAAAAATTATCACAAAACGAGACAATTTTGCTATATTAACTAATTAGTTACAAAATCAACAAAGATGAGACACGTGGTGCAACTTTTTTGACCGTTTTTTGCTAAAAATGCCAGGTTATATTGAGAAAAACTCAAAATTTAATTGATTGGTTTGGAATCTTTGGCACAAATAACAAATTATACGTGCCAAAAAGCTTGTTTCCTAGATCTCAAGAGGTCTTTTGACCACCAAGTGATCATCAGAGTTTTATTTATGACTACCTCGTAGTCGAAAAAGCTTCTGAGATCTATTAAACCATGTGCCAAAAAGTTCGTTTTATAGACCTCGAAAGGTTTTTTGACCACCAAGTGGTCATCACTATAAAAGTTGTATTCCTAATCACTTGGTGGTCAGAAAAGCTTTCGAGATCTATTAAACTATGTGCCAAGAAGATTGTTTTATAGATCTTGGAAGGTCTTTTAATCACCAAGTGACTATCATCAGAGTTTTATTCATTACTACTTGGTAGCTAAAAGAGCTTCCGAGATCTATTAAACCACGTGCCAAAAAGTTGGTTCTATAAATCTTAAGAAGTATTTTGACCACCAAGTGGTTATCATCATCAGAGTTTTATTCATGATCACTTGGTGGTCGAAAGAGCTTTCGAGATCTAAGAAACCACGTGCCAAAAAGTTCGTTTTGTAGACCTCGAAAGGATTTTGGACCACCAAGTGGTCATCATTATAAAAGTTTTATTCATGATCACTAGGTGGTCAAAAAAGCTTTCGAGATCTATTAAACCATGTGTCAAAAAGATTGTTTTATAGATCTTGAAAGGTCTTTTGATCACCAAGTGACTATCATTATCAGAGTTTCTTGGTAGCTAAAAGAGCTTCCGAGATCTATTAAACCACGTGCCAAAAAGTTGATTCTATAAATCTTAAGAGGTATTTTGACCACCAAGTGGTTTATCATCATCAGAGTTTTATTCATGATCACTTGGTGGTCGAAAGAGCTTTCGAGATCTAAGAAACCACGTGCCAAAAAGTTCGTTTTGTAGACCTCGAAAGGATTTTGGACCACCAAGTGGTCATCATTATAAAAGTTTTATTCATGATCACTTGGTGGTCAAAAAGGCATTCGAGATCTATTAAACCATGTGTCAAAAAGATTGTTTTATAGATCTTGAAAGGTCTTTTGATCACCAAGTGACTATCATTATCAGAGTTTCTTGGTAGCTAAAAGAGCTTCCGAGATCTATTAAACCACGTGCCAAAAAGTTAATTCTATAAATCTTAAGAGGTATTTTGACCACCAAGTGGTTTATCATCATCAGAGTTTTATTCATGATCACTTGGTGGTCGAAAGAGCTTTCGAGATCTAAGAAACCACGTGCCAAAAAGTTCGTTTTGTAGACCTCGAAAGGATTTTGGACCACCAAGTGGTCATCATTATAAAAGTTTTATTCATGATCACTTGGTGGTCAAAAAGGCATTCGAGATCTATTAAACCATGTGTCAAAAAGATTGTTTTATAGATCTTGAAAGGTCTTTTGATCACCAAGTGACTATCATTATCAGAGTTTCTTGGTAGCTAAAAGAGCTTCCGAGATCTATTAAACCACGTGCCAAAAAGTTGGTTCTATAAATCTTAAGAGGTATTTTGACCACCAAGTGGTTATCATCATCAGAGTTTTGTTCATGATCACTTGGAGGTCGAAAGAGCTTTCAAGATCTAAGAAACCACGTGCCAAAAAGTTTGTTTTGTAGACCTCGAAAGGATTTTGGACCACCAAGTGGTCATCATTATAAAAGTTTTATTCATGATCACTTGGTGGTCAAAAAAGCTTTCGAGATCTATTAAACTATGTGCCAAGAAGATTGTTTTATAGATCTTGGAAGGTCTTTTAATCACCAAGTGACTATCATCAGAGTTTTATTCATTACTACTTGGTAGCTAAAAGAGCTTCCGAGATCTATTAAACCACGTGCCAAAAAGTTGGTTCTATAAATCTTAAGAGGTATTTTGACCACCAAGTGGTTATCATCATCAGAGTTTTGTTCATGATCACTTGGAGGTCGAAAGAGCTTTCAAGATCTAAGAAACCACGTGCCAAAAAGTTTGTTTTGTAGACCTCGAAAGGATTTTTGACCACCAAGGGGTCATCATTATAAAAGTTTTATTCATGATCACTTGGTGGTCAAAAAAGCTTTCGAGATCTATTAAACCATGTGTCAAAAACATTGTTTTATAGATCTTGAAAGGTCTTTTGATCCCCAAGTGACTATCATTATCAGAGTTTCTTGGTAGCTAAAAGAGCTTCCGAGATCTATTAAACCACGTGCCAAAAAGTTGGTTCTATAAATCTTAAGAGGTATTTTGACCACCAAGTGGTTATCATCATCAGAGTTTTGTTCATGATCACTTGGAGGTCGAAAGAGCTTTCAAGATCTAAGAAACCACGTGCCAAAAAGTTTGTTTTGTAGACCTCGAAAGGATTTTGGACCACCAAGTGGTCATCATTATAAAAGTTTTATTCATGATCACTTGGTGGTCAAAAAAGCTTTCGAGATCTATTAAACTATGTGCCAAGAAGATTGTTTTATAGATCTTGGAAGGTCTTTTAATCACCAAGTGACTATCATCAGAGTTTTATTCATTACTACATGGTGGCTAAAAGAGCTTCCGAGATCTATTAAACCACGTGCCAAAAAGTTGGTTCTATAAATCTTAAGAGGTATTTTGACCACCAAGTGGTTATCATCATCAGAGTTTTATTCATGATCACTTGGAGGTCGAAAGAGCTTTCAAGATCTAAGAAACCACGTGCCAAAAAGTTCGTTTTGTAGACCTCGAAAGGATTTTGGACCACCAAGTGGTCATCATTATAAAAGTTTTATTCATGATCACTTGGTGGTCAAAAAAGCTTTCGAGATCTATTAAACCATTTGCCAAGAAGATTGTTTTATAGATCTTGAAAAGTCTTTTGATCACCAAGTGACTATCATTATCAGAGTTTCTTGGTAGCTAAAAGAGCTTCCGAGATCTATTAAGCCACGTGCCAAAAAGTTGGTTCTATAAATCTTAAGAGGTATTTTGACCACCAAGTGGTTATCATCATCAGAGTTTTATTCATGATCACTTGGTGGTCAAAAAAGCTTTCGAGATCTATTAAACTATGTGCCAAGAAGATTGTTTTATAGATCTTGGAAGGTCTTTTAATCACCAAGTGACTATCATCAGAGTTTTATTCATTACTACTTGGTAGCTAAAAGAGCTTCCGAGATCTATTAAACCACGTGCCAAAAAGTTGGTTCTATAAATCTTAAGAAGTATTTTGACCACCAAGTGGTTATCATCATCAGAGTTTTATTCATGATCACTTGGTGGTCGAAAGAGCTTTTAAGATCTAAGAAACCACGTGCCAAAAAGTTTGTTTTATAGACCTCGAAAGGTTTTTTGACCACCAAGTGGTCATCACTATAAAAGTTGTATTCCTGATCATTTGGTGGTCAGAAAAGCTTTCGAGATCTATTAAACCATGTGCCAAAAAGATTGTTTTATAGATCTTGAAAAGTCTTTTGATCACCAAGTGACTATCATTATCAGAGTTTCTTGGTAGCTAAAAGAGCTTCCGAGATCTATTAAACCACGTGCCAAAAAGTTGGTTCTATAAATCTTAAGAGGTATTTTGACCACCAAGTGGTTATCATCATCAGAGTTTTATTCATGATCACTTGGTGGTCGAAAAAGCTTCTGAGATCTATTAAACCATGTGCCAAAAAGTTCGTTTTATAGACCTCGAAAGGTTTTTTGACCACCAAGTGGTCATCACTATAAAAGTTGTATTCCTGATCACTTGGTGGTCAGAAAAGCTTTCGAGATCTATTAAACCATGTGCCAAAAAGATTGTTTTATAGATCTTGAAAGGTCTTTTGATCATCAAGTGACTATCATTATCAGAGTTTCTTGGTAGCTAAAAGAGCTTCCGAGATCTATTAAACCACGTGCCAAAAAGTTGGCTCTATAAATTTTAAGAGGTATTTTGACCACCAAGTGGTTATCATCATCAGAGTTTTATTCATGATCACTTGGTGGTCAAAAAAGCTTTCGAGATCTATTAAACTATGTGCCAAGAAGATTGTTTTATAGATCTTGGAAGGTCTTTTAATCACCAAGTGACTATCATCAGAGTTTTATTTATTACTACATGGTGGCTAAAAGAGCTTCCAAGATCTATTAAACCACGTGCCAAAAAGTTGGTTCTATAAATCTCAAGAGGTCTTTTGACCACCAAGTGATCATCAGAGTTTTATTTATGACTACCTCGTAGTCGAAAAAGCTTCTGAGATCTATTAAACCATGTGCCAAAAAGTTCGTTTTATAGACCTCGAAAGGTTTTTTGACCACCAAGTGGTCATCATTATAAAAGTTTTATTTATGATCACTTGGTGGTCAAAAAAGCTTTCGAGATCTATTAAACCATGTGTCAAAAAGATTGTTTTATAGATCTTGAAAGGTCTTTTGATCATCAAGTGACTATCATTATCAGAGTTTCTTGGTAGCTAAAAGAGCTTCCGAGATCTATTAAACCACGTGCCAAAAAGTTGGTTCTATAAATCTTAAGAGGTATTTTGACCACCAAGTGGTTATCATCATCAGAGTTTTATTCATGATCACTTGGTGATCAAAAAAGCTTTCGAGATCTATTAAACCATGTGCCAAAAAGATTGTTTTATAGATCTTGGAAGGTCTTTTAATCACCAAGTGACTATCATCAGAGTTTTATTCATTACTACATGGTGGCTAAAAGAGCTTCCGAGATCTATTAAACCACGTGCCAAAAAGTTGGTTCTATAGGTATTTTGACCACCAAGTGGTTATTATCATCAGAGTTTTATTCATGATCACTTGGTGGTCGAAAGAGCTTTCGAGATCTAAGAGACCACGTGCCAATAAGTTGGTTTTAAAGATCTCGAGAGGTCTTTTGACCACCAAGTGGCTATCATTATCAGAGTTTCATTCATAAACGCTTGGTGGTCGAAAGAGCTTTTGAGATCTATTAAACTACGTGCCAAAATGTATGTTTTATAGATCTCAAAAGGTCTTTCGACCATCAAGTGCCTAACATCATCAGAGTTTTATTCCTGACCACTTGGTGGTCAAAAAAGCTCTTGAGATTTGTTAAAAAAACTTTTTGGCAAGTGGTAAAAGTGTGTGTATAGTAAAATATGAAGTGGAAAAATTACAACCGATAAAATATCCTAGAGAAAACATTGTTAAGAATGTAAAAGAAGGTAAAACCGTTTTGCAAAATTAAAAGTGTGTACAGATATGCTCTCCCCCCTTTCAATAATTTGTCTAAATTTGACACTTTTTACAGATTTTGAAACATTTTTAAACGCTCATTCTGTATGTTTTGCACATTTATTTATGTTAGAAATTAGAACAACTCACCCACATGAAGAGCACGCCTAGCCAAGCTTTCAAACTCCTGGAAGCTGTTCAGCAAGTAACTGTAGAGCTCTCCAGGGGCCGATGCCAACTCAAACAACTCTTGGTAGTTTCCATTTTGGATCCCTATGGTAAAAACGGTTACTTGATCTTTTTTCAGCTCTTTGGCAATGGGAATTGGATCTCCACCATTTGAAAAACCATCGGTTATCAAAAACAGTACTTTTTTCGAATCGGTTCGGCTTTTCTGGAAAATTCTCTACCAAAAACATTTTAGTTTTACAGAAATCTTCTAAAAAAGCTCAAATTAAAAAAAAAATTATATAGCGCTATTATACACAATAAAACAAAAGTATGAAAAAGAAAGACGCAAAAAAAAAACAAAAAAAGAAAAGAACAAATACAAAAGAAAATGTATAAATTAGAAAGCTACATTTGAAAAACAGAAAAAAAAATTATGGAAAGAATTCAGAAGCGTATAGATGGATAAACAAAACCATACTCTTGTTTAATAGGATAAGCACCCGGAGGGTGCGCAACCGTACTCTCGTTTATTATTTTTAATATATATCTCCAATAAAAGAGTTGCTTTTATTGGTTCATAGTTAATTGTATGTATAAACGAGAGTATAGTTGCGCACCTTCTGTGTGCTTACCCTACTAGACGAGAGTAGGGTTGCGCACACGCCGGGTGCTTACCTTATAAAACGAGAGTATGGTTGCGCACCCTCCGGGTGCTTATCCTATTAAACAAGAGTATGGTTGCGCACCCTTCGGGCTCTTACTCTACTTTTTTGTATAGAAAGTATTTACTATTTATAGTTCAATCGTTATTTAAAACGTCAGACAAAGTGGTTGGAAGTCTAATTTTTTTGTGTTTAGGAGAATATACGTAAAACATTTTTTTTCTTAAATGTTAACACTTGGAATACATGAACATTACTCTTGCATGCAAATTTTTTTAAATTTCGAGCTTTAATAGTAATGAAAATGATTACTTGAGCTATTTGAAACGCATTTCTTGTGTAGGTGCCCCCGCCTGCATATTTGATTTCATGTAGTAGTTTATTTAGAAGAAAACATTTGTTATTTTCTTTCCTTGGCTCGCTAATTTCATCAACATTCACCACCTATAATTAGTCGAACGTAACCCAACCGTGACGCTACTTTTCGTAAACTTACCACGGCTGAACTGTAAGTTACAATTGCAACTCTTGCATGATCGTAATCCACCGTAACGTCACTCAGCAATTTTTTGACAAATTGCAATTCACTTTTGAAATTAGTCTCTCCAACGCTGGACGACGCATCAATCAAGAAAATAATCTCTAATTTTTGAAAAGCCTTAAAATGGTCGACATTTTTCTTGAAAATTTTGCCGAGAACTTCGACTTTTGATTTGATAATTTGATTTTCCAGCGAGTTATCGCCCGATTTCAGCGGCTTTTTGCCGAAATTCAAAAACTCACTGTAGTTGTTCAGGTTGAGACTGTCGTCTTTTGCACTGGTGAAACTCAAAAACAGCGGCAAAATTATCAGCCAATGGTGGTACATTTTGGCTCGGCTTTCTCCAAGATACTAGTGCTGTTGTTTGTTCTTCACATTTTATTTGTAATAAATGATTTATTGTGTTATCGCTATTTTTGAGTCTGAACTTCCATTTTAGTTCAGACCTTAATAAGGAGATAAAGTTGGAATTGAGGTTGCGTTGTAGTTATACAACCTCCGACGATTTCTACAAAGGCTAGAGCTCTCACTTTCATCATGTTTGAAAAGAACTGCAAATTAGTACAGCTTTTATCTTGACCGTATTCGGACTGTTATTATTATATAAATTTTTTTTTTTGTTAGGTTTATACAAGTGGTTGGTTTTGTTGAACACTGGAGTGTTCTCTGTGACCTCTTATTGGGTACAATGGGACATAATTGCCTTTTGAACAACAATCGGTAAGCAAAACTATTTATAATATCAGCTGTACCTACACTTTCAAAACTACTACTAGTTAATCATCAGGTAGTCTAAAAATTGTAGAACATTTACAAATTTTGGAAAAAATCCAACTTCGACTAGTAATGTGTCAAAAATCAAGCAACATTTTCTTCATTTTTTTGAACTGAGGAGTCTCTTATCATTGTAAAGGTTATCAAAATTCAAAAGCTATCATTAGAGTGGATAATTACATAGGAAATAGTTTGTTAGTATCGGCATTCAAACATTATTATCGTCCTTTGGCATTCTATGTAAAAATCCTTTAAAGAATATTTATTTTCTAAGAAAACAAGTGATTAGTGACATACCATAGAACAATAAGAGTATCAATAAGTAATTTTCTACAAACAATAACTCTCTTATAACTCGATAAAAGGTTATATTTTGTCGATAGCTTGCTAGACTATATTTTTTAAGATTACAACAATAATCTTCGCCTGTCAAAGAAGCAATTACATATTATTTGCATTAACTTTCGCAGCGCCCGGTTACAATAGTAAAAAAAAATGCCAATTATTACCTAGAAGATGCAAAGCTATAATAAAACTAATTTATAATGTCTACACCAATGTGTAGACAATGACAATGGAAATGGTAGACTGTTTTGCGTCACGCTTAAACCGGTAACGCTTAATCCAAAAACTTTCAGAAAACAAGTGGAAAATTTGGTGAATTTTGTTTCTATAAAAAACATTCTTTGAACAATGGTAAACCGTTTGCGTCACGCTTAGATGGGTAACGCTCATCTCAAAAATTTAAAAAATATTAAATTAGAAATGTGGTTGACCTTTTTTTTGTCTGAATCATAGACAGAACTAGATTTTTGAAAAAAAATGATAAATTATGTTTTTGGAAAAATTTTTTTAACAGTGGTAAGTCGTTTTGCGTCACGCTTAGATGAGTTACGCTTAATCAAAACATTTGAAACGAAAAGTGTAGTGTAGAGCTTTTTTTCCGAATCACAAACAAACTACATTTTTTGTAAAATTGGATGAATTATGTTTTTATGAGAATTACGACGATTATCAAACGTAATTTCCATCATTTGGAATGTTTGGAATTGAACCAAAATAATAAATTTCAAGCTCAAAAATAAATAAATTATTCATTTTAGGGCAAAAATTGTTTGTTTTATATAATTTTTTAGACTAAAAAGTCCACACATTTTCTATTGGATTTAGATCAGGAGTATGACAGGGCCATGGCGTTTTCTTGTTTTCTTCATAGTTAACTGTAGCAATATGCTAAAAAATAAAAAAAATAGTAATTTGCTTTATTTTAATTAAAAAAATTATAGCCTATCTGCTATTATTTAGGTTCAAAAGTATATTTTTAAACAGGTTTATCAAATATTAATAAGAATATAGCTCCAAGGTCTAAAAATAAATATTTTTAAAATCAAAATTTAAATTTGGCTACGTGTAGTTGGCAGAAGTGTATAGTTTCAAAAATTTTTAAACTTTTGAACCGACTTTAAAAATGGAAAAGATAACAATAATCATAATAATAACAATATTTTTTAAGAATTTATATTAATTTTTTTTTGAATAATTTTTACATACATTAATTACAAAGTCTTAAAAACAAAGAATGCCGAAATATTTATTGCCTCTTAATATTAATATTAAAGGCTCAAGTTTCAACAAAATTTCTTGTTTAACAATCTGAAAAAAATTTTTTTTATTTTTTTGTATATACAGTGTGTTTCTGAATAGAGTGTACAACAAATAATTTATTGTTGTGCTATAGTACTATAGTGCTTCCAAGCAAACATAAGCCCCGAAAAATATGCGAACTAAATAAGCAAATTCAGAAGTAAATTTGAATAAACCAATCAGAAGCTCAAAAAAGAAGAAATGCGGTGTGTGAGGCCCCGCCCTTCTACGGTTTATGTTTGCTTGGGAGCACTGTATATCTTTTCATAGAACAATTGAACACTTTTTGTGCTTAAAGCTGATATTCTCTCAGTAGCTTTATAACAATTTAGGGTGACAAACGTAAATGCACCCCAACCCTGAAAGCAAAACAAATTGCTTTGTTTTCAATTTCTTATTTGTTTATAAGCCGATTATGTTTTGTTTGAAAGAAGACATCTCAATTTGTCAATAAATGACAATGTTTTACAGCTTACAGCTTGTCAAAACACAAGAACTGCTAATTAGGTATTGTGTCCATAATGATATGCGGTCCCCACTCCCCACTCCCCACTCCCCACTCTGCATCTCAACTGCCGAGCAACTTTTGACAAGCTGTAACTTTCTGTATATCTGTTATTTGAGCTTATTTGGCATTACAACAGAGAGCGCTAGTAGTGTACGGGGATTCACATCACCATATGATCTCGATAGTTCGTGTCCTATTATTAAACGATACGAACATTAACGGAGATTACCGAATCGAGAATCCAGTTAGGAATGAAATAATATGGAAATGATAATAATTGTTGTTTATCATTGCCATTGCTAGTCGAAGTTTATAAATCAGTGATTAATCATAGTGTGCGGAACAAAAAAAAAATAAATTTTTGTTTTAAACAATGGCAACTGACAATATTTTGTTAAAAAACAGGAGCCCGGATTACAAAGTGCAAATTATACCACCACAACAAAAGACTTTGACACATTTACCAAAAAGGCCTACTGTGGATTTAGCCTTCACTAGCCTCAAATATACAGTTCGACAAGGCAAGGGTGAGTCTATTTGTTTATTATAGGGTCATAATTTTAATTTTTGTTAATTAACAACCTTGGACATTTTATTATTGATTCATAATTTGTGCTGTGTATATTAGGTTTAGGTGTCAATTGAGATTGTTTCTTTATTGTCTACATCTAAACCTAATCTAGGTATCTAGGTGTCAGTGGTTGCTTTCAATTGTTTTATTGTATCTTTTTCTTTTCTAGTGTAATTTTTTTAATTTCCTTTTATTATTAATTAGTCGTCACGAGGCAAAAATTTAATTATTCAACCGCACAGTACCTACTTGTTGACCTTAAAATTTAAACTTGCTGATTTTTTTAACTATTTAATGTCTTAAATCAATTTGAATGGTGGGAATCAAGATAATTATAGAGGTTTTTTAAATAATATGACAGTGTCACTATTAAGCCCGATTTACACGGTATTACTTTGTGAACGGAACCAGGACAAATCACTAAAATTTTATACAAAATAGCCTTAGGGTCTGGATTTTGCTCTACAAACGGTTATAGTGGTCTAAAATGTTTTCCGGTTAATCAAAAATTATTATTTAAGTAACTCTGAATAGTCTATTTTTTTCTCATATTTAGAAGTTGGCAAACCTGTACGAATAGTTTTAGAAAATACCACAAAATTTTTTCTCAAATTAAAATGTCAGATTTAACGTAAAAAAATTTGATTTTAGTCTAGAATAGCTAGTTTTTGTAGTCTCAAAAAAATTAAACTGTGTGTTAATTTTTTTGACATATCCTCAAAGTTTTAAGTCTTAGAGGCCATTTTTGTTTTAAAGTTTGAACAGCACAAAACATGCACGAAATTGTTGCTAAAGAAAAGGCCTGTTCAAAGGATTGCTTTTCTATCAGCTCCTTTTTTATTTTTTCTTTATATAAAAATCTAAGGTTAATTATTCTGTAACATTTTAGTTTTTGACTAAAATTTCTTTGAAAAATTTAGTCAAAATTTTGTCTGTGACTATCTGTCTTTTAGTTGCATAATTTGGTTTTAATAGATAATTTTTGACGTCTGGGTTAAGAATTGTTTATTTTGTTGCAAAACCTCACCTGAGAACTCAATGTTGAACTTAAAACAATGTCATATCAGTGCCTTTTTTGTTTTTGGGTGTTGTCTTATGATGTTGTTTATTTACAGAATATAAAATAAAAAAAAAATGTGTGTTAAATTTTTTGAAACATAACCTCAAAGATTTAAGTCTTCGACGCCATTTTTGTTATAAAGTTTAAACAAAATTGTTGCTAAATAAAAAGCCAGTCAAGACTTGCTGTTCTAAAAAATTCATCTATTGGAAATGTTGTTGAATCTGTTGTTCTTTTTTCTATATAAATATCAAAATTTTGTAACATTTTTAAACGAACATTTTAGTTTTTGACTAAATTTTTTTTGAAGAATTTAGTCAAAATTTTGACTGTGACTATCTGTCTTTTAGTTGCATAATTTGGTTTCAATAGATGATTTTTGACGTCTGGGTTAAGAATTGTTTATTTTGTTGCAAAACCTCACCTGCGAACTCAATGTTGAACTTAAAACAATGTCATATCAGTGCCTTTTTTGTTTTTGGGCGTTTTCTTATGATGTTGTTTATCTACAGAATATAAAATAAAAAAAAAATGTGTGTTACATTTTTTAAAACATAACCTCAAAGTTTCAAGTTTTGGACGTCATTTTTGTTATAAAGTTTAAACAAAATTGTTGCTAAAAAAAAGCCAGTCAAGACTTGCTGTTCTAAAAAATTCATCTGTTGGAAATGTTGTTGAATCTGTTGTTTTTTTTTCTATATAAATATCAAAATTTTGTAACATTTTTAAACGAACATTTTAGTTTTTGACTAAATTTTTTTTGAAGAATTTAGTCAAAATTTTGACTGTGACTATCTGTCTTTTAGTTGCATAATTTGGTTTCAATAGATAATTTTTGACGTCTGGGTTAAGAATTGTTTATTTTGTTGCAAAACCTCACCTGCGAACTTAATGTTGAACTTAAAACAATGTCATATCAGTGCCTTTTTTGTTTTTGGGTGTTGTTTATTTACAGAATATAAAATAAAAAAAAAATGTGTGTTAATTTTTTTCAAACATAACCTGAAAGTTTCAAGTCTTGGACGCCATTTTTGTTATAAAGTTTAAACAAAATTGTTGCTAAAGAAAAAGCCAGTCAAGAGTTGCTGTTTTAAAAAAATTATCTGTTGTTGAATCTGTTGTTTTAATAATACTTTTTTACACGCAGCACTTTAGGCTGTAAGTTTTTCTTACCCTTCTTGCCTTGTCCAATAAAGTTTACTTTCCTATTATACTAGTATTTGTCTATGTGATTTAATAAATAATTTGTAAATATTGTCTGAAGGTGGATTAACAGCCTTTACATTGTAGAATTTGCCAAAATTATGATAAATTATTCTGCAGCATGAAAAGCTGAGAAATGGAAGAGAATACAATCGCCTTGTACTTAGCAATTATTTATTAATACATACAACATTTTGTTTTGAACTCAAAATTCAAAAAAATTATTATCGAACGATTTGAGGTCATTTATTGACATAGTGCGTGCTATTATTATTATTATTATTATTTTATATATATATATATTTGAAAAATGCAGCGAAAATGTCAAAAATTTGTCAGTTCTATGCTTATTTTTGATTTTTTTCTATATTAATTTTGGAAATAAGCTGAAAAACGTTTCAGATTTTGTAATATTTCTCCACATTATTTGTTTTTCATTTGTAGTGAAAGTTAAAGGTTGCTTTTATCTATTAATAGGCGTAGATAAACAAGTCGTTTATCGCCTTCTAGTGGATAATGCAGATTTTTATCTATTTAATCTAAATTATGCATAAAAATTACTATTCCAACCAAGGTGTAGTATTTAAAGAGCACTTTTAAGCACCTTGAGTACTTTTTGAGCTTTCAAATTAAAAAAAAATTGTTTATTAAAGTTTGGTTCAGCCGTTTGGTAGCTACGATGTCAGACACACAAATATACTACAAACTTATAACATCTCCTAACATAAATAGTACAATTTTTATACATTTCTTTATCGTGTTTTATCGTTGGAGATGTTTATCAGATTTTTATCTCCATTTGTTCTGAAGATAAGTACTAATTTAATTTTTTTTTTGAAATGGCATAAGTAGTTAAATTAAATATTTTCATGATAATTTTTTTTTCTATTTTGTTAAATAGATTAGTAAAATTTGCTTTATTGATGTTGGTAGCGGTAGCGCTGATCTTCATGGGAGTGAGGAACTGACGAGCGACATTTATTATTTCTTTTGGCGCAGCAAAAGTGAGGTTAGCGTCATTTTCTTAAGTCAAGAATCTTGACTTAAGAAGACTTCTTGAATCAATTTCTAAACATCATGATCTTCTAAAATGTCAGGTTTTTGGTTAGCCTTGAGATGATCTTTTCAAAAGTGCCTGTAATTCACTGTACTTGGATATATCCACATAAAGTGGACGATTTATAATTTTTGTGGACTTTATTCAGGTGAAACTATTGGCTGACATTGTTATTAGAGTCAATTAGCCTTCTCATTTATAATTTCTGCTATCAGATTCTGACAAATTGTTAATAATTAAATTACACAGATGACCTTTACTTTGCTTCAAAACTGGTGACGAAAACTATTTTTTTTTGTTGATGATTATAGTATCGGATGATTATTGGAGTTATTAGAGAACTTCAAGGTAAAACTTGAACCAAAAAGTGTCAAAATTATCAAAAAGGCATTAATAATGGAAATTGTCACTATTCTATCTAGATTCTAGAAAATGTTTCTGTAATAATCTATATAGATTGTGGAAATAATGTTTAAATAGAGTAACAATAACTTTAGATAAGATTTAGTCATCGATATTGATAAGAGAACGAACTTTGGAATACTATTTGTATTATTAATCTTATTATAATGTACATAGTATTGTTACAGGTCAAGTACATGAACTTAATTTCCATTGTTGAATTTTATTGGAATTTGTCACAAAGGGCAATTTTATACCATTTTTGGTAAATATTACTCAAATCAACGGTTTCTTCATTTTACAGTTTTTTAGGGTTTTTTTTTCTATTTTGTTATTTTTGTTTTCAATAACTTTTGTGTGCCAATTCGGCATTTTTTCAAATAAAAGAAATTTGAATAGTCAATCCTTGAAATAAAGACAAACAAGGTTATAATTATTTTATTGTGGCTTTTGTTGACTATGTATGTCATCATTAAATGACGTATTATGTCTTTTGTGAAGATTGACATCAGTCAGCATGTAGTAGCTTTGAGAAGTACTATAGGAAGTACCTGGAAAAAAGATTAAAATAAGAATTAAGATTAATTACTATAGGAAGGGCTGCTCGGGGCCAGGTGGCTAACGATAGTGCGTTTGGAATCTGGCCTATCGAGGGTCGTAGGTTCCAGGCGAGAGTGGCTTTTGTCTGGCTATGGGTGTTTGTACGTTTGTAAATGTAGGAAGCACAAATTTATGTTAATTTTCCAAATAAAGTTCAGTTCAAAATTTTGAAATTAATGATAACCATAACATGAAGCAGGAAGTGCTAGAACTACTACATGTCGCTTCAGGCTGACATGACAATCTTCTTCAGGAGAAAATATTAACGAGGTCAGTGAACGGAACACAAGGTTAATAATTATTTTCGTTTGCCTAAAAGTGATACAACGAATGATTTTCAAAAACTTTTTATAATTTTGATAAAAATTATGGAAAATTTTTCACTTTTTGGCCAAATTTAACTTGTTACTGGTGTCGGTGTCAAAAACCGATGTCAAAAAACGCATTATAATAACTCAAAAACAGCTTCATACTTAGATTTTGATCAAATTAAGACAAAAAGCACCAGCTTTCAAACAAAAAAAAATAATAATTTGCCAAATTTAACTTGTTACTGGTGTCGGTGTCAAAAACCGATGTCAAAAAACGCATTATAATAGCTCAAAAACAGCTTCATACTTAGATTTTGATCAAATTAAGACATAAAAAGCACCAGCTTTCAAGCAAAAAAAAAATAATAATTTGGCAAATTTAACTTGGTACTGGTGTCGGTGTCAAACACCGATGTCAAAAAACGCATTATAATAGCTCAAAAACAGCTTCATACTTAGATTTTGATCAAATTAAGACAAAAAGCACCAGCTTTCAAACAAAAAAAAATAATAATTTGGCAAATTTAACTTGGTACTGGTGTCGGTGTCAAAAACCGATGTCAAAAAACGCATTATAATAACTCAAAAACAGCTTCATACTTAGATTTTGATCAAATTAAGACAAAAAGCACCAGCTTTCAAACAAAAAAAAAATAATAATTTGCCAAATTTAACTTGTTACTGGTGTCGGTGTCAAAAACCGATGTCAAAAAACGCATTATAATAGCTCAAAAACAGCTTCATACTTAGATTTTGATCAAATTAAGACAAAAAGCACCAGCTTTCAAACAAAAAAAAAATAATAATTTGGCAAATTTAACTTGTTACTGGTGTCGGTGTCAAAAACCGATGTCAAAAAACGCATTATAATAGCTCAAAAACAGCTTCATACTTAGATTTTGATCAAATTAAGACAAAAAGCACCAGCTTTCAAACAAAAATAAATAATAATTTGGCAAATTTAACTTGGTACTGATGTCGGTGTCAAACACCGATGTCAAAAAACGCATTATAATAGCTCAAAAACAGCTTCATACTTAGATTTTGATCAAATTAAGACAAAAAGCACCAGCTTTCAAACAAAAAAAAAATAATAATTTGCCAAATTTAACTTGTTACTGGTGTCGGTGTCAAAAACCGATGTCAAAAAACGCATTATAATAGCTCAAAAACAGCTTCATACTTAGATTTTGATCAAATTAAGACAAAAAGCACCAGCTTTCAAACAAAAAAAAAATAATAATTTGGCAAATTTAACTTGGTACTGGTGTCGGTGTCAAGCACCGATGTCAAAAAACGCATTATAATAGCTCAAAAACAGCTTCATACTTAGATTTTGATCAAATTAAGACAAAAAGCACCAGCTTTCAAACAAAAAAAAAATAATAATTTGGCAAATTTAACTTGGTACTGGTGTCGGTGTCAAACACCGATGTCAAAAAACGCATTATAATAACTCAAAAACAGCTTCATACTTATATTTTGATCAAATTAAGACAAAAAGCACCAGCTTTCAAACCAAAAAAAAATAATAATTTGGCAAATTTAACTTGGTACTGATGTCGGTGTCAAACACCGATGTCAAAAAACGCATTATAATAGCTCAAAAACAGCTTCATACTTAGATTTTGATCAAATTAAGACAAAAAGCACCAGCTTTCAAACAAAAAAAAATAATAATTTGGCAAATTTAACTTGGTACTGGTGTCGGTGTCAAACACCGATGTCAAAAAACGCATTATAATAGCTCAAAAACAGCTTCATACTTAGATTTTGATCAAATTAAGACAAAAAGCACCAGCTTTCAAACCAAAAAAAAATAATAATTTGGCAAATTTAACTTGGTACTGATGTCGGTGTCAAACACCGATGTCAAAAAACGCATTATAATAGCTCAAAAACAGCTTCATACTTAGATTTTGATCAAATTAAGACAAAAAGCACCAGCTTTCAAACAAAAAAAAAAAATAATTTGGCAAATTTAACTTGGTACTGGTGTCGGTGTCAAACACCGATGTCAAAAAACGCATTATAATAGCTCAAAAACAGCTTCATACTTAGATTTTGATCAAATTAAGACAAAAAGCACCAGCTTTCAAACAAAAAAAAAATAATAATTTGGCAAATTTAACTTGGCACTGGTGTCGGTGTCAAACACCGATGTCAAAAAACGCATTATAATAACTCAAAAACATCTTCATACTTAGATTTTGATCAAATTAAGACAAAAAGCACCAGCTTTCAAACAAAAAAAAAATAATAATTTGCCAAATTTAACTTGGTACTGGTGTCGGGGTCAAACACCGATGTCAAAAAACGCATTATAATAGCTCAAAAACAGCTTCATACTTAGATTTTGATCAAATTAAGACAAAAAGCACCAGCTTTCAAACAAAAAAAAATAATAATTTGGCAAATTTAACTTGGTACTGGTGTCGGTGTCAAACACCGATGTCAAAAAACGCATTATAATAGCTCAAAAACAGCTTCATACTTAGATTTTGATCAAATTAAGACAAAAAGCACCAGCTTTCAAACAAAAAAAAATAATAATTTGGCAAATTTAACTTGGTACTGGTGTCGGTGTCAAAAACCGATGTCAAAAAACGCATTATAATAGCTCAAAAACAGCTTCATACTTAGATTTTGATCAAATTAAGACAAAAAGCACCAGCTTTCAAACAAAAAAAAAATAATAATTTGGCAAATTTAACTTGGTACTGATGTCGGTGTCAAACACCGATGTCAAAAAACGCATTATAATAGCTCAAAAACAGCTTCATACTTAGATTTTGATCAAATTAAGACAAAAAGCACCAGCTTTCAAACAAAAAAAAATAATAATTTGGCAAATTTAACTTGGTACTGGTGTCGGTGTCAAACACCGATGTCAAAAAACGCATTATAATAGCTCAAAAACAGCTTCATACTTAGATTTTGATCAAATTAAGACAAAAAGCACCAGCTTTCAAACAAAAAAAAATAATAATTTGGCAAATTTAACTTGGTACTGGTGTCGGTGTCAAACACCGATGTCAAAAAACGCATTATAATAGCTCAAAAACAGCTTCATACTTAGATTTTGATCAAATTAAGACAAAAAGCACCAGCTTTCAAACAAAAAAAAAATAATAATTTGGCAAATTTAACTTGGTACTGGTGTCGGTGTCAAACACCGATGTCAAAAAACGCATTATAATAACTCAAAAACAGCTTCATACTTAGATTTTGATCAAATTAAGACAAAAAGCACCAGCTTTCAAACAAAAAAAAAATAATAATTTGGCAAATTTAACTTGGTACTGATGTCGGTGTCAAACACCGATGTCAAAAAACGCATTATAATAGCTCAAAAACAGCTTCATACTTAGATTTTGATCAAATTAAGACAAAAAGCACCAGCTTTCAAACAAAAAAAAAATAATAATTTGGCAAATTTAACTTGGTACTGGTGTCGGTGTCAAACACCGATGTCAAAAAACGCATTATAATAACTCAAAAACAGCTTCATACTTAGATTTTGATCAAATTAAGACAAAAAGCACCAGCTTTCAAACAAAAAAAAAATAATAATTTGGCAAATTTAACTTGGTACTGATGTCGGTGTCAAACACCGATGTCAAAAAACGCATTATAATAGCTCAAAAACAGCTTCATACTTAGATTTTGATCAAATTAAGACAAAAAGCACCAGCTTTCAAACAAAAAAAAAATAATAATTTGGCAAATTTAACTTGGTACTGATGTCGGTGTCAAACACCGATGTCAAAAAACGCATTATAATAACTCAAAAACAGCTTCATACTTAGATTTTGATCAAATTAAGACAAAAAGCACCAGCTTTCAAACAAAAAAAAAATAATAATTTGGCAAATTTAACTTGGTACTGGTGTCGGTGTCAAACACCGATGTCAAAAAACGCATTATAATAACTCAAAAACAGCTTCATACTTAGATTTTGATCAAATTAAGACAAAAAGCACCAGCTTTCAAACAAAAAAAAAATAATAATTTGGCAAATTTAACTTGGTACTGATGTCGGTGTCAAACACCGATGTCAAAAAACGCATTATAATAGCTCAAAAACAGCTTCATACTTAGATTTTGATCAAATTAAGACAAAAAGCACCAGCTTTCAAACAAAAAAAAAATAATAATTTGGCAAATTTAACTTGGTACTGGTGTCGGTGTCAAACACCGATGTCAAAAAACGCATTATAATAGCTCAAAAACAGCTTCATACTTAGATTTTGATCAAATTAAGACAAAAAGCACCAGCTTTCAAACAAAAAAAAAATAATAATTTGGCAAATTTAACTTGGTACTGGTGTCGGTGTCAAACACCGATGTCAAAAAACGCATTATAATAACTCAAAAACAGCTTCATACTTAGATTTTGATCAAATTAAGACAAAAAGCACCAGCTTTCAAACAAAAAAAAAATAATAATTTGGCAAATTTAACTTGGTACTGATGTCGGTGTCAAACACCGATGTCAAAAAACGCATTATAATAGCTCAAAAACAGCTTCATACTTAGATTTTGATCAAATTAAGACAAAAAGCACCAGCTTTCAAACAAAAAAAAAATAATAATTTGGCAAATTTAACTTGGTACTGGTGTCGGTGTCAAACACCGATGTCAAAAAACGCATTATAATAACTCAAAAACAGCTTCATACTTAGATTTTGATCAAATTAAGACAAAAAGCACCAGCTTTCAAACAAAAAAAAAATAATAATTTGGCAAATTCAACTTGGTACTGATGTCGGTGTCAAACACCGATGTCAAAAAACGCATTATAATAGCTCAAAAACAGCTTCATACTTAGATTTTGATCAAATTAAGACATAAAAAGCACCAGCTTTCAAGCAAAAAAAAATTTAAAGTTTTGCCAGAGAAAATTTAAAAAAATATAGCTCAATTGAGAATATTTTCTCTTTTTGAAAAGAGGCTTAGGTGGGTTCAGATGTGAACCGATGGTACGTTTGCTCTTCACAGTTAAATATTCATGGCCAAAGCTAAACTTTAACCCTTGTTACCTAAATACGCGTTATTGTTACAAACAAATGCACTCTATTGCCTAACGTAAATGATTACAATTTTCAAACAATTGATTTTCGCCAAACAATTGGCTTAACAAACAAAACAATATAATTTTTCTTTTTAATATCTTATCACATCTGATGTTAGTATCTTTGCAAGCAGCCAAGATTGCTATTGTTGAAAAAATATTATCTATAATTTTTTTAAATATTTAATTGAAAAATAGCGTATAATAGCATAACTGTCATAATTCGTCAAATATCAATGTCATTACAATTAATTTTTACTGACAAGTTATTACTGTATTATCTTTGAAATAAAAAAATCCAAAAGTGTTTTAAAAAGTGGTTCAATGGTTCAAATTAGAAGGCTGCAATTTTTTTTTGCTACATAAAGAGATAGGTAATAAATTTTAGTTTGACGTGAGGTACATAACATCCGTTCTTCTCTATTATATTAATTTTTTGTTGAAAATTAGGCAAATTAAGTCAAACCAATTTGCAAGAAAATTTCTCAGAACTTAATCTAAAATAATAAAAAAAGAGCAAATTCGAAAAAATAGCCCAAGAACTCTGGAATCCTATAGAAAACTCACCTGCTGGGACTTGTGCATCAAATCAACTCTTATAAAACTAGTTCTTTAATAAACTATTTTCCAGTTTCAGTCTTTAACAGCCTAGTGTCTTTTGATTTATAGCTATCACTCGTGCTCTAATATTTTTAAAAGTTGGTATACATAGATGTCAATAATTGCTTCAATGTTCTTCTTCAAAATCTGTTCTTCTTGTAATATTATTTTTTTCTTAAAAATGAATCCAATTATGTCAAACAAAAGCTTCTAAATGGAATTGAATTTGCTGTTGCCAACCGTTAGCAACGAAATTTTTCGGAACTTAAAATCATTTGTGCGTCAAATCAACCCTTATAAAACTAGTTTGTTAATACAATATTATTGTACATTTGTTCACGTATCTTATTTTTTAATTATTAAAGCTTTATAGATCTAAATATTCACTTTTGATACACACATTTGATAATATTTCTTCTTTCTAATGCTGCATTTTTTATTATTTTATAGCCTCACACGCCTGCTTTGTATAAATATTTTTTGATTGTCACCTTCAAGCTTTGACAGTTCAATTAAAGTCACGGATTGTTTTTATTTACATAATATAATACAATAGTAAGAGAGCTGTTGTCTATATTATCCTTCACATCTTTAATTATTATTTTGGTTGTTGATTATTTATATAATCACTCTTAAATCAAATTTTTTTTAATGAGGAATTAAGTATTGAGCTTATTATACATCTAAAGAAAATTTTTTAGTGAAAATGTTGCATTTTGATTTTTTTGGATTCCCTCTAAAATGTAATGTCACAGTTGTAGATATCTGACTTCTAGTAATGCGCAAACTGTTGCACAATGGCAGATTTCTTTGAAATGCGACTCTTTTTTTTTATTAAGGTTCTAGACATTTATACATTCACACACCCTCATGAGCCAGACAGGTGCTATTTTCTCTGTAGAAAGATGCTCTTGTGGGTGGGAATTGAAGCTACACTTTGTAGACTAGTCTCCGACGTACTTTCGCTTGGCCAACTGGTCTACCAAGGCCTCAAAAAAAAAACAGAAAAGCTTATAAATATGTCAAACGTCTTAGAGACATCTGAGAAATTGACTTCACTAATCTGTTTGAAATTGAAAGTCCCTATGTGTTTCCAATTGACTGATTCTGAGGAAATTTGGTCAATTGAGTTGGAAAAGCTGAAATTCAATGGCATCTCTTACATTATAATATAAAACCAAGTCACGAAGGTGACTTCTTCGAAGTCATATACTTGATACCACAACTCGACACCTTCCACACCTATAATTATTTATTTATATTGATTATTATTATTTAGATTTCTAACCATTAGAGATGTTGCATTCAACAATTGCAAATATTTCCGTTATCAGCGATAATTACCGTTTTTTTCTCTTTAAATTTAAATAAACTTGTTCGGCTTTATTAAAAAAATGGACTATAACCCAAGACACGTTTTGGTCCAAGGTTTTATTCAATGTTAGAGGGATATACACAGCGCATTTCTGCTTTAATAATTTTATTTTAGGAAATGAAAACTACTACAATAATGAACTTTGCATTATGAGTCATTTTTTTCTGATAAGATATTAACTCTAAATTTCATGCAATTCTAAATGATTTTTTTTCAATTACAGTCGAGAAAACCATTTTAAAATCAGTGAGCGGACGGCTCCGATCTGGAGAACTCACAGCGATTATGGGGCCCTCCGGGGCTGGAAAATCAACACTTCTTAACATTCTAACAGGTTATAGGTAAGTAAAAAGATGAAATATGTTGTAATTTTTGTGTACAAGAGAGAAAGTACATTTATGATTACCCAAATTACAACATTACTTCAAAGATAGTAAACACTGCGTTCCATATCAGTAGTTTATCTACCTATTGCAATATTGTTAAAATTACATAATAATCCTACAAAATAATGATTAAAACTTGCAATTGTTTGCAAATACAGATATTATTAAATTCAGAAAATAAGTGACCAACCAGACCACTCCTTCTATCATATAATTACTTCTGGTTTGCTTGTTACTGTATCAAAACCGGTAGTGTTGGGCACTGCAGGAAGTAAATACCACCAATTCTTCACTGCAGATCAGCCAATCAGAAGTTTCCAATTTAAAAATTTTCCTTTATGTATTTTTTCCACATTGATAAGCTTATCAAATTTACGTTGAAATTTTTGAACTCCTATCTCAAATACCAATAGTCTTCTATGCAGCTCAAAAATTAGAGTTTTTGGGCTTTTTAAGGCCATAGGGAAAGTTTTTCTCCAAAAACTTGACACTGCGGTCAATTGACAATATACTTCTTAAGTTAGTACAAAGTTTTGCTAAGTAATCTGACAAATGTATATACTGATCTTCGAAAATATCCATTTTCGAGTTGGTCAGAAGAAAGGCTTAAAGAGGCAAAACGGTTGAGGTTTTGCGCTTTTTCCAAAAAACCTTTGAGCCAATTTGACCGAAATCATGATGGTATTCTTCAATCAGAAGAAAAAAAGCAGAAGACAACGTTTAGGTAGTCCTGATAGATCAAAAAACGGTAATCAATGCAGAAAAATGTTTTCTAAACAACAAGATGGTAGCAATAGAAGATTAGATATTATTGCAATTAGTCAAAACAAGACAAAGGCTTACAACTATTCGCTTTGAAATATCTATGAATCGACAGATGAAAGGTTACTAAGATCACTAGATTAACATGTGCTCAGGCAGCGCCTTTACAAATTGGTTGTTAACAATGGATGGTAAATGCAAATCTCGAAAGTGAGACAAAGAAGTCACCAGCTTTAGAGAATTTTGTTTTCCAAAAGAGCAGCAGTGTTTCAACGTCAAAAAAATGAAGATTATGGCGTACAGCTTGTCAAATATAGGAACAACTCTGTAAAGTGGCCGCCCACTAGATGCGCATTGGAAAATCTTTCCATTTGGATGGCAGAGTTGCAGTCGCAGCCGGACCGTTGGGAAGTAAATATAGTTAAAAAAACATAGTTTATACCTATTTAGGTATTTCTAAAATATTAGTTACGTTTGCTAATACATTCTTGATATCTTTGTCTAAATACATAAATAAATAACACTTAATATTAGCATTCATTAGTCATTACTAAACAAATACAAAGGGGTATTTCGCCGTGCGTAGAGTTTATCTTTTTCCATCCGAATGTTGCCTCACTCTTTTCGTCTGCGCATACCGAGCAAAACTCAGAGTTGTTGCTATGTTTGACGACCTGTATATATGTCACTTTGACAGCTCATATTTTTTACCAGTGTACTCTGACATTAGGCTTCTCTCCAAACAAAACGTTTGACACTTTTGTAATTTTTTTTTCTACGGTCACTTCTAAAACTGACTATTAATTTGGCAATTTACACATTTTTAAACTATCAAAAATTATTGGCAATTAGATGACGGCGCATTGCCTATTCCGCATTTATATTGGACAATTGAAAAAATTTTGTATGTAGAGTGCTATTTTGGTAAGCAGGCGCTCTTTCGTATGGAGCGAAAGAGCGCTCAAATACCAAAATGGCTCTCTACATTTCCCGACGCTCTTTCGTCGGCAAACTCTAGCCTTAAATAGAGCCATTTTAGTATGAGGACGCAGGATGAAGAGCGCCGGCAAATGTAGCTCACATACCAATATTTGCCGGCGCTCTTTCGTACTTCGCTGGCGCTCGGCACGAAAAATTCATCCTGCATCCTTATACGAAAATGGCTCTATTTAAGGATGGAGTTTTCGTGCCGAGCGCTAGCGAGGTACGAAAGAGCGTCGGCAAATGTAGAGAGCCATTTTGGTATGTGAGCGCTTTTACGAACTTCGCTAGCGCTCGGCACGAAAACTACATCCTTAAATAGAGCCATTTTAGTATGAGGACGCAGGATGAAGAGCGCCGGCAAATGTAGCTCACATACCAATATTTGCCGGCGCTCTTTCGTACTTGGCTGGCGCTCGGCACGAAAAATTCATCCTGCATCCTTATACTAAAATGGCTCTATTTAAGGATGGAGTTTTCGTGCCGAGCGCTAGCGAGGTACGAAAGAGCGTCGGCAAATGTAGATAGCCATTTTGGTATGTGAGCGCTTTTTCGAACTTCGCTAGCGCTCGGCACGAAAACTACATCCTTATATAGAGCCATTTTAGTATGAGGACGCAGGATGAAGAGCGCCGACAAATGTAGCTCACATACCAATACTTGCCGGCGCTCTTTCGTACTTCGCTGGCGCTCGGCACGAAAAATTCATCCTGCATCCTTATACTAAAACGGCTCTATTTAAGGATGGAGTTTTCGTGCCGAGCGCTAGCGAGGTACGAAAGAGCGTCGGCAAATGTAGAGAGCCATTTTGGTATGTGAGCGCTTTTTCGAACTTTGCTAGCGCTCGGCACGAAAACTACATCCTTAAATAGAGCCATTTTAGTATGAGGACGCAGGATGAAGAGCGCCGGCAAATGTAGCTCACATACCAATATTTGCCGGCGCTCTTTCGTACTTCGCTGGCGCTCGGCACGAAAAATTCATCCTGCATCCTTATACTAAAATGGCTCTATTTAAGGATGGAGTTTTCGTGCCGAGCGCTAGCGAGGTACGAAAGAGCGTCGGCAAATGTAGAGAGCCATTTTGGTATGTGAGCGCTTTTTCGAACTTCGCTAGCGCTCGGCACGAAAACTACATCCTTATATAGAGCCATTTTAGTATGAGGACGCAGGATGAAGAGCGCCGACAAATGTAGCTCACATACCAATATTTGCCGGCGCTCTTTCGTACTTCGCTGGCGCTCGGCACGAAAAATTCATCCTGCATCCTTATACTAAAATGGCTCTATTTAAGGATGGAGTTTTCGTGCCGAGCGCTAGCGAGGTACGAAAGAGCGTCGGCAAATGTAGAGAGCCATTTTGGTATGTGAGCGCTTTTTCGAACTTCGCTAGCGCTCGGCACGAAAACTACATCCTTATATAGAGCCATTTTAGTATGAGGACGCAGGATGAAGAGCGCCGGCAAATGTAGCTCACATACCAATATTTGCCGGCGCTCTTTCGTACTTCGCTGGCGCTCGGCACGAAAAATTCATCCTGCATCCTTATACTAAAATGGCTCTATTTAAGGATGGAGTTTTCGTGCCGAGCGCTAGCGAGGTACGAAAGAGCGTCGGCAAATGTAGAGAGCCATTTTGGTATGTGAGCGCTTTTTCGAACTTCGCTAGCGCTCGGCACGAAAACTACATCCTTATATAGAGCCATTTTAGTATGAGGACGCAGGATGAAGAGCGCCGACAAATGTAGCTCACATACTAATATTTGCCGGCGCTCTTTCGTACTTCGCTGGCGCTCGGCACGAAAAATTCATCCTGCATCCTTATACTAAAATGACTCTATTTAAGGATGGAGTTTTCGTGCCGAGCGCTAGCGAGGTACGAAAGAGCGTCGGCAAATGTAGAGAGCCATTTTGGTATGTGAGCGCTTTTTCGAACTTCGCTAGCGCTCGGCACGAAAACTACATCCTTATATAGAGCCATTTTAGTATAAGGATGCAGGATGAAGAGCGCCGGCAAATGTAGCTCACATACCAAAATGGCTCTCGATATTTGCCGGCGCTCTTTCGTACCTCGCTGGCGCTCGGCACGAAAACTTCATCCTGCATTCCTATACTAAAATGGTTCTATCCAAGAAAGCAGTTTTTGTGCCGAGCGCTAGCGAGGTACGAAAGAGCGCTCGCATACCAAAATGTTTTTATTTTATCACTTTTCATAAGCGTGACTTTGCTTTGTTTGTCACAAGATTGGATTTACGCTAGACAAAAATTTACTGATGGCGCTACCTGAGCACTTAGGGTGTAAATCTAGTGACCTTAAAGGTTAAACAAAAAAAACCTATTTGTCTACTATTTAAAAAAAAAGACAGCTAAACTTTTGATTGACATTGACATAATTGGACATTCTGCGGAAGCTAGGAGATCTATTTCAGAAATTATGTTACGATTTAGGAATACTTTACCTACTTGATGCCAAAGGGTGTAGACACACCCCTGGATAGCTTTGAAAAGTGGTTTTTAGGTGTTTCATGCATCTTTAATAAGAGTTGGTCAGCTAAAATAAGACAACAAAAATGTAAAGGGTTTTTCTTTTGTTTCCTGCGTACACTTTGATGACTAAATCGTTAAGCGTTAGTCGGCCTGGAGTTGATTTGTATGGTTTCAGAACTGATGGAGTTGATGGGCAGATTTTAATGAACGATCATGAGAGGGATATCAGTCAATTTCGAAAACTGTCAGCCTACATTATGCAAGACAATCAACTTCATCTCAATCTGACAGTGGACGAAGCGATGAGCGTTGCTGCAAAATTGAAAATCGGCGACAAACCGCTTGGGGAGCGAGGAGATATTGTAAATTTTATTTTGTAATGTTGTAATTGATGATTTGATAATTGTTTTAGATAACCGAAATCTTAGATACTCTTGGCTTGCTAGACCACAGGCGAACCATGACAAGTGACTTATCAGGCGGTCAAAAAAAGCGTCTCTCTATAGCTTTGGAGCTGGTTAGTAATCCACCAATTATGTTTTTCGATGAACCAACAAGTGGATTGGATAGTTCTTCATGCTATCAATGCATTTCATTGCTTAAGACATTAGCAAGTGGAGGTCGAACAATCATCTGTACTATACATCAGCCATCAGCTCGATTATTTGAAATGTTTGATCATCTTTACACCTTGGCTGACGGCCAATGTGTTTACCAGGGTTCCACAAAACACTTGGTGCCTTTCTTGGCCACTTTAGGCCTACAATGTCCATCATACCACAATCCTGCCTCGTATATCATTGAAGTTGCATGTGGAGAGTACGGAGATCAAACCAAAAAACTAGTGGATGCGATTGACAATGGAGAAAATGATATAAGAGATGGAAAACCATACCCAATTAATAAAAATGGATTGAATAATGTAAATGTTTTTACAAATGATATATCGAAAGGTTACCTGGACCATGCCAGCGAAAACAAAAATTTAATGCTGCAAAATGCTGTCAACGACATTGCAAAGCAAAGTAAGTGGAAACAAGAGAAGGCTTTACATATATTTTGTTATTTTTTCAGATTATGCTACGCCTCCGTCCATTGGCTTTGACAAAACTGTAGAGAAAGTGAGCGTTGATGCAAGTGTGAATAGTGCGCTATTGAATAACTCACTGCCGGTTCGGCAACCGCGATATGGAAACTCCGAAATTAAACAGTTTTTTATCATTTTAAATCGTGCCTTATTGTTCAGTAGAAGGGATTGGGTAAGTTCTCGATTCAAAATTGCTCTAAAAATGAGATTGGATTTTGCAGACTTTGATGTACTTGCGATTATTTGCTCATATTCTTGTCGGCTTTTTAATCGGAGCTTTATACTTCAAAATTGGAAATGATGGTGCTAAAGTTCTCAGTAATCTTGGTTTTCTCTTTTTCAATATGCTGTTTCTTATGTATACATCTATGACAATCACGATTCTCTCGTTTCCTCTCGAAATGCCAGTTTTGCTCAAAGAACACTTCAACAGATGGTATTCTCTCCGGTCTTATTATCTGGCAATTACAATATCGGATATACCGTTCCAAGTAAGTATGCAATGGTGTACAGACCTTTGTACAGAACAATGTTCTTCTGATTTTAGACAATTTTCTGTGTTTTATATGTGACAATTGTCTATTTTATGACTTCTCAACCACCGGAGTGGAACAGATATTTGATGTTTTTGGCAGCATGTCTACTGGTGTCATTTGTAGCTCAAAGCGTTGGACTCGTTGTTGGTGCAGCGATGAACGTTCAGGTAATTTTTTTTCGTACAATTGTTTTGAAAATATACGAAAATTTAGTGCGCGAACAGACCGATTTCCGTTGAGCAACTTCCAATTTTTGCTTTCCGCACTTGTTTCGGATTGTGAATCAAGTGTCTGGTTGCAAGCTGTCATAGAACAATTTCAAAAGAAACGATGAAAATGTTTTATGACCGAGCTGCGTTTGACAGACACTGGTACCGATTATGGAATATAACCATTTGACGTATTTCCAGAATGGGGTGTTTCTGGCGCCTGTGATGTCTGTTCCATTTCTTCTCTTTTCTGGATTTTTCGTCTCTTTCGATGCGATTCCGATTTATTTAAGATGGATCACCTATCTGTCGTACATCAGATATGGTTTTGAAGGAACAGCATTGGCAACTTATGGCTTTGATAGGCCTAAACTGCAATGTTTCATCCAATACTGTCACTTCAAGTCACCAGAAACAACGTTAGAAGAACTGGATATGATCAAATCTAGTTATACAATTGATATTGTTGCCTTGGTGGCCATTTTCTTCACCCTTAGAATAGCCGCTTTTCTCTTCCTTAAATGGAAATTGAAATCGACTCGCTAATGAGAATCAAACAATTAGGTTATATATTATTTAAAAAAAAAATAGTGGTGATAAAAGGTTTCTTAATCATAGCTGTAGATGGCTTATAAATATTCCTAATGTTGAAGTTTATTGTTATATTCACATTTATAAAACACGAATTTTGTGTGATAATAGTTAAGTAGGGCTGTGATTGTGAGTAATTATCAAAAAAAAAAAAAACAAAAAGCTGAAAATAAACTTGCCACTTTTTTGTCCATCACTGTAGTGTCGGTATTTTGCCGCTACTATTAGTTTTTGGACTATAATGCATTTCTATTTTTATACAATTTGGAGAATATTTTAATACTTATATACGATTGAACATGTATCATCTACTGTCAATAAATGAAGACATTTAATATTACTGACGTTTTTCTTTCTGAACCAATTTGTTTGAGCTATAAGTGAGTATACAGCGTCTGCCAGACTTGGCGAGACCACATTTTGGAAGAATTTTGGCCTCTACGATTTCCAGAGTTGTGGCCTATTGAACATGCGTGGAATATGGTAAGTACTATATTGAACAAGAGTTAAACTACTCTTTCGGCTTCCACGTCTCCCAGAGCTGTGCCCTATTGAATATCTGCAGAATATAGAGCGAGAAATTATTCATTTTGATGTCAATGAATTAAATATTCTGATTCAATTCGGATCAAGTTTTAACATCTTATCTATATGGGCCACTTGGTCAAAATTTGTTGTTTATAATAAAGTTCAAATATAATCTCTTTCATTGCCACGGTTTACTGATTATAATTTTCAGCAATGAGTTGTTGGGTCAGGTCAAGTTAGATAAACATCACCCAATTAATAAATAATAATAATAATACAAATAAAAAATAATTGGTTTTTTACAGCAAATATTTAGGCAAATTTCAGTTTTTTACTCATTTTATTCAATTATTGTCAAACACAGGAATAGATCGTAATCTATTCAGAACATTATTTCAAAGCGCAGCCAAATTGCCTTAATTTAATATGCAGATTGGAGTGATTATTTTTTTGATCTTTATCAGTTCCAGCGGGCATAATCTAAATATTCCGGGAGACCAAAAAATAAATAATAACATAACTTAATAATATTTTTTAAAAATTTGCTTCTAAATTGAGTAATAGAGCGGATCTATCTTAAGAGGTGCAGCTGACGAGAGTTGAGAAGCCTAAAACCGGTATTGCACGATAGCGTTTCTGAATTACTCATCTATTTACTCTTTTATTTTCATCTCTATCTCAGTGTTTTGAACTTAAATGACGTGGAATTGATGATTTGTATCTGCAAATTTTGGCAAAGCCCTTTCAACTTAGGATGTAGACAAGAAAAGGATATTACTGGCGTTTCTATTGGTTGAATCATTACGAGACCTGGCAAAAAGTGCGTTGATTGGCCGGCTAGACAAGCTTTGTTTACTTACACTTTGTCTATAACTTGAAAATAATATAGTTTTAATATTTGAGCTCTAGAACTTTGATCAAAATACTTTTTTCCAGTAAGAATAAAGCATCAATTATCTTCTAGACTATTTGATTAAAGTGTTGTCAATTTGCTTGAATTTTATTAAAGGCTATTAAAAGTAAATTTGTAAGATGTATAATTATTGTTAATCAATTATATTTAATGTAGTTTTAATTATAATTGAATTAGTTGGCTACATAACTGCAGCTATATGATAATAAAAGCTTACAAACAAAAGTATTAAACATATTTTGCTAGCAAAAAAAAACAGATTTTAACAATTAATTGTTGGTATGTACTGCGCGTATGTGACAAAAAAAATTATAACGTTTCAGATAAAAAAAAGAACTAAATATGGCTTAATAAAAAAATGGGATACTACTAATTTTTCTCTAATGATGATAACTGAACTACTGAAGTATCCAAGCTGGGTCGCTCGGTGTCGCGAGAGAGATGACACAAAGCCAAACCAAGTGAACCAAAAAATTAAGAATTGATAAAAATATCTGATTTATTTTTATCTTAATGTGACACTAGTGGGCAAAACCACCTATTTTTAGGATAATTTCCAAAAATTACCAAAATTTGTTTATTTACTAATTTGGTAATGATCTTAATGAGTAATTTGTCCACAACAATTAATTTATTAATTAAAACCGATAGATGAGTCATCTTCTTAAGGTAATACAGACAACCTTTGCATTTATTACCTGTATTACAGAGGAACATGATGCAAAGACTGAATTACAATAGAAAATTGCTAATTTAAAGCGAGGTTTATCGGTTTTATTTTATTTATTTTATTGACATATTGTTCTTTGATACGCATATCAAGTTACGTTGAAAGCAACTTTCATAAATTTTTGGAAATTTTGAGAGTCTATTGTTTTTTTTTTTGAGAGAAAGTTTTTGGCGTTTATGTGTTACAGTTTTTTTGTTTTTCTGCGAAAGACAAAAACAAATTCATCCCACGCGAATCATTTATTTTCCGGGATAAAAAGTAGATTATTTTTCACTCTAAGTCTAATAAGACAACTTCCAAGACTCAAAGTTTCAACTTTTTGCCGACTTTTTGAGATGATAAGTTAATGATTATAAAAATAGGATCATCTAGCTAGATTTATATTGATTAAATTAATTAAAAGACTTGTAATTGGGTCACCGCTGCCAATTCAACTATGTAGTAATAGATTTATTTCTAAATCACAGAGTTGATAGAAAGAGGGCAAGAAAAATAGGTGAGATGGATGTTAGACTTGAGGACAGCGACTCAAAAATACATTTTTAGGATTAGAAATAGAGATTTATTGGTCTATTGTGCTTCCCTTTCTTGAGCTGTTTGAGGTGCTTCTCAGCTTATAGCTACCCATCCAACTCCAAAGCTGTAAGAAATTCCAGCAGCTAAGATGGTTTCAATGTCTCTGTTGCTTAATTTTTGCTCACTTTAAGAGAGAAAGAGATCTTAGATGACAATTAAAGTTGATAATAGCGAGTTTTTACCGACAACTTGTACAATCTAAATATATTCTTAGAATATTATTTTATTTATTAAACAACAGATGAAATGTCATTATATTGTTTATTGGAGCACAATCTAGCCTGTAGTGTTAAAAAAAAGATATTTTTTTTGGTTTTTGTAAAAATTTGGGCAAAATGTATTTGAATATCTAGAACAGAAAGTTTCTTAGCTTAAGAACCATAAAAAATGCAATTTTATCAAAAAGATTGATAGGAATAAGAGCCAATAAAAAAATTAAAGTTGATAAAGTCGAACCAATAGCGTCGGTTTTTAGATGATGTAAGAAAAAAAAAAGTGAATGTGGGAGGCGCTTATCAACATTAGGTACTCGGCTTGGTCTTTGAAAATTGATAACATTGCAAAAATGCTGATAAAATTGAACCAATGGCGTTCGATTATTGATGATGTAAGAAAAAAAAGTCTATTCGTGGGAGGTACTGGTCTACATTGTAATGGTCGTCGTAAACAGCGGAAAGCCAATTCACAATAAAATGGAACATTAGATAAAGTCATAAAAAATGTCAAATTAGACAGAAAACCGACGTCCTACTTTTCAAAATAAATCACAAATTTGAGATATACTCAGCAGTAATCTCTCAAAAAATTTGACACCTTAAACCACAGTCATAAATTCAGGGTAGTACTCAGCTACCTGGATGGTTCCATTCATAAACCCAAGGCATGCGACACTTTTGGGTTGTAAATCTTTTTTATCATTGTTGCCCTGATCTCTCCCATTATAAGCAATAAAAATGTTTGAGATTGATTTATATTTATAAACGTTGCTTTGACCAAAGAGAGAGAGAAGATCTAACTGTAAAATTTAAAAGGCAATAAGTGTAAATAAATTAAAATTGAACCAATAAGGTTCACTTCTCGTCTGTAGAGAATGATGCAAAATTGACAGATTTTTCTCATTATAAGCCACAGATTTAAGATTAAGATTAGAAATAGAATGTCTGTAAAGTTTGAGGAAGTAGTGAATAAAAAAGCAAATAGAATAAAAAAGAGAGAAAGGAGTAACATGAAAAGGAAAAGATTAGCAAAGAAAAACGAGAAAATGAATACATCGTGAAATGAAAGATAAACATAGAGACAACAACCAAGAAAGGAAAAGAAAAAATAAGTACAATAAAAGTAATCACAAAAGAGTTGCCTAAATTCTTAAAAAGAGAAAATAACAGAAAGAGAGAAATATGAAAGCAACATTAAGATGAAGAAAGAGAAATTAAATTCTAGATGGAAGAAAATGAAAGAAAATGTAGGATGTGTGAAAGAGAGAATGATGAAAAAATGCGTGGAGATAAAAGAAAGTAAACTAGAGAAAAAAAATTCGTCTCTAGCTACTATTTAGATCTTTATTGATAAAATTAATTAAAAAACATGTGATTGGGTCACATCTGTCAATTTAACTGGGAAAATTTCTTTGATTATTGTTTGTATTTATTGAGTTGATATTAGTCAATATTTTTATCTATATTTTGACATAATTTTGTCAACAAGTTGGCTATGAAACAAAATCCTTTATTATTATTTTCCACTTCAGTACCTACATTATTGGACCCTGTACTTAGGATAGTTTGCGGTAAATTGTATGTAGAACATTGTGTTCATTGAGCGTCTATCTTTTGTTTATTTACATAAAAATGTTTTGTAAATAAATTATATAATTTCATGATGATATAATAAGCGTATATTGTTTATTAAATTTTAAGTACCGAAATTATAAGTGCGTCCAAGCAAGCAGGGCGTGGCTAGAGAGCGTTGTACACACCGCATTGATTGGTTGATTTGAATTGATTCCTGAATTCACTAATTTCATTCGCGGCTCATGTTTGCTTGGAAGCACTGTACTCATTTTAGGCGAATTAGCCTACATTCATAATTTTAGTGAGATCTTATCTAATTTCTGATATAAATATGGAATGTAGGTCACTATATTATTGGTATTATTATTGTTATTATTAGATTATATGGAAAAATGAATTTGCAGTAGGAAGAGATAGTATTCCAAATGCTAATTTGTACTATGTAATAATGATGTTATGTGATGTTGCTGCGTAAAAGATAAAAGTGAGAGTTTTTGAATAGTTTGTATGCAAAATAACGTCGTCATCTACATTAAAGATCTACAATGCAAGATTGACAACAATTTGTTGTCACATAAATAAACAACGGCGCATGTGTGCATTACACCATGTGTTAATTGTTGATAGAAAATATGAATCAGTTGTTGAATTCTCGCTTTACAGTACGGACGCCCCCAATTACTTTCCTTTGAATGAAACCTTATGTCATTGAACTACTGATTCGGGACTTTCGTGCGTATAATGCTGCTTTAATAAAATAAGTGCTGAATATTTATACGCATATCATCAACAAAATGGAAGACGTCCAGAAAATTCCCAACAAACCTGCCCGAATTCCGCAGAGGCGAGGAGGTGTAGATATTGAATTCCAGGATTTGACTTACACTGTGCCTCAAGGAAGGAAAGGTCAGTGCTTCCTGAGTTTATTTTAATTTTTTTGAAATAAAAGAAAAATTTGGGAAAAAACAATTTTTTTAAAGTACTTTACGACTGGTGGAGGCGCCGAAAATAATTTAATTAACTTTAACTCTAATCAGTCATTAACAATCTATTACAGCTCACTTTTTGTACTCATTGTCAAATAGTTAGGATAATATATATATGACCTAAAATAAAATTTTTGTGTGTCAACTTTTGCTATGAAATTAGGAACGTATGTTGATTTCTTTCGATTGGTACATACGACGATACCAGAGTGTTGTGTATTACTGCTACATTTGATGATCAAATAAAGCGACCGACCATACTATCAAAGACAATAAAAATATGTCAAGTTATTTTGCTGATTTAAGCACAAAGTATAAACCATCTTTATGGTGACTAAATTTAAATTTAAATTAAAAAAAAATTATTTAAAAGCTATTTTAGCACAAAGTATAAACCATCTTTATGGTGACTAAATTTAAATTTAAATTAAAAAAAAAATTATTTAAAAGCTATTTTTTGGGAATAATAGCTGTCATTATAGACTTGTGGCATAATCTACTTTTAAGGTCAGTTGAATAGTAAACGTTTGATAACAACACTAAATGCTTCTATTTGATAACAATAATAAATATGGAAATTTATATAACACTTCAAAAGAGCGTATTATACTTTACTATTATTGCTAAAAATGCATAAATTATTGTGATAACAAGATTTAAAAAAAAACAATTTTTGTGCCCCTCTAGTGGACATGTAGTGGTTAATTTAAAAATGGCTAAATTATTTCTGATAAAATAAAATTGATGTAAAAGGTGACTTTGATAGCGTTTATTTATCAAATTATTAAAAAGTTCTGCATTTTTTCACAATTATATCTTCATGACATTGTAGATTTTGATTACACAAATGTCGATTTATATAAATTTAAATGATAATCTTCATGACATTGTAGATTCTGATTACGCAAATGTTGATTTAATTAAATTTAAATAATAACTGAATGAATATGTACTATTTTCAATCAAATTTATAATCTATCGCGAAATTTTTGTCGACAAAATTAACTTAAATCTGTTTTTTTCCCGACAATTTTGTCTTTATAACATTGTAGGTTTTGATTACACAAATGTTGATTTATTTAGTTTAAAACACAATTTGTTGTCTTTGCTTGTAATTTACTTTTTAAATTGGATTTTATATTAATTGAAAATTAAAAACTTGCTTTTCAGCGATTTAAAACATGTTATTGTTATTAATTTAATTATTTATTCAAATATGTTAATTTTGAATTACTAATTATCGTCTACTAATAAAATTAGTTGTTAGATTTACTAGATTAAATTAATATATTTAGTATTACAACTACATTTTTATTCATAACTGTTTTGTTAATTAAAACATTAATAAATAATTTATTATGTAATAAATGAAATTTGGATTTTAAATATATTCAATTTTAAAAAGGGTTTTTATTTTTTAATACAGCCCTGCATTAATTAATTTTCAGCTTTATCTAAATTAATTGTGTATTAATTAAATAATAATTTAATGACAATTACTGATTAAGCGTATTAATAATAGTTAATATTACGAAAAAACTTGTACAAAGATTAATTAATATTTTAAATAATAAACAACAAATGATTATTGATAATCTTATATTTTTTTGATTAATTATAATTGGATTAATTTATTTAATTATTACTTAAATAATAAATTACCGACAGTTTACTAACAATCGACGACAGTAAATTGACATATAATTATATAAAGTGCGTCTATTTTTACTGATTTTTATCTTATAAAACCTCCAAAAAAGACAATTTTATTCAATTAATAAGACGAAATTACAATTATTATTAAAAAAATTGTATTTTGACATTGTCATGACAATTTGTATTATTTTATGCCACTTACTTTTATCACAAAAATGTTAAAATTTCCCAGCAATTTCAGCACCACTTTAAATCAAATTTTATTTGTTTTCACTCTTTTTTTTTAAATTATTAATTCTAAGGCATCAGAAACATAAGAATATCGAAATTTTCCAAAAAGTAAGTCAAATGATATATGTGACTAGTTATATAAACTGTCAGTTGCGGCCGTTGTTGCTAAAAATTTATTCTAGTTTATTGGAGTTTATTTGGTTTTATTTGAGCTTATTTTAGTTTTTTCCAGTTTATTTAGTCTATTTTAGTTCATTCTAGTTTATTTGAGTTTATCGTAGTTTAATTCAGTTTTTTTTTTAGTTTATTTTAGTATATTTTAATTTATTTTAGTTTATTTTAGTTTATTTTAGTTTATTTTAGTTTATTTTAGTTTATTTTAGTTTAATTTGTTTATATCAGTTTATTTTAGTTTACTCTAGTTTATTTTAGTTCAATTTAGTCTGTTTTGGTATATTCTAGATATTCTAGATGTGTGGTATTTTTTTAGTTTATTTTAGTTTATTTTAGTTTATTTTAGTTTATTCTAGTTTATTTTAGTTTATTTTAGTTTATTTTGGTTTATTTTAATCAACCTGAAAATTATAAAATCAGTTTCCTGTTTTTAAGCACTTAAGTCATGACAATTTGTATTATTTTATTCCACTTACTTTTTTCACAAAAATTTGTAAATTTCCCAGCAATTTCAGCACCACTTTAAATCAAATTTTATTTGTTTTCACTCTTTTTTTTTAAATTATTAATTCTAAGGCATCAGAAACATAAGAATATCGAAATTTTCCAAAAAGTAAGTCAAATGATATATGTGACTAGTTATATAAACTGTCAGTTGCGGCCGTTGTTGCTAAAAATTTATTCTAGTTTATTGGAGTTTATTTGGTTTTATTTGAGCTTATTTTAGTTTTTTCCAGTTTATTTTAGTCTATTTTAGTTCATTCTAGTTTATTTGAGTTTATCGTAGTTTAATTCAGTTTTTTTTTTAGTTTATTTTAGTATATTTTAATTTATTTTAGTTTATTTTAGTTTATTTTAGTTTATTTTAGTTTATTTTAGTTTATTTTAGTTTATTTTAGTTTATTTTAGTTTATTTTAGTTTATTTTAGTTTAATTTGTTTATATCAGTTTATTTTAGTTTACTCTAGTTTATTTTAGTTCAATTTAGTCTGTTTTGGTATATTCTAGATATTCTAGATGTGTGGTATTTTTTTAGTTTATTTTAGTTTATTTTAGTTTATTTTAGTTTATTCTAGTTTATTTTAGTTTATTTTAGTTTATTTTGGTTTATTTTAATCAACCTGAAAATTATAAAATCAGTTTCCTGTTTTTAAGCACTTAAGTCATGACAATTTGAATTATTTTATTCCACTTACTTTTTTCACAAAAATTTGTAAATTTCCCAGCAATTTCAGCACCACTTTAAATCAAATTTTATTTGTTTCCACTCTTTTTTTTTTAAATTATTAATTCTAAGGCATCAGAAACATAAGAATATCGAGACTTTCCAAAAAGTAAGTCAAATGATATATGTGACTAGTTATATAAACTGTCAGTTGCGGCCGTTGTTGCTAAAAATTTATTCTAGTTTATTGGAGTTTATTTGGTTTTATTTGAGCTTATTTTAGTTTTTTTCAGTTTATTTTAGTCTATTTTAGTTCATATTATTTATTTTAGTTGATTCTAGTTTATTTGAGTTTATCTTAGTTTAATTCAGTTTTTTTTTTAGTTTATTTTAGTTTATTTTAGTTTATTTTAGTTTATTTTAGTTTATATTAGTTTATTTTAGTTTATTTTAGTTTAGTTTATTTTAGTTTATTTTAGTTTATTTTAGTTTATTTTAGTTTATTTTAGTTTATTTTAGTATATTTCAGTTTATTTTAGTTTATTTTAGTTTATTTTAGTTTATTTTAGTTTATTTTAGTTTATTTTAGTTTATTTTAGTTTATTTTGGTTTATTTTGGTTTATTTTAATCAACCTGAAAATTATAAAATCAGTTTCCTGTTTTTAAGCACTTAAGGCAGCAAAAGCAGTTTTAGTTTAAAAAATTTGACTTTTTTTCAGTCTTCAGTGACAGAAAATTAGACGGAAAACTACAGTGAAAGGAATTTTCTTGTACGATACTCTAAAAAGTAGCTCACATAGAAGAAAATGTGGTTTTTCTTTTTGGAATTGTATTAAAAATCAACAATTTGTTGCTTACAAAGAAATATTTAAATTTCAAGCAAATATTTGATGACTTCATAAATAATATACATTTTTTAATAATTAAATTTCATTTGACGTCCAATAGTTATTAGATGACGCAAGTTTTATCTTGAAGGCAATCGGCAATCCGTTTTTTATGTATGGAAATAAATAATATAGTGCAGAGCTAGTAAAAGTAGATTTAAAAAAAATAACTACGTCAATAGCTTTTTTTTTCACTATTTTGAAGATTTTTTTGTTTTTCTATTATTGTTTTTCTCAGATTTTGTCGAATGTGCCAATTAAACAACTAAACAATAACAATAAATTTGCTTTTTAATAATCGGTTTTCTATGAAGCTTTACGCTTCACAATTATTAAACATACAACAATCAGCTACATTATTATCAGCGATCTACTCAACTCGTGAAGTTCATTGTTATAGAAGCGCTTGAGTTGTTCAAAATATATAAAATTCCAAAAGAAAAAAATTAAAATCAATAAAGTGTTGATAACTGACAAATGTTGTGCACTACTTTTTAGCAAAAATACAAAAAAAAAACTTACAGGTGCTAAAGAGTACTACCTCAGGCTGCTAAAATACAACAAGCCATAAATTATCAAAAATAATTTTCAACATACTTGTTTTATTTATTATTTTTGTAAATAGTCAGCTATTACCGAATTCATCCAGCCACAAAACATCACTTACATAACAACAACAAATCGGTTAACTGAAAGATACATTTGAGCGTTTGAAAAAATTGTTTTTTATTTTGTAAATAAGCATTTTTCAACTCTGCCACATAGTTTTATTTGTGTGACCACAAACTGTTTACGTTATTTCAAGCCTGATTGGCTTATTTTTTTTAAAATAATGTAATTTTTGCAACAACAGGTATACTCGATTGTAGGACATTATTCAGCTGACTCATTGGAGTTTTGAAGACCGAATTTTAACATTTGACCTCAAAAAGTTTACAATAATTTTTATTTTTGAAACAATAGAAGTTCAGAATTGATTGAGTTTTGTATTTCATTGAACATAAAGGCGAAAGTTGCTTGCTGCTTTTTTTTTGCTGCAATTGTAAATAAAACACGAAACAAAGCATGAGCCGACACTTTTGGTGCTAAGAACTTGTCCCTAAAAGTGAGTGACCAAATCAAATTTTCAATTATTTTCTGTTTTTTCTTCCATCTTCTTCAGTTGTGTTTTTTTTCCCTGTCTTTATTTCTCTTTTCTCTCCTCTCATACCTCTTTCATCTACCTTATTTTCCTTTCATTTTCTGTCAGTGTTTTGCTGCTTTTTTTCTCTACCAATATATAACTACCAATAAAAAAAATTTCTATCTTTTTCAGACACACTGTATATTAATCAGAAACCGCAAATTTTTGTTTTGATTTATGAAACAGAAAATGTTAATTTATAATTATGAAGAATTGCAGTAAATTAATAGATTCTAACATGAATATTTATGTTGTTGATGTTATGTTGGTGTGTTTATATCATGCACTTTTAGTAAGAAAGATACTAATAATAATAAATAATCAAGTAGTACGCTGTCAAAACAAAAACTAATGTAAACAAAATTGTATTGACTTTCTCTTTTTTTGGAATCAATTAAATTCAATTTTGCGTTTGGTTTTATTGTGAAAGTTGCAAATATGATGTGTGGTTACTTAATACTCATACCCAAATTTTTATTAAATATCATATTTGCAGTAAAATATCTTGACACGTCTGTACATTAATAGCTATTTTTTGGCAAATTAATATTTACCATTACTTAGACAAACCTAAAATATTTTTTCCGTACATTATTGACACATAATAAAGCTTATGTCAACAATTTGGCCATTTAAAACCATTTTTTTTTCCAAAATTTGTACTATATTATTTCATTCAATATTTATTTTTTTTATTCAAAGATTTTAAATATTTATACTTTTTAAAACATATTTTTTGTTTACAACGTGTTAGACATGTTTACATTTATTATTACATATTATAAATAACAAATTTTGTTTATTTTAATAAACAAAATATATATTTATCGAATGACTTTTTAAGAATGAAAATTGATAAGCATCATTAACGTTGCTTTTTAAATAAAAACAGGAGTACCAACGTACTATACCAACAATCACTAATATAAGCAGAAGAGAAAAAGAAAAACGAAGAAGGAATAATTTTAATAAAAATGGTAGAAGAAAATAGGAGGGAGATCTTAAACAGAAATAAAGAAAGAGATGAACATATAGTGGAACACCGGCAGAAACACAAGATTGTGAACCAGAAAGCATGAGGAAAAGTGAAAAGATTTGAGATAAAACAAGAATAGAGAGAGAAAAAGGAACAATAAAAAAACTACACAAAAAAAGAGGATTAGTATAAAAAAAAATACTTTTTCTCTTTTCAATACTTAAATAGAGAAAAAAAGATATAGAATAAAATAGAAATGAACAAATGAGTAAAACATTTAAAAAATAGAAGGAAAAGAAGAGAAATACTGGCAAGAAAAATTACAAAAAGAGAACGCAGAGGAAGAAGAAAATGAAAGAATAACAAGAAAAGAGGTAGAGAAACAGCTGATAAAACTAAAAAAAAAAAAATTGTCAGGATAGTATGGGAATGAAAGAGTTAAAGAAAGACTGAGAAGTACTGAAGGGAATAGACAAAAAAAATAATTGTACCAATTAATAAAAAATAAAGATAATAAAAAAATTACTGAGGAATAACTCTTCTAAACACAATGTACAAGGTGTATGCAATGTGTGTGGCAAAAAAGTTTAAATGGAAGATAGGGAGAGTGGGAGGATTACCAGACTGGCAAGCGAGATTTAGACAGGGATAGAAGCCAATAGTGAATTATATTTTAAATCCGCTAGTTGAGAGTGGTTAAAAAAGGAAGGAGAGAGAGTATGTGGAGTGGTTGTGGATTTAAAAGCAGGGTTTATAGGGTTAGATAAAAATAAGTTATAGGTGTGCATGATCAAGAACGGAATACATAGTAAAAATGCATAATGTGTGAAAAAGAGAGAGAAACACTAGAGCACATGATAAAGAAAGTATGGTAGCAATTGAAGATGAAAATAATAGAAAGAGATGAATGAAGTAAAATAATAGAAAAAGGAAAGAGAAAAAGCAAAAAGAAAAGAACAAGAATTAGCAAAAAACAAAAAATTGATTTAGGTAAATGGTAAATGGCAAAACCGTGGTAATAACAATAAGTGTATGAAAATTACCTATTTTTTAGTATAAACAATTTTATCACTTAATATTGACCTTCTTGTAAAATTGCTCGATTTATTGTTTTATTGTAATTAGTTGTTGTAATTAACAATACAACTTAGCGTAGATAATAATTAGTTGATAAACTGTATTATTAATAAATTATTTAATTGGTGTAAAATGTTTATTTGACTTGAAAACCTTGATGAAATTAAGAGGAAAATAAATAATTTATTATTATTATGCTAAGTAGCTTTTTTTTTTCTAAACAATAAACGTCTTTGCTGCGTCCTTGATCAGTCTAGACCCAAAAAACCTTATGAGAGTACGATTTTTCTTAGATTCTTTTAGCGTAAGGCACGAGTTGGCGCATCTAAGCCTGACTCGGGTGTACACCTGAACATTTTTTTTATTGCTAAACCATTGAATATGAATTAGAGTTGGTTTCAGGAGAGCTACGATTATTTTTTCCAGCAAAATTGTCAAAATACAACTTTTTGATAGACCTGGAAAGCTTAAAGCTGGATTCCAGCATTGTGGTCCTCTCTGAATAAATCAAATTACTGTAAAAAAACCGATTGCCAACTTAAAAAAAAAGTCTAAACTTTTGTAAAGTATCTGATCACTTTGAAATAAAATCTCAATAAATTTTGACTTGTTCTTTTTTTTTTCAATTTGGAGTCGTTACAAGTTTTTGGCGAAAAAAATTAAGGTTAAGTAAGAAGGTACTAGAAGGTAAGAGTAAACTTTCCCAAAGATTACTCTCATGAAGATTAGTGAAACTAAAATAGCCCTTTGTGAAGCCAAAATTGTAATCGCACTAGAGCGATAGACGAACTATATTTCTTTTTTTTTTTTGAATTTTTTGCTTATTATTTATATTTTGTTAAACAATAATTCCAATTTCAGATTCGAAACGTGCGATTTCCGTGTATTTTCCAAAAATTTCAAACGATCGTTGAACTTTCGAAACCTACTTAGATCTAATTGAGCTACGTAAGAGATATTTACCAAAATAAAATCTGGTTCAATTATAATTTTTTATACATTTGTGCTACCTTGATGTTTTTGTTTATCATGAATAATGTTTTTTTAATTTACGGGTATAATGATGATTTTTATAACAACAGGAAATGTTAATAATAATTTTTAGCTATCCAAACATTTCTAAAATAGACTATAATTTTGTCCCCTTTTTAGAGTACCATCAATGCTTTTAACCGTGAAAATACCATAAATATTGGTCAATTTTTGGCGGTCATATTTCATTTTAAAGGCCTCTCGTCAAATTTAAGAATTTTATAGCAAAAAAAAGTGGTTTTTTCTTCTATTATTTAATTCTTTAAATTACGTAATAATTTTTTTGGCAAACATTTTGTAAAGGTGTTAAATTTTTATAAATATTACCTTTAAAAGTCTAAATGGTCACAGTACACTTTGGTTAAATAATAAAAAATTAGAAAATATTAAACAAATTTAACAATTTTTCTAATTACGTTTTATATAGAGAGTAGCGACATCTGTTTGAAGTTCTCCCCATCATGGTCGAGAAAGCATGTTTCTTCATATTAGCATCAAATAATATGATGCTAAAAGTCACTCCTAATGACTTAATATGTAATAGTTATTTATGTGTAAAGAGAGCCATTTTGGTACAAAAATGCAGATTTCGTGCCGAGCGCCGGCGAGGTACGAAAAAACACCCGCACACCAAAATGGTTCTTACCCTCGAAAAACCAAAAAAATAAATTATTCATATTATTCCATTCCAAAGGCTATTTTTTTTTGTTATGTAAACAATTTGAAAGTATTGTTTCATATTGAAACGTTTGACGTTTTAGCACTTGCTCATGTTTTGTTATAATTTTATTATATAACAATTTTTTTTTAGATAATTATTTACAGCTGGACACTCATTACACTCAACATTATTATTATTTATAACCAAATAACTAAATTATGGAATATAATTATTTGACTCACTTAAACGTCTGATAATTTTCTTACTTATATTTTTTCTCACCTACGTTCAAGTGTTTTTTTGTTCCTAAACAATTGCGTTGTTTTTCAAAAGCAATAATTGATTAATTGATTGATTGCCATGACTTGATAGATTTGTTTATATTAAATTAAGTCAATTAATACATGCATTTAAAAAAATTGCTTCTACAAGGTTGATGATATTGTTCTAAATTGAAAAAAAATTGTTAAAACTTTGGACTGTTTGTGGCGTTTAATTGAAAAATAAACATCACATTTAACTCATTGATTTGAGTATTGGGAAAAAAACACTTATCTTAAGTCAGCTTTTTTACTGTTCAGTCTTTCCTCAAAATAATCAAGCAAAAAATGGCTTTTGACATTTTTTCTCCAAAATACAGAAACTATATGAAAATATTTTTTGTTTCTGAAATTTTCTTTTGTTTTGTCAGCGATTTTCTAATGTTTTGACTTCATTTGTTTCCTATTGCAATTCATTGTCTTCTCTAATACGGTTTGTTGGATTTTTATTTTTTGTTGTTATCTTCTTCTTCTATTTTTAGCGCAAAATTTTGATTCTTTTTGGTAATTTCATCTAGACCAGCTGGTGAATGGCGAACGCTTCAAATTAAACACTTTCAGATGAGCACTTGGTCTTTTTTTTTCATTAGAACAGTGTTTTTTTGTAAAAATTGAAGATTTTTGGCTTTTGCTTTGTTGTATTTAGCCTCAAGCTTTCTTCTTATTTTGTAGAATTTAGATTGTGATTTTGTCAATTTTTCCAAAAGTGTTCAAATTGTTTATTTTTTAGAAAATCTAATAGATCAAGTAGACGGAGTAGATCGAAAAAATTTTTTTTGTCAAGTTGTAATTTTTTTTTTTGCTTTTGACTGGTGGGTTCAGCAGTTCTAAAATTTTGGCTAATTTCTTGACAAACTTTTCTAATTTTAGCAGAAACAACTTTTTGTCTAGTAATGGAAGTTTTTTTTTTGTCAAATATAGTCTTTTGTCTTCTTATCCTCTTTGTTATACTTTTCTTTTGCAGTTTTTTTCTTTATTTTTGTTTATTTATTTAGTTATATGCTTTTTACCAGCTGTGTTGAGCGATGATTTGTGTATTTTAGCCAGTTATTATGCTGATAAACAATAACTTTTCACATTATTATCTCTTTTGAACAAAATTTAAGTTCAAATCTATAATTTTGCATTCGAAAGTGCTTCAGCAGCTGCGGAACTAATTACCACTTTTAGCATTTTAACTCTCTCTTTCTGTAACCTGGACGAAAATTTTCACACAAACTTGATCTCTTAGCAATTTTGGACAATCTCTCTGTTTATGTAAACATCATTGCTTCAAGTTGATTTTTACACTTTTTTCTATTATTTGCTCAATGCAATTATTGTTTTTATAGATTTTGTCAATATAATTACACAGTTTAGTAATGACCCACATTTCAATGCATGAGGCAAACCGGGTTTGACTATGATCCTTAAACTCATCTATTATGAGTGAGTTACAAGGTGAACGTCCTACAGATGTCAATGTTAATGTCAGAAAAATAGGCATCGTGGTTAAGGACGCCGGTATTTTGCTGCCACAAATAATTGATTATATGTAATTATCTAATTATTAGAAATGATCTAAAAATTTTATGCACTTTTTATTTCAAATCTAAATGAACAGCTTCAAGAACGAACTAGTACTAACCTAGAAAAGAAAAGGTATTCATACTTAAACCAAAGAAGCTTCACAATTTGGTAGATTTTAGATGACATAAGTAACTAAATTAATATAAAAAATGGTTAAAACACTGCTGAACACTAAAAATTTGATGAAACAAAGAAGAAATCTACAAGGAACATAAAGATGAGCTAAAACAATAGAAAGATATTACAAAAGTTGTAAAAACTGACAGTACACTGACAGTATCAAAAACTACTACAGTAAATGGGTGACCAGAGTAATAGAAAAGAAGAAAAACATGTAGGTACTAGTGGTACTACACAACAAATTAAGTAAAAGAAAAACCAAACGAACTAAACTATAAAATAAGAGAGGACAAATAACAAGCAACAGAATATAAAAACAAAAGACGTTGTTAGAAATGAAGAACAACAAAGCTGTAGTGAGCTACTCAAAGCAATAACCAACTTAGATGAAGGAACAACCTCACAAATATCGAATAATAATACCATGGTTATTATGCATCAGAAAGGCAGTACCACAGATCTACAGAACTATAGACCCATAAGTCTGTTGACACACCTTCACCAAAATCAGTACCGCACGGCTTACAAATAAACTTGATCTGTATCACCAAGAGAATAAGCTGGTTTGCAAACTGAACATGGAACAAAAGACCATCACCAGGTGATAGGAAAATTCCTTATAGATAAAACCATAGAATACAACAAGCCTTTATTAGTACTCTAATATTCGGTACCATGTACTATGTACTGTGTACAGTACCATGAACTGCAAACTGTTGTATAGACCATCGCAACAAAAAGTAGTCTTAAAAATCAACATTTCCAAGATCCAAGTTATGACAAACTTGGTACCCAGCTGTAACCTAATGCTAGAAAGAGAAGAAATTTAGTACGTAACATTTGGCATACAGAAAAAGCATACAGAAACAAAAGAAGACAATTTGAAGAGGATATCTTCAAACTGGATCTAAGATGCCCAAGACCGAGCCAAATGATTTAGGTTAAGAGAGGATTATGTCAACAGTAGGCTGTATGATGCTGATCTTGATTTGATGATCGCGCGTCATATTTAATCACGAAATTAGTTTCAGTAGCGGAACCCTTTCTATAGAAAAATACATTTTGACATTACTCTAAAAAACGTGACAACACCACAATAAATTGTCACAGCTTGATAGCCATGTATCTAAGGCTTCTCATGCATCTGATTGTTTCGAACAGCCTATCAACTTAATTTTCAATTTTTTTTCATTTAATTATTTCAATTTTAGTTAATAAGGTTTATTGTTTAACTTTACAGTTTTATAGTTTTACAATGTATTTACAATTTTTACTAAAATAAAACTTCTTCTTTCTCCTTCTTCTTTTTTTCTCTTTTTATCATTTTCAACCATTCTTATTTCTGTTTTTTCCATTCATTATGTCTTCTCTTATTCTTATTCTTCTTCTTCCTCATCCACCCAGTTTAATCTTTTTCTTTTTTTTTCTATCATTTTCATCCATTCTATTCCCTTTTTCTTTCCTTTCATTATATCCTCCCTTACTAACATGCCCTCTTTTACCTCCTCACATTCCTTCATCATGTGTTCTAATGTTTCTCTCTCTTTTCCACACATTCTGCACTTTCTTTCATTTTCTTCCATCCAATATCTATTTTCTCTCTCTTCATTTCCACACCTAAATCAAGCAATCATTTTTCTCTCTCTCTTATTTTCCCTTTTCAGGTAGCTTGGCAGTTCTTCCGTCATTATTACCCCATATTTTGTATTGTACCTGCTTTCTCTAATTTCACCCCTCCTTTCTTGCTTCTCTATCTCGGTCTCTCATTTCTCCATTCACCCATTGCCTCTTTTCTCTTTTCCTCTCAATCTCTTCTACACTGAACCCTTTACTTTCATAGTATTCTTTTCTCTCTTTTTTTATTCGCTTATCGCCCTTTTTTTTCATCATTTTTCCACACTCTTTCAGTATCTCACACCCTTCTCTCTCCCGCATTTTGTCTTCATACTTAACTGCTCTCTTTCCCGCCTCTATTCTTACTTTTTCTCTCTTTCCTTCCTCTCTCACTATGTAACCTGGGGTTTCTCTGCTTAGTCCTAGCATCCATCTTATATATTTTTCTTGCACTCTTTCTATTTCTTTCCTCTCTTTCCATCCCCAGATTTCCGCTCCATACATCATTACACTTTTTACCAGACTGTCAAACATCGTCATTCCTATTTCATATTCTCCTCTTAACTTTTTCTCTGCCATTCCCCACACTATCGCACACATCTGGTTTCCCTTTTTCACCAATTCTCTCAACTGCGCCTTACTTCGATTTCTTTCTTCAAACATGTATCCTAAATACTTCTATTCTCTCACCTGCTCTATTTCTTTCTCACCCCATTTCCATACTACTTTTTTTCTTACTCCCTTACTAAACACTATTATCTTTGTTTTAGTTTCATTCACCTCAAATCCCTTCTTTTTCATATACCTCTCTGCGATTCTCATCATTCCATTCATTTCTCTTTCTTCTTTCGCTACCATCACTATGTCATCCGCATACGCTAACAACCAAATTTTCTTTTTCCCTGCTACCAGTCCTCCTTCTTGTCCTTTTGCTAACCCATCTTCCATATCACTTATATAAATTGTAAACAGTAGCGGACTCAGAGGGCACCCTTGTCTCAGTCCCCTCTATGTCCAAAACCATTCACTTTCTCTTTCATCCGCTCTCACCTTGCTCTTTGTTTCCTTGTATATCTCTTTCACTTTTTCTATTATTCCTTTCTGTATTTTTTTTTTTTCCATCCACTCCCAAAATTTATTTCTATCAACCCTATCAAACGCTGCCTTTAAGTCCACAAACACTCCACATACTCTCCCTCCTTCCTTTTCTAACTCACTCTCAATTAACGCATTTAACACATATACATTATCTATTGCACCTCGTCCCTCTCTGAATCCTGCTTGCCAGTCTGGTAATCCTCCCACTCTCTCTACCTCTTTTTTCAGCTTTTCTGCCACACACATCGCATACACCTTGTACATTGTGTTGAGAAGAGTTATTCCTCGGTAATTTTTTTCAGTGTTTTTATCCCCCTTTTTATAAATTGGTATTATAATTCCCTTTGTCCATTCCCGAGGAAACTCGTCTCCCTTCCACACTCCATTCAATACTTCTCTCAATCTTTCTTTTACTCTTTCATTCCCATATATCCATGCCTCATTCGGTATCCCGTCCGTTCCCGACGACTTTCTTTTCTTTAATTTCATGATCTGTTTTTCAACCTCTTCTTTTGTTATCTCTTCTTTCTCTGCTTCCTCTGTTTTTTTTTTAATTTCATTTTCTGTCTCGTCTTTTCCTTCTTTTCCTTCTAGAAGCTCTCTGAAATGTTCCATCCATTTGTTCATTTCTATCGTATTTATAATCCTTTCTTTCTCTTCTTTTTCCTCTTCCAAATATTTCCATATTTCATTTTGTGTTTTTATGGCTTTTATTTTTTTCTGTTCTTCCTCTTTTTTCTTTTTCTTTTTTTCTTCACATGCTTTTCTATATTCTTTTTTCATTTTTATGTAATTTTCTTTTGTTTCTTTGTTTTCTCTCCATTCTTTCAATTTGTTTTTCAGTTCCCTTTTTTGTTCACTACATTCTCTGTCCCATTATTTATTTTTCTTTTCTTTTCTTTTTTTTCCATTTTTATTTCTTTTCACCATTGCTTCTTTTACTTTTGATTCTAGTTCTTGTACCATTTTTCTTACCCCTTTTTCTTTATATTCTGTTCTTTCCAGCTTTTCCCTATATATCTTTTTTGATTTTTCGTCCCATTTTAATGCTGGTGATTTTATTCTTTTCTTTTTTTGATTTCTTTTTTCTCTTATTTCTTTTCTTCCATTTTTTATCTGTACTTCTAGTGGCATATGGTCTGATTCTATTCTTTCTCCAATCTCGAACCTTTTTATTTTTCCCCAGGCTTTTTGGTTTACTATCCCATAGTCTATTACCGATGTTGCCTGTATTCCTCCGTATGTCCATCTCCCTTTCTCATCTCCCTCTTTGTTTCCGTTGAGTATATCCCACCCATTTTCTTCTACCATTTTTATTAACAGTTTTCCTTCTCTGTTTATCTTTTTATCTTCTGTTGTTCTTCTAGTTGTTTCTTTTTCTTCTTCTCCCCAATTTCTTTTTCCTTCTACCCCTATTCTTGCATTAAAGTCACCTCCAATTAGTAAGTTTTTGTTATTTGCATTTTTGTTCTTTTTTTCTTCTTTTTCTTTTATCATTCTTATTCCTCTGCTATATATCGTTCTTATTTCCCATTGTTCTCCATCTATCTTTATCTTTCTTTTCATTTCTCCCTCTTCCTCTTGGCTATCTGTTTTTTCTTCTTCTATTTCTTTTTTTACTCTCGTTATTATTCCTCCTGCTGCTCTTCCTTTTTTCTTTTTTTTTGTTGCGTATTGTGCCTTCCATCTGTATTTATCAGATAGCTTTTTTTCTGTTTCTTTCCAATCTTTCTCATTCACCCACGTCTCTACCATTCCTATTATATCGAACTCTTCTATATATTCAAAAAATTCTTTTTCTTTTTTTCTTATTCCTGCTATATTCCAGAATACTGCATTTATTACTTTTTCTTCTTTATCTACTTCTTCTTTATTATCTGCTTTTTCTTTTGTTTCTTTTTCTGTTTTTTTCTGTTTTTCCTCATTGTGTCTGCGTTTTTTTCTTGGCTCTTCTTTTCTTTTTTCTATTTTTAACTCTTCCATTCTTCTTTTTATTTTGTTTTCTATATTTTCTCTTGATTGTTCTTTTATTTTTTCTATTTCTTCTTTTTCCCATCTAATCTTTTTCTTTATATCTCTTTTCTGTTCTTCATTGTTTGTACTTTGTCTTTCTTCCTTTTTTGTGTTTACTTGCGTTCTTACTTTATTTCTGTATTTCGGTTTCTTTTTTTCAACTTGTATTTCTTTACTATCTCCATCTCTTTCTTCTTTTTCCTTTCCATCCTCTTCATTCATCTTTTTCAATTCTTCCACGTACCATCTGATGACTTCTCTTTCCTCATGTTCTTTTTCATGCTTTTTGTCGTCTCCTTTGCTTTCTTTTTTCTTCTTCTTTTCTAAAAATTTTGGTCAATATCTCCTTCCCACCTCCTACTCTTTCCCTCTACCCAGATTTTCCTGTATCCTATCTTTACATTCTTTCCCTTGCTTCGTTCTTTCGCTGCAAACTCCCTTAATTTTCTCTGCACTTCCCTTTCTTCTTTTGTCATGTCGTTGTCTATGAACACCTCTCCCCCTTTTTTTTCTTTCAGCTTGTTTTTATTTTCCATTATTTTTTTTTTTTCTTCCCACTTGTCTAATTCAACCACCATCATTTTCTCATTGTTTACTTCGTACATTTTTTTAACATTAACTGCCACTCCTATTTCTTCTTGTAGCCATTTTTCAATACTTTTTTCATTCTTTACACCTTTCATTTCTAGTCCTTTAATCACTATATTGTTTTTTTTTCTTTTTACTCTTCTTTCTCGGCTTTTTTTTCTAAAAGCTTAATTCTTTCCCCTAGCTCTTTCCTTTCCTTTCCCCATTCTTCCTCTTTTTCCATCATTTTTCTTTGTGTTTTCTCAAGATCTTTTCTCATTTCCCTGATTTCCTCTCCCATCTTTCTATTCATGTCTCTTATTTCCTCTTTTATTTCTTGTTTGAGGTCAATCAGCATTTTCTTTATTTTTTCCATCTCTGTCCTCTCCAAGTCTTCTTTTGTGTTTTTTGGCTAACTTTGTGACTAACTAAAATTTCAATTTTAGTTAGTCTATCGTTGTTTTTTTTCGTTTTTTTTTAATTAAAATTTGGATTTAAGTTTAATTTGTTCAAATACAAGAAAAACTAGATTGTAATAGTTTTTCGTAAGGAAGAAAGTTTCTCTTGCAACCAATTTTTGGAATGGTTTAAGTTAAAAACTTCTACTAATTATAATTAGCACTTGTTATCATGAAATTTGTGATTATCGCCTATTAAACGTGTTTCCTAATGAAAAATTATTTACAGTGTGTTAAGTAGTTATTTATTATGTATTATTTAGACATTTTTATCACTATTATTGTTACTTATTACTTACTTGCACTTTAGTGTAAGCCATAATTATATAAAGTTAAGCCAATTGCTGGTACTTAAGTCTACTGGCTAAATATATTTTTTTTTATTTTACTTAATCTTTCATGGCTATGATTGGTTCCTATTATTAGCATTTTGAGGTTAGTCAGTTATAATTTTTATAGGGTTTATAATATTAGCATTAAGGGTGGCTTTGTAAAATTAAACAATTGTTTTGGCTTGATTCAGCTGTTTTATTCCGGTAAGCTAAGCCGGTCTTGTAAGTGTCTATCCACAACTGACATTGACATTTTAGAGCACAGTGCCGTACACAAATGCCTGCCGCACGCATTAGAATGAATTTTTAATGCGTTATTTAAAAGTATATAAATGCATAAATATAAAATATACTTATATTTATCCATTCCCACAGGAATTTTTGGGAAACACCATGTTAGATTTTGAAACATTTTGCACCTAATAATAGCAATTTACTGCGCCATGATATGTAACAGATGTGCCCCAAATTTTGTTTAAATTTGTAAATAGATAATATAAAGTTTTTCACAAAAAAAGTGCCTTTTTTCTGGTTTTATTTTATTTATTCAATGACTTGGGAAAATTAATTAAAATATGGGGTTTTAATTTATTTAATTAATGTATGTGATTAGAATTCAATTTAACGCCAGGTATCAAACACAATGGGAAAAGGTGTTTTTAATTTAATCATGATTTTCTAATAATTTTTTTTACAAGTTTTTATTTTTTTCAACGTATTGTTTTTGGAAAATGTTTTTATAATTATCTATAATATAAAAATGAATCGCAAAATGTGTTGGTAAGCGCATAACTCAACAACGCTTGGACCAATTTGGCCAAATCTTTTTTTAAAATGTTCGTTGAAGTTCAAGGATGGTTTTTACGGCGAGAAAAATTAGAATTATTGCTGGAAAAACCCTAAAAATAGCCCTTTTCTTGGAACGAAAAGCCTCACCGAACGTTGCGATGTCGGAAACGTTCGGTGAGGCTCGGCAAATTACCGTTCCAAATAAATCGATCCACTCCCCCACCACCAACCAAAGTCGGATAGTGCGTTTACATGTTAAGTGCACTACCCACTGCCACTCTTTAGTTGGCCACTGACGACTCAACGGTGCAGTACAATTTCATTGGAAGCGACGAAATTGGACTGAATTTGATGGAATTGAATCGTGTGTGTGCATGAGCGATTAAGTTGGTATGGAAAATTATGATGACTGGATTTGAATGAAAAGAATAGAATACTTTTTATTAACAAAGAGATTAAGGATTTTTTATAACAAAGACATTTTTTAAGGGCCGATAACTCGATCTTAAACCCGGCCCCCTACGGGGGCCTTAAGATCGGCCCTACGGGGCCTTAAGACCTTAATAAAAATAAAAAAATAAAATAACAAAACTAAGGCGGAACGGAAAAAGAAGAACAATGGAGAAAAAGAAGAAAAAAACAGTAAAAAAGAAGAAAATAGGAAAAAAAGAAGAAAAGGAAGAAGAATAAATAAAAAATGAAGAAAATAGAGAAAAAGAAGAAAATAGCAGGAAAAAAGAAGAAAAAAGCAAAAAATAGAAAAAAAAGAAGAAAATAGAAAACAAGAAGAAAAAAGAAGGAAAATAAAGAAAAACGTAGGAAAAAAGAAGAAAAAAGCGGTAAAAAAAGAGAATATAGAAAAAAAGAAGAAAAAAACAAGATAATTGAAAAAAATCGAAAAAAAAGAGGAAAAAAGCAGTAAAATAAAAACAATAAAACCAAAAAAAAAGAAAAAGAAAAAGAAGAAAAAAATAATATAAAAGAAAGGAAATGAAGAAAAACGACCAAAAAAATAAAGAAAAAATGAAAAAAAGAAGGGGGAGGGGGGAGAGAAAAAAGGGAGGGGAAAGAAGAGGAAAGAGGGGGGAAAGAGGGTAAAGAAAAAAGTTCTAAAAACGGCCCCCGCAGGGGGCCGATAACTCGATCTTAAACCCGGTCCCCTAAGGGGGCCTTAAGATCGACCCTACGGGGCCTTAAGACCTTAATAAAAATCAAAAATAAAATAACAAAACTAAGGCGGAACGAAGTTCGCCGGGCCAGCTAGTTTGTTAATAAAATAACAGTTTTTGTGAAGTGGTATTTTTTTTATTATTATAAAACGATATATCGCGCTTGCTCTAACACGCTCTAAGGCATTAAACAGAAAAGAGATGAAGAATGGGTTGGTTAGCAATTGCTTCTAACTACAAAGAGAAAATAATTTCTTAAGTATTAAAATATAGAATAATTATAAATAAACAAACATGTTTGTTTATGTTTATACAATTACTAAAATTATAATAATTATCTTGTTGTGGATAGTAATTAGCAAATTAGCGTTGTATTTTAATTGCTTATATAATATAAACTGTAAATTTACGAAATATCCAGCTATAAAAAATTATGACAAATTGTTAATTTCAAGCATTAGAAATATAAATTACAAAACAGTAAAATTTAATAAATTTTTATTAAGAAATTAATAAACAAATAATTATTCATTTGTTTGTAGAAAACAAAACACTAATTGTTTTTTCAAAACTGGAGATGTGACTTACACTCCTTTATTAAAAAAATTATAATGTTTTTAAGACAAAAAAGACTTGAATAGCAAAAAATGCATAAGAAAAACAAGAGAACAAAAAATCATAGAAAAAAGTTTTTTTTTTGGGGAGAAAAAATAGATGTATAGTCGGTTGAATCAGATATAAAGGAAAAAGTTATACAAACAGAAACAACAATAAAATAAAAATTAAATAAATTACAAAATATGAAATTAAGACCTGATAATGAAATTTTTTATTTCTAGCGACATCTATTAGAAGCTACTTGACATAAAACAAAATTTCTACATTTTTAATGCATATTAGTCACTATAAATGACAGATGTCAATTTTGATAGACACAAATTGAGAATAAAACGTATATCCATGATTGGACAACCGAGTTATCACGTTCTCGCCTTTCATTTACTAATTGAGAACGTTTTCCCATTTTGAATTTATACTGGAAAAATGAAATTTTGTTTTTTTGAGAGTTATAAGACATACCTCTTACAATAATTTATTTTTTACAGGATCAAAAATGATTCTACGCAACGTAAGTGGGAAGTTTTCAGCAGGACAATTGACTGCCATTTTGGGACCTTCTGGTGCCGGCAAAAGCACACTTCTTAACATTTTAGCCGGCTATAAGTGAGTTTTGGTCTGAAAATGATAAATTATGTTCAAAAAAACCCGTTTTTGTAGAAGTCGAGAAGCCACAGGTGGTATTTTTGTCAATGGAGAGCCAAGAAACATAAAAAAATTTCGAGATATGTCTAGATATATTATGCAACAAGATCTTATTCAGCCATTACTAAGCGTGGAAGAAACAATGGTATTAGCTGCCAACCTAAAAATGTCTAAAAGCATATCGCTGGAGGAAAAAATGAAATCAGTGAATTCCAACTCTAATTTTAACAGAAATCTAATGTTGGATTTTTTAGGTTTTCGAAATATTAGAGTTGCTACGACTCAGTGGTGCCAAAAATACTCGCACAAATGCATTATCTGGTGGAGAACGGAAACGCTTAAGTATTGCTTTAGAATTATTGAACAATCCGATGGTGCTCTTCTTGGATGAACCAACAACGTAAGAATTTTTTGATATGCCAATGATTGTTGGCGGTATTTCGCTTCACTGAGTAGACACGAGCCCGAATTAGTTCATTGGAAAATTGACATCTTTCGGAAAAGAGGTTCACCCGACGAGTTACCGTGCTTTCGCACACTCTCATTTTCTTGTCTTGATGACTCTTCTATCTTAGAGTGCAAAACGTCGAACATTTTCCCGATAGACGTTCATTTTTCAATGACTTCGGGCCGTAAAAGCCTTTCTTCTTCCTTCCTTTCAGTCCACTATTTAAGAAACGAGTAGAACGCGTGCGCAACGTTTAGATTATTATAGCTTTGCAGCAGAAAGGAGTAGAAGGCTTGCGCAACGCTTATATTATTGTAGCTCTACAGCAGAAAGGAGTAGAGCGCTTGCGCAACGCTTATATTATTATAGCTTTACAGCAGAAAGAAGTAGAACGCTTGCGCAACGCTTATAGTATTATAGCTCTACAGCAAAAAGGAGTAGAACGCTTGCGCAACGCTTATATTATTATAGCTCTACAGTCAATTTTCAAACTTATCTAAAAGATCTACTTATTGAATCTTAACTGTATAAACTTATTAAACATTTTTAGCGGTTTAGATGACTCGTCAAGCTCTCAATGTGTTTCGCTTTTGAAGCAACTGGCACAAAGAGGTCGAACTGTGATATGTTCAGTGCACACTCCGAGTGCCAAATTGTTTTCCGAGTTTGATCATGTTTACATTATTTCGGCTGGACAGTGCACTTACCAAGGATATGGCCCAGATGTAATTTACTATTTAAAAGAATTAGGCTTTAACTGTCCAAACTATTTTAACCCTGCAGATTTTGGTAAGCGTACGCAAGTAGAAACAATAATTTATTATTTATTTTTAGTGATAGAAGTCTGCAGCGGAGAGTATGGTGATTATCATGATAGGTTAGTTGCAGCAATAGACAATGGAAAAAGTTTGTATGTTGACAGTAAACATGCTGTGGCAGAATCTTCAAGCACTAAGGGCTCAGTAATGACTTATTGTTTTGAAACTGAGCCACCTAAGCATATTAAGAGCACAAGCTGGGATCAGTTTCGTCTGCTTCTGATGAGAATGTGGACACAGATGTGGCGAAATAAAAGCTATTTGATATTTAAAGTGTTGTTGTACATCCTAGTAGGGATGCTGATAGGGAATTTATATATTGGTATCGGAGAAGATGGATCAAAAACAATATTCACTTTTGGATTCTACTTTACTTGTATAATTTTTTTTATGTATATTCCAATGATGCCTGTACTATTATCATGTGAGTATGAATATGAGAAGAACAGTATATTAATGAGCTTAATGATATAAACAAAGGCAACAAGGCTTGTTGTGGGCAAGATATGCCGTTATATGCCTTGGTATTCTTGTGCCACACACATCAGATTAGAAAATACAATACAGGAATGGATAGACATCTCACCGAGAACAAGTTTCTTCATATTAGCAAGGACACTTTTTCCGGTTGAATTCAGAACCTACTATTCCACTGCGCTCTCCTTTCTTGAGCAGGTGGTCCAGTGTTTTCTCCTCTTTTCTGCAAAATCTATGACAATGTATTCTGTTACCAGGTAGATTCGGAGCTCCCCCCTGCAAAATCTGAATCTCTATCTTCTAGACCGAGTCTCACCAACTGCGTTTTCAGACGGCAGTAACCGGTAAAAAGAACTGGAAGAAAAACGTACCACTCTACTTCTTGCGGTACCCTTTCTAGACGTAGGATAACAATGTTTTTCTTGGTTGGATACCCGGACCCTTGGGAATAGAAGAAAGCAAGAAAGCTGATAAGCTCTCAAGAAGCTTTGTGGTTTAGAGGAGCACATATAGAAGGAAAACAGATCAAAACGCTGGCTGAATCTTTCTTTTTTTAAGAAACTTCTTGGAGACTTCGCCCAAGCAAGATCCAAAGCTTACTTGAACCTCACCAGAAATAGACTTTGCATCTTCACAGGTTTTCTTGCCGTTTCGGAAAACATCTGGTAACCTTTTTGGCCTAGCATGCTCAAATTTTCTAAGAAATTTCTTAGCCAGGACAATACAGTCAATGTTTTGATCTGTATTTTAAACCTTTTCCTGTAGGTGTACTTCCCTAAACCGCAAAATGGTTTTGCCTTTACAAAATAGGCTACTGCGCTCTATCTCTCTTGGAAGTTTATCAGTTTTTGCTTTTTTGCCACGGCACTTTTATGCTATTTTGGAAATGATGACTGATGCTAGGGAACAGTGCCAGACAGACCTATAAAATGTCTGCAAAAATTATAATTTTTGCATTAACCCTCTTATGCTTACCATACACAAGATATCAATCAGATAAAAGATTGATATCCGTAGCCACAAACAGAAAACAACAGAGCATCTACAACAAAACAAAAGCGAGAAGAGGAACTAATAAAGTGAAAAATATAATAATGAAGCTTAGATGTTAAAACAAAAGAGAGGAGAAGTATAGCAGAAACAGATGATAGAAAAATATGAGAAAACAAAAATCTGATAGAAACTTGCAATGGAAGATGCTAAAAACAAAAGAAAAATTTGAACGTGGTACAAAAAAAAAACAAAACTGCTCATTAACATACTCTTCCTGAATATTATTTTATTAATTTCTGTACATTCCAGTTCCCCTAGAGGTGCAATACTTGAAACGGGAACATTTCAATAGATGGTACAATTTGGGAGCATATTTTTGTGCGCTCTCAGTAGCGACTTTACCGCTTCAGATATTGTTGGGTTTTGTGTATCTTACCATAATATACTTCTTTTCTTATCAACCATTGGAAATATATCGCTTCTCCTGTTTTGTTGGGATCTGCTGCCTTACTGGCGCGGTATCAGAAAGCTTTGGGCTCCTGGTTTCATCAACTTTTAATACAGTGGTAAGTGTTTCCACACAAGGGCGACAAGTATTTTCCGTACCTACACTTTTTGGGTTTTCAGAACAGTGTGTTTGTGGGCCCAGTACTCATGGTACCGTTTATAATATTCTCAGCTTATGGTTTTGGGGAAGGCTACTCAAGTATTCCACTCTGGATCCAGATATTGATGCATTTCAGTTATTTACGATATGCCTTTGAGGCTTTGGTGGTTGTAATGTTAAGCGGTAGAAGGCTAAAATGTCCAGAGGCAGAGGAGTTTTGTTATTTTACAGATTTAGATGATTTTATTGACATTATGGCAATGAGCAAGTCGGCTTTGTGGTTGGATGTTGTCGCTTTAATTTTGTTTTTGGTCATTGTAAGAGGCGCCAGCTTTTATCTGTTACGTCAAAGACTGGCGCCGAACAAAACATTTATAGCACTGCAGTATATAGGAAAATTTGTGAAAAATAATTTTAGCCAAGGAAAATAGCATAAAAAAAGTAGTTACCTGTATTAAATTTTTTAATAAATCTTTAGTTAAATAAAAAAAAATTTAATAAGAAAACAAATAACCGCTGTCTGAACATGTATCCGGTGGAGAAAATAAAATACCTAAAAATCAGCATTTAAAAAATTAAGCAAAAATTTGTAAAATGTAAAAATAAGTGTTGTAACCAATCAGAAGATGGGGTGCAAAAGCTGCAGCGCCCCACGCCACGCCTCCCTGGGTCTCATGTTCGGTTGGTAGCCCTATACCTCATATTATAATCAATAAGCTTGAAAACAACTTTTAATTAGCTCATCTCAATTTTCAAAAATTTGTAACAAGATATAAATAATACACTAAGAAGTTTGTTTTTGCATGATCAACTATGAACGTATCTATTTCAGAAGCCACAAAAATGTAATAAGTTAGATATTTATTTAGGTATAAATCAATATTTTGTTTACTACAACCACCAAAAAATCCAGAATTGTTCAAGTAAACCATACCACAAAGAGTTCCAGTAACAACAAATCATGTCTGAGTCTACGAATCTTAATTTGAATGAATTTGTTTTGACTTGGCTTTACTATTGACATAGCCAGTATTTTGATTATAATCAATCATTGGTCAATTTTAAATATTTATCTTAAAAGACTAAAACTGAATCTAGATTCAATTTTGAAGCTTTTATGAAAAAATTCTAAAAACGATAAAAGGCAGACAGTCATTATAAAAAAGTACTGTTAATAGTTTTACAGTTTGAATGGTAATCAGGTCTTCATAGTCATCACAACGGCTAAGGGACATGGGGCGTGGTCTGTTTATTTTGACGCAAAAGGGGAGGCGTCAAGTTACCTGTATTTTGCTTTGCCAATTGACTACCGTCGTTCTTTTCATTTATTCGCCATGCTTCTAATGAATTATTAATTTTTATAAATTGATCTCTACAGAATTGCCATTATATTGACGGATTCTCTTATTGACACTGCTTAAAATTGACGCAGATTAAAACCACGCCCCATGTCCTTTGGCCGTTTCAATGGATTTGATCTGTAAATAAATTACTATACTGTTATTGTTTAGATTTAATATTGAAAGTGAGGATCAAATAAATTACATTTTTTTTTGGATTGTACACGTACTTTCGACCTACAATGCGGCATTGCTCATTTAATGCTCTAGACTCTAGTTTCACACAATTTTCAACTCCAAATAAAATATTTAACCTAATTGGGTACTTAACTAAATGCCGTTAACACCATTACAACCTGGAACCTTCCATCGAGACAAATGATTTTTTACGGATTCTGTCAGCGGTGGGATATAAGAACGCGGAATCAAAAAGGTTGATAAATTGAACAAATCCAAAAAAACTTTGTACCGATCGCTAGAAAATAACAAATTATTTCTTTACGAAAATGATATGGTACAAAATACCTCAATGTGGCTCTTAGGTACTGGTATCCTGATGAACCTCCTGTGCCCATTTGGGATGAGCCAATCATTCTCTGTACCATCAAGACATGGTTATCTATAAATATAATATAAGACAAATTGATGAGGGATGTAGTTTGTGATGTACACGGGCCGTATATTCCTTGCATCAACATAAGTGCTTTATTTGAGATAAATTACCAGACCGGTTGCGTGTCATTGAGTTAATTATTTGCTATAGCAGTAAAAACAAGAACTATAGTATTTTCACGCTAAAGATGCAGTAGAAATAAACACTTTCACGTGGGGTTTACGTAAAATAGGCGTGTCTGTTCTTAGGGTTGTCTTCAAAGAGGGCATGCTGTTCATGACAAGATGTTTTTTGACAGAATTTAAATTAATCCGAGTAAGAAATTTGGTACATCAAATGTATTGCTTAGTCGAAATTTGAATACGCGGTATGAAAATCGTGTCATGCAAGAATATTTGGTAAAGGTGGTCATATTTGTTGGTGTTTATTTTTGATAAGACTCTAAGTTTTGGGTTGAGAGCTACAAACTCTCTATTTTGGCTTAATTAAGATTTATATATATTGCTTTCTTTGACAAACATGTGCTCCAAACTAAATTAGCAAATTCAAATTAACCAATCAGAAGAGAGATGAAGTGCAACTTCCGACCACGCCTCTTCAGAGCTCATGCTTGCTTGGTGGACAGTATATATTACTTACAGCGCCACTTGGTGATAAGTGAGTCAATATCCATGAGAAGTGTAAGAATTTGGTGCGGCTGGCTAAATCTGGGTTCATCTCGATAAAACGTGATCATAATCGCTCCTTGGAGGGCTTTATGGGTAAACCGCCTTTCTCCTCTGGCCACGAGAGCTTTGTGAACTTCCACATTGAAAATTGAGTCAAAAATTTCTCGACTTTTCTCCAAATCGTTTAGTTTTACTTCTGCGCCGTTTTGCTCTACCACTAACGCTTTCTGATCTTCCAGCAACTTCTCCACAGCACTTTGGAACTTTCCCCAAAAATTAAACCCTTCCAGCTCTAGCCCGGGCGTCCTCTCCAACCATTGTTGGACAATGTCGCTTAATGAGAGCTCTCCTTCGGACATTTCTATCATATTTATGGCTTCTTCATCGCCCGAAAAGACTTTCGAATAGTTTTGATTGTACTTCACCCGATTATCTTGCTTCAATCCGAGCTTATTTTCCAGCAAACGAAATTGTAAGCTTTGAAAGCCGGATGCTGGACGAAGGTAGCATCGAAAATCCATGAAATCTAGCGGCGTCATTGTTTCTAGGATCATGACTTGGTCGACCAAGACCTTGCGAAAAATAAGCATTATTATTGCAAAATCGCGCTTATCTTCTAACTTTTAACCTTAATATTGGCTCAAGCGACCAAAACCAGATAGGGAAAGTTGGGAAATTTGAAAATCTCTCACCTTTAGAATCAAAACCACACGGTTTAGGCGCTTTAAGATTTCCAAAGTTTGGGATTCGTCAAACATGTTGCTGAACAATTTTCGGATTGAGTCCAATTCATAGATTATTTGCTTGAACCACAACTCATAAGCTGAAAATTGGCAAACAATTGAATGGATAAAACAAAATAGCAGCACCCTTACCTTGATGGGTTATTATAAACAAATGCTCATCGTGAACTGGTCTTTCATTTGCTTCGCTTAACAATCGTTGAGCGTTCAAGACTTTGTCCAGCATTAGATACTCTCCATAGAGCATTCCCTCATCTTCTTCACATTGCCCCTCATTCTGGTGAGCGACTCTATAAAAAAATATTTAAAAATGTTACAAAAAACAAAAGACTTACGATATTCTTGCAGGACAGCTCATTTTCAAGTGATGTGGATTAGTGCTAAGCGGTAACTAAATACGCATCCTACATTGGCAGTCGATCGAATCGTTAATTTAATCTAGCTGACGCAACCAATCACAGAAAAATAAGAATTTTTCCCTATCAGATGTCAATAATTATGCAAATAAAATTCTTATTAGTTATTGCAAAAATTAGTATAAAGTAACAATATTGTGATTCTGATACTGGGAGAGAAATGGCGAAGGCGCCGGAATAATCCAAGCATATTATTCAAAATAATTCAATAATATTTATCTATTACTTATTAGAGTTATCGAAATAGACAAGTATATTATCATGCGAGTTTACTCAACAGCTGTATTGCCACACAAGTGTTTTTTTATCTACTTTGCTTCACTAGTTCTCAAAGTTTTGACTTTCGCGTCAGTCATAATATGTAAATTTGAAAATAATCGCAAAGTAATCAACATGCTAAAGAGTTTATTATTATTGTGAGCTTTGAGAAAACCGGTTATAATTACAAAACGCTTTTTAATTTTTTTTTAACCAAAATTACGCTAGTTGGCGGCTAGAAAAAAAATTTTTGGCTAGACACTTTGGCTCTTTGACACGAAACCGTATAGCAAGCTAATAATATGACATTTGACAGATAACTGCGCTTAAACTATCTATTAGAGAGTGGGTTCAGAAATAAAAGTAATAGTATTTTTACAATTAAAGATGTCCTATAAATTAGAATTATAAATTATCCTTGTTTTCAAGTGCTCTTTTTTTTTAAGAACTAGTGGTAGATATATATATATAACTTGCTACCTTTTCAGCGTCCATACATATGAAAATTACGGATGATTCAGCGTCCGCAGCCATTCCGGACGCTGAAAAGTTTTCAATGTATTTCTGCTTTCTGCACTGTGTTATGCCAATCTACTATTTTTTTTCATAAATGACTAAAGCTTGGTTATTTATATTTGCAATAACAGTTTTCTTCCTTGAACGGTTCTTGTCTGAAAAAATTATTGGGTGGACGCTGAAAAGCTGCAAAGTGTATACAAACTATACACATCTAGTTCAAGGTTTCCTCGTTAGCAGCGCTAGCAGAATATACAGTATATTCCGTTTTAAACAGATTGCAGCTATTCAGCGTCCACTAACACGGCAACGTTGTATTTTTGTAGAGTTTTAAAATTAGCTTGAGAAAATAATTCTTCAAGTAATCTGAAAAAAAAATGCAACTTTTAGTACTTAATTTTTTCATTAACTAATTGAAAAATGAAAATACAAGAATGTTTAACAAAGCAATAAAGTTTTCACTAATTAACTAAGTTTGATTGCTTAAAAAAATGTTATAAACAAACTTTGCTCATAGAATTTTTTATAAATTTCTTATTCAGGAGGTCAGGTCAGGTCAGGTCAGGTCAGGTCAGGTCAGGTCCTGATAAATTGTCAATAATATTAGTTTAAAGAAAATGTTTTTTAATAAAATAATTGTGTTACAACGCATGTTTTGTTAAGCAATTTGTTTTTTTTTTTGTCAAAAATTAATATTACTTTTTTTTTCTCAAACAAGTTATTATTTTGTGTGTTGTTATACAATAACTATCTCTAATTTTTAAATATAATCAATAACTAATTGATTTTTAGGATTTTTTTGCCAGAAATTTATAACAGTATAATAAGTTAGCAAACGGAAAATACAGAAAACAAAAAAGAACAGAAAAAAATGAAAAAAAAAGTTTAACAAGATGAAAAATTTACATTTACATAGATAAATTTTTAGGAAAAAAAAAATAAAAAAGTAAATTAATGAAAACCTTAAATAAAAATTTAAACAATAAAGAAAATATAGATAAAAGTACAAAAAAACTAAAATAATAACAAAAAAAAAATCAATAATAAGAAATAGAACAGCAAAATAAAAACTATTATAAAATAGGGTAAGAATAAAATATAAGTCTTTCAAAAATAGATAAACAAACAAATGTCAAATAGACTTAACAAAAACATGGTTAGATAAACAGAAAAGAAATTAAAAAGACATAGAATCTAGAAGTGGCAGTGAAAGTCAAGAAAATGTAAAAGATAAATAAGGTAAAGATGGTGGTGATCAAACTAAACAAATGAAAAGAGGAAAAAATGTAATTAAAAAAAATAAGGAGAAAATGAGGAAAAACATATTTATAGACAAAAAAAAAAAATTTAAGATAGCTAAATAGCAGAAGAAATAAGAAAAGGAAAGAATGCTAAAATAGGGTATAAGACAATTTGGGAGAAGAGAAAATGTATGAAGTGGAAGGGAGAATTCGAAAAAACGTTTTAGAAAATAAGAAAGTTAAAAAAAGCATTGAATATAACAATAAGCACAAAAAAACACGAGAGGTAAGATAAGAGGTAGAAAAATTAGAAAAAAGGACGAGAAAAAACACGGGGAAAAGATGCAGAGGTTAAAAACACAAGAAAAAAGAAGAAGATAAAGCAGAAAAGAGAAAAAGAAGGTTCAAAACAACAAAATAAGAAGACTCAAAACTAGAAAAGACAAAAAAGAACATAAAAAAGAAGAAAAAATAAAACAAGAGAGATCAGTTGAACAAAAAAAAAACACAAAAAACAGAAGACAAAAAGAGAGTAAGAAAGGAATGGAGACAAAAAGGTGGACAAGAAAACGAACAGGCAAAAAATAAAAAATAAAAAAAAAAAGCGAATTAAAGAAAAAAATAAATAAAAAAAAACAGAAAAAATAATGTTAAAAAGTAAAATAGAAAAAAGAGTAAAAAAACTAATAAAACCGAAACTTAATAAAAAAAAACCGAAAAAATTACACAGTTACAAAAAAAGAAAAGAAAGAAGACGATGTACTAAAAGCAGGATTTTGAAATGTAGCAAGAATAAGAAATCAAAAATTTGGGAATACATAGAGTTCGAGATAATAGGAATGGTAGAAACATGAGTAAATAAAAAAAATTGGAAAAAAAAATCTATGATATAAATACAGATAATAAATGTAGTACAGACTGCAGAGAAAGAATGTTGATGCTTGATTGTTTACGAAAGAGTGTGCTAATGTATACAGCGAAACGTAGAGAGAAATTTTTAGAACAAATACACAGAAGTAATATAGTACCTAACAGATATAAAAAATTAAACAATAAGAATAATTTAAAAAAAAATGAACATGGTAGGGTAAATTGTGATAAAAAAATTTGCAATAGCAATCTATTTCTAAAGAAACAAAAGTGTTACTACATATTTACAAAATTTTAAAATCTTGCAAGAGTCTTGGTTGTAGCCGATTCAATCTGAAAGTTCATAGCGGCAACGCTGCCAGACGCTGAATGGGTCCAATCTGTACAAAAATATACATTTGGACGCTGAATTGCTGCATTATAGAATGTATATTATGGACGCGAAAAAGATAGCAAGACGGATGGATGCTGAAAAGCTGCCAAGTGAAAATTTTCAATTTAAACTAAAAATAATGCTCCTAATTTAAATATTTAATATACATTGAATTTCTTAAAACCTCAGAAAAAGCCCCATCTATGGGTAATAAGAGATTTTAATATACAGAGGTGGACGCTGAAAGACTGCATCATGGAAGGACGCTAAAAAGGTAGCGACATGTACATATATAATTGTTTTCAAACAATTCTATGTAGATTGGAAGTCACACTGATCACATTGATTCTAATTGATGTATATATATATATATAAGTGACGGTTTTTTTTTGGTATATAAATACATATATATATATATATATATCAAAAAAGTCGTTACTTAGAAATAACGAGAATAATATGGATAGAAAGAAAATACTGAAGCATTAAATCGAAGAGTTATGGTTTAGTATTGCTTGGCGGTTATGCGACTTACGACCTTATTGAAATGCTATATCAGTCAACGAGTTAGGCCAGTCTTTTTTTTTGGCAGTTTGCCTGTAGGTATAATCTGAAGCTTTGTGAGTGGTCTTTTCTTCTTTAATAATCAGTGGTGATTACACTTATATAAAACAAAAAAATCCATTTTACTTCACTTAAAAAAATGATATTAAATAGAAGAGTTATGGTTTATTATTGCTTGACCTTATTGACATGCTCTATCACTCCACGAGCTAGGCCAGTCTTCTTTTTTTGTAGTTTCACTGCATATTGTAAAGCTTTGTGAGAACTATTTTTTTCTTTAAGCATCAGTGATAGTTATATGAAACAGAAAGATCCATTTTGAGTCACTTAAAAAAAATGAAAATAATCTTGATAGAAAGAAAGCAGTGAAACTCGCAGCATTAAAAAAAAGAGTTATGGTTCAATTTTGCTTAGCTGTTATGCGACTTACGACCTTATTGAAATGCTGTATCAGTCAACGAGCTAGGCCAGTCTTTTATTTTTGATATATTGTGAAGCTTTGTGAGTGGTCTTTTCTTCTTTAGGAATCAGTGGTAGTTATATTTATATAAAACAAAAAAATATATATTACGTCACTTAATAAAAGAAATGATATTAAATAGAAAAGTTATGGTTCAATATTGATTGACTGTTATGCAAAATACGACTTTATTGATATGCTCTATCACTCCACGAGCTAGGCCAGTCTTTTTTTTTATAGTTTTACTGTATGTTGGTGAAGCTTTGTGAGTGTGTTTTTCTTCTTGAAGAATCAGTGGTAGTTATATTTATACAACAATATTAAATAGAATGATTATGGTTCAATATTGCTTGACTGTTATGCGAAATACGATCTTATTGACATGCTCTATCACTCCACGAGTTAGGCCAGTCTTCTTTTTGGGAAACTTTGTGAGTATTTTTTGGGGGAAAAAAATTGTCCATAATGTGCTATTGACTTTATTAAACATCAAATATAAGCGTATTCAGTAAAGGTTTATCCACTCTTTAGAAGAATCAAATGATGATATCGTGCTTTAAAAAATGCACATTACTGTGAAAATCTTACAAACATATTTATTATTCTTCCAGCATTTTTGTGCATCGAAAATCAAATATTCGAAAACTGATCTTGTACAGTATAATCTAACTAGTATTATAATAAGCAAACTTGAAACAACTATGTACAATATTTGGTTGAATTATATAAAAAGTATTTTCTAAAACGTGCCAGAGACGTTTTTCACCTATCATTCAAATAAAGCAATTGGTACCAAAGCATATAATTTTTCTGTTATTTGAAACCCTTCACAAGTTCACCATTCTAGAAAAATATATCTCTACGACACTTATTTAGATATGTTATAGTATTATATTTTTTAAATAAGTGTAGCTAAACGTTGGACCATACCGACAGTCTTTGTCTATATAAATGTTTTACAGCTTAGGGATGCTAGATATGTCGTAACATACACAGAAACTAGCTTGGACGGTTCACACTAATCTACAAAAGCAACTAAATTTATATCGTTTTTAGAAAAAATTTACATAAAACTTATATAAAGCGCAGTATTTATTCTAGAACGTAAATGTATAGTACAACAAACCAAATCAAAGCTAGTAAAATATTCACCCTTCAAGTAGTTTATGACCGGCATGTTTGGTACATCACTCAACATTAATGTAGCTGTAATGTTCGGTGAGGTACCAAACAATACAGTCATAAACCTTTGTGTAAGGGTATTAGTCTCACTAGCTCTTATTTGGTTGGTACCTTCTTATTTTATACAGTTAAAATCACTCAATGAGCCATTAATGCTCCGTTGCACAAAAAATTTTCACTAATCGGACATTTATTTTTGTTAAATTTACGCAACAAAGCATTAGACTGTATTATTTTATTCACAGATGGTAGTAATAGTTATCTAACTACAGTATTGATCCCTCATTCAACATACCTGAACGAATTATACTGACAAACAGCCTTTGGCCTGCGTGGAAGAAATTGTTTAACTATTTACAAAACAAAACAACAAACAGTTGAGCTCTAGCATATTCTTCACCCATTTTAATCAAATTCAGTCTTTAGAATAAAACATAACATTGAGATAGATGAATTTTTATCTAACTATATATTATGTGAATTTGTGTGTAAATGAGTGGGTTAAGAACGAGGCTTTTTTTTGGTCTTGCTTAGTTTTTGAAACCTAAACAGCTAGGTACAATGATATTTAAAAATTTGGCTAGACCGGAAATCTAGGCAAATAATTATAAACATATCAGTCTAAGTTTATGATACAAATACAAAGCAGAAGGAAACAATGATTTTTGAGTACTACATTTTACTAAAAAGTGAAATAATTTTGATTAACAATTCGTTGTGCGCTTAAAAACCTACTTACACTCTATGTCTCACTTGCTTACGCCATAAATGCCGTCCTGCCTTGACATATTCCAGCGAATCTAAACCTGTTCCAAATCGGTTTCGTTTCGCTAGTGAAACATATGTTATATAAAGTTTTTTATAGAACAGGTTTAGATTCATTGGAATCTGTCAAGAAAAGACGACATTTTTGGCTTATCGGTAAACAATAAACCAAACATAGAGTTTATATTTCAATTGTTGTTTCACATTTTATAATTTTTTTTAAATAAAAATTAATATAAGGCCAAAGGGGGGTTATAGAATGGCCTGCTAGGTCTCCTGATTTGACCAATTTGTAAATCAATAGCAAAATGAAATTAAATGTTGGCATGTAATTAACTAAGATATTTGGCAAAAAGCAAAAAATGTAAACAAAGTAAACTGGATACATTAGACCAAACCTGACTTGTACCAATCTTATTTATCAAAAAACGCAAAAAACTGATTTTAAAAAACTTTAAATATGCTAAGCTTTTTTGGATCTATAAGACGTCTACAATTAGTAAAGCATAGAAGTTGCTACAGATACAAAAAAAAATGTTTATAAATTAAGATAGCAAAACGACACAAACAAGATATCATGATTTTTATATTTCACATAAACAAAACTGATTCAAAACCCAATAACTCTTAAGAAGATGGAAAAAATATTTCAAAATCAAAAAAACAAGCTTAAATGGTTAGAGCGCTTCTTCTCCATAGGCTTTTCAAGTTAAAGGTGAAGTGGATGTGGACAAGGAGGGACGCATGTCAAACACCAGTTTGTATTGGTTTAACCATCATATGATTTAGCACTGAGAGCGTTGATTGGCTGGTCAGTCAGCCAATCGCCACTTCGTCTTCAGCTTGAAAATACTATAGCTTTTCATCTATCTGGAGCGCTTCACACCTCTGGCTTGTGTCAGATGTTGTTTTAAACTTTTTCAACTAAAGCTCAAAAACTGTAGACCTTCAAGTTTACCAACCAAATAAGGCAAAAATAGAGAATGCTAAGGATCCTCACATATGACAAGGAGAAACGAATCTTAAAGCCAGAAAACAGTGTAACAATTTTCGATCAAAAAATAGCGAGACAAGCTTTGCCAAAAATGTTGTTTAAGTGTGCATTTTGCTTAAAAAATCATTATTTCCTCTGCTTTTCTATAGTTTTCAATAAGGCCCAACATGGTAGAAACTCTTTTCGGACTTAATGTCTAAAATAACTAATGTCCCAAACGAACTACTGTGGAGGTGAGAGGATCTAGAGCCATTTATTTCTTAAGCTTCCCATTCTCCTCCCCCACATAAGGTTATATCATACTATTGTTCCTTGCAGGTGTTGTGGATCCGAAGCTGGAGAGGGCGGAGGTAATGCTGTTTGCTGGATGGTAGGTCCATCTCCAAACACCGACGAAAGAGGCACATTAATGCCGAGGTTGAGAGGTTGCGGCAAAGAACTACTGGAACTAGGTAGGCCACTCTGTGATAGGCTGAGAGTGCTTCCGGAATGGGGAGCAAGTGATGGTTTTACTATCAATGCGGTATTTGAACTAATTACCGGCGGGCTGTTCTCTTCTGGTGGAGTTACCTATCCAAAACATCAAAGAGTCAAAAATTTTGCCAAAGATTATAGGATTTGTTTATGGATCTGGCAGAGAATGGCAGACCTACATGGTGAATGTAAGAAAGATTACCTCTAATCCAATGCTTCCATTTAAAGCTATTTTGATGGGATTGTGGTAATTTGTAGAGAAAGCAAGTAAATAGAAGAGTCTTCTTAGAAGCAAAAAGAAAATATAGAAAAAGATGTATAGAAAAAAAGAGAGAGAAAAGAGAAGAAGAAGATAAAGAAATAAAAGCTATTAAAACAGAAAGAGAGGTGTGGAAGTACATAAACAGAGAAAGATTAAGAAAAGAAGCGGCGAGTGAAGAGATAACAATAAAGGAATGGGAAGAGTTTTTCAAAGATCTTCTGGAAGGAGAAAGAGAAGTAGATATAGAAGACCCAGCGATGCAAACGAACCAGGCAGCACCATTAGGAACAGAAATTACAAGGGAGGAGGTAGAGAGACAGATAAAGAAGCTGAAGAAGAAGAAGGCACCGGGGAGGGATGGAATACAGAATGAACACTGGATGTATGGGACGAAAGGTGTGATAGACAGATTGGTAGAGGTTATGAATGGAGTGTGGAGAGGAGAAGGATTCCCGACAGGTTGGAGAGAAGGCATAATCTGCCCTATCCACAAAAAAGGAGACAAAAATAGAGTAGAAAACTACAGAGGAATAACTCTTCTTAACACAGGGTATAAATTGTATGCGTCAGTACTGAATGAAAGGCTCAGAAAAGAGATAGAGGAAAAGAAGGCAATACCAGACAACCAAGCGGGATTTAGAGAAGGAAGGGGAACTATGGATAATGTATACATCCTGGACCACTTAGCGAATAACGAGATGAAAAAAAAGGGAGGAAGGCTGTATACACTTTTCATAGATTTTAGAGCAGCGTTTGATAAGGTCGATAGAAAGAAAATGTGTGAGAATATGAGAAAAAGAGGAGTAAACGAGTGGCTGGTGAGAAAGGTAGAAGAGATCTATGTAAAAACAAAAAGCAAAGTTAGAGCAGGGGAGAAAGAGAGTGAGTGGTTTGAAACGTCAAAAGGGGTGAGACAAGGGTGTCCTCTTAGCCTCTTGTTGTTCACAACCTACATGGCGGATATGGAAGAAATGTTTAGAAAGGCGCAAGCTGGGGGATGTGTGATTGGAAGAGAAAAGTGTGGAGTCTAGCGTTTGCAGATGATGTGGTATTAATAGCAAAAAGCGAAAGGGAGATGGGAGAAATGATGACAAACCTAAAAAAGTATGTGAGGAAAAAAAAGCTAGAAGTGAATGTAAATAAAACAAAGATGCTGGTGTTCAACAAAAAAAAGAGGAAAGAAGAAAAGAATGATTGGGAATGGGAGGGAGAGAAAATAGAGAGAGTAAAAGAGTTCAAGTATTTAGGGTATACGTTTAATGAAAGAGCTACGAACAAAGCGCATGTCAGAGAGTTGGCAAGGAAAGCAAACAAGATAGTGGGATGTGTATGGGGAATAGGAGAGAGGAAGTGGGGAGGGGATTTTAAAAGGAGAATAATGATGTTTGAGAGCTTGGTGGAGAGCGTATTGATGTATGGGGCAGAAATTTGGGGGTGGAAAGAACAAGAGGAAATAGAGAGAGTACAAGCGAAGTATTTGAGGTGGGTCCTTGGGGTGGACAGAGAAACCTCTGGGTATATAGTAAGAGAAGAATGTAAGAGAAACAAGCTGAGAGTGAAAGCGGGGAAAAGAGCGACTAAGTTTGAGGATAGGATGAATAGAAGGCAAGAATGTAGAATATTGAACAAATGTTGGAGAGAAAAGAAAAAAAAATTTGGAGATAAACGAAAGAGAAAAATATTACAGAAGAAATGGGTATGCAAGTAAAGAAGTGGAAAGATTAAGAACAGAAGGCAAGTGGATGAACGCAGACAGGGATGTAGATAAGCAAGAAAGAAGAGAAAAAATCAAAGAGTCCAGGTACAACAGGAATTATGAGAAATGTATGACAGAGGAGATCCCGGTGTACCTGGGAAGAGAAAGTGCGAAAGAAAGGAAAATAATGGCGAGGTTCAGGTGCGGAAATGAGGAGAGAGAGAATAGGTATTGGATGGAAAAGGAAGAGAGACTGTGCAGAATCTGTTATGAGGAAAGAGAGACAATAGAGCACATGTGGAATGAATGCAGTGATATGAGGGAGAGAGAAAGAGCAGAAAGAAGAGAAATATTGAAAGAAAATGGAGCGGAGATAAAGTGGATGAAAGAAGTATGGGAGAGAAGGAAAAGGAGGACAAAGGAAGAACAGGGAGGGTAGAATAGAAAATGAAATAAATTGTAGATAGAGTATGTAAGCCGGTATAGGCAACAATAAAGCTTATTATTATAGGATTTGTTTATGGATCTGGCAGAGAATGGCAGACCTACATGGTGAATGTAAGAAAGATTACCTCTAATCCAATGCTTCCATTTAAAGCTATTTTGATGGGATTGTGGTAATTTGTAGAGAAATGTGAAAGGCCAATGTCTTCTAGACTGCTTTTCCTGCGTCCACTGCCAATATTGGTTAGACCCTGCCGTAAGGAGTTGGATCGTCGTAGAAGAATATCGTCAATCACCCTCAAGGAATTGGAACGGCCACGTTGGTAGCCAGCAACTGTCGGACTATCAGGAAGAGATAAAGAGTTTGACTTAGTTGTAGCCAATGGTGGTGGTCGCGGCGATTGATATCCTGAGAGACCCAAACCGGATCCCCGACGACTTCCAGATTGTGTTACCGATGCCATTTGTTGGATTAAAGTTTGCGAACAAAAACTAATATTTGATTTTCGACGGCTGTTGTGCCGTTCGAAAGTTTTTTGAGCTGAAAATGGACTAGGACGAACCAAATATCTGTTAAAATTGCGTTAACGTGAATTGTTTACTGTTTTTTCCAACACTTACATAATATCTCCTTCTTCAAGCTTTAGATCACAGCTGGGATTAATAATCACGTAAGATAAACTATTTCTCTTCTCGCTAACATCATTGTAATCTATGGTCGGTAAGTTCAAGCTCTCCATCCTTGATCGCACCAGATTAGCTATTTCTGCCCTTTCAATTTGCTGCTCATGGGCATCTTTCGCCTCATCAGCCATATTAATAGAATACTAACAAAATAAAAACAAATTACAAGCGGTCCTTCATTCCAATCCAATAATTCTACGCTCTAAAAATGATGCAAAGCTATAGCTTAATACTTGCTGTTATTATTCAAGGAGGAGTCTGATTAAGAGCTCGCTTAGGAAGAGATTAGAAAATAATTTGAAGGAGATTAGTGCAACTGTCTCTATAAGACGTAAGATTGTACTACCAAATCTAAGTTGAAAAGTCAATCAATAAAGATGCAAAACAATAGCTTAAAGTTTAATAAAATAAACATTGAAGGAACACAATACTCTGTTATGCTTTCATTAAAACTTCTAAAATTAATAGTGGCTTTATAAGCACCATGAAGCAGTATTTTAGAGAAGCTAAATAGAATTTACAAAAACACTTACTATTACTAGATTTTTTTTCTTATATTATTAACTGGGAAAAAATTACAAATAATGTCCTAAACTGTCAAATTTAGCATTTTTTTAACTAAGAAAATTGATATATTTTAGCATTTTTTACAATTTCTGAAACACTTGTACATTCTCCTTGCGATTGGCAAGCCACAAAAGCGCAGAGTAAACCTAACCACCAAAATTTATGTTGCTAGAGCCATCTCACCAATCCAAGAAAACGTCAAACCGCCCGAGTAGTTCTGCGGTACATACGTCATCAAAAGTAATGTTATTAAGCAAGAGAAGACCGCTGGGCCACCTGAAACGGCAGAAGAACTTTGCTCCAGAACCAACTGGTACAGACCAGAATAAGTACCCACGCAACAGGCTTTAGGAGCATCAGTTTAACGCAAAGCGTTCAGCAAAAAAACTAATAAACACCGTAGAACGAGAAGATTGTTTTTAGAAGAACATGCCAATTGGGACTTAAGAGAAGTACTCTGTACGCTGTTCTCTGACGAATCAAGATTCTACTTGCATCACAATGATGGACGAGTCTGGAGACGTCCAGGAGAACGGTATCTAAACGCTACTGTGGAAGAAAGAGTCCCTTTTGGTAGAAGATCCATTATGGTTTGAGGTTAGACAAGCCTACTGAGTTGGTGGTACTTTGACTGCTTGATACATAGACCAAGTATTAGAACCACATGTAATACCTTTTTCTTTGTCTATAGGTTCAGAATTTGTTCTACAGCAAGATAACGTTTAGCGTTACATCGCCAGAATAGTGCAAGACTACCTAGATACCCACAATGTTGCTATTATACCCTGGCCCGCTTATAGTCCCGATCTAAATCCAATGGACAAGATTGAAAAAGCGGCAGCTAAAAGAAGATCTTCAGCATGTTGCAGAAATGCACGTCTCTAGCAAAAACTAGAAGACAAAAATTTAAGTCTAGCAAAAGACTAAAAGAATTTCCATCTTACGACAACCATAATAAAAGATGATGAAAAAACAAGATTGGTTGACAACAAGAAAAAGATATTGAAGGCAGAATATTTTCAAAGATTAAAAGGAATTGCTGAGAAGCATTAATTAGCTCAGATATCAAGGAAAGATTTAAAAAAAAATATTTTTAAGATAAAACCATCCTAGACAAAAACCAATAACAGCTTGACAGCAAATGCACAAGATGTTGCCAAGTCTCAAACATTTCAGTCAATTGATAGATGTTTTTGACTGAAATGTTCTGAAACTTGTCAGCAGTCTGTGCATCTGCTGTCAAAAACATATAACAATCGATTGTCGTAAAAAGTCTGAACAACAATTACTACTCTCTCAAAACGCAACAGATTTTCTTAAAATCTTCAACCACAAAACGTAATAAAACTAACTTTATTTGTACTCTTTTACATGAATTAACAAAAACTATTTTGCACAAGTCTCTTTCTGCGAACAAAAATTTCAACTCACCATAGAATTACGACGATCTGTGCAACCCAAGCAATTGGTGCTGTCCTTAGGCCGATATGTAACACCTACTCTGTCCGGTCCAGTTTCCTCGTCAAGCTAACGGAAAAGCCTCAACTAATTACGTGCACTACATAGCTAAATAAATGCAGCTGCTAAGAATGACAATAATCGCTTTAATAAAAGCTACAAATCAAATATTACAAAGTTTTTATAATAACCGCGCATTTGCGCAATTCGAGCTCGCTATCTAGATGGTTACAAGGCACCTTGCTGCTGTGCTCGTGCACCATAGGTTTTTCCAAGCAAGGGGAATGTCTAACCAGATTTAAATCCTATTGAGTATTTGTGGTGCGCCGAGATGCAATAAGCAGACATTAATTATATTATTCTACTTTGCATGTGGGTCAATTTTCAAGTGAGAGTAATGTTTAGCCGCAGCTGCTTCGCTAACCAGATTTAAATCTTATGGAGTATTTGTGGTGCGCCAATAAGCCGACTTTACTTATCTTATTTTGTCAATGTCTAGACGTATTCAAGAGTGCACTCAGCTACGCTTTGGATCTAACCTCACTTGATTTTAAGGCTCCATTAGAGAATAAGTTTGGAAAAAAACTATTTTTGTTTTATCTAGATGATGACCGTTTTTGTGTATTATTTCAGCAAAGCAACGTACTGTTCTACATCTTCTATAGATCTTCTACAATAAGTTAGGGCTTAAGTGTTGCTGCATCCACCTCATTCACCAGATTTGAATATTCTAGAGCATCTGTGGCATATGATAAGAAAAAAATGGCGATTTTGCATTATTTTTCATAAACCTTATTGGTTCTATTTTATCAGAATTTGTATCTCTTGCTAGGTACTCGTATTGCTTTTTAGTTTTAGTCAAAGCAGCATTTATAAAAAGAGATCCACCTCGAAGTACTCTCGGCAGTAACCCAAAAGTGTCACCTGGCATGAGATTATGGATAGAACCATCCAGGTTGCTGAGTACTACCCTGAATTTTTGCCCATTTACAACAGTGTTGCTTTTTTTGTTTGGCAAAAAACTACATATAACTTTATCTGATATCTTCAAATTTGTTTTCTGCTGTATACGACGACCATTGCAATGGTACGTGAAACCATAAACCAGCACCTCCCACAAATGGACTTTTTTCCCTTACATCATCAATAATCGAACGCCATTGGTTCAATTTTATCAGCATTTTTGCAATGTTATCAGTTTTCAAAGACCAAGCCGAGCAATGTTGATAAGCCCGCCTCCCACATAAACGATTTTTTTCTTACATCATCTATTGGCTCCATTTTATCGACTTCAATTTTTTATTGGCTGATACTATCAATCTTTTTGATAAAGCTGCAGTTTTTTATAATCCTTCATTTGATTTTTTAGAATGAGCTAAGATATCTTTTGTTTTGAATGTCTTTTGTTTACACTACAAGCTAGATTTTGTTTTGATAAACATTTTCTTTCAAATAAATTTAGATTGTGCAAGTTATCAGTAAAAGCTCGCGGTTATCAACTTTAATTGTTCTGTCTTAAAGTGGGCCCTGACAGAGCAAATTTGCGTCAAAAATTCAGCACGCTGTCAGTTATTAGAATGTACGTGAAACAAAACAACAAAAGCTCTTTGTTCTGATGCGTACGGTTTTTTCTGACGTTCTGTCATCCATCATTTGACATTTGAGAAAAAAAAGAAGAACACGACTGACTTTGCTGAAGCAAATAGAGCTGGTTCTACACCCTACACCCTTCTTGTGCGCTAAAACCTGTATTTGTGTCATTTGAACGCACAAGATTTGTACTATGCGACGCAAATTTGCTCTATCAAAATTTTAAATACGTCAAAAAATTTGTACAATTTTAAAAATAGAAAAAAAGAAAAAAGATTAGTATAACGTGCGCTTACATAGCTCAACATGCTAAGAATAAAAAATCAAAAGCTCTTCCATTTTGCCACTGTTAGTGTGTGTGTGCGTTCGCTGAGTAGTGTTGGATCAAAATTGATCAGAAAGTGAGTCGAACGAAGCAAAAAATTCAAAAATCTGTAAGCATTTACCATTCTAAACTATTCTAATTGCTAATCTAGTGTCACTTCTCTAAATCAAGCTAAAAACATTCTTAATTTGGCGATTTAAACTTAATTCTAGTGCTAAAAGCGTGCTATTGTGAAGTTTTCGTAAGACTTCGGAAAGTTTTTATTACTTGAATTTCGGTTCGTTAAGGCATTGATCCTTTTACATTGGAAAGGGTATAAACTTTAGTTCCTTCAATTGGATTACCTCTATATTCGCTTCTACTCTCATCAGTTTACTTAATCTTCTTACTTTTAATTAAGAGAATAAAACGCAAACTGGACTGTATACAACGTCAGTTGCAATGTTATTGAGCTGGTTAGAGTATCAGTTATAAGCTGTTTTTCAAATTCTACAAGCTTCAACAGCGGGTTTTCCACAAAAAAACATAATTTAGGCAAGCCATAGAAATTATAGCGTAGCTTTAGCCACAACTAAAAGTCAGTTGACTAGTGTTTATTTGACAATTTTAAGTGAAACGCTTTTTTGGTGGCTAAGGTGACAAACGATTTCCATGGCTTGCTTAAATTGTGCTTGGTGAACAACAATTCATTGCATTTGGTGCATTTTGCTGGAAGCTCGCCAAATATATCCAAAACACTCGTAAATGCCCACAGATTTTCTTTTTTTTTTTTTAAAGAATTAACGATAATATACTCACCGATGGCACACGCACACAGCTTGACCAGGCTGAAGAAGCAGCACTCATACTCACATGAGAAGAGTCCGATAAAGAAGTGTCTTGAGTTCTGTAAATGCCAATTGGAATTTCACAGGTTGTTGAACACAGTTTTTGATAAAGGCGGCCATATGTTCTTATCCACATATCTTCTTTTGCAATTTTCATCTATAAAATTAATTAGACATAATTATTGAAACTGAGATTTATTACTCTTATAATGGTTTTTATTGGCACTCTTGCATTAACCCGCCTGACAAAAATCATGTTTGGACAACACAATTCATAAAAAAGATCTCTTCCGTGCGGATTTAAATCCAATTGAGCACGTCTGGAGCTGTATGGGTCAAGAAGCTAGATGATTAAAAATAACCTTGCAAGAAGAATGAGTCTAAATACCTTATGACTCACATCTAAAGAATGCAACGTTGTTTTGGATACGATTGCAAAGCCTTCTATAATCAGGCTACAATTTGCTACAAGACATAGAATCCATTTCCTTGGATTCTTTGGAAAATTAAATTAATTAAAAAATAAATTGTTAATTTATTTGATTTTTAATTTAATTAACAAAAAATTAATGTATTATGTACCCCGAAAATCAGTCAAAACAACGATCAAAAATTTATTAGCTGATAAATCCAAAAGAGCCTGCCGAAAACACTTTGAAGATTGGCAAAAAGAGAACAAAATGCACACCATTTCTGATTTTTCTCGTGGCGTACTTTGAGTTGTAGTGTCAGAAATACAAACTGATAATGACAGGTAATAGTAAGGGTCTGGTCTGTCAAAAGCGTGAGTTCAATACCCACCCAGCAAAGTTTTTTCTACACAGAAGATGGCTTTTGTCTGGCTATGGCTGTCTTGAGTACGTAATTATTTTTTTGAAAGTGATTTATGTACCTATACCAATTTTAAAAAACCTATAAACGCTTTTGTACTTTTGAAGATATCTCAAATTGAAACTCAAATTCAAAAAAAGTTTGGTTAGTGATCTTCAGTCAGTCAATTACGTAATCTACGTCATAACTCTTCACTAATACCCTTGTGCTAATCATGAATTGTTCTCCTAATTAATTGCATGCTGTGCATTGGGGCAATGGCAGCTAATTAGTTGCAATCGCAATGTTCAATTGAAGGTGTCATAACTCAATATATTATGTAAATTTGTTACATTTTGGCCTACATTAGTATTGTGTTTTGCAAATTTTCCCGCTCTTTTTTGTAATCCAAAAGCGAAAATTTAAGTTTTAAGTGCCTGGTGCAACTATTTTGTCTAGAGTTTTGACATCAGATGTGGAATCAAACCTAAACGCTGCGGTTAGGTAATACGTCAAAGTTGATGTCAAAAAATAACATATTTCTTGTGTTTCAATAAAAATAGGTACCTACTAGTTGGAAAAGTGGAAAAACCCAACAACTGTCAAAAAAATTGACAGAAAATAATTAGAGAAATTTTGTAAAAACTGTTTTTTTTTTATTCTGCTCGTCGAGTGAATGTAATAAATCAAGACTAACAATGTAGCTACCCAATAGAGGTTTAAATTATGCAAAATAGAAATCGAATTTAATATTTAACAGTTTGGTAAGTCGCGCTTAAGCTCGATTAAATTTATTTTGAATTATTTCTCTTCCATGGAGTATTTAATAGACTTACCGAGGTTAAGAAGCCAGAGCCTGGAGCTTGATCGATTCCTAATAAAAGTCGGACAAATGTGATGACATAATCTTTAACGAACGCCTGATAAAGCAAAGTGTCTAACATGCTTGCACTGAAGACGCTTCCTGCTGCAAAAGGAAGTCGAAACATGTATGAAATATGAGATCCCCGTTCCTTTTCTCTCTAAAAACGGAAAAAATTTACATCAAATTTGGTTAGGGAAGAGAACGTCAAGCTGTTTCCAAACCATGAGCTTATAGATACAAAAAGCAATTAAGAACCTGTTGCGACTTGGGGAAGAGTTCCAATACGAACAAAACATGTCCAAGTATTGCATTGATCTTATAAAGTACCAGAATCAACCTTTGTAAGCATTATTATAATCTTTTCATGTTAAAAACGAAATAGCAATAAACAAAACACAACGCGTGGTTGGGATTCTACAGAAGTGGTATAGATAGTATTGGATGAAGGAACAAATAAAGGCGTGGTTTGCTTGACGAGACAGGGCCTGAGTATGTACTTTTCCATAAGATGAAGAGCATGCACTTTTTGAATACACCTCTGTAAGAACAGACAGACACGCCTATTTTGTTGAGAGATCACGTAAACCGCACGCGATAATGCTTACTTCCAGTTCATCTTTAACGTGAAAATAGCATACTTACATAAATTGTTGTATGCTAAGTGAAAAGAGAAAAAAAGTCAAGAAAGTAGATCAAAGAATAAAAAATTTACCATAAAAAAAAACAAAATAAAAATTACAATCGGGACAGAAGAAAAAACAAAAGAAAAAAAACAGAAAATTGACAGCTAACTTTAAAATGAAAACAAAAAAAAATGAATGCGGTTTTTGCTTACCTTTTCCATTTTTGATAAATGAAGAGCGTATTTATCGTGCGCTCTGAATTGCATAAAACGCATATTGGAAGATTGCGATAACTCAGCCATACTTTTGATGCTTGGAAAAAATCTGTAAAAGAATGTAAATGAAAATTTAAATTATCCGATAGAACTTTTTTGTAAAATGCATGAAAGGTTATATCTCTGAGCGTCTCATAAAGGTGTATCTTGCAAATTCTGAAAGCAGCGCTGTTTCGTTCTTATTGGAAACTCATTGAGCTAGATGTTTACAACGAACATGGTAGGTGAGTAACACGATTCAAATTTGCAGTATATCCGAAAAAAATGTCGAGGACTGTCTTAAATATAATTAAGATTAGTGGGTGGTACCATATGATCAAAATAGATCTGATTGGGTATACACTTCCATACTGCATGAAAGTGTTATTTTATCTAAAATATAATTAAGATTATTGGGTGGTACCATATGATCAAAATAGATCTGATTGGGTATACACTTCCATACTGCATGAAAGTGTTATTTTATCTAAAATATAATTAAGATTAGTGGGTGGTACCCCATATGATCAAAATAGATCTGATTGGGTATACACTTCCATACTGCATGAAAGTGTTATTTTATCTAAAATATAATTAAGATTAGTGGATGGTACCCCATATGATCAAAATAGATCTGATTGGGTATACACTTCCATACTGCATGAAAGTGTTATTTTATCTAAAATATAATTAAGATTATTGGGTGGTACCATATGATCAAAATAGATCTGATTGGGTATACACTTCCATACTGCATGAAAGTGTTATTTTATCTAAAATATAATTAAGATTAGTGGGTGGTACCCCATATGATCAAAATAGATCTGATTGGGTATACACTTCCATACTGCATGAAAGTGTTATTTTATCTAAAATATAATTAAGATTAGTGGGTGGTACCCCATATGATCAAAATAGATCTGATTGGGTATACACTTCCATACTGCATGAAAGTGTTATTTTATCTAAAATATAATTAAGATTAGTGGGTGGTACCCCATATGATCAAAATAGATCTGATTGGGTATACACTTCCATACTGCATGAAAGTGTTATTTTATCTAAAATATAATTAAGATTATTGGGTGGTACCATATGATCAAAATAGATCTGATTGGGTATACACTTCCATACTGCATGAAAATGTTATTTTATCTAAAATATAATTAAGATTATTGGGTGGTACCATATGATCAAAATAGATCTGATTGGGTATACACTTCCATACTGCATGAAAGTGTTATTTTATCTAAAATATAATTAAGATTAGTGGGTGGTACCATATGATCAAAATAGATCTGATTGGGTATACACTTCCATACTGCACGAAAGTCACTGCATGAACACGATTCAAATTTGCAGTATATCCGGAGAAAATGTAGAGGACTGTCTTAAATATAATTAAGATTAGTGGGTGGTACCATATGATCAAAATAGATCTGATTGGGTATACACTTCCATACTGCATGAAAGTCTTATCGGGGACTAAATCCTAAATTTTAATATTAATATAGTTATATAATGTATAATAAAGTAGTAGGTATAAGTAGCCTTAGGAATATTGTTAGTATTAAGATGACGGTCTGTGCGCTAAAAGGGAGCAGGAGCCTACAAAAGTCGCTCCGCCATTTGATAGATCAGTACTGAAGCTTCACCTTCCGCGTTAGGAGGCGGCCTCTTCACATTTATATTTAAGAAAGACGATTGGCGGTACGGATTCAGCCGAAAAAAGCTGTGCTTCTGGCATGGCGAGGCATATACGAGTGAAGAAAAGACTTAGGCTTTCCACTTTCTTAGTACTTTATGCATTCTTCAAACTTTTTAGAGTTCCAGTATACATAGATTTTATTTCAGGCATACCTATGTCAAAAAAATACATATCCCTAGCTCTGAGCAGTAAAGTTCCCTAAGCTGTCACTGATTACACTATTCAATGTGTCTTCAGCGTAAGCACAGCTATGCCCGCCCGTACTTGATTTGAGGTTATAATCTAGTCTAACTAAATGTTGTTATTTTGATTGCCTCAACGTAAGTCGATTAATCTCTTGATGTTTTGCAAGTGATTTTCGACGATAAGAGACTGGTCCTCATGCCGTTAGATGATAAAAAACAGCGGTTTTATGAGTTGTGGGAGGGGCAGCAGACTGTATTAAATACAATTATGATTAGTGGGTGGTACCATGTGATCGAAATTGATCTGATTGGGTACAAATATACCTATAATATACATCGTTATAACCAACTGACCTATCATGTTCGTTGTCAGAAACGTTCATTGATATAGTAAAGATCAAGCTCATGAAGGTGTACTTATTCTTGGCTGATGAGTAGTCAACAAGAACGAGACAACATTGTCCTCAGGATTTGCAAGATACGTTACACTTTTATGAGATGCTCAGAGATATAACCTTTCATGCATTATAGAAAAATTTAAACATATATCGCTCTTTTGATGAGACATTGATCATAATCAAATCTTTAATTATCCAATAGAAATTAAACTTATTAAAATACTGCCTACAAAAAAAATTTGTATTTAGATCAAAATTACTTGGCTTTGTTACTAAAATAAGGTCTTTAATTGCGAAAATGGTAAAAGGAAAAAGCGATCTTAGAAATAAATAAAAGTTTTCTTTTTACTTAATTCTTTTAATTGGAATTTTAAAGTTAGAGAAGTGGCGGCCAGAATTCCTAATTTTCTTTTATTTCAAACAAAAGGGCGGCACACACCACATACAAAATTCATTCTAGTAGAAACTTTTATAATTTTGCAAAAAAAAAACAATTCTCGAATACAGATTAATATTAAAGTTCAGCCGAGCAAACTAAAAAACAAATGAATTTTTCCAAAACTTTCCTAAACTCTATTTTTTTGGCAAAGCGCGCAAAGTGAAAAACTCTACAATACAGCAACGCTTCAAAAATCGACTGTCAATAGTGTCAGTGTCAATAAATAGACAAAATGTCACATCAGTGGCTATGGAAACCAAGCTTTGCGCAGATTTGCACGCTGTTGAGGAAAAATTCGGTTCGACAGACCAAAATGAGGTTAGGATAAATTGATAAGTGTTGCTTACACCGCTGATTCGGAGTAGGTTAGCTGAGATTTAAAGGTACTTACTTAAACATAGTTTGAACTGCCACAATAGTGTTACAGTCTGCTAAAGAATCCTCTTCTGCTGAGTTACACAGTTCTTTGTTCACAACCACGACGTTTTCGGCAAGTGTAATACCAGCGCGTAACAGATCATCTAAGCTGCAAAAATTGCAAAAAAAAAAAACAAAAATATTATACAAGAATGATTAATAATATTCGATTGATGATTACCTATCGATTGTACCCTGCATCCAGTAAACTAACGGAAAATAGGCAATGGCGTCCAAAAAAGCGATATCTGGTCTTCTTTCCAAAAGAAGAATGATCGGATTTAGTGACGTTTTCGTACGAAAATGAGCTCTTAGAGGAATAATAAAGTTGTAGATGCCATTCGAAGCATAATCAGCTGCTAAAATAATTGTCTTGTTTTGCCATTGATAATCGCGAGCGTTGCGATAGCTGCAGTGTTCACAGATTTGAGCTAATTGTAAACAACACAGAGGCTTCTTTTCTTTGAGCAAAAAACATAGGGTTGGACTAACTCCGATGTATGGTGAGACTGGTGGGAAACCTTTTACGATGCTGTATAAATAATATCAGTACATGTTGGATGCTGTGATTGGATATGTCAGGTTTGTAAGCGATAAGCAAAGCTCAATTTAAATCGCATTTTTTTAAATCATTTCTTAGCTCAACTGTACAGGCTCTCTCAAACTGAGCCATCCAAAGACTAATAGCGACATCTATTAGACGCTAAACTCACATCAAAGTCAAGAAATCAGGTTTCTTCATAGTAATGCATAAATCATTCTAACCTTACATCAAAGTCAAGAAACCAGGTTTCTACATGGTAATGCATAGGCCTCATAAACGATTTGTTCACAAGAAGATAGACAACTTTGCATTTCATAGATGAAAGACGTCAACGTTGTCCAATCAGCGATATACCTGTCGCCTCAAATTGTGCTTATCAGAATTGATATAGTCGCGATAAAACTCAATTTTAATATAAGGTTAGCGTTCAATAGATGTCGTCATTTTTACCATATTACAGAAGTAAAAAGGTAAAAGTTCCAATAAGAACAAAACATGTTCAAGTCTGCAGATCTAGTTTTACTAGATTAGAGATGCTTTGATCTTATAATTTTGTACAATTTGTTTTAATATTGTATTTGAAACCGAGATTCAAGATCAACAAGACAGAGAATAAGCCCCTTACATTTAAAAAAAAACTCTCACTTGAGTGGGAATCGAACTCACGACTCTTGTTAGAGCAAATTCCAAACGCACTATCGTTATCCACCTGACTTGACAGATGGGTAACTTTATAAATTTTTATTCTGGCAAAATGTTTTCTTATGTAAGACCTAAAACAGCGCTGTTTTGTTTATAATAAGAACAATTTTATGTAGGCATATCCACTTGACACCTAACACTTAAAACAACGTTGTATTAGGTTCTATAGCTCAATAACGCTCTAAATAATATTCACAATGAAATTTTTCACGCATTATTACTAGTTTTATCTCTACCTTATTCAAATAATATATATTTGAGGTACTATAGTCTTCGCAACAGCTAAAGGACATAGGGCGTGGTTTCTATTTGCGTAAACTTTAAGCTTTATTACCGTAGGGTGAAAAAAAAGTTCGTCAGCAGAAGCGTAACATAATGTTACATAACGTAAAATGACTAGCGACACACAAAACCGACTTATGTCATAAACTGTAAGAGCAAAGCACAGCTGATTATAAGCCTCTCTTTCTGTGTTAAAATAGACTGTTTTAATGCACTGCGCACGCCAGTGCAGACCACGCCCCATGTCCCTTAGCCGTTTCGATGACTGTATTAAAACATTTCCTATTATAATCGTGCCTGAAGCAGCCTGTACAGTCAAACATGTCATATTTTATTATTAAAACATTTTATTAATAAAAAAAAATTTAACATCAAAGAGTGATCAAGCATAAATAGATAATAAACAATTATTAGAGTTAATAAAAAAATGTTCATAGCTATTCAAAAACATGCTTCAAATCTAACTTTATCCTGGGATACAGTAGAAATGAGAAACTAATATAGATAAATATTAAAAAAATAACTTACCGGGCACATTCGTCATGCCATGCGGGTCTCTCCGAGTCCCCAGAGTCGTCTGTAAGACTGGACCTAGGGGGTGCAAGGATCGGACAGAGTGATCAAGAGACAGAGCTATAATGTGTGCGAGTCATGACCGTGCTCACAGAAAAACACCAGATAACTATACTGGGTGTTCTTTCTAAATTTTGTAAAATGGAGAAATTACTTGACACACGACCAGATTAAACTAAAAATTGACATTCTGCAACGTAAAAATGTAATCTACTCGAATAACAAGTACAACTCCCAAATTAATTGATATCTGTTTATGACTACGCCAAGTTTTTGATTAAAAACAACCCAAAGCAGCCAGTCGGTATCTGTTTCTTTTAATTTAGAACCAAATTGTAAAATAAAATAAATTAACAAGACTTTTTGGGGTTAACGACTGACTTTAAGTTGGTAACTTTTATTTCTCCCTTGCGATTGATCGCAGGATCTCTTCAGAATCATCAATTTTTCAGTTTATTTAAAAAATCTTTTTAAGTGATTGAGTAGCTAAGCCCTCTGGTTCCTCCTGAGGTCACCTAACAATTACAACTTTCCAAAAAATTTTCTTTGAGATTTCCCCATAGCCCAATCTGTTATCGAAAGCTATCAAATAGTGTATGTATGTAGGCCCCAAAGTGCCTTAAAGCAAAAAACGTATGATTTAAATCGGACAATGACAGGAAAATGGAACATCCAGTATAGGTATATACGTTTAAGAATGTGATAGAGTGAGACATTGAGCTCGCATAGAAAGAATAAAACAGACATAAGACAAAGAGCGAAGAAAGAGATAGAGAGAGTTATAGCGGTCACAATTGCACTAAGCTATATATCTATCAATTTTTCATGATTCTGACTATACATCATGCAATTCTCAAAAAAATCTTACGCTATTTTCTCGCTCGGAGATCTCCATGGAACGTCATCCTCTAATTCGTCTTCACTTTCATCCCCTTCGTCGGCGATGTCTTGGGGAATGTTCATTGTCGAACTGGAAATCATATCGGGAACAGGCAGGATACTAGGACGTCGAGAGTTTCTTCGTTGATTGATTATTTCGGGACTTAAAAGGTTTGGATTCTCTCCTCGTGGAATATCCAGATGATTTCCGGTGAAGGATACGTCGATAGTCGTCGAACCAGGAGAGGATTCTTTTAAGCACTGTCGGGAATCACTTAAGCCCCCAGCGTCCGGGAAAATGGCTGTCAAAAGTGAAAAAACTCAAATTATAACATTTTTTACTAAATATTTGTACGCTTGTGCAACATTTAAAGCAACTATTTCCATAAATTGACAGCAAAAGGTGATTTAATTTGAATGTAGCCACAACTTGGGTTAAATAACACTGATCACAAAGCGTACTGCAATAATGTATTAATGTGAGAAAGGAACAAAATAACTGCCAAGTCAGGGCTCCTTGGCGGCCATAAAACTGGTCCACCTCTGCTAATCCAGTTAGAATTTAGCCAGTTACAAACAAAATGAAGCATAAAGAGTAATAATATAACAGCAGTTATAGGAGATTCCAACGCCAAAGTAGCCAAAGTCCAAGAAGTTTTGACCAGGGAGAAAGGATCAACTGGCAGAGTTCTGTCAAATCGTAGATGTGTTCCTAAAAATCCTCAAAAATACTGTTAAAAACCAAATAGAAAATATTCTCATTAAAAACCGCTGCACCCAGGAGTTGACATTAACTCCGACCACAGCCCAGTTATGGCTAAACTGAATATAAACCCAAAACTTTTTAAGAATTCTGAGATCCATGGCACAGTTAAGAAAGAGGCCAACGTATGAAAAGTGTAACAATACCTAAAAAACATCTAACTGAAAAAAGAACCAAGAGAAAGCCCTCGATAACATCAAAAATTCTAGAACTTATGAAAGAAAGAAGAAAGAGGAAACACAATAAAGATGAATACAAAACATTGCATAAGACAATACAGAAACAAAAAAAGAAGACCTAGCAGCTCAATGTGAGAAAATAGACGTACTAGAAAGGAAATTCACAAAAGAGCAAAGAAAATGGCTGAATGCAACAAAATCGAAGTGATTTTGTTGGAAAAACTAGTATCAATTTTTTCTTGCTTCAAATACCAAATGAACTCAAACTTTTATTGGCTAAAAACTTTAAGAGAGCGACGTCTTCGTTTTCAACTTTATTTTATGTACTTAACAGTCTACAGCTCTAACCTAAAATTATTAGTTTATGCTTAAAACCCAGCTAACAGCAAGCGCAATACACTACTGCTACTAACACAGTAACTTACCTTAATTTTCGAAGAATTATTACACTACGTCAAACGTGCTGAAAATTATTGATGAATTGTTATGGATAAGTTTGCAGCCTCATGATAGGGTTCTCGTAAAGTTTAGAATCAAGACCAATCGAAAAAAAGGTTATAGTTTGATAAATGAGAAACTTGCGTAAATCAGCTTGTGAGTTAACTGTACTTTAACAAGAATCATTTATCTTATAAGTCATAGAAATAATTTTGTATGTGTTTCGAGTTTAAAGAGCCATTTTGGTATGCGGGGGTTTTTTCGTACCTCGCTGGCGCTCGGCACAAAATCCACATCTTAACACCAAAATGGCTCTCTTTACACACTAAATATATACATAACTCTTTTATGGTCCAGGTGCTTATTTACAAAAGTGGAGATCAATCAGAATTTCTTACTGTTGAAAGTTGTTTTTGTTTATTCACTCGTAAGTCTAAATAATTCACAGTATTTAGACCACAAATAAACTTTTTTTTTCCTCTGGAAATAGCAAGTTTGGCTGACTATAATCTAGGTTGGCTACAGCTTGTCAAAAGTGGCGTGGCACTTGAGATGCGCAAAAGCAAGAAAGTGGTGACAGAGCGCTGCAGCTAGTCCAGTCCACTCCAGTACAATCAAAGAGACAATTTTTCGGTAGAATTGCCAAACAATTTTCAAAGAACTTGCACATTTTTGCGGACTGTACCGGTATTTGACACGTCTTGCAATAAAACGCTAACCTCACTTTTCAACCCGGCAAAAATTACTGCGCATCCGAACGCTGAGTGCCGAGCAACTTTTGACAAGCTGTAACTAATTCAAACAACATTTACTGTAAGTTAAAGCTTAATCTAAAATTAACTAACTAAGATTAAATTTGTGTTTGGATTTATTTACAATAAGGTCACCTCAAACAATAAAAATAATTCAATATTTGAAAGGTTTTAAGCGCCAAATTTAATGAAAATTGCCGGAAAAGTAATAAATAAAAAATATTTGCGTACTTGCTGGGCGTATAAAATTAAATTTTTGGCAAAGCCTAAATAAAAGTCAGGTAAAAGCAATAAAATCTTTTCTAATAACAAAATATATAATAAGATCGTAGGTATTCGAGTGAAGATAATACTTTTATTATTTTTCAAGAGGTAATTATTTTGTAATCAAAAGAGCTCCAGAGAAAAGCTTCAAAACATTGAAATCTTTCCTAATTATAATTAAATCTTTAATATCGTTATTTCAGATAGCAACGCATTTATTAAATTTAATGATAAAAGGATACTTCTGCGTAGCATATCTTTTTCAGTATTCGGTTTCAGACATTTTAAAATTAAAAAAAATTTTGGGGCACATACATTTTTATGCCACAAATCTCACGAAAGAAGTTTGTGATGCATAGAAGCGAGACATTAAAAAAATGAGACATAATACATTAAAAAACAATTGAAGATTTAAACAAAAGAAATAAATAAAATAAAAAAGCAAGCAAAAGAATACGAATTTTTAAAGCATTTTAAACATAGAAAAAGGTTTAAGTAAGAAAAGTTGCTTAAAGAAGATATCGGGTGTCGAAAAATCGAGTTTGCGCGAGCAAGCCAAATCTAAGAGAAGAAAAGTGACACAAACAAAACCAGCAAAGATAACAAAATTACAAAAAAAAAAACAGGTGAAAAGCAAATAAAAAATGAAAATGAGTCGAAATTAATAGCTACATTTAGTTGCAAAAAGTAAAAATAAAAAAACACATTGAAAACAATAATATGTTAAAGAATATAGTTAAAAAAATACAAGATAAACAAAAAACAAATATGAGTAAAAAAAGTAAAAATCAATAAAATAATATTCAAATTTAAATTTTTAATTTCTCAATTGCTTTTATAATCAGATGTAAGCATTTAAATTTATATGAGCCCAGATAGAAAACAATACCTTTTAAATAACAGAAAAATTTGCAGAATCGGTAGGACTTCTAAGGTATTCCCTTAGACTCTTGTCAAAGCAACCGGTTGCTTTTGGGCTTATTGGAAGTTCATTGTCAAGACAAAGTCAAAAATAGTGCACTGGTTGTACATCACGATCATAAGACCCATCGTCCCGCATCTCCTGTATGGTAGACAAAAAACAAAAAAACAACGGCACAAGCAAGCTGCAGAAATTGCAGCAGCTTGCGTGTCTGGGCGTTACAGGAGTCATCCGGACTGCTCCTGCTACCGTTTTAAAGATGCTGTTGAGCTTAACAGCCCCTTAACCTACAGGTGCAACGAGAGAGTCTACAGGCATCTCTGAGGCTATCCCAATCACAGAAGTTCAGAACAAGAAACCGAACAAGTCATCTCAAGATACTAGACTTTCTGCGGCTAGGTTTTCTTAAAACAACAAATCAGCAAAACGGTCAGTACTGACCGCCATGCGGCTTGAAGTCAAATTGCACAAGTTGGCGTGAATTCCTCCATCTGGTACACAGATGGGTCAAAACCTAAAAAGGTGCAAGCATAGAGATCTATGTTCCAAAATGTTAGGCGCTCACAGCCCTAGGTAACACACTCTCAATTATAGAAGCTGAAACACTTGCTATAGATCTAACTGCGCAATAATGTCCCAGGAGCAGAATGTCTACATCAAGATCTATATTCTGTCTGACAGCTAAGCGGCTATGAAAGCTGTCAGTGCAAATAGCACTCAATCTTAAATGATCTGGGAGTGCAAACAGTCCCTCAAAAATCTGGCAGTGCGCAACAAGATTGTCCTCATCTAGTTGCCAGAATTGCCAGGTCATAAAGCTTCTTCTGCTCTCTTAGGTAGTGCAAAAGTAAAGCCCGCCGAAGTCAAAAGCCACTTGGTTTTGCAAAAATCTTAGAATTTCTAAGAAAACAATGAGCATGGGGTAGTTCTGTAAGGTGGAAAGCGTCAAGCGACTCCTTCTCAATCAACCAATTAATCAAGGTACTACCTTAGAAGTTTTGATCAAGTGCCCCGATTTTGTTGATCTGTTATATAAATAAAACAACATACACAGTGGAATAGAGAACCTCCTCTTTTTTTGAAGTCATAAGTCATTTTACTAATATATTTCCTTAGATTCAAAGACTTCCAAATTTGATAATGAAATAATCAATCCTTGTAAAAGCAATTTGTCAAATATTTTTACACAAGTTTCTCATCAATAACTTTAAAACTACTAGGTATCTAAGAGTGCACTACATAATAAAAAGCTAAAACATGCGCAACAACACTCACTGACACATGTGGGAACTTGCAGAATTAGTTGAGGAGGACTGGTACCGTCTTTTGGAGCCGTTGTCTTTTCTTCAGAGCCGGCAGTGACAATCACCGGATCAGTTGAGGTGTTATTATTATTTCCTTGCTGATGTTGTGCCACTGTAAACGATGAATTCTCCTCTTTGGTTATACTCATGTAGTAGCATGTGTCGCTCTTTTTCATTATGTGTCTTGGTCCCGGGTTCAACAAAATGGTGTCTTCGTAGAACTCTGGCAGGTCCGCGGGTCGGACGCCAACTAACGCCACGCCATATCTGGAATAGTTTGTTAATGACAATTGCTTAACAACAAAATAAGAAGATGAGTTGCCACAGAGTTGTGTGGCAACTGCTAACTATTATAACTGAGACTTCGTTTGGCCGCCGGACCAAACGAGCGAGATGGGATTAAGTTCCACCCAGGAAGGAGTCTCTTTCTACTAAAAAGGTGTCTTAAGGTGTTTGCAAATCTAGGAAGCACAGCAGATTATATTAGGATCGCAGATGGATTCCTTATTTCATTAGCTATCCGGAACAGTAACTGGAATTGCTGAGAAACATTTATTAGCTTAGATATCGGGAAAAAAGTAGCCAAAAATTATAACTGCTGATTCTGCTTTGACTAGAATCTTGCGTGGCGTCTGTAATCCATAGCCTGCTTGACGTTGCATGTCAAAAATAAAATTATCGTAACTCCTTTTATGTTGCGCAATTGTTTATGTATGTTTTTAGCGAAAGCTATATCCTACAAGTATATAAAAATTTCTTATTAGCTGTTAATAATGACAAGATCTATATAATGTTTATGTATCATAAAAATTTATGTTTTGTTCGGGTAATTACGAGATAGAATAGGAAGAATTATTAGAGGCTTATTAGAGTTAATTATGTTGCTGTTTACGAACAGCGCCATAAATTCTACACTTACAATGGAGGAAGAAAATACCTAGAATAATGAAGGTAGAGAATATCGTTTATTTTCCAGCTTGACGCTAAAACAAACAAAACTCGGCTTCCAGAAGCTCTGATTTATAAAATATTCAAAAGTACAAAAAAGTTATCTAATAATAATCCCTCATTAGATTGAGAAAAAAAGATTTTGTTTCAAAAGCGGTTTACTGACTTCTGACTTCGATACCAGACTTTTGACACCAAGCTCATTCAATTTGTTCGACAAATTTGACAATTAATCTTGTTTAAATATTGTTATTATTGTTTTTCATGCCGCCAGCCATTATTGACCGTTTTGCAGGATTCAAAATCAGCCGGAAACAGCAATTTTCCGGCTTAGTACTTACAAAAATACCGTTTGTCAAAAGTTTATTAGAAGTGAGGTGGCAGCATTGATTATTAATATTACGAGAGTATGGTTTCGCACCCTCCGGGTGCTTACCTACTCTCTTAAGTAGAGGATTGCCTACGGCAACGTGTATAAACCTAGAGGGGTTGCCTTCGGCAACCGTAAAATAGACGCACTTTTTTTTTTATTAGATTATTGTTTATTTATTTTTTTATTGTAATATATTTTTATTTTTTTTTTTTTGTACTTATTCTACTTTCTCATATCAACGTTTGCCTTTGACAACATTTATATAAACCTAGCCCATTATTATTTATCTTGAAATTTATTATTATTTATTTAAAAAATTTTAATTAGATTTTATTAATTATACTTACTTCTTTTTCTTTTATCTTTCTCATCTTTTTTTTATAATAAAGCAAGCATATTAGCATTTACCAATTTTTTTTTATTTATTTTTTTTTGTACTTGTTCTACTCACTCGTATTGAATGTTCCCTGCGGCAACATATATAAATCTATTATTATTTATTTTTAAAAATACTTTTACTATTCATTATTATTATAATTTTTTTATTTTTTTCTCATTTTATATTTTTCTGTTATAAAAATTCTTGTTATAACATTTGAGATCAGATTTTGACATAACGTTTTCATATTAATATTACTTTAATATTTAAAAATAATATTACTATTATTTATATATATTTTTTTTATTCCTTCTTGTTCTTACTATACTCTCTTATATGTAAAAGGTTGCCTTCGGCAACAATAAAACAACAATTTTTTTTTATAAAAAAATTTTGCATTACATTTTTTTATTTAATATACTTGATTTTTTCTTCTTTTTTTTTCAAATTTTTTTCTTTCTTTTATTTTTATTTTTTTTCTTCGTTTTAATTTTTTTTATTTTTATATTAATTTTATTACTTTAATAATAATTGTTTTTAAAATTAGAATAAAAACTATAATATATTATAATAATTTATATGAATTTTTTCTTATTCTCTTCTAAAAAAAGTCTTTTATGATTTTTTTTCAAAATTAAAATTGTTATTTTATATATTTATTTTTGTTTCTATTATTATATTTTTTTATTTATTCTTCCTTTTACTTACCTCACTTTCTTATATAGATAAGGTTGTCTTAGGCAACCATAAAACAACCATATTTTATTTTTATTAAAAAGGTTCGTATTACATTTTATTAATTATATACTATATTCTTTTTTTTTTCTATTTGTTTTCTTTTTCTATTTTTCTCCTATTTTCTATTTAATTTTTTCAAAATATGTAATCATTCAATTACAATCATACATAATCTAAAGAAAAAATCAATAAAAATTATTTATATTTTAATTATATATCATATATCAAATTCAAAAAAATAACTACTCTATAGAAATTTGTACATTGAAATTAAACTCTTTCTTTTTATTCTTTTTCTTTTTTATCTCTTCAACTTTTTTTTTCGAACTCTTTTTTTTATTTCTCTTCACTTTCTTCTTTTTGATTCTATTTGTTCCTATTTTTATAATGTATTTACTTAATTTTAATTTTTTTTTTTATTTTTTTTATTTTCTTATCATTTCTCTCTTACATTTTCTTTTTTTGTGTATTTTAATTTTTTTTTATACTATTCTTTTTTTAATATTGTATTATTCATCTATAAACTCCTGATATTTTCACATTTTTTTTTTCGTATTTATAATATGGTTTCCCAATCTAAGCATTTTCTTTTCTATAAATTTTTTTTTCAATTTTTTTTATTCTTTACTTAATTTTATCAATTTTTATTTTTCTACAAATACCATAATTTTGTTTTTCTATACTACTTAAATTATCTTTTCTTTTTTATTATCATCAAATTTATAATTTCTTTTAGTTTTTCTTGATGCTTTTTTCACTTAAATCATCGCATATCTTTTAAAATTAACATTTTTTTATTTTTAATTTTTTGCAAATTTTTTTTTCGCATATTTGATTGTCGGAAATTAAATAACAAAAATTTCAAATTTTTCTTGTTTAATTATTAATTAGAAACATTTGTTTAAAATTAATACAATCAAAAAAAAAAATTTTTTTTTAATAAATAATTAATTTGGCAACACTTAAAAAAAAATTTTTAATTGCCTAGTTGCAACAATGTAACCGAAAACGTTTGTTTCTTGACAAATATTTGACGTAACTTTCATAAAAAAAAAATTAGGTTATATCGTAGCGAACACATTGACATATTAATTTCAATATATATTTGTTGAAATTTTCTTATAAATAACGTTTTCACAACTATTTTTATGGAAAAATTTATAAATAATTATTTTGTTTGTGTTACTAAAAAACGAATAAATATATATGTCAATTTAAAAAAAAAAAATTGTAATTATTGGTTGCTATAAACAAATTTGTTTATAGCAACAAAAAAAAAATTTGGGGCTCAATTTTGGAAGACCTATTAACCAAAAGCTTTTCTTTCAGCCATAATAACCTTCTCGACTTTTTAATCTTTACTTTTTCTATTATATTAGCTTCAACCCTTTGACATTTCGGGGGGCATGCTCTATCAATATAAGATTTTAGTATTCAATAAAAAAAAGTCAAAAAACCTACCCAGAGTTTTTCCTTCTATTATTTCTTCTATCTTTTCCAATATAAAAAAGCATTTCAATTAATTTGGGGCTCAATTTTAGAAGAACTATTAACCCAAAATCTTTTCTTTCAACCATAACAAATTTATAATAACCTAAAACTGTCATTTTGACAATTTTTTTTGTGAGTTTTTATATTTTGACCGAAACCAAAAAAAAGACTTCTTTCGCCTTTTCGATCTTTGCTTCTAACTTTTTGGTGAGTGCCAATTGTTTATTTAACCAATATTTTAATTATATTGAGCTGTATTTACGTAGATTTTCCATTACATTCGCTTCACTTATTTGACAGTTTGGGGCACTATTTTTTCTATAAAAATGTCTTGAAATCTTTTAAAAAACAAACAAACCTTTATGAATCGTTCCAAAAAAGCCTTTAAACGTTGTTTTCATTTGAAAATTCATTGTAATTTCTATTATATTTGCTTCATTTATTTGACAGATTGGGGCACTAATTTTTCTCTAAAAATGTCATAAAATCTATTAAAAAGTAAACCAAACCTATGCAATTTTTTATCGGTCGCTTCAAAATAGTTTTTAAATAATGTTTTTTTCATTTAAATATTCATTGAATTGTTCTTCCATTAAATTCCTATTCCATTCTATTGACAGTTTGGGGGGCTACAATTTATAAAATCTTCTTTCTTGATGAAATTACATTAAATCTCTTAATAGGAAATCTTCATAAATAAAGCCCCCATGTTTATTTAATAGATATTTTATAGATTTAAGCTGTATTTTGGTAGATTTTCGTAAAATTACGATACGACTGACAGGTTAGACACTGACAAATGACATTTGTTGAAAAAATCCTTAGTGATATAGAATCTACCCATAGTACGTTCAGACGTTATTATCGCGATTTTGACACATTCCATCCTTTTCTCAAAGTCTGCTTTCGATCCCTCCTACGTTCAAAGGGGTTATCAAATTTGAAAAAAATTTTTAGAAATTATTAAAAAAACATTGTAATTTTTAGGATAGCTACTTTTTCATACAAAAACTCATTTAAAAGAAAAAAAATTTTTAAAAAATTTTAAAAAATTTTAAAAAAATTGGTTAGACAGAGCTGCGGCTAACGCGTTTTATTATATATTAATAATAAATGTCAATTATTAATTCTTAGGTTAGGTGTGGCGGTTCACTCGCAATGCCACTCGCACTTGCAAAATATCATTTTCTGAACTAATGATTCAAATAACTATTATAGCGTTTCTGTACTCGGATAGAAATGGCTTTAAGCTGCATACAGCAAATCATTAAAATTACCTACTTTCTGTGAGAATGAAAGCTGGCGTACGTAAAACTTTTTCCCTCGTACTCGCCAAAGAAGCGGCTGTCTCCCAGAACAATGTGATAAATTTCGTTGCCGGAACAGCGGCCATAAAGTCGATGCCATTCTTCCTGGGATTGCTGTCCTTCTCTGGAACAGAAAGGTTTAAAAGTGATTTAAGTACCGTCACGTCGGATTATTTATTGATTCAATATGAGTCAGATTAGGTTTATGGTTTACGTGGAGAGGTATACACCTGCAAATAAGTAAAAGCCATCGATAAATTAAGCAAAGTCTTCAAATACAACCGCCAATTTGTATTACGCTTACAGCTCTACATTAATCAACGATTTTGCCATGCTTAAATTTATTTAAGTGCTTATTATTAACATCTGAAAGAAAATTCACTAAAAATTTCTCAAATAAATTAAACGACACTTATAAGTCGCTGATAACAGAAATAGAAACAATAAAAAGTTGGATAACACATTAGCGCTTTTCACCTAAAATTGCGCAGATTTTGTTGACATTCTTAACAAAACTAAGACAAAAAATGCAAGACTAGAAAATGTTTTGTAGAATTAGACATTGAGATGGATGTTATGATTAAGCAAAAAGACTCCAGGGTTGATATGATAAGAAAAAGAGGAAAAAACATATAAATGAAAACAAAAACAAAGTAAAAAGCAGCAAAGTTTTGGCAAGAAAAAAAGATGCAAGACAATGAGTGCATAAAAAAATGAAGAATCGAGATAGAGACATAATCTTATAGAGATAATAACACCAGCTGCCCTCTAAGGAAGCGTAGGTACTATCTCTAAGGCCGTACCGTGGTGGAACGCCAAACTACGTAAGCTCAGGATCAAAGCTAGAAAAGCGCTTAATTAAAATTTTAAGAAGATTACATAGAAGCTTTAACACAATACAACAAGAAATTCAACAGGTCAAAGAAAGGATCGACGAGCTCGCTTCTGCTGTGCGTCTTCAAAAAGTGCTGTCCAAAGATCACTCAAACACTATAATAGAGCTTATTAAGAAACCCAATGGTAAACGTCCAAAAAAGTCCACAGGTGTTGATGTCAACCCACTTTAAATGACAATATTGGCCTGGCGAGCTCCGCTCCTTGGACACCTGGACACCATTACTCAAACAGAGACCACAGACGTCTGGCAAGAAAAACCTTTTCCCTTGAGAAAGTAAAATAGGCTAGCCTAACACGCGATTAAATATTTCCAGCTTTATTGCAAAAGGGGAGGGACGCTATTGTCCCCTGTCTGACTAACATCTTTAAGACAAGTTTTGCACCGGGAAATGTAGCCCAGTTCTGGAGAAAAGTAAAAGTGGTCTTCATACCAAAGACTTCCAGACAAGGCCTAATCATATCGCCCAATCAATCTATCCTTCTTTCTTCTTAAAGCAATGGAAAAAATTGTGGATAACCACACGAAAAACGTGCTCTACAGCCGAGCACAGTTTCATTCCAAACCATTTGAATACCAACCTGACAAACGCGAGTTAAATTTTGAAAGTCGAAATTGGTGTTTTTAAAAACTATTTATTTAACACAACTAACTTTTACATAATACTTATGATACTGCTTAACAATAATGAAAAATAATGATGCTAATAACAATAATAATTAATTAATGAATGCTCCTGCTTTTCGTCAGAGAATATATATCCTAAAAGTGCTGATGCACAATATACAATATACAATATATATTTATATTATTTAATACATAATAATCCTTTATACGGTGGGATCATAACACCTCCCACCAAAGAGGGAAACACACAGTGTTTTCAAATAATAATATCAGATAATTCTAACTTATTGTCCCTTTCTTCTTTCTTCTTCATTTTCTTAAAATATTTCGTTATTATAAAGATTAACACAATAATAATAAAAACATATAAAACAAGTGTATAATAACTTGGTGTTGCTTCTATCGATGGTTCTTCGATTGAATCTATATTTTTCTTTTCTTCATTTAAAGCATTTTGAATAGAATGAAGTTCACTTAAGTTTATTTGGTTCAATTTTAATTTTTTAATTTTTACTGATTTACTATCACTTTCACTTACACTTATTTTGTTTATTTTAATTTGAGGAAGTTCAATTAACTTAAATTTTGATTTAACATTGCGATAATTTTTAAGTTTAAAAGAGTCTATTTGCACTTCACACTCACTATTCATTTCTAATATGTAGGTACCATGAAGAGGAATGTTGTCGTTGGAGTTGTCACAATGTTGAACAGCTACGGTTTTATTTGGTGCAACAATCATCCATTTATTTTCTTCCAAGTTTTCGATTTTTAAATTTCTTCCTTCAATTTCGACAATTTGGCAGTTTCTAGGATTATTGTTGTATTCTAACATCTCGATTTCACATGGATTATTTTCTTTAAACATTTCAATACTTGTTTCATGACACAAAAATTCTTCAAATGTGATTTTCTTGCATTGATAGTTAAAAAATGTGTATTTGTGCTCATTAAGAATGAGGTATTTGGATTTTGGAATTATCATTTGCATTGTTTGTTGTTTAATCATTGGTAAAGGATAAAGATGATAATAGTTATAATTATTGATTTCAACAATCGGGATTTTTATAATAAATATTATTTTATTATCTTTACTATAACTTTGAATTTCAACAATTTTTTCAAATAATAAAATATTTTCAATAGTAGGTTTATATGGTAATTTACCATTGTTTGATAAATGGCTTTTAATTGATTTTATTTCATTTAGTAATTCTAAAGAATCGACTATAGAATTGTGAAAAGTGTTAAGTTTTGAAAAAGATACTGCTACTTCAATTTTTTCTAAAAGATCTGCAATTACTTGGTAAGCAGTCAATATTTGTGTTATTACGAGTTGAATGATTATTACTTCATGAACTTTAATTTTTTGAAATTCGACAGTTTTTACAATGCGTTCAGCTTGTTTAATTCTAGATTGTAAAATTAATTGATTATGTGCCAAAGTATTAGTAGTATTTTCAAAGTTTTCAATTGACTTGTTTAATAATGTAATTTGTTCTGTTACTAGTGTTTTAAGCTTTATTTGATTGCTTGAAAGAGTATTGATTGCTTTATCATATTTTTCAGCATCTGATTGATCTAAATTTCCTGTTAAAGCTTTAATAATGGATCCTAGTCCGTTTATTAATCCTCTTTTAACTCTTCTATTATTATTATTTTCAATGTTTAAAATTGGGTTTAATTGTTTAAGTTGTATCAAAATTTTATTTTCAAAAATTTCTATTAGATGATAAGAGTTATGAAATTCTCTTTGATAAGACTTTATTTTTTTAAATGCAATTATTAATTCACTTGATCGTTGTTTTAATACTTTAAATTCTTCAATTATATTTGTTATATCAAAAATTTGAATAAATGACCAATAATTATTAGTATCCTGAGCATTTCCAAGTTTGAACGGTAATAATCCAGGGTTGTCTTGTATGTGATGAAAATTTGGAGTTTCGGATGATGTATGTGTTATACATATAATTAACTTACGACAAAGGAGGAGTTTTTAATTCTTTGATATGAATTATTTCCGTTTTGTAATTTGATTTGTCTTGAATTTTAACTTTATTATTTTCTAAAAACTTTAACAGATAATAAGATCCTTTAAATTTATTTTCTTTTTTACTTCGTTTTTCATTTATTTTATATACAGTTTGTCCTACTTTAAAATGAAATTGTTCTGATCCTTGAATATTTCGTTTATCTATAACTTTTTCTTTTTTATTTTTCAGATTCTGTGAAACATTTTTATATAAACTAGCTAATTTATTATTATGACTTTCTACGTAATCCGAATAAAATGATGTTTGAATTAATATTGAAGGGTCTCTGGTATTTGTATGACCTAGGGTTAATTCTAAAGGTGTGAAATTTGTTGACGAATGAATTGAATTATTATAAGCAATGAAAGCATATTTCATTAATCTTAAAGTGAAATCATTTTTATGAATTTGTTTCAATGTTCTCAAGTGTTCTATTATTGTTGAATGAAATCTTTCTACTATAGAGTTTGATTCATGATGTAAGGGAGTAGTAAAATGAACATTTATTTTGTGACTTTTTAAAAGTTCTTTGACTGTTTCGTTTTTAAATTCTGTTCCGTTATCTAATGTGATTGATTCTGGTATTCCATAATAACAAAAATATTCAATAAATGAATCACATATCTCAATAGCTGTTTTTGATTTTATTGGTATGGCTTGACCTAATTTTGAAAATGCGTCAACTATAGTTAAAAAGCTTTGATTATTAAAAGTGAAAACGTCTGCATGAATTCTTTGAAAAGGTTTACTCACAGTTTCAGTTAATACTAAAGGAACATAAGGTTTTTTCCTTGTATATTTTGAAACTTGACAAACTTCACAATCGTTAATATAACTTGTCACGTCAGTTTTCATAGAAGGCCAGTAATAATTTCGTCTTAAATGATCTAAAGTTTCTTTTATTCCACGATGGTTGCATTTTCCTTCATGTTGATATTTTATTAACAAGTTTCTTTCTTCAGGTTCTCTGACTGAATTTACTAATTTAGTACATTTAATTAATTTTAAATTATTAGGATAAAAACATCTTTTGTAAATATTATTAAATTCTTTATACAATTGGTCATTATGAAAATATAAATAATATGTTTTTTGTTCTTTAGTATAAGTTTTCAATAAATCAAATATGAAATCTTCATTGTTTGTGATAGGTAATTTGACTAATAAAATTTTGTGGTTCTCAAAGTCATTATTAGTTACTTCCATTTTGTTATACGGATTTGGAGATATTAACATTTGATGTTTTTTATTATTTATTATTTCGTCTAATATTTCAATTGGATCATTAACTTCTCTCGAGTTATCAACTGAGTGTACTGTGGTAATTAAATTTGGATCATTTTCGTCTTCATTATCAATTCTTGATTCTTCGTTGGTATTATGCGGAGGTTGAAGTTGTATATCTTGTAGTATTCTAATTTTTGGTTCTTGTCTACTCGTAGTAGGTTTTTGAAAATCTGGTTTATTTATATTGTGTTCAAAAGGATTTTCTGCTAAGTCTTTTAAATAAGCTAAAATATCTTCATTAACTTCACCGGGGTTATTAATTGTACTTTCATTTTCTAAAATATTCAATTGTAATCGGGAAAGACAATCAGCATTTAAATTTTGTTTTCCTTTCTTATATTCTATCACATAATCATATTCTTCTAATTTTAGACGCCATCTAACTAATTTAGAGTTGGGTTCTTTCAAATTGAACAACCATACTAAAGGTCTATGATCAGTATAAATCTTAAATTTCCTTCCAAATAAATAAGGTCTAAAGTGTTTGCAAGACCAAACAATACTTAAAAGTTCTTTTTCTATTGTTGAATATTTTGATTCTGTTTCATTTAATGTTCTAGATGCATAAGCTATCGGTCTATCATTTGGTACATTTCCTTGAGATAATACTGCACCAAGGGCGTAGTTACTAGCATCAGTTGTTAGATTAAAAGTTTTAGTAAAATCTGGATATTGTAAAATTGGAGAATTGATTAAAAGTAATTTACAAGTTTCAAAAGCATCGATAAATTCTGAGGAATGAATTATTTTTGCATTTTTCTTCAAACAACTAGTCATTGGTTTTGTAATTTTTGCAAAATCTTTAATAAATTTTCTATAATAACCTAAAAGTCCAAGAAATGATTTAATCTCAGTTGCATTTTTAGGAATAGGAAAGTTTTTTATAACAGATATTTTATCTGGATTAGGTTTTACTCCTTCAGGTGTTATAATGTGTCCTAAATATTGAACTTCTTTTTTTAAAAATTGTGATTTGTCTAATTGTACTTTAAAATTTGCTTCTCTAAGTCTTTTAAATATTTTCTTTAATCTATCTATGTGTTCTTCTAATGAAGTACTGTAAATAATTATATCATCTAGATATACTAAGCATATTTCATTTTGTAAACCTCTTAAAATATTATCCATTACTCGTTGAAAAGTACTAGGCGAATTTTTTAATCCGAATGGCATACGTTTAAATTCATAATGTCCATTCTCAGTGGTAAAAGCAGTTTTAGGTATATCTGCAGGATCCATTTCTATCTGATGAAAACCATTTGCTAAATCTAAAGTAGTGAAATATTGACTTCTTCCTAATTTATCTAATATGTCCGTAATATTTGGCAACGGATATTTATCATCGACTGTATGTTCATTTAATTTTCGATAATCTACTACTATTCTCCATTTTTGTTTATTTGATGCATCGCTTTTTTTTGGAACTATCCATATTGGACTAGACCAGGGAGAAATTGAATCTTGTATAATGCCTTGTTCTAACATTTTGTTAATTTGATTTGAGACTTCTTGTTTATGAATTTGAGGATAACGATATGATTTAGTAAATATTGGACTTTCATTTTTTAGATTTATTTTATGTTGTATCTTGTTTGTAAACGTTAAAGGAATTTGTTCAGAGTGAAAAATATCTCGAAAATCAAAACATAACTTTCTTATTTTATCTTTTTCTTCTTTATTACAATGATTAAGTCTTAAATTCTTTAAATTATTTTTTAAAACATTATCATAATTATTTATTTCGTAAATCTCATCATCTTCATCATATTCTAGTGTATTCATTGTATTGTATTTATTTCGTAATTATCGAAAGGTTCTATTTCTAAAGGTGTTGTTATTTTAATTGTAATTGGATTTGTATAAGGATTAGTTAAAACTGTATAAGCAAAATAATTTTTAACATTAACAAGGGCTCTAGGTATTTCTATTGAACAAATTTTTTTATAATTTAATATAGCTGTTGCGTTTTTCATGGTAACTGGTACCTTTTTTACAATTTGAGTTCTCGGAGGAACAATGATTTCAAATTCTTTAAATTGTTTAATATTTTCTTCATTATGTATTTTATTTTCATTTTTATTATCGTATAGTATAGGGATTTGTGCATTTTCGGTAAATAATTGTTTCAATTTAAAATCAATTTTAGCATTAAGTTTTTCAAGTAAATCTGCACCAATTAATCCTTCAAAGTTTGGTGAAAAATCAAAGATAAAATATTTATGATGTCCTTTCATATTAAAAATTCTAAAATTTGGTATTTCTATTACTTCGTTGTGTTTAGTACAGCAATGAGCTGTTTTAATTTCAAACAATTCTTCTTTAATAAAAGGTTTAAAATATTTACAAGCAATATTTGAATTTATTAAACTTTTAGATGAACCGGTATCAATTAGAAATTTTGCATTTATTTCGGGAATATGTATAAAAGGTAAATTAGAATTAAAATTATTATTTATATGTATTACGTCATATGATTTGAATGAGGCTTTATGTGAAAATTTTCCTGGTAATTGCCAGATGTACAAGGTTGATCATCATAAGGTTTCATTGTTTCACTATAAATATCAATTGTTGAATAATTGTTTTCACGAGCTTCTTTTGCAAGTGTCTTATCAGTAGGGAAATTATTCCGCACATTTTTCTTATTGAATTGTCTATTGTTATAATCGCGAACAAAGGGTTTTTCATTCAATTTTACATCTTGATGAAAATTAAAGTTTTTCTTAATTTTTGAATGTTCTGATTCATCTATTTCCATTGGAATTTCTTTAGTTCTATTAGAATTTATAGGCACAAATTTATTATGACTATGATTAAAAGGATTATAATGGATTTGAAGTATTAAAGTTATTTGATCGATTGAAATTATTAAAACTTGGTCGATTAAAGCTTGAAAAATTACTTTGACGTACATGGGAACTTGGGTTTTGTCTTTGATAATTATTATATAGGTTGTTAAATGTGTTGTTAGGATATTGATTAAAATTATTAAATGAATTATTTCGATTAAAATTATTGTTAAAAGGGTTTTGAAATCTTGATTGGGTATTATAATGATTATTATATGAATTTTTTGGATATTGATAATTAGGTTTTTTGCTGTGATGATTATTTTGAAAAACATGATTTACTCTCGGTTGAGGTTTATATTGTACATTTAAATTATTATTATAACCTTGATTGAAATAGATAAAATTTTCTTCTTCAGTAACAAAAGATAAAGCTTGTTCTAGACTATTTGGATTTTTCAACCTTATTGGTAATTGCATATTGTACGATAACCCGTTTATAAAAGTTTTTAAGGCAAAGTCATTATAATGATTAATTTTAATTTGTTTTTCAATTTCATTTAAAATTGTACTGTTTAATTTGGAAAATAATAAACTGCGAGAATCTTGAATTCTCATGCCAAACTCTAGTGAGCTTTCATTTTTCTTTCGTCTAATTGAAATTAAATCTTGTATAAGACAATCTATCGATCTTTCATCACTAAAAGTGAGAATTAACGCTTCTTTTATTGAATTCCAATTATTTAATTCTGATCTTGAACCAATCAAATCAGCTGCTCTATTTTTTAATTTTGAAAAAACGGTATCAAGTATACATGTATTAATAGGATCATTAGGTCGCTGTGCGTTTTGAAAACTGCAAATTAAATTTTCACATGCTTGTATAAATCTATTTAATTGTGTTGGTGACCCATAATAATCTGGAATATTATCTGCCTGATAACGAAGTAATGCGATATTTACTGTTTCTTGATTAGTAGCCATATCTTTATCTTCTAAGTTTATGTTTAAAAATTCTCTAATTAAATCGTCTACACTCATAAAATATTATTAGCTCTTATTTAAATTATGCACTTAGTGAGAATTTACTTTAAAAAAAAATTTTTCTTATTTAGTTTGAATTAAATTTTATAAAATCTTATTTTAAAAGTTATAAATTATTATCATCGGGATTGGTATAACAAAGGAGAGCACTTACACAAGGCTGATGAAGCTGCTGATTCCTTGCATTCTTCTTATCACCAATTTCTTGACTCTAATTCGATGAATCTTCGCGAATTTGGGGAAGACCTCGAAAAATGTAGATTCTTTCTTCTTCAAACTGTTGAAACAGACCACCGTTTTACGCAAATTTGGGGTAAAACGTTGTTGAAAGATATCCTACCGACTGCGCCAGTTAAATTTTGAAAGTCGAAATTGGTGTTTTTAAAAACTATTTATTTAACACAACTAACTTTTACATAATACTTATGATACTGCTTAACAATAATGAATAATAATGATGCTAATAACAATAATAATTAATTAATGAATGCTCCTGCTTTTCGTCAGAGAATATATATCCTAAAAGTGCTGATGCACAATATACAATATATATTTATATTATTTAATACATAATAATCCTTTATACGGTGGGATCATAACACGCGCTTTATTAGATTGTTTAAAAAGTAGAGAAAACTATCGAGGCAAAAAGAGTAATGACTGGCATATTTGATAACACCTTTTGTAAGTTTATAAAGCTAACCACGGTTAAAGGTAAGGTGTTCTGCTGTGGTCAATAGTGATACTCTGTAAGTTAACGCAAAAAGATCACTGCGTACTAAGATTAGCGGATGGTCTTGAAATTCTAGTCAGAGGCAAGCATGCAGGTGTCATTGTCAAGCAACCGGTTACTTTTGGGCATGTTGGAAGCTCTTTGATAAGAGATGGGGCTTAAACCAAATATTGTACATCATGGTAATAAGACCCATCGCCACGTGCGCATCGCTTGAATGGTAGACGAAAACCAGAGAAACAACGACACAAAGCAAGCTGCAGAAATTGCAGCGACTTACGTGCTGCAATTCTCTAACGGTGTTGTTAGACTTAACCCCTTTTCACCCGCAGGTACAAAGACATAGTCTACAGGCGTTTCTAAGGCTAATCCAATCAAAGAAATTGAAATCAGGAGACCGAACAAGTCATCTCAAGATCCTGGACTTTCTACAGCCAGAATTTTTTAAACAACTAATGGATGTCAGGCTAGTAATGCATGACTTTACTGACCGTCATGCGGCCTGAATGAAATTGCACAAGTTGGCGTAAAGTTCTCCTTCTGGTACAAATGGAGGAGGAAAAAGAGATCTATAGATCAAAACATCGATCAACAATAACCCGAGGTAGCACACCCTCCAATATGCAAGCTATAGATCTGCCCAATAATGTCTGCAAAAGCGTATTAAAGGCAAAAAGATCTATAGTCTGTCTGACAGCCAAGCGGCTATGAAAACTGTCAGTGCAAATAACAATAAATTTTAAATGGTTTGGAAACAGTCCTTCAAGACCCTGGCAGTGAGTCATAAGTCAGGACCGCCAGGGTAGCAAAAGCAGTTTCTAAAGCTCCGTCAATCGTCCTGTCAAAAAACAAGAGAAAGTTTTGAAAAAAATAGCTCAATCACACATTTGTCATCAATGGGGTTAATCAATTGAAAATAACTATGTAATCATATATGTGTCACATTCTAAAGAGCTAAATGACAATATTAGACCATCTTGTGAGATAGATCTCTCGAATAAACTGAAATATGTTTTCGATTCAGAATAAATTTTAATAAGCCAAACTTACTGGCCTCTGGAAGTGTGGAGTAGGAGCGTCACCAGAGTGGAGGCTCCAGGACAGGTACAATTGTTAGCGAGGAGTGCGTACTTGAATTCATCTTCACAAACAACAAACTCGGCGAATTTCACGTGAAGTTTATTTTCTGGCCGGAAAATTTGTACATACTGTGCGACGCTTGGGGCAAAATCTTTAACGGCCCACGACCTCAATATGGTATGTTCGTCCTGAAAATAGAAAAATTGTTCAATTAGTTAAAAGCTCGCTTCCCTTTCAGCGCTGAAACTGCTCAAATAGTGCGTGCTGTTATGAACGGTCATGCAGACGACTAAACTAAAATTAGTGACAAATTTTCGATTCGAATAGAAAAAATTGGGATATTCCAGACTGATATAGTTCACAGCTCAACCAGCGCAAATACAGACAGAACCCAAACAAGCAATAAGTAGAACAAACCACTACAACGTGATGTGATTTGCTTATTTCTGGAAGTGTAGTGCTTTACTTTTATCACCCTCAACCCTACAGCATTGCAGAATTTTCCGCTTCTTTCAATTTAGTAGTCTAAGCAAAAGCGTATTTTATGTAACATTTCTACGCCAGTCAAATGTTTACCTGCTATACATTTTAATAACTTATCGTAAAAAATAGAAACTTTAAGCTATTTTTTAGAAAATTTGAGCTTATTTACGTTTATCTTAAGTAGTAGTAAGTCCTAATACATGGCAGTGGTGTCTTTATTCCCATACACGTATATAGATTTCTTACGCACGCCCGAGATTTATTTCCCATCACAGCGAAAGGTTGGAATACCACTTCACTGAAATATTTGAACCCCTTATATTGCTTTTTACCCCATAATCGTTTATTTTGAATAAAAGAGATTTCTGTTTCAAAGCTGAAAAATGTTTGACCAAAGTAAACAGCAGTGTAAGCACCTGATGTTCAGAAATACTGTACATGTATATTTAACGTTATACAGAGTGTTTCTAGACAAAGAAGAGGAGTATTGTTGATGCAAGACATATATGGCTGGTGTATTTTCTGGCTTTACAACAACCCAACTCGTTTTTCTTATATCGACCACGTTTATCACCATACAGCAGCTTGTCTCGTCCACTGCTGGACATAAGCCTTTCTTAACCTAAACCATTTTGCTCAGTCTTGAGCATCTTAAGACCAGTTTGAAGATATCCTTTTTAAATCGTCATCTTTTGTTTCTGTATGCTTCGTCTCTGAGACGCCATTCTCATCGTCCATCTATTATCTGACATTCTATTGACGTGGCCAGCCTAATTCCATTCTAAGTGATCTCTCCATGGCTTGTTGAGTTGTTCCTACTTTATTAATAGTTTTTTGTTTTAATGCAAGTGTTTCTGAGCCATATGTCAATACCGGAAGGAAACACCGATCGTTTAAGACAATTTGGTTTAAATACTGTCTCAGCCTGCCAAAAACGGCTTAAGTCAGTTCTATTCTTCTGTTTAGTTTGCAGGTCTGGTTGTCTCTTCTGATTTGGAATCTCATGTCCCAGAGGTTCCGAAATGAATTTCTTCTTTTTTTAGCATTAGCTTACAGTTGGAAACTTAGTTTGTCATAAATTGGGTCTTAGCAATGTTGGTTTTTGAGCCTACTTTTTGGGAGGCGGCAGATAGGTCTACGGCCATTTTGTTTGCTTGTCAAGTCGGTATGTAGCAATGGTCTATACGACAAATCCATGGTGCTTTATAGAGTCGAATGCTTTTCCATAATAGACGAAGATTAGTACTATGAGCTTGTTGTATTATATGCTTTTTTTTGTATTGGTGGCTTTATCACCTGGAGATGGTCACTTGGTCCATATCTGGCTCAGAAACCATCTAGTTTTCTGGGCTGATACAGATCAAATTTATTAGGTACTGATTTTGGTGAACGATGGGTCTATAGTATATATATATAATAAGCTTTATTGTTGCCTATACCTGCTTACATACTCTATCTACAATTTATTTCATTTTCTATTCTACCCTTCCTGTTCTTCCTTTGTCCTTCATTTTCCTTCTCTCCCATACTTCTTTCATCCACTTTATCTCCGCTCCATTTTCTTTCAGTATTTCTCTTCTTTCTGCTCTTTCTCTCTCCCTCATATCACTGCATTCATTCCACATGTGCTCTATTGTCTCTCTTTCCTCATAACAGATTCTGCACAGTCTCTCTTCCTTTTCCATCCAATACCTATTCTCTCTCTCCTCATTTCCGCACCTGAACCTCGCTATTATTTTCCTCTCTTTCGCACTTTCTCTTCCCAGGTACACCGGGATCTCCTCTGTCATACATTTCTCATAATTCCTGTTGTACCTGGACTCTTTGATTTTTTCCCTTCTTTCTTGCTTATCTACATCCCTGTCTCTTTCGCTCGTTTCTGCGTTCATCCACTTGCCTTCTGTTCTTAATCTTTCCACTTCTTTACTTGCATACCCATTTCTTCTGTAATATTTTTCTCTTTCGTTTATCTCCAAATTTTTTTTCTTTTCTCTCCAACATTCGTTCAATATTCTACATTCTTGCCTTCCATTCATCCTATCCTCAAACTTAGTCGCTCTTTTCCCCGCTTTCACTCTCAGCTTGTTTCTCTTACATTCTTCTCTTACTATATACCCAGGGGTTTCTCTGTCCACCCCAAGGACCCACCTCAAATACTTCACTTGTACTCTCTCTATTTCCTCTTGTTCTTTCCACCCCCAAATTTCTGCCCCATACATCAATACGCTCTCCACCAAGCTCTCAAACATCATTATTCTCCTTTTAAAATCCCCTCCCCACTTCCTCTCTCCTATTCCCCATACACATCCCACTATCTTGTTTGCTTTCCTTGCCAACTCTCTGACATGCGCTTTGTTCGTAGCTCTTTCATTAAACGTATACCCTAAATACTTGAACTCTTTTACTCTCTCTATTTTCTCTCCCTCCCATTCCCAATCATTCTTTTCTTCTTTCCTCTTTTTTTTGTTGAACACCAGCATCTTTGTTTTATTTACATTCACTTCTAGCTTTTTTTTCCTCACATACTTTTTTAGGTTTGTCATCATTTCTCCCATCTCCCTTTCGCTTTTTGCTATTAATACCACATCATCTGCAAACGCTAGACTCCACACTTTTCTCTTCCAATCACACATCCCCCAGCTTGCGCCTTTCTAAACATTTCTTCCATATCCGCCATGTAGGTTGTGAACAACAAGAGGCTAAGAGGACACCCTTGTCTCACCCCTTTTGACGTTTCAAACCACTCACTCTCTTTCTCCCCTGCTCTAACTTTGCTTTTTGTTTTTACATAGATCTCTTCTACCTTTCTCACCAGCCACTCGTTTACTCCTCTTTTTCTCATATTCTCACACATTTTCTTTCTATCGACCTTATCAAACGCTGCTCTAAAATCTATGAAAAGTGTATACAGCCTTCCTCCCTTTTTTTTCATCTCGTTATTCGCTAAGTGGTCCAGGATGTATACATTATCCATAGTTCCCCTTCCTTCTCTAAATCCCGCTTGGTTGTCTGGTATTGCCTTCTTTTCCTCTATCTCTTTTCTCAGCCTTTCATTCAGTACTGACGCATACAATTTATACCCTGTGTTAAGAAGGGTTATTCCTCTGTAGTTTTCTACTCTATTTTTGTCTCCTTTTTTGTGGATAGGGCAGATTATGCCTTCTCTCCAACCTGTCGGGAATCCCTCTCCTCTCCACACTCCATTCATAACCTCTACCAATCTGTCTATCACACCTTTCGTCCCATACATCCAGTCTTCATTCTGTATTCCATTCCTCCCCGGTGCCTTCTTCTTCTTCAGCTTCTTTATCTGTCGGTCTACCTCCTCCCTTGTAATTTCTGTTCCTAATGGTGCTGTCTGGTTCGTTTGCATCGCTGGGTCTTCTATATCTACTTCTCTTTCTCCTTCCAGAAGATCTTTGAAAAACTCTTCCCATTTCTTTATTGTTATCTCTTCACTCGCCGCTTCTTTTCTTAATCTTTCTCTGTTTATGTACTTCCACACCTCTCTTTCTGTTTTAATAGCTTTTATTTCTTTATCTTCTTCTTCTCTTTTCTCTCTCTTTTTTTCTATACATCTTTTTCTATATTTTCTTTTTGCTTCTAAGAAGACTCTTCTATTTACTTGCTTTCTTTTGAATTCCCTTAGTGCTTTTGTAGCTTTTTTCTTTAGCTGGTAGCATTCTTTATCCCACCATTCATTTCTCTTTTCTGCTTTTTTTCTTTTACTGCTTACTTCTGTTGTAGTCGTTGCCTTTTCTAGTATTTCTTTTAATTCCACTTCCATCTTCTCTGTCTCTTGACCTTCGAATTTGACGTTTTTCAGCTTTTTCCTGTATTCTTTCACGCCTTGCTCGTTCCACACTTTAATTATTACCTTCTTCTGCTCTACTTTTGTCTTTTTTTTTTCCTCTGTTTGGCTATTTCTTCCTTCTAGGCTTATTTCTATTGGGAGGTGGTCTGACTCTATTCTGTCCCCTATTTTAAAGTTCTCTACTTTTCCCCACGCCTCTTCATTTGTTATTCCGTAGTCTATCACCGACTCCCCCCTACTATCTACATACGTCCACTCTCCTTCTTCATCCCCTTGTTTATTACCATTCAGTATCTCCCATCCCTTTTCTTCTAACCATTCCATCAACTTTTTTCCCTCCATATTTTCTTTTGTGTCTTTAATTTTCCTTTTCCCATCTCCTTTTTCTTCCTCCCAATTTCTCGCTCCTCTTTCCCCAATTCTTCCGTTAAAATCTCCTCCCATAAGTATGCATTCTTCTGTGTTTTCTTTCACTGTTTCATCTATGTTTTTTATTGTCTTTTTCATCTCTCTGCTGTATATCGTCATTATTTTCCACCATCGTTTGTCTATTTCGATATTTCTCTCCATGAGTCCCTCTATTTCTTTTTTTTCCTGGTTTTTTTCTTTTATTCCCTTTCTTACTCCCGTGACTATCCCTCCTGCTAGGGTCTATAGTACTGTAGGTCTGTGATACTGCCTTGTGCATAATAACCATAGTGGCATTATTTTATATTTGTGAAGTTGTTTCTTCATTAATTGAAGAGTTTGGTTATTGCTCCGAGTAGCTCACTTCCTCCTGGTTTGTTCCTCATTTCTGACAACGTCTTTAGAACCTCTTTTTCAGTTATCGTTGGCATCTCTTCTGATTCTTGGCTTAGTATCGGTGGTTTATTTTCTGATGCTTCTGCTTGACTCTGGTTTCTATACTCTTTTGCTTGTTATGTGTCTTCTATCATTTTCTAGTATAGTTATTTCGGATTTTCCATTACCTATTTTTTTGTGTAGTACTCTCATGTTTATACTTTCTTCAATGACTCTAGTCGCTCATTGATTGTTGTAGTTTCAGGATGTCAGCTCTTAAGGCTTTATTCAATTGTTTTAGCTCATTTATGTTATTTGTAGTTTTCTTCTCTGTTTCTTCAAATTTTTAGTGTTTATAGAAAACCTATCTTTATTTTATGTTTGTTTTAAGCAGTGTTGCTTTTGAGCGACGTGGATTGACGTGTATCAGCGTCTTTCAGGCTTTGGTACTTCTCAACATTGTCTACATTTATCCAGTTTTTACTGTTGTTCTTATTTACATTTTTTTTTGTTCCGTCTTCAGATTTAGTAATATCTTTGCTCTCGACTGATTCCTATGCTCTGCCTTTTTGAAAAAAGTATTTAACACCGCCAGTTGGTTTTGGAGAAGAAATTGAAGCAAAAGGTTCAATTATTTCTACTACCAAGTGACGTTTCTTCTTCATTTTGCTTCTTGCTTAGTTTGGCTTTAAAGTCACCCAATAGCAATGTGAAAAAAGCTTACATTACTCATCACAATTTGTTCACTGACTATCTTGTTCAATTGTCGGCTACTAATATTGACCGAGAGCCAGTGCAACAACACGCAGCCGAATACTGTTTACGCATATCCAACGTTCTATTGCTTGTTTAGATAAGGATAGCCACCCCTGATTAATGTTAATATTATACACCCTGTATTTACATTAGCTGTGACCTAAACCAGCTCATCCATGCTGGATGAGTAGCAATAACATTAATGTCGGATGTAGACTAATATTTAGACAATTCCCCAAATTTATTTCTTTTCATAAAAAACCCACCAATCACCTTTATGAGATTTTAATGAAAACAAATTATCACTTAGTTTTCTGAAAATCAATAATAAAGTGTTTACAATGATTAATGAAGCAAGCCATATATGCATTATTTGTGTATGAGCCTTTAGAAAATAAATATAGAGAAAACAAAGTACAATTTTTTGATCTTTAAAAGCATTTTATTAAATTATAAGAAAGTTTAAATGTGATGCTGGGATGATTTCTTTATTTGCAAAAAATATTAATAATAAAAAAACCAAAAAAAAAATTTTTTTGAGTAACTTGAGCGCGTCAGATCAACGTATGTAGATTTTTACCAAAAATTGATCAACGCATATGTGAAGCAGACGATCAGATTTATAAAAACAAATCGACATATAGATAAAAATACTCAAATTTGTCAGATTATGATATGCTTAAAAATCTACATTTTAATAATTTGACAATTTAAAGGTGACGACAAAAAACAAAAGACTTAAACTATCCATTCTTTTATTTTTTATTGGTTTAAATACAAAGTTTAAGCGTTTGTCACAATGAATGGAAACAGCATAAACCTTTTAATGCTAAATGCCCTAACAATCAAAACTTCCGGAAAATATAATAGAGATTGACGATTGGTCGGAAGTAGTTTGCCGAGTTAGAAATTTTAGTATAATAAAACTAAATCGTCTCGGAGATTTAATAAAAAAGTTATCAATTTAAGTATTTAAATCCTATTAGAAATTTAAAATAATAAACAAATAAAACATAAAAAACTATATATAAATAACTAAAAAATGTAATGTTGGTAGGAACGGTGATTTGGGAATGAAAAGAAAGGATAGAATCAGAAAGAGTACAAAAAAATATATGAGAAAAAAAAAGAATAAAAAGAGGAAAAGTTTGAAGTTAAAAGAGGGTGTGAGATACTGAAAGAGTGCTAAAAAGTGATAAACAGAAAAGCAAACAAATGAATAAGAAAAATGAGAAATGAATATTATGAAAGAAAAAGATTCAGTATAGAAAAGATTGAGACGAAGATAAAAGCGAGGCAATGAGACTGAATGGAGAAATGAGAGACAGATATACAGACATAGAGAAACAAAAATGAAGAAAAAAAAAGAGATAGCAAATATAATAGAAAAATAAGAGACTAATTACAGAAGAACTATTAAGAGAAAATGAGAAAGATTGTGAGACTGAAGAGAGAATAACAAATTTTGGATAGTGAAAAATGAAAGAAAATGCAAAATGCAGAGAAACATTAGAGCACAATATGAAAAAAGGAGATAAAAGAAAGTATAGTAACAAAAGAAGATATCATAAAACCAAGAAAAAAAAGAATACAATGGATGAAAATGATAGAAAAGAAAAGAAAAAAATTAAACTTGGTGAATGAGGTAAATTGAGAGAAGAAGAAAAGAGACAAAACAAAGAAGAAAGAAAAAGAAAGCTTAATTACATATAATAATATTTAAAAAAATGAGTTTTATGACCGGTCAAGAACGATTTAGAACCAATTCAACTAAAAAAAACACTTACCGCTGCCGCTTTGTCAGCGTAGTTCCTCGCTGCTAGCACAAAACAGGCTTCCGCCTCATTCATCCTTGCTCTTGCTAAATCGCCGTCCTTCAAACACGAGCCTTGAATGTATATGACTCTTTGTGCCCAAATGGGCACTTGAAGAATCATTCTCATGGTCGTGTCCAGCTCCATGGGAGACAGCAAAACCACGTAGAAATCCTGTAGTAAAGGATGAGCGTAAAATTCGTTCAAAAAGTCCATAATGGTATCGGCATGTAAGGTCGTACTACACACTACAACGTGTTTTTCGGATTGGGCCCTGTGTGAGGAGTAGGAACCACCTAGTTTTTGGCGTTCCATCCAGGTGAAAGCGAGCTGCTCGAACTGAAAACATAGAAAATCTTAAATTCGGAAAAAAGTCAGTATCAACCGTGTATCCCTCCATAAACCTGACTTGAATCCTATTGAGCTTGCTTGGGATATGATAGAAACCAAGTTAAAGCTCGAATTTTTGCTACAACCATCTTAACCGAGAATCTACTTACAATTTTAATTAATTTAGTGCTTATTTTCTGTTCTTCAATGAATTAAGACTTTATTTTGTGCAAAATCTATGAAATATTATTAAATCAAAATGCAGATTTTTGCAGGAAAGAGGTGAAAACATTCCAGAACAACGTAAAATCTAGATCAGGAAGATTTGAATTTACTACAGTTTTGAAGTTAGATGTGGAGCTATAAACTGAGACACACCTTAAGGGCAGCACAATAGACCAATAGGTTGCAGTGCATATGACACGCTATTTCTAATCTTAATCTTAAATCTGTGGCTTATGATGAGAAAAAACTGTCAACTTTGCATCATTTTCTACAGACGAAAAGTGAACATTATTGGTTCAATTTTATCGGGATTTGTCTAGTAAGAACTCTAGGCAGTAAATTCTATTTAGAGACAAGGCAACAATGGTAAAAAAAAATTACAATTCATGTCTAGCTCTCATACTTGTTTTTTTCAAAATAAGACGTCGGTTTCCTGTGTAATTTGACCATTTACAACAGTGTTGTTATTTTTGTTTTTTAAAAAATATGACGTTCTATCTTATTGTAAATTTACTTTCTGTAGTATACAACAACCATTACAATGGTACGTGAAACCATAAACCAGCACCTCCCACAAATGGTCTTTTTTTCGCACATCATCAATAATCAAACGCCATTGGTTTAATTTTATCAGCATTTTTGTAATGTTATCACAAAGTCCAGTAATGTTGATAAGCCCCTCCTTTTATAGACTTTTTTTTCTCTTGCATCATCGAAAAACCGCCGCTATTGGTTCGATTTTATCAACATTCATTTGTTATCATTTTACCATTGAATTATCAATCTTTTTCATAATGATGCAGATCAATTGAGTTTTAGATATTTTTTGTGCAAAATATTCAAATATATTTTGCACAAATGTTTACAAAAAATTTTTTTTTTAACACCACAGGTTAGATTGTGCTCTAATAAACAATATAATAGCGATTCATCTATTGTTAAATAAATAAGTTATCGCTGTTATCAACTTTAATTGTTATCTAAAAAATCTGAAGCCGACGTCGACATGTTGGTGGCGTCTCTTCCTTTATTTGTCTTTCATTCTCAATAACTGTTTCTGTTCCCTTTTTAAGGGGACCACTACCCTTTTTACGATCACACGTGCCAAGCTCACGAAAGAGTTGAACACAATGGCTTACATGAATAAGATTCCACCACAAAAAAATATTTTGACATTTAAAGCAATTGTTTTAACTCATCGGCACGGCCAACTATTTTAATTTTGGCTTGAATAGATACATTTCAAATTGTTAACAATTACCCAGTTAATTTTAGAAATTAATTAATTAGCTGAATTTTTACGGCAATTACAAATGCGCTAACGCTCTTTGTTTACAATTAGTTTGTAAAAATTAATCAGTGAAACGTATACACATTGTTAATTAAAGCGTGCTATGGTGGGACTCAATTCATTAATTTATATTTTATAAAAGGTTGCAATCAATACGTTTGCTGCTTTGTTTGCTATTTTTCCAACTGCTTTGAGCACCATTTAACAAGTTATGTTATTCTAGAGAATAGTTATTTAGAAACGCTCTGAAGAGTGCTTTAATAAAACCGAGCGCTGTAAAATGACTAACGCACGAACAATGTATTGAACTTTTAAGCCAAGAACTCAATTTTGTCAGTTTCAAAATTTGAATTGACGGAATTGGCAGTTGAGTTTGACAGCTCAAGTCAAAGACTGTGGCTCAAAGCTCAATCAATGGTTAGCTACGTACTACACCACAAGATTAGAAGTTACACCAAAATACTTAATTTTTGAAATTTGTAAGAGGTCTCTGAAAGCAGATAATTTTCATAGTATTTTACAGCACGCCAGTGAGTGACAGATCAATTGCTGCATGTGAAAAAATCTAGATACCATAGCAGTTGACAAGAGGCTTAAAACACATTATATTTTTTTTAAAAAGATTGTTTTTTAGGAAATCGAGTCAAGTCAGGTCGGGTTAGGTATCATTTCAAATAAAATTAGTGTATTTTTTTTTGAGACACTTTGTATAGTTGATATTTTGTTATAAATTGGTACATACCTGTGTTGGTAGCACGATAAGAGCTACACAAATCATGATGACCATGTAGAGCTGCGATGGCCAAATATCTGGTACAAAATCGCCGTAACCCACCGTCGAAAAAGTTACCACAACGTAATAAGTGGCCTGGAAGAGGTTAAGATGTCTGTGTCCGGCTCTTTGAAAGTGTTGAATTCCGCATACACTGAAACAAATACCAAAAAAAAAATAATAATAACAACATTTTTGACAAAACAGCGCAAAATGAGATATTAATTATTATAACAATTTGCCAATTTTTTTCCAAAAAAAGCATAAAATGACTTTTTGCCATTTTTTGATTTTTTTCAAATTCAAAGGGCTGGTGCCATTATCAACACACCCACACAAAAGTTGTTAGTCTAATAAGAAATCAGATTCAGTAAATCAAGATACTAGAGGTCGCTTGGGCAGCCAGGTGGCTGACGATAGTGCGGTTAGGGGCCGCTCGACTGAGTAGCGCGGGTTCGAATCCCACTCAAGCGAGAGTTTTTTTTTCAAAAAGATGACGATTTTTGTGTGGACATGGGTGTTTGTAAATGTCAAGAGCACAATTTAATTAGATCAAAAAGGTGGAGAATGTTCTTTACCATATTATGATCACCGACTTTTGACAATATTGTATTTCCGTTTTAGAAAGAATTTAAGTTTTTCAAATTAAAATTAAACCTTTCGCTTCCAGCACAATGCTAAAATAATTACCCACAAATTCAAATAAGAGTTGAGAAAGGAAATTTTAGCTTTGATTCAAACGTTAGAGGCACTTTATACAATTAGCTAAGACAGAAGAAGAAGCCTTTACATTTTCTCCTTTTATTCTACATTAAAATGAAGACATTACCTGTTTATGACTTGACGCTATATTCTCATTAAATTTAAGTAATAAATACAAACAATAAAAATCCACAGCACACTTTTTTCTTATTTTGCCGTAAAATATGAAATTAGTACTCGGAAAATGCTTGCAATAAAGTTCTGGAAAATATGTGAGTTTTAAAATTCATATGCAAATTAAATTCTGAACAGCATAGCTCACATTAATCACTCATTTGAAAACGTAACAATTTCTCCCACTTTGTAATGGAAAACTTTGTTTACATTATGTAAACAATGAAAAATGCATCAACTTTTCTATATTTTATTGACTATTTTCATAATAATATGCATTGAAAGCATTGCGCCATTTTCAAAATGCATATACGTACAAAGTTTTACAAGTAAAAGTAGTTTAAATGTGATTTTTAAAATTAGATTACTTTGTCAGTCCCTTCTGGAAACAAAAATACATAAATGACATTTTGGCTCAAAATTCTTTATAATTTTTTATAAAATTACAAAAAACTTGATACAAATTCTTTAAACAATTTTTTTAAAAACATTTTGTAAAAATGATATAATTTTTTAATAGTTATTTATGTATTGAGAATTGAAAGTTTGGGTTTACACCCGCAAGACCTACGAAGGGGTGCGTTTAAAGATACATTTTGATATGGTTTTGTAAGGGCTGATAAGGGGGTGTTAGGATAACTATATTTTATGCTATCTACCCTATCAAACGATGTTTTTAAATTCACAAATACCCTATATACTTTTATTTCTTTTGAAAAGATAGACAAAAAATTTCTTTTATCTTTTTTGAAAAGATAGACAAAAGGTTTTTTCTATTTCTCTTAAAAGGATAGACAACAAATATTTGATATGTTGCCAAACTCTTGGAAAAAATAGACAAGAGATCTTTACTATAGAAATCTTTTCTATCTCTCTTAGTAAGATAGACAAAAACAATTTTATTTTTTTTAAAAAGATAGACAACAAGTCTTTGCTATCTCTCTTAGAAAAATAATGAAATTTTTTTATTTTCTTTTGAAGAGATAGATAAGAGATTCTTTCTATCTCTTTTGGACAGATAGACAACAAGTCTTTGCTATCTCTTAGAAAAATAAAAAAAAATTTTTTCTAGACAACAAATATTTGCTATATTGTCAAACTCTTGAAGATAATAGGCAAGAGATCTTTTTTACTCTTTCTAAAGATATTTTTTCTATCTCTCTTAGAAAGATAGACAAAAACAATTTCTTTTTTTTTAAGAAAGATAAACAACAAGTCTTTGCTATCTCTCTGAGAAAAATAATAAAATCTTTTTTATTTTCTTTGAAGAGATAGATAAGAGATTTTTTCTATCTTTCTTAGACAGTTAAACAACCAGTCTTTGCTATGTTTCTCAGAAATTTTTTTTTTATTTTTTTGAAAGAGATAGACAAGAGATTTCTCTTATCTCTCTTTAAAAGTAGACAATAAGTTTTTTCTATCTCTTTTTGTAAAATACAAACATCTTTTTCACTTTCTTTGAAAGATAGACAAGAAATCTCTTGTACCATGTTTAAAAAGATTGACAAAAGGTCTTTTCTATCTCTTTTAATAGGATAGACAACAAATATTTGCTATATTGCCAAACTCTTGGAGATAATAGACAAGAAATCGTTTTTATCTTTTCTAAAGATATCTTTTCTATCTCTCTTAGAAAGATATACAAAATCAATTTCATTTTGTTTTAGAAAGATAGACAACAAAGATAGATAGATAAGAAAAAATGTCTTCTATTTCTCTTAGAGAGAGATAGTAAAAAACATTTTTTATCTCTCTTGGACAGATAGACAACAGGTCTTTGCTATCTCTCTTAGAAAAATTATAAATTTTTTTTTATTTTCTTTGAAGAGATAGACAAGAGATTTCTTCTATCGCTCTTTAAAAGTAGACAAAAAGTTTTTTCTATCTCTCTTTGAAAAATACACAAATCTTTTTCACTTTCTTTGAAAAGATAGACAAAGTATCTATTGTATCTTGTTTAAAAAGATTGACAAAAATTTTTTTTTACCTTTTTCAATAGGATAGACAACAAATATTTGCTATATTGTCAAACTCTTGAAGATAATAGGCAAGAGATCTTTTTTATTCTTTCTAAAGATATCTTTTCTATCTCTCTTAGAAAGATAGACAAAAACAATTTCATTTTTTTAAGAAAGATAAACAACAAGTCTTTGCTATCTCTCTGAGAAAAATAATAAAATCTCTTTTTTATTTTCTTTGAAGAGATAGATAAGAGATTTTTTCTATCTTTCTTAGACAGTTAAACAACCAGTCTTTGCTATGTTTCTCAGAAATTTTATTTTTTTTATTTTTTTGAAAGAGATAGACAAGAGATTTTTCTTATCTCTCTTTAAAAGTAGACAATAAGTTTTTTCTATCTCTTTTTGAAAAATACAAACATCTTTTTCACTTTCTTTGAAAGATAGACAAGAAATCTCTTGTACTTTGTTTAAAAAGATTGACAAAAGGTCTTTTCTATCTCTTTTAATAGGATAGACAACAAATATTTGCTATATTGCCAAACTCTTGGAGATAATAGACAAGAAATCGTTTTTATCTTTTCTAAAGATATCTTTTCTATCTCTCTTAGAAAGATATACAAAACCAATTTCATTTTGTTTTAGAAAGATAGACAACAAAGATAGATAGATAAGAAAAAATGTCTTCTATTTCTCTTAGAGAGAGATAGTAAAAAACATTTTTTATCTCTCTTGGACAGATAGACAACAGGTCTTTGCTCTCTTAAAAAAATTATAATTTTTTTTTTATTTTCTTTGAAGAGATAGACAACAGATTTCTTCTATCGCTCTTTAAAAGTTTTTTCTATCCCTCTTTGCAAAATACACAAATCTTTTTCACTTTCTTTGAAAAGATAGACAAAGTATCTATTGTATCTTGTTTAAAAAGATTGACAAAAATTTTTTTTCATTTTTTTCAATAGGATAGACAACAAATATTTGCTTTATTGTCAAACTCTTGAAGATAATAGGCAAGAGATCTTTTTTATTCTTTCTAAAGATATCTTTTCTATCTCTCTTAGAAAGATAGACAAAAACAATTTTATTTTTTTTAAGAAAGATAAACAACAAGTCTTTGCTATCTCTCTGAGAAAAATAATAAAATCTTTTTTATTTTCTTTGAAGAGATAGATAAGAGATTTTTTCTATATTTCTTAGACAGTTAAACAACCAGTCTTTGCTATGTTTCTCAGAAATTTTTTTTTTTTTATTTTTTTGAAAGAGATAGACAAGAGATTTTTCTTATCTCTCTTTAAAAGTAGACAATAAGTTTTTTCTATCTCTTTTTGAAAAATACAAACATCTTTTTCACTTTCTTTGAAAGATAGACAAGAAATCTCTTGTACCTTGTTTAAAAAGATTGACAAAAGGTCTTTTCTATCTCTTTTAATAGGATAGACAACAAATATTTGCTATATTGCCAAACTCTTGGAGATAATAGACAAGAAATCGTTTTTATCTTTTCTAAAGATATCTTTTCTATCTCTCTTAGAAAGATATACAAAACCAATTTCATTTTGTTTTAGAAAGATAGACAACAAAGATAGATAGATAAGAAAAAATGTCTTCTATTTCTCTTAGAGAGAGATAGTAAAAAACATTTTTTATCTCTCTTGGACAGATAGACAACAGGTCTTTGCTCTCTTAAAAAAATTATAATTTTTTTTTTATTTTCTTTGAAGAGATAGACAACAGATTTCTTCTATCGCTCTTTAAAAGTTTTTTCTATCCCTCTTTGCAAAATACACAAATCTTTTTCACTTTCTTTGAAAAGATAGACAAAGTATCTATTGTATCTTGTTTAAAAAGATTGACAAAAATTTTTTTTCATTTTTTTCAATAGGATAGACAACAAATATTTGCTTTATTGTCAAACTCTTGAAGATAATAGGCAAGAGATCTTTTTTATTCTTTCTAAAGATATCTTTTCTATCTCTCTTAGAAAGATAGACAAAAACAATTTTATTTTTTTTAAGAAAGATAAACAACAAGTCTTTGCTATCTCTCTGAGAAAAATAATAAAATCTTTTTTATTTTCTTTGAAGAGATAGATAAGAGATTTTTTCTATATTTCTTAGACAGTTAAACAACCAGTCTTTGCTATGTTTCTCAGAAATTTTTTTTTTTTTATTTTTTTGAAAGAGATAGACAAGAGATTTTTCTTATCTCTCTTTAAAAGTAGACAATAAGTTTTTTCTATCTCTTTTTGAAAAATACAAACATCTTTTTCACTTTCTTTGAAAGATAGACAAGAAATCTCTTGTACTTTGTTTAAAAAGATTGACAAAAGGTCTTTTCTATCTCTTTTAATAGGATAGACAACAAATATTTGCTATATTGCCAAACTCTTGGAGATAATAGACAAGAAATCGTTTTTATCTTTTCTAAAGATATCTTTTCTATCTCTCTTAGAAAGATATACAAAATCAATTTCATTTTGTTTTAGAAAGATAGACAACAAAAATAGATAGATAAGAAAAAATGTCTTCTATTTCTCTTAGAGAGAGATAGTAAAAAACATTTTTTATCTCTCTTGGACAGATAGACAACAGGTCTTTGCTATCTCTCTTAGAAAAATTATAAATTTTTTTTTATTTTCTTTGAAGAGATAGACAAGAGATTTCTTCTATCGCTCTTTAAAAGTTTTTTCTATCTCTCTTTGAAAAATACACAAATCTTTTTCACTTTCTTTGAAAAGATAGACAAAGTATCTATTGTATCTTGTTTAAAAAGATTGACAAAAAATTTTTTTTGACAATCTTTTTCAATAGGATAGACAACAAATATTTGCTATATTGTCAAACTCTTGAAGATAATAGGCAATAGATCTTTTTTATTCTTTCTAAAGATATCTTTTCTATCTCTCTTAGAAAGATAGACAAAAACAATTTCATTTTTTTTAAGAAAGATAAACAACAAGTCTTTGCTATCTCTCTGAGAAAAATAATAAAATATCTTTTTTATTTTCTTTGAAGAGATAGATAAGAGATTTTTTCTATCTTTCTTAGACAGTTAAACAACCAGTCTTTGCTATGTTTCTCAGAAATTTTTTTTTTTTATTTTTTTGAAAGAGATAGACAAGAGATTTCTCTTATCTCTCTTTAAAAGTAGACAATAAGTTTTTTCTATCTCTTTTTGAAAAATACAAACATCTTTTTCACTTTCTTTGAAAGATAGACAAGAAATCTCTTGTACCTTGTTTAAAAAGATTGACAAAAGGTCTTTTCTATCTCTTTTAATAGGATAGACAACAACTATTTGCTATATTGCCAAACTCTTGGAGATAATAGACAAGAAATCGTTTTTATCTTTTCTAAAGATATCTTTTCTATCTCTCTTAGAAAGATATACAAAATCAATTTCATTTTGTTTTAGAAAGATAGACAACAAAGATAGATAGATAAGAAAAAATGTCTTCTATTTCTCTTAGAGAGAGATAGTAAAAAACTTTTTTTATCTCTCTTGGACAGATAGACAACAGGTCTTTGCTATCTCTCTTAGAAAAATTATAAATTTTTTTTTATTTTCTTTGAAGAGATAGACAAGAGATTTCTTCTATCGCTCTTTAAAAGTTTTTTCTATCTCTCTTTGAAAAATACACAAATCTTTTTCACTTTCTTTGAAAAGATAGACAAAGTATCTATTGTATCTTGCTTAAAAAGATTGACAAAAATTTTTTTTTGTCAATCCAATTTTCAATAGGATAGACAACAAATATTTGCTATATTGTCAAACTCTTGAAGATAATAGGCAAGAGATCTTTTTACTCTTTCTAAAGATATTTTTTCTATCTCTCTTAGAAAGATAGACAAAAACAATTTCTTTTTTTTTAAGAAAGATAAACAACAAGTCTTTGCTATCTCTCTGAGAAAAATAATAAAATCTTTTTTATTTTCTTTGAAGAGATAGATAAGAGATTTTTTCTATCTTTCTTAGACAGTTAAACAACCAGTCTTTGCTATGTTTCTCAGAAATTTTTTTTTTTATTTTTTTGAAAGAGATAGACAAGAGATTTCTCCTATCTCTCTTTAAAAGTAGACAATAAGTTTTTTCTATCTCTTTTTGAAAAATACAAACATCTTTTTCACTTTCTTTGAAAGATAGACAAGAAATCTCTTGTATCTTGTTTAAAAAGATTGACAAAAGGTCTTTTCTATCTCTTCTAATAGGATAGACAACAAATATTTGCTATATTGCCAAACTCTTGGAGATAATAGACAAAAAATCGTTTATATCTTTTCTAAAGATATCTTTTCTATCTCTCTTAGAAAGATATACAAAATCAATTTCATTTTGTTTTAGAAAGATAGACAACAAAAATAGATAGATAAGAAAAAATGTCTTCTATTTCTCTTAGAGAGAGATAGTAAAAAACATTTTTTATCTCTCTTGGACAGATAGACAACAGGTCTTTGCTATCTCTCTTAGAAAAATTATAAATTTTTTTCTATTTTCTTTGAAGAGATAGACAAGAGATTTCTTCTATCGCTCTTTAAAAGTAGACAAAAAATTTTTTCTATCTCTCTTTGAAAAATACAAACATCTTTTTCACTTTCTTTGAAAAGATAGACAAAGTATCTATTGTATCTTGTTTAAAAAGATTGACAAAAATTTTTTTTTGTCAATCTTTTTTAATAGGATAGACAACAAATATTTGCTATATTGTCAAACTCTTGAAGATAATAGGCAAGAGATCTTTTTTATTCTTTCTAAAGATATCTTTTCTATCTCTCTTAGAAAGATAGACAAAAACAATTTCATTTTTTTTAAGAAAGATAAACAACAAGTCTTTGCTATCTCTCTGAGAAAAATAATAAAATCTTTTTTATTTTCTTTGAAGAGATAGATAAGAGATTTTTTCTATCTTTCTTAGACAGTTAAACAACCAGTCTTTGCTATGTTTCTCAGAATTTTTTTTTTTTTATTTTTTTGAAAGAGATAGACAAGAGATTTCTCCTATCTCTCTTTAAAAGTAGACAATAAGTTTTTTCTATCTCTTTTTGAAAAATACAAACATCTTTTTCACTTTCTTTGAAAGATAGACAAGAAATCTCTTGTACCTTGTTTAAAAAGATTGACAAAAGGTCTTTTCTATCTCTTTTAATAGGATAGACAACAACTATTTGCTATATTGCCAAACTCTTGGAGATAATAGACAAGAAATCGTTTTTATCTTTTCTAAAGATATCTTTTCTATCTCTCTTAGAAAGATATACAAAATCAATTTCATTTTGTTTTAGAAAGATAGACAACAAAGATAGATAGATAAGAAAAAATGTCTTCTATTTCTCTTAGAGAGAGATAGTAAAAAACATTTTTTATCTCTCTTGGACAGATAGACAACAGGTCTTTGCTATCTCTCTTAGAAAAATTATAAATTTTTTTTTATTTTCTTTGAAGAGATAGACAAGAGATTTCTTTTATCGCTCTTTAAAAGTTTTTTCTATCTCTCTTTGAAAAATACACAAATCTTTTTCACTTTCTTTGAAAAGATAGACAAAGTATCTATTGTATCTTGTTTAAAAAGATTGACAAAAAATTTTTTTTGACAATCTTTTTTAATAGGATAGACAACAAATATTTGCTATATTGTCAAACTCTTGAAGATAATAGGCATGAGATCTTTTTTATTCTTTCTAAAGATTTCTTTTCTATCTCTCTTAGAAAGATAGACAAAAACAATTTCATTTTTTTTAAGAAAGATAAACAACAAGTCTTTGCTATCTCTCTGAGAAAAATAATAAAATCTCTTTTTTATTTTCTTTGAAGAGATAGATAAGAGATTTTTTCTATCTTTCTTAGACAGTTAAACAACCAGTCTTTGCTATGTTTCCTAGAAATTTTTTTTTTTATTTTTTTGAAAGAGATAGACAAGAGATTTCTCTTATCTCTCTTTAAAAGTAGACAATAAGTTTTTTCTATCTCTTTTTGAAAAATACAAACATCTTTTTCACTTTCTTTGAAAAGATAGACAAAGTATCTATTGTATCTTGTTTAAAAAGATTGACAAAAATTTTTTTTTGTCAATCTTTTTCAATAGGATAGACAACAAATATTTGCTATATTGTCAAACTCTTGAAGATAATAGGCAAGAGATCTTTTTTATTCTTTCTAAAGATATTTTTTCTATCTCTCTTAGAAAGATAGACAAAAACAATTTCTTTTTTTTTAAGAAAGATAAACAACAAGTCTTTGCTATCTCTCTGAGAAAAATAATAAAATCTCTTTTTTATTTTCTTTGAAGAGATAGATAAGAGATTTTTTCTATCTTTCTTAGACAGTTAAACAACCAGTCTTTGCTATGTTTCTCAGAAATTTTTTTTTTTTATTTTTTTGAAAGAGATAGACAAGAGATTTCTCCTATCTCTCTTTAAAAGTAGACAATAAGTTTTTTCTATCTCTTTTTGTAAAATACAAACATCTTTTTCACTTTCTTTGAAAGATAGACAAGAAATCTCTTGTACCTTGTTTAAAAAGATTGACAAAAGGTCTTTTCTATCTCTTTTAATAGGATAGACAACAAATATTTGCTATATTGCCAAACTCTTGGAGATAATAGACAAGAAATCGTTTTTATCTTTTCTAAAGATATCTTTTCTATCTCTCTTAGAAAGATAGACAAAAACAATTTCATTTTCTTTTAGAAAGATAGACAGAAAGTTTTTACTATTTCTCAGAAAAATAAAGAAATCTTTTTTATTTCTTTAAAGAGATAGGCAACCAATTTTTTCTATCTCTCTCAAACAGATAGACAAATGGTTTTTGTATCTCTCTTGAACAGATAGACAACACGTATTTGTCTATCGAAGAAATCTTTTACATTTTCTTTAAAAAAATAGACAAAAGATTTTCTCGACAACAAGTCTTTGCTATCTCTCTTAAAAACTAAAAAAATCTTTTTTACTTTTTTTCTGAAGAAATGGAGAAGAAATTTTATTTATCTTTCTTGGACAGATAAACAATAAGTCTTTGCTATGTTTATTAGAAAAATAAAATTTTTCGTTACATTTTTTTTAAGAGATAGACAAGAGATTTCTTCTATCTCTCTTAAAGAGATACACAAAAAGTTTTTTATATCTCTTTTGGAAAAATACCCAATTTTTTTTTACTTTTTTTGAAAAGATAGTTGAGAAATTTTTTCTATCTTTCTTGGACAGATAGACAACACGTATTTGTCTATCTAAGAAATCTTTTTCATTTTCTCTGAAAAAAATGGCAAAAAGTTTTTTTATCTCTCTTAGACTGATGGATCACAAGTCTTTGCTATCTCTTTTAAAAAAATGAAGAAATCTTTTTTTTTTTTTTGAAGAAAGGGAGAAGAGATTTTTTCTTTCTCTTAAAGAGATAGACAAAAGATTTTTTCTATCTTTCTTGGACGGATAAACGAAAAGTCCTTGCTATGTTTCTTAAAAAAATAAAATACAAATTATTTTTACTAAAGAGATAGACAAGAGATTTCTTCTTTCTTTCTTAAAGTAATAAACAAAAGATTTTTTCCTTTTCTCTTAAAAAAATACACAATTTATTTTTCTTTGAAGAGATAGACAAGAGATTTTTTCTATCTCTCTTGAACAGATAGACAACAAGTCTTTGCTATCTCTCATGAAAAAGTAAAGAAATCTTTTCTATTTTTTTTGCAGATAGAGACAAGCGAAGTTTTTTATCTTTTGTAAAGGGATAGACAAAATGTTTCTTCCATCTCTTCTGGACAGATAGACAACAAATATTTGCTATATTGCCAAACTCTTGGAGATAATAGACAAGAAATCGTTTTTATCTTTTCTAAAGATATCTTTTCTATCTCTCTTAGAAAGATATACAAAATCAATTTCATTTTGTTTTAGAAAGATAGACAACAAGTCTTTGCTATCTCTTAGAAAAATGCAAACATTTTTTTTGTTGTGATTTTTGAATAGATAGACAAGAGATTTTTTCTATCTCTTTTTGCTATTTCTCTCAGAAAAATAAAAAAATCTTTTTTATTTTCTTTAAAGAGATAGGCAACAAATTCTTGAACAGAGAGACAACAAAATTTGGTTTTCTTTCTTGGAAAAATAAAGAAATCTTCTTTATTTTCTTTGAAGAGATAGACAAAAAATTTCTTCTATTTCTCTTAGAGAGAGATAGTAAAAAACATTTTTTATCTCTCTTGGACAGATAGACAACAGGTCTTTGCTATCTCTCTTAGAAAAATTATAAATTTTTTTTTATTTTCTTTGAAGAGATAGACAAGAGATTTCTTCTATCGCTCTTTAAAAGTTTTTTCTATCTCTCTTTGAAAAATACACAAATCTTTTTCACTTCCTTTGAAAAGATAGACAAAGTATCTATTGTATCTTGTTTAAAAAGATTGACAAAAATTTTTTTTTGTCAATCTTTTTCAATAGGATAGACAACAATTATTTGCTATATTGCCAAACTCTTAAAGATAATTGGCAAGAGATCTTTTTTATCTTTTCTATCTCTCTTAGAAAGATAGACAAAACAATTTCATTTTTTTTAGAAAGATAGACGACAAGTCTTTGCTTTCTCTCTTAGAAAAATGATAAAATCTTTTTTATTTTCTTTGATGAGATAGACAAGAGATTTTTTCTATCTTTCTTGGACAGATAAACAACCAGTCTTTGCTATGTTTCTTAGAAAAAAATATTATTATTTTTTATTTTTTTGAAAGAGATAGACAAAGGATTTCTTCTATCTCTCTTTAAAAAACAGACAAAAAGTTTTTTCTATCTCTCTTTGAAAAATACAGAAATCTTTTTCACTTTCTTTGAAAAGATAGACAAGAAATCTCTTGTATCTTGTTTGAAAAGATTGACAAAAAGTCTTTTCTATCTCTTTTAATAAGATAGACAACAATTATTTGCTATATTGCCAAACTCTTGGAGATAATAAGCAAGAAATCTTTTTTATCTTTTAGATCTCTCTAAAAAGATGCAGAAGTTTTTTTTATTGCCTTTTTAGAAGAGATAGACAAGAGATTTTTTTTATCTCTCTTGAACCGATAGACAACCAATCTTTGCTATTTCTCTCAGAAAAATAAAGAATTTCTTTTTATTCTCTTTAAAGAGATAGGCAACAATTTTTATCTATCTCTCTCAAAGAGATAGACAAATGGTTTTTGTATCTCTTTTGAACAGATAGACAACAAATCTTTCCTCTTTTGGAAAAATACAGATATCGTTTTTACTTTCTTTGAAGAGATAGACAAGAGATTCTTTCTATCTCTCTTGGACAGATAGACAACAAGTCTTTGTCTATCTGAAAAATCTTTTTCATTTTCTTTGAAGCAATAGACAAAAGATTTTTTTATCTCTCTTGAACAGATAGACAGCAAGTCTTTGCTATCTCTCTTGGAAAAATAAAGAAATCTTTTTTATTTTTTTTGCAGAGAGAGACAAGCGATTTTTTTACCTTTTGTAAAGAAATAGACAAAAGGTTTCTTCCATCTCTTCTGGAGAGATAGACAACAAATCTTTGCTATATCTCTAAAAAATATACAAAAATCTTTTTCATCTTGCTTTTAGAGATCTACAAGAGATCTTTTCTGTCAATTGGTTTGAATTGAACTATCTCGCTCAGAGAGATAGACAAAAAATTTATTCTACTTTTTCAAAAAGATAGACAACAAGTCTTTGCTATCTTTTTTGAAAAAACAAAGAAATCTTTTTATCTCTTCTGAATAATAATAATAATAATAATAATAATAGTGTCTTTATTGATTATATTATGGATGATTACATTAGGCAGTATGAAAAAAAAGAAATAATAATAATAGTACTAGCAATTTACAAAAAGTTTAATTACATAAATCGCAAGGGGTGGCGCCATTCAACAGAGTTGCTCTTCCATGTAACCACCCCTCTAAGCAGATTTAAAAGATGTTGGTTATATTTAAGAGAAAGTTAAATTTAAATCTAAATTTATATATCTAATTTTTAAGACAGTGGTAGCCGAATAGTAATACAACTCAAAATAGAAACAAATAATGCAAATAAAGTCAAAATAATACAAAATTCTACAAAATAATACAAAAACAATTCCACCCTGATAAAATAACTATTAAACTAATATAATAACTAAAAAACTAATAGAACTTTTCAGTTCTAACATTTTTCGAGTTAATACAACTCAAAATAGAAACAAAACTAAATAACACAAAAACAATTCAGCCCTGATAAAATAAAAGATATTTTTTAAGTTTGATTTTAAAAGAGCTTAAACTAATAGAACTTTTCAGATCTAATGGAACTGAGTTAAACATCTTGGCCGCGTTGTAAGAGAAGCTTCGTTCAAAGAGAGCAGAATTATGCAATGGTATAACTAGAGTATCCCTGTAACGCGTTGTATGTGGATGAATATTGGAATGTTTGATTAATTTAATATAAAGATAGTACGGAGCTTGCTTTTGAACTAAACTAAAGAGTAGTGAATTAAAGTGATACATAAATCGTTCTTGCATTTTCAGCCATGAGGTTTCTCTAAAAACATGAGATATGTGTTCAAACTTGCGTATGTTAAATGCGAATCTTAGACACGAATTTTGCAATTTTTGAAGACTTTCTTTATCTTTATTGAGGATGGCAGGCCAATACACAGTATCGCAGTAGGCAACTGATGATAAGATTAGAGAGTCGCAAAGTTTAAGTTTTATTTCAGAACTAAGTATATCTTTAAAAAAATATAAATGTTTGAGTGTTCCATAAGCTTTTTGTATCAATTTATTGATGTGACTCTTAAATCTTAAATCATTATCGATCGACAAGCCTAAATTTCTGCATGTATCAGAAAATGTCAGAGGAATATTGTTTAAATAAATTTTGAAATTTTTATTAGACATAATTTTTGTACGGCCATTACCAAAGACTATAAGTTGGGTTTTTTTTTCATTTAGATGTAAGCCGTGCTTAGTTGAATATTCTGATATCATATTCAAATCATAGTTGATAGCGTCAGCCGCGGCATATTGATCTGCATCGTCAAAAGAGTGATAGAGTTGAGTATCATCGGCATATTGATGTGTTTTACAGTGTTTGAGGCAGTTCAGCAAATCAGCTGTATATATTGTAAAGAGTAGCGGCCCCAGAATGCTACCTTGAGGCACGCCTCTGTCCGTGGATACGTTTTTAGATTTTAAGCCATTAGAAATAGTACATTGACTACGACCAGATAAATAACTTTTGATAAACTTAATGGCAGAATCAGCTAAGCCAAAATATTTTAATTTCAAAAGCAAAATATCATGGTTGATTGTGTCAAATGCACTGGAGAAATCTAAGAGAATTAAACATGTAATCATATTGTGATCGCTTGCTTTTAAGATCTCATCGGTTATGTGCAATAACGCTAAGGTCGTGCTGTGGGAAGGGCGGAAACCTGATTGTGTGGCAGGCAAAATGCCATTACTACTGATGAAGCTGCTTAGCTGCTTATGAACACTTTTTTCTAAGATTTTTGAAATGGTGGGCAATATGCTTATAGGACGATAATCATTGAACGTTTTAGGCTCTTCACATTTCGGTAGGGGAACAATGTAAGATTCCTTCCAGAATTTTGGGAACTCGCTTGTTTGAAGACATTTGTTGATAATAAAAGTTATGTGATCAGAAATTAAAGGAAATATAATGGTGAGCATCTTTAAGCTAATGGCATCAGCCCCAACCGCTTTACTTTTAATAGAATGTAATAATATTTCGACTTCATTGGCAGTGATAGACTCAAAAGTTAATTGATGGGATATGTTTTGAAATTTGTTATTCATATATGTGGCCTTAAAGTAATTGACATCTCCGTCTTGCAAGTTATTGACTTTATCAATAAAAGCACTATTTATGCTGTTTAACTCAGAAGCGTTTAGATCAACATGGGTTGTTTTTTGTGCCCTTATGTTAAGCCGACTTGCCGTATCCCAAAACTCTTTAGGGTTTTGTCCAAATTTGTATTGCAAAAATGCTTTTTTTTCCGTTTTTATGCATTGGTTTACATAGTTACGTCTACTTTTAAATTCTTGCCAGTCGATGTTTGACTTAGATTGTTTATATTTGTTAAATGCTGCCTTTTTCAGTTTTATAAGAAGTTTAAGATTATCAGTTAACCACGGTGCCGGAGCTTTAGTAATTCTTATAGTTTTTAGGGGTGCATGGGTGTCATAAATCTGAAGTATATTCGCATTAAGATATGAAACCATATCACAGACACTATTTATATTGTAAATGTAGTCCCAATCCACTCTTATCACATCATTAATAAAGGATTCGATTATAAAATTGTTAAAATTTCTATATGTTTTAAAAATAGCAGGAGGCTTTGGAGTTTTAATTTTGAATTTTGCATAGACAAGGTTGTGGTCAGATATTTCATCCATTTTTAAGCTGTGGGTTTCTACTGTAGGGAGGTTAATAGGACCTGCTATAATGTCTAATATAGTTTTAGAAGCGACAGTTACCCGAGTGGGCTGACTAATTAATTGGTGTAATCCATATCTGTTAAGCAATGTCAATAGTGAAGTAGAGGCAGTATTGCAAAAGCCCATATCAATATTTAAATCACCACCAAACAGAACAATATCGTGCTTGGGTATAAGAAAAGTTAACATGTTTTCAAGACAATCGAGTGATCTGTCTACATTGTTATTTGGGGGACGATACAAAGTGCCTAGGCAAATACATTGATCAGCAAGCTTGATACTAATCCATAGAAATTCAAGAGGACTATCTACAAGACCATTTTCAGGTATATCTACTACTTTATGCTTAAAATAGTTTTTTATGTATAAGGCAACGCCGCCACCGCGAGACTTTCGATCTTTTCTAATGATTTTATAACCGGGTATAGCTAAGACTTGATTTGAAGCTTTAGTGCTCAGCCACGTTTCAGAGATACCGATTGCATCTAGCATTTCTGTTTCCATAAAATCTGAAAAATGATCAAAACCTGTTAGCAAGGATCTACAATTGAAATGTGAAAAACTAAACAATGAACTTATCTTAGCCATTTTTGATTCTAATAAAATAGCGTATAGTTTAAACAAAGGGAAAAAAATATATATATATAATTAAATAGAACTAAAAAAAAGCTAAAAATTAGGCATAATCAATTTTAGACTGCCTAATCTCTAGCAGCTTCTTATAAACCGAGCATTGTTTAAAATCGCCAGATTGATGATCGGTGGAGAATTGAGTTTTGTATCTTAGATTATTTTCTTTACAGGCTATGCATACTGTCTCTTCACTTACGCAATTTTTTTTATCATGGTTGTCGGCGCACTTAGAACATGTGACATCAGATTGGCTGCAATTTTTGACTGTATGCCCAAGACGCGCACATTTTGAGCATCTCATTATACGCACGTAGTCCACACAATCACATGATTGCCATCCTACGAAGATTTTTCCTTTGCCTGCGTAGATAATTTTCTTGCGAACATCAGCTGAGGTTTCGATGACGATGTTGAGATGGGCTGGACCAGCTTTGAGTTTGGTCACAAGTTTCAAATAAGGCGCACCGCCAGCTTCGTTAATATTGTTCATGGTTATGATGTCGTTCATGAGGCTTTCATCATTTGTAGAATCAAATGCACGAGCATCAACATATTTGATCAAAAGCCGCGGATTCATTTTTTTTGACTTCTCGATAACGTAATCGCGTCCTAGTTTTTGCTGCAAATTATCTAACAAGACATTACGGGAATCATCGTCGGCACACTTGACTATAATCCCGTTCTTGACGTTTTTTGTAGAATTAATTTTGGCTTTGAGGGTGGAAGGATTGATGGACGATCGTATATTTTTTAATATTGCATCGCTGCTGTTTTTACTGTGTTTGACCACGATATCAGCTGTGGCAGGGGTCTCATTGTTTATTATCGCGTTTGTTTTTATAACTTGACTAAATGATAAAGCATTTACCTTGAGAGTTGAGGTAGATTGATTTTCTTGCAAAACAATTTTTTGCAAATTTACTATATCTTCTAAATTAGTAACTGATTTTTTTAATAGTTCGATTTCACGCTTGAAACATTCGAAATGAATCTATGCTTTATCTTGTATCTTATTCATTCTTGACAACTTTCTTCTTTTTGGTTTGCTCAGCTGTGTCTCTACCTCTTCTTTTGTTATTTCTTCTTCCTCTGTTTTCTCTTCTTTCAGTTTTTCTTGTCAGCCTTTTCCTTCTTCTTCTTCTTCTTCTAGTAGTTTTTTTCTGATGGTTTATTTCTATCTTTTATCTTCTTTCTTTTTCTTTTTTTAATAGCTTTTTTTAATCAACATGAAAGTTACATTAGCCAATGTTTCTAAAGTATTCTACATTGTCTTTTTGTTCATTTATCCACCTGTCATTTCAAAGCTCGATAAATGGCATTTCAAGCCATCTTCCCAAATTGACTTTTTTTGATTAGAGAAACGATAGGATATGGATTTCAATACAACAATCCATTTTCCACCCAGATCTAATAAACAAAATCATTAATCTTTTTGTCAAGACTTTCACAAAGCATTAGACTGGGTTTTTCATTTTTCTCTGAAAAGTTAAGAGTAACGATAGCGCCGCTAATTGCATTTTATACCCTAGAACTGAACACGTGTAAATAGTACACAAATTTGATGTTGTTTTCTGTCAACAGAGTGAATACTTCATTAGAAAGTTTCAAAACTGGAACATTGTCGGTTATAACTATTTGGCCACAGTCTTAATGGATCCTCGGGTGGTCTTTTAGATTAACGTTCTAGTACAAATTTAATGTTTATTTTGAAATAATCGAGTTTGTTGATATATAGTTCAACTAAAAACAAAATTCGTCACAAGTTAGATATGACAACGTTGCAAATTGTAAAAAATTGTCATTGAATAGTTATGTAAGAATTTTTTTTTTGTTACAATTGTCAATAGTTTTTACGCAGTATCTACATACTAGATACTATAGCAAGTAAGCTAGTAAAGCAGGGCGGCCAACTGCAGACAGTTTATCAAATAAAAAATTACACTTACCTTGTAAAAACCAGACAAACGAGGGTTGCAGACAATATTGTAAGTTGTTGGGACAACGCCGATTGCGATTTTTGCATTGCCCGATGAAGATCGTTCTAAAAACACAAATCAAACCAAAATAGATCAATTATGCAATAATTCTTTTTCCAATTTTCCAAGCAAAAAGAAAAGTAGCTCAAAATTAAGTCATTTATGCAAATGAATGATGATAAAGAGAGAATCCCCGTAAAAATGATTATATCCCTATCTAACCCAGACGGAAAAAGTTAATTGGATTCTCCGGGAATAACAACTAATAAACTGGAAAATTTTAAATCGCTGCCAAAGGTAAAATAGCGCATGAGGTCAACTTTTTTTTATTAATGTACCTCGACCACTACATATTTTGTAGAATTTTAAGAGATCGGTTTGCGTGACTTGAGTTTTAAAAATTTAATTAACAATTTTCAAACGATCCAGTTTCCAATAGTTTTTTCAATCTATAAAATGTTTTTAGCAAAATAAAACAACTTCAATTAATAAATTATATCGATATGCGCTTATCGCTCATCTAATAATACACAGCACGCCTGTATCTGCGTATGAACTAATCAAAAAATGAACATACGTTCTGAATACCATCGCAAGAGTCGATCTAAATGATTTATAAGCGCATAGTATTCTATTGTGCTTTAAATAAAACACAAAAAAAATATGACGTAGCAAAGTTTATATTAAAACTGATTATAGAATCATTATTTTAATTTATGCCAAAATAAATTGGCGGTGTTTATTTAATCCTAGCCGGAAGCAAAATATGCAAAATTGCAACAAAAGAAAATTTGAATATCAAAGACAGCGTAAATTTTGAATTTTTTACATATTTTCTAACTGTTTTTTCATAGCGATTTCATCACTGACAAGCTGAAATCGCTTACCTTGCATGCGGGCGGGAATGGACTACTTTGCGCCCGCTTGAGAATAAATGTGCTTTTTTTAATACTTACAAACATATTTTCTAAGGCATGTTTCGCTAGCCAGCAATTTAGAAACACAGGAATGAACAGGTTTCGTAGAGGCGGATAAAAAATCTGTAACAAAATAATAATTTTACAATTTTGATTAAAAATTACATTATAAGCTGTTTACCGTTAACGTAAATGGAATAGTATTCACAATTTCTAGGATAAAATGGAAAGAGAGCAGCTGTTGCCAAATGTTCCCCTGCAAAAATAAAAAATTCCAAATTATTATTTATTTTGACATTTTTTTTAAATAATATATTGATTTATTGCTGTTTATTGTAAGCAGGTGTGTCTATTTCGAAGATAGTAGCGCATGACAATGTATTTTTAAGATCAATACATGTTGAAACAAAACTTGTCATGATCTAATTTTAAAGAATATTTTCAATTTAAAAATAAAATTTAAAAAAAAAAGAAAGAGAAAAGATAACAAATAAGAGAAAAATAAGAACATTTTTAAAACCTACTGGAAGAAGTAGAAAAAAACTGGCAAGAAAAACTAAAAGAAAAGAACGCAGAAGAAGAAAAAACAAAAGAAGAAGTAGAAAAACAATAAAACTAAAAAAAAAGGTGTTAGGAATGGATGAGATACCGAATGAGGCATGGATTCAAAAAAGATAAAAAGATTTCTTTTTCTTTTCAAAGATAGCAAAGACTTGTTGTCTATCTTTCTAAAAATCTTAAAAAACTTTTTGTCTATCTCTCTAAGAGAGATAGAAAACATCTTTTCCAGAGAAATCTTTGTTTTTTCTCTCCAAGAGTTTGGCTATTATCAAAATAAGCAAAAACTATACAAAAAAAAAATTTATTCTCAAATAAGTTGACAGAAAAGATCTCTTGCCTATCTCTTCAAGCTAGACAAAAAAAAATTATTTTTTTAAAAGAGATAGCAAAGACTTGTTGTCTATCTGTCTAAGAGAGCTAGAAAAAATCTCTTGTCTATCTCTTTAAAGAAAATAAAAAAATCTTTTTATTTTTCTAAGAGAGATAGCACGAACTTAGTCTATCTATTCAAGACAGATAGAAAACCGGTTGTCTATCTCTTTAAGAGAAATAGAAAAACCATTTTGTCTATCTCTTCGAATAATTTGACTAATTTGACTAATTTGACAAAAAAATCTTTTGTAGCGAAATAAAAAAGATTTATTTATTTGTCTAAGAGAGATAGCAAAGACTTGTTGTCTATCTATTCAAGAGAGATAGAAAAAAATGTCTTGTCTATCTTCAAAGAAAATAAAGAGGATGTCTTTATTTTTCCAAGAGAGAAACCAAAGATTTGTTGTCTATCTGTTCAAAAGAGATATAAAAACCATTTTCAAGTGAGTAAAGAAAAAATTTTTTGCCTATCTCTTCATAAAAGATAATAAAAAAAATATCTGTATTTTTGTAAGAGAGATAGCAAGCACTTGTTGTCTATCTATCTAAAAAAAAGTTAAATTTTTTTATGTTTATTTCTCTAAGAGAGATAGACCAAAAAAGATATCTTGAGAAAAGATAGAAACTCTTGAGGAGTTTGGCAACATAACAATTATTTGTTGTCTACCCTATTGAAAGAGATAGAAAAGACTTTTTGTCTATCTTTTTAAAAATAATACAAGAGATTTCTTGTCTATCTTTTCTAAGAAAGTAAAATAGATTTCTGTATTTTTTCAAGAGAGATAGAAAAAAGTTTTCGTCTATTTCTTTACCAGAAATCTCTTGTCTATCTCTATAAAAAAATAAAAAAAAAATTATTTGTTTAAGAAACATACCAAAAACTGGTTGTCTATCTGTCCAAGAATGATAGAAAAAATCTTTTATCTATCTCTTCAAAAAAAATCATTATTTTTCCAAGAGAGATAGCAAAAACTTGTTGTCTATCTGTCCACAAAAGATAGAAAAAATCTTGTCTACCTCTTCAAAGAAAATAAAGACAATTTCTTTATTTTTCCAAGAGAGGTAGCAAAGATTTGTTGTCTATCTGTTTAAGAGAGATAGAAAAAAACTCTTGCCTACATCATTAAAAATAATAAAAAATTTTTTTTATTTTTCTGAGAGAGAGCCAAAACTTGTTGTCTATCTTTCTAAAAAATAATTAGAAAATCTTTTTGTCTGTCTCTCTAAGAGAATAAGTAAGTAAATAAACGTAGAAAAACAAGAAGAACGGAAGGAAATAAAGAAAACGATTGCAAGATTAGATGTGAGAGAAAACAGATTTTGGATAGAAAAAAATGAAAGAAAATGCAGAATCTGTAGAGGAGCACATGATGAAAGAATACGTAGAGGTAAAAAAAGTATAGTAGCAAGAAAGAACATAATAAAAATAAAGAAAAAACAACAGAAAAGATAAAAATGATAGAAAGAGAAAGAAAAAGATTAAACTTGTTAAATGAGGTAGAATGAAGATGAAAAGAGAAGTAGAATTAGAAAAAAAAAACAAAAAAGTTTAAGTTACAGTTTTTTTTAAGTTATTATACTACTTATAACACTGTATAGTAGGAAACTAAAGATTTTATTTATTTATTTATTTAAAATTATTACTATTAAAGACTTTTTTCAATTTTTTGGCTTTCCATGGTGGAAAGTTTGCTTTTTTCTTAACAGACCTTCTATAAAGACAGTCTAAGACAGTCAATTGACATTTCGAGTCTAGTGCTCAAATAATTAATATTTTTATGACTGGCGTGGCACGGTGCTCCATCCTGCTGAAACCACAACTCGTCTACATCTTGAGAATTGATTTTCAAAATTTTATAAGACACAATTTTTTTTAACTCATGATCTTTGTAGTAAGCTGATCAGTCTTTTTCTCACTTTCTAAATATTGAAATGTGTTACTAAAAAAAAATTAAGAATTTATAGCTTTTGAGACTATTTGATCAATACATTCCAAATAATGTCATCTAACTCAATTTAGTTACTAATTATTACTAATATTTGTTTTTTTTTAAATATATTTTTGTTGACAAACATCACATTTAAAGCTGTCCTCTTTGGAAAAGCTCGTTTTTTCTCCTAAATCAGGACACAAGCGAGTAAACTAGATTTCTATCAGCTCTTGCATGGAATATGAACTGAAAGCTTTCAAATCCAATGTATAAACATGAATTAAATATATTTCCTTTATAAAAAACATCAAAAGTTTATAGGGAGGAAAAGCTGAAAATGTCAGCGGAATTCTAATAAAAAGAATGTTTATAAGTTTAATAATTTATTTTGAATAGTACAAAAGTTAAAGGTAAAGCAGTTTGAATTGTAGACCACATTTAAAATTTTATTTGCACTTTATACTGCGCCTAAGCCAATAAAAGCCTCGGAAAATAAGCGAGCTAAAGTAGCATTGTCAGGAGTAACCAATCAGAAGCTCAAAGTGCGGTATGTACGCCACGCCTCTCCCGGTCTCATGTTTGCACCTAGATGTCTAAGCTTTACAAAACAATTAGAATTTAGTTTATAGTAGGAACGTTCGAGATATACCCGGCACTAATCCATTTAAAGTCTGACAGTCGAAACCACAGTCATAACCTAAAAAAACCGTTTTTGATTCAAGGTACCTGGTTGGTTCTATTCATGCGCAGCACTTTGAGTTGTAAATCTTTTTTACCATTGCTACATAAATTTGTCAAGTCTGTTGCAACGTGCTGAAGAGTTCCAATAAAAACATGTCTAGACTTACAGATATGAATTTGCATTGATCTTTTTATTGTTAATGTTAATGTCGACTTAAACAAGAAAATATGATTTGAATTAGGTCAACAGTTTTTTCGGTTATAATCAAATAAAACATATTGATTAACTCATTATCGACGCTAAGTTGTTTTTAACGATAGTCTTTTGTTGTAAGTTTTTTTCATGCCAATTGCCTCTTGATGACAATTTTAATTATTTTTTTGATATGTTTTAGTTAGTATTTGCTTATATTTAATAAACATTGCCGGAAGAAAAAAAAGTGATCAGATCATTGGTTTTTGAGACAGTTGTAACGCCCCCATTCTGTAATGTCACGTCAAATATCTTAAACTATTGATATACATATTTAATGTAGCAACACTAACGCCCTCCTTCTTTAACCGCAAAACACAGAAGCTTTGAAATTAATAAAAATTTATTAAAATCACATAAAAAATCATAGTTTTGTCATTAAAAATCACAATTGTTTCCTAGTAAGGGTTGCTTTTCTCCCTTATTCTAAATCTCTCAAATGCAGTGCCTTTTAGACAATTGCGTTGGTACTTTGTCCGCTAAGCTATTTTTTTTTAATTATTTTATTTAATTGTAAAAAAACAATTACGTAATCTTTTGTTTTAGAAACTATTCATGCTTAGCCATTTAAGCGATCGAAACTTCATCAATACATTTTTCATGATCTTATTTATAAATAATAAATAAGTATGGCTGGCAGTGTGACAACCCTAGAGCCATTTTCTCAGTATAAGAAAATAGCTGAAAAGGAAATTCATAATTTATATATCAGTGCTCATGGCTGCTTATCAATGTGTCGTTTTCGTGAAAATAAACATAAATAATAAATAAAAATAAGAGACAAAAACGAGAGATTATAGATTATTCACCAAGCCAACGTTTTTTAACGATAAATAAACTTTATTCTTAATTATTATTTATAACAATGAACTCACTAAACTTATTAGAGCGTGGTCAACAATGTCCGTTTGAGTTGGCAATCCTACATGGTACAACAGGTTGTTAAAAAGTTAGTCGCTGTGACATAACCTACAATTTTTTTTATGAGTGTTATGTCAAATATTTGTCAAACAAGTGTATCCGGCTACACTAATGCAACTAATCAAATAAAAAAAGTGTTGCCAACTCAAACAGTCATTGTTGACTGAATTTTAGTATAGTCTATGCACTTTAGGAGTACTTGCTTACGTTTTTGAGTTCTTATTTGTGTTTATTTTTCTATAATAATAAAATAATGTTTTTGCATGCAACTCACTTTGTATCCTAAATAAGCTAGAAGAAAGGCTTCTGTTAGGCTTATAATTGCTAAGATAACTTGAACGATCCACAGCTCTAGGGGGCGGCTCACCCACACAATGGCATCCCAATTGATGATAGGATTTTCTTGAAATTTTTCTTCTGTTAAATTGGCAGAAATGATATATTCGGATTTGTCGCCCGGGATGCATCCATAACTGCATTAAAAAAAAAACAAAATCTGGTCAAGGATTACGTACCGAAACAATAAAATTATAAATAAGATATCACAGTCTATTTGTAGTGCTGGGGTTGAAACGTAAGGGTGTTTGGAATTATTTTTAGAACAGGGTGGTTTTATTGGATCACGACATCGATATACCACTTTATCAAGCAGTAAACACAACAACAACAAAAACTACTATCTGTAGTAATCGGACTTACCATGTTGCGTAGGTGGGTTTGAGATCTGTGATGACACGGATTATGTACAGAATACATGTGAGCAGTTTAAAAAATAGATTAGCTATGCGTATCCTAAGACCTGAAACAAATGAAAAACAGTGAAAAAACAAATGACAAATTTATAATGTCAAAACAAGATTTGTCCTTATTGGAACTCTTTCAGACAGAACTAAAAAAATCTAATAAAAAGGAAACATGTCTTACTTTATAAATTTTGTTCTGAATAAATTTGCTTTAACTTTATAAACTCGTAAAGCTAAAAATTTAATGAATAACGATGTCTAACCATTCGAAAATGTATTGTACACCGTGATTAACAATGACTGTTTGAGTTGGCAACACTGTAACCGAATACACTTGTTTGATAAATATTTGACATAGCACTCATAATAGAAAATTGTAGGTTATGTCACAGCGAGTAATTGTTTTAACAAATATGTGTTAAAGGTGTCATCTGTCAACAACAGAAAGTGGTTGCAGTTGTACTATCTTAAAATAAAATGTAGGATTGCCAACTCAAAAAGGCCTACTTGATCACGGTGTGGCACTAAAACACTATTAAAAATTATTAAAAAAATTTATACTTACTAGATCTTTGATTCTTAACAAAATATAGATGCAGTCGCTCCTTAAAAGTATTCTCATTGACGTAATACTCCACTCGCACCCTAAAACAAAAAAACAATATTTAAAACTCTGTATTTGATCAATGTGGAATTTAATAATAAAACGGTCATAAAAACAAATGAGAAAAATAATAAATCAGCGCGCTTTATGAATGAATTATTATTGGTAAAGGCCAAAAACATTTATTTATCAATTGTAAAGTATACAAATTTAAACACTTTGTTTTTATTTTATCATCAGGTTTTTCTCGTTTTTACAAAAAAACAACAAAAATCGGACAAAAATTAAAGCCAGAGGGCATTTTAAATTAGAAAGGGAGAAATTGGTCTTAGCATTAAGGGATGATGACGATTTGGGCGTTATTATAAATGTTTCAACTGTGAATTGTTTATTAAAGGAGAAAGATAATCAATGTTTTGTTATTGTTGACAATGTGTTGTTTTGTGCATTAATTGTAACTTCCGTGCTGAGTTTCTGAGTTTGGAGGGATGATAAAGGTAGCACAAATATGTATTAAGTACGTTAATATGAAATATCCACGGCAGAAACTATAGTTTAATACCTGGACTACGGTCTATGTGGCATTACATCTCAGACTGAGAAAAGTGGCAAAGAGGTACGCTGAAGCCCGTTAACCGTTCCTGTCAGTGGATAAAAAAAGTTTTGGAAAAGATCGACAAATTGTAGTTTAAGCCGCATTTAATAACGTTCTTTTTTACCCACTCTATATCAAAACAAATGATTTACACCTCAGCGGTGGTAAATTGATTAAAGTGGATAAGAAAATGTTTTTTTAATTTCCGTTGTGTTGGCTGAATATATTAAGTGAATTGCAGTAAAAGAACGCGGTTTTTTAAGCATAAATTTTTTATGCAAATATGACCTACTAAACATAAATTAATACTTCTCCAACATTGTTATTTTAAGAAATATGCGTTTATAAATTATTTAGATCGACTTAATTAAGCTTGACGGATTTTTATTGCCTTTGATAGTATGATCGCGTTATAGTTTATCTAATAATACACAACACGCCTATATCTGCGTATGAACTAATCAAAAAATGAACATACGTTCAAAATTTCGTAGCAAGAGTTGATCTAAATAATTTATAAATATTTTTTTTTGATCTGAAGTTTACTTATTGACAAAAATTTTTTATTTTTCTGTTATTATCATTAAATTTTGTTTTTTTAGTAATTTACGATGCTTGGAAAATCGCTTTTACCAGCGGTTTTGTCAATCTGTCACAAACAAATATTAAAACAAATGAAAATCATTGTTTTATTTATCAAAAAAAGAGTGAATAATTAACCACATTTTTCGAACAAATAGCTATTTTTTCATAGAAAATAAAAATCTTTTTTCGAATATTTTTCAAAAGTCCTTTGTCAGCAAATCGGCAACTTTTTTATTGAAAATTCTAACAGAAGCCGCTTAATACATTTCGAATGCAATGTTGTATTGCATACCAAGCATTTAGAAGGGCTTACAGTTTTTTAAGTGCAATAACGGCGCAACATAAAAAAGTAATAAAAAAAACAATATCCAGATCCACCCCAAAACATATTTATTTAGATATATGCAGAAGGCTTCACACAAAATTGAATTCATAATAAAAATTTTTTCCTCTTAATTCTTAGAAATTAAATACGTGGTGGCGGTTTACTAGTGACGTCATAACGAGTAGTTCTTGCAGACGATATACAATTGTTTCATGGGCTCTTATGGAATGCTGCTGCTGTTCGAAAAAATAAATAAAAACATTGTTTATGATTATTTCTGACTCTTCACTAAAAAAACTCAACTTGATCAGAATTAAGTGTAACAGTTATAGATTATAGGCTCTAATTTAAAAATACGTTTTTTGTTGTGACTGGTTTTCTACCAATCTTATCATACATTTAAATTTGAATCAAATTACAAAATTAGACATTTTCCGTCATCTAAAAACGCCCCACAAGAGGTTGTCGAAAATCTCACACTTTATGTGCAGCTTGTTACGCCAGCATGAGGTACCTACTTGTCAGGTTAACCTAGAATAGATATTTTTTGTAACAGCTGCTATCTAAAAAAGAACTAACTTTCAAAATAAATTTTCAAATAACATTATTGATATTATAATAATTATTCTAATAAACAAAATATATATTTAGTTACTTTGTTCGCTAATAGCAAACTGCTAAACTGTCCTAAAATGCGGAAATAACCCCTACAGTAAATAAAAGATTTCAGTTGTCTCATAAATTTTCTTTAATAGGGACGTTTTAGTATGCATTGGTTGGAACCCCATCGCGTCAAAGACGTCATTAGAGATTGAAGGAAACGTGTTGGTGCAAATTTTCGTCAAATTTAAAGCAGAAATTTTACGACTCTTTTCCATTTGATTAAATTAAAGTTGAGCGAAGAAATCTTTTCAAATATATATCTCAATGTTTTTGCAAATTATCAATTGTTTTTCTGTGCGGTGTAAGAGCGTTTTTCCGTCTCATTACAGATAAAAATACGTTTCGTGTTGAAAAGTCATAAAAAACGCAACAATTAACCCTTAGGGATCTGGTCACTAGGCGTTCCCTTATATCAACAATACTAAAAATAGAAAGTCAAATGGATTGCAGACAAAAATGGTAATTATGGTCAATAATATTCCTTCTACTGCTAGTCATAGTACAGGGTGTATGTCTAATATTAACATTAATCAAAAAGCCACCCTTAACTAATGTTAATATTATACACCCTGTATACCAAAATTGTTTTGAAAAGTAGTTAGTGGCTCAAATTAGAAAGCAAAATGCCTTCAAACCAAGCTGCAAAAATTTTTTGGATATAAAAACTTTGTTAATTTGAGAATTGTTAGGTTATAAGGTGATAAACTTTAATTGTTTCTAAAATTCTGTTCTTTTTGTATTTTTTTGTCTAAAATGGAACAATTCTGGTCAAACAAAAGCTTTAAATCAAATGACTTGCTGCTGTTACTGCAACAAAATTTCCAAAAAGTTTAAAAAATTAATATTTTTTTACATAAAATTAAAATAAATTCGAAAAAATACCGTTTTATAAGAGATATTACGCACGTGTTTCATAGAAAACTCGCCAACGGCTCGTTTTTTACCCTAGGACTTGTGCGACAAATCAGCTCTTATAAACCTAGTTCTTTATCATACTATTAAAACATTAAAATTTTATTAATCAAAGTCTTTATGCTGTGACTTTCTTTACATCAATTTTTTTTTTAAGCCCAAAAGCCTATTTTGTTAATAAATGCCTGATACCGGATTTTTAAACCAACTTTTGTTTGGCATATTTTTGACAGATTTGTGTCAAAATTGGCGCAGTATAGAAACTATTATTGTTTGAAATAGAATAGAATAGAATAGTTTATAAATTATTCAGATCTACTCTTGACATGGAATTTTGAACGTATGTTCAATTTTTGATTGGTTCATACGAAGAAATGTACGATATTTTTATAGACGACGTTTGTTTGACATTTATCGGTAATCTATCAAAGATAATAATAATCTGTGGAGCTAAATTGCACAGCAGGACTAGATCTAAATAATTTATAAACTTTATTATTATTAGCTGTTTTTAGTTTATTATTGTTGCAGATTTACCTAACCTAACATTTTGCTTCCGTAAAACCAGATTTTCAAACATAAAAATTACTAAACAAGGTTGCCATTTACACTTTTCAAAAAAATCCAGTGTTGGTAAAAGCTCAAAGACACCGAATATTGCCCGTTTTAAATTAAATATCATCTTCTATATTGGCGTTTGCACAGATTAAAAAATATTTGTTTTATGCTAACTTTCGAAATGTAATGATCTGAAACATGTTGTCAAATAAATATTAATATACAACGTGGTCAACAATGACTGTTTTTTGAGTTGGTAACGCTTTTTATTTGCCTAGTTAAAACACTGTAATTGGATACGTTTGTTTCGCAAATATTTGACATGACTCTTACTAAAAAAATTGTAGGTTATGTCACAGCGACTATTTTTTTAATTAGTATCTGTCAATGATGTTGTCAGTGTGAAAGGTGCCACCCGTCAACAACACGAAGTGGTTGCAGTTACCATTGCAGGTACCATTTTAAAATGAAAATGTAGGATTGCCAACTCAAACCGTCTTTGTTGCTTTATTATAATAAATTTAAATTTGGAGTGAAAATATTTAGACAAAAATGCAAATATTAGTTTTTTTGTGTAAAATTTGTAAAAAATTATGTTGATACAATCTTAGATTGTAATTTTAGTTGTTTGAGACCATAAAAAAATCAAAGAGTGACACTAATGTGTCATTTAAATGACAGGTGGTTGCGTGTGGTGAACAATATTGGAAAATGTTTTACAACATTATGATTCTTTATCTACACGACAAAAATTTTTCTATTGAAAAAGTGCTTAATAAATCAAAAATTTAAAATTCAAAAGGAAAATGTCACCGATAATTGTTTTTGTTTATGTCTCCGATATCTGAAAATTATAATTTTGTCAGAATTGTATATGCAAATTACAAATTTTTGAATAAAAAGTCTATTCCTCTTACTTATAAGCAAAAATTTGAAGTTTTGTTAGTTAGTTGAAATTATTAAATATTTTGTAGCAGCGCGAGCGCCCTCCGTCTACAATGGAAGGATACAGAAGCTTGAAATTATCATATATATGTATTTGATGTAGCAACACAAGCGCCCTCTATCTATAACGAAACAACACAGAAGCTTTGATTAAATTAAGCGTTATTTTTCTATATAATGTTAATTGGTAAATGTGTTGACAAAAATATGTTTATAAATGCACCTTTTATGACCTTTTCACAGTGTTTTACATTTTACTACCTCTCAGACTGTAGTCTTGAAGCTTTATTGCAAATCTAGACATAAAAGAAAATTCCCTATATCCGATAAGATCGTCTTAAATATGTAATTAAGCCCAATCTCTTAAGTAGAGAAGCAATTTTGAATTTAATTTCAAAAATTAATATTGACTCAGTTAAATGTCATGTGTCAAAATGAGTTTATCAAAAGTTGAAAAATTGTTGATGGCACAGAAAACTTCTCGTTTTGGTGCTCCATACTCAGAGAGATTGGATGCTGTGGTTAACATCTACGTCGACCTTTACAATTACGAGCCACGTCAGCCCCAATCTGCTAACAAAAAAGTTTCGCAAATAAAACATAATTTTATCAAGCAGCTGTGGTGAAATATAAAAAACAAACTAAAGTGAAAAAACAAAAACAAATGAGAAGCAATTTAGCCGATCTATTATAGCGAAATTCGCTCAAAAACACTTAAAAATTGAGCCGTGACAGAGCTGTCATTTGATCTACCACAGCTCCTTCTATTGCTGTGTTGTGTGAGCGCACTTATGCCTACAGTTTACCTACTTAAATTTTCCATTCACAATCGAGTAGTTCAAATGCAACTAAATTGAATTTATATATTTGTAACTGCTATAGCATCAAACATGTATAGCAGTTACAATACCAATTTTTTTTAAATAATAATAAAACGCGTTAGCCGCATCTCTGTCGAACAAATTTTAGCTTTTTAAATTTTTTTTTCCTTTTAAATGAGTTTTTGTATGAAAAAGTAGCTATCCTTAAAATTACAATGTTTTTTTAATAATTTCTAAAAATTTTTTTCAAATTTGATAACCCCCTTGAGCGTAGGAGGGATCGAAAGTAGAGTTTGAGAAAAGGATGGAATGTGTCAAAATCGCGATAATAACGTCTAAACTTACTATGGCTAGATTCTATATCACTAAGGATTTTTTCAACAAATGTCATTTGTCAGTGTCTAACCTGCCAGTCGTATCGTAATTTTGGCGAAAATCTACCAAAATACAGCTTAAATCTATAAAATAACTATTAAATAAACATGGGGGTTTTATTTATAAAGATTTCCCATCAAGAGATTTAATGTAATTTCGTCAAAAAAGAAGATTTTATAAATTGTAGCCCCGCAAACTGTCAACAGAGTGGAGTGTGAATTTAATGGGAGAACAATTCAATGAAATATTTAAATGATGAAAAAAACATTATTTAAAAACTATTTTGAAGCGACCGATAAAAATTTGGATAGGTTTGGTTTACTTTTTAATAGATTTCATGACATTTACAAAATTACAATGAATTTTCAAATGAAAACAACGTTTAAAGGCTTTTTTGGAACGATTCATAAAGGTTTGTTTGTTTTTTAAAAGATTTCAAGACTTTTTTAGAGAAAAATTAGTGGCCTAAACTGTCAAATAAGTGAAGCGAATGTAATGGAAAATCTACGTAAATACAGCTCAAAATAATTAAAATATTGGTTAAATAAACAATTGGCAATCACTAAAAAATTAGAAGCAAAGATCGAAAAGGCGAAAGGGGTCTTTTTTTTGGTTTCGGTCAAAATATCAAAAGCTCACAAAAAAAATTGTCAAATTGACAGTTTTACTTTATTATAAATTTGTTATGGTTGAAAGAAAAGATTTTGTGTTAATAGTTCTTCTAAAATTGAGCCCCAAATTAATTGAAATGCTTTTTTATATTGGAAAAGATAGAAGAAATAATAGAAGGAAAAGCTCTGGGTAGGTTTTTTGACTTTTTTTTATTAAATACTAAAATCTTATATTGATAGAGCATGCCCCCCGAAATGTCAAAGAAGTGAAGCTAATATAATAGAAAAAGTAAAGATTAAAAAGTCGAGAAGGTTATTATGGCTGAAAGAAAAGCTTTTGGTTAATAGGTCTTCCAAAATTGAGCCCCAAATTTTTTTTTTTGTTGCTATAAACAAATTTGTTTATAGCAACCAATAATTACAATTTTTTTTTAAATAGACATATATATTTATTCGTTTTTTAGTAACACAAACAAAATAATTATTTATAAATTTTTTCATAAAAATAGTTGTGAAAACGTTATTTATAAGAAAATTTCAACAAATATATATTGAAATTAATATGTCAATGTGTTCGCTACGATATAACCTAATTTTTTTTTTATGAAAGTTACGTCAAATATTTGTCAAGAAACAAACGTTTTCGGTTACATTGTTGCAACTAGGCAATTAAAAATTTTTTTTTAAAAGTGTTGCCAAATTAAATATTTATTAAAAAAAATTTTTTTTTTTGATTGTATTAATTTTAAACAAATGTTTCTAATTAATAATTATACAAGAAAAATTTGAAATTTTTGTTATTTAATTTCCGACAATCAAATATGCGAAAAAAAAATTTGCAAAAAATTAAAAATAAAAAAATGTTAATTTTAAAAGATATGCGATGATTTAAGTGAAAAAAGCATCAAGAAAAACTAAAAAAAATTATAAATTTGTTGATAATAAAAAAGAAAAGATAATTTAAGTAGTATAGAAAAACTAAATTATGGTATTTGTAGAAAAATAAAAATTGATAAAATTAAGTAAAGAATAAAAAAAATCGAAAAAAAAATTTATGGAAAAGAAAATGTTTAGATTGGAAAACCATATTATAAATACGAAAAAAAAAATGTAAAAATATCAGGAGTTTATAGATGAATAATACAATATTAAAAAAAGAATAGTATAAAAAAAAATTAAAATACACAAAAAAAAAAATGTAAGAGAGAAATGATAAGAAAATAAAAAAAATTAGAAAAAAAATTAAAATTAAGTAAATACATTCTAAAAATAGGAACAAATAGAATCAAAAAGAAGAAAGTGAAGAGAAATAAGAAAAAGAATTCGAAAAAAAAAGTTGAAGAGATAAAAAAGAAAAAAAATAAAAAGAAAGAGAATATAAAAATTTCAATGTACAAATTTCTATAGAGTAGTTATTTTTTTGAATTTGATATATGATATATAATTAAAATATAAACAATTTTTATTGATTTTTTCTTTAGATTATGTATGATTGTAATTGAATGATTACATATTTTGAAAAAATCAAATAGAAAATAGGAAAAAAATAGAAAAAAAAAATAGAAAAAAAAAGAAAGAATATAGTATATAATCAATAAAATGTAATACGAACCTTTTTAATAAAAATAAAATATGGTTGTTTTTGGTTGTATAGATAAGGTTGCCTTAGGCAACCTTATCTATATAAGAAAGTGAGGTAAGTAAAAGGAGGAATAAATAAAAAAATATAATAATAGAAACAAAAATAAATATATAAAATAACAATTTTAATTTTGAAAAAAAATAATAAAAGACTTTTTTTAGAAGAGAATAAGAAAAAAATCATATAAATTATTATAATATGTATATTATAGTTTTTATTCTTCTAATTTTAATAACAATTATTATTAAAGTAATAAAATTAATATAAAAATAAAAAAAATTAAAACGAAGAAAAAAAAATAAAAGAAAGAAAAAAATTTGAAAAAAAAAGACGAATAAAAATCAAGTATATTAAATAAAAAAATGTAATGCAAAATTTTTTTATAAAAAAAAAATTGTTGTGTTATTGTTGCCGAAGGCAACCTTTTACATATAAGAGAGTATAGTACGAACAAGAAGAAATAAAAAAAATATGTATAATATAAATAATATAAAATAATGATAGATAGTAATATTATTTTTAAATATTTTAAAGTAATATTAATATGAAAACCTTATGTCAAAATCTGATCTCAAATGTTATAACAAGAATTTTTATAACAGAAAATGACTGTTCGCCACCTAAATAATGAGAAAAAAATAAAAAAATTATAATAATAATGAATAGTAAAAGTATTTTCAAAAATAAATAATAATAGATTTATATATGTTGCCGCAGGCAACATTCAATACGAGTGAGTAGAACAAGTACAAAAAAAAATAAAAAAACAAAAATTTTAGTAAATGGTAATATGCTTCCTTTATTATAAAAAAAGATGGGAAAGATAAAAGAAAAAGAAATAAGTATAATTAATAAAATCTAATTAAAATTTTTTAAATAAATAATAATAAATTTCAAGATAAATAATAATGGGCTAGGTTTATATAAATGTTGTCGAAGGCAAACGTTGATATGAGAAAGTAGAATAAGTACAAAAAGAAATAAATTAAAATATATTACAATAAAAAAATAAATAAACAATAACCTATAATCTAATAAAAAAAAAAGTGCGTCTATTTTACGGTTGCCGAAGGCAACCCCTCTAGGTTCATACACGTTGGCAAGAGAGTAGGTAAGCACCCGGAGGGTGCGAAACCATACTCTCGTTGGTATATTAATATGTGCTAAAAAGTTTTAAGATTTTAGTTTTTGGCGGTGGTTATTTTTAGGATGGATAGGCTCAGACTTAATGGTACGTTCACACTTTACAATTCAAAACTCTAAGTTTAACGCCGATTTTGAAGTTGCGTCAAACTTATAAAACTCCATTTATGTTAAATAAAAAACTCCTTAAAACTCAGCAGTAGAAACAGATAATGACATTATCGACTGCATTGGAAATTTCTATTGTCACGTGATCTTTAATAGACTTATAGTTTTGTATAAGTAAGTAATACGGTACAAGACTCAAAATAATTATTCCATTTTGTGTAGAAATTACTAATTCCCACCAAATTGGATCAAAACAAATAATTTTGTTGTTGCTGACCGAAACAAACAAGTTTAGTGTTTACGAAAAAAAACTTTTTCAAAATTTCCAAAAAAAAAAAATCCAGCCTTGCATGTCGACCAACTATTTAAACCTAAAAAATTTTAATTTAAAAAATTAATATCGACCATGTTAAATGTCAAGAGTTCAGAAGAAGTTGTAAAGTTTTTTTTTAAGGAAGAGTTGAAAATATTTTTGTTTACGTCACGAGTCGTGGTTTACCTGGGTATTTTGTCGTAGCTATCCCAACTTGTGAGGCAGTTGTAAGAACTGTATCTGCTGGAAGCAGCCATACTAAAAGAACACTACGCCGCGCTGCATACTCGCACAGACCGCTCGACGCCACTACAACCCGACGACGTGGTATCACCGACGCCGCACCACCGGCAGACGGTGTGCTTCCACCCCCACCGCATGAACACGCAGTCTTTTCTCTATTACCACTATTCTACAATAACATTACTAATTAAATATTTTTTTGTAAAAAAAAAATGTGATCGAGCCGACATAAAGCTTTCAAAACATGTCTGAAAAAGCGATGGCCGACCGTTCGGTAACCGATAGAAATGTCGCTAAATTATGATGTTCCTTTATTTCCTGGACTTTGTTAATAATTTACCCCGCATAGGGTGAAATCTCTACCGGTAGGGTTGTATTTGTAACAAATGAAGGACTATTCATTTGCTCTATCGACCCGTAATGGTTAGAACATGCCACATACCACACAAAATATTGAAATGAATAGGAACCATTCGGAGGTCCAAATTTCCAACTTCCAAAAACTTGTTTATATTTATTTCCTCGGAGCTCGGAGGGCGTTTGTTTTGTACAAAAAATGTTTACCTTAATGATAAAAAGCTTCTTATAGTCTTTAAAGGTCAACATTATTAATATCTATTTTAGTGAGTTCATTCAGAATGAGATCAAGTGACAAATTCCAATTTTCCAAAAAAATCACCAAGGGTTGAAAGAGGCTTTGAAGACGATGTGAAAATAGTTATTTATGTGTTTAGTCTTAAAGAGAGCCATTTTGGTATGCGGGCGCTTTTTCGTACCTCGCTGACGCTCGCCACAACGGCTCATAAAAAGCTTAAAAAATCGCGCCAAAAAAAAACTATCCCTTTGAGTAGGAAAATGCCTAAACCCCCAAAATACAACAAACCGTGACCCACAAATAATTAGATAATGGAAAGCTAGGAAAAACAAAATCAGACTCTTAGCTTGATTCAACGCGTTTAATTTGACATTTGATTTGTTGTCAAAAAACAAATGTATAAATGTCCGATTTTGTTTTCCACAGCTTCCCCTGATCTAAATAATTGTGAACCACATTGTGCAAAAAAATTAATAATAATAAATAAATAAATAATAATTAAATTTATTTTGAACATCAAACACAAAATTTAATTGGTACAGGTTAGATTGGAAAATGAAAAACACATTAATTGAAAAGCAAGTTTATCAAAAAAAGAAATGCTTTAATTAAAACGAAACAACATAAACACATTTAATTAATTGAAATAATAATTATTATTATTGTTGAGAAGACAAATTATAAAATCATTCGGTCAGATTAAAAAAAAAACAAAAGAATAATAGGTGTTATTGAATTTGTTTTAACCACCATTTTACCATCTGCAAAAACTGCAATAATTATTAATTATCTGTCATTTTTACGACATTTAAAATTGATCAAGCTAGACCATCTAAATCTGAATTGATGCAGCTTTCTATCCACTTGTTAAATCCGTGATATACTCTCTCCTTCCTTTTCTTACTCTCTTTCAATTAGCGCATTTAAAATAAATACATTATCTATTAAATCCCGCCTACCAGTCTGGTAATCCTCCCACTCTGCTATTTAGAAGAATTATTCTTCTGTAATTTTTTTTCTGTATCATTTTATGAATTGGTACCAAGAAACTTTTTTTCTCTTTCTTACTTTATTCAGTACTTTTCTGTCTTTCTTCGATTCTTATATATCCATGCCTCGGACGATTTTCTACTTTTTAGTTTAATCAGGTGTTTCTTTACCTCTTCTTTTGTTTTTTCTTCTTCCTCTTTTAGTTTATCTTGCTTGTCTTTTTCTTATTCTTCTTCTTTCAGTAGCACAACTAATTGAACTTTTCTTTAGTTTGTCAAAACTTTGATAAATTAATATAGAATAAGCTTCTAAAAAAATATTTTTTTTTAAGTTTTGTAAATATTGCTTTATTTGCGCCAAGCTTTTAAAAAGCTGCTTAAAGCCAAACATTTTTGTGTTGTTGACAGAAAAAGAAAAAAAGTAAATAACTTTCTATTTCAGACTGTGCTACGTGTTGCACGTAATTTGCGTGTGATTCTTTCCATTTGCTAATTACTTTTGCTATTTTTAAAACGCTGATCCTACTCTTGACCAGAATGTTATTAATTATCCTTCTATTATCTAGCTGCTGGACACCATTAATTATGAATACAGTAAAATTAGCGACACAGCGCCACCTGTGAGTTTAAAATCAATTAATCTTAAATTAGTATGGACTCTAAACTGACAACTAGCTAGATAATAATTGGTAAAGTAGGCTCAATCGGTAAGTTTCTTGTCTGAGGCTTTTGTTTCTTTAGCATTGTTTAATTACCCATCCAAACAAGCAATAGAATATTGCAAAGAATGTAAACAGTATCTGATGCGTGCTGTTGCACTGGTTCACTGAATTCATACCGGTAGCCAATGAGGAATGTGATCAATATAAATTTTCTACGATTGTAATTGGTCGTTGCTGTAGTGATAAGCTTTATTAGCTGTCAAAATGTCACAGAATACACCACTGAATCGTCTTAAGACAAATATCAAGAATAGTTAACTGATCGTGCTAGAAAAGCATAAAAATGTTGAAGTTTACAGACTGAATAATTATCTATAAAATCTACTGATTGAAGCTAAATCAAGTTAACTGTATTAATTCAGTTAACTTAGATTTAACTGAACTGCTGAACGTATTATATTGCCGACAGTACATCTTTCTGGACAGATAACAAAACAAGAAACCAAACAAAGAAAAGAATATAAAGTATATCCAATTATATTAAAAATAAGCAAAAAAATAATGCTTTATTTTTTAATAATAAATCATTTAGTTTTTTACTTATTTTTTGGTTGGTAATCTTGCACTATAGATTTATTAGTTTAAATCAAAATGTCCATAGCGTTACAACTCGACCATTCTGACCTTTGCCTCTAAAATTTTTTTTAAGGCGCCTCTTGGAACGATAAGTGCAAAAAGAAATATTTCAATTTTTTTTTCTACTTCTCATTTAATTCTTTTCATCCAACGTTCCCGTTTTTTCCGTTTTCCATTTTCTAATTTTATTAATATCTTCATTACCAACTCATTCAAACTCGGTTCTGATAAAAAAAGTTTGCGGCATCTCTCGCAAGCTATTTGCTTGATTAAATATGATTTTCTGTCTCTTTCTACATTCTACAATCGCTTGTGTAAAAGGATGAAATCAATACAAGGTTCAGCTTGAGCCGCTGAGCGATAGATAGCAGCAGTGTGCTTGCAATATATAAATTTGAGGCAAAAAATATTGTTCAAAAATTATATTAAAAAACAGTTTGTATCAAAACGTTGGTATTATTTTCAAACAAGATAAAGAGATCTAAAACAATTCTTCAATTCTAAATCAACCTTTTTACTACATTTTTAAAAAAACAAGCAAAAAATAACAAAAAAAGTTAAAAAACAGAAAGATCAAAAAAATCGCCCTTTTTGGAACATTTTACTACAAAAGTTAAATCTATCAAGATCAACATTCTAGAAACTAGGGCATTAGAACAAATAGGTAGTAACTAGGGCATTAGAACAAATAGGTAGTCTACAACTTTGTAATCAGAATCATCTAAAAATAAGACAACAAGTGTTAGTTGTTTACTCTTTATAATTAGGTAAGTTTTTGTTTGTTTTATCAGAGTCTAGTACTGACCTGACTTAGCCTGACTGACTTGACGTGTATAATATATTCCCTTAGACGCTGACCTGACCTGACCTGACCTGATCTGACCTGACCTGACCTGACCTGACCAGACCAGCTAGTGACTGCAATTATTTTCTCGAGAAACAGTCTATTACCTCCGGCTAAAAACAATATGAAGCCAAGCCGGCTTTGTTAACATTTGAAAAAAAAAGAAAAATGAGCAGATTTACAGCGGCTTCGTGGCTGTTAGCGCGAGCGCAGTTATTAATTTTAGTGAGGTTAGTCTACAGTTAGTCTACAGCTAGTTTTTAGATTATTTTTTTATATAGATATCTGAAGAACAAGTGAAATAGAGTTATGTTTATGATGTATGGCTAGTAAGAGAGACTTTTGCTCAGTCTATTATTTTGATAATAAATTTTTCAATATTGATTCAAAATAACTTTTTTTCTAGTACTATAATTATAGATTATTAGAAATTTCTTTAGAAATGCAAAAATTTAATCTCAAAAATTGTCTAAAATAAATCATTTGGTATATGATTTTTTCATTAATTTTTAACTTTATCTATTATATTATTTTTGGTAATTTAGAGTATATTTTTTTACTATGACATTACTACATCCAGACCTAAATCCTTTGAGACTTCTTAGGGAAGTTTGCTTTGACCAAAATACAGTGGGATTAGTCTTATTTTCATTTCTTGATCTGGACTTATGTCATCTTCACTTGAGGCTTAGGCGGGCTTTGAGCAGAATTGTACATCAAAGCGGAATTTTCTATTATATTACACCGCTATCGTCTCCCAAAAGAGTTAGTTCATAGCCCTTAGAATAGAAAACAAAACAACGCTACAGTGCTTCCAAGCAAACAAAAGCAGGGGAAAATATCCGAACTAAATCAGCAAATTCGAGAATAAATTCAAATAAACCAATCAGAAAGCTATAGGGCTTCTACGCCACGCTCCTTCTAGGTTCATGTTTGCTTGGAAGCACTGTCAGTTTATTTTTAACAGAAAGTCATAAACATAACTTGCTCAAGCCAAGCGAGTTATAAGTGTAACGTTTTCCGCATTAAAATTGGTTTTTTTCTGCACTAGTGCAGGAATTCTGCACTTATTGCACTCAATTTGCGAGTGGAAATACTTACTTCTAAAACAACTGTACGAAAAATTGAACAAAAAAGTATAATATGTAATCTTTTAGATGACGTTATAATAAGAAGCACCCGTATTTTTTAATTTTAGTGCTCAAAGGGTAGTAATTTTTTGGAATACGGCTGCTTTTTCGAACCTCGCTGACGAAATTCGGATCCTATACCAAAATGGCTCTTTTTACACACGGATGCGGATTTGGTGACGAGCGTCAGTGAGGTGCAAAAAAGCACCCGCATACCAAAAAATATTCATTTTAATGTTATATGTGGTATGTTGCAACAACAAAGCCATAAGAGCGCAGAAAAACGCAAAATAATAAAAGCGTCTTTCTAGAAGCGAAACGAAAATATAAGGAAAAATGTATATAGAGAAAAACAAAAGAAAGTAATAATAAAACAAAAAAAGGGGTGTGGAAATACACAAACAAAAAGATGACGAGACAACAAGCAGCGAGTGAAAAAATAACAATAAATGAATAAGAGGAGTTCTTCATAGGAGAAAGAGAAGCAAATATAAAAGCTCTAGCAACGCAAACAATTTGGGAAAAACTATTAGGAACAGAAATTACGAGAGAAAAGATAAAGAGACAGATAAAGAAGCTGTAAAAGAAGGAAAGAGAGGATGGAATGCAGAATAAACACTGGATCTGATAAGAAGACTGAATAAAGAAGGCATAATACCAAAAAGATAAAAAAATAGAGTAAAAAACTACCCGGAAAGAACTCTGACCAGACCAAGTGACAGCCAACCGGGATTCAAAAAGAAGAGAGAAACTTTAAATAATGTATACATTCTGGACTATCTAAAGACAAGATGAGAACAAAAGAAGCACTATTCTAAGATTTTAGGGCAACGTGGTAGGAAGAGAAAAGGTATGAAGCCTGACGTTTGCGGATGATGTAGTAATGGTAGCAAAGAGTGAATTAAAAATAGAAGAAATGACAAAAAAACTAAGAAAGTATGTGAGGAAAAAAAGCAAAAAGTAAAGGTAAAAAAAAACAAAAATAATGAAGGAACAAGAAGAAGAGGAAGGAAGAAAAAGATGATTAGGAATGGAATAGAGAGAGAATTGAGCGAGTAAAAGAGTTTAAGGCAAACAAGGAAGTATGGGGAGTGTGTATGAGGAATAAAAGACAGAAAGTGGGAACGGAAAGTTTAAAGAAAACAAGATAGTGGGGTGTGTATGGAGAATGAAGACAGAAAGTGGGAACGGGATTTATGAGAAGAATCATGATGTTTAAGAGCTTGGTAGAGGTAAGGGACAGAAATCTGGGTGTGGAAAAAACAAAAAGAAATAGAGAGGGTACAAGAGAAGTATTTACGATGGGTTCTAGAGGTATATAGAGAAAGTCCAGGATACATAATGATACAAGAATGAGAGAAACAAGCTGAGAGTGAAAGCAGTTAAGCTTAAGGATAGAATAAATGAAAAGAAAATGAATACAGAAATGAATAAGAAAGAGAAATATGATAGAAGAAATGGGTAGGATTAAAAACAGAAGACAAGTAGTAGATGAACGAAGAGACGTAAGAATGAAGATAAACAAGAAAGAATCTAGATACAACAAGAATTATGAGAAATGTATGACAAAGGAAAATCCGGTGTACCTGTTTAAAACCGTTCTGTTCAAAACAGACTTGCCTAGAGTTTTACAAGTTGTCGCAACTTGTTTCAGCTGCTTTTTTCGAGGGTTTGTGCTGTGTTTTCCGGACTGAAATTGAATTATCTAAACAATATATGAAAAACATCTGCAATAGAATGTTGTTCCGATTCTCTGATTAAAACAAACAAAACAAAATTAATTAAATTCTACATCGATGAGAACACAAGCGGCGTGTGACCAATGATAGACAAATGTTTTATGTAAAAAATATAAAAAAAATGTTGAAGTTTAAAAACACAACATTCATAAGTTTAATATATTTACATATGGAGAGCACCTGGGAATCTGCAAAGCCACCTCGTCAAGACTGTCTGAAGGGGTGAGTGGTGGTCGTTCAAAAAGTCTGCTTGGCGCCAGTGTCAAAGAATTGTTGTATCGGTGATAATAGCCCACCCGCCCTCCACGACGCTGCTGTTGACGTTGGTGTTGTTGTTTCTTCTTCTTATCCTCCTCGGCTCTTCGGAGGTTGTGCAGCCGGAAGAAGTACATAGACATTCTGTGTACACGTGACTTGAGTTAGCTAAACGTAATGGATTAACGTGACCGGTAAAAGCACAATTTGTACAGGTGACATGCAATGTGATAGGAACAAGAAACATGCACAGTCCAGCCATTCCAAAGGGCATTTTGTTCTCTTTTATGATCCGATTTCTAATTCAGTATAATAGCTCAAACAACTGTCTTATTTTTCAAAAAGTACTATTTTTTTAATTTTTCTACAATGCCGTAAAATATATCGCGCTCACTCTAACCTGTGCCATTAGAAAAAGATGGAACGCTCATTCTTCTATCAGTGTCTAATAACCTCTTTTTTTACAAAGACACGAAGCAAGTCTCTGTAGAAAAGAACTCTGTAGAACTCAGATCATTTGAAAAAGAAAGAGAGAAAATTATGACGTAAGACACGAACCACGTAAGTTAAGTAAAATGGATCAGTTGGCATATTTTATCCTTTATAAATGAACCAAAACAAGAATTCAATCTACTTTAAATAATTGCGCTATATTTATATACTGCGCTCACTCTAACCTGTGCGATTAGAAAAAGATGGAACATTCAACGTTCTATCAGTGTGTGATAACTTTTTTTTTCTACAAAGACACGAAGCAAGTCAAGCTTATTACACTGTTCATTTGAAAAAGAAAGAGACAAAATTATGACGTAAGTTAACTAAAATGGATCAGATGGCATATTTTATCCTTTACAAATGAACCAAAACGAGAATTTAATCTACTTTAGATAATTGCGCTATATATATATCGCGCTCACTCTGACATGTGCGATTAGAAAAAGATGGAACATTCAACGTTCTATCAGTGTGTGATAACTTTTTTTTTCTACAAAGACACGAAGCAAGTCAAGCTTATTACACTGTTCATTTGAAAAAGAAAGAGACAAAATTATGACGTAAGTTAACTAAAATGGATCAGATGGCATATTTTATCCTTTATAAATGAACCAAAACAAGAATTTAATCTACTTCAGATAGTTGCGCTATATTTATATATCGCGCTCACTCTGACATGTGCGATTAGAAAAAGATGGAACATTCAACGTTCTATCAGTGTGTGATAACTTTTTTTTTCTACAAAGACACGAAGCAAGTCAAGCTTATTACACTGTTTATTTGAAAAAGAAAGAGACAAAATTATGACGTAAGTTAACTAAAATGGATCAGATGGCATATTTTATCCTTTATAAATGAACCAAAACAAGAATTTAATCTACTTTAGATAATTGCGCTATATATATATCGCGCTCACTCTGACATGTGCGATTAGAAAAAGATGGAACATTCAACGTTCTATCAGTGTGTGATAACTTTTTTTTTCTACAAAGACACGAAGCAAGTCAAGCTTATTACACTGTTTATTTGAAAAAGGAAGAGACTAAATTATGACGTAAGTTAACTAAAATGGATCAGATGGCATATTTTATCCTTTATAAATGAACCAAAACGAGAATTTAATCTACTTTAGATAATTGCGCTATATATATATCGCGCTCACTCTGACATGTGCGATTAGAAAAAGATGGAACATTCAACGTTCTATCAGTGTGTGATAACTTTCTTTTTCTACAAAGACACGAAGCAAGTCAAGCTTATTACACTGTTCATTTGAAAAAGAAAGAGACAAAATTATGACGTAAGTTAACTAAAATGGATCAGATGGCATATTTTATCCTTTATAAATGAACCAAAACGAGAATTTAATCTACTTTAGATAATTGCGCTATATATATATCGCGCTCACTCTGACATGTGCGATTAGAAAAAGATGGAACATTCAACGTTCTATCAGTGTGTGATAACTTTTTTTTTCTACAAAGACACGAAGCAAGTCAAGCTTATTACACTGTTCATTTGAAAAAGAAAGAGACAAAATTATGACGTAAGTTAACTAAAATGGATCAGATGGCATATTTTATCCTTTATAAATGAACCAAAACGAGAATTTAATCTACTTTAGATAATTGCGCTATATATATATCGCGCTCACTCTGACATGTGCGATTAGAAAAAGATGGAACATTCAGCGTTCTATCAGTGTGTGATAACTTTTTTTTTTCTACAAAAACACGAAGCAAGTCAAGCTTATTACACTGTTCATTTGAAAAAGAAAGAGACAAAATTATGACGTAAGTTAACTAAAATGGATCAGATGGCATATTTTATCCTTTATAAATGAACCAAAACGAGAATTTAATCTACTTTAAATAATTGCGCTATATATATATCGCGCTCACTCTGACATGTGCGATTAGAAAAAGATGGAACATTCAACGTTCTATCAGTGTGTGATAACTTTTTTTTTCTACAAAGACACGAAGCAAGTCAAGCTTATTACATTGTTCATTTGAAAAAGAAAGAGACAAAATTATGACGTAAGTTAACTAAAATGGATCAGATGGCATATTTTATCCTTTACAAATGAACCAAAACGAGAATTTAATCTACTTTAGATAATTGCGCTATATATATATCGCGCTCACTCTGACATGTGCGATTAGAAAAAGATGGAACATTCAACGTTCTATCAGTGTGTGATAACTTTTTTTTTCTACAAAGACACGAAGCAAGTCAAGCTTATTACACTGTTCATTTGAAAAAGAAAGAGACAAAATTATGACGTAAGTTAACTAAAATGGATCAGATGGCATATTTTATCCTTTATAAATGAACCAAAACAAGAATTTAATCTACTTTAGATAATTGCGCTATATATATATCGCGCTCACTCTGACATGTGCGATTAGAAAAAGATGGAACATTCAACGTTCTATCAGTGTGTGATAACTTTTTTTTTCTACAAAGACACGAAGCAAGTCAAGCTTATTACACTGTTTATTTGAAAAAGGAAGAGACTAAATTATGACGTAAGTTAACTAAAATGGATCAGATGGCATATTTTATCCTTTATAAATGAACCAAAACGAGAATTTAATCTACTTTAGATAATTGCGCTATATATATATCGCGCTCACTCTGACATGTGCGATTAGAAAAAGATGGAACATTCAACGTTCTATCAGTGTGTGATAACTTTCTTTTTCTACAAAGACACGAAGCAAGTCAAGCTTATTACACTGTTCATTTGAAAAAGAAAGAGACAAAATTATGACGTAAGTTAACTAAAATGGATCAGATGGCATATTTTATCCTTTATAAATGAACCAAAACGAGAATTTAATCTACTTTAGATAATTGCGCTATATATATATCGCGCTCACTCTGACATGTGCGATTAGAAAAAGATGGAACATTCAACGTTCTATCAGTGTGTGATAACTTTTTTTTTCTACAAAGACACGAAGCAAGTCAAGCTTATTACACTGTTCATTTGAAAAAGAAAGAGACAAAATTATGACGTAAGTTAACTAAAATGGATCAGATGGCATATTTTATCCTTTATAAATGAACCAAAACGAGAATTTAATCTACTTTAGATAATTGCGCTATATATATATCGCGCTCACTCTGACATGTGCGATTAGAAAAAGATGGAACATTCAGCGTTCTATCAGTGTGTGATAACTTTTTTTTTTCTACAAAAACACGAAGCAAGTCAAGCTTATTACACTGTTCATTTGAAAAAGAAAGAGACAAAATTATGACGTAAGTTAACTAAAATGGATCAGATGGCATATTTTATCCTTTATAAATGAACCAAAACGAGAATTTAATCTACTTTAAATAATTGCGCTATATATATATCGCGCTCACTCTGACATGTGCGATTAGAAAAAGATGGAACATTCAACGTTCTATCAGTGTGTGATAACTTTTTTTTTCTACAAAAACACGAAGCAAGTCAAGCTTATTACACTGTTCATTTGAAAAAAAAAGAGACAAAATTATGACGTAAGTTAACTAAAATGGATCAGATGGCATATTTTATCCTTTATAAATGAACCAAAACGAGAATTTAATCTACTTTAGATAATTGCGCTATATATATATATATATCGCGCTCACTCTGACATGTGCTATTGGAAAAAGATGGAACGCTCACTCTTCTATCAGTGTCAGAGCCAAGTCAAGCTTATTTCACTCTTTTCATTTGAAAAAGACAGAGACAAAAGTTATGACGTAAGTTAACTAAAATGAATCAGTTGGCACATTTTATCCTTCATAAATGAACAAAAACGAGAATTTAATCTACTTTAAATCATTGCGCTACCTATATATAATATATATATATATATATATATATATAAATATATATATAACTTGCTACCTTTGCAGCGTCTATACATATAAAAATTACAGATAATTTAGCGTCCGCAGCCATTCAGCGTCCATATACGGACGCTGAAAAGTTTTCAATGTATTTCTGCTTTCTGCAATGTCTTATGACAATCTACTATTTTTTTCTTTAAAAGACTAAAGCTTGGTTATTTATATTTGCAATAACAGTTTTCTTCCGTGAACGGTTCTTGTCTGGAAAAATTATTGGGTGGACGCTGAAAAGCTGCAAAGTGTATACAAAATATACATATCTAGTTCAAGGTTTCCTCGTTAGCAGCGCTAACAGAATATACAGTATATTCAGTTTTGAAGTAAGCCATAAACAGATTGCAGCTATTCAGCGTCCACTAACACGGCAACCCTGTATTTTTGTAGAGTTTTAAAATTAGCTTGAGAAAATAATTCTTCAAGTAATCTGAAAAAAAATGCAACTTTTAATACTTAATTTTTTCATTAACTAATTGAAAAATGAAAATACAAGAATGTTTAACGAAGCAATAAAGTTTTCACTAATTAACTAAGTTTGATTGCTTAAAAAAATGTTATAAACAAACTTTGCTCATAAGATTTTTTATAAATTTCATAATTGTCAACAATATTAGTTTCAAGAAAATGTTTTTTAATAAAATAATTGTGTTACAACACATGTTTTGTTAAACAATTTGTTTTTTTTTTGTCAAAAATTAATATTAACTTTTTTTTCTCAAACAAGTTATTATTTTGTGTGTTATTATACAATAACTATCTCTAATTTTTAAATATAATCAATAACTTATTGATTTTTAGGATTTTTTTTGCCAGAAATTAATAGCAGAATTTTAATTTTATTCTATTATATTATTATTTATAGTTTTCTATTCATTCAAAAGTTTTTTTTGTTCAATTTTTTGAAGAGCTAAATAAAAAGTTAGCAAACGGAAAATACAGAAAACAAAAAAGAACAGAAAAAAATAAAAAAAAAAGTTTAACAAGATAAAGAATTTACATTTAGATAGATAAAATTTGAGAAAAAAAATTAATAAAAACTCTAAATAAAAATTTAAACAATAAAGAAAACATAGATAAAAGTACAAAAAAAACCAAAATAATAACAAAAAAAATCAATAATAAGAAATAGAACAGCAAAATAAAAACTATTATAAAATGGGGTAAGAATAAAATATAAGTCTTTTAAAAATAGATAAAACAAACGGATGTCAAATAGACTTGACAGAAACATGGTTAGATAAACAGAAAAGAAATTAAAAAGACATAGAATCTCGAAGTGGCAGTGAAAGTCAGAAAGATGTGAAAGATAAATAAGATAAAGATGGTGGTGATCAAACTAGACAAGTGGGAAGAGGAAAAAATGTAATTAAAAAAAAATAAGGAGAAAATGAAGAAAAACATATTTATATACGAAAAAAGAAAAATTTAAGATAGTTAATAGCAGAAAAAAGAAAAAAAGGAAAGAATGTTAAAATAGGGTATAAGACAATTTGGGAGAAGAGAAAATGTATGAAGTAGAAGGGAGAATTCGAAAAAACGTTTTAGAAAATAAGAAAGTTTAAAAAAGCATTGAATATAACAATAAGCACTAAAAAGAACACGAAAGGTAAAATAGGAGGTAGAAAAAGTACGAAAAAAAACACGGGGAAAAGATGCAGAGGTTAAAAACACAAGAAAACCGAAAAAAAAAGAAGATAAAGCAGAAAAGAGAAAAAGATGTAGAAAAAAAGAAGGTTCAAAACAACAAAATAAGAAGACTCTCAAAACTAGAAAAGACAAAAAAAAACATAAAAAAGAAGAAAAAATAAAACAAGAGAGAGCAGTTAAAGAAAAAATATCACAAAAAAACAGAAGACAAAAAGAGAGTAAGAAAGGAATAGAGACAAAAAGGTGGACAAGAAAAGGAACAGGCAAAAAATAAAAAATTGAAAATAAATAAAAAAACCGAATTAAGAAAAAAAAAATAAAAAAAAACAGAAAAAATAATGTTAAAAAGTAAAATAGAAAAAAGAGTAAAAAAACTAATAAAACCGAAACTTAATAAGAAAAAAACCAAAAAAAATTACAGAGTTAAAAAAGAAGAAAAGAAAGAAGACGATGTACTAAAAGCAGTATTTTGAAAATACATGCACTTTTTCTTGCATTTTATCACAGACTTTATTCATTTTGCTATGTGATAAAAAAATTTGCAATAGCAATCTATTTCTAAAGAAACAAAAGTGTTACTACATATTTACAAAATTTTAAAATCTTGCAAGAGCCTTGGTTGTAGCCGATTCAATCTGAAAGTTCATAGCGGCAACGCTGCCAGACGCTGAATGGGTCCAATCTGTACAAAAATATACATTTGGACGCTAAATAGCTGCATTATAGAATGTATATTATGGACGCAAAAAAGATAGCAAGACGAATGGACGTGAAAATTTTCGATTTAAACTAAAAATAATGCTCCTAATTTAATATACATTAAATTTCTTAAAACCTCAGAAAAAGCCCCATCTAGGGGTAATAAGAGATTTTAATATACAGAGGTGGACGCTGAAAGACTGCATCATGGAAGGACGCTAAAAAGGCTCCACTTTAACCTTCAATTTGGTTTTTTTTTCTCTAATTATTGTTTTTAATGCTATATTTTTGTCTGCTTTTTTTTTACTATTTTTTATTTTTATTTTAAAAACAAGTAGCTATATACTATTTTTTTTTGAATAAGAAAAAATAGTCTTATAAACTTTTTGTAGATTATTTATATAATCGAATGCCAAGTTGTGAAAAAGGGTATATATATATCATATGTAAACATAAATATATATGTATATTAAATATATCTATATATATGTTAAACTTCAGGTTTCCGCGAGTGCTTGATGAAAATTCTTTTGGTTTCCGGGTATTCATCCGCGTGGAATTCTTGGTTAGAATTTCTTGACGACGTTTCGGCAAAATCTCATTTGCCATCTTCAGGTCGGAGGGTTCTTGCTTGACTGCGAGTCACGCGTGAGCTGTTTACGAGTGACTCGCGTAAACTTATATATAAATTAAAATATAGTAAAATTATATATATAATTTTCATATATATATATATATTGCGCTCACTCTAACATGTGCTATTGGAAAAAGATGGAACGCTCACTCTTCTATCAGTGTCAGAACCAAGTCAAGCTTATTTCACTCTGTTCATTTGAAAAAGAAAGAAAAAATTTATAGCTTTCAGCAAATTTTGGAGTGTTTGGCTCGCCTTGGAACATAAAGAGTACAAATATTAACAAAATCAAAGGTTCGGGAGCTTATCTGGACAATTCCAGACTGTTCTACAACAAAATTCTCTAAATCTGCTGACTTCTTTGTCTCACTTACGACATTTGCATTTACCATCCTTTCTTAACGATGGATGTGTCAGTAACAGTAAGAAGTAAGAACATCTTATAAAAATGAAGTGATAATAAAAATAAATTCAATTTTTCTAGGTTATGAAGTATAACCCATGGGTCAGATTCTGAGATTAGATGTTATTCCTTGTTATAAATAAATCGCTTCTCGTTCCGTAGAGAATCGTGCTGCTAGAGCAAAATGAGCTACATAAGTGAATTCAATAGCCTATCCACTTTTTTCTAACAAGCTCTCAACGGAAAAATTTGAAAATAGTCTCAAGGGACAATAGAATGTAGACAAATGAATACCGCCAGCCATAAGCATACAATCATTGGGGAAATTAGCCGAAAATGAATTATTAAACTCGCAGAGGCTCGGACTTATAAGATAAACACTTGTTTGTGTTTGCTTATGCAATATGGACAATAGAGCTCAACGTATGCTTAATAATTTGAAAGCAAACGTAAGATTTTTTCAATTATGTCACATTTAAGTCAAAATTTTACATTTTTTCCTGTTAGGGCGAGTAAACGGGATGACCTTGGTATTCCGGTTCCTGAATACTCATTGCACAACTCACTATCTGAGGTGTAATTCCAACAGAATCGACCTACGCATCTGCGGTCAAATTATTAGAACTGTCGGATTTAACATATAAAAACATTCGACAATATGATATAAAAATAATAACATTTTGGACTAAATTAAATTTTAATGAACAATTTTTGCAATAGCAGAAATAATTATTTATACTTCATTTTATAATCCTAATATTAAGTTTTCTGTCAAAATCTGTGTTTCTTTTGTTATTTAAATTTTGATAAAACATTTGAAGGGTTTCCCTTTCGCCTCTTAATTAATATGTCAGTTTAAATAAGGTTCAGATTTCAGATAATTACAGAATTACCCGGCATTATTCAATTCACAACAAGTCGATTGCGTATGATTGTTGTGTTAATATCACGGGCTTAATTAATACACAAAACATAACTCAAGCACGTATTCGGGAAAGTTTAGATTAGCTATTGTTAATAATTAATTAGAACACTTTAGACTTTAGAAAGCGTTATTTGCGTTAGAATTAGGTTAGGAAAAGTGACGAATGAAGAGAAAAACAATTGAAAATTACCCTGTTTTCTTGGTTAATGGTTGGGTTTCCATTAATTTCAGCACTACACTGATGGGCTGATGGTTCTAGAAAATGCGGGCTGAGGATTAAAGCCCCACCAATTTCTATTATGCAAAAGAAAGAGTAATTTATCATCGAATGAATATTTTATTTATACCAAAAGAAAGAAAACAAAAATTGATAAATTAAGACATAAAAATAATAATAAAGAATAATCAAAAAAGGTAGAAAAAGTAAAACAAATAATCAAAAAATGTAAAAAATTGAACAAAACTGATTTGATAAGAGAAGAAACTAGAAGTGAGTATGCTCAAAGTAGAGCAGCAACTTAAAAAAGTAGAAAAAAATAGCAAAGGCAAAAAGAAATTGCATAAAAAATAATAAAAAAAAAGTATAACAAATGGTCAGAAAATAAAAAAAGTGAGCTCTTAAAAAAAGAAACTATAAAAGAGAAGGCTTTTGACGTAAAATAATTGACAAAATATAGCAAAAAAACAAAAAAATATTAAAATTTCTAAACAACTTTTTTAAAAAAATGTTGACAACAACTGTTTTCTGTTACTTTTTTTATTTTCATTTCCTTATCTTTAGCTTTTCTGCTTCTTGTATTGTTGCATTTACTTTATACCACATTTATTTTCTCTTCAAATTCACAAAAAAAAAACAAATGATATGTGTCAAGAATGATTATTATTCAACACAACGAGTAGAATTGCATTAGCATTGATATGGGCAAGTTTATGGCATCGCACACAATAGATTTGCCAATATTTCACGTTTATTATGCAAAGCAAGAAGTAATTCTGGGCATTTTTCAGGAAACAGACGTGAAAATAAATTAGTTTGAATATTATTACATGAAGCTCTTGAGTCCGGAGGAGTTTATTTGGATATGAAAGGGCTCAGCAGCTCTTGTTATGATTCCCTTAAGGATTTATTCTTCCGCACGTTCCTTCAGAATTACATAGAATGTGAACGGTAATGAGATGAAACTGTGTCCATAAAAGTAATCCAAGAAAAAGAGACAAACGAAAACCAAGATCTCAATTTTTAATAGATTCCTAGTCACTGAGTTCACTTTTATATTCAACTTTTTAAAAATTATCAAAATTATTAAGCGTTTCTTAGTCTATAAGCAATTTTTGTACATCTTGTACGTACGGTAGCGACAATTTCTGACCATTTGTAGGTTATGTTACATCCATAAATCTACTCTATTCTAGTCGTATGAGAATTTTTGCTACACATTAGCTGATTTCTACATTTTAGACCAAAGCCAGATGATTGGTGGATGATGTTACTTGCTCCATGTTCTATGACTTTAAAAACAGTAGAAAAAGTCAAGCTGAGATGTGCGATTGGTAGAAAGATCAAGGCTAGATGAACAGTGGGAGGAGCATTTACGTGATTGGTGGGAATAAAATCGTGTAATATATTTCAAGAGTTTTAAAAACTCAAGCTTATTCAATAAATTAACTCTTATAAGTACTCTACTCTAGTTGTATGAACATTTTTGATACACATTAACTGATTTCTACATTTTAGACTAAAGCCAGATGATTGGTAGATGATGTTACTTGCTCCATGTTCTATAACTTAGAAAACAGTAAGAAAAGTCAGGCTGAGATGCGCGATTGGTAGAAAAATCAAAGCTAGATGAATAGTGGGAGGAGCATTTACGTGATTGGTGGGAATATAATCGTGAAATATATTTTAAAAGTCTTGAAAATTTAAGGTTATTTAATAAATTAACCCTTATAAGTACTCTACTTTAGCTGTATGAACATTTTTGATACACATTAGCTGATTTCTTCATTTTAGACCCAGATGATTGGTGGATGATGTTATTTGCTCCATGTTCTATGACTTTAAAAACAGTAGAAAAAGTCAAGCTGAGATGTGCGATTGGTAGAAAGATCAAGGCTAGATGAATAGTGGGAGGAGCATTTACGTGATTGGTGAGAATAAAATCGTGTAATATATTTCAAGAGTTTTAAAAACTCAAGGTTATTCAATAAATTAACTCTTATAAGTACTCTACTCTAGTTGTATGAACATTTTTGATACACATTAGCTGATTTCTACATTTTAGACCAAAGCCAGATGATTGGTGGATAATGTTACTTGCTCCATGTTCTATGACTTTAAAAACAGTAGAAAAAGTCAAGCTGAGATGTGCGATTGGTAGAAAGATCAAGGCTAGATGAACAGTGGGAGGAGCATTTACGTGATTGGTGGGAATAAAATCGTGTAATATATTTCAAGAGTTTTAAAAACTCAAGGTTATTCAATAAATTAACTCTTATAAGTACTCTACTCTAGTTGTATGAACATTTTTGATACACATTAGCTGATTTCTACATTTTAGACTAAAGCCAGATGATTGGTAGATGATGTTACTTGCTCTATGTTCTATAACTTAGAAAACAGTAAGAAAAGTCAGGCTGAGATGCGCGATTGGTAGAAAAATCTAAGCTAGATGAATAGTGGGAGGAGCATTTAGGTGATTGGTGGGAATATAATCGTGAAATATATTTCAAAAGTCTTGAAAATTTAAGGTTATTTAATAAATTAACCCTTATAAGTACTCTACTTTAGCTGTATGAACATTTTTGATACACATTAGCTGATTTCTACATTTTAGACCAAAGCCTGATGATTGGTGGATGATGTTACTTGCTCCATGTTCTATGACTTTAAAAACAGTAGAAAAAGTCAAGCTGAGATGTGCGATTGGTAGAAAGATCAAGGCTAGATGAACAGTGGGAGGAGCATTTACGTGATTGGTGAGAATAAAATCGTGTAATATATTTCAAGAGTTTTAAAAACTCAAGGTTATTCAATAAATTAACTCTTATAAGTACTCTACTCTAGTTGTATGAACATTTTTGATACACATTAGCTGATTTCTACATTTTAGACTAAAGCCAGATGATTGGTAGATGATGTTACTTGCTCCATGTTCTATAACTTAGAAAACAGTAAGAAAAGTCAGGCTGAGATGCGCGATTGGTAGAAAAATCTAAGCTAGATGAATAGTGGGAGGAGCATTTAGGTGATTGGTGGGAATATAATCGTGAAATATATTTCAAAAGTCTTGAAAATTTAAGGTTATTTAATAAATTAACCCTTATAAGTACTCTACTTTAGCTGTATGAACATTTTTGATACACATTAGCTGATTTCTACATTTTAGACCAAAGCCAGATGATTGGTGGATGATGTTACTTGCTCCATGTTCTATGACTTTAAAAACAGTAGAAAAAGTCAAGCTGAGATGTGCGATTGGTAGAAAGATCAAGGCTAGATAAACAGTGGGAGGAGCATTTACGTGATTGGTGGGAATAAAATCGTGTAATATATTTCAAGAGTTTTAAAAACTCAAGGTTATTCAATAAATTAACTCTTATAAGTACTCTACTCTAGTTGTATGAACATTTTTGATACACATTAGCTGATTTCTACATTTTAGACTAAAGCCAGATGATTGGTAGATGATGTTACTTGCTCCATGTTCTATAACTTAGAAAACAGTAAGAAAAGTCAGGCTGAGATGCGCGATTGGTAGAAAAATCTAAGCTAGATGAATAGTGGGAGGAGCATTTAGGTGATTGGTGGGAATATAATCGTGAAATATATTTCAAAAGTCTTGAAAATTTAAGGTTATTTAATAAATTAACCCTTATAAGTACTCTACTTTAGCTGTATGAACATTTTTGATACACATTAGCTGATTTCTACATTTTAGACCAAAGCCAGATGATTGGTGGATGATGTTACTTGCTCCATGTTCTATGACTTTAAAAACAGTAGAAAAAGTCAAGCTGAGATGTGCGATTGGTAGAAAGATCAAGGCTAGATAAACAGTGGGAGGAGCATTTACGTGATTGGTGGGAATAAAATCGTGTAATATATTTCAAGAGTTTTAAAAACTCAAGGTTATTCAATAAATTAACTCTTATAAGTACTCTACTCTAGTTGTATGAACATTTTTGATACACATTAGCTGATTTCTACATTTTAGACTAAAGCCAGATGATTGGTAGATGATGTTACTTGCTCCATGTTCTATAACTTAGAAAACAGTAAGAAAAGTCAGGCTGAGATGCGCGATTGGTAGAAAAATCTAAGCTAGATGAATAGTGGGAGGAGCATTTAGGTGATTGGTGGGAATATAATCGTGAAATATATTTCAAAAGTCTTGAAAATTTAAGGTTATTTAATAAATTAACCCTTATAAGTACTCTACTTTAGCTGTATGAACATTTTTGATACACATTAGCTGATTTCTACATTTTAGACCAAAGCCAGATGATTGGTGGATGATGTTACTTGCTCCATGTTCTATGACTTTAAAAACAGTAGAAAAAGTCAAGCTGAGATGTGCGATTGGTAGAAAGATCAAGGCTAGATGAACAGTGGGAGGAGCATTTACGTGATTGGTGAGAATAAAATCGTGTAATATATTTCAAGAGTTTTAAAAACTCAAGGTTATTCAATAAATTAACTCTTATAAGTACTCTACTCTAGTTGTATGAACATTTTTGATACACATTAGCTGATTTCTACATTTTAGACTAAAGCCAGATGATTGGTAGATGATGTTACTTGCTCCATGTTCTATAACTTAGAAAACAGTAAGAAAAGTCAGGCTGAGATGCGCGATTGGTAGAAAAATCTAAGCTAGATGAATAGTGGGAGGAGCATTTAGGTGATTGGTGGGAATATAATCGTGAAATATATTTCAAAAGTCTTGAAAATTTAAGGTTATTTAATAAATTAACCCTTATAAGTACTCTACTTTAGCTGTATGAACATTTTTGATACACATTAGCTGATTTCTACATTTTAGACCAAAGCCAGATGATTGGTGGATGATGTTACTTGCTCCATGTTCTATGACTTTAAAAACAGTAGAAAAAGTCAAGCTGAGATGTGCGATTGGTAGAAAGATCAAGGCTAGATAAACAGTGGGAGGAGCATTTACGTGATTGGTGGGAATAAAATCGTGTAATATATTTCAAGAGTTTTAAAAACTCAAGGTTATTCAATAAATTAACTCTTATAAGTACTCTACTCTAGTTGTATGAACATTTTTGATACACATTAGCTGATTTCTACATTTTAGACTAAAGCCAGATGATTGGTAGATGATGTTACTTGCTCCATGTTCTATAACTTAGAAAACAGTAAGAAAAGTCAGGCTGAGATGCGCGATTGGTAGAAAAATCTAAGCTAGATGAATAGTGGGAGGAGCATTTAGGTGATTGGTGGGAATATAATCGTGAAATATATTTCAAAAGTCTTGAAAATTTAAGGTTATTTAATAAATTAACCCTTATAAGTACTCTACTTTAGCTGTATGAACATTTTTGATACACATTAGCTGATTTCTACATTTTAGACTACAGCCAGATGATTGGTAGATGATGTTACTTGCTCCATGTTCTATGACTTTAAAAACAGTAAAAAAAGTCAAGCTGAGATGTGCGATTGGTAGAAAGATCAAGGCTAGATGAACAGTGGGAGGAGCATTTACGTGATTGGTGGGAATAAAATCGTGTAATATATTTCAAGAGTTTTAAAAACTCAAGGTTATTCAATAAATTAACTCTTATAAGTACTCTACTCTAGTTGTATGAACATTTTTGATACACATTAGCTGATTTCTACATTTTAGACTAAAGCCAGATGATTGGTGGATGATGTTACTTGCTCCATGTTCTATAACTTAGAAAACAGTAAGAAAAGTCAGGCTGAGATGCGCGATTGGTAGAAAAATCAAAGCTAGATGAATAGTGGGAGGAGCATTTACGTGATTAGTGGGAATATAATCGTGAAATATATTTTAAAAGTCTTGAAAATTTAAGGTTATTTAATAAATTAACCCTTATAAGTACTCTACTTTAGCTGTATGAACATTTTTGATACACATTAGCTGATTTCTACATTTGAGACCAAAGCCATATGATTGGTGGATGATGTTACTTGCTCCATGTTCTATGACTTTAAAAACAGTAGAAAAAGTCAAGCTGAGATGTGCGATTGGTAGAAAGATCAAGGCTAGATGAACAGTGGGAGGAGCATTTACGTGATTGGTGGGAATAAAATCGTGTAATATATTTCAAGAGTTTTAAAAACTCAAGCTTATTCAATAAATTAACTCTTATAAGTACTCTACTCTAGTTGTATGAACATTTTTGATACACATTAGCTGATTTCTACATTTTAGACTACAGCCAGATGATTGGTAGATGATGTTACTTGCTCCATGTTCTATGACTTTAAAAACAGTAAAAAAAGTCAAGCTGAGATGTGCGATTGGTAGAAAGATCAAGGCTAGATGAACAGTGGGAGGAGCATTTACGTGATTGGTGGGAATAAAATCGTGTAATATATTTCAAGAGTTTTAAAAACTCAAGGTTATTCAATAAATTAACTCTTATAAGTACTCTACTCTAGTTGTATGAACATTTTTGATACACATTAGCTGATTTCTACATTTTAGACTACAGCCAGATGATTGGTAGATGATGTTACTTGCTCCATGTTCTATGACTATTAAAACAGTAGAAAAAGTCAAGCTGAGATGTATGATTGGTAGAAAGATCAAGGCTAGATGAATAGTGGGAGGAGCATTTACGCCATTGGTGAGAACAAAATTGTGCAATTGTGGATAGGTCTGGGTTTTAGTCTTATAAGTATTATTGCTATACATTTTTTGCTATTTCTTTTAAGAACTTTAGCTATGCATGGCAATTCTACAATATATGAAAAATAGGCAGAATGTATTTTTTATGGCGAAATATAACTTTCTCAAGCGGTGGGAGGAGCTAGGCTAAGCTATGAGAATCATTGGTGAAAAGACTAAGACTACATGAGTGGTAGGAGGAGCATCTACGCGATTGGTGGTTAAGGCCAAGCTGCCTCATTGGTATTGGTCTTAAAAATTTAAGGTTAATTGAAAGTTAAAGCAAAATTTTTCTATAAGCCACGCTTATGCAAAATAGTTTGATCATTTCAATTTATCCCGTATGGTAGAAAATACCACCCTAAAAGAGGGCTAATGGGTTTTTTTGTGTAAACTTATTATCCCACTTTGCTAATGAGAATATGTGACAAAAACAAAAATTACAGAGTAATTTGACTTTTTAAAACCTATTATTAACTTGTCTTAATAAAATTATAAGGCGTGAACTAATTTCGAAAAACTGGCGTCATTAGGCTAATTAATGTTTCAAACAAGCCTTATTTTTTTTTCAAAAATCCTTGCACTTTAAATAATTTACATACAAAGTGAAATTATTAATGGTGAAATTGCTAGTTGACTAATTTACAAACGATTTTATACGGCAATCAATAAGAGACGTGGCAAAATGCCAAAGCTCGATGATTCCGAATTTCCGAACATCTAACCAATCAAATATAATGTAGCCAATCAGAGCTCATGATTTAAAAAAAACAACACCCTTTTCTAATAATTTTATAATTAAAGCTTTTTGCACTCACCACTTAAAAATCGGCAGTTTCCGGTCGTGGATGGAAAAACATTTTCCCGCACCACGGTGTTTTTTACTTTACGTTCGAAACAATGTTCTTGTTAGATAATAGTTATTTACCTAGCGAGTCCGGAAAGTAAAATTTCCCGCATAAGCACTTTCTTTGCAGCACGACTGAAAGAATTGAAATAATTTAGTTTTTCATTTATTTTTTGCTTGGTAGTGCTGCCTTTGCCCTAAAGGGATATATTGTTTAGTTGCCATAAATTTATTAATTTAAATCAAAATATTCATAGCGTTACAACTCGACCAGTCTGACACTATCTTCGTCTTCGTTGTAGCGTCTCATGCATCAGCACTATTAAGATTATTGTTGCTGTCTATAAAAGAACAATTGTGTTCTCTGGTTTTAGAAGAAAAGTAAAAAGCACCGCAGTGCGGGAAAAATTTGTTTTGATGCATTAGGAACGACCGGAAACGTTAATCTACTGAAAATTTTTATAAAAAATTCTCCAGGCTAGAAAATGTAAACAACAATGACATCAATAAACAAAATTAACTTAAGTTTGATGACAAGTTTTATTGCTAATTGGAAAAAGATATCGAAAGAGAAAATAGTGAAATATAGAATTGAAAAAACACAAAAAGAAAAGTTAGAAATAAATTAAAAAAATGAAGAGATAAGAACAAGAACCGAAGAAAAAGAACAAATATAACAAAATAAAAACAATGACAACAGAAAATGAACTCAAATAAGAGTTTGATTTTGTTTTTTATAGCCTCTCCGTATCTGAATATTTATGAATCACACGGTACAAAAGAAAAAGTCTCATTATCTTGCTCTGGTTGCATCGCTTACATAAACTTTGCATCAATTATATCTTGTAGAAAGGATGAGAAAACTCTTAAGCTTAATTAAGGCGGAATTATAATGAAGTTGTTTGTCGTTGCTTTGTCACGTTTATCAGATTACTTAAGATTCTATTCCTACAGGAATACAGAGTGTATAATTCAATATCAACATTAATCAAGGGTAGCTATGCTTTTTTTTAGTAGCAGGTCTTAGATCGGTTCGTACTGAAGCTGGTAACAATCTGCGGCAGGCATTTGTGCACAGCACTGAGCACAAATGTCAATGTCAGTTGTGAATAGATACCTGCAATACCGGCTTAGCTTACCGGAATAAAATAGCTGAATCAAGCCTGATGCAACTTTTTCTTAGACGAGACGGCATTGACAGCAGCAGCTGTATTTAGGTCTGGAAAAGCGTCTATAATAAGTGTAGCGTGTAGCACTCAATTTTCCGAGCCCCAATCCATTCTATTCAGTTTTTCAGCGTCGTGTTAAAGGAAAATGCAATTTAGAACTACAAATATCGGAAAAACTTTGTTAACAAACTTTTACGTTGTCCTCTCTAAGTTTGAAAATGTCTTTCGTATGTTACTTTTTGATAATATTATTTAGTGATTTTTATATCAAGTTGGTAGCGTGAATTTTGACATTTATTAGGTATTAATTGTATTGTCACTTGTCAGTAGGCAGCATAGCCAACCTTGCTATTGCCAACCTAAAGTACCAAATAGTGCCAAAGAGATAAATCGAGTTAGTAAGAAAAGTTAAATAGACAGTGTTACTTTTTGTGAGCTTGGTGTCACTGTGAAAGAAAGAAGATATCCATAACCTAACTTTTATAAGATTTTAAGCCACCAAATTCCAAAACCTTTAAAACAAAAATGAAAATATTGTTAATATATGTTGCTCCACACTTTTCAAAAAAATTGCTAGAGTAAAGGCTTAGAGACTTTTGGAGACTTTAGAAATTTTAAGGTTGTGAATACTTATTTGGTGTAAGAAACGTCATAACCATGCAGTAGAGTAGTAAGTGTGTCTACTTACACATGTTACAATAGAGGTCGCATAAGGAAGAGCGACAATCAGGCAACATCGACAAAACCAAATACGTTTCGATTCTTATACCTTGTCTATCTTGTGTACTTCCGGTCCAAAATTAAAGCTGAGCAAAGTTTGGTATCCTTACGAAAGCTTATTGTCTGTAAGACAATAGATTGTTATAAAGAGATAAAACAAAAGCTTTACACCTACAATAGCCTGCCAGCGGCATTGTGTAAAATGCAAAGAAATCTTTCATCTGAAAAAGCAATAAGCAACATAAAATGTACATTCAATTGCAACAAAGCTAAAAGAAAAACAAAATTTCTAAAAATTATATAATATGCTCGTCATTATAACTTAGTAAATCAGGTCATTTTTTTTTCCACTGCAATATTCAATTTACGCCCGGAAATTTTCCGGTATTTCACTTCTCTAACTAGATATATATAAATATTTAAGGGTTTATTGATCAAGAACGATGACGACTTCCCTTCCGTAGACTTCATAATTTAGCAAACAGTAACGGTTTTTATTCGTTTTTTTATTGATTTGAAATTGTTCCGTGGAACAATTATTTCTTTTCCCGGCTGTATTCGCAACCAACAAATGTCTCTGTTGTGGTTATAGTTAGCAAAAACACAATTTTTTTGTGTATGTTTTTGACATACAGAAAAGCCTGGGCTTTTAGTGGTGGAGAGAAATCAAATTAAAAGATAAGGTGGCGCTAAAGTTGCCGTTGTGACAGCTACTAATCCTGACTTATTTCTGAAAGACGCATTATTGTGACAATTTGTTTTATTATAATTTTTGCATTTTTGGCACAAATAAGTCGTCTTAGGGGCTGTTTAAATGTTTAAAGTCCACCAAACCAACACTATCGACCAAATAGTGCAAACGCATGCTCACTTTTGAAGGTAAACAAATTTAAAAATTACTGCAGGTAAATAAAAGCGTAAATCAATATAAAAACTCCTATTTTGGAAAATTGTTTATTAATTTTGTCACAAAATTAGTAGAAATAGCTCTAAAATTTAGTTTTTGCTTGCCAGCTTATATTTATTTGATAGAAAAGAATTCTTCCGGGCAAGTTTACATTGAAAATAATCTTTTCGCACATCACTTGTTTTTTGAAATTCAATGTTTCAGCTGCCAAATCTCTTTTATCTGACAAGAAAATGATATCCAAGTGGCGTGCTGGAATCGGATGTTATTCGACCAATAAATTTATGATTCAATAAATTCAATATAAATAATAATAATAATACTCCACAAACATTTTACACAAACAAAATAAATCCATTAATTAAAGAAAGCGTAGTCAGATAATAACAACGCGAGCGCAATCAACAACTCCTACAACTCCATTTTTGATGTCTTAATTAATCCACTTCTTCAATTTTTTTTTTGAAAAGTTGTCTCACTGGATTATTTAGAGCATTACAAAGATGTTTTTGTTGACAATTTTGAAAAAAAATAATCATAACTTTTTGTTATGTACCTATATATTCAATAGATGGCGTGTTGATAAAAACGTACATACAACTGCTTTTAAATCATTATTTTGCTATTTTAAAATCAGATTGATCAAATTAGTTAAATGTCATGTCAATTAAAGTAACAACAATATTTACTTTTAATTGTGGCAGTTTTTGATAGATTCTATAATTAATTTCGTATCCAGCTACAACAGTTTGCTTAGCTTTGACGTATATAAAAGGTACTGGCTTTACAAACGTCAGCACAATAGATTCTATAAAAGATATTTTATCAGACGCATAATATGAGACTTTATTAAATCCTCTAAATTATTAAAACAATCATTTGCAACAACTTACAATATAACAATTATAGAAAAGAAAACAATTTAAGTGACTTTGGTTTTGTAAGCAATAAATTATTAAAACAATATTTTGTAATAACTTACAATATAACAGTTATACAAAAAAAAATTAAGTGTCTTTGATTAAATTTGGTTTTGTAAGCAATTACAATTTATTGTAAATTACTAAACCATTATTTTGTAATAGTTTACAATATAACAATTATACAAAATAAACAATTTAAGTCATTTTGTTTGATTTTGGTTTTGTAAGCAAATACAATATATTGTAGATTATAAAACAATATTTTGTAATAGCTAACAATATAACAGTAATACAAAAAAAAAGAATTTGAGTAACTTTGGTTTTGTAAGCAATTACAATATATTGTAAATTATTAAAACAATATTTTGTAGTAACTTACAATATAACAGTTATACAAAAGAAAAAAAATTAAGTAACGTTGATTAACTTTGGTTTTGTAAGCAATTACAATATATTGTAAATTATTAAAACAATATTTTGTAGTAACTTACAATATAACAGTTATACAAAAGAAAAAAAATTAAGTAACGTTGATTAACTTTGGTTTTGGAAGCAATTACAATTTATTGTAAATTACTAAACCATTATTTTGTAATAGTTTACAATATAACAATTATACAAAATAAACAATTTAAGTCATTTTGTTTGATTTTGGTTTTGTAAGCAAATACAATATATTGTAGATTATAAAACAATATTTTGTAATAGCTAACAATATAACAGTAATACAAAAAAAAAGAATTTGAGTAACTTTGGTTTTGTAAGCAATTACAATATATTGTAAATTATTAAAACAATATTTTGTAGTAACTTACAATATAACAGTTATACAAAAGAAAAAAAATTAAGTAACGTTGATTAACTTTGGTTTTGTAAGCAATTACAATATATTGTAAATTATTAATACAATCGTTTGCAATAACTTACAATATAACAATTATAGAAAAAAAAAACAATTTAAGTAATCTTGTTTGACTTTGGTTTTATAAGCAATTACAATTTATTGTAAAATATTTAAAACAATATTTTGTAATAACTTACAATATAACCGTTATACAAAAGAAAAAAAATTGAGTATCTTTGCTTAAATTTGGTTTTGGAAGCAATTACAATTTATTGTAAATTACTAAACTAAAATTTTGTAATAATTTACAATATAATTGTTATACAAAAGAAAGCAATTCGACTAACTTTGATTGAGTTTGATTTTGTAAGCAATTATAATATTGTGTAAATAATTAAAACAATATTTTGTAATAACTTACAATATAACAATTATACAAAACAAACAATTTGAGTAACCTCGATTGACTTTTGTTTTGTAAGCAATTATAGTAAATTATTAAAACAATTTTTTGTAATTACTTACAATATAACAGTTATACAAAAGAAGAAAATTTTAGAAACTTTGATTAACTTTGGTTTTGTAAACAATTACAATATATTGTGAATTATTAAAACAATATTTTGTAATAACTTACAGCATAACAATTATAAAGAAAAAAATAATTTGACTAACCTCGATTGACTTTAGTTTTCTAACCAATTACAATGTGTTGTTGATTATTAAAACAATATTTTGTAATATCTTTGAAAACAAAAAATTCTAAAAAAACTTTGAACAAAATAACAAAAAAAAATCTTAAATTATTAGTTTTTTCTTAATTATAGCTTATTCTTTAAATCTCTATTAATCACGTGTTTTATTTTTTTTTTGCAAACTTTTTTAGCATTTAAGTACTTTTTACTAATATTTTGGCATTTTATTTGTGTATTTTCAAAATTGTGTATTAAATCTAGCTTATCATATTTTTTCTTTTTTTTTTGTCTACGTATTTATAGTTTTTTTTTCTCTGTTTTACATATTACATATTAATATTAAAACAAAAACTCTTATTCGCCTATTTTTTCCATCGCAGTATTTCAAAAAATTGTCTTAAATTTGATTAATTTTGTAAACTTAAAAAATGTTATTGTTTACAATTCAAAATATTTTAACAAATAGTTATTTTTTCCTGTAAAACCATTTTTAAAACAATGTATAGATAAATAAAAACAACTACATTATCTAATACAAATAACTTAGAAAAAATCGAAAATAATGATTTATATTTTCTTTTTCTTCAAACTGTTTTTATTTATTTTTTATGTTTTTAATTCTTTATTTATCAGGTATTTTAAACAAATGTTTTAATTTTTTTTGAAATTAATTTTTTAAAACCAAATAAAGATAAAAAGTTAGTTGAAAACCAAAAATTTAAAAAAAAATGAAAATCATTGCATAAAATGACAAAACAAATAACTTTTATTATTGTTATTATTTTCTCAAATCTTCATTAATCAAGTATTTCAATTAATTTTTTTTGCAAATTTTTGATGCATATTAGTATTTCTTTTCCTCATATTTCGGCATTTTATTTGTTTATTTTCAAAATTGTGTATTACATCTAGCTGATCATATTCTTTCTTTTTTTTTGTCTACATATTTATAGTTTTTTTCTCTGTTTCATATATTACATATTAATATTAAAAAGAAAACTCTTATTTGTCTATTTTTTCCATCACCGTATTTCAAATTTTTTCTTAATTTTGATTAATTTTGTAAACTTAAAAAAATTTTATTATTTACAATTCAAGATTGTTTAGCAAATAGTTATTTTTTTTTGTTAAAAAGTTTTTAAAACAACGTGTAGATAAAAAAAAACCAACTACATTAACCAATACAAAAAATTAGAAACAAAACGAAAAAAATTGTTTATATTGTTTGTTTCCTCAAACTGTTTTTATTTATTTTTTATGTTTTTAATTCTTTATTTATCAGGTGTTTTAAGCAAATGTTTCAATTTTATTTGAAATTACTTTTCTAAAACAAAATAAAGATAAAAAGTTAGTTGGAAACAAAAAATTTAAAAAAAATGAAAAACATTGCACAAAATGACAAAAATAAATATTTATTATTGGTATTATTTTTTCAGATCTTTATTAATCAAGTATTTTAATTAATTTTTTTTGCAAATTTTTGTTGCATATAAGTATTTCTTTTGCTCATATTTTGGCATTTTATTTGTTTATTTTCAAAATTGTGTATTACATCTAGCTGATCATATTCTTTCTTTTTTTTTGTCTACATATTTATAGTTTTTTTCTCTGTTTATATATTACATATTAATATTAAAAAGAAAACTCTTATTTGTCTATTTTTTCCATCACAGCATTTCAAAAAATTTTCTTAAATTTGATTAACTTGGAAAAATTTTAAAAAAATTATTGTTTACAATTCAAGATATTTTAACAAATAGTTATTTTTTCTTGTAAAAAAGTTTTTAAGACAATGTATAGATAAAATAAAACAGCTACATTATCCAATACAAAAAATTAAAAAAAAAACGATTTAAATTGTCTTTTTCTTCAAACTGTTTTTATTTATTTTTTATTTTAACTTTACACTTTCATTAATTAAAGAAAGTGTAAAGTGATGTCATAATTAATCCACTTCTTCAAATTTTTTTTGGAAAGTTGACTTATTGGATTATTTAGAGCATTACAAATATGTTTTTTGTTGACAATTTTGAAAAAAAATAATCACAACTTTTTGTTATGTACCTATATATTCAATAGATGGCGTGTTGATAAAAACGTACATACAACTGCTTTTAAATCATTATTTTGCTATTTTAAAATCAGATTGATCAAATTAGTTAAATGTCATGTCAATTAAAATAACAACAATATTTACTTTTAATTGTGGCAGTTTTTGATAGATTCTATAATTAATTTCGTATCCAGCTACAACAGTTTGCTTAGCTCTGACGTATATAAAAGGTACTGGCTTTACAAACGTCAGCACAATAGATTCTATAAAAGATATTTTATCAGACGCATAATATGAGACTTTATTAAATCCTCTAAATTATTAAAACAATCATTTGCAACAACTTACAATATAACAATTATAGAAAAGAAAACAATTTAAGTGACTTTGGTTTTGTAAGCAATTACAATTTATTGTAAATTACTAAACCATTATTTTGTAATAGTTTACAATATAACAATTATACAAAATAAACAATTTAAGTCATTTTGTTTGATTTTGGTTTTGTAAGCAAATACAATATATTGTAGATTATAAAACAATATTTTGTAATAGCTAACAATATAACAGTAATACAAAAAAAAAGAATTTGAGTAACTTTGGTTTTGTAAGCAATTACAATATATTGTAAATTATTAAAACAATATTTTGCAATAACTTACAATATAACAATTATAGAAAAAAAAACAATTTAAGTAATCTTGTTTGACTTTGGTTTTATAAGCAATTACAATATATTGTAAAATATTTAAAACAATATTTTGTAATAACTTACAATATAACCGTTATACAAAAGAAAAAAAATTGAGTATCTTTGCTTAAATTTGGTTTTGGAAGCAATTACAATTTATTGTAAATTACTAAACTAAAATTTTGTAATAATTTACAATATAATTGTTATACAAAAGAAAGCAATTCGACTAACTTTGATTGAGTTTGATTTTGTAAGCAATTATAATATTGTGTAAATAATTAAAACAATATTTTGTAATAACTTACAATATAACAATTATACAAAACAAACAATTTGAGTAACCTCGATTGACTTTTGTTTTGTAAGCAATTATAGTAAATTATTAAAACAATTTTTTGTAATTACTTACAATATAACAGTTATACAAAAGAAGAAAATTTTAGAAACTTTGATTAACTTTGGTTTTGTAAACAATTACAATATATTGTGAATTATTAAAACAATATTTTGTAATAACTTACAGCATAACAATTATAAAGAAAAAAATAATTTGACTAACCTCGATTGACTTTAGTTTTCTAACCAATTACAATGTGTTGTTGATTATTAAAACAATATTTTGTAATATCTTTGAAAACAAAAAATTCTAAAAAAACTTTGAACAAAATAACAAAAAAAAATCTTAAATTATTAGTTTTTTCTTAATTATAGCTTATTCTTTAAATCTCTATTAATCACGTGTTTTATTTTTTTTTTGCAAACTTTTTTAGCATTTAAGTACTTTTTACTAATATTTTGGCATTTTATTTGTGTATTTTCAAAATTGTGTATTAAATCTAGCTTATCATATTCTTTCTTTTTTTTTTGTCTACGTTTTTATAGTTTTTTTTTCTCTGTTTTATATATTACATATTAATATTAAAACAAAAACTCTTATTGGCCTATTTTTTCCATCGCAGTATTTCAAAAAATTGTCTTAAATTTGATTAATTTTGTAAACTTAAAAAATGTTATTGTTTACAATTCAAAATATTTTAACAAATAGTTATTTTTTCCTGTAAAACAATTTTTAAAACAATGTATAGATAAAAAAAAACAACTACATTATCTAATACAAATAACTTAGAAAAAATCGAAAATAATGATTTATATTTTCTTTTTCTTCAAACTGTTTTTATTTATTTTTTATGTTTTTAATTCTTTATTTATCAGGTGTTTTAAACAAATGTTTTAATTTTCTTTGAAATTAATTTTTTAAAACCAAATAAAGATAAAAAGTTAGTTGAAAACCAAAAATTTAAAAAAAAATGAAAATCATTGCATAAAATGACAAAACAAATAACTTTTATTATTGTTATTATTTTTTCAAATCTTTGTCAATCAAGTATTTCAATTAATTTTTTTTGCAAATTTTTGATGCATATTAGTATTTCTTTTGCTCATATTTTGGCATTTTATTTGTTTATTTTCAAAATTGTGTATTACATCTAGCTGATCATATTCTTTCTTTTTTTTTGTCTACATATTTATAGTTTTTTTCTCTGTTTCATATATTACATATTAATATTAAAAAGAAAACTCTTATTTGTCTATTTTTTCCATCACCGTATTTCAAATTTTTTCTTAATTTTGATTAATTTTGTAAACTTAAAAAAATTTTATTATTTACAATTCAAGATTTTTTAGCAAATAGTTATTTTTTTTTGTTAAAAAGTTTTTAAAACAACGTGTAGATAAAAAAAAAACCAACTACATTAACCAATACAAAAAATTAGAAACAAAACGAAAAAAATTATTTATATTGTTTGTTTCCTCAAACTGTTTTTATTTATTTTTTATGTTTTTAATTCTTTATTTATCAGGTGTTTTAAGCAAATGTTTCAATTTTATTTGAAATTACTTTTCTAAAACAAAATAAAGATAAAAAGTTAGTTGGAAACAAAAAATTTAAAAAAAATGAAAAACATTGCACAAAATGACAAAAACAAATATTTATTATTGGTATTATTTTTTCAGATCTTTATTAATCAAGTATTTTAATTAATTTTTTTTGCAAATTTTTGTTGCATATAAGTATTTCTTTTGCTCATATTTTGGCATTTTATTTGTTTATTTTCAAAATTGTGTATTACATCTAGCTGATCATATTCTTTCTTTTTTTTTGTCTACATATTTATAGTTTTTTTCTCTGTTTATATATTACATATTAATATTAAAAAGAAAACTCTTATTTGTCTATTTTTTCCATCACAGCATTTCAAAAAATTTTCTTAAATTTGATTAACTTGGAAAAATTTTAAAAAAATTATTGTTTACAATTCAAGATATTTTAACAAATAGTTATTTTTTCTTGTAAAAAAGTTTTTAAGACAATGTATAGATAAAATAAAACAGCTACATTATCCAATACAAAAAATTTAAAAAAAAACGATTTAAATTGTCTTTTTCTTCAAACTGTTTTTATTTATTTTTTATTTTAACTTTACACTTTCATTAATTAAAGAAAGTGTAAAGTGATGTCTTAATTAATCTACTTCTTCAAATTTTTTTTGGAAAGTTGACTTATTGGATTATTTAGAGCATTACAAATATGTTTTTTGTTGATAATTTTGAAAAAAAATAATCACAACTTTTTGTTATGTACCTATATATTCAATAGATGGCGTGTTGATAAAAACGTACATACAACTGCTTTTAAATCATTATTTTGCTATTTTAAAATCAGATTGATCAAATTAGTTAAATGTCATGTCAATTAAAATAACAACAATATTTACTTTTAATTGTGGCAGTTTTTGATAGATTCTATAATTAATTTCGTATCCAGCTACAACAGTTTGCTTAGCTTTGACGTATATAAAAGGTACTGGCTTTACAAACGTCAGCACAATAGATTCTATAAAAGATATTTTATCAGACGCATAATATGAGACTTTATTAAATCCTCTTATGTTGTGCTTTGAAAGATTACCTACCTTTGGATATGTATTTGTTAGATGTTTGATGTAAAAGTTCTATTCTAGAAAAAAATTACATCTTAAAACACTGCTTGATCTGCAATGGCGGATCTTCAGCGTGGCCAGCCTGGTCACCGGATTTCAAGCTTTTATGTTAACAAACACCGGTCTAAACATATGATTTATATATTTGTTTTACATTTAATTGCAAAACACTACTTAGTTATTACAAACATTGATCTGTGTAGACCTTTAGCCAGCTTAATCACCTAATTTTATGTTGTTTTTGGCTAATTGACAAACTTGGTGAACAAACATTGCTCTAAACAAAAATTAAGATACACAACAAACTCTTTGTCTATTTTTACATTTAATTTAATTGCAAAACACTAGTTAGAAAGCTGTTATTACAAAGATTAGGAGATCTTTGGCGTGGCCAGCTTAATCACCTGATTTCAATTATTTTGTTGTTTTTAGCTACTTGAATAGCTTAGTGAACAAACATATTATTTATATATTTGTTTATAATTTAATTGCAAACTACTACCTAGAAAGCTGTTCTTACAATGGTAGATGTGCAATAGTAGATATTTAGCGTGGCCAGCTTAATCACCTGATTTTAATTATTTTGTTGTTTTTAGCTACTTGAATAGTTTAATGAACAAACATATTGTTTACATATTTGTTTATAATTTAATTGCAAACTACTTCCTAGAAAGCTGTTTTTACAATGGTAGATGTGCAATAGTAGACATTTAACGTGGCCAGCTTAATCACCTGATTTTAATTATTTTGTTGTTTTTAGCTACTTGAATAGCTTAGTAAACAATCATATTATTTATATATTTGTTTATAATTTAATTCCAAACTACCACCTAGAAAGCTGTTCTTACAAAGATAGATCTGCAATGGTAGACATTTAGCGTGGCCTGCTTAATCACCTGATTTCAATTATGATGTTGTTTTTAGCTACTTGAATAGCTTAGTAAACATACATATTATTTATATATTTGTTTATAATTTAATTGCAAATTACTACTTAAAAAGCTGTTCTTACAAAGATAGATCTGCAATGTAGACATTTAGCGTGGCCAGCTTAATCACCTGATTTTAATTATTTTGTTGTTTTTAGCTACTTGAATAGTTTAGTGAACAAACATATTGTTTACATATTTGTTTATAATTTAATTGCAAACTACTTCCTAGAAAGCTGTTTTTACAATGGTAGATGTGCAATAGTAAACATTTAGCGTGGCCAGCTTAATCACCTGATTTTTATTATTATGTTGTTTTTAGCTACTTGAATAGTTTAATGAACAAACATATTGTTTACATATTTGTTTATAATTTAATTGCAAACTACTTCCTAGAAAGCTGTTTTTACAATGGTAGATGTGCAATAGTAGACATTTAGCGTGGCCAGCTTAATCACCTGATTTTAATTATTTTGATGTTTTTAGCTACTTGAATAGTTTAATGAACAAACATATTGTTTACATATTTGTTTATAATTTAATTGCAAACTACTTCCTAGAAAGCTGTTTTTACAATGGTAGATGTGCAATGGTTGACATTTAGCGTGGCCAGCTTAATCACCTGATTTTTATTATTATGTTGTTTTTAGCTGCTTGAATAGCTTAGTGAACAAACATATTATTATTATTTATATATTTGTTTATAATTTAATTTCAAACTACCACCTAGAAAGCTGTTCTTACAAAGATAGATCTGCAATGGTAGACATTTAGCGTGGCCAGCTTAATCACCTGATTTCAATTATGATGTTGTTTTTAGCTACTTGAATAGCTTAGTGAACAAACATATTATTTATATATTTGTTTATAATTTAATTCCAAACTACCACCTAGAAAGCTGTTCTTACAAAGATAGATCTGCAATGGTAGACATTTAGCGTGGCCAGCTTAATCACCTGATTTCAATTATGATGTTGTTTTTAGCTACTTGAATAGTTTAATGAACAAACATATTGTTTACATATTTGTTTATAATTTAATTGCAAACTACTTCCTAGAAAGCTGTTTTTACAATGGTAGATGTGCAATAGTAGGCATTTAGCGTGGCCAGCTTAATCACCTGATTTTTATTATTATGTTGTTTTTAGCTACTTGAATAGTTTAATGAACAAACATATTGTTTACATATTTGTTTATAATTTAATTGCAAACTACTTCCTAGAAAGCTGTTTTTACAATGGTAGATGTGCAATAGTAGGCATTTAGCGTGGCCAGCTTAATCACCTGATTTTTATTATTATGTTGTTTTTAGCTACTTGAATAGTTTAATGAACAAACATATTGTTTACATATTTGTTTATAATTTAATTGCAAACTACTTCCTAGAAAGCTGTTTTTACAATGGTAGATGTGCAATAGTAGACATTTAGCGTGGCCAGCTTAATCACCTGATTTTAATTATTTTGTTGTTTTTAGCTACTTGAATAGTTTAATGAACAAACATATTGTTTACATATTTGTTTATAATTTAATTGCAAACTACTTCCTAGAAAGCTGTTTTTACAATGGTAGATGTGCAATAGTAGACATTTAGCGTGGCCAGCTTAATCACCTGATTTTAATTATTTTGTTGTTTTTAGCTACTTGAATAGTTTAATGAACAAACATATTGTTTACATATTTGTTTTTAATTTAATTGCAAACTACTACCTAGAAAACTGTTTTTACAAAGAATGATCTGCAATGGTAGACATTTAGCGTGGCCAGCTTAATCACCTGATTTTTATTATTTTGTTGTTTTTAGCTACTTGAATAGTTTAATGAACAAACATATTGTTTACATATTTGTTTATAATTTAATTGCAAACTACTTCCTAGAAAGCTGTTTTTACAATGGTAGATGTGCAATAGTAGACATTTAGCGTGGCCAGCTTATTCACCTGATTTTAATTATTTTGTTGTTTTTAGCTACTTGAATAGTTTAATGAACAAACATATTGTTTACATATTTGTTTATAATTTAATTGCAAACTACTTCCTAGAAAGCTGTTTTTACAATGGTAGATGTGCAATAGTAGACATTTAGCGTGGCCAGCTTAATCACCTGATTTTTATTATTATGTTGTTTTTAACTACTTGAATAGCTTAGTAAACAAACATTTTATTTATATATTTGTTTTTAATTTATTTGCCAACTTCTACCTAGGAAGCTGTTCTTACAAAGATAGATCTATAATGGTAGACATTTAGCGTGGCCAGCTTAATCACCTGATTTCAATTATTATGTTGTTTTTTGCTACTTAAATAGCTCAGTAAACAAACATATTAATTATATATTTGTTTTTAATTTAGTTGAAAATTACTACCTAGGAAGCTGTTCTTACAAAGATAGATGTGCAATGGTTGACATTTAGCGTGGCCAGCTTAATCACCTGATTTCAATTATTATGTTGTTTTTTGCTACTTAAATAGCTTAGTAAACAAACATATTATTTATATATTTGTTTTTAATTTAATTGCCAACTTCTACCTAGGAAGCTGTTCTTACAAAGATAGATCTGCAATGGTAAACACTTAGCGTGGCCAGCTTAATCACCTGATTTGAATTATTATATTGTTTATGGCTACTTGAAAAACTTAGTAAACAAACTTTGCGATAAACAAAAGTTAAGTTACACAATAAAGTCTTTGTGCATAGTTGTTTTTAATTTAATTGCAAAACACTATTTAGAAAGACTGATCTGCAATGGTAGACCATCAGCGTGGCCAGCTTGGTCACCTGATTCCAATTTAAAAACCGTCTTTATCATTTATTTATTCTTTGACAAGATTTCTGATTGCTTATTCGCTTCTGGCTTCAAATGTGGCGGTAAATTTAAATTCTCTTGTGTTGCTAATCCATAGGATATTCATTTAATGCATGCGTTCACATATAATTTTACAAGTTTTAAGCGGATCAATCTGAGTAAATGACCTTCAGACCACAATCTGAAGCTTGCGAACTTGTCAATAGGGGTGCAGTTTCTATTTATAAAGATAACGCCTTCTGTTGTGACATTGTGTTTGTGGCATAATTGGCTTAGGGGTTGATTATCAGCCAAAAAGAAAATTAATTTTTTCTTCAACAAATATTAGCATACACTTTTGAAGTAGGTATAAAGTATTGAGCGATGCATCAAATATAATATGTATCTAGAGTGATATCTTGTTCATTTTTTATATTGCAGTTCTATAAATAAACTGTCATTAAATTATAGACAGGGTTTAAAAAATTCAGCGTTAGAGAACTGATAGGGTGCATTATTTAAACAAATCTAAATTATTGTTTTATTATTATTATTATTTATTTGAGTTCTGGTATAAATCCGTGTATTATATCACTAGTGAGCCATTATTAAACGCCTCGTTTTCTTCTGAGTTTAATAATGGCTCACTGGTGATATTATAACAAAATTTTGCTTTCTTTAATTCGTTAGCTATCCAGAACAGTAACTGGAATTGCTAAGAAACATTTATTAGCTTAGATATCGGAGAAGATTCGAGAACTTATCGAGTCGATTCTAGACTGTTCCGTGCCGAGGACCAATAGGACCAACCGAAATCAGACGTTATAGAGCAAGCGCTCAGCAACTTCTATAACCTCACTTTTTCAACAAAATTTTGTCATTAATTAAGTTTGATGTCAGTAAAATACTTCCAGGATTAAAAACTCATCACTACTCTTTTCACTTTATAAGTAGCAAAACTTCCAATCGGCTTTGATTCAAAAATGTAACTTATAAAGTACAAAGTTTTCCAACTTCTTTTAAGCGTAAAATCCATCTATTCTTAAATTTCGTGTATTATTGTTAAATTTGCGCAAAAAGCGTTATAAATTGAAGCTTGTCTGATGAATTTGAAAAAAAAATTTCTAATCGACATCCGACTTATAAAAAATGTAGAACGGTTTAAAATTTCGTATATTTGGAGCAGCTGTGCTGAATAGGTAAACTTTCCGTTTTGAATTATTTAATAGCAGCTGTTGATAAGAAAAACCTTTACAACTCCAAAATTAAATTCTAAAATTTATATATTATTTTACAAATGACAATTTTGGAAACTTCCTAATCTTTTCTCATCAACTTTCACTTATTATTAAGAGTGCTAAAGTGAAATGACCAAAATTAAGTTTCTTTTCCCTGCTTTTCTCTTTTCATTCTCTCTCATTTATCATGTTGTGTCTCTTTATATCATTTTTATCTCTAGTGTTTTTCTTTCTTTTTCATAGATTCTGCATTTTCTTTCATTTTCTTCCATTCAAAATTTGTTTTCTTTCTCTTTGAATCTTGCAGTCATTTTCCTTTCTATTTCATATTTTGTTTTCAGATAGCTTAGTAATTATTTTTTTATTATATCTGCTCTTTTCGAATATCTCTATGTCTCTATTTTTGTTTCTTTTCCTCTCAGCCTCTTTGGTTTGCTTATCTGTTATGAGCACCTGGTAACAAAAGGCTTTGCCATTAGATAGAGAACCATTCGGGCAAAACTACATATTGGATAGAGATCCTTAAAGCCATCTTAGCCGCTAGAATTTATTACAGATTTAGACTTGAATGTTTCAAACAGCTTGAGAAAAGAGAGAACAATAGACCAATAGATATCAGTGCATATAACACCTTATTTATAATCTAATCTAGTGATTAATAAACCAGTGCGACCATAAAATGCTAACCTCAAAACAAATAAAAAAATTAAAAAGCATGTTCCAAGGCGACGCGCTAAGCGCATTATGGCTCTCTGCGCGTTTAAATCTAACTCCTTTTTAATTATCTCTGACGATTATAACTTTCTACAAATCGTCGTAGGCATGTTATTTACTCAAATAACAAAAATTAGCGTTTATTTTAGCAACTAGAAATCTTTTCATGGCTTGCTTATGTAATAAAATGATATGAAATTTTGTAACGGCGCATTATATAATAAAATTTTATGGTTTTGTGGTCTCCATAATACGTCTTATATCACTCCCTAAACTATCTAAGTTGTGGATTAAAGTCATAAACTCTTTCGCTAAACATTGATTACTTCCATAAAGTTAAGTCTATCTTCCCGCCATTTATTCAAAAAAAAAGTTAGGTTAGAAGATATTCCCGCCATTTATTCAAAAAAAAAGTTTGATTATGAGAATTGAATTTTGAAAATTGTTTAATTAATTGACGAAGCAACTTGTTTGTTGATAAAAAGTCAAAAAAATTGTGTCATTTGTGTGTTGTAATAAATAAATAGTCCCTCGAATCAATGCTTTCAAGGCTGTAAAAGTGTCCATTAATAATAAATATTTCAGCTGATCAATACAATATTGATTGAATATTTTCAAATAAAACTAGCATTTCTCTTAGAATAAATAAAAAGTTCAAATTAGAACAGAAAACTGATCTCGTTTACCGCTGCGATAATTAGTTTCAGCTCCAGCAAGGTTTCGGTTTCATGTTCCTTGATCGTGTTTTTCTATGTACAAAGTCAGTTTCACTCGATATTACATTATAATAATGTTATTTTATAGAATCGATTCCTTCATCCTTCAAGGATAACTAAAAATAAAGGATATCTATTTCGATATGTTTTCTATTATTAGCTTTGAAAGCTTATAAGACCTTTAAAACAACTAAATCTGAACTATTAAATTATTACCAAAACAATCTGAAATGCTATTTTATCTGATTGCGTGGGATCCACCAGGATATATCTTACTAAACCTCATCGCTTCCAATTAAAAAAAAAATGACTGTAAAGTCGGTTTATGGACAATAATTTTATGTGATAACGTCATAAGAAATTTCAATATTCATCAGCACTACTCGCAGCCGATCGTGCCCTAACCTGACCAGACCTGCCCGTCTATCGCTGGCGCTTTTACGCTTGGGTCAAGCGAAACGTGACAATGAGTCATGCTAAGACGTTATTACGTCAAAAATATTTAATTCAAACGAATAGAGTTTTTGAGAATACTACAATTTCTGACAACTATTCAATTGCTAGAAAAAAAATTTCTGGACTCGGAGTTTCCAGTCTAGATCGCAGAAAAAAAAGTGAAAACTATCTAATTTCATGATTTTTACCGTCTATAGCATACTTATAAGCAGTTTTTTTTGACCAACATTACCACTTGACAGGAGTTTGACAGCTGAAGATAAAAATTATTACCTACATCATTACAAAAATACTAAACAATAAAACCCTTTTTAGCAGGAGCAACACTACCAACCAAAAAATAAATAAATAACTAAATTATATTCGAAAAATGGCTGTTTCCGGCTGATTTTGAATCCTGCAAAACGATTATTAATAGCTGGAGCATAAAAAATATTTTTTCAACTAATAGAATTTTCAGATTTATTAAACTAAGAGGTTACGGGCCTAATACGAAGTTTGCACATTCTGATAGATTGCAATATCCCGAATAAGTAAGTTGTTGACACATCCATGGTAGACTTATTGCCACTTAGAGCCGTAATATGTTGGAATTGGTTTACAAAGTTTGCTTAAAGGAAGAACAGGAAGGAATAAATTTCATTTTATTACTTGTTGAAGCCAAATAATGATAATTTTTCCGTAAAACTCTACTTGACAAAGTAGAGTTTTTTTATAAAATGTCACGTTGTAAAATGTAAAGAGAAAAGTAGGTTTATTACAATTTCTATTAATGCATGATTTCTCTTCAAAAATAGAGCGTTAATGTACCACTTTACTAATCAGAAATGCCATGATGAAATCCATAATTCAAGTTCTCTTTATTTAATCAATTTGCATAATAAAAAAAAATAGAAAATCGAATTTTGTTTCTAGTCAAAAAAACAATGAAATTTGTTCAAATCAAATTTAATTTTTGTTATTTGAATAATAATCTCATAATCATTTTGTAAACAAGTGTTTTTCTCAGTTACGGTTAAACGTTCCGTTTCAGAAAATAGAGACCCACTGATAAAGAACTGACCTCCGACGGGTTGACCGGGGAAAGTTTCTTTTCGCAGTTAAAAAAAAAAAAGAAGACAAAAGGGGGTTAGCCTGACAATTAATGACTGGGAAAAGAAATAAGCCGGAACACGATAGCTTTAAAGAAGAGGAGGAAGTGTTTAAAAGGAGTAGGGCAACAACGAGAACAAAAGAAGACTTGGAGAGGACAGAGATGGAAGAAATAAAGAAAATGCTGATTGACCTCAAACAAGAAATAAAAGAGGAAATAAGAGACATGAATAGAAAGATGGGAGAGGAAATCAGGGAAATGAGAAAAGATCTTGAGAAAACACAAAGAAAAATGATGGAAAAAGAGGAAGAATGGGGAAAGGAAAGGAAAGAGCTAGGGGAAAGAATTAAGCGTTTAGAAAGAAAAGCCGAGAAAGAAGAGAAAAAAGAAAAAAAAAACAATATAGTGATTAAAGGACTAGAAATGAAAGGTGTAAAGAATGAAAAAAGTATTGAAAAATGGCTACAAGAAGAAATAGGAGTGGCAGTTAATGTTAAAAAAATGTACGAAGTAAACAATGAGAAAATGATGGTGGTTGAATTAGACAAGTGGGAAGAAAAAAAAAAATAATGGAAAATAAAAACAAGCTGAAAGAAAAAAAAGGGGGAGAGGTGTTCATAGACAACGACATGACAAAAGAAGAAAGAGAAGTGCAGAGAAAATTAAGGGAGTTTGCAGCGAAAGAACGAAGCAAGGGAAAGAATGTAAAGATAGGATACAGGAAAATCTGGGTAGAGGGAAAGAGTAGGAGGTGGGAAGGAGATATTGACCAAAATTTTTAGAAAAGAAGAAGAAAAAAGAAAGCAAAGAAGACGACAAAAAGCATGAAAAAGGACATGAGGGAAGAGAAGTCATCAGATGGTACGTAGAAGAATTGAAAAAGATGAATGAAGAGGATGGAAAGGAAAAAGAAGAAAGAGATGGAGATAGTAAAAAAATACAAGCTGAAAAAAAGAAACCGAAAAACAGAAATAAAGTAAGAACGCAAGTAAACACAAAAAAGGAAGAAAGACAAAGTACAAACAATGAAGAACAGAAAAGAAATATAAAGAAAAAGATTAGATGGGAAAAAGAAGAAATAGAAAAAATAAAAGAACAAACAAGAGAAAATATAGAAAACAAAATAAAAAGAAGAATAGAAGAGTTAAAAATAGAAAAAAGAAAAGAAGGGCCAAGAAAAAAACGCAGACACAATGAGGAAAAACAGAAAAAAACAGAAAAAGAAACAAAAGAAAAAGCAGATAATGAAGAAGAAGAAGATAAAGAAGAAAAAGTAATAAATGCAGTATTCTAGAATATAGCAGGAATAAGAAAAAAAGAAAAAGAATTTTTTGAATATATAGAAGAGTTCGATATAATAGGAATGGTAGAGACGTGGGTGAATGAGAAAGATTGGAAAGAGACAGAAAAAAAGCTATCTGATAAATACAGATGGAAGGCACAACACGCAACAAAAAAAAAAGAAAAAAGGAAGAGCAGCAGGAGGAATAATAACGGGAGTAAAAAAAGAAATAGAAGAAGAAAAAGCAGATCGCCAAGAGGAAGAGGGAGAAATGAAAAGAAAGATAAAGATAAATGGAGAACAATGGGAAATAAGAACGATATATAGCAGAGGAATAAGAATGATAAAAGAAAAAGAAGAAAAAAAGGACAAAAATGCAAATAACAAAAACTTACTAATTGGAGGTGACTTTAATGCAAGAATAGGGGTAGAAGGAAAAAAAAATTGGGGAGAAGAAGAAAAAGAAACAACTAGAAGAACAACAGAAGATAAAAAGATAAACAGAGAAGGAAAACTGTTAATAAAAATGGTAGAAGAAAATGGGTGGGAGATACTCAACGGAAACAAAGAGGGAGATGAGAAAGGGAGATGGACATACGGAGAAATACAGGCAACATCGGTAATAGACTATGGGATAGTAAACCAAAAAGCCTGGGAACAAATAAAAAGATTCGAGATTGGAGAAAGAATAGAATCAGACCATATGCCACTAGAAGTACAGATAAAAAATGGAAGAAAAGAAATGAGAGAAAAAAGAAATCAAAAAAAGAAAAGAATAAAATCACCAGCAATAAAATGGGACGAAAAATCAAAAAAGATATACAGGGAAAAGCTGGAAAGAACAGAATATAAAGAAAAAGGGGTAAGAAAAATGGTACAAGAACTAGAAGCAAAAGTAAAAGAAGCAATGGTGAAAAGAAATAAAAATGGAAAAAAAAGAAAAGAAAAGAAAAATAAATGGTGGGACAGAGAATGTAGTGAACAAAAAAGGGAACTGAAAAACAAATTGAAAGAATGGAGAGAAAACAAAGAAACAAAAGAAAATTACATGAAAATGAAAAAAGAATATAGATAAACATGTGAAGAAAAAAAAGAAGAACAGAAAAAAATAAAAGCCATAAAAACACAAAATGAAATATGGAAATATTTGGAAGAGGAAAAAGAAGAGAAAGAAGGGATTATAAATACGATAGAAATGAACAAATGGATGGAACATTTCAGAGAGCTTCTAGAAGGAAAAGCAGAGACAGAAAATGAAATTGAAAAAAAAGCAGAGAAAGCAGAGAAAGAAGAGATAACAAAAAAAGAGGTTGAAAAACAGATCATGAAATTAAAGAAAAGAATGTCGTCGGGAACGGACGGGATACCGAATGAGGCATGGATATATGGGAATGAAAGAGTAAAAGAAAGATTGAGAGAAGTATTGAATGGAGTGTGGAAGGGAGAAGAGTTTCCTCGGGAATGGACAAAGGGAATAATGAAAGGAAAGAAAAAGGGAATAGAATGGATGAAAATGATAGAAAAAGAAAGAAAAAAATTAAACTGGGTGGATGAGGAAGAAGGAGAATAAGAATAAGAGAAGACATAATGAACGGAAAAAAAAGAAAAAAGAATGGATGAAAATGATAAAAAAAGAAAAAAAAAAGGGGAAGGAGAAAGAAGAAGACTTATTTTAGTAAAAATTGTAAATACATTGTAAAACTGTTAAGTTAAGCCATAAACCTTATAATATAATAAAATAATAGTTATAAAAAATAATTAAACTAATTAATATTTGGAAAAAAACTGACTTCAATAGGATTAATTATTATTTTATTTATTTAATTGTAAACAAGTAGCTGTTTAGAGAAACTAACAAACTGTTGATATGTCAAAGTTGCTCGTTGGCCAAGTGGCTAACGATAGTGCGTTTGAAATCTGGTCTACCGAAGATTGTGAGTTTTATTCCCACCTAGGCGCGAGTCTTTTAAAAAAGATGGCTTTTGTCGGGCTATGGGTGTTAAAAGCCGTGAAAACTGTCACAGAATGGGTTTTAAATAAAAACCATTTTTAGCTTTTTTGCGTTAAATGTGCCTTAAGTAAAAGGTTTTGCTTCGCTGTTGTAATTTAATGTAAGTGCTCACTCGGCAATTAGTATTCTGATTTTTAAAATCCCTGCACTTTGTAAGAGGCATATAATATTTGTGACAGTTTATCACAAAACACGCTTTTATTATTCGTAGAACGCCCCAGGATATTTGTTGTTTTATTTAGTGGTATCATTTTTATGTTCCTAGATGGCATTGTAGTGTAGCTGTCACGGAAATTCAAGCGACAAAAAACTGCGATTAATTAAAAATTTTTTTAGATCTTTTCATCAAGTGATTTTTGACATTTTTAATCAAAATTGAAAACACCGTTATCGGGAGATCATGTTTAAGTATATAAATAGATGTAGATATATCAAAGAACAGTGAATTACAGGCACTTTTAAAAAGATCATCTCAGGTTATACAGCAAAAAAATCTGACATTTTAAAAAAACAATAATGTTAATAAATTTGTTTTGCATTATTTTTTTTACAGATAGGTGCATAACTTAAAAACACAAAATACAGAAATGCCGCCATTTTGCAAAAAACTGTTTGGGCCTGTATCTTCGTAAGTGTGCTTTTAAAGCTAATAATTATACGGACCTTTATTCTAGATAATACAATTTTCTGTCTATTTTGTATTTTAATTTTTTTTTTGTATCACTTACCGTTCACGGTTTATAAGACTATTACTGTTTGTTTATTGACTTTTTTACCGATATCTCTCCTAATAATTGTTTAAATAATAAATTGCTAATAATTAAACTTTTAAATCGATACATTTTCTACAACTTTTAATTTAAACTTTTTTTTCTAAAATTGATATTTTATAAGTTAAGTTAAGTTATACGTCATACTGCACTTATTTATTAAAAAAAACAACTAACCTAGAATTGTGCATTATGGACACAATTAACTTGCTTGTCTATTACCTGTACTACTATCAAAATTGTAAAAATGACTCTTGACTCAAAAAGAGACGCTAACCTCACTTTTGCTGCGCCAAAATAAATAGAGTTTGGCGCTACTGCTACCAACATCAATACACTAAATGTTACTAATCTATTCTAACACTCCAATAACTTATTCTAACACTCAAATGACGTCATTTGAGTGTTAGAAAGACCTTATTGTAATTGGAAAACAGAAAAAAATGATATTGTGTAGGTGCTAACGTTCTTATTCTCTATGTTTTGTGCTTCCAGATAAACTTTTAGATAAAATCTTATTTTTAGGAAGTTGGAGGAACAGTGTTTCCTAAGTTGTTATTTGCCGAACGCTGTGCATGACACATAAATTTGTACCCTCTTATACAAAGTTATTGAAAATTTGTATGTTTTCCAAAAAATCATTTCTTTCTGAAGCTTAACAAAATAATGCAACTTTATTTGATTATTTCCACAGCACTCTCGGTTTTGATCGAAAAAATTAAATTCAGCCGCCAGCGGCGGCGGTATTTGAGTGGCTTTCTTCTCGTGCAATTTGAATGTTTTTGTCTTTAATCAAGATGAAATGCGGAGTTAAATATTTGGACTTTTAAATAAATATTTCTATAAATATCGTAAAATGTGGGGTTTAATTCGCTAGAAACATCAATATTTATTTTTCTACTTAAATTATGGAGACAAAAATACGGGTGGTCATAAAAGCAGATAATATTAAACGCCTCCCTTTTAGGGGATATTCCACACATTTTGTTGGTAATGGCCTGGCCATGTTTATGACTCGTTTATTTTTATTGTTGCTTTTCTTTGTACAGAGTTAGCAATGATTTTTTTTGAAAATAAATCAGTGCACTATTAATAGGAGAGTCAGTCAAGTCAGTGACATTTGAGGCAACCTGTAACTATCGAGTCATAAAATAAAATTAGCTTAAAATAGATTTTTTTCCAAAAATGTACAATTTTTGCAAAGTAGAATAAAATTTTGATTTTTTTATCAAATTTTCTGTTTTTAAACTGCTCTATTACATCAAAAATTCAAAAATTTTTAACAAAATTATGTTTTAAATTGTTATAAAGTGAACGTCTGATATTACAAAAATAGGAGTTTGGAAAAAGACTACTGATTTTTAGAAAAATAAATAAAAAAGTCATTTTTGTTGAGTTTTTGTGATTTATCTTCAAAATGTTATTGTCGAAATATTTGTTTCTTCAACGGGTTATTTTAGAAGAAAGCGTTTTTCTGAGCTTAGACAATGTCAAAATGAAAAAAAAAATTGTTTACCTTCGCACAATACTTTCTATTATAATTAGAATTCACATAGCAAACTCAAAAAAATTGAAAAAAACAAAAACATTGCAAGGCATGCATCACCACACAGTCAAAAATAACTAAATACAAACCTAAAAGTTACGATCACATGATGTAGGTATAATATGGTCCTCGTAAAAAATATACACAGCTAATAAATAAACGCGTTTTTGGACGTCGTTCCCGTGGAGCACCTGGACGCTCTTCCCGACACGTGCTAACATGAGTTTTCCGAGATGTGGGGAAAATGAACAACGGCTCAAACACGTCGGGAAGCGTGCGCCGATGGTTACGTCGGCGCGTCGCGACGGAAAAGCTGTAGAACACGTGCTTTACGACGTCTGCTTTGATCAAGTTTAAAAAAAAGCACACATCATCATTTAAGAGTGGAACTGTTTGTTGTTCAAAAGAGCTACTAATGAAGTGCTAGAACAACTTGATCTAGATAATCCAAAAAATTGTTTTTCTTCTGTTTTTTCTGCTTTTTCTTTATTTTTTCTATCATTTTCATCCATTCTATTTCCTTTTTCTTTCCTTTCATTATGTCTCATACTTTCTTTTACCACTACAATTATTTTTCTTTTTTCAGACAACTTGGTTGTTTTTCTGTTATCAGTCTCTCATATTTTTCATTATATCTAGTCTCTTTAATTCTTTCTCTCTTTTGTTCTTTCTTTATGGTTCTATTTTTGTCTCTCATTTCTCCATTCATCCATTGCTTCATTACCAAATTTTTTTCAACATTTTTCTCTCTTTTTTTATGTTTTTGTACTAGTATTTTTTTGTCTATTACAGAAAAAACTTTTTTTTATTCCACACTTTATTCAGTTCTTCTATCAGTCTTTCTTTAACTCTTTCATTTCCATACATGCATGCCTAATTCGGTACTCCTTCCGTTTCTGACGCCTTTCTGTTTTTTCTTAATTCTATGAGCTGTTTTTTCTTCTTTCAAGTATTTTCAAATTTTTTTATTGCGATTTTATTGTAGTTATTTTTTCATATTTATACTATTTTTTTATAGATTTTTATTTCCATGTTTTCCTGTATTCTTTCTTAGTTTTCTCTCATTATTTGTTTTTATTTTTCCAATTTTTTTCTTTTCATTATTGCCTCTTTTACTTTTGTTTGTAATTCTTGTATCATCTTTCTCACTTCTTTTCTTTAAATTCTGTACTTTCTAACGTTTTCCTATATATCCTACTTTATTATTAATATCTTTTTTTTCTCTTTTATTTTTTATTTTATTTCTATCATTTTTTATTTGTATTTTTAGCGACATATAGTCTGATTCAATTCTTTCGCCTATCTCAAATCTTTTCACTTGTTCCTGGTTCACTTTCTACTGTTTCTGTCTGATTTTCATCATATGTCCATCTCCCTTTCTCATTTCTTTCTGTAATTTTGTTTAAAATCTTATCTATTTTTTATTTTCATAGAAATAATTTTTTCTCTATCTATATTTTTTATCTTTTGTTGATCTTCTGATTGTATTTTTTTTCTTCTCTGCATTTTCTTTTCTTTTCTTCTCCTATTCTTGCATTTGAATCACCCCCAATCAGTAAATTTATGTTGTTTACGATTTTTGTTCTTGTTTTCTCTTGTTTCTTTTATGATGCTGATGCTTCTCCTATATATTATTTTCCTTTCTCATTATTTTTCAGCAATTTTTATCTTTTTTCTCACTTCCTCTTCTTTTAATTCTGGTTATCAGAGTGAAGACAAGCAGAAGCCTCATAAAGACTTTAAAAAGCAGAAGTAGAAGAAGAAACAAGCACAAGAGAAAGAAAACAACTAAAAATTAAGGCTAAATACAGCAAAAACTTTATTTAGAAGTAAAAAAACACTAAAATAAAAACAGAACATAAGAAAACCCCCAAAATTTGCTTATTTGTTGCTGGTTTGGTTCTTAAGAGCGCACCCTCCCTTGCGTAAAAAATGCGTGGCGAACCGAAGACCAAACCAGGTCTAAGTATTTTACTTAGTATTGTAAAAATCTGGTAGTTGGCTTGTGTGTCATTTTCTTTTGCTGTTGGTGGCGTAATCATGTGTTTTTTTGACAAATAATAATTTTAACCACTTTTTGTCAAAAAAAAAAAACACTAAAAAATTGTCAAGAACTGTTTTTTGTCTTTTCAAGTATTTTCAAATTTTTTTATTGTAGATACATATTTTTTCATTTTTATACTGTTTTTTTATTGACTTTTATTCCCATGTTTTCTTGTATTCTTTTTCAGTTTTCTCCCATTTGTTATTATTTTTCCTATTTTTTTTTCTTTTTATTATTGCCTCTTTTACTTTTGTTTGTAATTCTTGTATCATCTTTCTCACTTCTTTTCTTTAAATTCTGTACTTTCTAACGTTTTCCTATATATCCTACTTTATTATTAATATCTTTTTTTTCTCTTTTATCTTTTATTTCATTTCTATCATTTTTTATTTGTATTTTTAGCGACATATAATCTGATTCAGTTCTTTCGCCTATCTCAAATTTTTTCACTTGTTCCTGGTTCACTATCTATTGTTTCTGCCTGATTTTCTCCATATGTTCATCTCCCTTTCTCATTTCTTTCTTTATTTTTGTTTAAAATCTTATCTATTTTCTATTTTCATCAAAATAATTCTTTCTCTATCTATATTTTTTATCTTTTGTTGATCTTCTGATTGTATTTTTTTTCTTCTCTGCATTTTCTTTTCTTTTCTTCTCCTATTCTTGCATTTGAATCACCCCCAATCAGTAAATTTATGTTGTTTACGATTTTTGTTCTTGTTTTCTCTTGTTTCTTTTATGATGCTGATGCTTCTCCTATATATTATTTTCCTTTCTCATTATTTTTCAGCAATTTTTATCTTTTTTCTCACTTCCTCTTCTTTTAATTCTGGTTATCAGAGTGAAGACAAGCAGAAGCCTCATAAAGACTTTAAAAAGCAGAAGTAGAAGAAGAAACAAGCACAAGAGAAAGAAAACAACTAAAAATTAAGGCTAAATACAGCAAAAACTTTATTTAGAAGTAAAAAAACACTAAAATAAAAACAGAACATAAGAAAACCCCCAAAATTTGCTTATTTGTTGCTGGTTTGGTTCTTAAGAGCGCACCCTCCCTTGCATAAAAAATGCGTGGCGGACCGCGGACCAAACCAGGTCTAAGTATTTTAATTAGTATTGTAAAAATCTGGTAGTTGGCTTGTGTGTCATTTTCTTTTGCTGCTGGTGGCGTAATCATGTATTTTTTTCACAAATACTAATTTTAACCAGTTTTTGTCAAAAAAAAAACACTAAAATTGTCAAGCGAAGCTTGTGCTGACCTGACCTGACCTGACCTGACGTGACTTGACATGTGAGATTAAAGAGAAAAGTTTGTTTTTTTAATTTAAAAAGATTATCTCAAGTGGATTTACAAGTAACTTTACGTGCTCTCAATCAATTATTTGCCGTTATTTGGCGTTAAATCAAAGCAAACATTCTGTAACCATTAGACAACTTCAACCATCTCTGGAGAATTTGAAAACTTGAAAAACTAATTTTCAACATTTTTCTTTCTAGTTACGTAACTTCTCAGCTTTAATATCCGCCATGTAGCTAGCTACAGACCGAATATCGAATATCTTTACAACAAAATCAAATAACCTCTAGAAGAATTTCAGTTCAAATTTGAAAAATATGATTTGCCTTTTGGAACAAAATGAAGACAAAGTGCCAATTGACGAGCACTCATTTATTCTAATCAGCGTCTTGCATTCCGCTTTTTTCACGAAAAAGTACATTAGCGTTTTGAAGAGAAATTGATTGATCTGATTCTTGGAAAAATTCGAGAAAATGACGGAAAAGTTGACGTACATCTGACAAAATTTAATTAAGTTTCTCGGCAAGAATACTGCATTTTCAAAAATCAAAGAGTATTAAACGAAAAAATTGCTGTTCCGGCCAATTTTGGATCCTGCAAAACGCACGTTTTTGACGTTTTACATGCTAACTATGAAAGAATATAAAACAATATGTCGTCTAAATTTTTATTGAAAAAAATGCTACAAAAACTGGCCAGTGACGTTTTATACGCTTACATTACAATAAAACCACTCCGTTTTATTTAATTTGCAAGCTGCTTGAAACATTCGGTGGGTGCATAATAAATAAGATCGGATTTCATGCTGCGCAGAGAATTAAACAATAAAATTTTGATAAGCTAATCTTTTTCTAGATTTCTAACAATAAATCTGACATTCAAGTATTCATACAACTTTCTAGGCAAGTTTATTTAAATTACTTTGACAAATGCTGAAAATGTTGGCTGTCTAATGAGCGATATACGTTTTGTCTCAACTTGTTCTATCAAGATTCATAGTAGAGCAACCTATAACCTATTTGTAGATTTTTTTTGTAAATGCACGGGAGATAGAGGTCGCTTGTTTTACCATATTACAGAAGTAACAAGCACTTAGATAAATATAAGCCCCAATTTATTCAAAACTAAATCTGTTGCGACTTGCTGAAGAGTTCCAACAAGAACAAAACAAGTCCAAGATTACAGAATATAGTTTGAATTGAGCCAATTGATATAATCCTAGACCTAAATCTTGTGTTTAATGAAATTATTTTAAGACTGTTTTAAGAAAATACCTATTATATGCTTACGCAATCATCAAATTAGTGAAATCTAAATTTTATATGATCACACACCTATTTACACTGGTTTAGGAGAACTCTTAAGAAGTAAACTTTTACCAATTTGAACAAAATGCAGTGTTAAAGTGTAATAAAGTGTGAAAGAATATATTTGAGCCCTATTGTCAACAGATAAACCGAAGGTGGAATATAGATAAGTTTCCGCAACGTGTGCGGTATAAAATAGAGAGATTTCCCATTGTCATGCCTGCTAATAATACGACCTTCTTTTATTTTTTCAGATAAAAGCTGATTTTTGATTTTCTTGAGCTCAACAGAAAAAATTTTAAAAAATTTTAGAGCAGAAATACATATTAGATAAAGACACGTCATGAGCAGCTATCTCTGCTGCTGGAATTTATTACAACTTTGTAGTTAGAGAGGCTATAAACTTAACAGCTTAAGAAAGGAGCGCACAATAGACCAATAGGTTGCAGTCTATTTCAAATCTAAGTCTAAAGCAACTCAAATCAATCGTATAGTCTTGTATACGATTGTCTCTCTGCATTGGGTTCTTAGATTAATGCAACAGAGTTAATTATAGTAGAAAACGTCACGTAACGAAAAATGGTGTGGGCAATTAATTAATTAAAACTGGTTGAGTAAAAATCACATAAAATTTCAATTTGGTAGCAATTTTCATGAGAACTTAGGTAACAAAGCAGCTGATATAATATTCTACAATAATAGAATGGTGATGATGAAAGGCTCTTGTTTGATGGTGTAGTGTTGAATTGAACATGAGCTGACCAAATAATTACCAGAGAAATTGAAAACGGGTCTATTATGACAGTGGATTGTGGTAAATTTTCCAATTATCACAGAATTAATTAATAATAAAAATCTAATTTTAAATTAAAACGGTGCTCGGTTTGGAAGCAAAGCTGCCATGTTGTCAAATCAAATTCTTATTCAAAAGCATAATAATTTGACTAATTTAATAGAAGCGCTTTGATGTGTTGGTAGCACTGTGTAAGCCAAACAAACGAAAATTGATCTGTAAACAATATATTCAGACTAAAACCACTTGATTTTGAGAAAATGGTGGATGCGCCAGATACAAAATTTTTAGTAAATTGGTCTATGGCAGTCACTACCAATCCTTAAAAGAAAAAAAAAATAACAGAAACAAGACTTTTCTTTTTAATTCCTTCAGCTTCAATTCAATAGTTAGTTAGTCAGATCGGATTAAAGCTAAGTTGTTTTATAAATAGGCAGAATCGCTCTTGTTAACTGCTTTAGACACGTTTTTGTTAACTTTTTACCGTGATTGGTGGTTTTGTTTTGAAGCACTAAGTGGGGTATACAATACAGCCCTTCTTATTGGCCGAAAGAGTGCAGTACTAAGGAGGAGGAGTTTAATATATGTATGAGACAAGCGTTCTTATTTGCTGTAATCAGCAAATAAGTTAGTTTTAGTATTACTGTCAACTAATTGTCATATTATTTGCAACATGTTGTCATCTAATTAAGGAATCGAAAATATTACATTTTAATCATTATTCCTTGATATAGTGCCGTTTCGAATCTCACCTGAAAATCCTTTCACTGGCCACAGCCATTTTCCGCTGGAAGCTTCCTTCTAACTACAATAAATTCTTAAAGCACAAACATAAATCTCTATTTGACGTAGAGAAAGTTCTACGAGACTTTTTGAACAACCCTCAGTAAATTTGTAAGAACTGACTGCAGCACTAATTGGACTAATGATTATGTCGCACTTCTCTATTTAGGTTACGGAAAATGCATTAGAAGAAAAGAGGCTTAACGACTGATGCAAACGTACAACAACAAAAATAAAAATAAAATACAATTACATTTCTAATTTGTTTCAAGAACAATATTACGATTTTTTGCTGAAATTCCTAGCAAAATGTCTAAATAGACCGAATGCCAGAAAATATACTGAGCATTTGTTTCGTCGAACAAGTCTTGCGAACAGTGCTGCTGAAATTCTGCAACTTGAAAAGACTGGAGAATAGAAGTCGTCAACAGTAGCGGAAAGTTATGTAGCAGAACCACTGGCAAATGACTAATAAAATATTTCACATCAACTAAAGAGAAGACAATTTATATCTTGGAATAAATAATAACAGAAACCAACCCAAAATAGGCATCTAGGTGAATAAGAAAATAAAAACGAGGCTTAAAATGCTAAACGTCTATTTTGTTGTCTTATTTTGGCTCTCATGAGCGTAAGATGGTTTCCCTGGTCAAATTCCTTCACACATCATGAGTACCGCACGTTGATATTTAATATTACTTACAGTACTAGCAGTACTGTAAGTGATATTACTATAGATAACCATGGAAACCAAAAAGTTTTGTTTAGTGCAAAATTTTTAATTAATATATAATAAAACCCGATGTAGTTGCTCTGTCTAACAAATTTTAGATTTTTTAAAAATTTTTTTCCTTTTAAATGAGTTTTTGTATGAAAAAGTAGCTATCCTAAAAATTACAATGTTTTTTTAATAATTTCTAAAAATTTTTTTCAATTTTGATAACCCCCTTGAACGTAGGAGGGATCGAAAGCAGACTTTGAGAAAAGGATGGAATGTGTCAAAATCGCGATAATAACGTCTGAACGTACTATGGATAGATTCTATATCACTAAGGATTTTTTCAACAAATGTCATTTGTCAGTGTCTAACCTGTCAGTCGTATCGTAATTTTACGAAAATCTACCAAAATACAGCTTAAATCTATAAAATATCTATTAAATAAACATGGGGGTTTTATTTATAAAGATTTCCCATCAAGAGAATTAATGTAATTTCATCAAGAAAGAAGACTTTATAAATTGTAGCCCTCCAAATTGTCAACAGAGTGGAGTGTGAATTTAATGGGAGAACAATTCAATGAAATATTTAAATGATGAAAAAAACATTATTTAAAAACTATTTTGAAGCGACCGATAAAAATTTGCATAGGTTTAGTTTACTTTTTAATAGATTTCATGACATTTACAGAATTACAATGAATTTTCAAATGAAAACAACGTTTAAAGGCTTTTTTGGAACGATTCATAAAGGTTTGTTTGTTTTTTAAAAGATTTCTATGTTTTTTAACTTTTTTTTATTAAATACTAAAATCTTATATTGATAGAGCATGCCCCCCGAAATGTCAAAGGGGTGAAGCTAATATAATAGAAAAAGTAAAGATTAAAAAGTCGAGAAGGTTATTATGGCTGAAAGAGAAGCTTTTGGTTAATAGGTCTTCCAAAATTGAGCCCCAAATTTTTTTTTTGTTGCTATAAACAAATTTGTTTATAGCAACCAATAATTACAATTTTTTTTTTAAATAGACATATATATTTATTCGTTTTTTAGTAACACAAACAAAATAATTATTTATAAATTTTTTATAAAAATAGTTGTGAAAACGTTATTTATAAGAAAATTTCAACAAATATATATTGAAATTAATATGTCAATGTGTTCGCTACGATATAACCTAATTTTTTTTTTATGAAAGTTTCGTCAAATATTTGTCAAGAAACAAACGTTTTCGGTTACATTGTTGCAACTAGGCAATTAAAAATTTTTTTTTAAAAGTGTTGCCAAATTAAATATTTATTAAAAAAAAATTTTTTTTTTGATTGTATTAATTTTAAACAAATGTTTCTAATTAATAATTATACAAGAAAAATTTGAAATTTTTGTTATTTAATTTCCGACAATCAAATATGCGAAAAAAAAATTTGCAAGAAATTAAAAATAAAAAAATGTTAATTTTAAAAGATATGCGATGATTTAAGTGAAAAAAGCATCAAGAAAAACTAAAAAAAATTATAAATTTGTTGATAATAAAAAAGAAAAGATAATTTAAGTAGTATAGAAAAACAAAATTATGGTATTTGTAGAAAAATAAAAATGAACAAAATTAAGTAAAGAATAAAAAAAATCGAAAAAAAAATGTATAGAAAAGAAAATGTTTAGATTGGAAAACCATATTATAAATACGAGAAAAAAAATGTAAAAATATCAGGAGTTTATAGATGAATAATACAATATTAAAAAAAATAGTATAAAAAAAAATTAAAATGCACAAAAAAAGAAAATGTAAGCAAGAAATGATAAGAAAATAAAAAAAATTAAAAAAAAAAAATTAAAATTAAGTAAATACATTATAAAAATAGGAACAAATAGAATCAAAAAGAAAAAAGTGAAGAGAAATAAAAAAAAGAGTTCGAAAAAAAAAGTTGAAGAGATAAAAAAGAAAAAGAATAAAAAGAAAGAGAAAATAAAAATTTTAATGTACAAATTTCTATAGAGTAGCTATTTTTTTGAATTTGATATATGATATATAATTAAAATATAATAGATATTTATGCATTAAGGGAGATATGAATGTTTTTTCTCCGAGGTTGACGTGTTACAGACCAAGGGCCGGAGGCCCGCGGTCTGTAAGTCTACCGAGGGTGAAAAACAGAATATCTCCCGTAGTGCATTAAATATTTTATTTTTTAGCATTTCATTACTGCTTTCTTAATAAAATTATATGAAAAATAACAACATCCGAGAATGCATGAATGTATAATTGCTGCAAATGCATGGTAACCATGTGTTTGAGGGTGAAAAACTTTACAAAGTCCCAAGGGAGATATGAGATACGTTTCATATATCGTATCCATAACGAAAATCAACAATATCATGTCACTAAAAAATAAATAATTTTTATTGATTTTTTCTTTAGATTATGTATGATTGTAATTGAATGATTACATATTTTGAAAAAATTAAATAGAAAATAAGAGAAAAATAGAAAAAAAAATAGAAAAAAAAAGAAAGAATATAGTATATAATTAATAAAATGTAATACGAACCTTTTTAATAAAAATAAAATATGGTTGTTTTTGGTTGTATAGATAAGGTTGCCTAAGGCAACCTTATCTATATAAGAAAGTGAGGTAAGTAAAAGGAGGAATAAATAATAAAATATAATAATAGAAACAAAAATAAATATATAAAATAACAATTTTAATTTTGAAAAAAAATAATAAAAGACTTTTTTTAGAAGAGAATAAGAAAAAAATCATATAAATTATTATAATATGTATATTATAGTTTTTATTCTTCTAATTTTAATAACAATTATTATTAAAGTAATAAAATTAATATAAAAATAAAAAAAATTAAAACGAAGAAAAAAAAATAAAAATAAAAGAAAGAAAAAAATTTGAAAAAAAAAGAAGAACAAAAATCAAGTATATTAAATAAAAAAATGTAATGCAAAATTTTTTTATAAAAAAAAAATTGTTGTGTTATTGTTGCCGAAGGCAACCTTTTACATATAAGAGAGTATAGTAAGAACAAGAAGGAATAAAAAAAATATATATAATATAAATAATATAAAATAATGATAGATAGTAATATTATTTTTAAATATTAAAGTAATATTAATATGAAAACGTTATGTCAAAATCTGATCTCAAATGTTATAACAAGAATTTTTATAACAGAAAATGACTGTTTGCCACCTAAATAATGAGAAAAAAATAAAAAATTTATAATAATAATGAATAGTAAAAGTATTTTCAAAAATAAATAATAATAGATTTATATATGTTGCCGCAGGCAACATTCAATACGAGTGAGTAGAACAAGTACAAAAAAAAATAAAAAAACAAAAATTTTAGTAAATGGTAATATGCTTCCTTTATTATAAAAAAAAGATGAGAAAGATAAAAGAAACAGAAATAAGTATAATTAATAAAATCTAATTAAAATTTTTTAAATAAATAATAATAAATTTCAAGATAAATAATAATGGACTAGGTTTATATAAATGTTGTCGAAGGCAAACGTTGATATGAGAAAGTAGAATAAGTACAAAAAGAAATAAATAAAAATATATTACAATAAAAAAATAAATAAACAATAATCTAATAAAAAAAAAAAAAGTGCGCTTATACTACCGGTTGCCGAAGGCAACCCCTCTAGGTTTATACACGTTGCCGTAGGCAACCCTCTACTCAAGAGAGGAGGTAAGCACCCGGAGGGTGCGAAACCATACTCTCGTAGTAAATAGTTAGAGTTAAAATTAATTAGCAATAATTTAAAAAGTTCTTGCATTTTTTGCTTTATGTCTTTCTTAGCAATATTAAAAAAAATATAAGAAAAATCAGCGTTCTTTTTTTAATCTGGCAATCCTATCATCTTGTCTGTCAATGTTTACATTTAATTTTGTTTGGATCTGTAATAAAATTATATTGTAATATAATTGTTATAAATAAAAATAAATATAGTATGTTTTAAACGCCTCTACGAATAAAAATGGTCAAATCAGGGCTTCTTGGCGGCCATAAAACTGGTCCACCTCTGCCAATCCAATTACCTCCAAATTTGCGATTAAGCCAATTACGAACAATATATATGAATCGAACATTTTGAAAATAATGTACAAACCTGTCTTTCCGCAAATCTCATTTGCTACTTTTGACTGAAGACGAATAATCTTAAATTTGATTCTGTGTGGCCCACAAACATGTGTAAATTGATTTACGGCCGCCATCTCCAATCTCTATCTATTCCCGTCTAGATCAATATCTGTTATAATAAAAGAGGTCTTTCGTGTAAATATAGAACAGGGATTATCTAAAAGTAGCAAATACTAAGTACTTTCAAGAACAATTGGATTATCGTTCGAGTATTCTCCTCCAGCTGTCAAAGAGATGTCTTTTGAAAGCACTTTTGAGACACTCTTGAAAGCTAACTTCATCAATTTTTTTTGCAGACACTTACCTGAAACAATAAAAAATATATTGATATCTAATTAATAAAAAAATATATATATAATAGTAAAATTTGACACACATTTGCCAAAAAACTTGTTTAATAGATTTCAAAATGAATCAGTGGACGATGTTGGACGCTCCCAGTCTCATTAAACAATTGAACCACGTATTGGATCGCCTTAAATAAATAATTATAACCTACTGTCTGAAAATTCAACGTAGGGAGTATATTCATTTTCTATTTTCCACACGAATACAGTTACGTCAGTAAGATTTTATTGAAACATTTTTGTGCTTGTTAGGTAACATTTTCAACAATTAAAACAATTTCAAACTTTAAAATACTACTTTTTGTAAATTATTTTTTGACATCTGTCATTAAACATGTCACAGCTTACCTGATAAAAGTGAACACTTTTTGATCACACGGTATTGTAATATAATGTTTTAACATAGTTATTTTTATTCAATTTTTACAATTATTAGTTAGAGTTTGATTAGATATGAATATTTTAGTCTAGTCGAGATAGATATGAAAATAAACTTTAATAGAAAAAATAGATTTTCGGGCCGCCGTGATCGACGCCATCTTGATTTGATGTTTAATTTTTTGTGTTTTTCTTAAATAGCTCGTTAATTTACAACTTTAAAGAAAAAATAGTGTTATTCAAAGTTGTTGGAAATTTAATTTCCTACAATTTTAGTTATTGTTATTTTTTTGCTAGAATTGATATTTGCAGAGTTATACAATGTTTTATTATGTAAAAAATTGTATTATAAGCTTGATAGTATAACTCTGCAAATATAGATCCTAGCGTAAAAATAATATTTACCAGACTTGTAGGAAATTAAATTTTCAACAACTTTGAAAATTACTATTTTTGCTCTAAAGTTGTAAATTAACAAGTTATTTTAGAAAAACTAAAAGTTAAACTTTAAATCAAGATGGCGGCAAACGCGGCGGCGGGATTGCTCCGAAAATCAGCATTTGGACTTCCAACCACTTTCTTTAACAATAAAAAAAATTGCGGTTTTTAATTTTTTCTATTTTTATGTCTATTTGTAAACATAGATCAATATAAACAACGTGACGTCAGAAAATAAAATTGATTTAGTAAGGTTTTTTTTGTAAAATTCTCTATAAAGGCTTAATTTTTTCTTTTTAATAAAATCAGAAGTGGGATTATTTTATTGCCTTCTATTGGAGCAAAAAACGTGTGTTTATAGTTGGTAGCAAAACAATACCGCCGCAAATTGGCCAAAACGTCAACAGCCGCTAGAGTAAACACGCTACGGGATACAATAGTAAATGAGAGAAATGTTCTCAGTAGGCTCAAATTAAATAACATTTTTTGTTTTATTTTAAACGTTGTTTATTTGTTAATATTAGCTACTAGAAATTACTTTTCTTTACCATTAGCTAGTACTGTCATTGTCAAATTAGACTAATTAATATACAGAGTTGCAAACTAGAATCCATAATTTAAAAAAAAATATTTAAAAAATGTTCAGCAAGGGCTTGTGTAGGCTTAACGCCGCGGCTACGCAATATACTACTCACACTTGCAAAATATCATTTTCTGTACTAGTGATTCCAATGATAATTGTTTTATTTAGTTTTTTTTTTAAATTTTCTGTTCTAAAACGGTCAAAGTGTGTCAATCAAGTCAAGCCAGACGTTCTTGTGAAAGTTTTTGCTTGTTATTGGAAATGTTAAAGTTAGTTTTCATTTGTTTTTTAGTTGTTAGCTTCAAAACTTGAGTAACCCTTAAGCGACACTTGAAAGACATCCCTAGGGAATAGGATTGAGAGGAACAAAACTTTAGTAACTAACAGACTAAACTCTAAAAGACATCTAATTAAAATTAAAAAAAAATAACTTTGAAGTTATCCTATTCTGCGTTTGTTTACTATAACAGCTGTTTTTGTTATAATTTTTATTGTCAAAAATGTCAAAAACTGTTTGAAGATAAAGTACATAAGTATGTATATGAATTTTTTCATCTGTGTTTTGTTTTTTTACTCTTTTTATCTATCTTCTTTTTATTCTATTTTATTTTTTTTTGATTTTTTTTTAATATTTTTTTCTGTCTTTCACTCAAGCACTTGTTTATTTTCTCGCAATTATACTTTAATTTTTTCTTTTGAATAGAGATAATTTTCTTTATTGTATTTAGCAGTTTTTTATTGCTTATAAATCAGCTTTTTTTCATCTAGATACTTTTGCATTATTTTTTTTCTTTAACGCAGTTGTTTTGTTTTTTGTTTTTATCTTTACTTTTTCTTTGTTTATTATATTTTTAATTAGTTTTTCTGCATCCGCTGATTATACCTACTAATATTTAATTTTTTAAATAGGGCATTCGCCAACATTTTATCAAAATGTTAAACACATACTCAAGTCTAGGCGGCATTATACTCAACAGATAATTTACTTTATGACATATTTATTATTAGTCGCTGGTGGCCAGGTGGCTAACGATAGTGCGTATAGAATTTGGTCTCTCGAGGATCGTAGATTTATTTCTCACCCAGGCGAAAGTCTTTTCCAAAAAGAAAATAGCTTTTGTCTGACCATGAGTGTTTGTATGTTTGTAAAGATTTCAATGCAATATCCCCTGTTAATCTCTTTTTTTATTTATTAATCGATAAAATAAATTATAAATTGTAAATTTTGTAGATTGTTGCGATATTAACAAAAATCACTAGTAATTAAATAATCTTAATTACGAAGGAAATTCAATAATGGAGAAATTAGCTGTGTTTTGTTTTTTATTTACTCTTTTTATCTATCTTTTTTTTATTCTATTTTCTTTTTTGTGGCTTTTTCTTTTATTTTTTAATTTTTTTTTTTTTGATTTCCTTCTAGTAGTTGTTTATTGTCTCTCAATTATACATTAATTTTTTTTTTGCTTCTTACTTTTGAATAGAGAGGTTTTTTCTTATTGTATCTAACAGTTTTGTTACAGTACTGCTTATAAATCAGCTTTTTTTCATCTAGGTACTTTTGTATTATTTTTTTTCTGTAACGCAGTTGTTTTGTATTTATCTTTACTTCTTCGTTGTTTATCATATTTTTAATTAGTTTTTTTTGCTGAGATAACATTTTATCAAAATGTTAAATATTGAAGTCTAGAGGACATTACACTCAACAGATAATTTTCTTTCTGACATATTTATTTATCATGAGTCGCTCGGTGGCCAGGTGGCTGACGATAGTGCGTTTAGAGGCGGCTCGAATGAGTAGCGCGGGTTCGAATCCCACCCAGACAAGAGACTTTTTCTAAAAAGAAGATAGATTTTGTCTGGCCATGGGTATGTTTGTATGTTTGTAAAGGTCGCAGTGCAATATCGCCTGTTAATCTCTCTATTTATTAATCATTAAAATAAATTACGATTTGTAAATTTTGTTGTTTGTTGATAATGTTGTTATTAATCTGATGCGACATTAACAAAAATCATTAGTAATTAGAAAATATTAATTACGAAGAAAATTTAATCATGGGGAAATTAGTTGAAAATGTAATCTATTACAGAATTCTGAAAATACACTACCATCTGGCGGTGAGCGGTTGAAGTTTATTCAAGTTGGAATCAAACCTTTCTGAATTATTGACTCTGTTACAGCAATTGATAAATAATGAAAGCAAAAGAAAACCTGTAACTGTAAAGATTGTAAATAAAAATACTAGAGATTACACTGTCTGTACATACGATAAACTGACCGTCTTATTTACTTCTATTGCAGTAATAAATCTTACAATACAGGTAAATAAATAAATATTTACGAGCACTTTCTTTCTTTCTAGGGATCTTTAACATACTATCTTTCCTTCCTTTTCTCGCTCACTCTCAATTAGCGCATCTATTGGTCTTCGTCTCTCTCTAAATCCCGCTTGCTGGTCTGGTAATCCCCCCACTCTCTCTTATTATGAGTTAAATATAAACATAGTATAACTCTGCAAATATTGATTCTAGCGTAAAAATGATAATAACCAAACTTGTAGGAAATTAAATTTTCAACAACTTTAAATACTGCTACTATTGCTGTAAAGTTGTAAATTAACAAGTTAATTTAAAAAAACAAAAAAATTATAATTTAAATAAAGATGGCGGCTAATCCCACCGGAAGAGTGCTGAGTGTGTTCCGGTGGGATTAAGCAAATAGGCCTCCGAGGGGTTGACCCGGGCAAATTCGAGGAAGTGCCGGCTTCAGAAGCTTAAGTAATCTGTGGCGAGGGAGGCTAATGCACAAAGCAAGGCAGAGGTCGCACAGTTGAGGAGAAGGAGCGCAAGGGCAAAGGAAAGAGGAAGAGGAAAAAAAGAAAAGGAAAAGGAAAGAAGAAGAAGAGAAGCTAGAAGAAACCTTCGCGATTAGCAAAAAAGTAATAAGATCCCCAAAAGAAAGAAAAAACATAGGAGAGGCAGAAATGAAAGACTTGGACCTAGTGGTAAGGAAATTAGACCGATTAATAGTAGAGGTCAAATTGTTAAGGCAAGAGAACAGAGAAGTTAGAAAGGAAATAGAAGAAATAAAAGATGAGTTTAAAAAGAAAGAGAAGAAATGGGAGGAAGAAAAGGGTACAATGCTAGAGAGGATAGAAACTTTAGAAAAAAAAACAGAGATAACAGATAAGAAAAATAGGTAAAACAAAATAATAATAAGTGGAATTGACAGAGGAAGAGAAGGAAAAGAAGACATTGAAAAAGAAATGAAAAAAGTGGTAAAAACGGGAATAAAAGAGTGGCACAAAATTGGGAAGGGAAAAGTACTAGTGGAACTCCAAGACTGGGAAGCGAAGAAAAGAATTATGGAAAATAAAAAAAAGTTAAGAAAAGAAGAAACAACTAAGAATATTTACATAGATGATGATTTAACAAAGAGGGAGAGAGAGGTTCAGAAAAAATTAAGAGAAATCGCAAAAGAAAAAAGAGGACAGGGAATAAAAGCAACGGTGGGATATGGAAAAATATTTATGGAGGGAAAAACATTCAAATGGAATGAGAAAGACCTGAAACTGCACGTTTTTTAGGGAGAAAAGGGAGAGTTAAAAGAAACAAGGAAGAAGACACGGGCAAATGTACAATGGAAACTGAGAAGACTAATGAAACAAATAAAGATATAAGCAACGGGAAGAAAAAGATACTATTTTGAAATGTAGCGGGATTAGCAAAAAAAGAAGACAATTTCTGGGATTATGTGAAACTTTTTGACGTAGTAGGTTTAGTAGAAACATGGATAGAAGAAAAAAGCTGGGAAAAAATAAAGGGAAGGCTACCACCAGAATTTAATTGGGAGTGTCAAGGGGCAAAGAAAGAAAAAAAGAAAGGAAGGGCAGCAGGAGAGATAGTCACGAGAGTGAGAAAAGGAATAAGAGAAAAAACCAGGAGAAAAAAGAAATAGAGGGACTCATGGAGAGAAATATCGAAATAGACAAACGATGGTGGAAAATAATGACGATATACAGCAGAGAGATGAAAAAGACAATAAAAAACATAGATGAAACAGTGAAAGAAAACACAGAAGAATGCATACTTATGGGAGGAGATTTTAACGGAAGAATTGGGGAAAGAGGAGCGAGAAATTGGGAGGAAGAAAAAGGAGATGGGAAAAGGAAAACCAAAGACACAAAAGAAAATGTGGAGGGAAAAAAGTTGATGGAATGGTTAGAAAAAAAGGGATGGGAGATACTGAATGGTAATAAACAAGGGGATGAAGAAGGAGAGTGGACGTATGTAGATAGTAAAGGGAAGTCGGTGATAGACTACGGAATAACAAATGAAGAGGCGTGGGGAAAAGTAGAGAACTTTAAAATAGGGGACAGAATAGAGTCAGACCACCTTCCAATAGAAATAAGCCTAGAAGGAAGAAATAGCCAAACAGAGGAAAAAAAGAAGATAAAAGTAGAGCAGAAGAAGGTAATAATTAAAGTGTGGAACGAGCAAGGCGTGAAAGAATACAGGAAAAAGCTGAAAAACGTCAAATTCGAAGGGCAAGAGATAGAGAAGATGGAAGTGGAATTAAAAGAAATACTAGAAAAGGCAACGACTACAACAGAAGTAAGCAGTAAAAGAAAAAAAGCAGAAAAGAGAAATGAATGGTGGGATAAAGAATGCTACCAGCTAAAGAAAAAAGCTACAAAAGCGCTAAGGGAATTCAAAAGAAAGCAAGTAAATAGAAGAGTCTTCTTAGAAGCAAAAAGAAAATATAGAAAAAGATGTATAGAAAAAAAGAGAGAGAAAAGAGAAGAAGAAGATAAAAAAATAAAAGCTATTAAAACAGAAAGAGAGGTGTGGAAGTACATAAACAGAGAAAGATTAAGAAAAGAAGCGGCGAGTGAAGAGATAACAATAAAGGAATGGGAAGAGTTTTTCAAAGATCTGCTGGAAGGAGAAAGAGAAGTAGATATAGAAGACCCAGCGATGCAAACGAACCAAACAGCATCATTAGGAACAGAAATTACAAGGGAGGAGGTAGAGAGACAGATAAAGAAGCTGAAGAAGAAGAAGGCACCGGGGAGGGATGGAATACAGAATGAACACTGGGTGTATGGGACGAAAGGTGTGATAGACAGATTGGTAGAGGTTATGAATGGAGTGTGAAGAGGAGAGGGATTCCCGACATGTTGGAGAGAAGGCATAATCTGCCTTATCCACAAAAAAGGAGATAAAAATAGAGTAGAAAACTACAGAGGAATAACTCTCCTTAACACGGGGTATAAATTGTATGCGTCAGTACTGAATGAAAGGCTGAGAAAAAAGATAGAGGAAAAGAAGGCAATACCAGACAACCAAGCGGGATTTAGAGAAGGAAGGGGAACTATGGATAATGTATACATCCTGGACCACCTAGCGAATAACGAGATGAAAAAAAAGGGAGGAAGGCTGTATACACTTTTCATAGATTTTAGAGCAGCGTTTGATAAGGTCGATAGAAAGAAAATGTGTGAGAATATGAGAAAAAGAGGAGTAAACGAGTGGCTGGTGAGAAAGGTAGAAGAGATCTATGTAAAAACAAAAAGCAAAGTTAGAGCAGGGGAGAAAGAGAGTGAGTGGTTTGAAACGTCAAAAGGAGTGAGACAAGGGTGTCCTCTTAGCCCCTTGTTGTTCACAACCTACATGGCGGATATGGAAAAAATGTTTAGAAAGGCGCAAGCTGGGGGATGTGTGATTGGAAGAGAAAAAGTGTGGAGTCTAGCGTTTGCAGATGATGTGGTATTAATAGCAAAAAGCGAAAGGGAGATGGGAGAAATGATGACAAACCTAAAAAAGTATGTGAGGAAAAAAAAGCTAGAAGTGAATGTAAATAAAACAAAGATGCTGGTGTTCAACAAAAAAAAGAGGAAAGAAGAAAAGAATGATTGAGAATGGGAGGGAGAGAAAATAGAGAGAGTAAAAGAGTTCAAGTATTTAGGGTATACGTTTAATGAAAGAGCTACGAACAAAGCGCATGTCAGAGAGTTGGCAAGGAAAGCAAACAAGATAGTGGGATGTGTATGGGGAATAGGAGAGAGGAAGTGGGGAGGGGATTTTAAAAGGAGAATAATGATGTTTGAGAGCTTGGTGGAGAGGGTATTGATGTATGGGGCAGAAATTTGGGGGTGGAAAGAACAAGAGGAAATAGAGAGAGTACAAGTGAAGTATTTGAGGTGGGTCCTTGGGGTGGACAGAGAAACCCCTGGGTATATAGTAAGAGAAGAATGTAAGAGAAACAAGCTGAGAGTGAAAGCGGGGAAAAGAGCGACTAAGTTTGAGGATAGGATGAATGGAAGGCAAGAATGTAGAATATTGAACGAATGTTAGAGAGAAAAGAAAAAAAATTTGGAGATAAACGAAAGAGAAAAATATTACAGAAGAAATGGGTATGCAAGTAAAGAAGTGGAAAGATTAAGAACAGAAGGCAAGTGGATGAACGAGCGAAAGAGACAGGGATGTAGATAAGCAAGAAAGAAGAGAAAAAATCAAAGAGTCCAGGTACAACAGGAATTATGAGAAATGTATGACAGAGGAGATCCCGGTGTACCTGGGAAGAGAAAGTGCGAAAGAGAGGAAAATAATGACGAGGTTCAGGTGCGGAAATGAGGAGAGAGAGAATAGGTATTGGATGGAAAAGGAAGAGAGACTGTGCAGAATCTGTTATGAGGAAAGAGAGACAATAGAGCACATGTGGAATGAATGCAGTGAGATGAGGGAGAGAGAAAGAGCAGAAAGAAGAGAAATACTGAAAGAAAATGGAGTGGAGATAAAGTGGATGAAAGAAGTATGGGAGAGAAGGAAAATGAAGGACAAAGGAAGAACAGGGAGGGTAGAATAGAAAATGAAATAAATTGTAGATAGAGTATGTAAGCCGGTATAGGCAACAATAAAGCTTATTATATATAAATAAAGATGGCGGCAACCGCGGCGCCATCTTTAATTTTATCTTTTCTATTTCAATGTCTATCTCAACTAGACTAAAATTTAAATGAACTATTTTTATGTGTGTTCAAACTGTGTTCAATTGTTTCCGAAAAATTAAAATACATCCTACAAATGTCAATAAATAAACATTCTGTTTATTTTTTATCGCATTTATTGGTCATAATATATTTATCAAAACTTTATATAATGACAGCTTTTCGAACGAATGACAATAATGAATAAATAAAGCAGATTGCAAAACCTTTAACAAAAGCTCAAAATAGACAAATTTCCAAAGAACGTTTTCAATGCCATTTGCTGCTTTTTGTTCAAACTTTTATAATTACAAACTCCCAAGTAGAATCGTCTTGTATAAATTGAAGAAAGAAAATAAAATTATTCACTGGGGAATTTTCCGACCTCATTTGACCTCATCGATTAGTTGAATTGAAAATTTGTTACTTTTTTGTAGCATTTTTAACGTTGTGTAGAAAAATCTTCTGCTTTAATATTTCAGCAAAGGTCAGATAACATACAAACAAATAGTTGAGTCATTTGTTGTTCATAAGAAAAATAATAATTGAAATTTATATATGTAAGTCAAACTCGCAAAGTGAGTGAGATAGACTTTTGGTTTGTATTGTCAACAATCTATGGCTAATGTTACTTGAGAAGGTTTTGGTGAACTATAAGGTTTAAGTGACTTGGCTGTCTGAAGCAAAGAATAGCATTGCAAACCTCACAGTAGATTGTTGATAGCAATGTTGCTGTTTGTTGTTGTTTTTACTACATTTTTAATACCATTAGCCTCTTTTCAATTAGATTTTTACTAAGAAAAACAATTGTCACTCTTTTTTTTTTTCTAATTAGTGGCAAAATTTTCGAAAAATCTCAAATAATTTTACAGTTGAAAGGAAACATTGTATAAAATGTTACAATAAGGGTTAGTTGACTCAAATTTATCCCTCTCTTGGGAGAGCTAAGCTAACACAAGATCTGACAAAAGCCACAAATGCATTTTGAAATAAGTTCTCTAAATTCCGCTTAAAATTTATTCAGTTCTAACACAAACTGACTAAACTTGCTCGAGCAATGTTTTGTCGCGTCGCCACTGGAGGATCAGATGAATTATCTGCTAAAAATCCACCAATTTACAAAGAATATTGTTGGTTTTTATGCAAAAAATATTGAAACTGGCGTAATGTTTGAGTTTTAAACAATGTGAAACATTTATTGGCGTGGCGACGCGTCTAATAACCTGAATTTAGGAGATTTGCTAATAAATAATCTTAATTATTGGTATCAGATGTGATCATTTCTGCTTTCTGCGAATATTGATGGTGAACTGAATAAACGCTGAAATAAAGAAAATAAATCTCTTTATCGCTTCAACTGAATAGGCCATTAAGAAAGCACGTGAAAAGGTGAAACGCTTTGATGTTTTTTGTATCACTTTTCAGTCGCTTTGCGGAAAGGAAAAAAAATGCAAGCTGGTTCATTTTGTTCGGCTCTTATCGCTTTTCCTTTCAATTGTTTTTTTAGATTCGACTTCAGGTGTCGAGTCTGGAACCTTTGATGATTTGTATTGTTTACAATTCTAGGAAGTGGACTTTCAAGATAAATAATAATAATACTTGAAAGCAGTTTTCTTGGTTTTGGAAATCTTTCTGGAAATAATTTTGAAATCTCGAATTTTCATATTACCTCGTAATTTTCATAAAATTCATTTTAATCATTGAGGATTTTTGTTTTTGCTTAATATTGGGTCATCCTGTATAAAACATAAAGCAATGATCACATAAAAAATCATTTTTTCAAAATTTGAGAGTGCCGAACAGTTTTGGGTATTCAGCCCAAAATTGGTGGTAACCAAGTGGTACCGCCAGTTGTTGATTAATCAGCAGCCGTTCATGTATATATAATAAGCTTTATTGTTGCCTATACCGGCTTACATACTCTATCTACAATTTATTTCATTTTCTATTCTACCCTCCCTGTTCTTCCTTTGTCCTTCATTTTCCTTCTCTCCCATACTTCTTTCATCCACTTTATCTCCACTCCATTTTCTTTCAGTATTTCTCTTCTTTCTGCTCTTTCTCTCTCCCTCATCTCACTGCATTCATTCCACATGTGCTCTATTGTCTCTCTTTTCTCATAACAGATTCTGCACAGTCTCTCTTCCTTTTCCATCCAATACCTATTCTCTCTCTCCTCATTTCCGCACCTGAACCTCGCCATTATTTTCCTCTCTTTCGCACTTTCTCTTCCCAGGTACATCGGGATCTCCTCTGTCATACATTTCTCATAATTCCTGTTGTACCTGGACTCTTTGATTTTTTCTCTTCTTTCTTGCTTATCTACATCCCTGTCTCTTTCGCTCGTTTCTGCGTTCATCCACTTGCCTTCTGTTCTTAATCTTTCCACTTCTTTACTTGCATACCCATTTCTTCTGTAATATTTTTCTCTTTCGTTTATCTCCAAATTTTTTTTCTTTTCTCTCCAACATTCGTTCAATATTCTACATTCTTGCCTTCCATTCATCCTATCCTCAAACTTAGTCGCTCTTTTCCCCGCTTTCACTCTCAGCTTGTTTCTCTTACATTCTTCTCTTACTATATACCCAGGGGTTTCTCTGTCCACCCCTAGGACCCACCTCAAATACTTCTCTTGTACTCTCTCTATTTCCTCTTGTTCTTTCCACCCCCAAATTTCTGCCCCATACATCAATACGCTCTCCACCAAGCTCTCAAACATCATTATTCTCTTTTTAAAATCCCCTCCCCACTTCCTCTCTCCTATTCCCCATACACATCCCACTATCTTGTTTGCTTTCCTTGCCAACTCTCTGACATGCGCTTTGTTCGTAGCTCTTTCATTAAACGTATACCCTCAATACTTGAACTCTTTTACTCTCTCTATTTTCTCTCCCTCTCATTCCCAATCATTCTTTTCTTCTTTCCTCTTCTTTTTGTTAAACACCAGCATCTTTGTTTTATTTACATTCACTTCTAGCTTTTTTTTCCTCACATACTTTTTTAGGTTTGTCATCATTTCTCCCATCTCCCTTTCGCTTTTTGCTATTAATACCACATCATCTGCAAACGCTATACTCCACACTTTTTCTCTTCCAATCACACATCCCCCAGCTTGCGCCTTTCTAAACATTTTTTCCATATCCGCCATGTAGGTTGTAAACAACAAGGGGCTGAGAGGACACCCTTGTCTCACCGCTTTTGACGTTTCAAACCACTCACTCTCTTTCTCCTCTGCTCTAACTTTGCTTTTTGTTTTTACATAGATCTCTTCTACCTTTCTCACCAGCCACTCGCTTACTCCTCTTTTTCTCATATTCTCACACATTTTCTTTCTATCGACCTTATCAAACGCTGCTCTAAAATCTATGAAAAGTGTATATAGCCTTCCTCCCTTTTTTTTCATCTCGTTATTCGCTAAGTGGTCCAGGATGTATACATTATCCATAGTTCCCCTTCCTTCTCTAAATCCCGCTTGGTTGTCTGGTATTGCCTTCTTTTCCTCTATCTCTTTTCTCAGCCTTTCATTCAGTACTGACGCATACAATTTATACCCTGTGTTAAGAAGAGTTATTCCTCTGTAGTTTTCTACTCTATTTTTGTCTCCTTTTTTGTGGATAGGGCAGATTATGCCTTCTCTCCAACCTGTCGGGAATCCCTCTCCTCTCCACACTCCATTCATAACCTCTACCAATCTGTCTATCACACCTTTCGTCCCATACATCCAGTGTTCATTCTGTATTCCATCCCTCCCCGGTGCCTTCTTCTTCTGTCTCTCTACCTCCTCCCTTGTAATTTCTGTTCCTAATGGTGCTGTCTGGTTCGTTTGCATCGCTGGGTCTTCTATATCTACTTCTCTTTCTCCTTCCAGCAGATCTTTGAAAAACTCTTCCCATTCCTTTATTGTTATCTCTTCACTCGCCGCTTCTTTTCTTAATCTTTCTCTGTTTATGTACTTCCACACCTCTCTTTCTGTTTTAATAGCTTTTATTTCTTTATCTTCTTCTTCTCTTTTCTCTCTCTTTTTTTCTATACATCTTTTTCTATATTTTCTTTTTGCTTCTAAGAAGACTCTTCTATTTACTTGCTTTCTTTTGAATTCCCTTAGCGCTTTTGTAGCTTTTTTCTTTAGCTGGTAGCATTCTTTATCCCACCATTCATTTCTCTTTTCTGCTTTTTTTCTTTTACTGCTTACTTCTGTTGTAGTCGTTGCCTTTTCTAGTATTCCTTTTAATTCCACTTCCATCTTCTCTGTCTCTTGCCCTTCGAATTTGACGCTATTCAGCTTTTTCCTGTATTCTTTCACGCCTTGCTCGTTCCACACTTTAATTATTACCTTCTTCTGCTCTACTTTTATCTTCTTTTTTTCCTCTGTTTGGTTATTTCTTTCTTCTAGGCTTATTTCTATTGGAAGGTGGTCTGACTCTATTCTGTCTCCTATTTTAAAGTTCTCTACTTTTCCCCACGCCTCTTCATTTGTTATTCCGTAGTCTATCACCGACTCCCCCCTACTATCTACATACGTCCACTCTCCTTCTTCATCCCCTTGTTTATTACCATTCAGTATCTCCCATCCCTTTTCTTCTAACCATTCCATCAACTTTTTTCCCTCCACATTCCCTCATTTTTCCCTCAGCAGCCGTTCATGTGTTACCATTCATTTGAAAATGAGGAAATAAATAGATAAGGCACGAAATCCATTACCAACGAAATAGAAATCTCAGCATTTTGACGATACGTAAAGTAATCTGGATTCTTTTAGTACTAAATTACTAATCAGTTCAATACTGTTGTTAGTGGTGCTACATGCTTTGTGCGCGATTTTATAGAAAGAGTGTGAATTTTGGATTATTTTTGAGTTTTGTGCCAAAAAATCACCAAAAAGTCACTTTTTGTTGTCTCTTGGAATTGAAATTAATAAGCCTAACAATTGATGGTGATCAAAGAAGAGGAAAAAATATGGTTTCAGCAGTTTGCACCATTTCCCACTCCACCAACTGGCAAAGCTATATTATGTTTAGAAGAAAAGACAACTGCCAATCAATCACGATCAGTTAAAATTCAACTAATCAACCAATCATCATGAATTCTCTTCACAATGCCAATTTGATGGGAATTTATAATCGGCGTCAAAATTCCATTGTAGAAAAACCGAGTGAGAAACTGATTCGGGTCTTTGAACAAAACGGCTTCAATTGTACCCAAAATAATGGACAACGCATTTCTTCGATTAAGGGCGCTGATTTGATTTGTCCCGGCAAAGGGACGGAAATATTCGTCGGAAATCTTCCTCACAGTCTTTACGAAGATGAGCTGATCCCTTTATTCTCCAAAATAGGACCGATCTATAGCATTCGACTGATGCTGGATTATTTTGGCCGAAACAAGGGCTTTGCTTTTATTCGATATTTTACAGCCGATGATGCTTATTTGGCCGTTTCCAGCCTGAATTGTTTTGCAATTCGCAGCAAAACCAAAATTGCCGTTTGCCTCTCCGTCGACAATCGAAGATTATTCGTCGGGAACATCCCCAAAGACAAATCGGGAGCCGAAATCAAAAGTGAACTTCTAAAATCCGTTGACGGGATTGTGGATGTGATCCTGTATCCGGATCCGTGTAATCCTGTGTTAAATCGCGGATTTGTGTTCGTGGAGTTTGAGTCCCATCGTTTGGCTGCCATTGCAAGGAGGCACCTAACTCCTGGAAGTTTGAACATTGGGGGACAACTTGTTTTTGTGGATTGGGCTGACCCGCAGCCTGTTTTGACACCTGAAGTTACGCAAAAGGTAGGTTTTTAAATCAATTACCAATCGCTATATAAAAAACCAAAAACTTCAAATTAATTTGAAGAAACATTATCTAATTTGAAGATCTTTAAGTGCAGCTTTGATTTGATTTGGAAAAATAGGTGATAGTGACAACAATTATTGCATTTTTTGATACTAATGTTTATGTTTTTCATGAAGTTTTCATAGTGTTCTAAAAACTATCCTAATGTGAAGAAAGATGCTAAAAATCGAAGAAAATGCGAAAAACTTGAATATTTTGTCTCAAAATTGTTTAAATAATTGAAAAGTTGTTTGAATGAATAGTCTGTTCTAAAAGCTATCTTAATGTAAAAAAAAATTCTAAAAATCTAAGAAAAAGATAAAAATACCATAAAAAAAAGTTTTTAATTAAAATTTATTGAAATAAATGAAAATTTATTTAAAAAGTCTACAAAGTGTTCTACAAACTATCTCAATCTGAAGAAATATTCGAAAAATAGAAGAAATTGCTAAGAACTTGATTAAAATAAATATTTTTAATTCAAAATAAATGAAAGTTTATTTTAATGGTCTTAATACTATATTAAACTATATTAATCTGAAGAAAGATTCTGAAAAGCGAAGAAAATATAAAAACTTTCTCAAAATTATTTAAATACATGAAAATGTATCTAAAAACTATCTTAATCTGAAGAAAGATTCGTAAAATCAAAGAAAACATAAAAAATACTATAAATACATTATAATAGTCGATACATAATGTTCTTAATGTGTAAGGTTCTGAAAATTGAAGAAAAACATAAAAAATACCATGAAAATAAACATTTTAACTCAAAAATTATTGAAATAAATGAAAATATATCTAAAAAGTCTTTACATAGTGTTCTAAAAACTTAATCTTAATTTGACGAAATATTTGAAAAATGGGATAAATTGATAGAAACTTGATAAAAATAGATATTTTTAACTAAAATTTGTTTAAATAAATGAAAAATTATTAAAATAGTCGATACATAGTGTTCTAAAAACTATCTTAATCTGAAAAAAATTCTAAAAATCGAAAAAAAAGATCAAAACTCGATAAAAATAACTATTTTCAACTCAAATTTATTTATATGAATAAAAATTTATTTATTTGAACGCTAAATGTTTTTTCAAAAGTTTAATACTGGCTCTGAATCACCACAACCCTTCTTTATCAAGATAAAATGCAATTTTTTTATCAATTTTCAGCTAAAGAACGTTTTTGCTTTTCAATAAATTCGATTAATATAATATATTAAATAACTAGTTTTATAAGTGTTGATTTGGCGCACACATCCCATGGCGAGTTTTCTTTGCAACACGTGCGAACTTTTTAATTTTATTTAAAAAAAAAGTAATTCTGAAAAATTAATTATTTAATTAATTAATTTGAATGATCTATCCCACCTGAAATCCGAGATCTAGCCGAAATAACGACTTAAAATGTAAAAAAATATATAAAAATGTAGGTATCTGATTTATCTGAAAATAATTCGTACCGACCCTATGAGGGTCAATATGAGGCGTCAATTGTAAATAAATAAACAAACGCAGCTCTAATCACTGATTATGCAATAAATCTTCCTGGTGAGCCATAATATTGTCTTATTTTTCTAAAAGTATCAACAAAGAAGTAATTTTATATTTTGATTTTGTTTCCGACGGTTTTAGTTCTGGGTTTAGCCAAGGCGGCGTACTTTAGAGTCGGATACACTATTAAAAAAAAATACAGCTACTGATTAAATAACCTTTAGCGGCACTTTGATTATAATATCATTGTAATCAATATGCCACGCGGACAATTAAAACGTTAGGTACTTAGATTTAAGAAAAAACCATTGATTTTTAGCGATCAACCCCTAAAATAACAACCCTTAAATCGATTATCTAAGTGGTACCTATCATCATTAGCTGACAGCACTCAAAACATAAAAAAAAACAAATAAGCAACGCAAATGCATAAAATTATTTGATCAAGTTGGTACTAAGAGGAAGACGTGTGATTTTTGTGAGGAACTGTACAAGCCACTTTTTTTCAGTGTCTGCACACGTGATTTTCCTCGAATGTGCAATAAAATAATGGCGCTGCTTTGTTTCTGCCAATCACCTGTGGTACTGAAGGAGAGTACCGCCAACTTGTTTGTTTCCAATATTTAGTAGCAATAGCAATTCCCACTCCAACTTTTAAGTGAGGAATCGGGGAAACGGCGTTTCTTCAGTTAGAAATTAGCATCGGCCGAACGTCATCATCATTATTTTGATAATTATTTATTTTGCTAAAACTTTTGTGCTGCAATTTTCAATTAATTATGAATTCTTTGATCAATCTGAAGCAAAATTATGAGGGCCGCCGCTTTAATGATGAGAAGATATTTCGGGCCTTAGAAACAAGCGGCTTCAAATCTATTCAATCCAATGGGCAGCGCATTTCTTCGATTAAGGGCGCTAATTTGATTTGTCCCGGCAAAGGGACGGAAATATTCGTCGGAAATCTTCCTCATGATGTATTTGAAGACGAGCTGATCTCTTTGTTCGCCAACATAGGGCCGATCTGTAGCATTCGCTTGATGCTGGATTTCGTCGGCCAAAACCGGGGCTTTGCTTTTATTCGATTTTTTACACCGGAATCGGCCCATTTTGCCGTTTCCAATTTGAACGGGATCATCATTCGCAGGAGAACCACAATCGCCGTTAGCCTCTCCGTCGACAATCGAAGATTGTTTATGGGGAATATCCCCAAGGATAAGTCCATGGCCGAAATCAAAAGTGTGCTTGTCAGATACGTTGAAGGGATTGTGGAAGTGATCCTGTACGCTGATCCTTATAATCCTCTTATAAATCGAGGATTTGCATTCGTGGAGTTCGAATCCCATCGTCTGGCTGCTATTGCAAGAAGGCACTTAACTCCAGGGAATTTGGTCCTTTGGGGACAAGCTGCTTTCCTGGATTGGGCAGATCCTCTGCCTGTTTTGAGTCCTCAAGTCACGGAACAGGTAAGGTTTGATAATAATCCTAAACTTTTGGGAAGCGCTAGCGACAATTTTCCCCACAGGAATAATTATCTTCCCCTTCTGCCAAGTAAAATAGTTGAGAATTTTGATAAACAGAAAGAAAAATAGAATTTTTTTGAAGTGGAATCTTCTTTAAAAGTGGGACAATGTACCTGTTTTCTCTTCTTTTTTTCTAAAAATCTGCATCTATTTTCTTGTTTTTTTTTATCATTTAATCTGTCTTGTCTTTTGTTTTCTTCGATTTTTCTTCTCTGGAACCTTTTGTTTTTTCTTTTCCTCTTCTTTAATTTTATCTTATTCAGCCAATTTAATCTTTCTCCATTCACCCATTGCCTCACTTCTCTCTTTTTCTCTCAATCTTTTCTACACTGAACCCTTTTCTTTCATAGTATTCCTTTCTTTTTTTTAATTCTTTTTTACTTTTCAGTATGTCACACTTTCTTCTATCTCTAACATTCAAATTTTTTTTACCCTACTACCACTCTTTTTTCTTGCTCTTTTGTTAACAATTTTTCTATATTACTCATATATATTGTGTACAGAAGTGGGCTCAGAGAGCACTCTTGTCTCAGGCCCTTTTTTGTCTACAGCCATTAGCCTTCTCTTTCATTCACTTTCACCTTGCTCTTTGTTTCCTTCTTTGTATATCTCTTTCTCTATTACTACTTTCGCTATTCCCTTCTTTTCTATGCTTTTCTATAACTTATGTCAGTTTACTCTATCAAACGCTGCTTTTATGTTCTTTCTCCCTCTTTCTTTTTCTCACTCATTTTGACTTAGCACAATTAAAATATATACATTATCTTTTGAATCTTCTTTTTTTTTTAATCCTGTTTGTCAATCTGGTAATCCTCCCTCTTTTTTTAACATTTCTGCTACACACATAGCATACACTCTCTACATTGTGTTTAGAAGAGTTATTCCTCTGTAATTTTTTTTATTATCTTTATTCAATTTTTGTATTATTTTTATGTATTGGTACTACTTTTTTTAATCTTGTACATTGTTGATAAAAAAATAAGAAACTTTGTTTTTAGAACAGGAATTTTCTATAAAGCTTTGGAAAAAAATCTTTAAAAAAAAGTTTAAAAAGTACTATAAATAATTGAAAAAATGCAGAAATAAGAAATTTTTGTTTTGTTATTTCTTTATTTGGGTTTTTTGTTTTTTTAATTTTTTAAATTGATAATCAAAAAGAAGAAAACTTTATATTTTCTAAACAGAAATTTTTTTTAAAAATTTTGAAAAAAACCCTCAAAATGTGAAAAAAATACCATAAAGAATTGAAAAAATTAAGAAATAATAAATTTTTGTTTTGTTTATTTCTCATTTAAGTTCTTGTTTCATTCTGTTGAATTGCTAATCAAAAAGTAAAAAAACTTTATATTTTCCAAACTGACCTCTTTTTATTTTGGAATAAAAAACACAAAATCTTAAAAAAATTCCAGAATTTCAAAAATAAGAACCGTACATAATTGAATAATTGCAACAATTTTTTTTTTATCGGATTATTCGTAATCCAAGTTGTAAATATAGTTTTTCTTTTGTTTTTATTTGTACATATTTGTGTCTATTGGTGAACTTTGATGCTATGTCACTCGTTTACATTTCTATAAATACCTCAAAAAATAAATTAGAAAAATCACTTATGAAGTTCTTTCAATTTTTGACATTTTTTTCTTTTATGGTGTGTCTTTCTTTCTTTTGATTTCGGATACTTGCAGTGAGTTTTGAGATGCTCTTCATATTTTTTCGAGTCGATCTTCAATTGTTTGCTGACAATTTTTGTTTTTTGGGGAATAATTGGTCATGTTGATTAGTATAATTAATGGGTAATTTAATATCAGTAAACAATTAAATCATTTTGCACGTGCTTCGAGAGTTTGCAGGCGCCAGCCACTTTTGGTAACAATCTATTTCCAAGAAATTCACAAAGTGACAATAATTGCTTTGATAAAGTTTATTTCCTCAAAAAGGCGCCTTCTCCCTTCCCAAAAGTCTAATGAATTTTGAGGAGACAGGACCAGGAAGGAGTGCAGTCTTGAATCGGTCATCTTATTGGCAACATTGATCTTATTTCTTGAATTTTTGTGACGATTTTCAAAATTATGGATTCTACCAATATTGATTTGATGAAAATTTTTGAAAATCGGGATTTTGATGACGGAAAATTTGAAAGTTTTTATGAATTTAATTGCGACAAAAGGCAGCGAACTTATACATTGAAACGGAAAAATATAGTACCACCTGCAGGCAAAGGTACTGAAGTCTTTGTCGGACATCTACCTCCAGATCTCTTCGAAAATGAGCTCTTCCCTTTATTTTCAAAATTAGGGATAATCTATAGAATAACGCTCATGGTGAATCCTGCGGGACAAAATCGAGGATATGCTTTCATCAGCTATTTCTCTGAAGAAGTGGCCCAATCTGCAATTTCGACTTTGGATAATTCCATAGTTCGTACTAACGTTAAAATCTCTGTGCGCCCTTCAGTGGACAAGCGAGACCTATTCTTGGGGAATATCCCCAAAAATAAATCATTGGAGGAGATCAAAAGTGACCTTATGGGACTCGCTGAAGGTCTTGTAAGGGTATCGCTTCTTTCTGATCCACACAACCCTCTTAATAAGAATCGCGGGTATGCCTTCGTCGAGTTTGGGTCTTTTAAGCAAGCTGCCAAGGCAAAACAAAGTTTGGTTTCTGGAAATTTAACCACCCTTTGGGGGCGTCTAATTAATGTGAAATGGGCTTTTCCTAAACCTAGTTTTAGCACCGAAGTTACACAAGAGGTAGGCTTTTAATCCATACCACATTTTATTGGACAAGTTTTGATAAATTAATCAAAAAGGGCTTTTTATCACTCTTGTTTTCCCACATTCTCACTTTTGTTTTTCTGGACATTCTCATTATTTTTCTTTTTTCGTCAACTTCTTTCTCTCACTTTCTCGTTCCACATATTCTTATTTTTCTCTGATTAGTTTCTATTCTACTATAATCATTCCTTTTATAATACTTTTTCTTTGGTTCCTTTCCACTAATTTTTTTTCCGATATTCTTTTCAATTTTCAAATTTGTTTCTTTTTTCCCTTTGTCCGTCTTTTTATTTAATCTTATTTTCTATTTCTTTCACTATTTTCTCTAATGTTTGCTCTACTTTTATTGTTCTTTATCTACGAATTTTCTAAATATTCTTTTGCTTCTATAAACAATTTAAAGAAAAATTTCAACAATTTCAAATGTAGTAGATATTGCTTAATTAAAAAAAAAGATTACAAAAAGAATTTATTTTTTTAAAGAGCTACAGAGTGTTTTATTTAACTTTTTTTCAATTTTTATAACACATTGTCGGGAAAAAAACGGTTTTTGAGGAATTTTTTACGACGTAAAGGTCATAAATTGACAGCAAAATAAGGCCATTTTGGCACTGTTGGGATTCTAACTGATATGTGTTGTCAAAATCTAACAAATGACGCTTCTGCAACTGTTGACATCAAAGTAAGTTTCTTTATTAAATAGCAATGGTAAACTTCTTAAGATAGATAGTTTTGCTGAATTTACACCTATGTATACAAACACCTAAAAGTCATTTTAAAAAAAAAAAAAACTTTTGCCTGGGTTTGAACTTATTCTGCCTGGCTCTGAAAGCACTATTTTTGGCCACTTGGAGTAATGTTCTGTACAATTAACGGTACAATGTGTGTAATTTTTTTTATAGATTACCAAGCTGTACCTCTCAAATATACCTGTGACTTTATCAAATGATGAACTTAAGCACATTTTGTTTGATATTTTGGGCTCTACTCACATCTTAAAAGTGCATAAGATCAACAACTACGCATTTGTTCATTTCACCATTCGGAAATTTGCTGAAGAAGCGATGAACATGTTAAGAGGTGAGTGCATTATTTGTTTATAATTTGAGTTTATATGTTTGTTTAACCAAAGATAAATAAACGTAAAAATGATGACTGTTTATTTATTTCAGCTTTTGTCTTCTGAGTTCTTCATCATCTTAATTTAGCTAATCTGCTCTTTTTTTTTTATCAAAGTTTATTTTGGATTCTACTCTATTTCCTTATTTGGTATCATTTTCTTCCAATGAATTTCTATTTTTTCTTTTTTGACCTTGCTACTCTATCTTTTATGGCTGCTCTTCTTTTATCTGTGTTTTCTTGTTTCACATTGCAAATTTTGATCTCTCATTTTCTTAATCTTTAATCTACTATAATCCTCTCTTTTATGATACTTTTTTCTTTGTTTTTTTTCTTTATTGCTCTTTCTATTTCTTTTCTCTTCATTTCTACTTTCTCAATTCTGTTATTGTTTTTTTTTCAATTCTTTGCCATCTGTTTTTTTTTGTTTCTTTGTCAATTTTTACTTTTTGTTAACGAAAATTGTTATTGTTTTGTCTAATTTTTTTTTCTTTGTATACTCTCTCTCTCTCTTTGAAGATTAAATGCTTTTTTTTTGGTGTTTTTCCCCAGGTTTGAGCATCAAAGGCTTCGAAGTATCTGTCGAATGGGCTCGTCCAATCGAGTATAGCAAATCGCGCCGCATGGGCCGCCTACCAGAAAACTTTTGCCGGTATTTTTTTTCAAATTATTGCCAAATTTGATAACCATGGATTTTTTCATAGATCAGTTCCGCCAACCATGCGCCGAGTGGTCAAAGAAAACTTGGCCCAGAAAAAAATTTTGAAGAAAGCGCCTGCTGACGGAAGCGCTCCAAGTTCATCGCTGGTAAGTTCATAAGTTTTGGGGTTTTTGGTGGATTACTTTTGCATTTTTAGGTTTCGTCTGACACGGATGGAGGTCGTAGTTTAAATGTGGGGTTGCATGAGGTACAGTATTTTGTATTTTGCAAAAGTAATTTATTCTAGGAGTTTTTTACTACTTCCAGCGTGTTGTCAGTACCATGCAAAGATTCAACTTCCAAGATCGTCACATTTAAATTTTTATTTTTTTTATTTAAGTTTTAAAATGTAAGTGTTTTATAATTGCTAAATTTAAATTTTAAGTGCTTATTGTTTTTATATAGCTTAGTATTTAGTAGACTGTGTTGTTACTCACTCTTTGAGGTTGTTTTTTCATTGATCTCTGTTACCATTAATATTTAGTATTATTAAAATAAGAAACAGTTGTAACCATTGATATTATGTAATCATTTGGATGTATACAATAAACACGAATTTATATAAAAAAATTGTTTGATTGTTTTCCTTGCGAACTGCTTACGCTACAAGGTAAATCATAGTAACGTACATTTTACATTCAATTCCCTAAAAGTCCAAATCTTACACGTTTTCCAACCACTAACCGCCATTTTCTCTTAAGAAAAAAAAATTTTAAAATTAGAAAATTTTTTAAATTAAAAATGTAGGTATCTGATTTATCTGAAAATAATTCGTAAAAAGAGAAGATTGACATTTGACGTAATGATTTTTCAAAATTCAAATTCGAAAAACTTATGTGAGCTTTATTTTTCAAAATTTTTTGATACACATTTTTCAGGTCCTTTTTGGTCTACATTTGAGCTGATCCGACCGACACTATGAGGCGTCAATTGTAAATAAATAAACAAACGCAGCTCTAATCACTGATTATGCAATAAATCTTCTTGGTGAGCCATAATATTGTCTTATTTTTCTAAAAGTATCAACAAAGAAGTAATTTTCTATTTTGATTTTGTTTCCGACGGCTTTAGTTCGGGGGTTTAGCCAAGGCGGCGTACTTAAGAGTCGGATACACTATTTAAAAAAAAAAGCAGCTACTGATTAAATAACCTTTAGCGGCACTTTGATTATAATATCATTGTAATCAATATGCCACGCGGACAATTAAAACGTTAGGTACTTAGATTTCAGGAAAAACCATTGATTTTTAGCGATCAACCCCTAAAATAACAACCCTTAAATCGATTATCTAAGTGGTACCTATCATCATTAGCTGACAGCACTCAAAACATAAAAAAAACAAATAAGCAACGCAAATGCATAAAATTATTTCATCAAGTGGTACTAAGAGGAAGACGTGTGATTTTTGTGAGGAACTGTACAAGCCACTTTTTTTCAGTGTCTGCACACGTGATTTTCTTCGAATGTGCAATAAAATAATGGCGCTGCTTTGTTTCTGCCAATCACCTGTGGTACTGAAGGAGAGTACCGCCAACTTGTTTGTTTCCAATATTTAGTAGCAATAGCAATTCCCACTCCAACTTTTAAGTGAGGAAGCAGGGAAGCGGCGTTTCTTCAGTTAGAAATTAGCATCGGCCGAACGTCATCATCATTATTTTAATAATTATTTATTTTGCTAAAACTTTTGTGCTGCAATTTCCAATTAATTATGAATTCTTTGATCAATCTGAAGCAAAATTATGAGGGCCGCCGCTTTAATGATGAGAAGATATTTCGGGTTTTAGAAAGAAGCGGCTTCAAAACTATTCAATCCAATGGGCAGCGCATTTCTTCGTTTAACGGCGCCGATTTGATTTGTCCCGGCAAAGGGACGGAAATATTCGTCGGAAATCTTCCTCATGATCTATTTGAAGACGAGCTGATCTCTTTGTTCGCCAACATAGGGCCGATCTATAGCATTCGCCTGATGCTGGATTTCTTCGGCCGAACCAGGGGCTTTGCTTTTATTCGATTTTTTACACCGGAACCGGCCCTTTTTGCCGTTTCCAATTTGAATGGCATCATCATTCGCAGGGGAATCACAATCGCCGTTAGCCTCTCCGTCGACAATCGAAGATTGTTTATGGGGAATATCCCCAAGGATAAGTCTATGGCCGAAATCAAAAGTGTGCTTGTCAGATACGTTGAAGGGATTGTGGAAGTGATCCTGTACGCTGATCCTTATAATCCTTTTATAAATCGAGGATTTGCATTCGTGGAGTTCGAATCCCATCGTCTGGCTGCTATTGCAAGAAGGCAGTTAACTCCAGGGAATTTGGTTCTTTGGGGACAAGCTGCTTTCGTGGATTGGGCAGATCCTCTGCCTGTTTTGAGTCCTCGAGTCACGGAACAGGTAAGGTTTGATAATAATCCTAAACTTTTGGGAAGCGCTAGCGATAATTTTCCCCACAGGAATAATTATCTTTCCCTTTTGCCAAGTAAACTAGTTAAGAATCTTGATAAACAGAAGAAAGAATAGAATAATTTTTCCTCTTTTTTGAAGTAGAATCTTCTTTGGAAGTGGTACAATGTACCACTTCTTGTTTTTTCTTTTTTTTTTTCTAAAAATCTGCATCTTTTTTCTTGTTTTTTCATCATTTAATCTGTCTTGTCTTTTGTTTTCTTCGATTTTTCTTCTCTGGTCCCGTTGTTTTTTCTTTTCCTCATTCTTTATTTTACCTTATTCAGCCAGTTTAATCTTTGATCATTTTCATTCATTTTATTCCCTTTTTCTTTCCTTTCATTATGTCTCATACTTTCTTTTACTTCTCCAAATTCTATTATCATTGTGAAAATAAGTAAAAAACAAGCTCCATGGATCACAGATAACATTCGCTTTTTAATGACATTAAGAGATAGGGCTAAAGTAAAATATAAAAAAACTAAAGAACTTTGCCATTGGAATTATTATAAGCAATTGCGAAATTTTACAAATTTAGCTATCAAAAATGAAAAGAAATCTTTTTTTCGAAATGTTTTATTTAAAGGTAATTGTAAGGAATTCTGGAGAAGCCTGAAGTATTTAAACATTAATAATAAAAGGAAACCTTCCTTACCGCCTAACTTGAATAATGTCGATTCTCTAAACCATTATTTTATGAAGTGCGTACCGGGGGAGGCAAATGATACCCTATTAAATGATACAATTAATTATTATGCGCATTCAACAAAATTTCATTTCAATTCAAATTTTAAATTTTTTCTAATCACGGAAAGTACATTGTCAAAAGTGATCGATTCAATTTTATCTAACGCACCTGGAACTGACGATATTTCTTTACAAATGATACGATACTCTTGTCCATATATTCTTCAATTTTTAGTTCATATTATCAACTCTTGCTTATTGGAGAGTCATTTTCCAGATGTCTAGAAACAAGCATACATTATCCCTATTTCGAAAGTTAAGGATCCTCAAGAATTCAAACATTTACGACCCATTAGCATTCTTCCAGTTTTTTCAAAATTTTTGGAGAAAATCATGCATGTACAAATACAGGATCACTTAACTAAATATGACATTTTACCAAGTATGCAATCTGGGTTCAGGCATGGGTACAGTTGTACCACCGCTTTAGCTAAAATTCAAGATGATATCTTAGAAGCTACTGACAAAGGAATGATGACTTGCCTAGTCTTACTCGATTTCACTAAGGCTTTTGACACCATAAATCATGAAATTTTATTGTCTATTCTCCGATTTGTAGGTTTCTCCTTAGAAGCTACTTCTTTCATTAAAAAATATTTATCAAATAGGTCCCAAAAGGTTAGATTAAGTGATAAAGTTTCAGAACCTATTGTAATTAACAAAGGTGTGCCTCAAGGCTCAATATTAGGTCCTTTATTATTTACAATTTATACAAATTTATTCGGTGATTGTGTTAACTTTTGTAACAAACATTACTACGCTGACGATACGCAATTGTATTTTAGTTTTCCTCCAGACGACATAGATAGTGCATTTCGAAAAATTAATAGCGACTTAGATAACATAGCTAGCATCTCAAAAAAACATTTTCTAATAATAAATCCATCTAAGTCGGCATTTTTACTATTTGGACCTAAATTATTATGTGAAACATTTAATGTTATACCTGAACTTACGATAAATGCTTCAGTTATTCCACAGATGAAGGAATCGCGAAATTTAGGTCTCATTATGGACAATACTTTCAGATATCGCCAACATGTCACTAAGTGTCTCTATAGAGCATATTGCCACTTAAAGTTATTATTTCCTCATAGATCTTACTTTTCAATTAGCCAAAAAATTAGTCTGTGTGACACGTTAGTATTGTCTCATTTTAACTTTTGTTCAGAAATATTTTCAACGTGTCTAGACCACAATACAAAATACAAAATTCCAAAAATTCAAAACTCGTGTTTAAGGTATATATATGGAATAAGAAAGTATGAACATGTAAGCCACAAATTATTTGATGCTGGTTGGTTGAGCATGGAAGATCGTTTTAGCGTACAAACTGCATCACTATTTCACAAGGTCATAACTTTTAAAACTCCGGGGTACCTCTACAACAAGATTGTCTTTCGGTCTAGAGAACGTAGCGTTAGAGAAAAAGGTCTTTTATTATTTCCTATACACAAGTCTGCTTTGTTTGAAAGATCTTTTAGCTACAACATTGTTAAAATATATAACAATTTACCAAAACATCTTAAAGCGTTAGGTATTAAACAATTTAAAAAGCAGTATCGTCAGTGGTTGCATCAGAGGTCAGTAATGTAATCTAGTAATCTAGTTTATCAGTATTCATCTTATGTTTTAGAATTAAACAATTGTTTTATTATGAATCGGTCTATGCCTACAACAATGCATTTATTTTATTTTATTTTTATTTTATTTTATTTTAGTAATTTTATTAATATTTTGTTAGGGATATTTTTGATTTTCTTGTATTTTAGGGTTAAGTGGAAGAGCAGAGAATCATGGCATTTTGCATGTCATTGTTCAGCTGAACTTCGCCCTACATTGCTTCCTGACTTTGTTTAGAACGTGTATATTTATGTCCAGTTAGCAATAAAAGGCATTTATTATTATTATTATTTGCTCTAGTGTTTCTCTCTCTTTTCCACACATTCTGCAATTTCTTTCATTTTTCTCCATTCAAAAGCTCTTATTTCTCTCCATTTCCACATCTAAATCTTGCAATCATTTTTTTTTCTCTCTTATTTTCTTTCTAGACACTTTTCAGGTAGTTCTTCCATTACAAGTCTTTCATATTTTTTGTTATATTTGCTCTTTTCTCCAATTTCTCTCCTCCTTTCTTGTTTTTTGATCTCCCTCTCTAATTTCTCCATTCACCTCACTTCTCTTTTTCTCTCAATCTTTTCTACACTGACTTTTTCTACACCACTTTTTATTTCATAGTATTTCTTTTTTTTTTTTTTGAATTCTCTTTTTGTTCATTACTTTTCAGCACTCTTTCAGTATGTCACACTTTCTTCTAGCCACATACATAGCATACACCCTCTACATTGTGTTTAGAAGAGTTATTCTCTGTAATTTTTTTTATTATCTTTATCCAATTTTATTATTATTTGTATGTAATTGGTTTTAAAAACTTTGTTTTTAAAACAGGAATTTTTTATAAAGTTTTGGAAATAATCTTTAAAATGTGAAAAAAAGTTTAAAAAGTACCATAAATAATTGAAAAAATGCAGAAATAATAAATTTTTGTTTTGTTTATTCCTCATTTAAGTTCTTGTTTCAGTCTTTTGAAATGCTAATCAAAAAGTAAAAAAACTTTATATTTTTCAAACTGACCTCTTTTTATTTTGGAACAAAAAACACAAAATCTTAAAAAAAATTCCAGAATTTCAAAAATAGGTACCGTACATAATTGAATAATTGCAACAATTTTTTATTATCGGATTATTCTTAATCCAAGTTGTATATATAATTTTTCTTTTGTTTTTATTTGTACATATTTGTGTCTATTGGTGGACTTTGATGCTATGTTACTCGTTTTTATTTGTATAAATACCTCAAAAAATAAATTAGAAAAATCACTTATAAAGTTCTTTCAATTTTTGACATTTTTTTCTTTTATGGTGTGTCTTTCTTTCTTTTGATTTCGGATACTTGCAGTGAGTTTTGAGATGCTCTTCATATTTTTTCGAGTCGATCTTCAATTGTTTGCTGACAATTTTTGTTTTTTGGGGAATAATTGGTCATGTTGACTAGTATAATTAATGGGTAATTTAATATCAGTAAACAATTAAATCATTTTGCACGTGCTTCGAGAGTTTGCAGGCGCCAGCCACTTTTGGTGACAATCTAATTCCAAGAAATTCACAAAGTGACAATAATTGCTTTGATAAAGTTTATTTCCTCAAAAAGGCGCCTTCTCCCTTCCCAAAAGTCTAATGAATTTTGAGGAGACAGGAGACAGGACCAGGAGTGCAGTCTTGAATTGGTCATCTTATTGGCAACATTGATATTATTTCTTGAATTTTTGTGACGATTTTCAAAATTATGGATTCTACCAATAATGATTTGATGAAAATTTTTGAAAATCGGGATTTTGATGACGGAAAATTTGAAAGTTTTTATGAATTTAATTGCGACAAAAGGCAGCGAACTTATACATTAAAACGGAAAGATATAGTACCACCTGCAGGCAAAGGTACTGAAGTCTTTGTCGGACATCTACCTCCAGATCTCTTCGAAAATGAGCTCTTCCCTTTATTTTCAAAATTAGGGATAATCTATAGAATAACGCTCATGGTGAATCCTGCGGGACAAAATCGAGGATATGCTTTCATCAGCTATTTCTCTGAAGAAGTGGCCCAATCTGCAATTTCGACTTTGGATAATTCCATAGTTCGTACTAACGTTAAAATCTCTGTGCGCCCTTCAGTGGACAAGCGAGACCTATTCTTGGGGAATATCCCCAAAAATAAATCATTGGAGGAGATCAAAAGTGACCTTATGGGACTCGCTGAAGGTCTTGTAAGGGTAACCCTTCATTCTGATCCACACAACCCTCTTAATAAGAATCGCGGGTATGCCTTCGTCGAGTTTGGGTCTTTTAAGCAAGCTGCCAAGGCAAAACAAAGTTTGATTTCTGGAAATTTAACCACCCTTTGGGGGCGTCTAATTAATGTGAAATGGGCTTTTCCTAAACCTAGTTTTAGCACCGAAGTTACACAAGAGGTAGGCTTTTAATCCATACCACATTTTATTGGACAAGTTTTAATAAATTAATCAAAAAAGGCTTTTTTATCAATCTTGTTTTCTCTCACTTTCTCCTTCCACATTTTCTTATTTTTCTCTGATTAGTTTCTATTCTACAATAATCCTTCCTTTTATGATACTTTTTCTTTGTTTCCTTTCTTTAATTTTTTTTCCGATATTCTTTTTTTTCTCCTCTTTCTCAATTCTGTTATTCTTTCTATTTCAAATTTGCTTCTTTTTTCTCTTTGTCCGTCTTTTTATTTAATCTTATTTTCTATTTCTTTCACTATTTTCTCTAATGTTTGCTCTACTTTTATTGTTCTTTATCTACCAATTTTTTAAATATTTGTTATGCTTCTATAAACAATTTAAAGGAAAATTTTAACAATTTTAAATTCAGTTGGTATTGCCTAATTCAGAAAAGAAAGATTTCAAAAAGAATTTATTTTTCTAAAGAGCTACAGAGTGTTCTATTTAAGTTTTTTTTTTCAACTTTTTCGGGAAATAAACGGTTTTTTTGAGGAATTTTTTACGACGTAAAGGTCATAAATTGACAGCAAAATATGGCCATTTTGGCACTGTTGGGATTCTAACTGATATCTGTTGTCAAAATCTAACAAATGACGCTTCTGCAACTGTTGACATTAAAGTAAGTTTCTTTATTAAATAGCAATGGTAAACTTCTTAAGATAGATAGTTTTGCTGAATTTACACCTATGTATACAAACACCTAAAAGTCATTTTTTAAAAAAAAAAAAACTTTTGCCTGGGTTTGAACCTATTCTGCCGGGCTCTAAAAGCACTATCTTCGGCTACCTGGAGTAATATTAGTTCTGTACAATTAACGGTACAGTGTGTAATTTTTTTTATAGATTACCAAGCTGTACCTCTCAAATATACCTGTGACTTTATCAAATGATGAACTTAAGCACATTTTGTTTGATATTTTGGGCTCTACTCACATCTTAAAAGTGCACAAGATCAACAACTACGCATTTGTTCATTTCACCATTCGGAAATTTGCTGAAGAAGCGAAGAACATGTTAAGAGGTGAGTGCATTATTTGTTTGTAATTTGAGTTTTTATCTTTGTTTAACCAAAGATAAATAAACGTAAAAATGATGACTGTTTATTTATTCCAGCTTTTGTCTTCTGAGTTCTTCATCATCTTAATTTAGCTAATCTGTTCTTTTTTTTTATCAAAGTTTATTTTGGATTCTACTCTATGTCCTTTCTTTCAATGAATTTCTATTTTTTCTTTTTTGACCTTGCTACTCTATCTTTTATGGCTGCTCTTCTTTTATCTGTGTTTTCTTGTTTCACATTGCAAATTTTGATCTCTCATTTTCTTAATCTTTAATCTACTATAATCCTCTCTTTTATGATACTTTTTTCTTTGTTTTTTTCTTTATTGTTCTTTCTATTTCTCCACTTTTCATTTCTACTTTCTCAATTCTGTTATTGTCTTTTTTTTAAATTCTTTGCTATCTGTTTTTTTTTGTTTCTTTCTCAATTTTAACTTTTTGTTGAAGAAAACTGTCATTGTTTTGTCTAATTTTTTTTTCTTTGTATACTCTCTCTCTCTCTTTGAAGATTAAATGCTTTTTTTTTGGTGTTTTTCCCCAGGTTTGAGCATCAAAGGCTTCGAAGTAAATGTCGAATGGGCTCGTCCAATCGAGTATAGCAAATCGCGCCGCATGAGCCGCCTACCAGAAAACTTTTGCCGGTATTTTTTTTCAAATTGTTGCCAAATTTGATAACCATGGATTTTTTCATAGATCAGTTCCGCCAACCATGCGCCGAGTGGTCAAAGAAAACTTGGCCCAGAAGAAAATTTTGAAGAAAGCGCCTGCTGACGGAAGCGCTCCAAGTTCATCGCTGGTAAGTTCAAAAATTTTGGGGTTTTTGGTGGACTACTTTTGCGTTTTTAGGTTTCGTCTGACACGGATGGAGGTCGTAGTCTAAATGTGGGGTCGCATGAGGTACAGTATTTTGTATTTTGCAAAAGTAATTTATTCTAGGAGTTTTTTACGACTTCCAGCGTGTTGTCAATACCATGCAAAGATTCAACTTCCAAGATCGTCACTTTTAAATCGTTTTAGTTAAGTTTTAAAATGTAAGTGTTTTATAATTTCTAAATTTAAATTTTAAGTGCTTATTGTTTTTATATAGCTTAGTATTTAGTAGACTGTGTTGTTACTCACTCTTTGAGGTTGTTTTTTCATTGATCTCTGTTACCATTAATATTTAGTATTATTAAAATAAGTTGAAACCATTGTTATTATGTAATCATTTGGATGTATACAATAAACACGAATTTATATAAAAAAATTGTTTGATTGTTTTCCTTGCGAACTGCTTACGCTACAAGGTAAATCATAGTAACGTACATTTTACATTCAATTCCCTAAAAGTCCAAATCTTACACGTTTTCCAACCACTAACCGCCATTTTCTCTCAAGAAAAAAAAACAGTTTTTAATTTAACAAACAAAATCAGTTATTTTACAAAAGATTTAAGTCATAGATGTATTGGTTATAAGCCAAATAAGAGCTTGTAAGCTTAGTACCCTATCTAAAACTGTTAACTTTTCAAGTAGTTTATGGCAACACCACTTCAGCGTCATAAACCGCTATCAACTACTTCAAAAAGTTGACAGCTATTAGGCTGGTTAGCTCATATACCTTTCATCGAGTCTCCAGCTGGACCTGCTGAGGTCACTCCAGGCACTCATACTCCGATTTCTCCTTGGCAGGAATGTCCGACTCGATCTTCTATCAATTGTTTCTGGTAAAAAATTGACACGAGCTTTTGACGTTTGCGGTGACGGTTCCCCGTTTGGTAACATTTCGTACGTCCAATAGACACTACTCAACTTAGAACTGCGACTTCCCGCCAGATTGTCGGTTTGGGGAGCCAGAGTACTGGCTCCGTCCGACGGAGAAGTACTCGGGGTTGAATCGATTTTGAAGCTGATTAGCACCGGATTAAGGATTTGGGTACCGCTATCTGCGTGCGGATTTCCATAAATCCAGCATATTTTAAGCAAAATTCTATCAAAGCAAAATTACCAAACACCGCCAATAACCAAAAAAAAAAAATAAGAGCAACAGTTAGTTGAGCTTTTTTTGGCAAAAAATGGTAAAGTCGTCTAAAAACTACTTTGTTTTTATAACAATTGACATAAAACTTGCAATCTGTGCACAAATCTGTCGTAAATCACATTTCAACTGTTTTTTTGACCGGACCTCTGGTGATACTTTTATTTATGACATGGTGATGGTTAGCCGAAAGTCTCTATTGTGAATACTATTAACTAAAACAATCGTTTTTTGTAATCATAAAAAAAGTGCTTTTTAGATTAAAAAATGTTTTTTTTTGTCGAGGTGTTGATTAAAGGTCTTAAATTAAAAGAATTCTTGTAAAACTTTGCATTTGCAAATTGCTACTGTTAGCAGCGGCATGTTAAATTAGTTAGAACTCATCAATGAAAGTCAAATTTTGCAATTGGTAAGTATTGGATTTTGTTTCAATTTTTCTTATGATGTTTGGCCGTTTTTTAAGGTTTTTAAACCGCTACCGGCATGAAGGCGACAAAAGGAGCCGCCATAAGAGCAATTTTAATAAAAAAAATAACATCTAAATGCTAAGTTTTGCTCTCACTTTTTCGGCTTAAGGGAAAAATTTATAATTTTTTGTAAAAAAGTTTCTATTTTTGACAAACTGTCAGCAAACTGCAACTGTCATCTCTCTAAATTTGTCAAAAATTTGAAAAAAAAAATCAGTCAGTTTAAAATAAGTTGTAGATTGTTGATGATAATTTTTGATGTTTTTGCTGATTTGTGTACAATCAGTAGTAGCAGGCTGCAACAAAATTGGCACAGAAAACAGCTGGAGCAGGTAATAATTAAAGAATTAGGATCAAAACTTTTCCGGCGCCTCCGCCATTTTTCATTCTGAAACTTGAAAATTCTTCTGAAAATTCAATATTGATCTTAAAAGCCTGGTTTAATATGATAATTGATAGACAAATTTACAAAACATTAAAAGATTTTTCCAAAATGTCCATAATTGACATGAATGAATTAAAAAAAAATATTTTTTTCAAGTCCGTTTAAAATAAGTTGTAGATTGTTGATAATAATATTTGATATTTTTGATAATTTGTTCACAAATTGTCAACAAACTGCAACTGTCATCTTTCCAAATTTGTCAGAAAATATGACATTTTTTTGACGTTTGAGGAAGAAGCCTCTTTATTTTCTTGTATCGTGTTTTTTCTCTAGATCTTTTTTTATTATAAACCACCTAAGAAAGTCAAATATCAAAAAAATATACAAAAACTCAAAAAAAGAGATATTTAAACAGTAAAGTGCATATTAAAATATAAAAACTACTCAAATTTTTTCAAAATAATAAATTTGCGGCGCAAAATTGCAAACTTAGTTTTGCGTATTTATAAGCTCCATTTCAGCACGCAAAACAAAACGCCTGATGCTGAATAGAGATAAATAAAGAAAAAACTTTGTGCTACGTGAAGGCAATTTTCTTCGAATCTATCAAAATCAAAATGCGATACAGTCTTAATCAATATTGAGCTCTTAGATCATGATTTTAGAAAACCAATCCCCTTAATGGCGCGTTTTTACTAAAAATATTTGCCGTAAACTTGGCAGAAATTTTTTTTGGTTTTTGGCGTTGATTAACTGACGTGAGATAACAGCCATTATAATATTGCGTGTCAATTCAAAATCAACTAAGTGGGTCACGGTTTTCTTTTTTTTTTCTGTAAAAAACAAATAAACTCCAGTCTTTGCATATATACAGAATGTCCGGGGAAAAAAAAATTTATTTTCAATTTTACAAAAAAATGACAAAGGCATAGCATTTTTTGTTTAACTTAAAATGATTAAATCTGATATCAAAACTATCAATTTGTTTTAAGCGCCCTCTAAAATAAAAATCTAAAATTGTCAAATCAGAGCTTCTTGGTGGCCATAAAACTGAGCTAATTCTGCCAATCCAATTATCTCTAAATTTGCGCAAAATGCGCTTGGCAACCATCCTGTTGAAAATGCATTAAGTGTCGATAATCAAGAGGTAAACCATTGCGAAGAAAATGTCAAATCTTGACCTTAACAATCTTTAGACGGAAAATTTTAATTTTTCTCCACTTTTTTGGTCTATTTTCTTATAAAAAAAATTAACTGACGTCTATGATTTTTCTACTTATATACCTAATGTTTGATCGCACTGTATTTTATATTTGCCAAACTATAAAGTATCGCGATTATGTAAGCTCAACTGAATGTTGCTTTAAACTGATAAAATCTATTATTACCTGACTAACTTTTTTTGCAATTTAATTACGTCACTATATTGATTTGTTTTTTTTTTAAGAAAATTAAAAATAGAATTAATTCTAATTTAAATTAGAAATTGAATTAAAAATCGGCTTAAATCACAGTACACTCTGTTAGAAAAGCACTGATAACACTTTTTAATTTTTAGATAATGCGAAACCGGTTGTTTTATTTATAATAATAGCCGGAAAGAGGTTATGGTCTACAGCACCCCGTGGTGGTTGTTGACCATGCAATTCGCAAAGACTGCCATAATACGCTAAGGGGTAGCTACTGTTCTCTCAAATCGATCGGGGTAGCAACTGCTGCGGCCCTGTCCGTATCATGCTGCGGAATGCGGCCTCCTCCCAGAACAGCTGATTGTCAAAGAGGGAATTCCTCTGATTCCTTTCGATTTTTCCCCAAATTTCATCCCTAATTATTTATTCATTTCTAAATAGAACTGGATTATTAACCTTAGAGAAAGCACAAATAATCATTTTAAACTAGGCTTTGGGGTTCAATTTTAGAATTTTCAAGTTTTAGAATGAAAAATGGTGGAGGCGCCGGGAGAGTTTTAAGCCTAATTCTTTAATTATTACAGGCTCCAGCGGTTTTCTGTACCAATTTTATTGCAGCTTGCTGCTACTGATTGTACACAAATCAGCAAAAACATCAAATATTATTATCAACAATCTACAACTCATTTTAAAGTGACTTAATAATTTTTTTTTTGACATATATAGACCGATATAATTTTGTTATTAGAACAAAGCGTTTTTTTATTAGACATTTTTTAAAAAACCTTTCAATTTTGCCAAATTTGTGCATCAATTGTCATATTAAATTAGGCTTTTCGGTTCAATATTACATTTTTTGCAGAGTTTTCAAGTTTTAGAATGAAAAATGGTGGAGGCGCCGGGAAAGTCTTATTTTTAATTCTTTAATTATTATAGGCTCTAGCGGTTTCCTGTACCAATTTTATTGCAGCTTGCTGCTACTGATTGTGCACGAATCAGCAAAAACATCAAATATTATTATCAACAATCTACAACTCATTTTAAAGTGACTTAATAATTTTTTTCTTGATATATATAGACCGATATAATTTTGTTTTTAGAACAAAGCGTTTTTTTATTAGACATTTTTTAAAAAACCTTTTAATTTTGTCAAATTTGTGCATTAATTGACGTATTAAACTAGGCTTTTCGGTTTAATATTACATTTTTTGCAGAATTTTTAAGTTTTAGAATAACAAATGGCGGAGGCGCCGGGAAAGTCTTATTTTCAATTCTTTAATTATTATAGGCTCCAGGGGTTTTCTGTGCCAATTTTATTGCAGCCTACTACTACTGATTGTACACAAATCAGCAAAAACATCAAATATTATTATCAATAATCTACAACTCATTTTAAAGTGACTTAATAATTTTTTTTTGACATATATAGACCGATATAATTTTGTTTTTAGAACGAAGCGTTTTTTTATTAGACATTTTTTAAAAAACCTTTTAGTTTTGCCAAATTTGTGCATTAATTGACGTATTAAACTAGGCTTTTTGGTTTAATATTACATTTTTTGCAGAATTTTTAAGTTTTAGGATGAAAAATGGCGGAGGCGCCGGGAGAGTTTTAAGCCTAATTCTTTAATTATTACAGGCTCCAGCGGTTTTCTGTGCCAATTTTATTGCAGCCTACTACTACCGATTGTACACGAATCAGCAAAAACATCAAATATTATTATCAACAATCTACAACTCATTTTAAAGTGACTTAATAATTTTTTTCTTGACATATATAGACCGATATAATTTTGTTTTTAGAACAAAGCGTTTTTTTATTAGACATTTTTTAAAAAACCTTTTAATTTTGCCAAATTTGTGCATTAATTGACGTATTAAACTAGGCTTTTCGGTTCAATATTACATTTTTTGCAGAGTTTTCAAGTTTTAGGATGAAAAATGGCGGAGGCGCTGGGAGAGTTTTAAGCCTAATTCTTTAATTATTACAGGCTCCAGCGGTTTTCTGTGCCAATTTTATTGCAGCCTACTACTACTGATTGTACACGAATCACCAAAAACATCAAATATTATTATCAACAATCTACAACTCATTTTAAAGTGACTTAATAATTTTTTTTTTTGACATATATAGACCGATATAATTTTGTTTTTAGAACAAAGCGATTTTTTATTAGACATTTTTTAAAAAACCTTTTAACTTTGCCAAATTTGTGCATCAATTGTCATATTAAATTAGGCTTTTCGGTTCAATATTACATTTTTTGCAGAGTTTTCAAGTTTTAGGATGAAAAATGGCGGAGGCGCCGGGAGAGTTTTAAGCCTAATTCTTTAATTATTACAGGCTCCAGCGGTTATCTGTGCCAATTTTATTGCAGCCTACTACTACCGATTGTACACAAATCAGCAAAAACATCAAATATTATTATCAACAATCTACAACTCATTTTAAAGTGACTTAATAATTTTTTTCTTGACATATATAGACCGATAAAATTTTTTTTTTTGAACAAAGCGTTTTTTTATTAGACATTTTTTAAAAAACCTTTTAGTTTTGCCAAATTTGTGCATTAATTGACGTATTAAACTAGGCTTTTCGGTTTAATATTACATTTTTTGCAGAATTTTTAAGTTTTAGAATGAAAAATGGCGGAGACGCCGGGAAAGTCTTATTTTCAATTCTTTAATTATTGTAGGCTCTAGCGGTTTTCTGTACCAATTTTATTGCAGCTTGCTGCTACTGATTGTGAACGAATCAGCAAAAACATCAAATATTATTATCAACAATCTACAACTCATTTTAAAGTGACTTAATAATTTTTTTCTTGACATATATAGACCGATATAATTTTGTTTTTAGAACAAAGCGTTTTTTTATTAGACATTTTTTAAAAAACCTTTTAGTTTTGCCAAATTTGTGCATTAATTGACGTATTAAACTAGGCTTTTCGGTTTAATATTACATTTTTTGCAGAATTTTTAAGTTTTAGAATGAAAAATGGCGGAGACGCCGGGAAAGTCTTATTTTCAATTCTTTAATTATTGTAGGCTCTAGCGGTTTTCTGTACCAATTTTATTGCAGCTTGCTGCTACTGATTGTGCACGAATCAGCAAAAACATCAAATATTATTATCAACAATCTACAACTCATTTTAAAGTGACTTAATAATTTTTTTTTTGACATATATAGACCGATATAATTTTGTTTTTAGAACAAAGCGTTTTTAATTAGACATTTTTTAAAAAACCTTTTAACTTTGCCAAATTTGTGCATCAATTGTCATATTAAATTAGGCTTTTCGGTTCAATATTACATTTTTTGCAGAGTTTTCAAGTTTTAGGATGAAAAATGGCGGAGGCGCCAAGAGAGTTTTAAGCCTAATTCTTTAATTATTACAGGCTCCAGCGGTTATCTGTGCCAATTTTATTGCAGCCTACTACTACTGATTGTACACGAATCACCAAAAACATCAAATATTATTATCAACAATCTACAACTCATTTTAAAGTGACTTAATAATTTTTTTTTTTGACATATATAGACCGATATAATTTTGTTTTTAGAACAAAGCTTTTTTTTATTAGACCTTTTTTAAAAAACCTTTTAATTTTGCCAAATCTGTGCATCAATTGTCATATTAAATTAGGCTTTTCGGTTCAATATTACATTTTTTGCAGAGCTTTCAAGTTTTAGGATGAAAAATGGTGGAGGCGCCGGGAGAGTTTTAAGCTTAATTCTTTAATTATTACAGGCTCCAGCGGTTTTCTGTGCCAATTTTATTGCAGCCTACTACTACCGATTGTACACGGATCAGCAAAAACATCAAATATTATTATCAACAATCTACAACTCATTTTAAAGTGACTTAATAATTTATTTTTTTTGACATATATAGACCGATATAATTTTGTTTTTAGAACAAAGCGTTTTTTTATTAGACATTTTTTAAAAAACCTTCTAATTTTGCTAAATCTGTGCATTAATTGTCATATTAAATTAGGCTTTTCGGTTTAATATTACATTTTTTGCAGAGTTTTTAAGTTTTAGAATGAAAAATGGTGGAGGCGCCGGGAAAGTCTTATTTTCAATTCTTTAATTATTACAGGCTGCAGCGGTTATCTGTGCCAATTTTATTGCAGCCTACTACTACTGATTGTACACAAATCAGCAAAAGCCTCAAATATTATTATCAACAATCTACAACTCATTTTAAAGTGACTTAATAATTTTTTTTTTGACATATATAGACCGATATAATTTTGTTTTTAGAACAAAGCGTTTTTTTATTAGACATTTTTTAAAAAACCTTTCAATTTTGTCAAATTTGTGCATTAATTGACGTATTAAACTAGGCTTTTCGGTTCAATATTACATTTTTTGCAGAGTTTTTAAGTTTTAGAATGAAAAATGGTGGAGGCGCCGGGAAAGTCTTATTTTCAATTCTTTAATTATTACAGGCTGCAGCGGTTATCTGTGCCAATTTTATTGCAGCCTACTACTACTGATTGTACACAAATCAGCAAAAGCCTCAAATATTATTATCAACAATCTACAACTCATTTTAAAGTGACTTAATAATTTTTTTTTTGACATATATAGACCGATATAATTTTGTTTTTAGAACAAAGCGTTTTTTTATTAGACATTTTTTAAAAAACCTTTCAATTTTGTCAAATTTGTGCATTAATTGACGTATTAAACTAGGCTTTTCGGTTCAATATTACATTTTTTGCAGAATTTTCAAGTTTTAGGATGAAAAATGGCGGAGGCGCCGGGAGAGTTTTAAGCCTAATTCTTTAATTATTACAGGCTCCAGCGGTTATCTGTGCCAATTTTATTGCAGCCTATTACTACCAATTGTACACGAATCAGCAAAAACATCAAATATTATTATCAACAATCTACAACTCATTTTAAAGTGACTTAATAATTTTTTTCTTGACATATATAGACCGATATAATTTTGTTTTTAGAACAAAGCGTTTTTTTATTAGACATTTTTTAAAAAACCTTCTAATTTTGCTAAATCTGTGCATTAATTGTCATATTAAATTAGGCTTTTCGGTTTAATATTACATTTTTTGCAGATTTTTTAAGTTTTAGAAGGAAAAATGGCGGAGGCGCCGGGAAAGTCTTATTTTCAATTCTTTAATTATTATAGGCTCTAGCGGTTTTCTGTGCCAATTTAATTGCAGCTTCCTGCTACTGATTGTACACGAATCACCAAAAACATCAAATATTATTATCAACAATCTACAACTCATTTTAAAGTGACTTAATAATTTATTTTTTTGACATATATAGACCGATATAATTTTGTTTTTAGAACAAAGCGTTTTTTTATTAGACATTTTTTAAAAAACCTTTTAATTTTGTCAAATTTGTGCAATAATTGACGTATTAAACTAGGCTTTTCGGTTTAATATTACATTTTTTGCAGAATTTTTAAGTTTTAGAATAACAAATGGCGGAGGCGCCGGGAAAGTCTTATTTTCAATTCTTTAATTATTATAGGCTCTAGCGGTTTTCTGTGCCAATTTTATTGCAGCCTACTACTACCGATTGTACACGAATCAGCAAAAACATCAAATATTATTATCAACAATCTACAACTCATTTTAAAGTGACTTAATAATTTTTTTTTGACATATATAGACCGATATAATTTTGTTTTTAGAACGAAGCGTTTTTTTATTAGACATTTTTTAAAAAACCTTTTAGTTTTGCCAAATTTGTGCATTAATTGACGTATTAAACTAGGCCTTTCGGTTTAATATTACATTTTTTGCCGAATTTTTAAGTTTTAGAATGAAAAATGGCGGAGGCGCCGGGAAAGTCTTATTTTCAATTCTTTAATTATTATAGGCTCTAGCGGTTTTCTGTACCAATTTTATTGCAGCTTGCTGCTACCGATTGTACACGAATCAACAAAAACATCAAATATTATTATCAACAATCTACAACTCATTTTAAAGTGACTTAATAATTTTTTTTTTTGACATATATAGACCGATATAATTTTGTTTTTAGAACAAAGCGTTTTTTTATTAGACATTTTTTAAAAAACCTTTTAATTTTGCCAAATTTGTGCATCAATTGTCATATTAAATTAGGCTTTTCGGTTCAATATTACATTTTTTGCAGAGTTTTCAAGTTTTAGGATGAAAAATGGCGGAGGCGCCGGGAGAGTTTTAAGCTTAATTCTTTAATTATTACAGGCTCCAGCGGTTTTCTGTGCCAATTTTATTGCAGCCTACTACTACCGATTGTACACGAATCACCAAAAACATCAAATATTATTATCAACAATCTACAACTCATTTTAAAGTGATATAATAATTTTTTTTTTTGACATATATAGACCGATATAATTTTGTTTTTAGAACAAAGCGTTTTTTAATTAGACATTTTTCAAAAAACCTTTTAATTTTGCCAAATTTGTGCATTAATTGACGTATTAAACTAGGCTTTTCGGTTCAATATTACATTTTTTGCAGAGTTTTTAAGTTTTAGAATGAAAAATGGTGGAGGCGCCGGGAAAGTCTTATTTTCAATTCTTTAATTATTATAGGCTCCAGCGGTTTTCTGTGCCAATTTTATTGCAGCTTGCTGCTACTGATTGTACACAAATCAGCCAAAACATTAAATATTATTATCAACATTAATAAATCTTTGACTATACAATAGATATTTTAGTTTTTTTTTAATATATATTTAGTACTTTATCGGGGTGCTTCACAGGATTTTTGTAATTATAGCTCTAAAGGAGGTAAGTTGTAGTAGATTGTTGATAATTATTTAATCGGGCAATTAAGTATTTATGCAATTTTTAAATTGTTTTCCTTATCAGAAAGTGGGAAATGGTGCAACAATCGTACAATAATTATTGCATATTAAATAATTCAACAACAATTTTGAATACAAATTCAAAAAAATAATAACAACATGTAGATACATTATATTAGTCTAAATATTTATAATCAGTGTGAACTTTGCGATAAACCATAATTTTATCGTTGACTGTAAAGGGGGGGTTTCATGGATATTATAAATAGAATTTGAAGTACCTCACAGTTACAGAACGAGTAGTGTATGAGTAGGGCAAACATGTTGCGAATTCTGTGTGTTGTTTTAATTCTATCAAGTGTATGTTCTGCTCTTATAGGTAAATAATTTAATTTATTATTATTTTCAACTGTTGTTATCAAACAATTTAGTATTTTGTGATAATGATGTATAAAAATAACTTTATTATTAACAAAATTCACGTCTAACTAATTTTATATGTTAATTTGACAACGTTTTGAAACTATTTTTGCTTCATCATCAGGGTTTCATTCGCTTATTTGAGGAAAGAGGATATTAATCTATATTGTAATGCAGAATTTCATTGTAATAGGCTAAATCGCAAATTTTGAGATAATCGGATTGGCAGAGGTGGACCAGTTTTATGGCCGCCAAGCAGTCCCGATGTGACAATTTTAAGTTTTTATTAGAAAGATTCACTCAATAATCATCAATCCTGATAATTTTATAGCAAATTAATCCTTTTTGAATTAAGCAGAAAATGCTATTTGTTTGTTATTTTTTTGTAAAATAAAAAATATTTTTCTCTGTTGTGAACTTAATCCGAGGATATACTGTATAAATAAATAGATATTTCAATTTATTGAGCAATTGAATTCTTTTGTTTTTATTTTTGGACAACATGTTTTGCAAGCATTTCGCATTTGAATTATAATTTACCTTTCTATTTAGTAACTTTATTATAAGTCTTGCACAATTTGTTTATACAGATAAATTATTACGAGATCTTGGAAATAAACAGTGAGAGTATTTACTGTTTATCTAAATTGTGTTTTGACCGGCCGGAAAATTACTTTTTCCAGCTTAGGCCGGCAACCACTTGACATTTAAACAAAAAATGTCAAAACAAATCGACTGTTGGATTTTTTAAGATCAAGAATTGTTAATTATTAACCATGCCTTTGGTTGTGTACAAACAAATCATATTTAATAGGTGCTTCTTTTAGGTTATGTGTCACTTTTCAACAACAATTAATTAGCTACTATAATATTAAAATTGTAGATTCTAAAATAAAATTAAGTTAAAAGTGACTTTTTGACCAGATGAGTAATTCAAAGATTAATTTTTTAGATTCGAAACATTTCTAAATATTAGTTTCCGGTCTTGTGATACAAATAGCTATTAAGTGTGATTAAAAAAAATAAATTTGTAATTGTTTACAAAAAAACAAATTCAAGCATTTTAAATATTGAGTTTTTTTGCAGAATCTAATTTTTATCGAGAAGAAACGTGCTCTAATGCCACCGGTTTCTGTTTATTGCCCTCCGAATGCCCTAGTAATTTGAAAATTCTTAAAAACTTGTGTTCCAGCCAAGCGGGAGCTATTTGCTGCCAGAACTGTAAGAATTATTATAGGTAACTAATTTTAAAAATTAACATAGAATGTTTTAGTTCCACAAGAAGATGTAAACTGCCATCAATTGCATAATGCGTGCGGTAAGGGATGTGAAAGAAACCTTGGGCGGAAAGGATGTGCAAATGGAGAAGTGTGCTGTGTTCTACTGTAATCAACCAAATTTATGAATATTATATTTGTAATAGCTCTAATTTTTGAAAATGTGGTTTAAATATACAAATTAAACAAAAATTTTAATTCTTTTGACTTAACCTGACCAGACCGGACCTGACCTAACCGAAAACGCCTTGAAATCTCAGGCGAAGTTTAGCAATTTAAGGTTTAGAAAATTAAGGAAAATAGCTGGAGGGTAAATGTTAAATTTTGGTTTGAATAACTAAAAGCAGCAGGCGATTTAGAATTTGTTCAAGTTTTTAGTGGCTTTATTAACTAAATTTTAATTTGATTTGTTTTTATTTATTTTTGATTTGGTTGAAATTTACTCATAAAGGCAAAAACAGTTGTTAGGATTCAAAAATTAATGCTTATTTTTAATGATTTTCAAAAAGTAGTCCATGTAGCCTTTTGTTTAATAAAATCAAACACTTTTAAACAATTTATTGAACATATATTTGCCACAAAATAAACAACAACTGTTTAGATTGTTGCTCGTGATAACAACATTTTGATAGATCTTTAATTATCTAATTGTAACAATTTCTTGACTTTGAAGTCAAATTTTAGGAAGTATTTAAATTAGAGAAAGTGAGGTTAAATGTGGAATGAGCAACGTCAATTTTGTAAAAAACGGTTCCATAACCTCTTGTCCAGACAAAAAAGTGCCAGTGAATCTGGTTGCATTTTACAAAAATTGCCAAAAAAGTGAAAATGTTGCATAAATTATTTTCAAAATCTAAAAAACAAAATTAGTACTTTAGTTTTAATAATTGAATCAAACTAACCGAAAATCCTAAGCGATGATTAATGGCAATATTGCCAGAAAATTTCAATCTTGGTTCTTGAACACTATTAGTCATCATTGTTAAAAGTGTTCTTCTATTTTGTATATTCCAACGGTACCACTTTGGTTCCATTAGAACATAGAAAATGTTTGCAGTCTAAAAACAAAATGTTACTAAATATGTCATAATTTTGACAAATTACGCACTTGGGTTTCAAGCGATTGAGCCGCTATTATCATACTACAATTGATGAAAATTACACCAAACGCAAATAATATTACTCGGATATATGTTAGAGTTTCTGTGTTTTTGTTTATCTGAAATAAAACATGTAAAAATTTACCATCAAAAAATGGAATTTTTGTAAAGAAAACCAATGCAAATTCATCTGTACACTTGGACAGATTCAAATTTGAATGAATTTGCAGTGGCAAGCATGGACATTATCATTATGAATATCAAAACTCCTCCCTGCCTTAGAGAGGTCTTGATAGATCAGATGGCCAATCGAAAGTACGTTGAAGTCTGGTCTGTCGAGGTTCGATTCCGACTCAGGCAAAAAATTTTTTTCTATGGGTTTTGTCTGGTTTATGGGTGTATGTGAATGTATATATATGTCTGTAAATCTAGAAAAGCACAAAGTCCTCTGACAGTTCGTTATCTTTCTCACTAGATTTTTTGTGGATTTATATATGCTTTCACCTTTTTTGAATAATGGAATGATTACACCTACTTCCCAGTCTTTAGGTATTTTTTTTGTTATTTCTATACTTTTTTGTACAGTTTGGTTAGCATGTTTATCTCTTTTTCTTCGAAATTTTGTAGCATTTTAGCTGCCAAAGTCTACTCGTTTTCTTCTTTTTAGCATTTGTACTGCTTCCTCAACTTTTTCCGTATTTATTTCTTCGTTGTCATTCTCTGTTTTTGTGGAATTTTTCTTCTTCTCTTCTATCCCGTTCTCTGTTCATTACGTTAACTAATTCCTCGAAGTATTCTGTCCATCTTGCTACGATTTTTTTTCTTGTCGTATGTATATGTTATTCTCTATTGTTTTCTCAAAACCTTCTCATGTTTCTTTTTTTAATCATTTTTTTTTATAATTTTTATAGTTTGATAGTTTTCAATATTTTAATTTTGTAGGTATTCTTTCTATCTTTGTTTCTTTGACTTGACTTTTGCTTTTATATCTGTGTTCTATTATCTGGTTAGCTTTTTGCTTCCTTCTGTTCATACACATTTAAGAGAATCCATTTGAATGTGCTTTATAATTCTTCTATTGTGCGAGGATCTGTATTCTATTTTCTTCTTTATGTATTCTTCTCTTTTTCTTTTCTTATTTTTCCGATTTCTTAATCTTTTTTTAATTTTTTTCTCTCCACATTTTTTGTCCCACTATTTATTTTCTATTTTCTTTTTTATTGTTTTCTTAACTGTTGTTGTTAGTTCTTTTACCATATTGTTGTTTTTTTACCTATTTATGTCGCATTTTTTTTGAACAATTGTAAGAAAGATACTTACATTAATAATAGAAAAAAGAGAACTTAGGGCACACATGACACCTACTGCTGAAAACGGTATTATCAAGTTACCTACGGCTGTTAAGGCAGAAGCTATAATCCTAAAAGCTCATAATAAGAAAATTTTTAATTTTTTTAAATAAATACTCACCCTTTCAAATTATTATGTCTGCAAATGACGAATTGCAATTTAAAAATTTGTTTTTGATAACTTGCGCAAGCGCAATCATCAATATATTCCACATTTTGGATTTGTTTTATCAAAATATAGCATTGATATTTTGCAGTTTGTGTGGCGTAAACAGATTGATAAGTGTGAATAGTTAAAATTATATTCGAAAGAGCAATTGACATTTTGCAAAAAAAGACAAGCAAAATGTTATTATTGTATTTATGTAGTATATATATTTGATCAGTTGTTTCAAACATTTCAATTAAACAAAAGCAAACTACACCAGCAGTCGCCAATACAGCATATACATTTAAAAACTTTGCCTCTTGTAAAATTTTCTTTTCAGTTGATTTTCCCTCTTGATTTAAGTTTGAGGCGGAAAAATTATTAAAAACATTTTCAAGTATGTGATTCTTAGTTATGGTGACCCATACGGTAAACAGACTCTAAAATATTAGTAACATTAACATTTATTGATAGCATTAATCTAGAATTAACGTAAGAGTTGAATACGATATTTTTCCGCCGACCACTACCGAATATAGAACTGATTGTTCATACACAAACCGTTCAAATCTATAAAATTTGGTTCGATCTCACCTGTTTTGTTTAATTGATGTGATAATAACAAATTGAATATTAAAGATGAAATAGAAGTGAACAGCATCATGTCTAGCCAGCCAATCAACGCACATTCTGCTAGGTTATGTTATAGTTGAGCCAATAGAAACGACAATATCACGTACGTTATCTACACCCGCCTTTTTTTATAAAATACTATAGACAATCATTCATTAATAAGGCTCATTTCTAAACGCTTTCGCCCACGGTTGACGGAAAAATCTATGACACTTACAGCACTTAATTTCAAAAAAAGTTCACCGTAGTAGAACAAATTAAAAAAAGTTGGTTCTTCTAAAATAATTCTTCCTTGTGGAAGCAGCGTGATTATGAGAATCACTAAATGAAATTTTAATAATTTTTTAACATTCTTCTTCTGATAGACTGTCGAATTCAAAAAGCGAACGGTTTCAAGTGGATCGTCTAAAAAAATAATGATAAAAAATGTCAAAAAAATTTTTTGCTTTACTTTTTATGTCACAAAACTGAACGACAGAATTTGAAGACATTGAAGCGTTTTGTAGAAGTATAAATGACAAAATAATGGATCATAATTTTTCTATTTAACATTTTAACGATCAAACATCGCCTACGTGGCTTGTTCATTAGCTACCTTTTGTTTTTACCGATTAATTATCTGAATATATAATCAAAGAATACAACTTTCATGATCATTGGTAAAAAATTCTCTTTTTAAACCATTTTAATGGTGTTTGAATGGTACAACTGAAAAAAAATTGTACTGTTTTGAACTTGGGGACCATAGGACAAATATCGTATGTAAATAAATCTATTTTGGCATGCGGGTGCTCTTTCGTACCTCGCTAGCGCTCGGCACTTCATCTTTTTACCAAAACGGTCTGGTTCATTCAATTACATTTACGTCCAAACAAAATACAATTGTATTCTTAATAAATAGTTATTTATATATTTAGTGTGAAAAGAAAGTTATTTTGGTATAAGTATCAGGTTTTTGTGCCGAGCGCTAGCGAGGTTCGAAAGAACACCCGCATACCAAAATGAATCCAGCTACTTTCTTTGCAGTTTTGTGCGATTTTGCGCTATGCAGTGCGAGCCAATAGAACTTATAATTTAATGCCCGGAAAGTAGTTGCTTTCAATCGCCAAAAATGATATCAAGTGTTCTCATTGTTTAAATTATTTCAAAATTGTGTGTTGCTGCAATTCAAATCGCAACATCAATATTCGATTTTAAGCTTGTGAAAGCGCAAAATCTTTTGCTCTTTGTGAACACATAAAATATGCAATTCCAGCTCTGACATTGACATGCAACAATAAAAAATGCAGCTTTTACATGGCTGGAAACGTGTGCTATAAGAAATAATACAAAGTTAAAAACCCTCCTACATTGTACTTCAATCCGATCAATCCGATTTTAATAGCCAGTTACTCTATAAAAACTTTAGTAAGTTTCTCGATAAACTAGGACATTGAACAACAACAGTAAAGTAAATAATATTTTATTATTAATTTTTAAAACGCTTAGGAACATTCTCAACTATTGTTTTAATCAACAGACTTATTTGCATTTTAAACGCTTCAATAGAAATAAATAATACAAACAATTGTTTTATTATCAAGAAAAAACGGTACTGCAAGCATGCCACTGGCGTGAGAAGAAATGCTACCCACACCACCTTACTATCTACCTAGTTCTTGACTAAAACTACTGTTACAATTTTAATATTGAAGCAACACATCAAGTTCAAAATGATCAAAAGGTGTTGATTGAAATAAAAGTGTACAAAGTGAAGCTTAAAATGTGGAAGTATTGTTTCGGTTCAGGAGTAATTAATTAATTAAAATTAAAATTAAATCTAAGATTATAGTTTTCGACGAATATTTTACCTAAACATATGGTAATAATAACCATCGATAAATGTCTTATAATGGGTCTATAAGGATAAAATTGAGTTTTGTAATTAGATTGGTTGAATTCTCCCGGCGCCTCCGCCATTATCCTCATTTTATTACGGCAAAAATAATTGATGGAATCTCTTTACTAAATTCTGGTAACTTTTTACCTTTCACCGTCGTCATTGAAGGCATAATCTCCCATAATGAGATCTCTCAACCTATATCTGGGAGGCAATGGTAAGGAAGTGATATTCTCTTTCTCTTTATCCTTGCCCAGGAGCGCCATAGTCCTTGTTTCAGCGAGGTCTTCCAGGATGAAACACAACTTTGTACACAAACCACTTTTGCCAGCGCACGTGAAATGTCGTCGTCCGGAAGTGGATTATGAGCGTCGCGACGCTCCTACCGGCGATTACAAAGTGGACGAGCACGCTTCATCATCCACCATATGACTTGCGCCTCATTTTAGTTGCTTAGATACGAGGTGATAGGAAGCGTTTGCCACATGTTTAAATTAGTTAGGAAGGTGTTGGAATTAACAATCATTGCATTATTGTTTGGAAAACAAAACTAACAAATTTTTAAAAAAAATTAATTTTTGAAATCATAATTGTCTTTACTGGGATTCAAAATGCGGGCGTAATTTGGCTTTTGTCGCCCGAGGGCGTAAAAAGTTGTCAAGATATTCAATATGAAACTGCTTGGATTTGAAATAGTAATGCCACTTAAACCAGGTCCATCCACGATTTGCTCCAGGTATGTCTATTGATCCTTCACCTGAGATGGTCTGAGCTATTTTTACTTTATTTTATAAAGTGATCCATTTTGGTATGCGGGTGTTCTTTCGTACCTCGCTAGCGCTCGGCACGAAAACGATCTGGTTCATTCAATTATATTCACGTCCAAACTAAATACAATTGTAATCTTAATAAACAGCTATTTACTTATTTAGTGAAGAAAGCCATTTTGATGAAAGGATCAGGTTTTTGTGGCGAGCGCTAGCGAGGTACGAAAGAACACCCGCATACCAAAATGAGTCTTTTTACAAACTAAACATCTAAATAATTATTCATTATGTTTACAATTGTATTTTGTTTAACTGAATAAACCAAACCGAAAATATTTTTGCATTTCAAATAAACTTATAAACGATATGCAAATCCAGCAACTTTTTTTGCTGTTTTGTGCGATTTTGCACTATGCAGTGAGATCCACAAGAACTTATAATTTAATGCCCGGAAAGTAGTTGTTTTTAATTGCCAAAAACGATCCACGTCTACACTAAATACAATTGTAAACTTAATAAATAGCTATTTATGTATTTAGTGAAGAAAGCCATTTTGATGTAAGGATCAGGTTTTTGTGGCGAGCGCTAGCGAGGTACGAAAGAACACCCGCATACCAAAATGAATGAATCTTTTTACAAACTAAACATCTAAATAATTATTCATTATGTTTACAATTGTATTTTGTTTAACTGAATAAACCAGACCGAAAATATTTTTGCATTTCAAATAAACTTATAAACGATATGCAAATCCAGCTACTTTTTTTGCTGTTTTGTGCAATTTTGCACTATGCAGTGAGATCCACAAGAACTTATAATTCAATGCCCGGAAAGTAGTTGCTTTTAATTGCCAAAAATGATCCACGTCTACACTAAATACAATTGTAAACTTAATAAATAGTTATTTATTTATTTAGTGAAGAAAGCCATTTTGATGTAAGGATCAGGTTTTTGTGGCGAGCGCTAGCGAGGTACGAAAGAACACCCGCATACCAAAATGAATCTCTTTACAAACTAAACATCTAAGTAACTATTCATTATGTTTACAATTGTATTTTGTTTAACTGAATAAACCAGACCGAAAATATTTTTGCATTTCAAATAAACTTATAAACGATATGCAAATCCAGCTTTTTTTGCTGTTTTGTGCAATTTTGCACTATGCAGTGAGATCCACAAGAACTTATAATTCAATGCCCGGAAAGTAGTTGCTTTTAATTGCCAAAAACGATCCACGTCTACACTAAATACAATTGTAAACTTAATAAATAGTTATTTATTTATTTAGTGAAGAAAGCCATTTTGATGTAAGGATCAGGTTTTCGTGCCGAGCGCTAGCGAGGTACGAAAGAACACCCGCATACCAAAATGAATCTCTTTACAAACTAAACATCTAAGTAACTATTCATTCTGTTTACAATTGTATTTTGTTTAACTGAATAAACCAGACCGAAAATATTTTTGCATTTCAAATAAACTTATAAACGATATGCAAATCCAGCTTTTTTTGCTGTTTTGTGCAATTTTGCACTATGCAGTGAGATCCACAAGAACTTATATTCAATGCCCGGAAAATAGTTGCTTTTAATTGCCAAAAACGATCCACGTCACACTAAATACAATTGTAAACTTAATAAATAGTTTTTATGTATTTAGTGTGTAAAGAGATCCATTTTGGTATAAGGATGAAGTTTTCATAGGAAAACATCATCAGTTATCTTTATTGGTTCTACACCTGCGATGGTCTGAGCAATATTTATTTGGTTTCGTAAAGAAACGGATCGCCATCCAGCCAATAGCTTTAAGCTTTTTGTATCACCGCCGTTCTCGCTCAGCATAGTAACTGCACTGCTACAGAAGCAATTTCTTGCATCGGTTTTTGTTCGGGGCATTTTTCCCTACTGACTAAGAAGAGTACTTGCTGCCATGATAAGGCAAAAATAGGCTGTAGGTTTTGTCCTGTGTAGGTCATAAGCTAGCATATTTATGCCGATTAACGCCTAATTGTCATCAAATTGTTGACATTTGTGCAATCGAGCCTGAATGTTTAAATTGGATAATTTGACAGCTTACACACAAAATACACAAAAAAAGTATTAAAAAACTTGATTTTCAAAGTGCCTTTTAAACCTTTTATTATCAATATTTGGTGAAAATTGTGTTTTTGTGTGAAACGAGAGCAATAGTTGAGTGGATTTTTTTACAAAAAATGACAAAAAAGTGAAAATGATGCATAAATTATTTTCAAAATCTAAAAAACAAAATTAGTACTTTAGTTTTAATAATTGAATCAAACCAACCGGTACTGCTAAGGAATGATTAACAGCAATATTGCTTGAAAATTTCAATTTTGGTTCTTGGATACTATTGGTCATCATTGTTAAAAGTGTTTTTCTATTTTCTATATTCCAATGGTACCATTTTGGTTCCATTAAGACATAAAAAACTTTTTCAGTCTAAAAACAAAATATTAATCAAATCAATTATTAGTTTACAAATGACGTACTTGGGTTTCAAGCGATTGAGCTGCTATCATCATACTACCAATGGTACAAATTACAGCCAATCCAAAAGATACTAAACGGCAATAAGTTAAAACTTCTGTACTTTTGTTAATCTAGAAAAAAACACCTTATATTAAAAGAGCTCTACAACCATTGCCATGGAATTTCGAACGTAGGTTCAATTTTTGATTTGTTCATACCCAGAAACGTACGATATTATAGACGAGCTTTAACTGTTGTTTGACATTTGTTGCAAAGTATCAAAGACAATGATAAAAGCCTGTCAAGCTAAATTACACAAGAAGAGTAGATTTTAACAATTTAATGAACGCATCATAGCTTTATTTTTAAAACAATAAAAGTTACTAAATCTCGTACTAGCAAAGTGAAACCAGATTATATGTAATATTGCTTATGTTAATCTATGTTTAAAATATTGTAACGATTCGATAAGTTATCCAGTCAATTCTAGACAGTTTGGTGGCAAACCAAGAGCGAGCAGTAGAGACGAAAGTGTCTTGAATCGATATAAATGTACAAAATATACTTACATTAAAAAAAGAAAATGCGGAGCTTATACTATTAATTATAGCGGCGGTGGTAAACGGTATTATCAAGTTACTCATCACTGTTAACGCATGAGTTATGGTCCTAAAAACTCAAAAATTATTAAAAAAAATATTTTTATTTATATAATAAATACTCACGCTTTCAAATTGCTATGTCTGAAAATCACAGCTTTCAACTGTAAAGAAATTTTCCGTTGATAACTTTTGGAGTTGATCCATTCTTAAAATTTGTTTTATGTCCAACATTTTGAATTTGTTTAATCAAAATATAGAATTGGTATTTTGTAATTTGTGTGGTGTAAATACATTGAAATGTGTGAATAATAAGAGTTACATTCGAGACTGCAATTGACATTTTGCAAAAAAAGACAAGCAAAATGTTTTTATTGTATTTTTGCAAGATATATATTTGGTCATTTGTTTCAAACATTTCGATTAAACAAAAACAAACCATGAGAACAGACCCTAAAACGGCATATCCATTTAAAAAGCGTGCCTCTTGTAGAATTTTCTTTTCAATTGATTTTCCCTCTTGATTCAATTTTGCGATAAAAATCAGTTTAAATATATCTTCCACTATTTGATTCTTAGTTAAAGTTATCACTCCAGTGAACATGCACTAAAAAAAAACAAAAAAAAGCAACTGCAGTCACATCTAAGTGTATAATCCGAGGAACAAGGAGAACGTTTTCACCAAAATATGGTAGACTTTGAACGGCAATATCAAAGCCAGGCATCAGTATAACGAAAATATCATAGGAGAGTACATTTAGGGATTAATACGCCAAAAAAACATAATATAAATTTTAGGTAAAAAATTTCAAAATGGCTACGAAAACCAATTTTAATTTGTAAAATTGAACAAGTCAGCGCCAAAAATTGTGTTGACCGCTGTTATTATTCGAGACGAGAGTATGGTTTCGCACCCTCCGGGTGCTTACCTACTCTCTTAAGTAGAGGATTGCCTACGGCAACGTGTATAAACCTAGAGGGGTTGCCTTCGGCAACCGTAAAATAGACGCACTTTTTTTTTTTATTAGATTATTGTTTATTTATTTTTTTATTGTAATATATTTTTATTTATTTCTTTTTGTACTTATTCTACTTTCTCATATCAACGTTTGCCTTCGACAACATTTATATAAACCTAGCCCATTATTATTTATCTTGAAATTCATTATTATTTATATAAAAAATTTTAATTAGATTTTATTAATTTTACTTATTTCTTTTTCTTTTATCTTTCCCATCATTTTTTATAATAAAGGAAGCATATTACCATTTACTAAAATTTTTTTTTATTTATTTTTTTTTGTACTTGTTCTACTCACTCGTATTGAATGTTGCCTGCGGCAACATATATAAATCTATTATTATTTATTTTTGAAAATACTTTTACTATTCATTATTATTATAAATTTTTTATTTTTTTCTCATTATTTAGGCGGACAGTCATTTTCTGTTATAAAAATTCTTGTTATAACATTTGAGATCAGATTTTGACATAACGTTTTCATATTAATATTACTTTAATATTTAAAAATAATATTACTATCTATCATTATTTTATATTATTTATATTATATATATTTTTCTTATTCCTTCTTGTTCTTACTATACTCTCTTATATGTGAAAGGTTGCCTTCGGCAACAATAACACAACAATTTTTTTTTATAAAAAAATTTTGCATTACATTTTTTTATTTAATATACTTAATTTTTATTCTTCTTTTTTTTTCAAATTTTTTTCTTTCTTTTATTTTTGTTTTTTTTTCTTCGTTATAATTTTTTTTATTTTTATATTAATTTTATTACTTTAATAATAATTGTTATTAAAATTAGAAGAATAAAAACTATAATATACATATTATAATAATTTATATGATTTTTTTCTTATTCTCTTCTAAAAAAAGTCTTTTATTATTTTTTTTCAAAATTAAAATTGTTATTTTATATATTTATTTTTGTTTCTATTATTATATTTTTTTATTTATTCCTCCTTTTACTTACCTCACTTTCTTATATAGATTAGGTTGCCTAAGGCAACCTTATCTATACAACCAAAAACAACCATATTTTATTAAAAAGGTTCGTATTACATTTTATTAATTATATACTATATTCTTTCTTTTTTTTTCTATTTTTCTCCTATTTTCTATTTAATTTTTTCAAAATATGTAATCATTCAATTACAATCATACATAATCTAAAGAGAAAATCAATAAAAAATATTTATATTTTAATTATATATCATATATCAAATTTAAAAAAATAACTACTCTATAGAAATTTGTACATTGAAATTTTTATTTTCTCTTTTTTTTTATTCTTTTTCTTTTTTGTCTCTTCAACTTTTTTTTTCCAACTCTTTTTATTATTTCTCTTCACTTTCTTCTTTTTGATTCTATTTGTTCCTATTTTTATAATGTATTTACTTAATTTTAATTTTTTTTATTTTCTTATCATTTCTCTCTTACATTTTCTTTTTTTGTGCATTTTAATTTTTTTTATACTATTTTTTTTTTAATATTGTATTATTCATCTATAAACTCCTGATATTTTTACAATTTTTTTTTTGTATTTATAATATGGTTTTCCAATCTAAACATTTTCTTTTCTATAAATTTTTTTTTTAATTTTTATATTCTTTACTTAATTTTATCAATTTTTATTTTTCTACAAATACCATAATTTTGTTTTTCTATACTACTTAAATTATCTTTTCTTTTTTATTATCAACAAATTTATAATTTTTTTTAGTTTTTCTTGATGCTTTTTTCACTTAAATCATAGCATATCTTTTAAAATTAACATTTTTTTATTTTTAATTTTTTGCAAATTTTTTTTTCGCATATTTGATTGTCGGAAATTAAATAACAAAAATTTCAAATTTTTCTTGTTTAATTATTAATTAGAAACATTTGTTTAAAATTAATACAATCAAAAAAAAAAATTTTTTTTAATAAATATTTAATTTGGCAACACTTTTAAAAAAAAATTTTTAATTGCCTAGTTGCAACAATGTAACCGAAAACGTTTGTTTCTTGACAAATATTTGACGTAACTTTCATTAAAAAAAAATTAGGTTATATCGTAGCGAACACATTGACATATTAATTTCAATATATATTTGTTGAAATTTTCTTATAAATAACGTTTTCACAACTATTTTTATGAAAAAATTTATAAATAATTATTTTGTTTGTGTTACTAATAAACAAATAAATATATATGTCTATTTAAAAAAAAAATTGTAATTATTGGTTGCTATAAACAAATTTGTTTATAGCAACAAAAAAAAAATTTGGGGCTCAATTTTGGAAGACCTATTAACCAAAAGCTTTTCTTTCAGCCATAATAACCTTCTCGACTCTTTAATCTTTACTTTTTCTATTATATTAGCTTCACCCTTTTGACATTTCGGGGGGCATGCTCTATCAATATAAGATTTTAGTATTTAATAAAAAAAAGTCAAAAAACATACCCAGAGCTTTTCTTTCTATTATTTCTTCTATCTTTTCCAATATAAAAAAGCATTTCAATTAATTTAGGGCTCAATTTTAGAAGAACTATTAACACAAAATCTTTTCTTTCAACCATAACAAATTTATAATAAAGTAAAACTGTCAATTTGACAATTTTTTTTGTGAGCTTTTGATATTTTGACCGAAACCAAAAAAAAGACCCCTTTCGCCTTTTCGATCTTTGCTTCTAACTTTTTGGTGAGTGCCAATTGTTTATTTAACCAATATTTTAATTGTTTTGAGCTGTATTTACGTAGATTTTCCATTACATTCGCTTCACTTATTTGACAGTTTAGGCCACTAATTTTTCTCTAAAAATGTCTTGAAATCTTTTAAAAAACAAACAAACCTTTATGAATCGTTCCAAAAAAGCCTTTAAACGTTGTTTTCATTTGAAAATTCATTGTAATTCTGTAAATGTCATGAAATCTATTAAAAAGTAAACCAAACCTATGCAAATTTTTATCGGTCGCTTCAAAATAGTTTTTAAATAATGTTTTTTTCATCATTTAAATATTTCATTGAATTGTTCTCCCATTAAATTCACACTCCACTCTGTTGACAGTTTGGGGGGCTACAATTTATAAAACCTTCTTTCTTAACAAAATTACATTAAATTTCTTGATGGGAAATCTTTATAAATAAAACCCCGATGTTTATTTAATAGTTATTTTATAGATTTAAGCTGTATTTTGGTAGATTTTTGTAAAATTACGATACGACTGACAGGTTAGACACTGACAAATGACATTTGTTGAAAAAATCCTTAGTGATATAGAATCTAGCCATAGTAAGTTTAGACGTTATTATCGCGATTTTGACACATTCCATTCTTTTCTCAAACTCTACTTTCGATCCCTCCTACGCTCAAGGGGGTTATCAAATTTGAAAAAAATTTTTAGAAATTATTAAAAAAACATTGTAATTTTAAGGATAGCTACTTTTTCATACAAAAACTCATTTAAAAGAAAAAAAATTTTTAAAAAGCTAAAATTTGTCCGACAGAGATGCGGCTAACGCGTTTTATTATTATTTAACGAGAGTATGGTTTCGCACCCTCCGGGTGCTTACCCTACTCTCTTGAGTAGAGGGTTGCCTACGGCAACGTGTATAAACCTAGAGGGGTTGCCTTCGGCAACCGGTAATATAAGCGCACTTTTCTTTTTTTTTTTTTTTTTATTAGATTATTGAAAATTTATTTTTTTATTGTAATATATTTTTATTTATTCCTTTTTGTACTTGTTCTACTTTCTCATATCAACGTTTGCCTTTGACAACATTTATATAAACCTAGCCCATTATTATTTATCTTAAAATTTATTATTATTTATTTAAAAAATTTTAATTAAATTTTATTAATTATACTTATTTTTATTTCATTATTTTTTTCTTTCTCATCTTTTTTTTTATAATACAGCAAGCATATTAGCATTTACTAATTTTTTTTTTATTTATTTTTATTTGTACTTGTTCTTACCATATTCTCTTCTATGTAAAAAGTGGCCTTCGGCAACAATAAAACAACAATTTTGTTTTTATTAACAAATTAAAATTAATAAAATTTATGTAGTAAAGCAATTTAGTAGTATTGTAAAAAAAAATTTTTTTTTTAATTGTTGATGTAATTTCCACATCACCTTTGAGGTAAACATCCTGATGCGTTACTTTTTTTTTATCGATATTTATAACAGAGAAAGTTCGCCAATAGCCCTATATAAACTCTGTTGAATTTTACAAATAGTCGATTATATTCAAAAAAAAAAAGACCATCAAATTCAACAATAGTTTAATATATTGTAACAATATATGTATATGTTTTTGTATGGAGCTTTTTTTAGACTAATATATAAATATGTGTCAATACTATGAAAATGTTTCATGTTTAGAGACGACATTGTTTTTATATAATATATAGCCATTGATTAGCATCAACATAACAAATAATACTTGATTGTATAAATTATTAAACTATATTTTATGATTTAATAATGTTGACGTTTTTAATTGAATATATATTTATAATCGACCAATTGTATAGTTTGAGTTTGTATGAATTATTGAATATAGTCACAAAAAAACAAAAACGGTAGTTTAATATATCGTAACAATATTAATGTATATGCTTTGTATGGAGCTTTTTTTTGACTAATATATACAAATGTGTCAATACTATGAAAATGTTTCATGTTTAGAGACAATATTGTTTTTATATAATATATAGCCATGGATTAGCATCAACATAACAAATAATACTTGATTGTAAATAAATTATTAAACTACATAATGTATAATTGTTTTAATAAAAAATTTGACTATTTTAATTGTGATAAATTTTTTTTTCAAGTGATTAAATCTTTTCAAAACTCAATTGATTTACAAAATTTCATTATAAACAATATTTTTTGTATAGATGAAATTTGTATTTTCCTCAGGCAAAAGTCTACCTTGAGTGGCAGTATTTTCAATAAATACTGAAATATCATTAAATTTTCGAACTCGCGAAAATGCAACATATAATTGACCATGAGCAAAAACTGAATTTGGCAAATAAAGTGATACATGATCATAAGTTTGACCTTGTGCTTTATTAATTGTTAATGCATAAGCGAGACGAACAGGAAACTGTCTTCGACGAAATTGAAATGGTAAATTTGTATTCGAAGGAATAAAATCGATTTTAGGTATTAAAACAAATTGATTTGTTAATCTATTACCATCATTTGATACAACTTGACCTTTAATATAATTTTGACCCAAAAATTGTACAATTAAACGGGTACCATTACATAATCCTTTACGAATATTTAAATTTCGTAATAGCATAACCAAGGCACCAACTTTTAATTCTAAACGATGTGGTGGTAGACCACTTGGTGTTAAAGCGTTAAGAAATTCAGGTTGATAATTAGCCGCTTCTAACATTATTGCATCATCAGCATCATTCGGCTCTATACTATCAACACTATAATAAATTTTTGTTGGACCATTGATTTTTTCTAATAAAACTTTTTTATTAATTTTATCACATGTCTCATTTAATGGTGTTAAAATAACACTTTTTAATAAAACATTATTATTAGATCTTAAATTAGCATTATCATTATTATTAATGATATCAAAACATGAATTAATTAATTGATCATAATTTTGAACAATACATTGTTCCGGTATTTGAATAATGCTATATTGAAAATTAGGCAAATGTGGTAATCGATCATTACCTAAATTTAAAAGCCATTGAGAAAATTCAACTTGTTCTGGTAATACACGAACATTAATTGTTAAAGAAAATTGTTGAAAATGATTCCATAATTGTGCCGATTTAACACAGGCTGCAACAATTTGATTTCGTGTCCCAGGATATGGTACAATTGGAAGACATTGTTTAAAATCTCCACCAACAATTACTGTTTTCCCACCGAATGGAAGATGTGGTGTGCGACAAAGAAATCGTAAAATTTCATCAATCTTTTGAAAGGCCATCGCAGTAACCATGCTTATTTCATCCCATACAATTAATTTTACTTGTCGCAATATTTCAGCATATGAACTTTCAATTCGAATACTTGATGTACTCGTCTCTAAAAGTGGAACAGGTAGCTTAAATGTTGAATGAACAGTTTTACCACCAATTAATAATGAAGCAGCTAGCCCTGTCCAAGCCATTGCTAATACTTTAATTTCTTGTCCTCTCGCATAACTGATGATTGTATTATAAAGAAAGGTTTTACCAGTACCTGCAGGACCGTCTAAATAAAATAAGTGATTTATTAAATTATCATCACCATTATTATTGTGGTTGATGATAGATGTTATAATATTATCAAAAATGCGTCTTTGTTCAATATTTAATTGATTAATCCAATTAGCACTTTGTTGTTGTTCAAATTCAACATCGATACGATTATCATCAACATCATCATCATCATCATCATCATTGTCATCATCGTTATTATAATCTAAATAGATGGCAAGTGGTTCAGGCAATTTAAAATTTGCTAAAGTTAAACCATGTACATTTAATAATAATTTCAATTTATATAATGTACGATTTTCAGCTTCAATTACATCAATACCATGTCTTGTAAAGTCTTCCATTAAAGCGTCACGAAATTCATTCCATAATGCTAATGGATCTAAGACAGTACAAAAAGCTAAAATTGTGGCAAACATTTGTCGTAATTGATTTGGCATTTGTTGTTCAACAGCTTCACGAAGAGCTCGTTGCCATTCCATATCTTCATTAAGAAGATTTCGTCTACTACATGCTTCAGCATATGTTGGACAAATTTCACCATCAACAGTACGAACATCTTCAAAAGATGTTGCACCTCGTACATGTAATAATAGAAGACGAAGAAAATATAATTCTCTATTTCGTATACTAACACTATACATTCTAGCAAGTGTAGTAGAACGATTTCTTTGACGTGGACGCCATTCTCGTGCTCTATCAATCCATGTAAAATTTGGTGGAATTTCTACATATAGATATTGTCTCGAATTGTAGAGATTATTTCGATTCAATGTAAACCATTCGGTTAACATTGTTCTTCGATAGAGATCAAGACGTTCGGGAATATTTAGATCATTCTCTCGAAAAATAACATTTTGTCGTTCCTCTAAATGCACTGGCAAACGTATAACTGTATGTGTACTATCATGTAATACAAAATCATTAATACGCCATGCAGCTTCCGATGGTGATATATAACGGGCATTCAAATATTCCTCTACCTCATTATAATCACCTTGAATTTGATGAGGTGATAAAGATGAATTTCCATCAACATCCATTTGATTATTATTATTATTACGTTCCTGTTCGATATTTCGAATACGTAATAATGCCATATCGACACCTTTAAAAATATATTTATATAAATATTTAACTGTTTTTAAATTGCCACATGCTTCAACATTAATATGACATTTATATTTATATAAACAATATGGATTATAAGGTGCAATCCATTGATTATTCAATACATGCGAACCTTTTAGAATCGTTATACCTGTATGTCGGCGTCTATATTGAATTCTACCATTTTCAGTAATAATTGTTTCATTTGAAGATTGTTTTGGAAATGTTTTACTACATTTTCCATCAACCATACAGATTGCATTATTATTAAATTGTGGTCCACATGGACCATGTACCATATGAGTTTTTACCAATTCATACAATTCGGGTTGACGAATTGGATCTGGAATTTCAGCTGAAACTAATAAATCAACTCTCTCTGGTTCTAACATTCGATCTTCATGTCGTAAAATTATTAGAATATGTGCATGTGGCAAACCTCTTTTTTGAAATTCAATAACATGAATTGATCCTAGATGAATTCCAAAGATATGATTTTCCAAGATATCACTCATGAATGCTTTTAATTTCATTTGAAATACTCGTGCAATAACCATCGGATGATCATTAGATTGAGTATTATGTGGAATCGCATTCACAATTTCATTCCATTTAGGATTACATGTAAATGTAATAAAAAGTGACGGATATCCTAAAGTTGTAACCATCGACATAGCATCTTGAAATCTTTGCTGTTGACTTCGTGGGCTGCCTATATATGAAGAAGGCAATATAACCATTCGTCCAATATTAATATTTTCAACAGCAGCTCGATTATGTAAATAATCGCGTAAACCAACATATTCCTCAGCTCGCAATTGATTTTGATGTCTTTCAATATATAAAAGTCGATTGCTTTCCATTTTAACATATGCAGCTACAATATATTGTTGACTTAATTTACCTGCTGAATGTATCGCAGAAAAATCATCTCTATAAGCTAATCTATATTTATAATATGAATTAAGGGTCATATTTCTATTTCTATCGTTTCGTGCGGTGTGCATTGTCCATCCACTTTCACCAAATGGAAAAAGTACGGGAAATGTCAATGGATCGACAAATTCATTTTGAGGACTAATGTTTGTGAATAAAGATTGATTATTTTGTCGAAGAAATACTCTTAGATTTGTTGTAGGTGGTAAACCTTCATTACGAAATTGATAAACGGCTGCAACTTCGTTTACGATTGGCATATCGTATGGTCTATTTTGACGACCTCTAACATTTAAAAATTCTAAGACAATATTAGGTGGATTAACTAAACGTTGTCTTTGCTGTTCCTCATACACTTCATACAGGTGACGGTAGGCTTGAGCAAATGGATTATGACGTTGAAGTATATCCCCTATTTGTTCGATTAATTCACGATTTAAATCATTCGAATTATGAATACGTTGAGCATTTGCTCTATTAGAATCTAAGAAATATACTTGACCGTAGCTTATGTTTTGTGCATTTATATTAATGTCGGAAATGTGATGCACCATTCGACCTTCAATACAATAAACATATGGTCCACGGCCAGGCAAATCACGTCTTTTCGCTTCAATGCTAGCAAATTGAAAAGCGTAATTATATTGTAGAATATTTTCCTTAAAATGTCTAGAATGTTGTTGATCATTATTTAACATTAAATTTTGTAACAAATTAGGAAAAGGTCTTATTAATTCAGGAAATCTTACTTGTCCATTATTACAACAGCCACTATAAAAATGGCGTGCATTTCTCTCCACTTGAAAATATTTACCCATACAATGTGGACATTGATGTACCATACCACCAATACTATGTAGTACTGGTCTCTGCTGATTACCTGCTTCCAGATAGAATGGATAACGTTGTCTATCTTGGCAATTTCTTGTTAAACGTTCAAAGACCATCGCGTTTAACAATAAAACATCTACTACATTTGCCTCAATATTGTCTCTAGCTACAGGTTCAATAATGTTTGGCTCTTGTTGTTCATTCGGAACAACAACATCATCATCATCATCACCACCACTCTCTACCATTGTTGTTCCAGGATTTGCGTCATTATTATCATGATCATCGGAAATAGACACAATACATTGCGACGAAGATGAAAACATTGATACGTATTGAGGAGTAGATGCAATATTAGAATTTCTAATTGGAACAATTTTACCACCTTCTTCATCATCGTCGCTACTATCTGGATAAATATTGTGTCTCGGTGGAGGACCGCATATTATTCCTTCTTGTGGTGCTTTAGAAGGTCCAGCAACTTGCGAAGTATGAAATTTTACATTTTTGTTAGAATGTAAACGTTTTTCATCTATAGAAAAGAAGAAAAAAAAAATAAAAATAATGTCCAAAATATTTTATAATTTTTCTATGCTTATTTTTTATCTATTATAATGAAATATAATATACGATTGAACTTATAAATCAATAGTAATCTTTTAATAAATTTTTATGTTATCATAAATATTTGAGAATTTTTTTTTTGCACTTAAATGATCTATTAGTAAATTTAATAATTAAAATTGAATCCTGAAAGTGTAATACAAATAGGTATGTAATTTATTATTTTTTCAAAATTAAATCTTTTAGTTTCTATAATATTATTATTACAAAAAAGCAACATACCTAATACCAATAATAATAAATTAAATCAATATTTTTTTTGGAAATAAAAAAATACAAAACATTATAATTTATAATATATATAAATTATTGTTTATAATAATTATTATTATCTTTTTACCTTCTTTCTGCACAGCGTCTTGTATCTGTAGTGGTAGAGTTGTACACTGTATCCCTTCTAATAAAGCTGGTTTTTTAGAAGGGCCTGGTATTTGAGATGTATTCACTCTTTTTCCACTCGCCGATACAATTTCAAGCGAAGCATCATCTTCATTATCAACATCTAACGTTATATCAAGATTTTGTGATGTAGATGTTGGTGGTGCAGGCAATAATGATTGTGATGATTCTTCTTCTATAATTATAAAAATTAATAATTTAAAAACATTTAAAGAAATTTTTTTTCTCTCAACTTACGTTCGTTAACATTTGAACGTCTTCTATTTAATCCTTTTTTTGGTTTTGTAAACCTCAACTTTCTAGGCATTATCTAAAAATAAAATTTATAATTAATATAATACAGTATTCAGTAGATGATGAATAAACATTTTTAGAAAGCTATTTTTATGGAAATTAGATGAAAACTGCTTATTTCCTAAATTTTTCAAACATGAAATTATAAAGCAAGGTTAAAAATTAAAAATTTTTAAAAAACCTTCAACTACATCAGTATCTACATTTATAAAAACATAAAATAACTTAAATATAGCACATACCTATCAGATTTTTATAAAATATTTTTTAAAATACCGAAAAACTCTTTCTAACAAAATATAACGCCTATAACGGTTTTCTTGTGAAAAAATCAATAAATGGTTCTTTTATTTTTTTAAAGAAAATAGTAAGTAACCATAAGCAACAGATAATAGCGCGGTAAATTTAAATCATTATTAATTTTTATAAAATAATAATTAGAACATTTTTTTTAATAAACTTTTTTTTAATAGAATAATATTGAAATAATAAATTAAGAAATTTATAATTTTCTATATAGTATTTCTATATAATAGAAGAATATAAAAAATTTAGGAATTATAACCTCAAAAACTTTTTTTGTTTTCGGACAGTTCACCAAATAATATTCATATTCATATAATTATAAAGACTTACCGAAAAAAATAACACTATTTTATTTTATTTATAATAAAAGACAAACAACATAAATAATATTTCAATACAAATTATTTGTCTGTGGTTATAATTTATGACAGCTAATGACTATATTACCATAGAAGATATATCAATATAGAAGTTGCATTCTATGAATATAGAAAATGGCAGAGAATTTTACATAATTTAAAATTGGCAAAATTTTGGTTTAAATTTCGATTTTTATTGAGAATATATAATTTGTTTATTTATTTAAATTGTAATTTATAATTGTTGAAAACAAATTAATTAATAAATATTTAAAATTAACTCTATGGTTGTTTTCAAATAGTAATCGATAAAAAAAATAGAGTAAGGTACGGCAAAGTTTGTTTATAAAAGAAAATGGCGGAAGCAACCGAAAATTCAGTAAGTTTTATAAATTTTTCTTTAAAATTGATTAAAAAAAGCCAAATTTTTAGCCAGTATAGATGAAACTCTTTAAATATAATGTTATTAGATATCAAAATTTGAAAAAATTATAAATTCAACTTATTCATATAACATTCAAATAAAAGGGTTATAGACAGCATAAAAAGTTAAGAGCCCCGTTATATTTAAGTTACTATTTTAGTGTACCCGATGAATATAATATAAAAAATCTCAATTTACTTATATTTATATAGGAACTATCATATTGCAAAAACTACATAAAAAACTTATTATCAACCAATATATTCTTTATTAGAATATAAATTTGTACTTAAATTATTTTGAATTTTTAAATAGAATAACGCTTCATCAGAAAAAGATGATAATATGAGTGTAGTAGAAGAAGATGATCATCAAAAAGATGAAAGTCATAATAAGAAGGAAGAAAGAAACGAAGGGGGAGAAAGAAGCGGATGGGAAGAAAGAAGCGAAAGGGGAGAAAGAGACAGAGAGGGAGGAAGAAAGAAAGAGAGAGGTAGAGGTGTGAGGGGTGGGCGGGGGAGATGGAAAAGAAGCAAGGGAATAAGAAAAAATAATGTTATTAAAAAAATAAATAACTATTATATAAGAAATTCTCAAATAAATTTTAATAATTAATTTTTTTTTCTTAATAAACTTTTTTTTAAAACCTCTCAAAGTCATTTTTCTTTAAAATTCATTAACTATATTGTATTTTATTATAATTTCATTCTTTAGGTTGTCGTCTAATGGTTGCAATTTTAGAAAAAAATATACAAAAGAAGCTTTTTTTTACATGATGATTTTACAGTATAAACTCTTTATTTATTATATTTCAAATCAATTGCAAATTAAATATAAAAAACATAACATAAAAATAACGTCAAACGGATTGTGTAATCATCAAAATAAATATAAATATCAATCGATCGTCGCTTGACACAAAAATGAGGTTAAGTAAAATGAGGTTTTTTAAATCTACCTTTTTTCAAAGCAATTCCATAAAATGTAAGCCTTTCGGACGTTCTATTAAGTAAACCTTTATTATTTATTACATTTTAAAAAACTTCTAAATCAATCACACTTATGACACATGTCAAATTTACTTTTTGACATTATTGATTTTTTAATGTCAAAAATAATTTAGAATTTTGACAGAATTTAAAGAATTAGGTCAAAAGGTCATTGACCTTAATACTTTAAATTTATATTACATTAATGTTAATTCGTTATTTCATTTCAAAACCCTAAAAAAAATATTATACACTTTTAGATAAGTATTTACTGGAAGAATTATTAAAAGTGAATGCTCGTGTCTTCATTTTTCTTCTTTTGTCTTCTGTCACGTCAAAAGAAATTGCCATAGCGGCCTCTAGCGGCAAAGAAATCGTTACAAAATCGTTACCATCGTTACCGAAGCGAATTTGACCTTGTGTCGGTACTTTATAAAATCAACGGGCGGTACAACATACAGCCAAGGGGGCTTACAAATGAAAAAAAAAAACTTTACCACACAAAACGAAACACAAATAATTGTCATAATAGATAAAATTTATTTAATTTAATCAATATCTTTAATACAAAAATTTACAATTTGTCAGACAAAGCTACTACATCAGCTATTATTAAAAAAAGTTGTTAAGTACGTACGATTGAGAAAAAAATATATATTCTGTATTAGATACTTTTCGAATATAATTCTTGAATTAATTATTAAAAGATGTACATTATTCTCATTCAAGCCACTTTCCAAAAACAAAATGTCAAACGGTATCAAAATGCTTAGTACGGATGATACTAAGCATTCATTTAAAATCTAATCATTTCTAATAATAATTTGTATATCTCTTTATCTTAACGCTCAATCAATAAATTCTAATCTCCAAACGAATCGATTCAATTTATCCATACGACAGTTTCTATTTTCAAATGAAGTCTATAGTTTAGATAAGCAGTTAGATACTGTAAATATTATTAAAATTAAAAACTTTTATCTTCATTTTAATACAGAATTTGAGACTCTATATTATTAGCCTCTTTTTTCAATAATTAGGTCAAAAAGTCATTGACCTTAATACTTCAAATCTATATTACATTATAATTTCTTCTGGAAAAACCTGTAATTATGTCTTCTTCACTTCATTTTCTTTAGAATAAGGAAAATCTTGAATTTTTAGTTAATAAATGAGAGCATCTGCTTGCTTATACTCAAAAAAATAAATTAAATAGCATCCATAATCTTTAAACTTTTTTCTTTCATGTATGTATCCGTTATTCTATTTCACAAAGCCTAAAACAAAATATTTATTATATTATATCTCATTGTTATTTTGATAAAAAATATCTTCCTGCATACGTTGTACGTGTCCGTACCATATTAGCTGTCGTGATGTGATTTCCTGGAGTATATCCGAGTCCATCTCCATTTCTTCTTTTAGAGTGTCATTACGAATTCGCTTCCTTCGGGACACCATAAGTGCTCTTCTGATTGCATCGATTTCAACGACCGCTATTTTCCTTTCATATGTACACTGATCACATTCACTAACTGAAACAAATCTTGTAAAGATTTGTAAAATTCTGGACGGTGAATTTTTCTAGAAAAACTTTTTAAATAAAACATCAAAACTCGTTACCATTTACCTGAGAAACGTTGGAATGTTTGAAAAATCGATTTCCAAATAAATAACCTAATGTAGCACTGTCACCGTTGGATGGCATATGACTTTTTGTGGGGCTTTTGATATTTTGACCAAAACCAAAAAAAAGACCCCTTTCGCCTTTTCGATCTTTGCTTCTAACTTTTTGGTGAATGCCACATGTTTATTTAACTTGAATTTTCATTGTTTTAAGCTGTATTTACGTAGATTTTCCATCAAATTTGGACTCTCTTGACACTTCGGGAGCCACTTATTCTTTCTCTACAAAATACCTTAAAATCTTTGAAAAAAATTATTCAAACCTTTATCGGTCGCTTTAAAATAGTTTTTAAACAATGTTTTCACTTAAATATTCATTGAAATTCGGTCTATTCTCACTTCCACTCCTTTAACAGTTTAGGGGCTGCAAATTGTAAAATTTTCTTTCTTGACAAAATTACATTAAATTTCTTGATGGGATATGTTTATAAATAAAACCCCCATGTTTATTTAATAGATTTAAGCTGTATTTTGGTAGATTTTCGCCAAAATTACACTGAAAGGTTAGACAATGACAAACATAACCTAATGTAAAACTGTCACCGTTAGATGGCATATGGCACTAAATTGACGAAGTGTCACAAAAAGCCCAGCTTTCAAAGTTTTCTATCTAGAATGGTTTTTTGGCGAAATGTCCTATCTGTTTACTCTTTTTATCGGTCATTTTTTTGAAACATTTTTTTTACTTTGAATCCCTCCTACTCCTTTCGTCTAGCACACCAAACGCCAATTCTTTGCTCAAAACATTACACCGTCACTCTTTTGACAAAGTTTTTTCTCAAATTTCTTACAACATTTAACAATTTCTCCAAATTAATAAATCTGTGTCATGCGTCACTATTGCAAGAAAGAGATGCGGCTAACAGCGATTATTATAGTTAAAAAAATAATATTTTTCCGTCTAACATATAATTGAAAGCCAACTATTAATGTCTGCCATTTTAAATGCACAATTACTTTTGGCCAATTACGAACCTACACCGGGTCAGACCAGCCTCCAACGTACTTTCGCTTGGCCAACTAGTCTGCCAAGGCCTCTTACAATCGCCAGAAACACTTACAGCAACTAATTTCAAAAATAATTCACCGTAGTAGAACATATTGAAAACAGTTGGCTCTTCTAAAATAATTTTTCCTTGTATGAAGAGAATCATTATGAGAATCACTAGATTAAATCCTAACACTGCTTTAACCTTTTTGTTCTGGAAAAATGTCGAATTTAGATACCGAACGGTTTCAAGTGGATCATCTGAAATGAAAAAAAAAACAACGTATTGACAAAAAATTGTAATTTTTTTGTTTACTTTTTATGTCACAAAATTGAACGAGAGAACTTGAAGACATGACAAACTGTATAACGGGAAAATAATGTTGTTTTAATGATAAAACTTTAACTTGTATCTTCTAATACGTGGCCAGTTTGAGTTTAGAAGCCACTTTATTATTAATTTGGTTAATAGCTTTCAGTAAAAATCTAATTTTTTTGATAGTTTTTTCTTAAAACTGATGATTTTTTTCTTTTTAGTTTACGCTTTGAGAGGTTTAAATGCAATAATTGACAGCTGAAAGTACTTTAAATATCAAATACTATTTTTTTATTATTTTAGGTTGGTTCTACAGTTTTTTATTGTATAACTATAACTACAAAGACTCTTAGTTAATAGAAAAAACAATTTACACGTGGCTCTTAATTACTTTTTGATTATACTTAATCACATGATTATATTAAGTATGATGATAAGAAGTAATTAACTACAATAAAATTGCTCTTCAATTAACAAGAGATCGATTGAGACAAACTCTTGTTTATATTGCAATGCCTCGCCTACGGCTCGTGTTATAAACTTTGCCCGCGGTCTGCAAACAAGCCCTTTCTTCTTTGCTTTGAAATATACTATTGCACATTAGATGAGGCTTAATACTTATTTTTAATAGCTTACAGAAGTAATCAAACACATTTAAGCAACATTTATTTGACACAAAAATTACAGCTTGTCAAAAGTTGCTTGGCACTTTGTTTGAAAACCACCCCACTTTTGACAAGCTGTCAAAACATATTTACACTAATAAGTTTACAACTTATTTATTTATTTACTAACATTACGCTACTAATTTCACACTAATTTATATGAATTATCAATATTACACTATTTTATATGAATTTTGTTAGAACACTTTGTACATATAATTTACATTTGTGTCGGCTGCTTTTTGATTGGATCTCCACTTTGAACTTGAACTGACTCCCACTCTCGCTTGCTGCTCGCTTATATCGCATCCGTTGTATACAGTTTGGAGCCAATTAGAAAAGGTCTCGAACCTTCTGTAGCTTCTTAAATCTTCTCCCTGATTCATTATATTGTTGCAAAATTAGTTGCAAATCTGGAGACAAAAAGTGCTATTGCTTAGACCATTAAATCAAATTGCATTTTACAAACATTTCCAAAAAAGTGAAATTGCCGAATAAATTATTTTGAAAATCTAAAAAATAAAATTATTGTTATAGTTTAAATAATTTAATTATTAAACATACGGAAAATGCTAAACGATGATTAACAGCAATATTGCCTGAAAATTTCAATTTTGGCTCTTGAACACTATTGGTCATCATTGTTAAAAGTGTTCTTCTATTTTCTATATTCCAATTGTACCATTTTGGATTCATTAGAACATAGAAAACTTTTTCACTCTGAAAATAAAATGTTATAGCTTAAAGAAGGCATCTGAAATATTGACATCTTTCGGAAAAAACTGTTGCAAATTGGTCGCCAACTGGATTTTGTGGCTTCTATTATCTTCACCTTAAATTTTCCTGGCATCTTTGATCCTGTTTACTGGCTCTACTTTGATAAAATCACATACCAAAAATGTCAACAATTTTCTTAAATCTAAATTCAAAAAATCAACAATATCTGTCTAACTAAAATGTCTTTATTAAATTCTAATAAAAACTTATCTTCCAAAACCATATTCAAGACTGAAGTTTCACTACTGACAACTGTTGCTCAACTGATGTGTCAACAGCACTGACAAGGGCTGTTGAGACATCTGTCAAAGCTCTATCTAAAAATAGCGCTGATACAGTTCGTTTCAAAGCAGCTAAGATTTGCTTTCTGGAAAACTTCCAAAAATGTGTAAACCGGAGGTTTTACTGCGATTAATTTTACTGTCAAAAGTGACAGTATAAAAATTGTCTTCTTTTAACTTCTTTTTCCATTCATTCCTTTTCCAGCTTTTTTCTATATGTTTTTGTGGATTTTTTGTTCTATTTGATTCTTGTAGTTGTTTTCTTTTATTTTCATTGTTTTTTCTTTACTTTTTTTTCTAAAAGCATCTTGTTCGACTTTATTCTCTTCCCTATCTCAAACTTTTGTACATTTTCCCAAACCTTTTGGTACACTATTCCATATTCTATTACCGTTTCTGACTTCGTCTCCTCATAAGTTCAGCTTTCCCTTCCATCTCCTTCTTTATTGTAGTTTAGTAGTATATAATAAGCTTTATTGTTGCCTATACCGGCTTACATACTCTATCTACAATTTATTTCATTTTCTATTCTACCCTCCCTGTTCTTCCTTTGTCCTTCATTTTCCTTCTCTTCCATACTTCTTTCATCCACTTTATCTCCGCTCCATTTTCTTTCAGTATTTCTCTTCTTTCTGCTCTTTCTCTCTCCCTCATCTCACTGCATTCATTCCACATGTGCTCTATTGTCTCTCTTTCCTCATAGCAGATTCTGCACAGTCTCTCTTCCTTTTCCATCCAATACCTATTCTCTCTCTCCTCATTTCCGCACCTGAACCTCGCCATTATTTTTCTCTCTTTCGCACTTTCTCTTCCCAGGTACACCGGGATCTCCTCTGACATACATTTCTCATAATTCCTGTTGTACCTGGACTCTTTGATTTTTTCTCTTCTTTCTTGCTTATCTACATCCCTGTCTCTTTCGCTCGTTTCTGCGTTCATCCACTTGCCTTCTGTTCTTAATCTTTCCACTTCTTTACTTGCATACCCATTTTTTCTGTAATATTTTTCTTTTTCGTTTATCTCCAAATTTTTTTTCTTTTCTCTCCAACATTCGTTCAGTATTCTACATTCTTGCCTTCCATTCATCCTATCCTCAAACTTAGTCGCTCTTTTCCCCGCTTTCACTCTCAGCTTGTTTCTCTTACATTCTTCTCTTACTATATACTTAGGGGTTTCTCTGTCCACCCCAAGGACCCACCTCAAATACTTCACTTGTACTCTGTCTATTTCCTCTTGTTCTTTCCACCCCCAAATTTCTGCCCCATACATCAATACGCTCTCTACCAAGCTCTCAAAGATCATTATTCTCCTTTTAAAATCCCCTCCCCACTTCCTCTCTCCTATTCCCCATACACATCCCACTATCTTGTTTGCTTTCCTTGCCAACTCTCTGACATGCGCTTTGTTCGTAGCTCTTTCATTAAACGTATACTCTAAATACTTGAACTCTTTTACTCTCTCTATTTTCTCTCCCTCCCATTCCCAATCATTCTTTTCTTCTTTCCTCTTTTTTTTGTTAAACACCAGCTTCTTTGTTTTATTTACATTCACTTCTAGCTTTTTTTCCTCACATACTTTTTTAGGTTTGTCATCATTTCTCCCATCTCCCTTTCGCTTTTTGCTATTAATACCACATCATCTGCAAACGCTAGACTCCACACTTTTCTCTTCCAATCACACATCCCCCAGCTTGCGCCTTTCTAAACATTTCTTCCATATCCGCCATGTAGGTTGTAAACAACAAGGGGCTAAGAGGACATCCTTGTCTCACCCCTTTTGACGTTTCAAACCACTCACTCTCTTTCTCCCCTGCTCTAACTTTGCTTTTTGTTTTTACATAGATCTCTTCTACCTTTCTCACCAGCCACTCGTTTACTCCTCTTTTTCTCATATTCTCACACATTTTCTTTCTATCGACCTTATCAAACGCTGCTCTAAAATCTATGAAAAGTGTATACAGCCTTCCTCCCTTTTTTTTCATCTCGTTATTCGCTAAGTGGTCCAGGATGTATACATTATCCATAGTTCCCCTTCCTTCTCTAAATCCCGCTTGGTTGTCTGGTATTGTCTTCTTTTCCTCTATCTCTTTTCTCAGCCTTTCATTCAGTACTGACGCATACAATTTATACCCTGTGTTAAGGAGAGTTATTCCTCTGTAGTTTTCTACTCTATTTTTATCTTCTTTTTTGTGGATAGGGCAGATTATGCCTTCTCTCCAACCTGTCGGGAATCCCTCTCCTCTCCACACTCCATTCATAACCTCTACCAATCTGTCTATCACACCTTTCGTCCCATACATCCAGTGTTCATTCTGTATTCCATCCCTCTCCGGTGCCTTCTTCTTCTTCAGCTTCTTTATCTGTCTCTCTACCTCCTCCCTTGTAATTTCTGTTCCTAATGGTGCTGTCTGGTTCGTTTGCATCGCTGGTTCTTCTATATCTACTTCTCTTTCTCCTTCCAGCAGATCTTTGAAAAACTCTTCCCATTCCTTTATTGTTATCTCTTCACTCGCCGCTTCTTTTCTTAATCTTTCTCTGTTTATGTACTTCCACACCTCTCTTTCTGTTTTAATAGCTTTTATTTCTTTATCTTCTTCTTCTCTTTTCTCTCTCTTTTTTTCTATACATCTTTTTCTATATTTTCTTTTTGCTTCTAAGAAGACTCTTCTATTTACTTGCTTTCTTTTGAATTCCCTTAGCGCTTTTGTAGCTTTTTTCTTTAGCTGGTAGCATTCTTTATCCCACCATTCATTTCTCTTTTCTGCTTTTTTTCTTTTACTGCTTACTTCTGTTGTAGTCGTTGCCTTTTCTAGTATTTCTTTTAATTCCACTTCCATCTTCTCTATCTCTTGCCTTTCGAATTTGACGTTTTTCAGCTTTTTCCTGTATTCTTTCACGCCTTGCTCGTTCCACACTTTAATTATTACCTTCTTCTGCTCTACTTTTGTCTTCTTTTTTTCCTCTGTTTGGCTATTTCTTCCTTCTAGGCTTATTTCTATTGGAAGGTGGTCTGACTCTATTCTGTCCCCTATTTTAAAGTTCTCTACTTTTTCCCACGCCTCTTCATTTGTTATTCCGTAGTCTATCACCGACTCCCCCCTACTATCTTATTGTAGTTTAGTATTTCTCATTCTCTTGCTTCTACAATTGTTATCATTGCCATTCTTTCCCTGTTGTTTTTTATCTTCCGTTGGCTTTTTCTCCTCTTCTTTTTTTTCTTCCCCGTAACTTCTTTTCCTCTTTACTCCTATTTTTGCGTTGAAATCGATTCCCATCAGTATATTTATGTGTCTTTCAGTTGTGTCTTGTTTTTTCCTCTCTTTTCTTTATCTGTTTTGCTGTATGTCGTTCTTATCTTTAATTGTTGTTCTCCAATTTTTACCATTCTTTTTATCTCTTGTTCCTCTTTTTTTTCCAAATAACTTTAATAGAGATTCTAGTTATCAACTGTCGAAATTTTGGAAGTCTCTACGAACACTTTTTCGTCATCAACATAAAGCGCTTTTCCGCTTTCTTTCAATTTCTACTTAGAATAATTTTTGGAAAACGTTGTTTCAAACAGTCTTTTCCGAAAGATGTCAATATTCTAATGTTAAATTAGGTACTTGGGTTTCAAGCGATTGAGCTGCAATATTCAAACTGCAAATGGCCAAAATCGCACCAATCGCAAAAAATCCCACACGGCAATAACTTAGAACTTCTGTATTTTTATTAATCTGGAAAAAAAAATGTTATAAAAAATAGACTATATTTCGTTTTCGTCGTCAAAAAATTATGACAATACATAACCTTATTTTAAAAACTCAAAATTTACGTTAGAACTTTAGACTTCTTGAGTAAAAGTTACTAAAAATGAGATAGTTTTAGTAACTCACTACAAAAGATTGAATGCTTTTGTTTATTTACAACTATTGTTAGTAAAATAAAGTGCATCCAAGCAAACTTTAGCTCTGGAGGGGCGTTTCAGCTTTCATGTACCTCATGAGCTTCTGATTGGTTAATTTGAATTTACTTACTCCTGAATTTGCTAATCTAGTTCATTCAGACATTTATAACTCCACATACATACACCCATAAGCCAGACAAGAGCAATTCTCTCTGTAGACAAATGCTCTTGCTTGGGTGGGAATCAAACCTACACCTTGTAGACCTGTCTCCAGCGTACTATCGCTTGGCCAACTGGTCTACCAACGCCTTTGTAGTACTTACGTTGAAACAGGAAAATACAGAACTTATACTATTAATTACAACTGCAGCTGAAAACGGTATTTTCAAATTACCCATTGCTGTTGAAGCAGAAGCTACGACTCTAAAAAAATTCTAAAATAATACTGTCATATTTATTCAGTAAACACGCAACTTTAAAGAAATTTGTCGTTGATAGCTTCTGGAGTTAATCAATGCGTTGGTGAAATTGTCACAAAAATTTGTTTTTGGCTCTACATTTCGGATTTGTTTAATCAAAATATACCACTGGTATTTCATAATTTGGGTGGCGTATATACCTTGAAATGTGTGAATAGTTAAAGTTAGATTCGTAGCAGCAATTGACACTTTGCAAAGATAATACAACAAAATGTTGTTTTTGCATTTATGTAGTATATATATTTGATCATTTGTTTCAAATATTTCGATAAAACAAAAGCAAATCAGAAGAGACGTTCCTAATACAGCGAATCTATTTAAAAAGCGTGTCTCTTGTAAAATTTTTTTTTCAAGTGATTTTCCTTCTTGATCGAGTTTTGAGATGGAAAAATTTTTAAATGAGTTTTCAATTATTTCACTCTTAGTTAAAGTCACTGCCATAGTAAACATGCTCTAAAATATCAGAAAATATACATAGACATCTTTTATTACCTACTGAAAAATCGTTTATAAATGACTCTTATTATTGAATGATTTATCATTCAGATAAATCGTTTCTAAATGACTCTTATTCTTGAATGATAAAAAATCATTCAATAACAAGAGTCATTTATAAACGATTTTGCGCACCGAGAATGACGCGGTCGACTTACAGCCCCTAATTTTAAAAAAAATTCTCCGTAGTAGAACATCTTAAACACAGTTGGCTCTTCTAAAATAACTTTTCCTTGCATGATAAGAACGATTATAAGTATCATAAAATGAAATCCTAACCATGTTTTAACTTTTTTATTCTGAAAAAATGTTGAATTTAGATAGCGAACGGTTTCAAGTGGATCGTCTAAAATGAAAAAAAAAATAGCGTATTGACCAAAAATTGTAATTTTTTCGTTTACTTTTCATGTCACAAAATTGAACGAGAATTATGTTTCTCGTCTCAGAGAAATATAAAAAAAATATTTATTTATTATAAAAGTACAACAAAAACCAAAGAAAGTGAGTAACAACAATACGTGACGAGAATATTATTACAAGTGTCACCTAATTACAGACGGTTCCTATTTATAATAATTTAGCTTTATTAATATAAAATGAATATTGGATATTGATAATTAGAAAGTTTGCTTAATAGACTTATCATGTGTATTAGATGATAAGTGTGATGTGATTGTAAAGAGTGTTAATGATAATATATCATAACTCCTCCCCTTTTAGATTGGAAAATAATACAGAAGGATTATTTAACAATTCGGGTTTTGATATTTTTTTTTCTTTTTGCAATTTTTCTTTTTATCAAAATTCCACTTGCTATGACTATTAATATTAAGAACATTATAATAATGAGATAATTGAGCCAATTTACACTTTCACTATGCACTATTATAGGTTTTTGATTCATTTTTGACAGTTCTTTGTACAACTTCACAATATCGTCTAACTTCACTTTTTTCACATTAAGATGAGTATGTTGTTGAGGGTTTTTTCTGCTGGCTATTATTCCTGGAAATAGGAAGGGTTCTCCAATTATAGAATTTTCTTTATTTGATATTTAAAATTTTTCGTTTGAAATCTCGCAGTTGTGAGGGATATTGATGAGACTTGGATCTTCTATCATGATGTATCCAGGGCTGTTGCAGTTTTTCTTGATTCTTATGTTATCTTTTGATGGAATGATGAGAGCAAAATTGTCGCTGATTCGTTCTACTAGAGTTTCTGCAATGTTGATTGGGGTCTGAACGCAGTTGTTGGGTTTTTCATTTCTTATAATTGGAATTACACAATCATCTCGGTTTGGCGAAAGCTTATCATGGCAGATATACATTTTTTCTACATCTTTGCAGTTCTCTTCTTCATATTGATGTGTTTTTGAGCCGAGTATAAGGATTGGATTGGGTGGTATTATAGTGGCATTATTTTGAGGTATAGGATATAAGTGAAAATATTGAAATTTTTCAGCAAGAAGAACTGGCAATTGAATTGTAAATATTATACGATTGTTGTGAAAATAAACTTTTGAATTTGTAATTTTATAATAGGAATGAATTGAATTGAAATGTAGTGTTTGGTTTTTATTATATATTGTTTCTAGCGTTTTAATAATTTGTTTATAGTCATTTGCAGAAACAACAGAGCTATGTATTGAATTTAACGATGCAAAAGTGACGGCGTTTTCAATATTGTTAATTAGGTCTATTAAATTCTGGCAATTCAGGATAATTTGATCTAAGGTATTCTGCGCACTAATATATGCTTCTATATTATCAAAATGTCCGTAAACATCATCTTGAAATTGATTTATTTTTGTTTTAATTAGTTGTTGATTATTGTTCAGAGTAGAAATAGAATCATTATAATTTTTTATTAAATGTTTTGTTAATGATACTTGAAGTACAGCTTCCTTGCTTATGGAATTTAGGTTAGTATTTAGAATTCTTAAAGCAGTATCATATTTTTCAGCATCATCTGAATCTAAAGTTCCAAATAAAAATTTTGAGGTTTTGCCTACAATATCAAACAAAGATCTTTTATTTCTAATATGTGGTTTTATATTGTTTAGTTTTTTCTCTGATTCTAGAATTAAATATTGTGCATGGATTAATAGATTATGCAGAACATGTCTAAAAACCGCCTGTTGTTTTGAGCTCGGGGGGTAAGTTAAAGTTGTGTTTAAAATTTCAAAATACTTAGTTGTATTGTCTAGTAGATCAATTAAGGGTTGAATATCTACATAATGGATGAAAGTATGAAAGGACTGAATGATTTTTGCATATCCTAGCTGGAAAGGGACGATCTCAGCTTTTATAGGACTTATTTCAATGTTTTGAGCTGTTATGGCTTGTTGATGCGCCAAGATTAGTATGATGATTAGTAGTGCCATCACCTGAAAATAGTTTTGTATTTTTATCACAAGGTTTATGTCTAGGGTTTTTTATTATTGATTTGTGGTATGTTCCACGTTCTGTAATTAGTTTTTTGTCTGCATTATTTATAGCTTTTGTGTTGATGAATTTGGGTTTACTTTTATTTCTTTCTTTTGTTGCTATATAAACGTCGTCACCTGGTTCATATAATTTGGGATCGCTTCTATTGGCGTTGAACTTGTTTATAATTTTTTCTTTATTTATTTCGTTTTTCTGTTTTATTTTATTGTATAGGTAATTTGTTGATTCTTTATGATTTTGTATATAATTTGATATAATCTTAGAGTCTGTCAGATCAAATGGGTTATTTGAGTTAATATGTCCACTTATAATTTCGAAGGGTGTAAATCCGGTTGATGTATGTATTGAGTTATTATATCCGATAAGACAATACCGCATTAAGTCTTCTGGCGAGTCTCTAGGTTTTTCGATGCGTAGGCATCTTATTTGTTCTGCTAGGGTAGAGTGAAAACGTTCGACTGGAGAGTTGCTGTTTGAATTTTTCGCGGTTGTAAAATGTAAATCTATTTTGTGGAGTTGACAAAAATCTTTTAAGCAGTTATTTTTGAATTCTGTGCCACTGTCGGCTGTAATTTTAAGCGGTAGACCGTGATGCGATACAAATACTAGTAGGTTATCTATAATGTTAATTGGGGATAAAGTAGGAATATGATATGCTTGTCCGTATCTTGAAAATGAATCAATTATTGTAAAAAATGAATTGTTTAAAATTTTAAAAACGTCTATATGAATGTGTTCGAATGGTTTGCTACTAGTTGGAGTTAGATTGAACTTGATGACCGGTGGATTTCTTTCGTATTTTGCAGTTTGGCAGATCTTACATGTGTTTACGTAATCTATTATATTTTTTGTCATATTTGGCCAATAGTAATTTCTGCTCAGGGAGTTTTTTACTTCTGAAATTCCTTTATGACATGTCTTGCCTATATGATGATATTTAATTTTTTCTTTTTGGTCTTCTATATTAGTTAGGTCTTCTAATAATGTATTTGATTTTATTAGTTTTAATGCAGAGTGTGTGAAATAAGTGTGTAAGACATTGATGAAAATGTGTTCTATGTTTTCAGTTTTAAAGTATAACACATACATTTCCTTCGGTTTGAAGTATGTTTTTATAAAATTAAGAATATGATTTTCTAAGCTATTGTAAGGGAATGATACCGTAATGCGAAATTTGTCAAATAATTTTAATGTTTTAACGTTAGGTTCCGTGATATTTCGAGAAAGGTGAAGTACAACTTGATTTTTATAGAAATTCAAGGGTTTCTGTGTAATTGGTACTTCAAGTATTGGATTTTCGTGTGATGTATGTACCGTTTCGTTATCTTCCTCTTGTTCTTCGAATAATTCGTTTAAATCATCTATAGGTGGTAATTTATCCGTATTTTGAAAAAATGGTTCTAGTTCCTCTGTTACTGTTTTATCAGGACCTTTAATTATTTGATTAGAAACTATGTTAATTTGTTTATTTATTGGTGGAGGCTTAAAATACGTTCCTGGGTTATCATTTTCTTCTATTTCGCTAGTTAGGTCTGGATATTTGAGGTAATTATTTATTGTATCCGAAATGTCTCCAGTGTTGCCGATGGTAGAGAGTTGATCATCGTTTTCTAGGGTATTAATTTCAATTCTAGATAAAGCGTCTGCATTTGTGTTATGTTTTCCTTTTTTATATATAATTGAATAGTCATATTCCTCTAGTTTTAATCTCCATCTTACAAGTCTTGAATTCGGTTCTTTCAAGTTAAATAGCCATTGTAACGGTTTGTGGTCAGTTACAATGATAAATTTTCTTCCGAATAAGTATGGTCGAAAATACTTAGTTGCCCATACTATTGCCAATAATTCTTTCTCTATGGTGCTGTAATTACATTCGGCTGTATTTAAAGTTCTTGAAGCATACGCTATAGGAAGATCCGTACCAATATTACCTTGGCTTAGTACGGCGCCAAGTGCAAAGTTCGAAGCGTCCGTTGTTAAAATAAAAGGTTTATTGAAATCTGGGTATTGTAAAATGGGTTCATTACTAAGCATGTTTTAACATAATTTAAATGTTTCTTTAAACTCTTCTGTATGCACAATTTTTTCACCTTTTTTTAAACATTTTGTAAAGGGTTTTGTTATTTTTGAAAAATTTTTTATAAATCGTCTATAATATCCTAATAGACCTAGAAATGATTTGATATCTTTAGCCGTTTTTGGAATTGGAAAGTTTTGGATGGCTTTAATTTTATTTTGATTAGGCTTAATGCCATCCGATGTGACGACGTGTCCTAAGAATTCTACTTCTTTTCTTAAAAACTCTGATTTGTCTAGTTGGATTTTTAACCTATTTTCTCTTAAAGATTTGAATAATAATGTGAGTTTTGTAATATGTTCTTGCAATGAGGTTGAGAACACTATGATATCGTCCATGTATACTAAACAGATTTTATTTTGTAGATCTTTTAAAACGTTATCCATAACACGCTGGAACGTGGCTGGGGCATTTTTTAGGCCAAAGGGCATTCTCACGAATTCATAGTGGCCATTTTCTACGGTAAAAGCTGTTTTTTCGGTTGATTTTTGATCCATTTCAATTTGGTGGAATCCCGATGCTAAATCTAATGTTGTAAAATATTGGCATTTACCTAATTTATCTAAAATGTCATTTATATTTGGAATGGGGTATCGGTCGTCTATTGTTTTTTCATTTATTTTTCTATAATCAATTACAATTCTCCATTTTTCTTTTCCGCTAGCATCTTTTTTCTTTGGTACTACCCAAATTGGTGAGCTCCACGGACTTTGCGATGGTCGAATTATTTCGTTTTCTAACATTTTTGTTATTTGTTTTTGAATTTCTTGTTTATGGATAAAAGGGTATCTGTAAGATTTTGTAAACACTGGAATATCGTCTTTTGTTTTAATTTCATGTTTGATTTTGTTTGTAAAAGTTAATTTTTCTTCCGGGTTATGAAAAACATCTGAGAATTTTTTACATAGATTAATTATAGCAGTTTTTTCTTCACTGTTTAGATGGTCTGTCCTTATAAAATTTTCAATATCTGTGCTTTTTTCTTTTTTGTTTAAAAGTAGAAAGTTTTCGCATGAAAATATTTCAAAATTGTCTTTAATTTCTTTTGTTAATTGTTTTGTTTTAATTGGTTTTTTAAGTGTAATTGAAATTCTTTTGTTTGTTCGATTATGAACTTCGGTTAATGCTTGCCCATTGGCTGCTACTGTAAAGCATTCTGGAAAATGTAAATTATCTATAATTTGTTCTAATATAATGATTTCTCCATTTTGTTCATTTACTGGTACATATAATTGCATAACTTCGTACGCATTTAGACTAATTTTGAATTGAACTTCTTCAAATTGTCGGAAGTGAAAGGGGATAATTCCATTATTATTACATAGACATTGTTTATTAAAATCGATTGTATATTTCATGTTTTGAAGTTCGCGAGTTCCTATTATACCGTCGTAGAAGTTGTGGAAATCGAATAAAATAAAATTTAAATATGAGTTTTTTTTGTTAAATTCTGGAAATGTTGGAATGTTGGCTTTAAATTTGACTTTTGTTTGACCAATCGCTGTTTTAATAATAGAGGTTTCTTGATAAATATGTTCTGGATAAAAATGTTCTGCTACTGAAGGTCTTATTATTGATGTATAACATCCAGTGTCTATTAATAATTTTAAAGGAGGGTTGTGAATTTTGATGTAAGGTAATGAATTTGATGAAAGTGTGTTAAAATCGTGTATTAGGTTGGTATGTAAAAGTCGTCGGTCATTTGAAAATTTTGGGACTGATTTTCTTGTTCAAAATTTGTTTCGTTGTAACTTTGATTATTAGAATCATTCTGCTCTTCATTATGCATGCCGTCATTTATTTGATGAAGTTCTTCAGAAAAAAAATTTCTAGACCCAGAGGGTTTAAACTGATTATTCTTAAATCGCATAGAAGGGATTCGAGATGTAATGGACATTGGTTCCGATTGAGAAAAATTTCTTACAGAATAGTTTCTACTTGTGGTTGACATTGGCTCAAAATTTCTTTTAGGGTTTTGCCCGGTTGGTTTAAATACATTTTTTGGTGTTCCAAAAACTTCATTGTTAGTAAAAAATCTTTGTTTTACCGGACGGGATTGTATTTGGATGGGTTCGCTTGGGAATTGTGGTGTATTTTGAAATTGAGAATTATTATTAGACAAGAATTGCCTTGTGGTAAAACTTTGCGGAGTATAGTTGTTAAAATTTGAATAATTGTTTCCAGGTTTTCGGTAATTATTATTAGAGTACTGGTGATTGAAATTGTTAAATTTATTATACGAAGAAGTTCTTGGTAAATTATGTGTATAATGAAAGTTTTCTTCTTCGGTAACATAATTCATTGCCGCTTCTAATGATGTAGGGTTACGTAATCTAACGAAAGACTGCAAATTTCCTGTTAAGCCACGTAAAAATATTTTTAAGGATAAATTATTGTATTGATTGAGATATACTACTTTAGTGTTGCCGGTCATTTGATCTTCTGGTACTGATTGCAATTTAAAATTTAATTTACTTTTGAGAAGCTGAATTCTTTTACCGAATTCTATTGGTGGTTCATTTTTATTTGGTATTAGTGTAATCAGATCTTGCTCTAAGCATTCTAAATTTCTGTTATCTCCAAAGTTTATTTTAAGTGCGTTTTTTATTGTAGCCCAGCTATTCAATTCTGGTTGGGAACAGATTAAAATTTGAGCTCTTTCTGTTAATTTTCCTAAGACTACTCTTACTAAATAAGTATTTAATTGCACGTCAGTAGCGCTCTGATACGTATTAATCAAATTATTACAGGCCGATATGAAAATTTCTAACGTATGTTCATTACCGTTATATGTAGGAATAGTGTCAACGAAAAGTTTTAATAATTGTATATTAGCCATTTCTTCTTTTTGTGAAATATTAAGGGTTTTATTGAATGTTTCAATTAATTGATCTAATTCTTGATTCATATGATTTTTGCCAATAATGGATAGGATATTATAAAAATTGAGGATACTCGACTCACCTGTTGAAGCTTGATCGATTCAGGATTCAAAAGTTCTTTCTTTGGATGGTCTTGTCGCGATGCAGGGCCACTGGAAGTTTTTGATGTAGGTATGATCTTGACTAGAGGATCTGTCTCGATGCAGTTCTTCTAGAGATGTTTTTCTTGATAACGCTCAACGAATTGAAATTCCAAATCAGGAGAAAAAAAAAATTTGCTCGATGCACTAAAATTTTCTTTAACACGATCGCGTTATCCTACCGACTGCGCCAATTATGTTTCTCGTCTCAGAGAAATATAAAAAAAATATTTATTTATTATAAAAGTACAACAAAAACCAAAGAAAGTGAGTAACAACAATACGTGACGAGAATATTATTACAAGTGTCACCTAATTACAGACGGTTCCTATTTATAATAATTTAGCTTTATTAATATAAAATGAATATTGGATATTGATAATTAGAAAGTTTGCTTAATAGACTTATCATGTGTATTAGATGATAAGTGTGATGTGATTGTAAAGAGTGTTAATGATAATATATCATAACTCGAGAGAACTTGAAGACATGATAATCTGAATTATAACGGAAAAATAATCTTCAAACAATTTATAGTTTTAATGATAAAACTTTGAGTTGTATCTCTTACGTGGCCAACTACTTTTTTATTTAATGACTTGGTTAATCGTTTAAACAGCTAAAAAATAGTTTTTGCTGTAAAAACACTAATCTTTCTTAACCTTTTATGATTTTTTTTTGCAAAACAACTGAGAATCAAAGCGCAGAACTTTAAATATTATTATTTTGTCATTTTAGTTTGGTTCTACACTTTTGATTGTATAAGAATAGCTACGAAGACTTTTAGCTAATGATAAAGTGGCTTTTAATTACTTTTTGATTATACTTAATCACATGATTATATTAAGTATGATGGTAAGAAGTAATTAACTACAATAATATTGCTCTTCAATTAATAAAAGATCGATTGAGACAAACTCTAGTTTGTATTGCAATATCTACGCTAGCATGATCATTTCTTACAATTTCTAATACAAGCCTCGCCTACGGCTCGTGTTATAAACTTTGCCCGCGGTCTGCAAACGCGGTTTGAAATATACTATTGCATATTAGATGAGGCCTAATACTTATTTTAAATAACTTACAGAAGTAATCAAACAGATTTAAGCAACATTTATTTTCTACAGAAACTACAGCTTTTCAAAAGTTGCTCGGCAACGTTTGAAAACCACGCCACTTTTGACAAGCTGTCAAAACATATTCACACTAATAAGTTTATGACTTATTTATTTATTTACTAACATTACGCTACTAATTTAACACTAATTTATTTAAATAGTCAATATTACACTATTTTATATGAACTTTGTTAGAACACTCTGTACATATAATTTATATTTATGTTGATACATTTGTGTCGTCTGCTTTTTTGATTGAATCTCCAACTGACTCCCACTCTTGCTTGCTGCTCGCTTAGAATGCTGCTTCTATTAGAAAAGATCTCGAACTTTCTATATTGTTTATGCAAGATTTTTATCACAAAACCTGATTGATTATTTTTTTGTTTGTAACAATTTGTCGATTTTGGAAATGCTGCCCCGTTCTGAGGCTAGATTTGGAATCAACAATGACAAAATGAGTTTCAAAATCTCTTACATTAGACAAAAAGTGCTGTTGATTGGACTATTAAATAACATTGCATTTTACAAACATTTACTAAAAAGTGAAATTGCCGAATAAATTATTTTCAAAATCTAAAAAACAAAATTATTGTCATAGTTTAAATAATTGAATCAAACCAACCGAAAATCCTAAACGATGATTAATGGCAATATTGCCAGAAAATTTCAATCTTGGTTCTTGAACACTATTAGTCATCATTGTTAAAAGTGTTCTTCTATTTTCTATATTACAATGGTACCATTTTGGTTCCATTAGAGCAAAGAAAACTTTTTCACTCTGAAAACAAAATTTCATAGCTTAAAGAAGAAAGGCTAAAGTATTGACATTTATCTGAGAAAACCGTGTCAAAATGTTTGAAATAATTGTCGACTTTTTGCACTTTCTCCCGCTTTCTCTTTTTCGCTTATATAAGCCGAAACAGCAACCAGGTCTAGTTAGAATAAGTTTTGCTTCTAGCGTGGTTCATACGTCAAGTTACCGTGCTTGTTCTTACTTCTATTGTCTTGTCCTGGTAACGCAAAACGTTTTTTCAAACATTTTGACACAGTCTTTTCTAAAAAATGCCAATATTTCAATGTAATAACTTATAAATTGAGATTGTACTTGGGTTTCAAGCGATTGAGTCGCAATAATATAACTAGAAACGGTCCAAATCGCACCAATCGCAAAGAGTACTAAACGGCAATAAGTTAAAATTTCGGTATTTTTATTAATCTGAAAAGAAAAAACATTATAAAAAATAGGATACATTTTGTGCAATCAATTTGTTTTCGTCGTGACAAAATTATGACAATACCACAGCCGTCTGTGGTAAATGTGGCAACGCTGCCAGTGGGTCTATTGGCATTCACTTGTTCAAGTTATATACTTTTTTATCAAACTTCAATTAAGTGAAACTGTTTGTGGTTTATGCGTATTTTGTCATTTCTTGCTCTTCAAAGTATTTCATTACTGGGTGAATGACAAATTGCACTATTTAGCAGAGGCGAATTGTTTTGTGGTGTAAAAGGTATTACAAAGTAAGTTTGTACAATGGCTTAAGTAAGTTAACAATTAGTTAATGTGATCTGAAAGTTATACCTATCTACTTCTTCTATGGTCTTAGCTGCGCCGATAGCCACAATAGACCCGCTAACAATGTTGCCAAGTTGATGTTCACGACTGTGACAATACATAACCTTATTTTCTGACGTAAACTTAAATTTAGACTGTCAGAATAAAAGTTACTAAATCTGGTAGTTTTTGTTACTCACTACAAAAGTGAAGATGGTTTATATAAAATGTCTTTGTTTATTATTGTTTAAAATATTTTTAGTTTACTATTGTTAGTAAAATACAGTGCTTTTAAGCAAACATGAGCCTTGGATGGGTGTGGGCTAAAAGTTTTAGCTTTCATGCACACACCGCACCTCATCTTCTTGGAGCTTCTGATTGGTTAATTTAAATTTGCTAATTTAATTCATGCTCATGGTTGCTTGGAAGCTCTGTAGTATTTGGCAGATTACATGTACTGCGACTTTTTTTTATTAAGGTTCTATTGTACTTCTACATATACAGACATTTATCCAGCAAACAAGAGCAATTTTCCCTGTAGAAAAATGCTTTTGTCTGGATGGGAATCGAGCCTACACCTCGTAGACCAGTCTTCAACGTACTATCGCTTGGCCAACTGGTCTACCAAGGCCTCTGTTGTACTTACGTTGTAAAAGGAAAATATGAAACTTATACTGTTAATTACAGCTACAGTTGAAAACGGTATTATCAAATTACCCATCACTGTTAAAGCAGAAGTTGCAACTCTAAAAAATTCATAAAATAATAATGTCAAGTTGATACAGTAAAGACTTACGCTTTGAAATTGTTATGTCTGCAAATTACAGCTTGCAATTTTAAAGAAATTTGTCGTTGATAGCTTCTGGAGTTAAACAATGCGCTGGTGAAATTGTCACAAAAATTTGTTTTTGGCTCTACATTTTGGATTTGTTTAATCAAAATATACCACTGGTATTTCATAATTTGGGTGGCGTATATACCTTGATATGTGTGAATAGTTAAAGTTAGATTCGCAGCAGCAATTGACACTTTGCAAAGATAATACAACAAAATGTTGTTTTTGCATTTATGTAGTATATATATTTGATCATTTGTTTCAAATATTTCGATAAAACAAAAGCAAATCAGAAGAGACGTTCCTAATACAGCGAATCTATTTAAAAAGCGTGTCTCTTGTAAAATTTTTTTTTCAAGTGATTTTCCTTCTTGATCAAGTTTTGAGATGGAAAAATTTTTAAATGAGTTTTCAATTACTTCACTCTTAGTTAAAGTCACTGCCATAGTAAACATGCTCTAAAATATCAGAAAATATACATAGACATCTTTTATTACCTACTGAAAAATCGTTTATAAATGACTCTTATTATTGAATGATTTATCATTCAGATAAATCGTTTCTAAATGACTCTTATTCTTGAATGATAAAAAATCATTCAATAACAAGAGTCATTTATAAACGATTTTGGGCACTGAGAATGACGCGGTCGACTTACAGCCCCTAATTTTAAAAAAAATTCCCCGTAGTAGAACATCTTAAAAACAGTTGGCTCTTCTAAAATAACTTTTCCTTGCATGATCAGAACGATTATAAGTATCATAAAATGAAATCCTAACCATGTTTTAACTTTTTTATTCTGAAAAAATGTCGAATTTAGATATCGAACGGTTTCAAGTGGATCGTCTAAAATAAAAAAAAAACAACGTATTGACAAAAAGTTGTAATTTTTTCGTTTACTTTTTATGTCACAAAATTGAACGAGAGAAGTTGAAGACATGAAAAACAGTATAACGGAAAAATAATGTTGTTTTAATGATAAAACTTTAACTTGTATCTTCTAATACGTGGCCAGTTTGAGTTTATAAGCCACTTTATTATCAATTTGGTTAATAGCTTTCAGTAAAAAAGTAGTTTTTTTTATAGTTCAGCAAAAACTGATCTTTCTAAAGCTTTTATAATTTTTTTCCTTTATAGTTTACTGCGTTGAAAGGCTTGAATGCAATAATTGACAGCTGAAAGTACTTTAAATATCAAATACTATTTTTTTATTATTTTAGGTTGGTTCTACAGTTTTTTATTGTATAACTATAACTACAAAGACTCTTAGTTAATAGAAAAAACAATTTACACGTGGCTCTTAATCACTTTTTGATTATACTTAATCACATGATTATATTAAGTATGATTAGAAGTAATCAACTAAAAAAAAATTGCTCTACAATTAACAAAACATTTTTTTTATGAATCGTTTGAAACAAACTTTTGTTTGTATTGCAAATTGCCGATAGCACTCGAGCTAATTCTTGAGTAGGTACCTCGTGCAATTTCTAACACAAGCCTCGCCTACGGCTCGTGTTATAAACTTTGCTCGCGGTCTGCAAACAAGCCCTTTCTTCCTTGGTTTGAAATACACTATTGCACATTAGATAGGGCTTAATACTTATTATTAATAGCTGACAAAAATAGTCAAACCACACTTAAGCAACATTTATTTGCCAAAAATTGAACTAAAACTACTTACATTGTTCACATACGTTCCTAATCACAAAAAAATTATAAAAACTGATTAATAATTTTCCTGTTTGTGACAGTTGGTCAACTTGAAAGTTTAATTTTCTGTACAAACCGAGGATCAGCAACAAAAAATTAGTGGAAAACAGTTACAACAGGCAAAATGTTTGTGACTTCCTTACAAACATTGAAACAGTGAAAATGATGAATAAATTATTTTCAAAAACTAAAAATCAAAATAAATACTATAGCATTAATAATTTTAGCATTACCAACCGAAAATCCTAAACGATGATTAACAGCAATATTGCCTGAAAATTTCAATTTTGGCTCTTGAACACTATTGGTCATCATTGTTAAAAGTGTTCTTCTATTTTGTATATTCCAATGGTACCACTTTGGTTCCATTAAAACATAGAAAATGTTTGCAGTCTAAAAACAAAATGTTACTAAATATGTCATAATTTTGACAAATTACATACTTGGGTTTCAAGCGATTGAGCCGCTATTATCATAGTAGAATTGACGCAAATTGTACCAATCGCAAAAAGTACTAAACGGCAATAAGTCAGAGCTTCTGTGTTTTTGTTTATCTGAAACAAAACATTATGTACATATATACGTATTGTGACGGAATTGAGGATCGGAGGTTCGAGACGGTTGATCAGTGGGTTCCAGATTGTCAGTACCGGATGCGATATAAGAAGCAGCAAGTGACAGTGGAAGCCAGTTCAAGTTCAAAGTAGTGTAACGGTTGAATTGCGGCACACGCCAAAAATTACGATAAATAAGCGCCTTCTTGCCATTTTGCGGTAGACTACTCATTGCATGAAGCTAGTTTGTGCACTATCGAATTCGCTGTCATCGATTTAGTCTAGAACTGCGAAGACCCGACGCCTTTAAGACAATTTATGTCTTTCGAGTAACTGTCTTTTCTGAACACTCTGTATATAAAGTAAAGCAAGCTAACTTTTTTATTGGCCAGGAAAAAAAACCCAGGTAGTTTTTAACGGATAGGAAGAGAATAATTCGATAGTAAAGCAGAATTTACCAGATTTTAAGCGGGAAAGATACCGACTCTATATATAGGAGTGGTGATAGCGTCCATTTTTCACTTTAAGTCCGCCACCGTACGTAGTGTTAGTGTACCCTTCTACGCCAAAGTAGTGAGTCAAATAAACCCGGTAGTGGGTATTACGTGTGATCACGACTTTTTTGACAAGAAAATTGGTACGGCTTTGAAGCCACGTTTTGATAACGACTTTACCATTTTCGCGATTACGTGACGTTAGAAGGGGACGAGTCTAGGGACAAGTCTAGGGACAAGTCTAGGGACAAGTCTAGGACAAGTCTAGGGTCAAGTCGAGAGACGACTCAATTGCGGCACTCGATCTTTTCCTCCTGTTATCCTGCTATTTACCATCGAGCTTCCGAGGAGTAAAACCACTGCAAAACAACCATCTCTAACGGAAACAGCAGATAAGGTTAGTTTAAGGTCTATGAAAGGTAGAATGAATGTGTGAATGTTAGTAAGCCTTTGAACGACACCTTTAAAGTGAAGAAAACCTTCCTTTTATTATATTTTGTTTTATCAAACTATTGCCTTTATTGTTTGTGGTAATCAGGACAATCTGTAAGGGGTGCTTGAGTTAACTTCAAGGGAATTGTCTTGTCTAACTCAGACTACATCGAGTCCTGTTAAGTTGTGTTAAAATTGTGATAAAATTTTATTCGAATTATTTAGAACTAATTAATTATTTGAACTTTCTGGATTTACCTTTTTTTTATTTTATTTCATTTTGATGCCAATATCACTTATTGATATCAGTTAGTTTTTTTTATTTGTTGTATTTTCTGTTATTTATTCAATATATTAATATTATTATACTGGAGCTTTTGTTTAGCCTGCAGGTCTTGACCCCTAAAAGGCTAAAGGGAGGCTAATTTCGGCTATTGTCTGCGCTTAGGTTGAGTGGCGCCATATACACCACCTGTGTTCCTAGATTCACGCCTCTACGGCTGAACTACCGGGCAATTTTGAACAAGGTAAAGCTAGCCGAGATTAGCCTGTCCTCGAGTTTTCCTATTTCCTTTATTCCCTTCTCTCCTTTTCCCCTTGTGTAACTTCACGGTTACAGTAGACATCCGAATCGAGCAAGCGACACTGTTTATTAGGCTTGCTTTCATCAGCACGGATGGTACTGATTTGTTGATTACTACAGAGTTACAGAACGGCTAGGGATTTCTCCCTTTTCCTACGTTTGGTGCTTTGGTGAAGATGGGGAACATCTCTACGCTTCAACATATACAGAAATAAATAAGTTACATAAATAAACTGTACAGCTTTCACGTTACAATATATATAATAATACGGGACTGCAGAACCTTGTAGGTCCATGTCTTGAGATTGATTGTCTTGTTTTTATTCCTTCTCTATCAATTTCACTAGTGACTTCCATCTCCTTCTATTATCCCCATTTTTCTCCAGTTCTAGATCCGTTGTCTTTTTTTTTGTTTTTCTTCTGACTCTCCAAATAGTACCTTATCTATCTTTGTAGAAACTTCTAATTTCTTTCTTTTTGTAGTGTTTCTCTATTCCCTGTAGTTTTTGGTCCAAATATTGTATTTTTGGTATTCCTTATGCTTTGTTGTAGCGCTTTTATTATCGTACACCCTATATATCTTATATCTTATTCTCTTGCTTTTTTTACATCTTCCGATTCTGGTGTTTCGAATGATCCCATTTCCACTTTATCCCGTATCTCTATGACTGCTTTACCATTTTCAAGATCTTTTAGGTTAAACTTTTGTATTCCCCTGTTTGTCACTTTTTCTAAACGTAGGTAGCTGTTCGCTATTACTGAAGCTGTTTTCAATATTCCACCAAGATTTCTGCAACGTGCTGAAGGTTTTCTATTGGTTGCCGCTCTTTCAATCGCTTTCTTAGTGTGTTCGAAACGTGTTCGGTTGGATTTAGATCGGGACTTCGAGCGGGCTAGTCTATAACAGCAACATTGTGGGTATTTAGGTAATTTTGTTGTCTTGCTCTGAAATTAATTCTGAACCCAGAATAGGAACAAAAGGTTTTAAAACTTGGTGAGCAGTCAAAGTACCACATACTCAGTATGCTCATCCCATTCTAAACCATGATGGATCTTTCACCAAAAGGAAGCCTTTCTTCCACATTAGCGTCTAAATAATGTTCTTCTAGGCGTCTCTAGACTTGAACTCGTTTATCATTCTGATGCAAGCAGAATCTTGATTCGCCAGAAAACAGCACGTTACTCCACTTTAAGAAATAATCTTCTTGCACTACGGTGGTCAGCAGTTAAAGGGATTTTTCGCGTACAGTTTGGGTACTTATTGTGATTCCTGTGGTCTGTACTAGTTGATTCTGGAGCAGAGATGCAGTTCTTCTGGAGTCTCTGATGGCACTGACACTCAAGCTGTTTTTTTTCACATTTACGCCAAAATTAAAGAAAAAAGCATTTTATCGCTTGTTCAAAAAGGTGTAGGTACTTTTTATGGCTTAAGTGTTCAGATGAAGAACTTTTTGCGTGAAAAAACTTATCCTAGACCAAGGGTACCAAGTGGGTACCAAGTGGGCACCAAGTTCTATTTAAATATGTTTTGTTGCCATGCAGATAAGCAGTGGCTCAGATAAGTGTAGTTAGAATAACTTTCAGAAATATACTTACATTAAAAAAAGAAAGTATTGAACTAAGGCCACATGTTAGACCAATTGCTGAAAACGGTATTATCAAGTTACCTATGACTAATAAGGCAGAAGCTATAATCCTACAAGCTGATAATTAGAAAGTTTCAATTGTTTTTAATAAATACTCACCCTTTCAAATTGTTATGTCTGCAAATGACGGATTGCAATTTTAAAAAAATTTGCGTTTGATAGCTTTTGCTGGCACAATCATCAATATATTCCACATTTTGGATTTGTTTTATCAAAATATAGCATTGATATTTTGCAGTTTGTGTACCATATATCATTTGATAAGCGTGAATAGTTAAATTGGCATTTGCAACAACAATTGACATTTTGCAAAGAAAAGCAAGCAAAATGTTGTTATTGAACCTATGTAGTATATATATTTGTTCATTTGTGTCAAGCATTTCAACAATAGAAAAGCAAACCAGAAGAGCAGCGCCAAATACAGCAAATCCATTTACAAAGAATGCCTCTTGTAGAATTTTCTTTTCAGTTGATTTTCCCTCTTGATTCAGTTTTGAGACGGAATAATTATTAAATATATTTTCAATTATTTCACTCTTAGTTAAAGTCGCTGCTATGGTGAGGATGCTCTAAAACATCAGTGACCATAAATGACATTAAATACGTTTATAAAAGCGATATTTTTTATTGTGATTGCGATTATCGGCAAGAGGTGTCGGTGGATTAGTTAGCCAAGCGAAAGTACGCTGGAGACTGGTCTGGCGAGGTCTGGCTTATGGGTGTGTGCGTGTATGTATATGTTTGTGAATGTAGGAAGTACAATAAACCCTTAAAGGGGTGAAGTACAATACCCCAAGTATTATCAATCAGAAATTGTAAGAGTTATTTACAATATTTATACGTCGATTTGATTGTCCACCATTTTGATATTCCCAAATCGTTCAAATCTATCAAAATTTTTATTGATATATCAATATCAAATTGAATATCACTAGAGACTAGTCAATCATTCATTAATAAGAGCTATTTCTAAACGATTTTGCACTCGATTGACGTTGACAAACACTTACAGCACTCAATTTCAAGAAAAGTTCACCGTAGTAGAACAAATTAAAAACAGTTGGTTTTTCTAAAATAATTTTCCCTTGCGGAATCAGAGTGATTATGAGGATCACTAACTGAAATTTTAATAATTTTTTAACATTCTTATTCTGATAGACTGTCGAACTCAAAAAGCGAATTGTTTCGAATGGATCGTCTAAAAGAAAATAATAAATTACTGATATAAAGTGCAGTGCCTTCAAGCAAACATAAGCCAGGACTAAATTTAAATTATCCAATCAAAAGCGTAATAAAGATAAGGTGGGGTGTCATAAGCTAAGGCTAAATTCAAATTAGCCAATCCGAAGCTTGATAAAGATCAGGTGGAGTGTGTAGACTTCATTTGTTTTCTGTTGGCGCCTCGCTTCTTCATGCGCAGTAGCTCAAATTCGTTATTCTATATGTAATTTTGAGCTCGCGCAGATTAGTGACGCGACAGCCGCCAAGAGAAAACAAAAGAGCTCAAGCCACGTCCTACCAGGGTTTATGTTTGCTTGGAAGCACTTGTGGAAGTTTTTCATATTACTTTTCATGTCACAAAACCGAAGGAAAGAACTTGAAGACGACATTACAGCGATTTGTAAAACTATAAACGAGAAATTAATGCTTATCCCACTTAACTTTTTAATGATAAAACTTCAACTTGACCGATTAATTAGCTGAAAAAGTGAAAGAATACAACTTTGATAATCGTTTAACTTTGTTGTTGTAAAAATTATTTAATGGTTGTTGATATTTTTTGCGTTTTTGGTCACTTGCATCAACAAAAATACAGCTGAAAACTACGAAAAACAACAAACGCTTACAAAAATTACAATTTGTGAAAAGATTGTGAAAATGAAATACACCTCTTTTAGACGAAGAGAAACTTTTTAGTGCAAGGGAATCAGAGAATGAAGATAACGAAAGTTTAAGTGACAAAGAAACTCTAAAAAACAACTAAGAAAAAACAAATGTGAAAAGAAAAACATGAAGACAACTTCCTGCGAAATAAAAAATAATAGTGAAATAATGTAATGTTTATTTAACTTAACTTTTTAATGATCAAACTTTAACCTGTTGGGGGCCAGTTTCAATACTTGGTGATTTTTTTTTCTTTCTGTCTACTGCTTTTAGAAGTTTAATTACAATTGTCAACTGAAAATCAAATTTTTTCAAATCTCAAACAATATTTTATTGTTTATATGAGTTGTTACAACAACGAAAACTGTTAGTTAATGATAAAGTAGTTGATTACTTTTTGATTATACTTAATTACATAATTATGTTAAGTATAATTAGAAGTAATTAAGAGCTACAAATAAATTGCGTTTCTATCAATTAAGGGTCTTCTTCTTTATTTATAAATCGATAGGAATTATAAGAAATTATAGCTTTTTATAGAAATGTTGAAAAATGGTGGAGGCGCCTTTTTTTTGTAAATTGTTTAATTAAGTGTGATTCTATTTACTATCTATTATTTTTTATACTTTTTGTTATTTATTTCTAGACAGTTTTTGCTCTTTTTGTTGTTTTTTCATTTCTTTCTTTCACTTCTTCAAAAATTAATTTTTTATCTTTTGATGTATTCTTCCTACGAAGAGAAAGAATAGAATATTTCTTTCATGATAACTATTTTATTTTATTATTATTTGTCAATAACGTTTTTTTTCCTATCGTAAAACAAAACTTATGAGTCTTTAAGTAACTAAATCTAGTAACTTTGGTGACTTTTATTATAGGTATGACAAGTTCTAGGGTTATTGTTATTACGTTTTAGGTATATATTTTTAAACAAACAGTTGGTAATAATATTATTTATGTTTTATAAACCAATAAAAATACATATTTTATCAAATTATAAATTTATTTATTTATATTGACACAAAATAAAGTTTGTGGCCGTAATGGAAAATGACTTAAATTTAAATTAAATTAATTACAAAATTAAAGGTGCTCCAATTAATGGAGAGCCAATTATGGAAGGTCCTAGCCATGGAGAAGTGATCAGCGGGGCTCCTCCAATAAGTCCATTATTGAGGAGAATTTGGGGATTGGGAGCGGCATAAGCCAAGGCAATTAAAGCCAAAACAAAAATAATCTAAAAAATAAACAAAAAAAATTATGCAAACAAATGAAGTAACTTACCACAAATTTCATTGTTGCTGTTATGTTTTCAATAATAAACTGAATATAAAATCAAAACAATTTGTTGCTTAAATAGTTTAAATTTTGGTCCTTGGATAAACAAATTGGGATCTATAACTGGTTTGTTTTGAAATTTGGTGAACTATTGCAGCATTTGCAGGAAGACATAACTTGTATTAGTCGTAGGTATGGTTCCTGATTCAAAACAGCTGATTTACATAATATAAACAATAATAACAATACAGTGACATATTTTTTTTTGCTATAAAAAGTGAATATGCCTACTAGATTCACTTCAAAATACATTTTTATCATTTAAAAGAGACAATTTTCAATTTTTACCTAAATTACCTAATGCTTTGTTTTGTTTTGATTTGTTAGTATGAAAAACAAAAATTGTGTAGCTTGGTAAATTGACTTTTTTTTAATTACTATACTGCATTTTTTTGTTTTTTAATACTTTTGCTTTTGTCTTGTCTTTATACTTAAATGTTTTTTCACTTGTTTTTACCCTAATTTTTTTTTATTCTTACACTATATAGTTTGTTTAATGTGTTTCTATTCAATCCTAAAGTTGTGTACAAAATGTTTACAATCAACAATTTTCGATTAACGTTATAACAACAAAAAAAAACAATAATTGTTGATATTTAAATTATTCTATAATATAAAACATTCAAGTTTTTTAATGTTTCTAGAAACATTTCCAAAAAGGTGTCTTTCAAAGATGTTTCGTTCCAAAACAACTCATGCTTGTTATGAAAAAAGTTGCAAAATTTTCTGGCAAACAACTTTGTTTCTACTGTTGTTTATATAAACAAAAACGTTGAGATCGGTATGCTTAAGCAAAACCTTCAATGACTTGCCAGCCTTGAAATAGACAGTTTTTTGTTAAAAATAACGTTTTTTATTTTCTGGCTGCTTTGCAAATAGACCACGTGACGGTTGAGCCGCCATCTTTTGTTGAAATACTTTAATTTTTATCTAATCCATCATTAGCACACTAATCTTTTAATTTTGTTGTAGACTTTGCTTTAGATATTGTTTATCGGATCAAAAAAGTATTTTTTTTCTGTAATATTATTTACCCCAAAATTTAGATAACATAGGATTATCCACTTTGGTCTTGCGTACTGACAATTTTTTTTCAAATTGAACTAAGCAGAATGATAATCTTTATTACCACACTATACAGTGTTCTTAAGTAACTTTTTTTCTGATTTTTCTTTGCTTTTTCCTGCTTTTTCTCTTTTCTTTTTCTCTCATTCACCAAGTGTATTCTTTTCTTTTTTTTTCTATTATTTTTATCTTGTTTTTTTCTATTTATTGTGCTTTCTTTTACCTAACATTTTTTTCTCTCTCTCTCATTTGCTTTTTTAAGAAATTTTCTATTATATCTGTGCTTTCTAATTTCTCTCTTCTTTTTGTGTTGCTCTATTTCTGTCTTTCATTTCTTCACTCACCTATTGCCTCGTTTTCTTTTTCTATCAATTTTTTCTACACTGAACCTTTTTTTCATAGTGTTTTTTTCTTTCTTTTTTATTTCCTTGTCATCACTTTCAGTATCTTTCATTTTTTTGTATTACTATAGTGTTATTGTTTACAATAATATTATGATAATCATCTGTTTTGAATCAGGAACGATACCTTCCTGTAAATGTTGCAATAGTTCACCAAAATTTCAAAACAAACCAGTTATTGATCCCAATTTGTTTACCCAAGGACCAAAATTTAAACTATTTAAGCAACAAATTGTTTTGATTTTTTATTCAGTTTATTATTGAAAATACAACAACAACAATGAAATTTGTGGTAAGCTACTTCATTTGTTTGCATAATTTTTTTTAATATTTTGTTTATTTTTTAGATTATTTTTGTTTTGGCTTTAATTGCCTTGGCTTATGCCGCTCCCAATCCCCAAATTCTCCTCAATAATGGACTTGTTGGAGGAGCCCCGCTGATCACTTCTCCATGGCTAGGACCTTCCATAATTGGCTCTCCATTAATTGGAGCACCTTTAATTTTGTAATTAATTTAATTTAAATTTAAGTGATTTTCCATTACGGTCACAAACTTTATTTTGTGTCAATATAAATAAATAAATTTATAATTTGATAAAATATGCTTTTTTATTAGTCTATAAATCATAAAAAAATACTATTACAATTACAAGTACTGAATAAAGTTAGTTTTCTTAGGAATGAAAAACATTACAGAGGAATAACGCTTCTAAAGACAATGTACAAGGTGTGGCAGAAAAGTTGGAAAAAAAGATAGATAGAGAGTGGGGGGATTACCAGACAGGCATGCAAGATTTAGAAACAGACAAAAGCCAATATATTATAAATGCAACAATTGAGAGTGAGTTAGAAAAAGAAGGAAAGAGTATTTGGAATGTTTGTGCATTTAAAAACATCGTTTGATATAGAATAGACAAAAATAAGTTGAAAGTGAGACTAGAGATAGAAAGAAAGCGGTAAAATTTGAAGATAAAATATAGAATTAGAAAGGAGAATATGAGAGTCAGAAAGAGTGCTGAAAAGTAATAAACAGAAAGGCAGACAAAAAAGACAGAGATACATAGAAAAACAAGAAAAGAGGAGAAAAATCAGTTAGAGCACATAAAATAGATAATATAAAAGATTAATTTTACTTAAGATTTACCAGGCTATGTAAACTCAGAAAAAGAGAGGGAAATAATTCCAAAATTTAAATGAGAGAGAAAACCGATTTCATATAGAGAAATAATGATATAAAAAGCAAGATTTGTCGGAAAGAGAAAGAAACATTAGAACACATGATGAAAGAGTACCTGAAAGTGAAAAAAAGTTTAGGACATAATGAAAGAAAAGAATAGATGAAAATAAAGAAAAAGATTAAACTTGGTGAATGAGAGAAGAAATAAAAGCAGGGAAGAGCAAAGAAAAATCAGAAAAAAAAGCAAAAAACTAATACAAGGTCTTTCAACTTAAAGGATTACCAAAAGTATCTACATTTGGTAATTTAAGGGGAAACAATTTATGTGTTTTATATGGGCTCCACTTATCGAAACTTTTGTAATTTTCTATGATTTGTTTTGTATCTACTTCATTTTTTAAAAATATTTGTGCGTGCGGTCTTATGTAAGGTTGTTGCTTTGTGTTGCAAACACGATATATGAAGATATTAATATATCGCACGAATATTGACAATAAGGACTTTTGAGCATTGATTATGATTCTAAAAATTTTAAAAACTTTGATGTTTTGGCACAATTTACTGTTTACTTAGTGTCAAGCCTTAAATATTTTGTTAAAAATGTAAAAGACACGCCAATGGAGAATTGACTGAGGATTTGTTTGGAAGATGTTTCATAAACTAAATTTGTTTTATAAAAAAATAAATTTATTTTGTGTCTAATAACGTTTTTTGCATTACAAAATTAAAGGTGCTCCAATTAATGGAGAACCAATTATGGAAGGTCCTAGCCATGGAGAAGTGATCAGCGGGGCTCCTCCAATAAGTCCATTATTGAGGAGAATTTGAGGCTTGGGAGCAGCATAAGCCAAGGCAATTAAAGCCAAAACAAAAATAATCTAAAAAATCAACAAAATAAATTATGCAAACAAATGAAGTAACTTACCACAAATTTCATTGTTGTTGTTGTATTTTCAATAATAAACTGAATATAAAATCAAAACAATTTGTTGCTTAAATAGTCTAAATTTTGGTCCTTGGATCAACAAATTGGGATGTATAACTGGTTTTTTTGAAATTTTGGTGAACTATTGCAGCATTAGCAGGAAGACAAAACTTAGGTGTGGTTCCTGATTCAAAACAGCTGATTATCATAATATTATTGTAAACAATAACAGTACAAAATTCATACAATTATTCATAATTGTGAAAAGTTAAAAAAAAATAGTGGTGTCAATACAATTTTTAAATATTAACAATAAAAATAGTAAGAAAGTTATCTAAGTCGTACAACTGCAGTTCTGAGGGCAATCGCTTATGTTGCAATTTTTATTGTTAATATTTAAAAAAAATGAACTCAAAAAAAATTTTTAAAGCTCTTTGACTTAAAATTGTAGCAAAAAACAAAAGACAAAAATTTAATTTAAAAAAAAACAATTGCTGTTAAAACATGCCCAATTGTTTTTATTTAATTTAGTACCATTTTTAGTGGTAGAATGAATAGTAACAAAATGATGAATATAATGAAAAAAATAGAAACAAATGATGAAAACAAAATATCTTATTATACAGATTTGACTAAAATGGATTAACAAGTTATTATTGATCACTCGTAATTCAATTACTAGTTACTTTGTGTACCTATTTAGACTTGAAAATGAACTTTATGACACATTTGTGGTAATGCAGTGGCTAATAGACAAACAAGGTAAGTGTATTTTTTCCAAAATTTGAAACTTTTTGAAAAAAAGAAACGATCTAAAAGGCATTTTAAGTTTTGCATATATAAAATACATAAAAATGTTAAATTAAAAAAAAATTATAATCTAAAAATATGTAATTAGCTTAACAGGACGATGAATCAATAGTTGCTTGGCTTGTCAATTTATTGTAAATTATATACAGGGTGTAGAATATTAACATTAAAAGTGGTTATGCTTTTTTTAGTAGCGGATTCTAGACCGATTCGTACTAAAGCAAAGCTGGTAACAATCTGTAAACATAAAGTCGCTTACACAATGGCGCAGAGATTTTTGTGAATTTGAATTTATCATTAGTAAGAACTTTCCTTGACCTTCAGTCAGGTGTAGGCTGTTTCTGATTTGCTCATTACTGTCATACCATTGTCAATTTGGCTATTGGACTCGGTCTTTACCAATCGGCTCTCTACATAGTTTTCTGCAAAAAAGTAAAAATCATAAATTTTGAGAAAAAATTAAGATTTTTTTTGCTAAAATTTTTTTTTTGTTTTTTTTTAAACTTTTATTTTTAACGCCTTTTCTATAGTAATATCTGCTGCGGATCTAATTTGTAGCAGAAAAACCTTAAAAATAAGCGTAAAGTTGTTAGTTTTATAGTAATTTTAAAAATTAAATTATTAATGTATTTTAGAGCGCTATCTATCATTTAGTATCCAAAACGCAGAACATACTCTAGTTTCAAACCAAAATTAATGCATACATTTCTTACACTTATGTGTGCGTTAGCATTAACTATAGATGGCGCTAAGTAACGTTTTATAAAATTGTATTATTTTTGCAGCAACTAAATAACTTGTACTTAATAATCTTTTTTTTAATACAAAAAGTTACACATAATTTTATACTATATGTTATCAATAGAAATTTAATTTAATTTTTAAAAATTAAATTATGTTTTTGACAGATGTTTAATTTTTGACATCAACTGTCAGTATGCTGTCAACTGTCAAATATTGGCATTATTTCTGTTTTTCAATCATGGTGTTTGCAAAAAAATGTATTTTGGCAAAAACTCGTTGTTTTTTTAATTATCACTGAATAAAAAATTGATTATGTATGAGTTTATTGAAAATATAGTGTTTATCAATTAACAGCCGAACATGACAAAAAAATTCGAATTCGATTGGCACATTTCTGTGCCGGAGCCCCTTCTCACGGGATGCGTCTTCGATAGATGGTCGGAGGATAAAGACAACACCGATTTGGAGCAGCGAGCCCTATTTAAAGTTGATCAGAATGGATTCTTTATTTATTGGAAAAGCGACGGAAGGGTATGGATCGTTGTAAAAAGTGGATCTTTGCGTTTATGTTTAGCGTTGTAGGAGGGCGATGTCATTGAGTTGTGCCAAGTTAGCGATGTTAGGGCTGGAGGGATCCCGAAGGAGCTTAAATTGTCTTCTTCGCTTTTCAATAAGCATGGACAAGACCTGGAGGAGAAATCGCTCACCATTTGCAGCGGAACCGATTATATTAACATCAACTATCAGCATATTATTTGTCCCAATGCCGAAACTGCCAAGGTAATTGGGCGGATCCATTATGCAATCGGTAGCTCGGCTTTATTTAGATTAATCGCTAATAAAAGGAAATTGTGGTTCATTATCAAAATTTATTACCGAGATATGAAACACGTATCAAACATTTTCTACAGATATGTCTGTACAGGGCTAAATTTTGCTATATCTGCAAGAAATTGGTTATATATAACTATAATACATGAAACGTTAAAGCAAACTTTCAATTATGGCTGTCAGAAACCAAAAATTATGTCAAAAATCTTATTTTCATAAAAACAAACAATTTAGGCAAGCCATGGAATTCATTTGTTTTCATAACGTTCTTCAGCCACAAATCTTGGTAAAACGTCAAAAAGCTTTTCACTTAAAATACGTTTTGCAACTGGGCTAAAATGGATATAGGAATTAAATCATTTATGATTCACATTAAATAGATAATATAAGAAAAATTAACACTAGTCAACTACTGTCAAATTAACACCAGTCAAGTGGCTTTTGGCTGTGGCTCTAATAACATCACCTTCTAACACAATTCTTTGACTTACCTAAATTATGCTTTTTTATGAATAATTTTTGAGCTAAGTTTCTAACAATCTGTCCTTAGAACAGATTTAGAGCTATAATCTTCAATGTATAAGGAAAGTTTAGTTCATTGATACATCATATTGTTACAATTATAGTTTTATTAATGGAGGAAGTGGGGGGGGGGCTATGTCGAAATTTTACACTAAATAGTCTGAATTTTGTGTATAAATTGTTAGGATTAAAATAATAGCAAATTATAGGTGTGGTTGGATGGTTTGCGAAAAATTACACATAATGTGAAAGCCAATAACTTCTGTCCCATGACATGTTTGAAGAAACAGTAAGTTTGTGTGGTTTTTCTTTCTTTTTTTTTTGATGGGAATGCATGTTAATATTATTTTAATTAAAAAAAAAGTTTTTTTGCATGGCTTTTGTCAACAGATCTGGCAGCAGGGCCTGCGGAGCATTACACACAACAATAAAATTATAAATGTTTGTCCAACAATCACTCTGATGAAACAGTGAGTTTTTAGTTGGTTGGTTGGTAATTGCTCCGTAGTTGGAAATGGTAAATTTTGAGCTTCTTGCTGCTACTTTTGTGAATTTTGTAGCCAGAGAGTTTATGAGGAACTACAGTCAAAATAATGGGTGATGCTAAGGCGCTAGTCTACTCACTCAGCTAAGACACCAACAATTTTTAAAACTGAATTTAAATGAAGTTGCAGCTTAATAAAATAAATGTCAGAAGAAGACGGTTGGCAGCAAGTGGCAGCTTATAGAGTATTAATCTAATCATTTCCCAATTAAATACAATTTTATGGGGTCTTAGCTGACTGAGTCGACTATCGTGATTCAGACTTTTCCATCATGAGCTCTTTGGGTAGTATATGAGTGGCTTTTAATCATTGCATTTACAGATTCCTGTTGATGAAAATACATAAACCTATTCTGTGCAGCTCAGTTGAATATATTTTAGTGGGGTGGAGTGTACGTACTTTGTAGCATTTTTAGGGCGATTCTTTCAATTTGAGCCGGTTTTTTCTGTACAGAATAGGGTTTATTCTGGTCTCGGAACTGATTAAATTGTCTTTGATTTCAGCTGGATGCGGTTGGGTTTCCTTGTTGACGCTAGAGGAAAGGTTCCAGTAAAAGTTGTGGCGAGAACTTTCGCATCGGGTAAAACAGAGAAAATGGTTTATCAATGTTTATCTGAGCTCGGATTGCCTGGTGGTAAAAATGATGGTATCGAACCGGAAGATTTTACTTTTGATAAGTTTTATGCCCTCTATCATAAGATTTGCCCAAGGAATGATATTGAAGAGCTATTTCGAAGCATGTAATGTATGCCTATTATAGCTCGATTTTCATTATCATTATTTTTTTTAAGCTTTTTTTAATGGAAATTGTATAAGTGAAAGGGAAAACTGCATCTCAAATTCCAAATTATTTGATAAATGACTAATTATATTACAAAAAATTATAGTTTTTGTATTATTTTTTAAGCTCTTTATGTTATATAACAATCGTTATCATTCTCGTACTGTAAAAGCATGAAAAAAAAACAAATGATTCATTATTTTGTGATATAACGTGTTTTTTTGTTGAAATTATCTCTATTTTTAGCATTTTTACCATTTTATTAATGATGATAATGCAAATTCTTTTACAAAATGTGGGACTTTTTACAAGATATATTAACTTTTTTTTTCCAGAACTGGGACAACCGATTATATGAATTTGGAGCAATTGATCAATTTTTTGAATGAAAAACAGCGAGATCCTAGGCTTAATGAGATTTTGTATCCTCATTATGATGCAAAGCGAGCAGCTGAAATTATTACCACTTACGAGCAAGATGATTCAGCTAAAACTGCAAATAGGTTGACAAAAGATGGTCTAATAAGGTATCTTATGTCAGATGAGAATGCACCGGTATTTCTCGATCGTTTGGATATTTATATGGAGATGGATCAGCCTTTATGCGCGTATTATATTAATTCTAGTCACAATACGTACCTTAGTGGGAGACAATTTGGAGGCAGATCATCGGTGGAGATGTACAGACAGGTGCTGCTTGCCGGTTGTCGATGCGTTGAATTAGATTGTTGGGATGGTACAGCTTATTTTTCATTAAAAATGATGAAATTAGTATTATTTTTGTAGGGAAAGGCGAAGATGAGGAGCCAATTATCACTCATGGTCGAGCAATGTGTACTGATATATTATTTAGAGACGTAATATATGCGATTAGAGATACAGCATTTGTGACATCTGATTATCCTGTTATTTTATCATTTGAAAACCATTGCTGCAAGACACAGCAGTATAAGCTTGCCAAGTATTGTGATGAGGTTTTGGGAGATCTGCTATTGAAAGAACCATTAGAAGACTGGCCTTTAGAGCCAGGAGCACCTTTACCGCCACCTTCAGCGTTAAAAAGAAAAATTCTCATCAAAAATAAACGATTGAAACCTGAAGTTGAGAAGAAAGAATTGGAATTGTTTAGGCAGGGCCAATTTGTTATTGAGGACGAGGAAAAAGAAGACGCTAGTGCATCGACCGATAGGCCTATTCCTCCAGATATTTCTGCCGAGGTAAAAAAAATTGTTTTTTCTTCAGACGTCAAAAAAAGTGGGTTCTGACAGATTTTGATAGATAAAAGTCACCGCCAAGGAACACAGACGCTTCTATTTCTCGCTGTATCACTGCGCATCTTACATAAATAATAAGCTGTCCTCATCTAACTTTTGGCACAAAATACTTATCTTTACAGGACACTTAGAAATTGCATAATTTGAGGCTTTTAATTGACGTCTGAAGAACCATATTTTCTTCACTTTTTGCGGCTGGCTTACTGATACTGAATCGACTGCTAAACATCAGGAGCTCGCTACAAAAAGTGTTTGCTTTGTTTTCTGTTTAGACTCCGGCCGCTGATACTACTCCAGGAGATGAGATTGTGGCTCCAACTGTTCAGTATACAGGATCTACAACTAATGTACATCCTTGGCTCAGTTCAATGGTAAACTATGCACAGCCTGTAAAATTCCAAAGTTTTGACTACGCTGAAGGTAACATTTGATAGTTTTTTATATAGATTGAAATTATTTTCTCATTTTAGAAAAGAATATCCACCACAATATGTCAAGTTTTTCTGAGCCAGCCGGTTTAAATTCCTTAAAATGTCAAGCTATCGAATTTGTTAATTATAATAAGAGACAAATGTCACGCATTTACCCTAGCGGCGCACGAGCGAATTCTTCCAATTATATGCCACAAGTATTTTGGAATGCTGGCTGTCAAATGGTTTCGTTAAACTTTCAAACGTCAGATTTGCCAATGCAGTTGAATCAAGGCAAATTTGAGTATAATGGAAATTGTGGTTATCTCTTAAAACCCGATTTTATGCGAAGACATGATAGAACGTTTGATCCATTTGCGGAATGTCCTGTCGATGGTGTGATTGCCGCTCAATGTTCGGTTCAAGTAATTGCAGGACAATTTTTATCAGATAAAAAGGTATGGTTTATTTGTTTTTTCACTATTGGTAACTCTTTTTTCAGTAATGTTCTCTTTCAGAAACTTTCACTTTTTTTTCAGCTAGTTTTTGTCTGTTATTATTATATCATCTCTTTTATTTGTTCTGTTTAAGCTGTAATTTTTTTAAAATTGTTTTCAAAGCTTTTTCTGCTTCATCAATTTCTTAGGCTGTGCGTTTATTCCTATTTTCTGCTTTTTCCCCCATATTTATGTAATTTAATTTATGTATTGTCAATTTTAGATTGGTACTTATGTTGAAGTGGACATGTATGGCCTACCGACCGATACCATTCGCCGAGAGTTTCGAACGCGTATGGTTCCAGCAAATGGTCTAAATCCGGTCTACAATGAAGAACCATTTATGTTCCGCAAAGTTGTGCTTCCAGATTTGGCCGTGCTACGTTTTGGTGTGTACGATGAGAATAATAAGCTTCTTGGTCAACGCATTTTGCCTTTGGATGGTCTACAAGCTGGCTATAGGCATATTTCATTACGAACAGAAGCGAATTTTCCCATGTCGCTTCCAATGTTATTCTGTAACATTGAGCTTAAGATTTATGTTCCTGATGGCTTTGAAGATTTTATGGCGGCGCTTAGTGATCCTAGAGGATTTATAGGTGCGCAACAAAAGCAAAGCGAACAAATGAATACATTGGGAATTGAGGTGACTGATAGTAAAGGAATGGATGGTAAAAAAGAGAAGGAAGAAAAGAAAGAAGAACCTTTAGTATTTGAGCCAATTACAATTGAGTCTATCAAGCAAGATAAGGCGTTTCAAAAAACAACGAAAAAACAACAGAAGGAATATGAAACTCTAAAAAAAAAACAATCGAAGGAAAAACTTAGTATGCAAAAATCTCAATGCGGGGCTATTGAAAAGCTTATTAAAGGAAAGACGTAAGTGTTTACATGGCTTTTGATTTTTAATCAAAAAAACAGCACCTGTAAGGTTGGGTTGGCAACAAATTTAAAGTTGGGGATTTAATGTTATCTGGTTGGCTATACTCCTTTCTGGCAAAATCATCCTACACTTGTCCCAAACTTGCTAATTTATCAGATGTTTCCTATCCTATTTTTCATGACATATCATCTTTTCTACATAACCTCATACAATGTTGCCAAATGTAATTTGGAAATAAACTGCATTGTTGAGGTTATTTAATTAAAAAGTGATAATATTCATTCAATTGTAGTAAAAATGATTTTGCAAATGACCCGATCGTGAGCAAATTGGTGGCTGAACAAACATTAGAATGGAGTTCATTAATGGAACGTCATCGTAAGCAGGAATGGGAATTTCTCAGAAATCAACTGAATGAGCAACGTGATGCCTTGAAAAGGCACATGGAATTATTACAAACCTCTCAAATGAAGCAATTGGAAGCTAAGCATGACAGAGAAATGAAAGAAATGAATAGCCAGCAAGCTAAAATTTCGATTGAAACCGCTAAAGAAGTATGATACTTTATTTGAATTTTCACAGGGGATTTTAACTTTTTTTTTTTTAGGTTGCAAGTGATAAAAATCTTAAAACTAAGCGTGATAAGGAACGGCGCTTAAAAGAAAAGCAACAAAATAATACAAAACGGTTTTTTGAGGAGCGAAAAGGGGCTTTGAATAAGCAGGGAAGAGAGAAAGAGAAGTTGAAAATAAAGCATGAGAAACAGCTTGAAATGCTATCGCATGATATTCAGAAACTGATTGATATGTATAAGAATGAAGAAATGGAGTATGAGATGTCAAGTAAAAGGGAATTTTTCGCCTAGAAGGCCTTAATTTATGTCTACAATGTTTACTAGTCGTCAATGTCAACACTAATTGTCTGATATCTGCTTTGAAGAAATGTTTATTTAAAATAAGAGCTAAGTATTCCAGCAAAATGTAGCTAGAAGAGATTTAAATTTGTTTTGTTGTGGATATATTAACCTGTATAACTTTGAACCTGCTATTTGTAGGATGTATGACTAGATTAAAGTCCCTAGGGACTTTCGACTGCAAATTTACCAGAAGGGGAATTTTTTTTAAAGCTATCTATAAAGGATTCTTATCTGCGATGTTATCACTCTGTTTTTTGTAAAATGTGTTATATAAATAAAATCAGAGAATGTAAGAATTAATTTTCACAAAATAAAAACTTTATTCTCACAAGGATTTTTATTTTATATTCGAAAAAAATATATTAATAAGCTTTGTATATATTCAAGTTACTTACATAACCTGTTTATCAGTTTTTTTATGAAAATCAATTGTTTTTGTTCTTTGTTATCATCTTTTTTGTAGTCTTATGTAATGTTCGATTGCTGCTTTTAGAGGTATTGCCTACTTTAAGACTTCGTGTCCTTTGTCACTCATATTAGCGCGTTATTAAATTATTTTGAGACGTTTTGTTTTTGTTATTATTGTTTTGTAAAAAGAAATATTTAGAAAACGAATCAAATTCACTGTCCGTCGTTTCTCATTATTGGAGAATTCGGAATAAAAACACTTGTTTGTGTAGTGAAAATCGCTTGTCGTGTCCTTACAAATGATTCCCGGGAATCCCAAAGGAACTCCATAGCTTTCTACGTCAGGAAGGAATCAAAAAGGCAAAATACAATCAAATTTTCGGGTTGATTTTTAATTATATTTTGATTGATAAGAAGAATTATGGCCTATCAGTCATTATTTATTCGACTTTTTTGTCATTTTCCAGCAATTTTGAAATAGAAAAGTGCTAAAATTTACTATCAAAAAACATTTTTAAAGTTGCCTTTAGGCGTAGTTTTTAATATAAAAAAGAAAAATAATTATTTATCATTTTTAATCGTAGAAGCTCCAGTGGCACATAATTTGGAGTTAAGCAGGCCATGAATTATGACATTAGGCTACTATTCAATTGTTTTTTTTTTTTACTAAAAATAATAGTAGTGACGGGGCACTTTACAAAGCGGTTGTTTAATCAGTTTTAGGGCTTAAAAATTGATTTAAATCCGATTTTCGGGCTTAAAAACATTAAAAATTCATTTGTGTAGTGCGTTTTTTGTATGATGTGAGGATCTGGAAGATTCAGCCACAACGCCTTGCAGAGAGGTCCCAAAGGAGAGGAGCCCCCCAGCTTGCTACATCAGGCCAGGTCAGTGCAATCAAATTTTCATGCTGGTTATTGATTATCATATCAAAAGTGATCGAATTTCTGCAGAAATCAAAAGAATTTATTCTACTTTTTAGTAATTGCCTATAGAATGTTAAACAAAATAATAAAATTTACATTTTTGTTTTATTTGAAGACCTTTCCCAAGTTGTCCTAAGGCGTAGTTTTTCAATATAAAAAATAAATAAATAATTTTATTATCATTCGAGCTGCAATTGTTTTTTGAATCAAGTAGGCCGTGAGTTTGACATAATGCAAATGCTACTTATTTTTTTATATTGCGATGTAGTTTCTTTCAAAACGGGTGTTTTTGGGCTAAAAGGGGTTCAAAGCCCATTTCCGAGTTCAAAACGTTATATAATTCATCTGTGTAGTTTTTTTCTATCCATTCTGTGAGGATCTGAAAAGTTTTTTTCGTGGGGCCCCCTTGGCCAGTAGGTAGGTCTCAAGAACTTCAGAGAATCAAACCCCCAGCTTTCTACATCAGAAAGACCGCAAACTGGTAATGTACAAACAAATTTTGGTGTTGGTTATTAATTATTATATCGATGATGCATCTAAGACGAAAGGGATTTATTCAACTTTTATGTAATTGTCTTGCAATTTTAAACAAAATAACATGTTTGTTTTATTGTGAAACCCTTCCAAAGTTGTCCCAAGGCGTAGTTTTTAATAAAAAAAATAAAAAATAAATAAATAATTTTAATCATCGATTGCATTTGTTTTTGAATCAAGTATGCCATTAGTTTGACATAAAGCTACTTCATTTGTTTTACAATTTTTTATATTCACAACGTAGTTGCTTTCAAAACGGCTGTTTTTGTGCTAAAAGAGATAAAAAGTGGTTTTAAAGCCCATTTTCGGGCTGAAAACATTATATAATGCATTTGTGCAGTGTTTTTCTTTCGATTCTGTGAGGATCTGAAAAGTTTTTTTCGTGGGGCCCCCTTGGCTACTAGGTAGGTCTCAAGAATCTCAGAGAAGCAAGCCCCCCACGGTTCTACATCTGGAAGACCGCAAACTGGTAATGTACAAACAAATTTTGGTGTTGGTTATTAATTATTATATCTTAGATGATGCATCTAAGACGAAAGGGATTTATTCAACTTTTATGTAATTGTCTTGCAATTTTAAACAAAATAACATGTTTGTTTTATTGTGAAACCCTTTCAAAGTTGTCCCAAGGCTTAGTTTTTAATAAAAAAAATAAAAAATAAATAAATAATTTTAATCATCGATTGCATTTGTTTTTGAATCAAGTATGCCATTAGTTTGACATAAAGCTACTTCATTTGTTTTACAATTTTTTATATTCACAACGTAGTTTCTTTCAAAACGGCTGTTTTTGTGCTAAAAGAGAAAAAAAGTGGTTTTAAAGCCCATTTTCGGGCTGAAAACATTATATAATGCATTTGTGCAGTGTTTTTCTTTCGATTCTGTGAGGATCTGAAAAGTTTTTTTCGTGGGGCCCCCTTGGCTACTAGGTAGGTCTCAAGAATCTCAGAGAAGCAAGCCCCCCACGTTTCTACATCTGGAAGACCGCAAACTGGTAATGTACAAACAAATTTTGTTGCTGTTTATTAATTTTATCCTCTGGGATAACCATAACTACTTATTCAATATTGAATAAATCAAAACGGCGTATCTCACTTTTAGGGACTTTTCCAGCAATTTTAAACTAGAAAAGTGCCTAAATTTGCTTTTCCTTTCATTAGACAACTTTTTTGAGGTTGTCTTTAAACGGTTTTCTAAAATAAAGACAAAATTAATTGGGAGAAATATTGTCATATGTCTGTATTTTTGTCGAAATAGGTCATTGACCTATCTAATAGCCTACTCATTAGAAAAAGAATATTAACAATTTTAAAATTGCTATAATATTTATTTGATTTGAACTGATCGGTCAGGATAGCCAACGTAATTTTATTTCTTTTAATCGCTGTCAACTGTCAATGGGTCATTTTTTCAAAAATTACTACATTTCTTGTTGTACGTTTAAAAATGATTGTCATCGCAGTAAGCTGTTTAAAAAATGTTAATAAATGTTTATTTGCGGAAGAAAAGGTCTTCTAAAGTGTATTTATAAAAATTAAAAACAAATTTTAGAAGGATTTTTAGAATTATGCTTAAAAATTTGCAGACAATTTAGTAGAATTTGTATATTATATTCAAATCACTTATATAACCTGTTTATCAGTTTTCTTTTGTCTAACTAATGGCTTTATTCTTTGTTATCATCTTTTTTGTAATCTTATGTAATATTTTTTTGGTGTTTTTAAAAGTATTCTCGATTTTAGTGTATTTGAAAACATCGCATTTTTTGCAAAAAAAAATGTTTAGGATTTTTCCTTCCAATTGGTATATGTAGAAAGAAATTAATTGCTTGACTTGATAGTTATCAAGTTTTTTTTATATAAAAACTAATTCTTTTGTTCTATTTCTTATCAATTTTTTGCGGTTTTATGTAACGTTTTTCTTTTGTTTTCAAAAGAATTACTTACATTGGTTTAGTTCAGTTTGTGCCTTTGAGCCTTTTGCCCGAATATTTGTGAGCGATAATAAAAATTATATTAATTCGTGTTTGTGATAAGTGTTGTGTAAAGTGCAGTGCAGTGCTATTTTGTTTCTTCATTTTATTCATGGAGACGATGTCTAGGTTTCAATATACAGAGTGAGTCAGTTTGCAATTAAATGTTAGTTTATTTATAGACCGATTTTAATAGTTTTTTTTTCAGTTTGAAAAAGAATGTTTTAAGAGTGGTCTCATAAAAGCTAAGCAATAATCTTCATAAAATTTTTAAAAATTAAATAAGTTTCAATCAGAAATGATTTGCTTGATTAGGTAATTTATTTTTTTCTTATAAAAACATGTTCAATAGTTAAATATACAGTTTACACATTATAGGAGAAATAGATAGAGTTCGTTTGTTTTAGCGTTATTCAATTGTTTCAAGACATAGTTGATGTTTTGTAAAAAAAAATATTTAAAAAACGAATCAGTTTCGCGGTTCACCGTTTTTCTTTTTATCAATGGAAACATTTGCAGTGATTGGTGTTAAATGTATATTTATCACCTTTAACTTTGTTTGGCTTCGCGTAAGTGCACGATAAATCCTCATTGAGGATCGTATCAACTCTGACCCTTGGTAATGCGAGCCTCCAAAACTCGTTGAAAGTCGTTAAGGAGTTAGGTATAATAGTGTTTCTTATAACGATTGTTTCTTGCAATCGGCATGGTCTCTCTGTGAATATGTCTTGTACATACATATGTGAGGGCATGTGAGCGGGGTCAGCATTGTGGGGTAATTAATATACATTTGATGCTTCTTGCTGTTTATGTATTTATTGATAAAACATCATAAAAATCAAATGACTTTTGTTGCATAGATTGCACACGCGTAATTTTTTTAAATATTTTTTTGTTTGGCCTGCTACGACATTTTTAAATTTGTACATGTAAATATTAGCTGTAGGAAAACAAAGCTAATTAAAAGTGAAAAAAATATGGCCACATAACGAATAAAATGGAAGTAGACTTCAGATACAAAAAGAAAATGGAAACGAAAAAACAAAATATAAAAACTGTTTAAAAACTTATATATTAATATTATTTGATTTTAGTATGATCGGTATTCAATTATAGCAGTTATTTTGAAATTTTAAGCCCAGAACATTTTTGAAGGGATAATCTCTATGACAAGATGGCGTCTAGAGATAATTAATTAACTATAAGTGCCTAAATCGTAAGTAACAGACTATTTTAAACCAAATAAACATTTTTTACTAATTATTGTAAATAAAATTGTTTTTTCTATTACATAGTTGTTTTTTTTTAATTTTTATTGACGTTTTGTGATTGTGTGTTGCAATGATTTATCTATAAAAATGCGGAAATTGCAATCAGATTTTAAAATGCGCACAAATTGATTGGTGTCGTTTTCTAAGGGGAGAAAACGGATGTGAGATCTAAGCAAACAGCGTTTATTTTTAGGATTGATGGTTGTTAGGTGGTTGGTATCGTTTTCTGAGGGGAGAAAACGGATGTGAGATTGCAGCAAACAATTGTTTGGTTTTGCAATATTTAGGGCTTTTACTATTTTAACAGTGGATTAGGCCTACTGGGAACACCACTATAAACAAAACGCACCATTTACTGTACCTCTTAAAGGTGGTGTAGAAATCAGTAAAATAGTTAAACAATGCATAATAATAACAATTGTAACTCAGTGTTTAATTCTTACAAAAAGATATAAACTGTTTTATAACATAAATACTTTTGACATAAATGTAGATTTTTAAATTTTTGTAAGAAGTTGTAATAAAAAAAATCTATTTCGTATATTGTTGTTTTCTTTTCAATCAACAAAAAATGCGCATTAATTTTGGAATGCGCACTAAGAACTGGTGGTGTTTTCTGAGGGGAGAAAACGGATGTGAGATTTATTTGATTTGATGTGCGCTTTTTCTTATTTCGACAGTGGATTAGGCCTTCTGGGGATTCAAATACTAAAAAAAAGCGCACCATTTCCTTTACCTCTTAAATGTTGTGTTGAAATCGGTAAAATAGAAAATTATAAATAATAATTTATTTTAGATTAAGATCTATTAGCTTTCTCAGGTCAACCTGTCTTGGTAAGCGATCGCTTTCCAAATAAATTAAAATTAAATTAATAATTTATTGGAATTATGTGAGGATTATGAAGAATCTATGACATAATACTGTTCAATTTTTTTATATTATGTTTTTTGCTTTGTGTCAAGAAGGAATCGGCATGTTTCTCTCGGTGAATCATGTTTTACAGGGAATCCACATTGTGGGATTATTAATATAAATTTGACGTTTTTTAGCTTAATAGCTTTAAAAATCGGTTTATCGTATCTTTGCGCTTGAATGTAATAATAAAACATCAATTTTTAATATTTGACAACTTTATTGAAAGATAACAAAAGAATATATAATCATTAATATTAAAATACACAACAACAATTTGTACTAGTACAATGTATAATAATTATAGTAATAGATATTAAAAAAAAAACAACTTAAAAACAGCGATTCTTAAGCTGTTGCAGTGCAAGAATTATATCACAGTGACAGGAATTTATTATATAGAAAAAAAAAGGTATTCTTAGCGTAAATAAGCTCGTGGTATTGAAAATGCTGACTGATTATTCAACAATTAGACAGACAGTCTTGTAAGAATCACAGTCTAGTATCTATGTCTAGATGGACCAATTAATAATTACCTAATTTCGAGCATAATATTTATTATTGGAATGTGGTAGACATACAGTTCAAAAATAATGAGTGATGGCATGAGCTGGCGCAGATTGTTAACAATCATTTAAACGTCATTTACTGCGCACTTTTACCACTCGCCATGATTCGTCATTTGGCAAATCCTGCTGTTATCTGCTAGGTACTAATACTTTATATAAATATAAAAATGATTATCATTATAGAGTAATTATAGAAACTTAACAATTTATCCTTTAATAATGATTGATTACAAACTAGAACAATTCATTTGGTATGATTTCACTTTTCTTTGGCTTACACACTTGTAGAATGTAAAAATATAAAAAATTACTTCTTCATCGGTCAGAATCTCGGTCTGGGCACATTTGGAAGAAACTGACCAACACAATTTCCTCTTGGATTGTAATTAGCAACCACATAGGTCTCTCCTTTGCTATTCTTAGCCATTGCAAATCCCAGATCTGTACTACTTTTCCAAATAATTTGCGTGAAATGAAGCGTTCCATGATTGACAGTTTCCACACCAAAAGTGTGTTTTTTAACTTCATCATACCACTCTTTTATCGCATCACGAGCTGTCGGTATGTGGGTGTAGTCAGATGAATACACGCAGAAAATGTTTTCACCGTATGAGTTGTTGGCACGATGGCACATGCTTCCAGTTTTTGCACAAGTATCAGCCCATTCTTGAGCATATCGGCACATCTAAAATTAAAAAAACATTAAACTACTATTGACAAACCATTTGTGGAACGATAGAAAAGAAAAGATGAAAAAAAACTAATTATAAAAAAGGAAGAAAATAAGAATGTAATACAAGTTAAAAAAGAAACGTCAGTTGAACGGAAAAAATAATAGAAGTAGACGCGGGTAAAAAACATTTAAGAGAAAAACAGCTGCAACGGAAAAAATATTTTAAGAGGATTGAAGTAGAGAATTTAAAATGTAGAGGTGAAAAAGTCTGGCAAGAAGGAAATAAGAATGTATGTAGGAAAAAAAGAAGACTGAACGAGACAAGTGGTGGAGTAACAAAAAAGAAGAAAAGAAATACCACATAAAGGTTCCGGTGTGGAAGTGAAACGAATCAAAATGTAATCAGATCTAATATTTATTAGATCTTCTAACTTTATCTCTAGATCTTCATTTGAAAACAGAAGAAGAAAATAAAGTTATTATTAGTTCTCACTTACTTCTTTATTTAGGATTAGGTCAGGAACTCCATGTTTTCTCCTATATTCATTGTGTACTTTCAATCCGTCCAACGCAAACTGATTAAAGCCATCATTCTTAACATCTCTAGAAAAGCTGACTTTCTTATCACTTTCCAAATTTGCAAGTTTACTCAAAGGTGGTGGCACATTTTCCACATAATGGCCAATAAAATTCCCAGCTGGCTTATAATTCGCAACAACATAAATACTTCCTTGTGTATTTTTGGCAACTCCAACTCCCAATTCTTCACTTTCTTTCCAAACCACTTGAGTAAAGTGTCCAGATTTTAAGCTGTTTGGTTCTCGGCCAAATGGATGATGTTGTACTTCTTCGTACCATACGTCGACTGGGTTATGTCCTGAAATGGTAAAACTGGGATCGGAAGATGTCATGCAATAGATATTTTCTCCATAATTGCAGCTTGGACGGTGCTCAAGGATATTTTTCGCAGCTAAATGCCGTGCCCATTCTTCGCTGTATCGGCATAATTTTTTGTCTAACTTTAAAGGAGGCACTCCATGGCGTTTTCTATATTCGTTATGAGATTTTAAAAAATCTTCTTCAAAACTACCTTCAGTACCGCTTTTGAGATCTTTACTTGAGCTCCTGTTTAGTTTATTTAAAGTTCCATTGCTGATTGATAGCTTGGAAAAACTATCTGTATAGTCGTTGCGATTGTTATTTTCGGCGTATCCTCCTAATGGGGGCACATTTTTGCTAAAGTGACCAATGATATTGCCAGGCGGGTCATAATTTGCTACCACCACAACTTTACCACCGGATTTCGCAAATGCTACACCCAATTTGGCACTTTCTTTCCACACAACTTGTGTGAAGTGTCCAGAAGCTAGACTAGTCGGTTCTATGCCAAAAGTATGATCTTTAATTTCTTCATACCATGCTTCTACAGGTTCTTTACCAGAAACTGTAAAATTAGGATTTGAAGATGTCATGCCAAAAAGATTCTCTCCAAAATCTCGGTTGTTACTGTGCTGAAGACCATGTCTATTAATCAAATGATTCGCCCATTGTTGGGCAGTTCTACACATTTCTTTGTCTAATTTTAGTGGAGGGACACCGTGGCGTTTTCGGTACTCATTATGAGCCCTAAGGCACTCACTTTGGAAGTCCATTATTGGATTTAGTTTTTTCTATAAGAAAACATTTTTTTATAGTTATAATATTGTCACAATTTTTTGATGTTTTTTACTTTTAAAAGAGTTCTACTTGGTGTTCTATGTATTTTATCGTTTAAAGATTCGATAAGATCGTTTGGAAACTTCTCCTCGCAGCCTTTTTTCTCAGTTGTGATTTTGCATTCGGTTCGCTGTCCGCGGAATGTTTCAATTGTTTCTCGTGTGATCGTTTCTAGTTTTGGCTCCTGTACTCAAAAATGTTATAGATTTTGTTTTAAAGAAGTGACTATAATATATGAATCAGAATGATAAGACAAAAAAACTATAGCAATTACTGGTAGTCAGGTGGCTAACGATAGTGCGTTTGGAATCTGGTCTAACAAGGATCGTGGGTTTGATTCCTACTTATAATAGGCAAGAGTCTTTTTCTATAAATAAGATGGCTTTTGGCTTGCTATGGATGTTTGTCAAAAGGTCGCAGTGCCATCTTGAAGTACAATTAATAGCAAAAATGTAAAACTAGTAACAATAGCAAGTCGTTTGTTTATTTGTTTTACTTAACAGAAAGTTAATTATGAAATTCAATCTTCTGGACCAGATCCAATTAAAAAAAAACAATTATTGTTGTTGATAAACATTATCAGTCACTTTTTAAACATATAAAGCCAAGGCCAAGGTTGATGGTAAAAAATGAAATAGACTCACTTGTCCTTTTTCTTTGGAGGCAAACGTCCTTTGGTCGGTCTTCCTCACCATAACAATCCTACTGGAACCGTCATGACCGTGTACCGTTTTTCGAAATCTGTGCAAATCGGCAAGGGATCCAGGAAATCGCGGCTTCCGCCTGCAGAAATCAGAATCAGAAAAGCACATTTCCGACGCAAAATAAAAATTTTTTAAACTCATTTATTTAAATTTTTCAATGTGGTGCTCGGTACACGGAATGCTCATCGACTGTGAATCAACAAACTGCCTGCCTTTCCAATCTTTGTTCCAATTTAGTGACCAAGTGTAACAAATATTAGAAAATGATATACAAAGTTTTATTAAATAGAACAATTATTTGCATTTTACAGTTGTAGAATGTGCGTAATAAAAAAAATAAAAATAATAATAATTATGCAATAACGGTTTGTTTTATGAAGTCATATTTATTATGTAATGAGTAAATATTTGGTTGGTATTATTGCATTTTATAAAGTTTTTCATGCAATAATAATAATAATTTTTGAATCCAGAAAAATTGCTGCGCCTCTTGCACAGGGAGGGTAGAAGCAAAGCTGTAAACTTGGATGTACAGACATCTATGAGAGTTGAGCTAGTTTAAATTTAAAATCAAGTGCTTTTTCTAGTTTTTCTTTCTTCTTTTTTCTTCTCTCACTGTACTTTATTCACTATTTTGTTTAATCTTTCTCTTTCTCATATTGTCATTTTCATCCGTTAAATTCCTTTTTTTCTTTTACTTTAGCGTGCTTGATTTTACCATCATATGCTCTAATTTTTTACACTTTTCTCCATTCGGTATTCCATCCGTTCCTAGTAATTTTCTTCTTTTTAGTTTTATTAGTACTTTTTCTCTTGTTATTTCTACTTTTTGTCAATTTTATTTTTTTTGGTTTTTTTGCTTTTCTTCTTCTAGAAGTTTTTTGAAATAATTGAGTCATTTTTGCACTCTTATTTTGCTGGTTAACTTGGTTCTCTTCTCTCTATTTATATTTTTTATTATGTCTTCTTAGTGATTTTATCTTTTTCTGCACTCTTATTTTGCTGGTTAACTTTGTTCTCTTCTCTCTATTTATATATTTCCATATTTTATTATGTCTTCTTAGTGATTTTATCTTTAACTATTTTTTTCTTTTTTTTGCTGCGCAGAAGTTGGCTTAATAAATCAAAATTGATCTCACTTTACTTCATTCACTATTTTGTTTAATCTTTCTCTTTCTCGTATTGTCATTCTCATCCATTATATTCCTTTTTTCTTGTCTTTTTGCTTTAGCTTGCTTTCTTTTACGGTCATGTGCTCTAATTCTTCTTTTTTCCACATTTTGTTCAATACTTTTCTCATACTTTCTTTAACGCCTAATTCGGTATTTAATAGTTGTCTTCTTTTTAGTTTTATCCGTATAGTTATTTCTCCTCTTTATTCTTTTTCTCATTTTTATTTTTTCTGATTTATTGTTTGCTTTTTTTTATTCTTCTTCTTCGAGTAGTTTTGAGCCATGTTTAGACTCGTTAATTTTTTTCTCATCAAATAGCTCAATTAAGCCTATATTTTTAAAAGCCATCTTTGATTAATGTTAATATAAAATCGCAATTATTTTATTATAATATATTTATGATTGGTGTAATTTATAACCATAAAACATTTTAAAACTTTACATTATTATGCATTTTTCACAACAAACAAAAATAAACAACGTTGGAATATAATATAGAATTTGTTATTTTAATTCTATTTAAGTGTTATATAAATAATGTAATCAAAAAATTATCTAAAACAATAGGATAAGCTTAGCTAATTCTTGATAATAAGTTGTAAATTATTATAAATTTATCACTGAAAACCTTCAAACTTAAAAAAAAAGTGCTAAAAATAGTAGTTTTGAAACATAAAAAAACTTAACAAAGAAATATTAGGAAATCAGAGGAATTTCATCAAGATTAGAGTTATCTTGTAGAAACATTTCAAATTTCGTTGACAGATTTGAGTAGTGACCGCAGAAGTGGTACTAATAGACCCCTAATATTACTTTAAGTGCTAAAAAAACCATAACCATTCTAAAACCGTGTATTATCTTACAGTTTTGTATTTTAAATTATTTTGACAAACACCTAACACATATAGTAAAAAACGCCTACTAACCCTTGGCAATTTTTATTCAGTTTATGGCCGGTACATCATTGAACATTAAATCAGTTCAAGCAAGTTGACGATATTGGCGGATAACTCAGGTATACAGATTTTGTTTGAGTAGCTGTATTGTTCGGTGATGTATCAGTCATAAGCAAAAATTCATACAGGGTATTAGACTCGCACAAATTTTACTAGCTTTTTATTGGTTTGTTGTAGTATAACTATACTGTTTATTTTATTATTTTAATTATAAATGATAGATGAAAAATAACTATTTAATTACTGCTAAAACTGTTTAAATTCTTTTTTAAATAAAAAAAAATACTTACAATTTTATGCTTCTAACACTACTGTGAACTCTAACAGAATCTGGTGACTAAAAGCAAATTGTCACTTTATAGCCAAGATATATTATAGTTTAATGATAGTTAGAGATAAAGCAGATTAAGTCATCAATTACAATTTCTAAAAAACACCGACAATTATGGTGAAATAAGAATGCGGAGATAGCAAAGATAAGCCAGATTTAAGCGAAATGACACAAATTATTGATAAATATTTTCTTAGTTTAGTTACAAAACTATTTCATTACTAGGAACTTGTTATAGATAACAAATGATGCATAAAAAAGGTTTCTTAAATAATACAACAGTATCTGATCACCGTGACATAAGCCGACAAATGTAAATTTTGAAGTAAAATAACCTTCAGAATGTGTCTCAAAAAAAAAATGTTGACTTTGATCCTATAGCCTCAGTTTCACAAAAATAAATAAATTACGTTTATTCTGTCAAAAAAATTGTTTATATTTTTGTTTGCCTTTTTCTTCTACTAAAAGTAATTTGTCCACTTTTATTACTCTTCTTTTTTGTTTCTTTTTATTTATATTTTATTTTGTGTTCTTATTGCTTTTATTCTTTTCAATAAAGTTTTGCAATTTACGTTCAAGACCAATCCCACAATAATGACTCACGCTATATAAAAAAAAACGTACTAGGTTTATTTTGGCAAAAAAAAAACAAATTTTGAAGGTAAAACATGTCTTCTATTGTTCATATTTATATTTTTAAATTAAATTGTATTTTGTCTGGTTGGTTTTTATTGTAATTTTTCAAATAATGACATCCTTTCGCTATCAAAGCGTCGATTGTGCTCATAAATAATTGTTCATTGATGCATGTAATCACAATCAAAACTAATGTGCCTTAAATTCTAGTAAACAATAACACAACAATCAATGAGCAATTTGACCAGGTAACCTAAAAAACTAGAACATAATTGGATAAGAAAGGTTCTAAAATTTTATCACGCAATTCTAAAAGTGAAATTGACTCAAGTTCAGTTTTAATTATTATAATGATTTTATTAATTATCAAATTCTCAGTAAATAACGTCAAAATATAATTATAATAACGTCAAATTCATTTAAATTTTGGGTCAAAGGACCTGAAACTTATATAATCGTAAACTCGACATGTTTTGTTCTTATTAGCACTCATCAGTAAGGTAAAGAATTAAATCAGTTTTTTTTTTTAATAAATTTTGTGTGATTTTAAATGATATACAAAATACTTTTTTAATTATTATATCAACAAAAAAAATTAATATGGTTTTCATTTATTATGACAATATTGTTTCATAAAAAATCATTTTAGACGATGAATTATGATACTAAATTATGAAAAAGTAAAGCTAAGGCAATAAATCAAGCACCGTAACCGTATAGAATGTTGTTAAACAGTAAATATTTACTTGGCTTACGCTCACATCTTTAACCTATAATTTGTAAAACGTTTAAAAATTGACATACTGTACAGAATTATACAGAAATCAGCTTTGGTAAAAAGGAACAACTTCTATAGTCAACTATCGGCAAAAAAAAACTACAGAAAATAATATAATCAGCGTGACATAACTGAAAAATTACAAAAAAAAAGTTTTTAGTCTTAGAAAAGATAGAGACAAAGGTACAAAATAACTCAATAGATCGACAGAATACAAACAACTAATTAAGATTAGAAATCAACAAATTTATAAAAAACGGATATACATATAATAGTAAAAGCATAGATTTTTGGAATTTTAATAGAAATTTTTTAAAAAATTGGCAAAAAAAGAACTTAAGCTTAATTAAAGCTTTTTGAACTCAAATCGAGTATTCGTTGTTTGCCAAGGCTTTTTGTTTAAAAAATTTTTTTCCGGTACCAAAGCTAATAAATTCTTCTCAGCAAATCCGGCTACTGTTCCGGCAAGCTAATGAAATAAGGAATCTTAAACTAACTTTAAACACATCTGAGTCTAAATTTTAGTGTTTTTTTCTGCTTATTTTTGTTTTTTTGGCAGCCATTTTTATAGTCGTTTTTTAATTTGTTCTCTCTGTCATTCCCACATTTTTTTAAGACATACAAAACAGTATTTAATAAAATACTATAAACAATAGCCATATTTTTAAACATGTGGAATTCTGAGATATACACCGGTCATAGCACGCGACAATTGCGATATTCCTCTGATGGTAGAGTTATTATTTATAAGCACACGGTAAATAAACAATACATTAAAGAAAAGAAATTAAATTGTAAGGACGCTTCTTTAACAATATCCAAAAACTTCTTCCATGCGAAAATTTGGCTCCGCAACGATTACTGTGTTCAAATTTCAAATAATTTTGAGTTTGTTTTGCGTGAATTTTTTATTTATTTATTACAAAATACTAGGGTTTTATGGGTTAAAAAAACACTAGTGTGTAAAAAGAGCTGATGTTGCTTTGACACTCATTATTTTTCTTAAAACAATAGCAATAAGTATTAAGAAATCATTGCACACAACAGTAATTATTCCACGTAGGTAATAAAAAATATCAGATTATACGTTTAGTAAGTCAATGACAAAAATGCAATAAATTTTTTTAAATTCTTAAATTAAATTGTAAAATATTTTTTTTTGCTGGAATGTTTAGTTGAAAAAAAGCAGGAATTAATAGGATATTAGTGCCATACACAACCTGTACGGTAGATATCGCAAGTAGATTTATTATTATTATTTATTATTATTATTTACATACCTTGGAGTGCTACTTGATGACATCTTTAATAATTGAGCACTCTTATTGATCGAGAAGACACTGCACCTGCATTGAGGAGTCGTTGCAAATTTCAATAGATCTGAACTGAAGGGTAGCGTTTCCTACACCCTTATCAAAAGCGTAAGCATGCGCCAATCGCGATTTCACCCTACTTCCTGCTTTTTGCGAAACACTAGTAGAATTCCAAGAATGCTCAAATAATATCTCTTATTACCGCTAAAAAGTCCTTCGTTTGAAGAAAAAAAAATCGGATAATATTTCCAATTGAGCAATAATGTTTTTTTCTCACAAGAATTAGTTGTGCACTTGAGCAATGTCGCGGAACGGTGCCATCAAGTGTTGTAGAAATCAAAGAATAATTGTTAATGCGACACCGAAATGTTATCACTCAAGTCTTTATACCACTTTTTACCACCACTTTGCAAGGATAATGAATGAATTTTTTTAAGGAATCTAACAACAGCAGATCGGCTTATGATAATATTTATTTTCTTATCAGAATATTAAGGATCAAACAAACCATAACAATAAGCAATAAATTTATTTACACAACGACACTGAGAACCGAATTTAGACTAAAAACCAAAACCTCTACTTTATACCTATTTGGTCTATCACATTAATCGACCTTCAGAGGTACAGAGGCTATTATTTTTGTGAATTGCAGTATTTTTGTTACCTTGCAATGATGTACAACGTCCAAAACTATGTTTTATTGGAGCTAAATTGCGTGTGGAAAGCCTCATATTAAGCAACTCACCTCTTCCATTCAATAAATATTTCTAATCCAATTAGAAAAAATATTTTAAGCGATTTACACATTTTTGTATTGCAAAAAAGCAACACTTTTGCAACATTTATCTATAGAAGCACGAAGGCCATCTTAAAACGACGCTTAAATAATTCAGCAGTACAAACGGAAATAGATAATTCAATTATGTTTTTATTTTGAAAAAATAAAAATTTGAATTAACGCCAACCAGAAGCCTATAACTCTCACCAATTAAGTTCTACAGAAAATCTAATTAAAAGAAACAACAATATTCAATAAATAATAAGATTAGAGACACAATGCTGTTTTATAAAATTATTTCTAAATCTACGTTCTTTCTAAAAGAATTAACACCACCATATTCAGATCAGAAGATTTTGGCACAACAAACACTGTATTTTTGGTTTCAATCAACACCACTTTGAATATTAAAAGACCATTTCTGATGTGCTAAAATCACATTTGAGCAAGAAAATTTATTTTGCCGGAGAAATAAGAGATAAATCACATTGGTACATCACATTCTGGGGTTACTACAAACTATAATCAACCAAACAAAATTGAAAAAATAAAAATCATTACAAATAGAACTATAGTTTGTTCAAATTCAAGAGAGAGTAATAGTAAATAGTGTGTAGGACGTAATCCATTCCAAAAGTCTACGTGAGAACGAGTTCTTGGAATCCTGATGGAGCTGGCATTCGAAAGCACAGGGGTGCATTTGTTATGTTGCTGTTTTTGTGTCCCAAAATGTCGTCTACAGAGACTGAGGTTAATCCCAGGAACTCTCAGTCTTCCCAGAAAAAGGGCTAAATGTAACTACTTAAATACTAGTGAAAAAAAGACAATTTTAAATATATTTAAACCAAATTGGTTTAAAATGGAATAAGACTTCATAGATGTGATCACGTAGATCCTGCATGCATTTGTTTTCTTGCACTCTTTTTTTGAAAGTGAATAGACTTTAGATAATATTTTGATTTTATGTAGAAAAATTTTTTAGAATTACAAAAAATATTCAAGTGTGTTTATGTAACGCCACATTGTTAAATGAAAACAGAAAGATTCTAGCTTAAAGCTAGATTATAGATAAATAAACAATCTAATTAGGTAAAACAACAATATTAATAAATAAATTTAAAATGTTAAATACAGCGAGAACTGTTTTGATGTAAATTTTTTTTTCAAACTGACAAAATAAACTAAAAAAAATGTGGAATGGAGAAGAGTTTCTTCAGGAATAATTGTGGTCGAATCGGAGATAATGAAAAAAAATACGCTTTTAATCTAAACACAATATACTAAGTGTATGCAATGTGTGTGGCAGAAAAGTTGAAAAGGAAGGTAGAAAGAGTGGGAGGATTACCAGACTGACAAGCGGAAATAAGGAAGTGGTAGAGGCCAATAGATAATATATAACATGTTTTAAATACGCTAATTGAAAGTAAATTTGAAATGGAAGAAGGAAAAGTATGTAGATTTTGATAGGGTAGATAGAAATAAGTTATTAGAGTGCCCGCACAGTTTTGCCTCAGTTTGGATATGATTATAGTTAAACTCTGTTAAAACCAGAGAAAAAGAAAAAAATCTCGCAGTTCAAAATTTCCACGAGTATTTCTATCTTCTAGATTAAGAAGTCCAGAGATACTATTTTGCTGGTTTCTGTCAACTGACCATCTTGTTTCAAAGCGATCAGAACCCAAATTTTGCCAAATAAAAAAATGAAAATGTACATTATACCTGTCGTAGCCGAGTACCATCGCTTTGGTAGAATAAATCTTCCACAAAAAAACTTGTTGCACTTGTTGCAAATCGAGTCAAACAATGTTTAACAATGCATAGGACCTTGATACTGAGCAAAAATTTGATAAGATTACCAATTTTTTTATTTTTATTTCCTCAAAATCTTATCTATGACTATTTTTGTTGATTTAGAATGATGATCGATATTCATAAATTCCTTGTCACTTTTTTTATATACATAGTTTAGTCATCTTCTTAAAGGACTCAGTTTTTTAGAATTTAATACTCAATTGGAATAAAAAAACAAAATTTGAAGATAACTATGACTCAAAAATATTATTTGTTATAGATCAATCAAAAATCAAGATAATTGACACTTTATAGCATATTATGATTAGCTTTTGCAGTTCTAGACTGACATAATTAAATTGTTTTTGTATAATGACGTCATATCTTGCAAAAAAATTATTACAATTGGATCTAGCTCGTTAATCAAAAATTCAAAGCAAGAAACAGTAATAATTTAGAGATCATAGAGGGTACTGACTCTAATTTTCCAAGATATTAGTCCTTTTCGCTGAAAATCTGTCTGAAAAAGCTTGTCAAAGCTGAGCTACTTCTGAAAAAAGAATAAAACCCTCGAAGGGTCAAGACTTTTAATCTGTAGTTTAAACCTGCTCAAAAAAATTGACCATTTTTATTGTGTTTGGTTTTAGAAACACCTTTTTAGCAAAAAACCAATTAAAAACTAATAACAGATGGTAGCACCACGAGCTCTTATAGTTCTTTTTAAACAATTGAAACCAATGTAACAAAGTATTCTTAAAAAAATTGATGCCATGCCTTCTGTGTGAATCATGTTTGGTCACAATTTGCTACGTCTAACAAAATCCTAGAAGTGTTCGATTGGATTCAAGTCGGGGCTGTTGGCTGGCCGCCATACAAGCGCCTCTATATAAACTTGTTACAAGTATTGGAGGGCAACTTTGTTAGTGTGTGGGACAAAAATAGAGTATACAACTCTATTATTATTTGGTTTGGTTACGTAAATTACACTTTCATAATATGCAGATAAAACCAAAGTAATTTTTTTAATAATTAAAAATCTATAGCTTAAATACTTTAGAAAGTTAATTTATCTAGAAACTGTGCAAGTTTAGCAAAACCTATAATTTTGTAGTTAAAATGTGTTTAATTGATTTGCATATTATGGTAAAACCTCCACCGTGCGTGACATGGTCCAATTAATTTAACGATTCGTTGTCCTTGATCGTTTAACCTTGCACTTGTAAACATCATTGTAATAATAGGGAATGAAAAACACAAAATGTTTACCGGATTTCCGCTGGATTAGGTAGATGTCTGATATTTTCTACAATACTTGAATTGCAAGAATGATCCCACTGCAGATTTAAGTTTCTAATTCATTTAGTTATGGTTAAATAACTAAAATATCTAATGAATTGTTGAATATTGTCCAATCAGATTAGATATTTTGTGTATAAAAAATATAATTTTTATTTGCGCTTTATCTATTGGCCCTAAATTCTGCTTGCCAGTCTGGTAATCCTCCCACTCTCTCTTCCTTCCTTTTCAATTTTTCTGCCACACACATCGCATACACCTTGTACATTGTGTTTAAAAACATTATTCCTCGGTAATTTTTTTCATTATCTTTTTCCCCATTTTTATGAATTGGTACAATTATTCCCGAAAATACTCTTTCTTCATTCAGTATTTCTCTCATTCTTTCTTTAACTCTTTTATTCCTATACATCCATGCCTTTTTCAGTATTTGACGACTTTCTTCTTTATAGTTTTATCAGTTGTTTCACTACCTCTATCTTCTTCCTCCGCATTCTCCTCGTTTAGTTTTTTTTCAGTCTTTCTCTTCTTCTCTTTCCATTGTCATTTTTTCACTTATTAAATGTTTCACTTATTTGTTCATTTTTATCTTTTTGTTTTCTATTTTCTTTCTTCTTTATCGCCTTGCAAGTATTTCCAAAATTTTATTTTTCCGTTGTTATTGTTTTTATTTTTTCATATTCATCCTCTTTTTTCTTCGTTTCTTTGCATATTTTCCTTATTTTCCTCTCCATCCTTTCAATTTATTTATAACTTCTCGGTTTTGTTCTTTGTATTCTCTATCCCACCATTTGTTTTTTTTTTAATCGAATAAATAATTTTTACTTCAAAGAAGTTTTATAAATACAAGTAAAAAATAAATACAAAACTGAGATGATCTGAACGTCCAATGATTTTTTTTAATAATAATTGAAGAATATTTCTTTATTTTTATAGTTTCGCTACTCTTCTGACCATCTTACGCGTTCCAATACATTTTTTAGCGGCTATTCCCACAATGCATACATATACACTATAAAAATCTGACGCGCTTGAGTATTTCCATTTGTTTTTTTTTATATAAACTTAATTTTTACAACGAAAAAACTTACCTTTTAAAGTAATGGCACTATATTCCCGCACTACTACGACACACCATAATCTTATGTTCGCAATAAAATAGCAAGTTATTTGTACTTATCTCATTTAGTCATTCTTATATTAGAATTGCAAAACAATATAGATATTATGAGAAGCACAGTACACATACGCAATCATAATAAACAAATAAAAAAAAATCACAGCTTGATTGCGCTCTTATCAGACATGATTCATTCAACCTTTTGTTACGGCCCATAAAACGATTTATGTTTGCAAACTGCAAAAATTAGGTCGCTGCAAACTATTTATTCATTTAAACTAAGTGCCAGAGTTAAATGAGCTTCAAAAAGAATTTTTAGGATCTTATTACCAATGAAAACAAAGCGCTAAATTGATATTATGGCCTAAGATGACATAATATGGTTAATTAACACACATAGTTGTCTTATTAATCATAATTTATTTCACAAAAATTACAAAAACTTTACTAATGTAGAATAATCTTTCGAAGGCGATTCCTCTTCCAACAGTCTATATTCGTAGGCAGATTCGTTTCGTTCTTTTGTCCAATCCAATTCGTGGTAGATGCGAGACTGAAATAAAATTCTAAATTAGTTTTTGCAGCCTTTTTCTCATTGAATGGAATAACTTTGACAAATGTTATATAGGGCCAACGCGTAAATCAGTTAAAACCAGATACAAATGACACTTAGCTCACTTAAAATACGGCAGACTGGACAAGTCGAGTATAGCCGAGCACGCCATATTAATATTAACAGTTTAAGATTAGTCAAGCAAATAAATAGCTATAGACGTCTGAACGCCGCTGAACTCTGTTCTTAGCTCCTTAGTCGGATTATTAAACAAAAATTCTATAAATTGAAGCAAATAATAATTCAGTTTTCTGAATCTATTATTTGCTTCTATTTCTATTAAACAAACTTTTTGGAAAGAGGTAAAACTGTGTGAATAATCAACAATAGAGATAAAATATTAAATTTAGATGAAACCAACAATAGCCAGTTGAAGGTCAATAAATAATGCATTTCCTGAAAAAAAGTGTGACATAACTTTTGATAGTAGAGTCAGCACGGTAGTCTGATTGAATAATATTTTTTTTAACCAAATAAACTAGTAAAAAACTCAACAAAACAAAAATCGAGAGTGCTAGGGATCTCCAAACAAAAAAACAACTGTCTAGAAAGAGATTTTTTATTTCGCAGTTTATAAACAAAAACACTGCCTAATTATTTCAAAAATTTATAAATATTTATTTAAATCATGCATTCATTGAAGAAATCTTTTTTAAAAAACTAAAGAATAAATAAAAAAAAGTTAAAAACCACTTGATTATCAAGCAAAAAAAAGATATAATGGCCTGATAAAATACAAAAAGATTTAGAAAGCAAAAACAATTAAGCATAAAAAAATTTAATTTTAAATAAAACAAAAGAGTTAACTGATCTAAAAACTAAAAAATGTTTATGAAAAGGAATTTGATTATAAAAAAAAAACAAAATAAGAAAATGCCAAGAAAAAAAACTAAATAGAGTTGAGTAAGAAAGAAAATAAAATGCAACTTTTTAACAATTTCAAACTTGAAAATACTACTTTTTGTACGTTATCTTTTGACATTAGTACAGACATACGTTCTCTATGTCTATACAATGGCCTACCTGATAGAAAGACTTTTTAAACGCACGGTATTATTTTTACTTAATAATGAAATGATTATGTCGGCTCTTACCTGAAGAAACAAAACATCCTTTAGTCTCGGAACAGCCTCAACAGCTCTAAAATTCTTTTTGGCCCCTTCTAGCAGCTGAACAATGTTCTTTAAAAATACAACTTTTTGTGTTTTCGAATAAATTGTTGAAATTTCAAGTAAAGTTTTCGCATAGAGTAGAAGTACTCTTGCCCTATCGAAGCATCCTCCATGAGTGAGTATTTTTAAGCGACATTTTTCGACGGTTCTCATGGAATGCTGTTTGAGTCCCAAATCCAGCTGAATATGAGCGATATGCATTTGTATTATCGCAGAATAATACTCTAAATTGTACTTTTCGGTTAAAATAAGGCAATTATTGAGAAGTGTGATTATTCCTGGAGATACTTTATCTGGGTAACTACTAGCACATTGTATCTCAGCCAATAATATTTTAGCTCGAACGTAGTAAACAATCTTCAATTTATATTTATTATTACTTTGGAATCGTGTGATTATTATATCAATAAATTTATTAGCTGTCACAAAATCCTGTCTGTAAAAATGTAATTCAGCCAATCGCAAATAACCCTCCCATTTATCAAAAACCAAAATTTTGTTGGCGGCACCTTTTGCCTCAATCCAATTTTCAGTATGTAACGCCTTCACAAAAACCGATAGACTTTCGCTTAGCATCCAAATATGTGAGAGCGGTTCGTTAGGGAACTTTTCTTTTGCAAAACCTAATATTGTATTTACTAAATTATATCGACCCTGAAGAAGCAGGTTATTGGCAATATTACAAAGAGCTAAACAAAATGGTTCACCATAGAAATCTTTATTATCGTTGCTTGTTTTTATATTTAAATAGAGCAAAAGTTGACTCCATAGCATTGACATCTCTGACTTCCCGAAAAACTGCCATAAAGCAGATCTAACAGCGTAGCTATTAGATATTATATCTCTTAAATTCGGCTGACAGTTGATCACATCCCCTTTTGTTATTGTATCAAAAATTAAATATGGGTGTCCCGAAATTAGAGTAGCATACTGTGCAAAAGATTGAATACCAATACAGGTGGTATATGTTAAATGTAAATCATGACTTTTGGCAACCGATCGCTCAATTAACTTATCTTGGTTAAAAGGAGCAACTCGATAGAGCCAGCAGAGAGCATGTTGAAGGCAAACATTGTCATCGGTGGCTTGAGACATTCGAATCGATTCCTTAAGACACGATACAGCTTCTTCCCTAAAACACACCCATTTAAACGTCAGCTTTTTATATCAATTTTAATACTACTTATGGCCAAAATGATAATATAATATTCCCAAATTGAGAACGGCAAATCGATATATTCGACTTTTATCTTCAGTGGGATTTTTCGTATCCGAAATAGCATTTCGGTCGAAACAATGGTATAAGCTATCTATGGCCAAACAAAATTCTTTAACACGGAGATAGTTCAAGTAGGACAAGAAATGCTAAAAAAAAACACAAAATGTCAATCACAGTGTGCGATTATAGTATACATTCTCAAAATAGTCATCGCAACGGCTAAGGGACGTGGAGAGTGGTCTGCGTCAGAGTGCGCAGTGGCCTAGAACAGTCAGATTTCAACACAAAATCAGCTCAAACTAAAATTTTAAATGTTATTTGTCTGTGATGAATTCATCAACTATATTATTTTTTATATAAATTGGTCCCTACAGAAATAGAGCTATTCGAAATCACGCCCCCTGTTCTCTTAGCCGCTGCAATGACTATATGACTGAGTGTACAAGTCAGTCATTAATTCTCTTACCGCCTCAGATAATGACGGATTAGACCTTAATAAACCGTCTATTCGATTTTGTAATTCTTGAGGAGGTAAAGCCTTTTCTTCATTGCCATTTAGAAGTAAACTTTGTGTTGCAATGAATAATTCCGCTTGTCGACGAGACCATTGCTCGCGATTAGCACTCCTAAAACGATTGTATAATTATCATGGCATAATTAAAATAATTTGCAGCAAAGTTAGCTGATCAATTTTAATAAAAACAAAACAGCGCTGTCCTGAAGGCAATTTTAAATCTTGACCTATTTTACAAATAATTTACAAATCATACCAATCTTCAGAATTAAACGTTGGTTTGACTGCTTCATTCTTCTGTGTACATTTTTGCCAATCCTCATAATACTTTCTGAATGACCAATGTACGTTTGTAACTTCAGTAAAAGTTAGGATTTCAAAATTAACCATCAACCGTCTTAAGAAATACCCTATAACACCAAAATTTCGTAAAAACTGACTCAATATCTCTATAAATTGTATAATCACCAACCACACAGCCTTTGCTAACTAAATAACTGTCTTCCACCGATGTAGGAAGTAATTCAGCTTCAGGTACTTCCAGTTTACCGTTGAGACTTTCTACAGTATCCAGCAATATTGCTGCGACATTTTCGTAGACGTAAGCTAAACTTTCATTAAAAATTTCTATAACTGGTGCAGGAACTTCATATTTTTCGGTGACTAAAATCTTCATGAGCTCCTCTAAACTTAAATCGGGGCTTTGAACGAGCTTTAAAATCAGCACACAAAACTCTCGTCTGCATTTCGTTGACAGTAAGCGGTTAAGATCGCCGGAAGACTTAACTGTAAAGTAATATATGGAGTTTTCGAAGGACTAACATAAGGCTTATGATACCTACCACCTTTTCTTCGATATTGCCAATAATCACGTACTAATATAGCAACGCTTAACTTATGTGGGGTAATTATTTCAATATTTATTTTTTTTATATTATCTCCTGTCGAAGACATGTTTAATTCATTCAAAATCCAACCGTTTAATATTAGGTTAGGTTCACAGATAAGAAGTAAGTAAGAAAAAATGTGTTGTGTGCTGCCATCTAGTGCTTAATAGCCAAAGCTTTAAAATCTGTCAAAATTGTTGAAATAGCTTTTAATTTTAATTATTTTTTAAATTGTAGTTTTTTACAAACATTAATGATTTAATTGTGATTTAAACATTATATTATAATTAAATAACTAACAAAATATAATAGTTGAGACATTAGTCGTGAGAGTACGCAACCGTCAATTTCTTATAGAAATGACAGTTTTACTATAGACGACCTAAGTGATGACGTAAGAGCTTAAATTGTACAAAGTTTAAAAGTTAGGTTATGTCATTAAAACATTTGAACTGTTGTAATTTAAACGTTATTTAATAATTAAATAATAAACAAAATATAATTGTTGAGACATTAGAATAAAAACAATTGTAATATATACTCTAAGTGATAACGTAAAAGCTTAAGTTGCACCAAATTTAAAAGTCAGGTTATGTCATATAAACATTAAGACTGTCAACAAGGAGATTTTTGTGATATTGTAATCTAGTTTATTAAAAACAAGTATTAAAGTGTAATTGAATACTAAACGCAAAGCTGTTACTGCTTTTACCATTATGTTGCTGTGTTTACTTGACACACTGGTGCGTAAAGTAAGGTTTTAATGCACAAATAAGTAGTAAAGTAGTATTGTGGTTTGTCATGGTTCTAAACAGACTAGCAAGAGTTTGGGAGTAAATAAAACAATTTTTGTAAAATACATTTTTTAATTTTACTTATGGTAATGCATTATAGGTGCAGTGCAATATAGATCTAAATCTAATTACAACAACGTTGGGTAAAATAATATTGTTGTACTAAATTATCAAAATGTATATGGTATGTATATTAACAATACATTCTATATATAAAAGAAAAAAGTTAAAGTGTGAGCACACAACTTCTATTGAAGTAATAAGAATATAATATTATGTAAATATATAAAATCTGATATATACAATTTAAAAAAGTCTTCTTATATGAATAAATCGTTTATATTGAGGTAGTTTGATAAAGCATCAGCTTTAGGTATTCGAGATCTGTTTTACAAATATTAACTGACAACAACTATCAATACTTAATAAAAAACAGTTAACAAAATAAAGTATAAAATAATAATAATAATAATAATAATCAGTCTCAGAAAATGGCAAAATTAAAAAACAATTTACATTTTGGAATATGTGCAAAGACCACAACACTTCTAAACAAACTGTGAGAGTGTTGGTGTATTAAAAATCGTTCAGTGAAATAGAAAATAAGCCAAAAATTTCGACGAGAGGAGGTAAAAGGCACATTGTGTGTGTAAATTGAATTTTACTTCGAAAAATTGGTCCATTATGTAGTGTTCTAACCGCGTAGGAAAAATAATTAATTAATAATAACATCAAATTCAGTCTTGTACAACATACAAACATGGTTAATAAAAAATACAGTGTTGCAAAAGAATTGCACTTTTGGTTAATGAATTAAATGAGCTGCTATAGTTCAATCATCTGGTGACTAGACTTCTCAGTCTAACATTTTATGGATTATGTGTATTGTGATGTGTTCAGTCTAGAAAATCACAGCTATGGCTAAAAAACGGCCTATTTTGGCGACCAACACATGGCGTTGTGCAACTACCATTGACAAGTTTTCATATACCTTCAAGGTGCTTCAAATCATTTAATAGTGCTACACAATACAATATATCTTTAAAATGCAAATCTTTTAATTATTACAACATATGACCGATTCTTCTAACCCTCATATTAATTTTTTTTTTCGAACTAATATTATAATTAGTCAAACCTATACAAGTCTTAAAAAACCCAAAACCAAACATTGACGACGCCAAAAATAATCACATCCAAAAACTTAATTAAAAAGAGGGCCAAAACAAAACCAATAATAAAACAACATTGTCAGCTCCTCCTGAAGCCTTTGCAGCACAATTTCTAGAAAATTGTTCATTTTTTTCTTCTTCAAAAGATCAACAAATGGTGCAAGCACAAAGACCGCCAATTTACTACTAATAATGAATCAGTCTCATCTTAAAAATGTGAAATAAATCTATCAGTCTTACGAGTTACATTCCATAAAGGAACTTGTAGAAAATGTGAGCTGGTCTTTTACTTGACATAAACAAACAGGCACTCTGAGATAAAAATCTTAATATATCTAAATTATTAGCCTAATCTAAGTGAGTACGGGTGGGGTGACCACAGATAATACATATTGCACTGAACTCAGTCATTTTGCAAATGCAACCCTAAAATAGGTACATAAAATATATAATAATAAAACTTAACACTGGTTTAAAACTATTTTTTAACTACTCTTATAGAGCTACTCTTTTGTCTCAGCATTTATCTCCATTCTGCATGTATCGTTTATTATATCTTTCAATGCGTCCTCTTTTTTTATAATTGTAGACACCTGATTTATCGGCGAGATAATAACACGCGACTCCTGCTTCCGACTAATCGACAAATCTTCAACTTGATCTTCAAGCTCGTTCCGATCAGAGCTTCCATTCATCTCGCTGAGATGATGCTCGCTACTATGAGCAGAAATCGGAGTCATACTATCCTGTCCTTGATACTTCATCAATGTCGGACTAGGACTCGGACTCAAATTATGATCGTGATTTGGGGAACTCGTCGGATGTCTCAAAACCGCACCATGCGCAGCTGCAGCAATTGCAAGAGCCGTAAATGTATCTTTATTATCACCACCACGATTTTCTAAAGCATGTTGAAAAAAAGATGCTTCCAGAAATTTCGTATTATTATTCGTTGCCGGGTCCTCATTTTCAGATATCTGTCCGCCGTAAGGAGACCCAGTTCCACTTAAACCATAAGGAAAACAAGCTGGACTTCCATTTGAACCCCGCTTAAAAGGCCGGCTGGTTGTTATTCCTAGTTTTTTTACCTTGTCGTAAAGAGTTCTGGAGGGAACTTTGTATTTCCGAGCTGCTTGGAGGGCAGACATTCCATTCTTCACATCTTCAATTGCGGCGAGAATATGTTCGCGGGTGTACTGCTTGTAGCGCTTCCATTCAGGCCTTTGCGCTGGAACGTAAGTAGCAATTCCCGAAGACTCCGCACGCATGTTATTGGAACACGCCTGCGGATATGAAGATGGGAGTGCTGCTTTTGATTTCTCTTCATCATCGTTTGGCGAAGCAAAATCGGTGTAAGGGGACTGCGCATCTTCTGATGGCTCATTCTTCATATGCTGAAATAGGACCAAATATGATAAAAAAAAGAAAAACACCTTCACATACATTGACAAAAACACCGGCTTTAAAAATAAACACGATAACTCGACGTTGTAAACCAGGCTAGAGACGAGACGTATTCTAAAATAGGCGGTGGAAAGCGTAGAAGAGAACACGGTCGAGAAAGCATTGGGAGAGAGCAGAGAAGCGCTCAGTGTTCCAAAATCTCTACTAAAGTTGAGCACCAATCTGGTGATTGGTGTTCAAATGACGTTCTACTAGTAAAGACTGTGCATCTATAAACCGGAATTTGTGCATCTTTTATGATCAGAAGCCGGAAGTTTAATTGAACGTCCTGTTTCTCTAATGTAAACTGTGCCAGAAGAGCACTGAATTTCATAAGCAACATGCGAAAGATGTCAAGTTTTCTTACCATTTTTTCATATTCGGGCCCATTGGGTTGTGGTTCATGACTGTCTGGCGGACAAATGAGACCACTGTGCTGAGAGGAGTCAACTTGTCCTTGTCCTAAGACAGTTCGTAGGATGGGCGTATCTCGGTTCATTAAAATGCTAGACAGCTTCTTTCGTCGCAGAGGAGAGACATCTGATGTTATTTTATAGCTATTATTGAGCATAATCGCTGAATTTGGATGATTATGCTCAGGAACCGTATTCGAATGTGGTGAAAGGGGTAGATTTGATCCAATAGGTAACTGCCAAATGGGTAGGTTTAGTCTAGAATTTCGTTCAATATTGCTTTGCTTTGCCCCGTACATGGAATTGTACGAATCTTTATACTGATAACTTGTGGAATGAGGTGGCGAGTTATTACTACTACTATGGACATTTTGGACACTACAGTTTGAATTGTTTGTATCAGTAGGGGACTGCTGTTCCATAGCTTCCTCATCTCTATTAAACGAATAGCCTCCACCGCCTCCTTTAGTTTCCTCCACTAAACCCTTAACTTTCAAAGCTTCAGCGACTTTGAGTAGCGCAGCCAATTGACTCTGCGCCACATTCACTTCACCTCGATACATATACTCTAAAATCGCTTTGATTTCGGAAAATTTAACGTCTTTGAGGACAACGACTGGATGCTTGCACGGCAAATCGGTGAAAATGTTTTGAAAGTAAGGCGAGCAAGCGGCTAAAACCATTCGATGGCATTTTATGCGATTTCCGCCTTCGCAAGCAAGGGTCACATCCGTAAAGGCCTCGTTTTGGAGCAGTTCATCGAAAACGGTTAGAAGATTTGAGCGATGGTTGTTCCATCTTAAGCAGTACTGCTGGACAGCGCACATTTTGACACGATGAGGGTCTTCGTCTCAAGGTACTGAAACAGAAGAAATAAAAGTTACTTAGACACATTATAAATAATTATAATTGATTCTACACTACAGTGCTTCCAAGCAAACGTGAGAACTAAATTAGCAAATTCAAGTTGACCAATCAGAAGCTCGGTGCAGTGCTGTCATGAAAGTTGAAGCGCTCTCAGGCCACCCCTACAGGGCTAATGATTGCTTGGAAGTACTGTATTTAATTTCACGTTTTGGAAATTATCACCAATTGTATAGTTTTCCAAAAAATATTATCGAGAGATTTACATTTATGGGATTTTTTGTGAGAAAAACCACAATGGTAAGAAATAAACGAAGAAGAACAAAATTAAAAAAAACAAAAAATAAAAAACAAAATTTCGATCTAAGTTTTAAAAGTAATCTAAATAATTTTGAGTCGACGCCGAGCAAACGCTAGGTCTGAGTTATGATTGGTTCTCTTTAGTGTATCAGCTTAATCTAAACATTTTTTCCGTTTTTTGTTAAATTATTTTTTGTTTTTATTTTTGTGAAAAAGCTGTTTTTTTTTCTGGTTCTTGTAGCAAAAAAGTTTTCAATTTTGTAGTGTCATTAGACCTACATATTATTTTGTGTGTTAATTTCTAACAAAATCGCCTCACAGCTGTAGATTTAGTAATTTATTGAGTGAATAATGAAACATTCATTCAGTAGTAAAGACCAATGATAAACAAATTAATTAATAATTTAATGTGCGTAAAGAGCTACATTATTGAATCGTGCGAAAATGATGTGTATTAAACGAGACTAACATTATTAAACGATTTTTGAACCCAGCGTTGCCAAATAGCAACGTACAAAGGAAAAGTAATTTTGAAAATCAGGAGTAAAATTGTTCAGTTTTATTGGTGAGAAACAGCCAATTTATCGTTGATTTAATGATATATTAACCGCAACTTAAAATATTTTTATAACTGTTTTTGGCTGCTGCAGCTTTCACCTTTTGCAATTCGTGCATAAAAGCCATACTTTACGCACTAGTATCATAAGTATCTATTTTAAGACAATAAAATTTATTGAAAAAAAAATTCTTACGTGCCTAAATTACCTTCCAAATGTCACTAGATAAACAGAATTTTGAGGTCACCACTTATGTAGCATAGCCTATGTATATGTATAGCCTATGAAGTATAGACATACATTACATAAATTTTCTTTTTGATGTGCCAAAAGCAACAACTAAATACCGAATAAATTTGTTACTTATTGTTGAATTGCAGTATTTATCAAAGAAGAAAGATTAGAAATTATTTTAAGAATATTATTTGAACATCTTAAATATTGATTTTACCAACTACGTGCTTCCAAGCAAACATGAGCTCTGGAGGGGCATGGTCTACTCTGCACTTCATCTTTTTTGAGCTTCTGATTGGTTAATTTGAGTTTATTCTAAAATTAAGTAAACATATTTTCCGGAGCTCGTGTTTTCTTGGAAGCACTGTAGTTATATTTCATTGTGCTCTAATTTTTAAAGGCCCGAACCTGGTTTCCTTTCACCGTCTAAAGCCATTTGTTATAACTTAGATTTTAAATTGCATAGAATCTAGAATCTAGGTGTTACAAGAGTATTTATCTTTATTCTAGAGTCTAGATTCTAGATCTCTTTGCATAAAATTTGAAATCTACAATTTTGATTACATAATTCTATGTAACCCATAATTCTATGTAAGGGTTCCAAATTTCAGATTGCATAGAATCTAAAAACTAGATTCTAGATTGCATAGAATCTGGATTCAGGTATTCATAGAATTTGATTTATAAAAAATTATCTAGAATCTCAATTCTAGATTGTATGCAAGAGCATTTATCTCTATTATAGAGTCTAGATTCTAGATCTCATTGCATAATATTTAAAATATACAATTTTGATTACATAGAATCTGGATTCTACATTTCAGATTGCGTAGAATCTAAAATCTATATTCTAGATTGTATAGAATCTAGATTCCGGAGTTCATATAATTTGATTTAGCAAAAAAAGTTCTAGAATTTATGCAAGAGAATTTATCTCTAGTCTAGAATCTAGATTCTAAATCACGTTGCAATCTACATACTAAATTGCATAGAATCTGGATTCTAGATGTCATATAATCTAGCTAGATGAGTTGCTAAATAGACCAGACAATGTTGTATCATCATACGTCGATGGAAAAAATGATCAACTCAAGAAATTGATTTCGATTATCCGAATTTTTGGTAATACGTATTAATAGAGTATCAATTAGTCCGAACCAAAGAGACGCTACTGTTATCAAAAATGAATAATTACAAAACAAAATTAAAATTTTTCATAAAACCGATGCTGATTTTAAGACAGATTGTCATTTTGAATTTTCTTTGCCACTTTGTATTTTTTTTAGTTAATCCTAACACTTATTTTGAAATGCCTTTTGGCCTTTTATTTGTCATCAAGCGAATTTATCGCTATAAACAGACCAACAAACATTATTTACAATTTGAAATCAAATATATACACCACAAAGTTCGTTAGAAAAAGCAAATAGATTAATCTTCAGTGAATCTACCACAATATGAACTATAGTGCTTCCAAGCAAACATGAGCCCTAAAGAGGCTTTAGCTTTTATGTACACACTGAACCTCATCTTTTTGAAGCATCTGATTGGTTAATTTGAATTTACTAATTTAGTTCACATATTTTCCATAGAGTTCATGTTTGCTTGGAAGCACTGTAAGTCTTCAAATCTGTTTTTAAATTGTGCCAAATCTAATATAATAGTGGTTTTTCATCTTTAACATCTAGATTCATATCGCTTGCGACACCGAGCTTGGATAATGGATACCGTTAGAAGCCCTTTTGAATATCACTGATTAAAACAATTGAGTTGTTGCAGTTGGAAATAAAATTTTGAATTTAGGTTATAATGAAAATAATTGATTATTTTCAGTCAGTAATATTTTTTTTATTAATTTATATCTAGTTTCTGTCATAATCTGCTCTTTCATGCGTACAAAATAATTTGTATGCTAGGCGAGGTATAGTATTTTTTATAAGAGGTATAGTAATAAAAAGAAATACCCCTAAATTTTGTTTTTTTTTTAAATTTTAAGAACAGTGACACATTTAAATTAAAAAAATTCAAATCTAGAAGAGTTTATTTTTTATTTTATTTGTTTTATTTCTATCCAAGTAATTAAATTTCTTTCAGTTATCTGTTGTACTATTCTTTATTGTCATTGTTGTTTTTTTTAAATATTAGTTGTTTTATTTTTATAAAACAATTGTTTTTTTAATAAATTACTTTTTTTTTTAAATCAAAATTGCGTTGTCGTGCTTAACCGATTATTTTAACAACTTGTTTGTTACATTTGTTATTTGCTTTTAAATGCGTAATTATCTTTTCTGTGTATACAATGTTTGTTACTAGGTTACTTTTTAGCAATAACTTTAAATTAGTCTATTAATTTTTTATTTTTAAGCATGATTTTTTAAGTTTTTTTATCAATAATTGATTTTTTTATATACAGAGTGAGTTATTGGTGTGGAATTGGTCTCTTATGTCTTCGCTATTAATTTAGTGTAAATTCTGATAATGGAAAAAATTTACACTATTTTTTTTAAATATTTATAGTTATATGAGCTAAAATTCTCTAACATTTTCTGTAAACTAACGATTTTAATGATTTATGGAAAAAAAACAATAAATTTGTTTTCAAAATCATTATACATTAGTATGGAAACAATAAAATGACAAAAATAAGGGTGCTACATTAACAATTTTGTCTGACTATAGAAAATTAGGTCTTTTGATATTTTTATTAAAAAAAAAAGTTTAGCTCGATTTTAGAAAATTAAATTAACTTCAAATATTTTTAAACACTGTGTTTTGTTAGCCAAACAAAACAAATTTTTAGAAAAAAGTGGTTTTTGGCTGTTTGTAAATTAATTTGGATCAAAATAAATGTTTATTCTTGATAATTGCACAATTGTTATCACATCACCAGCCACTATTTATTTTTGAATTATAAAAAAATTGGTAGATAAAAAGCGCAAAAACAAAAATCCCACCTTTAACCAAAAAACCACCCTTCACATGAACACCGCTAAAACTAAACTAAAAAGCTTGCTCCACTGTTTTCTGCTTAGCATAATTTCTTTCACCCCGTCCCATAAACGGACAGAATTCTATTGGTTTAGATATTTCCTTACCCCCCGCCAAACCCTTATTTAAATGATCGGGACATGCAACAGCCCGTACACTTCACTCCTATTGTCTTATTTGATATTAATTTTTCATGTTTAGTTCAACAAATAGCAAATTACACTTTGAATCAGTATTAATAATTATGGTATAGTTATCCAAATGCTAGTTTGCGTTAATAATAGACAAATCCGTCATAAATAATATTTCAACCAGTCTACTCCAAAAATGTACCTGGAAATGCGGTTTGCTTTAATGAGGTAATTAATACGCACATTGGATTTAATAAAACTAAAAAAAGCTTAATGTATATACTCACAATTAAACATAAAGCTAATCTTTATTCTGTTTAAGACCGTACCTCTGGTCAGACTTATATATTTATGACCTGTTGGCTTTTAGTCGATTGTTATCGGTAAGTTCCTATTGTGAATACTATTATAGATACCCTCAAATGTTTAAAAAAAATATTTTGTTTTAAAAGTTGTTTGATAAAAACACAGCAATCCTCAACATTAAAATTTTGATATTTTTAATAAATTGCTATTTTAAGGGTGTGTAAAGGTGAAATTTCTAAATGCTACAACAATGTGAGGGTGAATAAAGCAAATACATTACGTTCATTAGTGTAGGAACAGTATAAATACAAAAGCTCTCAACTAAATATGCAATTCCAATTATATATTTAAATTTTATGAAAAGTAGTATTGAAAATTATAGTAGTTAAAATTAAAAAAAAATAATATTTTCTTATAAAAATTCATTAATTACTTGAAATATTTTAAAAAATGCAAAATTTAGAGCATGTCAAAAAATAACTTTGCATCCTAAAATAATACAAAAGGCATTATGTTTTTTAGATTTTTTAGTAAACTCATAATCTGAAAACAACTACTTTTTGGTCAAATAGCATGACCGACTTACGTTATTATAAAATATTCTGATTTCCAGTGCAAAAACCTGTCAAGATGATGTCAATTTTTTTTTGACAATTTAACCGTAATACTTGTTACTATGTCATTTGGTAAAATCATATCGTTTTATAAATAAGTGCTTTCTGGACTGTTTTTTTTTAGAGACATTCTGTATGATAGCAGTAATATAAGCATTATAATTTGAGCTTTTTTCGACAAATTTTGTTAATAATTGGTTGCCAGCTTTTGCTTTTAAGCAGCACTCTGTATATTTTTTTTTCTATAGTGCTTCCAAGCAAACATGAACCCTAGAAGGAACGCTTCAGCTCCACACCTCATCTTTTTTGAGCTTCTGATTGGTTACTCCTAACATGTTCGCAGATTTTCCGAGGCTTATGTTTGCTTGGAAGCACTGTATCCTTTCTTTTTAAGAAAATGATATCTATAATACTTATACAAAAAAATATTTTTATTAATAATTTGTTTATAAATGTATTAATTGTTTAAAAATAAGCAGATAATTTATATAAAATATTTATGATGTTTTCAAATAAACAATGGTTTGCTAAATTTAAATAAAATATTAAAAAAAAATATCTATTATTAGATTATAATATGAACAATAAAAAATATAGTTTTTATTTACAATAAAAAATTTCACCATCAATTTGACCTTAACATTGAAATAAATAAAATCTTTTTATTGTGCTCTAGCTTATTCTACCTTTTTTTTGTTTATAATAATTGGTGTATGAAACTTATTGCTTGTGGGGTTTTTAATCATCCACTATACAGGGTGTATGATATTCACATTAATCAGAGATAGCTTTGGAAAATAAAACAATTGCCGTGGCTTTATTCAGCTATTATATAAAATATGTATACGTATGTATATATATATATATTTATTTTGTTTTATTCTATGTTTATACATGTTTGTAAATTTTATGTTTTTTCCTGTTTTTATTTTTTTATGCTTTGTCTACAAAATTCATTGTAATTTGAAATGACAATAATATGAAATATTTTTATTATTATATATTTTCTAGTAGGCCGGTAATATTCACAACTGACATTGACATTTTAGAGCACAGTGCCGTGCATAAATGCCCGGCCACAGGCATTTGCCCCATTTTCTTGTAAACAGTCACTTTGATGATACATAAGCAAACAAAAAAAGTATATAACTAAAACATGTAAAACAATAAACATTGTTAATTATGTATTTTATTTGGCAGCTGTCAAATTTTTGAAGCATTTAAGGCAAGGATTTATTGTGTGGCCTCATTTCAGCCTTCAGGCTGTGTTCTCCTTTTTGGAAAATAGGTCTCATACCTGAAAACTGAACTGACAGCCAAAACTACTATTTTGATTTATAGTATTTTAATCGATTTAAAACTACTTAAAAAAATTTTTTTTGCTCATGGATTTAGTACTATTATAAGTACTATAACAGTTTCACCAAAAAATGGGTGACAGAAAAGGGTTTTTAATTTAAATTTGTTACATTTGGCACAAAATAATAATAAAACTGATTTTGATTACAAAACAAAAGCCGAATCATCAATGTTTATACAAAGTGTTTTTAATAATTTTGTTCTGTTTTGCAAAAGAGTAAGATTTTAAAGGCTGTTTGTAAGAAAATAACTCTTATAAACAATTTACAAAATACATAATTTTATTTGCAAAAATTTGACAGTGGTGACAGTCTTGATGCTCTTAAATGACACATTTTGTGACCTATTGATCTAACATTGTAAAAAAAAGAGCTTTTTAGATTCGTTTTTCGACCACACCTTGTATTTTCAGCAACTTTAATAACCATTTTATTTTGGGGCTTAATGTCTACATTTTGACAAATTGTAAAATTTTTGATAAAATGTAGAAGCCTTTTAAGTCAAAATTAATATTTTTTTGCATAATTAAATGGTTTTACTGTCATTTTTTAAACTTTTTTCAAAATAATTCAGATTTATACCAAAAATAATAAATACAGGTTTAAATCCTCCTTCAGTCAAGTGTGTTAAGTAATAAAATTTTAAACAATTGCATAAAAAAAATGAGATTTGGCTCATAATAATAAAGAGCTAAAAGCACTTCAATTCGGGAAATAAACAAATCTACATATATTTGGCGTCCTTTTCTATTATATCTATCTGCTGCATGCTGGAAAAGGATGTCAATGCCAAATACAAAATTGTTTGTCCTAAGAGTTTTGTTTGGTCTTTTCTTGAACCCTAATTTAACATTAACCCTTCTAATTATTAACTCTGTCCCTAAAAAAAGCAAAATCATTTAGATCTGTGACTTTTTTGCCATAAAATAAACAATTAAAAGCTTTTTAGTTACAGAAAATTTGGCTTTTTTTGCATAATTGGACAGTAATTTTATTAATTCTGTTATTAACTTAAATAATTGATTAGTATTTAAAAAAAAATAGACTACAAAAAAAATTGGGACAAGATTTAGTATTATTTTCATTTGCTCCATGTAAAATTTTATGATGATTATTATGATGATTATTTTTGACAACATTGTCAAAATATTGTCAAATTAATAGTCTTATCTTTGACGTTGCATTGTGTTAATAATAGTGATTAATTCTTCAAATATTGAATTAACAAAAACAAAAAATTTTCGAATTGTCACTCTATATTTTGGAAAAATGGGTTAGCAAGAGAATGTTTTAATTTAAATAATAAACATTTCAGCCATGACATATTTAAATTGATCGAAAAGCATAATAAACAAGCAAAATTTTGATTATGTGGAACTGCAATTTGGGCAAGTGACAGGAAGGACAAATTTTTCAAATTAGCTGGTTTTTTTTGGTTTTTGAGTGACCTATATTAATCAAATAATGCAGTTTTTAGAGAAAGTTGCTTTTTGGTTGATTTGTTTTAAAATAAAAGAAAATTAGCATTTAATATTTAGATTTCCTAAAAACAACTGAGTCAATTAATTCAATGATGAAATGAATAATTTATTAAAGGGATAGAAATAGAAACCAATCGTCAGTCCGTCACTGGATTATAGTTCCTGTCTATTTACTGCCCCCGCAATGATTATTAATTGTCTTATAAAAAAATTTTTATAAATAAATATTGCAGTTTTTTTCTATAAAAAATTTTTTTTTTGAAAAAATTGTACTAAAACAGAAGAAAAACGCCTCAAATATGGCAGTAAAAACAATTGAATTTTGTATTCGATTAAAAAGAAAAATTTGAATATACTTACGAATTAGGGGAGAGTAAAGCAAAATTGCACACACGGGTCAAAAGCGCACAATTTTTACACAAAATAGTAAAAAGTCATAATAAAAATTAAAAAAAAAAATGTTTTTTGAGCAGTTTATTAAATGACGTTGCAGCGGGCCAAACTATAAATGAAATGATACCAAAATGCGAGGATGACGTTTGAATGCACACGCACTGCGCGCACTTTTTTCACGCACCAACACGACTTTTCATCAAAACGCCCGCACGAATTCTGAAAAATGTTTATGGAAACCCCACGTTTAGTGGGGGTTGAATATCAAACACACGCAACAAGCGGGGTAAGGGCGAGGGTGGGAGTGGAGGAAAATAGCAGACTCGCGGGGTAAGGTGTCTATTATAGGATCGCACTATAGAACTAGTACTATAAAGGCCAAATAAATGGATAGATGCACTTTTTCTGTCTTTTTCTGCACTCATAGACTAGGACAACGAAGTGGGGAATAGATGCGCCCCCGCCCTACTAGCGTAGACGAAAACGTAGACGGCGGTTTTTTAAGGCTCGGCTTTAAAAAGCTTATGCTTATGCAAATTGTTCTCTAACACCATGTTTTCAGAAATAAATTTCATAAAAAAAATTTTTTTTATACTTTAATCTCAAAAATAAACAAAATCTTTAGAAAAATTCTTAGATAGAAATTCCGCTATCAATATTTTGATTACTTATGTAAAGAAGCAAAGTAGGCAACGGAACTGGATAAGCCAGTCTAGCACCCCAGTCAACTCAAACATTCTCAGATTATACTATAATTTTAAATTTTAGTTCAAATATTTTTATTATTTAACAATTTTGTTTATGTTTTGTTTCTAGCAATATCTTTAATGCAATATTTATTTATATTGATCAATGCAACGTGCACTCTTATCCAGCACCGGACTCTTATCAATTTTAAGCCCTTTCGGCGACAACAATCGTAGAATCAAAGCTATTGCAATAGTCAATAATTAGTGGAAACAGACATTTTTATTTACAACAATTTACTCATAATTACTATCTCTATGAGCGAGCGACCACAAGAAAACAAAGATATTTGGGAAAATTGTTGCTTTTGCGAGTTTTGTTTTGTTCAACAAACGGAAACAACCGCAAGGCTCAACCTTTCCCAATAAGCAAGTCTAATGTTTTACTGATTTTGAATTAATTAAAATATTATTCAAGATGATTGCAACACCGGATTTCGGTAAATTTTTGAAAATTCTGTATGTGTGGGAAAGTTTTTGAGACGTTTTTAGCTGTAAAATATCACAGCTTCAGAAATTTTGTTTACTCACAAATATTGTTCAACTTTTCAATTTGCAACTAGCTGAAAAACTATTTAAAAGCACGAGTTTTGGCAAACGACGCTGAAATTTTTTATCCAAAAACATTCGATCAATATGATGTGAATATAACTATGCGATTTTTTGTTATTTATATTGCATTTTCTTAGATTAATACTTAATTTGATTGAATTTGAATTTTCCAAATTTTTGACAAATTTGGCAATTATTATTTTTGGAGCTGTTTGCCCTTTTAGGATAGTTTTGCTGTATGTTGTTATGTTTAAATGTCCCCTTCAAATCAAATTGAAACAAATAAAAAAATATTTGTTTAATTAATTAAACGCGTACTATACAACTATTTTTGACAGATACTGTTTACATTATGACGTGTTATCACTTTACAAATTTATATTGTGAGCGATCAGACATCTAGATTTGTCTTCGAATTGACACATCGTGTTTAGATCGGCTGCTAACACAATGCATTAATCTTAGCGATTTGTAAACATTCTTTTGCCGATATTTGTATTTCATAAAAATTTTTGATTTGAGAACAAAGCTTTTACAATACAAATATCTCCCGATATCTAATAAGAACGGAAAGTTTTTACCAGAAAAAAAAATTAATATTGTTGATATGGATTCAAATTATACAATATAATCCGTAATCTTGCAAAAAAAATCTAAAAATAGATGACAATAAGTACAAAAATTTAATAAATAATTTTTTTTTGTAGCAATCTGTACAGTTTTAATTAAAGTTGAAACTAAAATTTGACCAATTTTTCGTAAAGACTTTACTTTACCAAATTTAATTTTTGGGGTTGTTTTGGAAGCACCCTGTATAAAGTTTTATTTTTTAATTTACATTGAGTTATTGTTTACGTTTTTAAACTGTCACTTAAATTAATATAAACATAAACTTTTTGATAAAAAATTAATATTGTTGATATGGATTCAAATTATACAATATAATCCGTAATCTTGCAAAAAAATCTAAAAATAGATGACAATAAGTACAAAAATTTAATAAATAATTTTTTTTGTAGCAATCTGTACAGTTTTAATTAAAGTTGAAACTAAAATTTGACCAATTTTTCGTAAAGACTTTACTTTACCAAATTTAATTTTTGGGGTTGTTTTGGAAGCACCCTGTATAAAGTTTTATTTTTTAATTTACATTGAGTTATTGTTTACGATTTTAAACTGTCACTTCAATTAATATAAACATAAACTTTTTGATAAAAAATTAATATTGTTGATATGGATTCAAATTATACAATATAATCCATAATCTTGCAAAAAAAATCTAAAAATAGATGACAATAAGTACAAAAATTTAATAAATAATTTTTTTTTGTAGCAATCTGTACAGTTTTAATTAAAGTTGAAACTAAAATTTGACCAATTTTTCGTAAAGACTTTACTTTACCAAATTTAATTTTTGGGGTTGTTTTGGAAGCACCCTGTATAAAGTTAATTTTTTAATTTACATTGAGTTATTGTTTACGATTTTAAACTGTCACTTCAATTAATATAAACATAAACTTTTTGATAAAAAATTAATATTGTTGATATGGATTCAAATTATACAATATAATCCATAATCTTGCAAAAAAAATCTAAAAATAGATGACAATAAGTACAAAAATTTAATAAATAATTTTTTTTTGTAGCAATCTGTACAGTTTTAATTAAAGTTGAAACTAAAATTTGACCAATTTTTCGTAAAGACTTTACTTTACCAAATTTAATTTTTGGGGTTGTTTTGGAAGCACCCTGTATAAAGTTTTATTTTTTAATTTACATTGAGTTATTGTTTACGATTTTGAACTGTCACTTCAATTAATATAAACATAAACTTTTTGATAAAAAATTAATATTGTTGATATGGATTCAAATTATACAATATAATCCATAATCTTGCAAAAAAAATCTAAAAATAGATGACAATAAGTACAAAAATTTAATAAATAATTTTTTTTGTAGCAATCTGTACAGTTTTAATTAAAGTTGAAACTAAAATTTGACCAATTTTTCGTAAAGACTTTACTTTACCAAATTTAATTTTTGGGGTTGTTTTGGAAGCACCCTGTATAAAGTTTTATTTTTTAATTTACATTGAGTTATTGTTTACGATTTTAAACTGTCACTTCAATTAATATAAACATAAACTTTTTGATAAAAAATTAATATTGTTGATATGGATTCAAATTATACAATATAATCCGTAATCTTGCAAAAAAAATCTAAAAATAGATGACAATAAGTACAAAAATTTAATAAATAATTTTTTTTGTAGCAATCTGTACAGTTTTAATTAAAGTTGAAACTAAAATTTGACCAATTTTTCGGAAAGACTTTACTTTACCAAATTTAATTTTTGAGGTTGTTTTGGAAGCACCCTGTATAAAGTTTTATTTTTTAATTTACATTGAGTTATTGTTTACGTTTTTAAACTGTCACTTAAATTAATATAAACATAAACTTTTTGATAAAAAATTAATATTGTTGATATGGATTCAAATTATACAATATAATCCATAATCTTGCAAAAAAAATCTAAAAATAGATGACAATAAGTACAAAAATTTAATAAATAATTTTTTTTTGTAGCAATCTGTACAGTTTTAATTAAAGTTGAAACTAAAATTTGACCAATTTTTCGGAAAGACTTTACTTTACCAAATTTAATTTTTGGGGTTGTTTTGAAAGCACCCTGTATAAAGTTTTATTTTTTAATTTACATAGAGTTATTGATATTGAGTTATTAATATAAACATAATCTTTTTGATACATTAATGACTCTTTTTTGTTCAAATTATCACAATTAAGCAATATTTGAATATTATATTTAGTATAGTTTTAATTTAAGTAAAATGTGACAGTTGTGAAACAAGTGTTCATTTGAACACTTTTACACAAACATTTAAATATTTGTAAAGTATTGTTGATGCAAGACATGTACGGCTTTACTGACTAACTCGATTAATAGTTAAGTCTCTCAATTTTAAGTGAGTGGACCAGTGCAACGCACGCCGTTGAATACTGTTTACATTTATATGCAATATTCCATTGCTTGTTTGGAGGGGTAATGAAGCGGTGCTGAAAAAAAACAATCGCTTTAAGGAATACATTAAATATTTTATATTATTTATTAACTTTTTCTGTAAAAAAAAGTGTTTTAAGAACCAAATATTTGTAATATGATATCTAATTATATCTAATTAACACAATTATGATTTAATATATTTTGGTTTATTATGTGAAACCAGCAATAATTGATAGCTTGTTTGCATTTTAGCTGAAAAAGCATTTATTTAACATTTGACCGCGAACTTTATGAATTTAATTATTACAATGTGTGCAGATATGCACTGTTTAGCATTTTTTTTTTAATACAAATGAATTAATTAAGCAAATTACACAATTGTATGGCAGAATTCACTAATATTAAAAACTTTCGTCAAATATATCATATTTTTAAACGAAAAAATAATTCAAACAATACGGCATTGTTCTTTATTTAAATCGCCCAAAAATGTTAATTTTTATTTTTAACAATGTACTTTTGCACTTTAGGATTTTTCGAAAAAAAATTTGCATTTATTAATTATAATTTTTTTGGGAATTTGTATTCATAGAGGCCTAAGTGGTCAAGATTTGCATTTTTAGAGGTAGAACAACTAACCTAACTTTTATAATTTTTTTTGTTTAGAATTGTATCTGTAGGGACTTTGCATGAATCAGCGCCGTAAGTGGTGGAAATTTGCATCTTTAGGGGTTGAACAACTAACCTAACTTTTATCTGTCATCGTTTTTACGTTAATTGTTTTTTTTAATAATAAATGATTTTTTTAATATATGTCAATAATGTGTCTATTTATTTCATGATACTCATATATATATATATATATATATATATATATTTATATAATGTGTTGATTATTATATCAAATAGATGTAGCCACACGAGCGTCCTCATTCTATAACGGAACAACACAAAAGCTAGGTAATTTGATATATGTATATATTTATAATGAGTCAAACTATTAAAAAAATTCAATTTTGACACAAACGGCGTCTTATATTTTTAAAAACAAAACAATTTTGTTTTTTTTTAAGCAATTTAAAAAAAAACAGGTTTGAGAAACAGCGGCTGATAAAAATACGGCTTAATTCATAGCTTTTGTTATTAAAAGATGAAAAAATTTTTTGATGGACGTTTAATGTCAAACCTTGTTTTTGTATTAAAATTGTGTTTATCGAATTACAGAGAAAAATATAAAAATATAAAACAACAACTGCTTCAGTCGACTAGTTTCGCTAATACTTTATTTTAGCATCTTCAGGACTAGAAACACTAGATTACCATGAATGGATAATAAAGTTTGGGGACCAACAAAATAAAAAAAAAAAACTCGAGTGACTTTCAATCTGGTATGTTGGTCCCCAAACTTTATTATCCATTCATGGTAATCTAGTGTTTCTAATCCTGAAGATGCTAAAATAAAGTATAAGCGAAACTGGTCGACTGAAGCAGTTGTTGTTTTATATTTTTATATTTTTCTCTGTAATTGGATAAACACAATTTTAATCAAAAACAACAGAATTATCAGCTACACTTTGTTTTTGTACTAATTCTACTATAAGAAACGGTAGTTTTTGTATTAACCTTTAGGCTTTCTTTCGGTTCTATATCAATTGTTATCATTCTTAATAAGCAAAAAAAGTAAGAAAAAATAACAAAAATAAGACGTTTTTTTTAAATTTGGGCTCAAATAAGTCATTATTCTGTAATTTTTTATAAATTTTAATAAAATAGTTAAAAAATAGTGGATGCCGCATACAAAATTTTTTGTAAATTATTCTGTGACAGTCGCTACCATTCTTAATCTTCAAAAGTGAAAAGAAATAACAGAAGAAAACATTTATTTTTTTATTTTGGTTCAAATAAGTTATTATTTTGTAATATTTTACAATCTTTGATAAAATAGTTAAAAAATAGATTCAAAATTTGTTCTATGACAGTCGCTACCATTCTTAAAAATAAGAAGAAAAAACAAAAAGAAGACGTTTTTGCGTAATTTTAGTTCAAATGAGTCATTATTTTGTAATATTTTACAGATTTTGATAAAATAGTTAAAAAATGGTGGATGCGCCAAATACAAATTTTTTTGTAAATTATTCTGTGGCAGTCGCTATCATTCTTAATCTTCAAAATTGAAAAGAAATAACAAAAAAAAAAAGTTTTTTAAAATTTTGGTTCAAACGAGCTATTATTTTTTGTAATATTTTATAGATTTTGATAGAATAGTTGAAAATGGTGGATGCGCCAAATGCAATTTTTTTTAAAAATTATTCTGTACCTGTCGCTACCTATTTTTATCTTTGAAAGTGAGAAAAATTAACAAAAAAAGACTTTTTTTTGCAATTTTGGCTTAAATGAGTTATTATTTTGTGCTTTTTGTTAAAATTATCTCTATTTTTTAGAGTTTTATTAGGTTTTAAAGTGTTTTAACGCTTCAATTCTTTCAGATAGACTATATAAAGTAAAGATTTTGATTCACTTATAAAAAAGGATTCAACTTTAGCATATGAACCATTTAAATTCTTGACAATTTCCAATTTTTTTAACTTCGAACACATATTATTTTATTTTATCTTGACAGAGACTTCTTTCTTGGTTTCAACAATGTTACATGCTTTTTATATTGTTAAAAATTACAAAATTGAGTAAAAAATTGGTTAATTTTTGTGGTATATTGATATTTTTTTACAAAAAAATGTCATTAACAGGATATTGAAGCTGTAAAAGCTGCTGTCAACATTCACTTGTTTCCTACTTTCTTTGACTTTTAGCCAATCAAAAGTCTGAATTCTTTTGCTAATAATTCTTTTTTGACAGCACTTTTTCTGCTGTAGATTTTCACTTTTATTAAATAGGTAATAATTTACAGCATTGTTTGAAAAAAATGACAAGATAATTAGGCCGCAAGGTGTTGCTTCAAGACTTCTGGCTGGCTGGCTGGTTTATAAATCAATGTCAAAATTTAGATTTTTGACATTATCAACTATTTTTTATATTAAAATTCGGATCATAATATAAATTTTGCTTTTCACAGTTAAAATGATAAAATCTAAATTCTGTCAGTTGAAATGAAAAATTAAATAAAAGTTTTCTCAGATCAGTTGAACAAAATTAATTTTGTCACTTTTGGGAAATTCTATGCTGATAAGTGACAATTTGTCAAATTTTAACCCTAAATTAAGAATTTTTGCTTAAAAATGACATTATTTAACCAGAATTTTGTTTTTCTCTGTGAAAAAGCTGAGAATTGGCTAAAAAATTGGTTCTGCACCCCAGATGAGTGCAAAACTATGATTATGTGTGCCTCTGGAGTAGGTTTTTGCGCATTTTGGTGAAACACCTGCAGGACATCCGTAGTTTTAATCGCTTCCACAAGACAAAATTGACGCAAGGGGGCAAAGTGCATATTTGATGCAAGTGGGGAAGCAAGGGGAAATAGTGTAAAAGACCCCACGAAAAAGTTAAGTGTTGTTTAGTGGCCAAGGACAACTACTAGATACCGGTCGTTGCTGCATTTTATAATGCTTCTTTGAGCTAGACACATACTTACCTAGGTCCCCAACAAATTGTTTTAGGTGCATCATGGTTATCTTTTGCTAAAAATATTTCAATTAATACAGAAAACAGTCAAAAATTACCCACAAAATGTCAAAACTATAATTTAATTCAAAATTTAAACAAACTATGTCCTCTATTCATCTTAATTCTTTTCTTTTTCTTTAATTTAACCATATTTGACAATTTCTGACATTTTCTATAAATTTTTTTTAACACTTTTGCTTAATAAAGCTAATTTTGATCCTCAATTTGTTAATAGTTTTTTATAATTCCTCGATTTCGTCAATTTTTGTTATCACATGTTTGTTTTTTTTACTAATTATACGCAGTCTATGTAATTAGTATTATCGTCATTGGAATATTAGCTACAATTCCAGTAAAAATTTTAATATCTCATATCCTAAATACGTTCACCTTTTAAATAAGCAAATCTAGACACGAATAAGGAAAAAATCCACTTTTAAAGTACATAATGTGGTCATTAGTGCAATATAATGACAAAACAAATGAATTTCGTTTTTTTTTTGTTTATAATTGCTAAACTGCGATCTGAAACGACACCAAGCAGTAGGTATAATTAATGTATCAAGTAAAATGCAAAAGTGTATTAAGATTATCTAAATTAGAAAATAATAATGGCTACGGTTGTCCCATGGTCAATATTCGACCATACTTCATTAACTTTTTAGATTATTAAACTTATTTGGTAGCGTCAAATCGTTGCAAAATCAAAAAAAAAAATAGAATAAAAATAAAAAGCACAAGTCTAAGAATAAAAAATACAAAAGCTTTTAGTAAAAAAGAAAAAATAGATGTAAAATGTTGCTGCACTTTATTCTTAAGAATTTTTAAAAATTGCTTTTTCCACATAGAAATTTACAAAAAAACAATAATAAATAAAGGATAATAATAATTTACCCTATACGATATCCTACGGCAATCCAGCAGCATTTTTCATAAAAAAGCTCAAAAGTAGCAAAGAATTACACTGAAGACGCAAGGGCTTGTAAACCAGAGCCAACCCAAACCAACTCTGGACTAGAATATCAAATATTTTTTTTTTTTTGGTTTTGATTCTACCTTTATTTTTATTATATAATTATTGGTTAAGTTTAAAATAAAGCTGTTTTACAGACCATAACAGATTATAATAGATCACAAAATGATCTTATTTGGTTCACAAATAGGAATTTAGATTATATTCACAAAAACTAGATAAAGATACAACAAAATTTACAGCAATTTTGTTAAAATTATGTCTAATTTTGGTTTTGTCAAAGCCACTTTCTTTATATCTCCTGAAAACATTCCATAAAGTTTAGAATCTGGGCTTTACAGAATCATATTTTATAGAATCAGAATCAGACTTTATAGAATTTTGTTCTATAGAATTAGATCTTATAGAATGTGATTCTATAGAATCTAAAATTATGTTTACAAAAACTAGATATATTCATTTTTTGTTTTTGGTGAAATTATGACTAATTTTTGTTTTCTCAAAGCTACTATCTTTACATCTAAAATTATTTTATAAAATTTGATTCTATAGAATCTAGAGTTCTATACAATCACGATTTAACCGAATCTAATTTTATAGAGTTTGATTTTATAGAATCTGACTCTATAGAATCGGATTTTGTTCTACAGACTGTACACAAAATACAACAAATTTTAATAGACCAAAAAAGATTTTTTTTGGTTCTTTTCAACTAAACAAAAATAAATAAAAATTAGAGCAATTTAAAAAAAATTATGACTATTTTTTGTGTTCTCAAAGCCACTGTCTTTAAGTCACCTGAAAATAATTCTATAAAATGATTCTATAGAATTTAATTCTATAAAATCTGATTCGATAGAATTTAATTCTATAAAATCTAATTTTATAGAATCTGATTCTATAAAATCTAAAATTATGTTTATAAAAACTAGACCATCTTGCAAAATACTATTTTTAATTTTTTTTTTATTTTGCTTTTGATTTTAAAACAATAAAACTATTTGCATTATATTTATTGGTTAAGCTCAAAATAATGTTGTTCTACAGCCTGTACACAAAATATAGCAAATTTTAATAGACCAAAAAAACATCTTATCTGGTTCTTTTCAACTAAACAAAAATAAAAAAAAAATTATAACAGTTTTTTGTTTTAGATAAAATTATGACTATTTTTTGTGTTCTCAAAACTACTTTCTTTAGGTCACCTGAAAATGATTCCATAGAATCTAGAGTTTTATAAAATCTGAATTTTACAGAATCTGATTTTATAGAATCTAAATCTATAGAATTTGATTCTATAGAATCTAACTCTATAGAATTTGATTCTATAGAATTTAATTCTATAAAATCAGATTCTATAGAATCTAATTTTATAGAATCTGATTCTATAAAATCTAAGATTATGTTTATAAAAACTAGACCATCTTGCAGATAGTATTTTTAATTTTTTTTAAATTTTGTTTTTGATTTTAAAATAATAAAACTATTTGCATTATATTTATTGGTTAAGCTCAAAATAATGTTGTTCTACAGACTGTACACAAAACATAACAAATTTTAATAGACCAAAAAAACGTCTTATCTGGATCTTTTCAACTAAACAAAAATAAAAAAAATAGAGCAATTTTCTGTTTTAGATAAAATTATGACTATTTTTTGTGTACTCAAAGCTACCTTCTTTAAGTTACCTGAAAATAATTCTATAAAATGATTCCATAGAATCTAGAGTTTTATAAAATCTGGATTTTACAGAATATGATTTTATAGAATCTAAATCTAATCTAACTCTATAGAATCTGATTCTATAGAATTTAATTCTATAAAATCTGATTCGATAGAATTTAATTCTATAGAATCTAATTTTATAGAATCTGATTCTATAAAATCTAAAATTATGTTTATAAAAACTAGACCATCTTGCAAATACTATTTTTAATTTTTTTTTATTTTGGCTTTGATTTTAAAACAATAAAACTATTTGCATTGTATATTAGTTAAACTCAAAATAATGTTGTTCTACAGACTGTACACAAAATATAGCAAATGAAATTTCAATAGACCAAAAAAAGATCTTATCTGGATCTTTTCAACTAAACAAAAATAAAAAAAAATTAAAGCAATTTTTTGTTTTAGATAAAATTATGACTATTTTTGGTGTACTCAGCTACTTTCTTTAAGTTACCTGAAAATAATTCTATAAAATGATTTCATAGAATCTAGAGTTTTATAAAATCTGGATTTTACAGAATATGATTTTATAGAATCTAAATCTATAGAATTTAATTCTATAGAATCTAACTCTATAGAATCTGATTCTATAGAATTTAATTCTATGAAATCTGATTCTATAGAATTTAATTCTATAGAATCTAATTTTATAGAATCTAATTCTATAAAATCTAAGATTATGTTTATGAAAACTAGACCATCTTGCAAATGGTATGGTAATGATTTTTTTTAATTTTTTTTTTTTTAATTTTTCAAAGCTACTTTTTTTGAGTCACCTGAAAATGATTCCATAGAATATAGAATTTTATAAAATCTAGATTTTACAGAATTTTATAGAATCTAAATCTATAGAATCTGGTTCTATAGAATCTAATTTTATAGAATCTGATTCTATAGAATTTAAATCATAGATTCTAATTCAAAATGTGATGCTTTTCGTGCTGAGGCTGTTAGATTAATTGCCGAACAAAGTGAGGCAGTCAAAAACAGCCGAGATTTTTCTTAAATTACCGAATTGGAAGGAATACACAGGTCACTGTTTGAGACAAACTTTAGCTTCACTTGTACATCACCTGTTTGAAAAGACAAGGTGGATGGAAATCTAATAGTGTAGCTGGAGGCTATATAGAAGACTCACTCTCAAACAAAAAAAGAATAGCTATGAAAATATTTGTCACTTTGTCGGAACCTAGCTCTGGTACTGGATGCAATTCCCAACATGTTTTTTTTTTCAAATAGTACTTTCAACTTTAATTGTAAATTGTAAAAATTTTGACAGATTATTGACACTTTATTTGCCGCTGACGAGCGTCAGATAAAGTGTTTTCCTGTGGCAATAAAGTGACACCTAAGCATTGTCAGTTCAGAAGTGGATTTGTCACATTTGAAAACAAATTTGGTTCAATATTAGTACTTATTTTATTATTCTACTAATGGAATAATAGAAATCATTATTCCACTATTAAATAAAATGCCTTTTTATCCAGTTTATAAGTAGTATGGATAAAAAAAGCCCATTATGAGCTGAGAGTGAATAAACAAATTTATATTAACTTGTCAATAACAGTTTGTATTGAGATAAAAATATAATTTTTTCAAGTTTTTCACTTTCGTCAGTAATAATTAATTCAATTTAATTAGAAAAATGTTTTAGCTTATTATTATACGAAAACAAATTTATTAGATGATCATATATTCTAGATTTCTGTGTTGTATTTTTGGTTAAACCCCAAAACACGCAACGTTTGCGTCATTTTTGCCTATAAGAAAATCGATAGAAATACCTAGGGAATACACAATACACAAACAATTTTTATTCCTGCTAATGGAGAAAGAGAGAGCGAAATTCTATAAATTCAAAGTAATTGCTTATAGCTATCTAAGGTGAATGGAAAAACATGGAGGTAATCGTTAACAATGAATTAGAGCCGTTTATGTGGTCAAAACTGACGCCAATCAAATAAAGTACGCTTTTCAATTTTTAAAATTAATCTTGTTATAAATTCACTTCTTTTTGGTCACTTTTGTCATTTGTTTTTTTTTCTATTCTCTATCTCTATCTCGATTAACTCTTAAAATAGCAAGCAATTGTCAAAAACGTGTAATTAATCCTTTTTGGCAATTTTTCGGATTCAATCATCACACTTCTTCAGACCCACATGTAACACTTTTCTTAAAAACACACGAAAAACGTCTTATAGGTTATTGTTGGCTCTTCATATGTTTAATTTATAGGCAAAACTAAGCACAGTTTCAAGTAAGGAAATCGTGCATTAATGGGGCTCATTACTGATCGATTTTGTGGCTTTTAGCAAAAGTAGTAATATGAAGAGATATTTGAATTAAAGTGTTTTGAATAAAATAATTGAGAGAAAAATAATGTTAAAAAGTAGTTATGCATTCTGCAATCTAAGTTATCAGGATTATTATCGCTCACGCAAAATAGTCTGTGCGTGGGATGCGTGTCTCAAAAGTTTACCCAGCATGCAAACTGCCCCTATCTATTATTTACAAAGCCCCCCAACAAGCTACGAAGTTGCCACAGATATAAATATATATTAGCATGCCGAAAATATATTTCGGTGCCATATCATTCCAATGCGTAATGATAGCGTTCCAATACCACACACACAATTTATTAATGATTTTGCGTGGTCGCAAGAAACTTCCCTTAATTATTATTACGGAGTAAGGTTTTTCCATTTATTATTCAATAAGAGAAGACGATTGGCCTATTTTGGGGTATAAAAAAAATTCAGGTTTTCATAAGGTCGCCGATTTGCGTGGGTGGTTTCTGAGGGGGAAACGATTGCTTACTTACGATAGTGATTTGCCGGACGATCAATCTTTTACCAAACGAACCCTCAGTGAAAATAATTTAAAATTTATCGTTGTTTTAATAAAATATTATTTACACGTCTGCCAACACGTCAGCAAACTTCCATTTGCAAGTGAAAAGCCTCCAATTGGGAAACAAACATTGCTTTGGCCACAAAATATTCCTTATCTACGTTTACAATAGAAAGATAACGCTCAAAACTGGGATCTCTCTTCAAGCTCTTGCACATAGCATTGTGAATGTCACAATTATAATATTTGGTCACCGTATCGTATTGAGGTTATCAAATGATTCAATTTTTTCTGATGTAAACACTGAAAAATACACTAAATTGATAAAATTCTCTAGAAAATAAATCAAATTTGATGATTACGAACATATCGTCGCAATACCTTCTTTCATTCATACTGCTACCTTTCATAATTTACATATACCTATCCAGATCATAATATAGAATTATATTCTAGTGGATTTGGTCGGGAATCTAGCCCCAGAAACCGACGAATTCATCTTTTTTACCAGTTACAAAAATTTGATATCAATTTGTTTGTTTTGAATTCATTATTAAATTATTTGTGCAATTTTCTAGTTACTACATAAACCTAATATAGAAACCTACATGGTGCAGTGGTAAATAGAGTGGTTTTAAATTTTTAAGATGTAACAGCGGAAACAGGATTTTTCAATCTGTTCCATCGGAGCAGTAGATTTTTGCAAAATATTGTTTTTGTAATATTTGATTTTTATTTTTTTTATAAACTGCATAAAATGGACCAGTTTCGTCCAAATCTTCTGTAAAAATGTCAAAGTTTTTGTTATTTTTACCGAATGTAAATGTTTGTGTTAAATATTTTTTCTTATTTACAAAAAAAAAAAAGACAAAAACTAAGTTGTTCTTTTATTTTTTTTATAAACTGCATAAAATGGACCAGTTTCGACCAAATCTTCTGTAAAAATGACAAAGTTTTTGATATTTTTACCGAATGTAAATGTTTGTGTTAAATAATTTTTCTTATTTTCAAAAAAAAAAAGAGAAAAACTAAGTTTTTTTATTTTTTTTTATAAACTGCATAAAATGGACCAGTTTCGACCAAATCTTCTGTAAAAATGACAAAGTTTTTGTTATTTTTACCGAATGTAAATGTTTGTGTTAAATAATTTTTCTTATTTTTAAAAAAAAAGAGAAAAACTAAGTTGTTTTTTTTATTTTTTTTATAAACTGCCTAAAATGGACCAGTTTCGACTAAATCTTCTGTAAAAATGACAAAGTTTTTGTTATTTTTACCGAATGTAAATGTTTGTGTTAAATAATTTTTCTTATTTTTAAAAAAAAAGAGAAAAACTAAGTTGTTTTTTTATTTTTTTTATAAACTGCTTAAAATGGACCAGTTTCGACCAAATCTTCTGTAAAAATGACAAAGTTTTTGTTATTTTTACCGAATGTAAATGTTTGTGTTAAATAATTTTTCTTATTTTTAAAAAAAAAGAGAAAAACTAAGTTGTTTTTTTATTTTTTTTATAAACTGCCTAAAATGGACCAGTTTCGACCAAATCTTCTGTAAAAATGACAAAGTTTTTGTTATTTTTACCGAATGTAAATGTTTGTGTTAAATAATTTTTCTTATTTTTAAAAAAAAAGAGAAAAACTAAGTTGTTTTTTTATTTTTTTTATAAACTGCTTAAAATGGACCAGTTTCGACCAAATCTTCTGTAAAAATGACAAAGTTTTTGTTATTTTTACCGAATGTAAATGTTTGTGTTAAATAATTTTTCTTATTTTTAAAAAAAAAGAGAAAAACTAAGTTGTTTTTTTATTTTTTTTATAAACTGCCTAAAATGGACCAGTTTCGACCAAATCTTCTGTAAAAATGACAAAGTTTTTGTTATTTTTACCGAATGTAAATGTTTGTGTTAAATAATTTTTCTTATTTTTAAAAAAAAAGAGAAAAACTAAGTTGTTTTTTTATTTTTTTTATAAACTGCTTAAAATGGACCAGTTTCGACCAAATCTTCTGTAAAAATGACAAAGTTTTTGTTATTTTTACCGAATGTAAATGTTTGTGTTAAATAATTTTTCTTATTTTTAAAAAAAAAGAGAAAAACTAAGTTGTTTTTTTATTTTTTTTATAAACTGCCTAAAATGGACCAGTTTCGACCAAATCTTCTGTAAAAATGACAAAGTTTTTGTTATTTTTACCGAATGTAAATGTTTGTGTTAACTAATTTTTCTTATTTTCAAAAAAAAAAGAGAAAAACTAAGTTCAACGGCCCGATTTTCTATATATTTTGATATGCTTTATCGCGTATGACATTCCATTAGACATAAGCGGTACCTTAGTAATAAATCCCTAGTTCAATCACTTTGAAATGTTATCGGTCAGTCAATAAAACGGAAAAACGCCAATTATTTGGACTCTCTGTTAGCTACAGATAAAGAATGTATTAGGTTGAGCTGTCCTTAAAGTGGAAAAATAGATAAGATTTCATTTTTTAAAAATTAATGTACAAAAGGCAGCTAACGCACTGGAAGACAATTTCGATATTGTTGGAATTTTTGGTCAATTTCTGTCTTATTTTGTATTTGCCAAGGCAGTTTTAGGAGCTGTAAAGATTTGTTGTTGATACTTGTTTAGGCTATAATGTTACAAAAACATCAAACAACTCAGCTCACCACAGCAGCGCGCCAAAACAAAAACAAAAAAGTAAAGAAGAATCTTTCCCGAAATGTATATTTTAACAACAAATGTCAAAAAAAAGCCAGGCTTACAGCAACTTTCGAAGAAAAGTCGATTAGCCAAATGTCAAATAGTTATACAATTTTTTTGACAGCAGAGTGGACAACCACATATTCTTCAACATGACACATTTGACTCCATTTGACATAACACGCTGAGATTATTGAAAAAAAATACAAAAAATATCTTCACACAAATTTCAAATTTTGACAATTGTGCAACATTTTTTTTATAAAATTATGTGGACTACTATAGTTATTTAGATCACTAGTCCAGAAAATGATATTAATTTTCTTTCGCTTTCCAGTGTTTTTCCTATTATTTCTTAAGTATTTTTTTAAGTATTATTATTATTATTATTTTTATATTGTATGTATAGTCTATTTTGTGTAAATATTATTTCAAATCAAATAATGCTTTATTTTTATTTCTTTGTACCTGTTTGGCTGTTGCAGCTATTTTTACATTTTTTTTTTGATTTCAAGTTTTTCCATGTGACACTTTTATTTTTACTTTAATATTGTCTACATTGATTTTAATTTTTTTTTTGATATTTTTGTTTTTAAGTTTTTCTTTTTGCAATAAACAGGATTTTTTAAGACTTTCGGTTTTTAAATACTTTTTTCAATTATTTGGAAAAAATTCTACAACTTTTTTCAATTTTGTGCTATTTTTTTTGTTATTTTACTTGCTCAAGTTTTATTATTTATGTTCAACTCTCCCTGTCCCAGAGAATTCAAAAGTCATTTTGGTCTGCGACAAGTAATGATAATGACAATATTATTTATTAAATAATATAAAAAATCTTGTAAAACAAGCTTTTATTATTATTATTATTATTATTATTATTATTATTATTGTAAAATGACACTTTTTCCTGTTTAACTCCAGTATCTTGTCTTGGTTTTTTCGTCTCTTACAATATTTTAAACTTATTTCTGACTATTTTTATATTTTTGTTTTGTTTTTTATATTTATTACTTTCTATGTTTTGTAATTTTGATTTGATATGTTTAGATCAGTCACTTACTTACTTATTTTTAATTGTTTTTAAATTTTTTTATATAAATATTAATCTCATACTTTTTTTTTTTATTTTTGTTGTCTATATACTGTTTTTATTAGCTATGTGGTTTTTCAAGTATTTTTATCTGTGTTTTTTCTTTTTTTTTCTTTTGTTGTAATTTTTTTTTTTGCTTTTTGAAGTCTATTTTTTACTTTTGGTCTATCGTATACTATCTTTTCTTTAATTTTAAGTTTTTATGTACAGTTTCTTAATCATTCATAAGCTTAAAGTTTTCCACTTTGTGTTATTTTATTATTTTTGGTTTATTATTCTTCTTTTATTTTGCATTTTTAGCTTTAATTTGTTCATCTTTTTTTCTCTTTAAACATTTCACGTTTATGCCTAATATTGTCTATTTCGCTTCATTTTTGTTATTATTATTGTTGTAGAATAACACTCTTCCGTGTTTAACTCCACTATCTTGTCTCGCTTTGTTTTTTCTTAAAATTTTTTAAAAAATGATTTTTTTCTTGTTTTGATTTGTTGATCTTTATATTTTTATTTTTTATAATTATCACTTGCTAAGTTATGCTATTTTTAGATCTGCAACTACTATTCATTTCTTTTGTCTAATTTTTTTTATTGACTAGGTGGTTTTTTTTTATTCTGGTTTTTTTTCTATTCTTTTTATTTATTATTGATCTTTCTTTGGCTTTTTTAGTCTATTTTTTACTTTTGCCCATCATTTTTTCTTTGATTTTGAGTTTTTTTGTAGTTTCTTAATATTTTTTTTTTAATTTTTGACTTATTTTTTGAACGTTTTTTATCTTTGCTTTGCATTCTTATTTTAAATCTTCTCTCGACTTTTTTATGCTTAAGCTGAAAGTTATCCACCTTGTGTTATTGTTTTCTCTTTGTTTATTTTGTTGACACGGTTTGTTGATCTGTGACTTTTTTGTTCTTAGACTGTTTTTTCATACTGCTATTTTTTCCACTGTTTAATTAATTTTTTGCATAAAATTTTTGAAAAACTGTTTTTGTTGACATATTTTTAATAAATTATTAAATTCTGGCTGTTTTTTACAAAAAAAATTGTTTGAGTTATCTGCTGCTACTTTTTTAGTTTGTTTTTGTTCAGTTGTTTCTTTTTCTTCTTTTTTTTGCGTATTGTTTTTTAATTATTTTTTTTGGCACTTTTTACACTATTATTGCAAGTGCGAGTGGTTTTGCAAAGCCGCGGGGTTAAGCGAATGTTAAACAAATTTAATTTATTATTAAAATTAAACATCTATTAATCTAAAAAGCAATTAACGTTACGTGATCACATCTGCTTGAAGATAAACTGAAAAAAATCGCCAAAAAACTGAACAAAAAAATTTTTTTTTATACAATGATAAAAAGCTTGCGCTACAGATTGTTTTCGTCTAGGCTCTCTATAAAACTTGTTATCGGTTTTGTTAAAAAATGCATTTTCCTTTTAATTAGATTATTTTGTGGCCGTTAAGATAAATACAGTGTTAAAATCGTATAATGTAGACAAATATCAAAAGGCTTATCAAACAGCAAAGTTCAAAAATGTCATAGGTCACTGATATGCTTAGACAGGGGACAAAAACCGTACTTTTTTCTCATAGAAAACAAACATAGTTTATAAAAAAAACTGTAAAACTGCGGCATTGCAGCAGGCATTTCCGATAAGATGATGTCTTATCGGTTGTCGGGCATAAGTAATATAAATTCTTGATAAACTGTCAATGATAAAATTATAAAAAATACATGTCACACCCAAAAATTGCATTTAATAATGAATAAAATCAAAAAAAATTAAAAAAATGTTTTAAAATTTGGCCTCATTGTTGGCCATGCCTATAATTTTCAAAACAATTGCTTCAATTGTCAAAATAATTACTAAATTTTTCAGTTTCTCAATTTTTGAATTTTTTAAAAATCTCACAAGAACAGATTCCACCACATTTTGGTGGTGGAATCTTATTTTCATAATGTCCACCAATGACAATACTCAATTCGAGCTTGTTTTCAAGAAATGCAGTGTTGTCATCTAACACTTTTCATTATAATTTAACGCCTTATATTCAAGTCTTTCTTTAGTTCTCTTAAAAAAAGAACAGAAAAAGTTATCGAAAATGTAACCCATTTTTCCCAAATTCTTAAAATGGATATTTCTTGTACATTTCGGTTAATTATTCTGTAGTCCAATACTGTCTCTAGATTTTACACCTATTTTTTGCACAGCTTTATGACGATAAAATTGAGAATCGGTACTTTCAGCAAGACGGTGCCACTTCACATGCTGCTTACAAGAGTTTGAATTTGATACAATAGTTTTATGATCGTCCGAAATGCAGCTATAACTTACTCTTCAAAATCCTGCGACTTTTTTTTGTGACCTTATTTAAAAAGCGCGATTTTACAGCAACGTTTAAATAACCTCGAACACTTGCGACAGGGCATAGTTGTCAAAATAATGATCCTCAAATGTCTACATTTTGATGATTTGTTATTTATAAGTCTTATTTTTTAATTAAAGTTAATTTTTTAGTTTGCAAAAACACTACAAGTGCTTTCAAGAGCTTTTAATTTAATCTCATTAACGTGTTGAACCATCGATTCAATTAACTAAAAGTGAGGTTAGGTTCAGATGTCAAATTGATAACTGTCATTTTAATTTGATGGTAAAGGTACGCCCACAATTCAAAGTTAACGTTCATGGCAATCTTCAACGCTAATGTGTCTAAATTTTTTAATTGCTACTTTATTGTTAAATTTAGTATTTTTAACAAAATCATATATTTTTAGATACTCCCAACAAACTATTTAAAGCATCATCAAAGTGTCAAAAACAAAAAATGTTTAGTTAAAGCCATTTTTGACAGGTTTTCATAAAAAAAAATCTTAAATTTGAATAATTACATCTTTGTCTTTAATATTTTGGCCAATTATCAACGGCTTGTTAAGAATAAAAGCTTGCTTAGGTAATTTTTTGAAATATTTGAAAATTTAAAAAAAAAAAAAAATATCCAAATTTATTTTTTATTTACAGCATTATTGAACAAGAATAATTGTATCTTGGTGTATATGGAAAAAGCATTTTTCTCCCCCCGAATAACATTTTAAAAATGTTATTTTGGGAGAGAGAAATATCATTTGGGGGAGAAAAATACATTTATTTTTCTTTCTTAGGAGCTGTTTTCTGCTTTTTCCTTCCTCATATTTAATTGTAAAAAACATTTTTATGGAAAATTATAACAACTACTTTTGTAGAAATATGCCAAAATCAATTCTGTCGTCATTTTTTTTTAACTTTTTGATATGTCATCCATGTTGAATATATTGGATTTTTAAAAAAAATACCATTGTTAGATTTAAAAGCAAAATAACGTATGTCAAAAAACGCATTTCCCACCCGAGTGTTTTATTTTATATTTTTTTATTTTCTCTCCTTGATAAACAAGTAGCTGTTATTTTGTAGCAGGAACTATAATTATCTTGTCAAAATCAAACAAATTGAGCTTCTGCAGCTGAGCGAGTGTGGCCTGCAGGACATTTTTTTCAGAAAAAAAAAATGTTTTACCAATTTAAAACAAAAGAAGATCGATACGTTTTTGTTTTTAGTGTGATAAGATTTGAGAGTTGACTAAATACACTATTAATTTACTTATCAGACTTTGTATAAATATTTCTAAACAGTTATTGCGTGTTTAAAAAAAAGTCTAAAGTATGATTTTGCTAGAAATTGCGTATTGAATCAAGGATAATGAGTATTTGTTCTAATAATAAAAATCAACATTGTATTGTTTCTAAAAGTGATAAACAAAGTATGAGTGCAGACTTTTAATAACCATTGTATATTTAAATGAGAGGAGTTCATAAAAGTCAAATAACATTCTCGATAAATTCAAGCGAGAAAGAGCAAAGTTTCATCACAGATAGAGGCTAAAATGGCCGAAAAGGCATTTAAATAATAATTATTACTTACGTGCAAAATTTTGTATTGTTTTTCCTAATAATGCAGCTAATAATAGGCGAAATGTTATGAATGGGGCTTGCCCTAGCATTGAAATCTTTTTGCCACAATTTCGATTGATTCACTGCTGAAAAATTCGCACTCGTCCTTGTTCCACTTTACCGCACGCTACGCAAAATCCCGTTAAAAAACTGACCCGCCGTAAGGACATTGGCCGTGGCAGGAATTAAATCCTGACCAGCTCAACATTGCAAAACTTGTGCTAGGGCTATATCCGAGGAGAGACGTGTGCAAAAACCGAAGTCTAGCGAAGTTGTGGTGGGTTATACACGATTTGCGATTATTCCTGCTGCTATTCATTCGCGAACCGCCTGCAAAAGAGGTCCTTCCTAGGACCTCTCTCTGTCTGATTTATCTCGTTTCAGTGACTTTTTTCCGGCTACATTCAAGTGTTTGCACAAAACAATTGTGAATTGTGACAGTGATGTGAATTCCTGCAATTTGGATTAAAAAAAAAAACAATTTTTCGCTAATATTTTGTCAAATATAATTTTTTTTCTAAAATGTTTTTTATTGAAAATTCAAGATTTATTATCTGAAAATCAAACCTTGAAAATCTAAAGTATTAAATCGCTGACGAAATTCTAACTAACTAACCTTCAACTTGTTGTTAGTTTTTTTACAAAACAAATGACGTACGCAACTATTTGTATTCAAATTCCAGATAAAAAGGAATGATTCCTGTCGAAAAATGATCAAGAAGGCGTAAAAAAGATTTCTCAATTTTGCTTTATTTAAAAGTACATAAGTTTCAAAATTTTTGTCATTGCTAATTTTGAAGATTTGAGTTTGCAGAAAAATGGCTAATCCTGCGATTATTTTGCAGTTATGTCTGTCATTTCTAATCTACTTTTCACATCTAAATAATTTAGGCAACTTCAAAAATGTCAAATGCCAAATTTTCATTAAAAACAAATTTTTTGCCGTTTTTTTGCGACTTTTATTGCTAATTCAAGATTTTTTTGAATGTTTTTGTAATTGTTTGAACGATAAGATTGGTCATTTTATATAGGAATTGTACGGATTCTGGGATGTTATCCACAAATGTTTTTCCTTTTCTTGCCAAGTTTATACTAATTTTTATTAATTTTTTGATAGATTCCTCCCTCATTGCAAATTTGAGATTTTTTTTCAAAATTTTGAGTTTATATAAAGGCGTCTAGTTGCTCATGCAAGGACCAATTTTAGATGGATCAATCTTGGATTGGTCAAAATTAGTCATTTCTTACACTTTTTTGTAACTTCATTGTTGTTTTTTAGCAATTTTGATCTGCTTATGTTTGTTTATTCTAATCTACTTTTTACACCTAAATAATTTATGTAACTCTCAAAAATGCTAATAGTCAAATTTTTAGTAAAAACCAACTTTTATCAATTTTTTGAGAGATTTTTGTTGTCAATTTGCGATTTTTTTGAATGACCAATCTTAAGATTGCTTATTTTTTATAGAAATTGTCTCTACTTTCTGGAGTCCGGAATGTTGTCCACAATATTCTTCCTGTGCTTCTCGAAATTTAAATTAAAAACAAATTTTTATCAAATTTTCGATAAATTTTTTTCGAATTTGATTTTTTTTTAATTTTGAGCTTATATAAAGCTTTATTGTTTAAGCAAAAACTAATTTTGGATTGGTCAAGATTGGTCAATTTATGGGTTTGGGTTGTTGTCTACAACGGCTTTTTTGCTATTATTTATTTGCAAAATTTAATCTCTTGTTTGTGTCTGTTCCAACCTTTTTTTTTTGCATTGGAAAACTAACGTGATTATCAAATATTTTTATAAAGTTATTCGTAGAAACAAACTTTTATGTCACTTTTTTAAGAAGACCAGTGCAAATTTATTCAAACTACATCTGTAAACTTGGACATGTTTCGTTCTCATTGGAACTCATCAGCAAGTCGCAAGAGATTCAGACTGTTTTAAGAAACTTCATTTTTTTAAGTTATAAGTTTATATCAAGCTATCTAATTGTTGAAACAATGACTAATCTTAAGATTGGGAGAATTTTATTGTTCTAGGGCTTTTTTTCCTTGTCCTAAAATGTTACTATAACTGTACACATAATTTCGGTTTTTTTCATCAGAAAATACAGTTTTTGTCATTAATTTTAAAGTTAGGTTTACCATTATTTTCCTAAAACGTCGACTATCAATACTTAATCACTGGATTTGAGCTGGAAACAGAGTTAGGTTTAGTAACGTGACCTTATTTTTTAGAAAAACCTACAATTTTACATAAAAAAAATTATGCGTTTTAGCTAAAATTAAAAAAAAATATTTTTTTTTGTTGAAATGATAAATTAAGTTATTGTTGCCGCTTAAATCCCCAACAATAATTATTTTGACTAAATTTGTAACCATCATTTGTTTCGAATATTTTCAAGTGGTTCGGACCCTTAAAATTAATAATACGCTAACATTGTGTTGCCTTACCCCATAAAATTACATTATAGTTCAATATTTGGCCCCCTGTTCAGACCAGCCAACATAAAAATAATACCCTAAAGAATAAATTTTTGACACATTGTTTTGAAATCAAAAAATAATGCAACATTCTTATAATGATAAAGATTTTGAGAATAATTGCTAAAATAATATTCTCAAAAGTTTTGTGGTATTTTGCACAGCTTAATATTATTATTAAAATAGCTAAAATATGGTAAAAATTTCAGTTTTTCTTAAGCCCATGATGTTTTCTCTGTTTTTCTGGAAGGACTTTAACATAACTTTAAGCAGCTTTTGTTTGCAAATTCATTTGTTTTAGTTTTTGATTGGTTGCAACTTTTGTTTTCCCAGAAGCAAACAAATGTATTTTTGTCAGACTTTAATTCGAAATAGATAGATTAAAATAATCAAAAAGAGATTAATAGTGCGATAAGTTTATGCATTAAATTTTATCAAAAGGTTAAAATGACAGCGTGCAGTTTATCTGTATATGCAAAACATCCGGTTTTTCTACAGCTAATGTGGTTTAAATTTGAAGAAAATAACATATTTTTAATCATTTTATTAGTACAAATTGATTTTTTTTTGTAAACGGACATTTTTTGACAAATGTTTATAAATTAGTACTATTTGTATAAATTTAGAAGCAAATCGCCGACGGCTCTTTTTGGCGCCTCCACGTAGCACACTTTCCTCATCACTCGTCGTCGTTTCTAACCTAAAAACAGCTAAATATATAACAAATTTTAAGGAACATTAAATAATTACAACACTCAAAAATGCAAAGCTTTACTTAATTTTACCGAAAAAAAATCTAAGAAATGACTTATATTGTAACTTTTTTGCAATAATTGCACTATATATTTTTTAATATATGCAACGTGTTTCACCTAATGGTACGAAACTGACATAGTAAAAGTTTAAATTTGCCTTGAAACAAAACCTCGTCAAATGTATAGGATTTTTTAGTTTTTTTGGCTGGTATACAGTTAGTGATTTTGACAATAATTGCTGTAAATGTAGTTTTTCATTCTTAATTTGTGGAACGTACTTAATGCAACAGAACTGCCTATTCACTAACAAATTATTCTGGCATGGTCGATTACTGTCCAACAGCATAGAACCTTGTAAATTGATGATTTTTTTATACTTAAAAATATTTAACGGTATCCGCTTTTTTATGTCCTACTTTCAAATTCGTAGTTGTCGCAGTGTGACTGACCGACTGAAACTTGTTTGAAGGGAAAACGTACTTAGCATATTTTCTCCTCAAATTTTCGCAATCAGTCACCATTTATTAATGTCAATTTCTAATAAATTCGGCTAATTTCCACAAAAAAAAAACGGCTATTTTGGATAAAAAAACATTGTTATTATATTATTTTTCCAATTATATTTTATTGACAGCTTAAGAAATATCTCACAATGGCAAACTTTCACCATTAATTATTCCTATCAAGCCTGTATAATTTATTTGGCTTTTTCTTCTATTGCCAGATGCTAGATACCATTCCAAAATCTGCAGCCAAAAGATTCGAAAAAACCCCATTATTTAGGCTTTTTTAAATAGAAGCAAATAATTCTAAACACAATATACAGAGTGTCCTAACAAAAACTTGACTTTACATAAAAATGGTGCAAACAATCACTTTTTGAAAAATAAAAAGAAAAATTTTTTTTTTGATGTTCAAGGGTGCTATTCTTGAGCATACGATAATGAAATAATTCCGTATGAGCGAGGCTTTGAAATATACTACAGCCTTGTGATAAAATTTGAAAAAATTTTTGGATTTTTGGGCAATATCGTTGAAACGTTTTGGTATTCATGGTTTTAATGATGATTTGGATGAAATAATTAGACAATTTCCTAGTCAGGAGGAATTAGTTTCGCTGCAAAATCAGCTCAATTAACAAATAACTGTAATTAACAATAATAATTAGACTGATTTGCATTTGTTAATGAATGGTGGATTCGATACAATACGGTTTGGTCTGTTTAATCACCATGTTGATTTTGTTGGTATTTTTACGTCTTCTTTGTGAGTCATTCGAATGTGCAACGAGAACACACCCAAAAATTGTCCACCCTATAACAGTGGGTGTGTAATGGATGCTCAAGAGCAGGAAACCAGCATTGGATTCCCAACAGTTTAAAGAAGGACAGAATGCAGCTTTGGAGCTTTATAATTCAAATTACGATTGGCGCAAGGTTAACGACCCATCCTAATCTTAGAACTGTTGGATCTATTCTACCTCAATAACACAGAATGTTATGTGCTCATCTGGTTATCACAGACTTCAAATACCTCACTTAAACCGCACTTATTTTTAAGCTTGATCAAAATTTAATCTCGATTAAACGAAATTTGACATTAAATTGACTTTTCCCCAATACCCAGTCAATTATAATTCCAATTAAATATTTAATTGGACCTAAATGCGCGCTAATGATGTCATGTTATTATTTTTTAAGCACAAAGCAACGCCATATTGAAGACATATTTTTAACGTTTGACCTACTTTTTTATGCCATTCAACTGATCCTTCTTAAAACCGATTTTTTTCCACCTTTTGAGGAAGGGTTAAGTGGCAGGTGCGTTAAAAATTTGTGCAGACTGCAGACATATTATCTGGTAAAAAGCACAGATTACATTATATTCCACATCTGGCATTGGACAGAACAAAGAAAAGAGCCAATCAGAAAAAAAAACATCAATTTCTAATTCTAGAATCAAAATTAAATGAAAACTGCTAAATTTTTGGAATTTATTTTAAAGATTGTTTTCGTTGTACCGTCAAGCATGACAAGGATTAGGGTGCTCTAATCCCTCTGATCTCAAATAATTATTTTTTTTCAATAGTGGCAGTTGATAGAATATTTTTTTATTTTGAATTTTTAACACTCAGCGTCATAGTTGACCATGCCATAAAACAATTGCTTCAAATGTCAGAACAATTACTAAATTCCTCAATTTCTTCATTTTTGAATTTAAAATGGTTTTCCCACAAGAACAGAAATTTTTTGTAGTGGAATCAGATATTGTTAGCACAGCTTTATGACGATGAAATTGCGGACGGGTACTTTAATGCTTTTAATTCAAGTGAAGTTAGATTCAGATGTCAAACTAATTACTGTCACTTTGAAAGATACGTTAACTACAATATTAGTTATAAATGTTTATTTTTTAGTTCTAATTTAAATAACATGAAAAAATAGTAGGTATATTGTAAACCTAGGCGGCAAAGTGGTATTTTTCCAGGCCGAGAGAAGATATGGACAGGCGAGCCTGGCCACTTCTCAAGGCACACATTATTTTTTATCCTACACAAATTACCTTATAATCGAGCATTATCTTAAAATTGATTTGAGGTTATTACCGCCAATCGCCAATTCAAAATGTCAAACTTTGACAGATGTTAAAAATTGATGGATTACTTTACTGTCGTGATTTACACAATTTATCTTGCACAAAAGAAGTTTTTTAAAATAAGATTGATGTTCATAAACAGTAAATGTGATTTAAAATTTCAACACCCTTCATAAATAGTGAGACGTTTAGAGTAATTTTTCTTATAACAGCGACTCCTGACGGAGAAAATCAGATTTTTTTTTCTCGGCTAGCCGAGAAAGTACATCTTTTCTCGGCTAGCCTGAAAATGATGTACTTTCACGGCTGTCGAGAGACGAGAAAATTTTATTAAAAATTAGCAATGCTTTTTGGATGCTACAATCATTTATAATACCCCTGTAGAAATAAAAAATTTAAATACTAGCTTATTTACTCCATTAGTTTAAACAAATTAAACAAAAGCAGCTTAAGTCAATCAAATAAAAAATAATAATTAATCATACTAAAGTCGGGTTTTTCAAATTATTACGTTTGAAATAGCTTTAACACTAAAAACAATAAACAAATTAAACATAATAAATTTATTTTGTTTTATTGATAGTTGTTTTGTTTTTTTTTTTTTATTAAAGTTAATAATTATTTATTGTGATTTTTGATATTTTGTTTTATTAGAAATATTCTATTTTCTATAAGGGATACAGTAAATAATGCGTTTTCTTTTGATAATAAGATTCTCAAAAAGCCTAATCTGATGAAAAATTTTGGATTAGGTTGGTAGACCTTTTTCAAAAGGTATAATATTAACCGAAGATGAACCATTTTGAAAATTAGCAATGCTTTTTGGATGCTACAATCATTTATAATACCCCTGTAGAAATAAAAAAATTTAAATATTAGTTATTTACTCCATTAATTAAATTAAACAAAAAGCAGCTTAAGTCAATTAAATAAAAAAAAATAATTAATCATACTAAAGTCGGGTTTTTCAAATTATTACATTTGAAATACCTTTAACACTAAAAACAATAAACAAATTAAACATAATAAATTTATTTGGTTTTATTGATAGTTGTTTTGTTTTTTTTTTTTATTAAAGTTAATAATTATTTATTGTGATTTTTGATATTTTGTTTTATTAGAAATATTCTATTTTCTATAAGGGATACAGTAAATAATGCGTTTTCTTTTAATAATAAGATCCTCAAAAAGCCTAATCTGATGAAAAATTTTGGATTAGGTTGGTAGACCTTTTTCAAAAGGTATAATATTAACCGAAGATGGCCATCTTGTTGCAAACACTCATAGCTAGACAAAAGCCATCTTTTTTTAATAAAAAGACTGCCGGATCAGTCATTCGACCAGGTTTTGGATGCACTATCGTCAGACACCCGACTATATGTGAGTAAATTAATATTATACAGTATTGAAGAAAAATTAATTTTACCAACTTTTCTGCGAAGTTTTAAGCATAATTCTAAACATTTTTCTTAGATTTTACGTCATTTTTTTTTTTGGAATATTTTTCTTTTTTCACACAATTATAAAAAACCCTTAATAATCAAAAATATTTATATTTACATTTAACCGACTTCAAAAAAAAAGAAGCAGGTTCTCAATTTGACTGTATTTTTCATGTTTTAAGCTGATTTTGAAAGCTGGTGCTTTCCATATGGTCCATATAAGATCTGATCTGTAGTTTTTAAGTTTTTGACACTTAATAATGATTTTTTTAATTGATTATGATTCAAGAGAAGAATATGACACTGATTTTACAAAATTTTAATGAAGCTAATTTTAGGATAATTTTTCTTAAAGCAAGAAAAACAAAAAACCTAAACTTTTATCTTTCAACATCAAAAAATAGTATATTGTAAGCCTAGGCGGCCAATCTCAAGGTCTGGAAAATCACTTTGCGGCCGTGGTTTACACATTATTTTTTATCCTACACAAATTACCTTATAATCGAGCATTATCTTAAAATTGATTTGAGGTTATTACCGCCAATCGCCAATTCAAAGTGTCAAACTTTGACAGATGTCAAAAATTGATGAATTACTTTACTGTCGATTTATCTTGCACAAAAGTAGTTTTTTAAAATAAGATTGATGTTCATAAACAGTAAATGTGATTTAAAATTCCAACACCTTTCATAAATTGTGAGACGTTTAGAGTAATTTTTCTTATAACAGCGACTCCTGACGGAGAAAATCAGATTTTTTTTTCTCGGCTAGCCGAGAAAGTACATCTTTTCTCGGCTAGCCTGAAAATGATGTACTTTCACGGCTGTCGAGAGACGAGAAAACTTTATTTTGAGTTGGTGTAGGATAAAAACTATTTTATTTGCTAAAATTGTTTAATCTCGTCATAGTACTCAAAATAGTAACCGAAAACAAATGAAATTTTCCAAAAATTAAGCAAAAAAAATCACTTTACACAAAGCAATGATAAAAAATATACTAGAAACAGCTTAAAAAAAAACAAGCACATCTAAAAAAAAAGCGCAGAAAAAGCAAAAACAAAATATAGTTTTGATGCATATTGTTCAATAAGAGTAATCATATTTGGTGACACTTTAATTTTTTATTAAAATGATAATTACAAAAAAAATCTTCCTAATTTTTTCAACTATTTGTCAAAAATTTTGTTAGATTTTGTTAAAAGTGTAATAAATGTATTATTTTTTCTTAATAATAAGCCCAAGTTGTTTCGTATTTTAAGAGTTATTATTGTGTTCAAAAGGCTCAATGAATTGGTCCTAAATAGTTATACTGTTTCGAGGCTCGTGTTGTTACGCTCGGCTACGCAATACCACTCGCAGTTGCAAATTTTCTGGGCTGGTAATAACATGAATTTTTTAATAATACATAATTATGTATTTGAGAGCGTTAATGAGCTTTGATTGTCTATAAAAGTGATTGCTACAAATATAAAAAATTAATTCAAGCATAACAACAATTTGGTATATTCCTGTAACCAGTGCATTTAATTGGATTGCATAATTCATTACGGTTCTGTGATGAAATCCCTCTTTGCAGAACAGTTACAATGTACAGTTAGTATTTGCACAAATGATGCTATTTTATAGGTTAACGATACAGAATACAGTTATTCCAATTCTAAAGCAAATCAAATTTTCACACTGTGTGTACCGAATTCGTGTGAAAGTTCGTTAAGACTAAATTGGAATGATTAGTGTACCGCAGAAAAAAAAAATGTGGTGGAATTTCGATGAGGAAAAATAAATTAATATGATTTAGAAATAAAGTATATACAGAGTGCTTGGAAATCTTTAATTTTGTCAATTTATTCACTATACACATTTGGCAACCAATTGAAATATTTTATTTATTCATACAGTCTATAATAAAAATAACGCTTTATCTTTATTTTCCTATATATTTGTTCTATATATATACCACTCGCTACCAATCGGGCTGGAATTGACTCGATAAGCTCTCGAACCTTCAGTTCTGTTACAATATTTTTTATATACAACTGACATTACGTTCTTAGTAGAAGATAATCTGATTAAAAACATTAATTTGTTCGGATGTGGTCATCTTTTTTTTCATCTCGGAAGGGCTTCTGACATCGTTGTTATCGGATGACACCCAAAACGTTGTAAGAGCTTAAAGAGAACTGCTGCTTCCCTAAAATTTCATTTCTCTAAACTCTCAAACAAAGATGATGAAAATTGCATGCAATTTGATTTTTATTTCCGATGATTTCCACTCCTCAAACCGTTCTATTGTCAACTGTCAAACTGCCGATCTTCGGAAGCAATGGCCAGTAAATAGCTCAGGTTCTGGCAGTTTCCGGAGACTCAGCAATTTTACAAAGCAGAATAAGTAAGATTAGGATTGGTTTTAGGATCTGAAATACGAGCTAATAATGAGTTTTCTAATTCTTCTAGATCGTCCCCTGCCAGTTTACAACGTAAGCCGCCAAATAGGCCAAAAATGGTCGCAATCTTTACCATTTGGCATCTGGTGCTTCATATGAAAATCTGTCAATGTGTTCCTATATGTTTTTGTTTTAGAAATACTATTAGTTTGTGATACTTTCCTATTCTTGGGGTTTTTTTCTCACTAACAAAATAATATCTCACTTTTACAGCATACTATTATTTTAGTTTGAGTGCTATTCGATTATATATAATGATAATTAATTAATTGACGCTTCTTAATTAAGAAGAGAAAATTTTGTTTTAATTAAAACAAAATTTTATTTTGACGACGGTGTTATTGGTTCTAGGTTTAGATTATTATTCATTATTTTTAATTTGATGGTCCACAAGTAATGTATCTTTACTGATAGGTAAAATTTATAATAAATTATATAATCAATTGATTGATGATTGGTAATTTGAATAGAAATCGGAAATATAAAGTTTTTGGTATTTGTGTCTTAACATTTTTGATTTTATTTACAAAACAAACCATTCAGTTAGAGCGACATATGTTTGAATTAGAATGACAAAAGTTATCATTAGTATGTATGTTGTACAAGGTTTCATGACAGATTTTTATTTTTCCAAAAGTGGGTTAAATGTAACAGATTCTTTATTTGCTACATTTACAATGAGAGCGTGTCCTCCCAGAAAAAGGATTTTATTTATCTCTTGTTTTGTTTTATTTGGCTAAATTGCTGTTTGGTCACAGGTTTGGTGGTGATTATTCCATTTGTTTGCTGTGTAAATATTTAATAAGTCTTTGTGCTTGATATTGCACGAGTGAATTATTCAGGCTAATGCAAGTTCGATTTTAGATTATGAGAATAAGTTATTCTATTTGTATTATTATTGTTCGCGCTGATGATGCAAAAATTCATTAATCATTCAGTATTTTTCACTTCTAACTGGGTTACTTACCCATGCTTAAGTAACCGAATATAACATGAGAACCTGGTACAGTTTTGTCAAAAAAACTGTAGCAATTACACAATCAAATTAAGATGGCCTTGTAACTAATATTATCTAATTCCTTTCTCTTGCTAAAATAATACGAAAGGCAATTAGAAGTTTCAACCAATAGAACGGCAACCGATGATTAGCATCATGTTACAAACACACCTTGACCTGAAAAGTCAATACATATTTTTCTAATATATTTGCATCGTATGTAGTTATAACAACAACAAAATCGTCTTCGATTTTTTTCAACACAATTGTTTCATATTAATTATACAACAAAAATTAATTTACTAAAGTCGCTTGTAGATAGAAGATTTAATCATTCAAACAATAATTATTAAAACATTCAGCAAAGTTTATAGATGTTTAATGAACGAGTGTGGTAATGAAGTTGATTAATAAACGATCTAAGAGAGAGAGAGCCAAGATTCGTTGCCCCAACTCTGTAGAATTATGTTTTATGCCAAACAAACGCAATGTGTAATTTCAATAAAAATCGTGCATTAATGAGGCAGATTAACGATTGATTTGTTAAAAGTAGACTAAAAGTATTTTGAATTTTATTGAGATTATCAAACAAACAACACCGAATAAATATTTTCTTCTGCGTGTATGTATATAAGAAAAGCTATTTTCTCCCTTCTTGAGACGTTTTGAAAATGTTATCTTTCACCCCTAGAGAATCTTTTCTATTTTTCTCCCATTTTTTTTTTGCTTTTTCCGGCTTAAGCCCGCTTTAAAACACCTAAAATTTTGGGATATTTATTGTAATCGCTGGCAACAGAAACCTTGACGAATTTCTTGTGCAGTTTTGACTTTTTATTTAATCCCTTCTGATAACCTCTGCTTTTTCCAACATAAAGAAAAATTACTTAGATTAAATTTTACATTGCTTTAATTCAATTGGTAAAGAATTATTAAACCTCAAACATAAAATTTTGGTAAGCTCTGCAGAAAATTAAAAAAAAAATTATTATATGGGTTTTTTAGGTTTTTTTGATTGAAGATGCCTGTTCGTACTAGACGTGCTTTTGATTCGGAGACTGATCTAAAGAAAAAACCGGCTTAATAAAAGCAACCACCCCTAAGCCTGAAAAAAGTGCTGAAAAGCCAAAAGCAAAAACAAAGAAAGCAGCCCCTAAGACGAAGGTGGTGAGTTTTATAATGTTGACACGAAAAGAAACTCTTTTTTTTATCTTTTTTTTCTGAGACGAAAAAAAATTTTCTCAATGCGATATTATAAATGTGGAGAGTAAATTGTAAAAAATACTGATTGAGCTAGATTTAAAGAATTTGACAAACTTGCTAATATTTTCAAATACTGATAGTGGCAGAATAGATAAAAGTTTTTAATTTTTTTTTTTTTTGGTAAGCATTAAAATTAGTTTTACCTTGAATCATATATGTAAATAGATTTTTTTTTTAATTTAAAAAGCAAAGACTTGAAAAAAATGAAAAGTAATAGAATTAGAGAAAAAAGGCAAAAACCTCAAATCAATATTATAAAACCAGGGACAAAGTCAAACAAGTATTTTCAGAAAAAATGCATTTTTTTTATTTAATTAAAATTCAAGTTTATACAATGTTTAACCAATTAATAAAACACCCTACAAAATAATAATCTAAAATTTTTTTTTAAAAACGACCACCATTTTTTTAACGTTTATAAACATCCCTATTCTAACATTTTCGGGGGAGGCGAAGATTGTATTTTCGGCTTACTTCAGAATCTGATTCAGAGAAGCTGATTATGTAACAGTCTGAACAAACACACATTTATAATATCGCGTTGAGAAAAAGCACTTTTTTTTGGAGTTAAAAAAAAAAGTTTCTTTTCGTGTCAACATTATAAAACTCACCACCTTCTTCTTAGAGGCTGCTTTCTTTGGTTTTGCTTTTGGCTTTTCAGCACTTTTTTTAGGCTTAAGGGTGGTTGCTTTTTTTAAAGCCGGTTTTTTCTTTAGATCCGTCTCCGAATCAGAAGCACGTCTAGAATAGAAAAGGCATCAAAAGCAAATGCAAAGAAATCAGCCCTCAAGGAGAAGGTGGTGAGTTTTATAATGTTGACATGGAAATAAACTCTTTTTTTTATCCCTTTTTCTTTTTAGACTAAAAAAAAGACCGCTTCTTCTCAAAGCGATTATTTAAATGTGGAGAGTGGTGATTGTTACTCAATCAGCTCCAGGGGACTCAGATTATGAAAATAGTCAAATGTCCAATGTTACTGTTCGCCGCCCCCGAAAATTGGTTTGTAGTGAGTTTTATAATGTTGACACAGAAAGAAACTTTTTTTTTAGACTCCAAAAAAGACTGCTACTTCTCAATCCGATATTGTAAATGTGGAGAGTACTGATTGTTCAGACTGTTACTTAAGCAGCTCCCCTGAGTCAGATTGTGAAGTAAGCCGAAAATACAATCTTCGCCTCACCCGAAAATGCTAGAATAGGGATGTTTATGGACGTTTAAAAAAATGCTGGTCGTTTTTAAAAAAAAAATTTAGATTATTATTTTGTAGTGTGTTTTATTAATTGGTTAAACATTGTATAAACTTGAATTTTAATTAAATAAAAAAATTGTATTTTTTTTGGAAATACTTGTTTGACTTTGTCCCTGGTTTTATAATATTGATTTGAGGTTTTGCCCTTTTTCCTCAAATTCTATTACTTTTTATTTTTTTCAAGTCTTTGCTTTTTAAATTAAAAAAAAAACCTATTTATATGATTCGATGTATAACTAATTTTAATGCTTACAAAAAAAAAAAGAAAGATTAAAAACCTTTATCTATTCTACCACTATCAGTATTTGAAGGCTGTCAAAACATTAGCAAGTTTGTGAAATTCTTTAAATCTAGCTCAATCAGTATTTTTTACAATTGTTAATCTTCTGGGTATAGACTTTTTTTAGACATTTTTCAAACAAAATAGCTTAAAATATATAAAAAAGACACAGGTCAGGTTAGATCTGGTAGACTATTAGCTTGATTCCATGCTATTAGTTTGACATCAGTTCTTTATTGACATTTTGAGGTATAAAGCCAAATTTTCATATAAATAAACTGTGAAATTTATTCACAGCTTGCACTTCCTCTTATTGAGATAATTGAAATAATTTTAAACAACAGAAAGAGCTGCTTTTAGCAAATACCAATGTTCAACCGTTTGGCAGCTGCGATGTGATGGACAGATACACAAATAATAAAAAAAATCACTTTTTTAGCTGCGTTTTTTTGGCTTTAGGAGCTAAAAATTAAAAAAAGACAAATAAATATTAATTTTCTTACGTCAACATTGAGAATTAAAAAAATATATATAATTTTGGTGCGTGTGGTAACAATCAAGATGCTAAAATATTATAAAAAAAAAATAAATCACTTAATCATTAAAGAATCAATTATTAAAATGCCACTCACGCTACGTGACGTAGAAGTATTGAATAATTAATTAATTTGTAGTATTCTAATGAAATTATCCGAAAATTGTAAAATTTTTGTAATACTATTTATAAAATATTTTTATATAATATTAATGTACATATTATATTGTCCAATAAATAGGTCCATATTGTTAACTAATACATTCAAAAGCAACAACTTTTTCTGATAATAGCAGCCTTCTCTGATCAAGAAGTTGTTACTTCTAGAGCTCGAATTCCCTTAGAAAGGTACACCTGAGCCATGCCTGGATGCGGTACTTGTGCATCGGTGCAACAGTACCACAATAATAAGCCGTCTCTATCTAAGAAAAATCAAATAAATAAAAACGTTTAAAAAATTTCAAGATTTTAATACGGTTTTAAGCGATATGTTATTAAAGCCTGGCGTACTCCAAGGATCATTCTTAAGGTCTATGCTGTTCTTAAAATAAACATCTCAAATTGCTAATTGGCAAAAAATATTGATAGTTATCTATATTTTGCTAATGATACTAAATAATGTATCTAATGTCAAATCTTTTGTTTTTTTAATGTTTTTTTGCAATTTGTTTATTATTTTTATGTAATGTTATGTGTAAACAATATACTGACAATACATACCAAAAAAAATCACACTTTTAGCTGCCTTTTTTTGGCTTTAGGAGCTATAAATCAAGAAATACAAATAAATATTAATTTTGTTACGTCAACATTGTGAATTAAAAAATTATTAATATAAAATAAATATCAAAATGCTAAAATGTCATAAAAAAAAATAAATCACTTAATCGTTAAAAAATCAATTATTAAATTGCCACTCACGCTACGTGACGTACAAGTATTAAATAATTAACTAATTTTTAGTATTCCAATGAAATTATCCGAAAATTGTAAAATTTTTGTTTGTTTTTTTTTAGTATACAACAGCTGTAAATACTATTAATAAAAAGTATTTGTATGATATGCATTTACATATTATTTTGTCTAATAATAGCTAATACATTCAAAAGCAGCTTATTTATAGCTTATAATTCGATTACTTTTTCTGATAATAGCTGCTTTTTTGGATCAAGAAGTTATTACTTCTAGAGCTCGAATTCTCTTAGAAAGGTACACCTGAGCCATGCCTGGATGCGGTACTTGTGCATCTGTGCAACAGTACCACAATAATAAGCCGTCTCCATCTAAGAAAAATCGAATAAACAAAAACGTTTAAGAAATTTCAAGATTTTAATACGGTTTTAAGCGATATGTTACTAAAGCCTGGCGTACTCCAAGGCTCATTCTTAGGGCATATGCTTTTCTTAAAATAAACTTCTCAAAAATATTAATAGTTATCTATATTTTGCCAATGATACTAAATAATGTATCTAAAAAATGTTAATTAATGTTAAATCTTTTGTTTTTTTTAATTTTTTTTACACATTATTGTTTATTACTTTTATGTAATGTTATGTGTAAACAATATGCTCTGTCAATACTAATACAATAAGCATAAATTGAAAAGTTATGATTTGCTTTACAAATTTGTTTTTCTGAAACTATAAGTAACCGGTTAGGTTTAACCGATGTAAAGTTTGTTTTGCAGAAATGAGCTATTATTGTTCTATCAAGCTCATTTTTATACTTGACCAAGCTGCTTGGATAGACAAAAAAGTTCCCACTAGAAAAAAAGAATAAATCAGAAGTGCTACATGCAGTTTTCTTAATGTCCAAATAGCAATGCGACTCAAAAAAACACCGGTAAGACTGGTTGTACGAAAGGCTAAACAATACCTTCTTCTAACGTCCCGTTCCAGAATGAGCATTATTCGCAGACATATTTACATACTCGTCTATTTCTTAACGTATTTTAATTCACACAATGCGATTTTTTTAGAGCCTAAGGGCTGTGAAATGGTTTTTTCTTCCCCGACCACAGCTGGTATTTTTTGATTTCATACTAAAATCTAGATAATAAAACAATTTATAAAAATTGTGAATCAATGTGATTATTTAATAGTTTTGATGTTTGTTAGCAGATTAAATTTTGACGTTAGAAAATAATATTTCACAGATTTTTCGATTATGTCACAATAGAGTACAAATTTTTGTTTTAGTAAAACTTGATTACATTTTAAAACAATAGGTTAAATGCACACCAAACATTTGTTGTCAATTATTTGACAATAATAACCATTAGATGTGTCATTGTGTCAAAATAAAAACTATTATTTTTATTAAAAAAACACATTTTTTTTATAAAATTGGATTGGAAAGTGAAATTTCTCACATGAGGCATCTTTTCAGCCATGCTGCATTAGTGCGAATAGCGGAAATTTCTTTCATTCTGTGGTCATTTTAAGACCACAGATTGGTGGCGATTACCTTTCTCGACAATTCAAAATAGTCAACTAAACTTTGTAAAGTGATAGTCTGGGAATAATTAAAGTAGATCGGCCTAATATGCTAAAATCTCATAAATAAACGTTTACTATTGATAAATTCAAAATATCTTATTAAAAAACTGTACATAAAAAATAATTTACATGGGAAAACAACATTAATTTCAGACTCAGTCTAAATGTAAATTGTCTTCGAAGCGCATAGCGGCATAAAGGTTTATGAAAAATAGTCAGCCATTGGAACGTGCAATTTAGGCTTCCGGTACGGTTGTTGCAACGAAATAATAGGTGGTACCCTTGTTGAATTACTTAAGCGCTTTTGGGTGAATGAATGAATTTTTTTTCAGTTCTCATTAGACAAATCTCAAAAATATTATAAAATTTATGCAAAATTTTAGCTCAATCGGTTCGGGTCTGACATATTATCAATCAATTACTGTTTGAAGCGGAAATACAATGTATTATGACAGTATTGTTTCGGTGTTATAATAGTAAACGTTTCTTATTGTGCTTCAGACAGTCTTATAATCGCCAGTCTTATCTAAAAAAGTGTGGTTCACACGGTAGAATCTAAACTAAGACAGTTATTTAATAAACAAGTGTGTTAATGAAGGCGATTTAATTCATTGACCAAAAACTTTTTAATTTGTCAACAAAAATTCGCTTCTGAAATTTCAATTCATTAGAGAATTGTCATTTATATTCAAAAATATAAACAATTCCCTATTGTGAAGGTAAAAATCGTACATTAATGATTGATTTATCAAACACTTGATAACCGATATCTGTTAAAAGTTGCCTTACAAAGGCTTGTTGGTACTAATAAAGATGAAAATTACCTACTTTTACCTTGACTGTGTTTTGTTTATAATGATTTTCATAAAAAAGAAACAAGTTTTGATAGCTTATTGTAATTTGGCTAATGTAAATATTAAGAATTTGTGAGAGTGAAAGTTCACCTTCGAATAAAAGGTGATTACAACATCTTCAATGAAAGAGGGATAAAAAGCCAATTAGAAAAAATAGAATAGCGTGATTTGCCCCATTTATCAACCCCTTGGTTAATTTTGTCATAAAATATTGTATAAAAATGGATGAAAAACGAGATTTTGGGTCATTTTATTTTATAAACCTATAAAAGCGATCAAAATGTGTATAAAATTCTTGATCGTAGTGGTAATTATTTCTTGCAGGTGCTTGGGACTTTGCACCCTTCTCTTAGGGCCTGCATGAAAAACCTGTCGGTCTAGACTAGACTCATAGTACACCTGTGTAAAAAACGAAAAAATCTAGAAAATAGTTTTGCTTCGATAAAAGGACCTTTTTTTTGGTTATTTTCGACAAATTTCGGTGGGAACTGACATTTAGTTGACATTCTAATAATAAATTGACCTTAAAAGTGGTTGTTGTAATTATTGTTATTGATTTCGTACAATATTTTTTGTGTATTATTACAAAATAATGCCGAATCTTTGCATGCTGGGTTTTGTAAGGCCAAAGACCTCGTCTGTTTCGAAATTCACAGTTGCAACACGTGGCAATTTCGCCTTTTATCATTTAGTGACCTAAATTTCAAATGAATTTCTATTGGTGCTTTCAAACAGAGACGAACGTTATAAATGCAAGGTATTTTTATCGTAATCGTTTTCCTTCACAAACCGAATTTGCATTAACCTTTATGCTAAGTTGTGTCACAGATTTGGCGTTGCACAACAACAATCTAACGAAAAAATAAACAACAAGGACAGATAAATAACGATAATAGCCACTTATTTTTAAGTATTGTCATTTTAACAAAAAAACCGATGACAATATACCCAAATTTTTCTTATTAAGCAACGCAACAAAAAGTGAAATCGGCAACAATACCAATAATAAACAATCGGAGCAAATCATATTTTTGATAACACTTTATACGGTTGAGGTGCAGATAATCTCAATAATGTGAAAGTTCATATAATGAGATACAATCCTTATCTAAAAAATTTTTTTTCAAAAACAAATTTGTCTAATATTATTCATATTATGCGCTTATAATTAATTATAGATTTGGATTAGAAGCGGAACTAATTTCTTTGAAAACTACACAATCGGCAACAAATGGAGTAATTTGACTGCAGTTAATACAGTTTTAAAGCCCCAATTTGCATAAGATTATTTAATTTTTTGTTTCTTCACCTCGTGGTGATTGCCTCATAATTGTTAATTTACAATTATTGCTCAAAAAGCTACGTTATTTTTTCAGAAAACAAAAGAAATTGAGCAAAAAAGTTAACAAATGATAAAAATAAAACAGCAAGCAGCTTCTAGATGATAAAACATGTTTTTAGTTTTTTTATTTGAAGACAATTTGCTCATGATACTGTTGTTGTTTAGCAATTTGTAAAGTTTTTCCTAAAAATTGATTTTTTACGAATTAATTAAAAAAAACATTTTTTCACCAATTGGAGCCGGTCTGGAGCATTTTTTCACAAAGTTTTTTTTGCCGATATTTTTCTGATCAAAACTAAAAATAAGCTCAGGCAAATACTTTTTTGATATAGTTACACAAGTGAACACATAAAGCAAGTAATAGAAAAAGAAAAAAAAACTATTGATGATAATAAACTCAAAAATAAAAAATATAATAAGAAGTAAAAACTAAAAAAAAGAGGAAAATATCAGAGATTTTTACCATATTGATCTACAAATTGATATATATAGTAAAAATTTGCAACAATTTAAGAAGCTGCAAGTAAGAATAAATTATTCTAAAAAATGTAAGAGGAATAAGGAAAAAAGTCAAAAAACAAAGATTTTAGCAGCTAAAATCAAAAATAGTACAAAGCAATAGCAAACTGGTCATAACAAGATTAAGTAGAACACACAAAGAAAGAACTAAAAATTAAAAATTATGTGAAACAAATTGGGAAAGAGGAGAAGACAAGAGAAATAGAAATACAAAATTATGTAAAACAAATTGGAAAAAAGAAGCAGACAAGAGAAACTTGGTTGGAATAAAATATGAAAAATAGCTGTATATGTGAAAGAATAATGGGACAAAAAACATGAGAAATTGAGCAAAAAAGTTAACAAATGACAAAAATAAAAGAGTTTTACAGCAAGCAGCTTCTAGATGATAAAATATGTTTTTAGTTCTTTTATTTGAAGACAATTTGCTTATGATACTGTTGTTGTTTGGCAATTTGTAAAGTTTTTCTTAAAAAATGAATTTTTTTTTATCAATTGCAATGATTATCAATTAATTAAAAAAAACACAATTTTTCACCAATTGGAGCCGGTTTGGAGCATTTTTCGAAAAGCTTTTTTGCCGATATTTTTCTGATTAAAACTAAAAATAAGCTAAGACAAACACTTTTTTGATATAGTTACATAAGTAAACACATTATAAAGCAAGTAATAGAAAAAAGAAAACAACAATTTAAAAAAACAAAAAACCACAATGAGATGATGATGATAATAAACTCAAAAATAAAAAATATAATAAGAAGTAAAAATTAAAAAAGAAGAAAATATCAGAGATTTTTACCATATTGATCTATATAGGAAAAATTTGCAACAATTTATTGACAAGAAACTTCAAATAAAAAAAAATTATTCTAAAAAATGTAAGAGGAATAAGGAAAAAAGTCAAAAAACAAAAATTTTGACCGCTAAAATCAAAAATACTACAAAGCAATAGCAAACTGGTCATAACAAGATTAATTAGAACTCACAAAAAAATAACTAGAAATACAAAATCATCTAAAACAAATTGGGAAAAAGAAGCAAACAAGAGAAACTTGGTTAGAATAAAATATAAAAAATAGCTGTACATGTGAAAGAATAATGGGACAAAAAACATGAGAAATTGAGCAAAAAAGTTAACAAATGACAATAATAAAAGAGTTTTACAGCAAGCAGCTTCTAGATGATAAAATATGTTTTTAGTTTTTTTATTTGCAAACAATTTGCTTATGATACTGTTGTTGTTTAGTAATTTGTAAAGTTTTTCTTAAAAAATGAATTTTTTTTATCAATTGCAATGTTTATCAATTAATTAAAAAAACAAGTTTTTACCAATTGGAGCCGGTTTGGAGCATTTTTCGAAAAGCTTTTTTGCCGATATTTTTCTGATTAAAACTAAAAATAAGCTAAGACAAATACTTTTTTGATTTAATTACACAGGAGAACACATCATAAAGCAAGTAATAGAAAAAGGAAAAAAACAAAATAAATAACCAAAAAACCACAATGAGATGATGATGATAATAAACTCAAAAATAAAAAATATAATAAGAAGTAAAAATTAAAAAAGAAGAAAATATCAGAGATTTTTACCATATTGATCTATATAGGAAAAATTTGCAACAATTTATTGACAAGAAACTTCAAATAAAAAAAATTATTCTAAAAAATGTAAGAAGAATAAGAGAAAAAGTTAAAAAACAAAAACTTTGACAGCTAAAATCAAAAATACAACAAAACAATAGCAAACTGGTCATAACAAGATTAATTAGAACTCACAAAGAAAGAACTAGAAATACAAAATCATGTAAAACAAATTGGGAAAAAGAAGCAGACGAGAGAAACTTGGTTAGAATAAAATATAAAAAATAGCTGTACATGTGAAAGAATAATAGGACAAAAAACATGAGAAATTGAGCAAAAAAGTTAACAAATGACAAAAATAAAAGAGTTTTACAGCAAGCAGCTTCTAGATGATAAAATATGTTTTTAGTTTTTTTATTTGCAAACAATTTGCTTATGATACTGTTGTTGTTTAGTAATTTGTAAAGTTTTTCTTAAAAAATAAATTTTTTTTTATCAATTGCAATGTTTATCAATTAATTAAAAAAAAAAATTTTTACCAATTGGAGCCGGTCTGGAGCATTTTTTCATAAAGTTTTTTTTGCTGATATTTTTCTGATTAAAACTAAAAATAAGCTAAGACAAATACTTTTTTGATATTGTTATAAGCAGTAAAAATTAAAAAAGAAGAAAAATCAAAGATTTTCACCATATTGATCTACAAATTGATGCATATAGTAAAAATTTGCAACAATTTATTGACAAGAAACTTCAAATAAGAAAAAATTATTCTAAAAAATGTAAGAGAAATAAGGAAAAAAGTCAAAAACCAAAGACTTTGACAGCTAAACTAAAATCAAAAATACTACAAAGCAATAGCAAACTGGTCATAACAAGATTAATTAGAACTCACAAAAAAAAGAACTAGAAATACAAAATCATGTAAAACAAATTGGGAAAAAGAAGCAGACAAGAGAAACTTGGTTAGAATAGAATATAAAAAAAAGCTGTACATGTGAAAGAATAATGGGACAAAAAACATGAAAAATTGAACAAAAAAGTTAACAAATGACAAAAATTAAAGAGTTTTACAGCAAGCAGCTTTTAGATAACATTTTATTTGCAAACAATTTGCTTATTGTTGCTTGGCAATTTGTAAAGTTTTGCTTAAAAAATGGACTTTTTTACCAATCGGGGCCGGTTTGGAGCATTTTTTCAAAAATGATAACACGTCTAATGAGGAATATCACTTACTAACCTGATTAGAATCACTTCTCACTCTGGGTTATTATGTTATTTTGACAGGTTTGTAAGTGTAGGCTCGGCTTTATTTAGACGTCTTATTAGAGACCCGTCATCGATGTTTTTTTTTTAATTTAGCCGTTTGTTGGAATTCGAAAATAATTTCTGATAAAATTAAAAGCAGCTTTGCCAATTAGGCTCTCCAATCAAAATCAGACAGCAGAGACGATTTCCTTTAATTAAATAGCCCCGCTTACCTGAATAGATTCGAAAATCTTTGGACTAAGCGAGATTAGGCAATCTGTGCAAACCCTTTCTTCCTGCCTCATTAGAGAAGTAGGCCACGAAAGGGTTGAGATGCATGGGAAAAAAGGGCACCTGCAAACCGCCTTGCCTTGCATCTGAAGTTTACCACATGTCTTTGATTATTAGTTTTTATGGCGAGGTCGCATTAATTTTTTTTTCTTTTGAATAATATAGAGGTTTTTGAAAAGCGTCTATGGAACATTTTGTGCTCATTCGATTATAGAAATAATAAAACTTTGCTTAGCTTTTTTGGAAAAAGTAAAAATTATAAGTTAGGGATGGTAAATTCAAAAAAAAAATTTTTTTACTATTTTCAAAGACCTTACTTAATCTTAACAATAATTTCCCAAAAAAATCAACTTTTTCAAGTTATTTTTCAATAATTATTTTGTAATTTACATTTAAATTTTAATAATAGCAATTTAAAATGTAAAAAAAACTATTATTTTTTCTAAAAGTATAATTGTGATATAGAAGATCAGTTCCTCTTTAGCAAATAATGCAAATTTTGCTGAAAATATCAAAATTGCTATTTGTAATATTTGAAGACTTTTTTAATTTTTCACATTATCTATAATCAAAAATAGAGATTGATAATAATGTCCATTTTTGTCTCTTGGAAAAAGAGAGATAGATATAGAAGAACCAGCAAAGCAAACAAATCAGACGGCACCATTAAGAACAGAACTTACGTGGGAAGAGGAAGAAAGACAGATGGGGGCAATAGAAAACAGAATAAACACTGGAATTATAAGACAAAAAGAGTGATAGAAGGTCTGGTAGAAGTAATGAATGGAGTGTGAAGAAGAAAGGGATTTTCGGCAGGCATAATATGCCCTATCTACAAAAAAGATGAAGAAAGTAGAAAAGAAAAGTACCGACGATTTTGAGTTTATATAGTAGAAATAGAGGAAATGGCTAGAAAAAAAAGTATGGAGCCTTTGATGTGGCAAAGAGTAAAGGGAAATGGAAGAAATGATGAAGAGCCTAGAAAAATATTGGAGCAAGATAAAGCTAGAAGTGAATGTAAACAAAACCAAGATGATGGTGTTCAACAAGAAGATGAGGAAAGAAGAAAAAGAGATGGCAAAAAATGGAAACAAAATAGTGGAATAGTGTGTATGGGGAATAGGAGAGAGAAAGTGGAAAGAGGATTTTAAGAGAAGAATGATGATGGTTGAGAGCTAAAGATTGAAAGATAATAGCTGCGAAAATGGGGGAACAGAGAGAATAGGTATTGGACGGAAAAGAAAAATGTGTTGTGAGGAAAGAGAGACAATAGAGCACATCATGTGGAATGATTGCAGTGAGGTAAAAGAGAGAAATAGAGCAAAAAGAGAGAAAATACGGAAAGGTGGTAAAGAAAACAAAATTTTATTTGCAAAAAAAAGATCTCTCTTTTAAGAAAAATAAGAAATTCTCCAGAATACCGGCTTGAAAATGAAGTCAAAGAAGCAAAAAAATTTGTCAGACCGCAGAAGCTACTTAAAGATCATCTGATGGCGCTTCTAATATTTTTCTTCAACTTCTCTTTTATAGAGTAAAATTTAACATTTAGAATCTGGATCAATCAGGCTTCAAGTTGCCACCAACAACAGGAGCAAAGAGCCAAGAAGATGCATGTGGTAGGTGCAACACGTTACCATAGTCTCATGTGGTAACCCTTAGAGTGCAGTTGTTACACCTTAGTGCTCAAGAAAAAAAAAAGTCAGATTCACCAGTGACAAACAGAAGAAGTATGACAATAAGCGCCATTTTAGGCCATAAGTAACAATTGTGTGGATCACCAAATGGTTTTGGCAAGAAATAAATGAAAAAATGCAAAGAACGAAGATGAGACAACTACACATACACAAGTGTTCTGGGTATGACAAAAACCAGAAAAAGGCAATAGAGGAGAGAAAAAAGGTAGCAAAAAACTACAAAAACAAGAGCTTTTGTACAATTTGGACAATCTTTGATTACTTTTCTTCTTTGTGGTACACCAATCATAAGAAATGAATGCAAAGATGCTGTATATGATTAAGATATGATTGCCAGAACTGTAAAGCTAATGGTAATTGTGGTATTCTTCGAGCATAACGTAACAATGATTAAAACAGTAAACGAAGTGAGAATTAAGCTGGCTTATTGTTCTGAAATTGATTAGAATAAATTATTTGATATAGAGAATTTGGAGAGATATTGTTTGACAAAAAGAGTGGAGCAAAAAGGGGTATCCTGTGTCTTGATCTTCTTCTTCTTCTTCTTCGTCACACATTGGTGGCTTCTTCTTCCGCTTCCCTGACCCCTTCTGGCTGCAGTGGTCCAAATCCAATCCAAATCTTTCCTTCCAGCAATTCGGCACCAGCTGAAGTTGACTTGCAACTCAAGTGCGGAGGTTGCGGAGGCGCGAAGCACAATGTGTTCCTACTTGCGCCGAGTGCTTCGAGGTCACTGCACTTTCGGGGCCACCACCAAATTCAAATTACTAATCTTTCAGAAAACATCTGCCCAAAATGTCTAATTTAATTAAGCACCTAGGCCTTGCTCTTAAAACACAATTTCTATTCGGCAAATAACCTAACGGTCTTTCCAAAGTCTCTACGTGGAATTACCACTTGAGTGCAAAATCATGTCAAAGACAGCGAAAAGTTACCAACTCTTAAGCCAAACTTTGGTCATAAGACTCTTTTTGGCAAAATTTTCTCATTGCCAATTTTTTTCCCACTAATTTCCCAAAATTTTCAGTTGACAATGAAAAAATGATCAAACTGCAATTTCAAAAATGTGCGCATACTTTTTGGAAAAACACTTAAAATACGAAAAAAAAAACTCTTACATCAGAAGTTTGCACTTTTCTGCAGAAAAGTTGGTCAATAGTCAATAAATGAGAATACAAAACATCTTTGATCATTGGTTAGATAGAGCTGCTTAGAGGTAAAAACTGTACCACCAAAAAAAAAAAAAACCAAAAATTTAAAAATATAAGTGCGTTAATACTATATTACATGCCAGTCAGAAAAAACAATATTTCTTTCTTAAATAATCAATTAATTAAGAGAAGTGATTTTATTCTAAAACCGCCAGAGAGGTGATCTTCATCCCTAGTGCTTCAAGTGCTTGATAAGCCCTTCCAGACTCTTAAGTGTAATAACTTAATGAGATCTTTGTTGATATTTTTATTCTCCTATAGACTGTAAAATGAGTTATATTGGCATTTGTTAGAAAAAACAGTGACATTTTGTTTGTTTACTAAATACATTTTTCTGTTTTTTAAATACGTTTAGTTTATTTACTTTATAAGTGGAGTTGTTAATGTTTGTGGAGTTAGGGAAAAGTTTTTGGGTTAGTTCTTTAACGTCATAAAAGATTTGCGGTTTCTTCAATGTGGACGAAATACAGCATGTTGACATTAAAATACAGATATTTTGCAATGTGCCAAGATATCTAATCGTTTTTTTGAAGAACGAATCAAAATATTACAAAAAAGATCTTGAACGAGTTTGATTTTGTTAGTATTTTTATTTATCTTTATGAGGTGTTGGATGAAATAGTTCATAAGAAGCCAATTTTCAAAAATTAGAAATAAATGTTAATTAGGGAGATTTTATTACCGACTCAAAAATTGAGAAGTAAATAGAAGTTTGAATAAGAAATTTCAAAAAAAATTGCTATTTTTTATAATTTAATAATAAATTTCCAATTCAAAAATCTGTATCCAAAATACTTGAAGTATTTTATTTTCTAATATTTCTATAAAAACCATTTAAAAACAAAAAAAAAATTATAAAAAGGATTATATTTAAACCATTTTTAAGAAAGTAATGATTGGAAATTAAAAAAAAAGCAAATTATTATGGATACTAAAACAAAATTGACAAAATAAAAAAGACTATCCGGTTTGGTGTATTCTGTAAAATTAAAAAAAAAATAGTTTGAAGGCTGCAAAACTGACAAAAAAGTAGGAATAATGTGTACCAACCTTCATAGTTAAAACCAAAAAAAAAATATTTTCAATTAAAAACGTCTCTATTTCTTTGCTAAATTTATTTCATTATAAAACATTGGCGCACTGCTGGACGTATTAATAGTTTTAGGTCTGCACTTAGCCCCCCAATAAAGTCTATCGGGTAATGAACCCTCTAATCAAAATGTGGCGGTTATCTTATTTACCTAAACCAATAATTAGCCATTAAATTCACTCAAATTTGATAAATTTGCCACTTAGACCGCGTAACAAAAACCAGATTTTTGTTAGTTTTGGACTGCAAAATAGACTTTTGTACAAATTGGCCAAAAGCGTTGCTTGATTTTCTATCAATTTAATATTAAACTAAAAAATAAATAAAAAAAAATTATATATGCTTGGTTTGTTTGAATTTTAATGTAATAAATATTTTTCAGCCAACCGTATTTTGAAGAAAAAGTAAGAATAACTTTTCAATATTTTGTTTTTATACTAAAAATAGAAAAGCCATGACAATTGTATGCATCACTAGTCCAAAAAATGATATTTTGCAAGTGTGAGTGGTTTTGCGTAGCCGCAAGGCGTAGGAACACAACATTTTTTAAATGTGACAATTTTTCATGTCAACAGATTTTTAACATTAAACATTTTCAAATGCCATATCTATCTTAAAAACAAATTAACATCACGTGATTAGATCTGTCTCTGGTTCATTACTCTGGTTCATGTTGGTGTGTTCACTGGTTTTGGTTTCTTTTTTATGCCAAAGTGGCCAAGCTTGTTGACATTTATAAAATTACGAATCAACGCTGCTACGCCACTTCTAGTAAACTATTGACAAACGTCACTTTTGTAAGTACTGGGTCTAAGCTGTTTCCGGCCGATTTTCAATCTTGCAAAACGGTCGGCGGCATGAAAAATAAATTAATAAGCGTATGATCATTTAATTTTTCGTTGGTAGAAATAGTGTAACAAAACATAATCTCTTTCGCTCTACTTCTGTTCCTTTTTTTTTTTTTTATGTCACAGCAGGGAATTTTCAGCCATTTAATAGTTGAAAAATCTGCACCATTGTCAGAAAGTATCGAGGCAGAAAAACACCGGAAACAATGCATGTGTAGAAATGTCTCTGATCTGATTCCAAAAAAAAAATTTTTGAAAATTTATTTACACCAATTAGTTACCAAAACCTTCTATAATTTTTACAAAAAATATTAAAATTGTGTAGACTTTTCAGATTAAAAATTTAAAATGTTTTGTTTTTTATAGCCTAGTGTGGTAAATGCCCTATTAGATGTGTTTTTAACAGCTTTGACAGTGAAAGTAAAAATAAAGATAAACAAAAACAAAAATTTATAGTAAATTGTTTTCGAAAAGGAACTGCTGGAAGCTTGGGCAGCTTTAACCTATCTCTTTCAAGCAAACGCAATTCTTTATATAGCTTTCTCACTTGTGTGAATGGTGCAAAGCAATTTCCAAGTATTATAAATTCTCTACCAGCCCTTTTGGTGATAGATAATCATCTGTTTCGCCTTTTATATCTTTATTTTTTTTTGTTCGGATTATAAAGAATTTTTTTTTGTAAAAGCGATAGCTGTTTTGTATTTTTTGAAAATTTTCAAATTAGACTTTATTAATTGAGGTTTAACGACCATGTATTTTGATAATAATTTAAAAAAATTACTATATTTTGTAAATTTTATTATCAGTGTTGCTATTTATGTTTTAAACGCACTTAATTCTTTTTAATGACCCATTATAATTAGATAATGGTGTAATTAAACGCATCTGATTTAATTACTGCATATTTATGATTAAAATAGTTTGAGGTACATTTCACCCAGCTTTAATTATTTTTTCTGGCAAACTGCTTAAAAATTAAAAAAAAAATCGAATATAATTTTTTTTTTAAGTAGATTGCAACAGACTTTTATTCAGATATAAATCTTTAACCTTATTTCTAAGCAATTTAGCTCTATTTATAAAATAAAAGCATCATCATGTCCATTTGAAAGTAATTTTAAAATTACTTAGACTATAGTTGCGAAAGAAAAAAGAAAGTTTTGACTTTATTTGCTATTAAAATACAAATTGGAAAGTACACCAACAAAAATTAATTCGACATGTCAAAATCCACACTGTCATGCTTCTAGCACTATTCTGACATGTTTGGAAATCTAGAGCAAAAACAATTTCGCCGTTCATATTACGTCACAAAAAAAAAGTAGTAGGCTTGGCAAAACAAAAGAAAAATCGTACTTCTTTTTTTTTTTCAAAAAATACCTTGTTTGTGTTTTATCAATGTAAATATTTAATTGCTAATGCGCATTGGCTTTCGGAACAAATTACTGTAATTTTCAATCGATATCAGAACTCGTTACATTGGTCGTGTAGTTCACATGTTTGCTATTTATTAAATATTCTGCTAGCAATATTCCATGTAATTGATTTTTCAATAAAATATTTCCCCTGAAACGTCACCGAAGGGCGAAATGTTTGTATCAACAAAATTCCTTTGTTTTGTGCGTAGAACATCCACCAATAAAAACAAAAGAATCAACGCAAAAAATTAGACCTCTATTTATTCACAAACCACGCTGAATTAAAACAATTGAACTGCTTTTATTTCTAAAAAATCTAGCTAAAAATTTTATTAAAAGAGATTTTTTTTGCTGAGCATTTGCAATAAGCGACTTATACAAGGATTTTGTCGCTAATGTCATTTAAAAAATCGCCAATGCTTAACCTGACCAGACCTGACCTGACCTGACCTGACATGACCTGACTTGATTCTTTAAATAAAGATCAACAAAGACCATTCAAAAGTCATAGCCATATTTTTTTATACATCCAAACATTTGGCTAGCTCTAAATACAATTGTGTCATAATGCAATTTGAAATTAAGTTTTTAAAGAAATGGACCTAAGACTGATTCTTGAGAAACACCCAAAAATCTCTAAAAAAATTGACTTTTTGCATCAAAATACAGACTTTTGACTTTGTCAAAAGCCTTACATAAAGAGTATCCTAAGCCTTCACTAGTGTAAAAAATAAAAAAAGTGGTCTGTTTCTGGGGAAAACCATGTTGGTTGTCAGACTATTAGACAACAATTTTTTAAGTGACATTTATTTTGACATTTAATTTTAGATTTTTGACAGTTTTTGTTGCTACTCCTCTTTGATGCAGTATTATTTACACACCCTGTATATTAATTTAAGAATAATTCTTTGAAATAGGCAGATTGGCAAAAATGTTGGCCCTTACGAAAAACCACAATGGTTAAAAGTGCAAATATTTATGGCTTCAAAAGACCATTACCAGCAGCTGAACCATTAAATTTGGACTTTTTTTTACCTCTTTTGCAAAAAAACAAAATTTTCGCTTTCAGAAAAACCGCCGTGCAATAAAGGCACAATATTGTCGAGAAAGGATTGAATAACGCCATAAACACAAATGTTTTTTATTGTATTCGGCAACAAACAGCTTTTCGAATTCTCAAAAACCCTTTTTTTGGTACTAAAAAAAGGGTTGCAGTTTAATGGGGGTGCGATTATCTTACTACTGCAAATTGCACTCTAGCCTAACGGGAGTTTAGATTCGGTCGCCCCAAATGGCCTGCATGGGGCGAAAAGGGGTGGGTTGCACAATATTTATTGCCAAATAATGGTTCGACAACATTCTTTCACTCAAAGGCAAAATTAAATTTGACATTATTCCAAAATTTTTTTCAGATTATCAACACCAGAATGGTCGCTTTTATTGAGGTTTTGTCGACATTACATTATCTTTTGTTTGATTCGTTTTAGCCACTTTATAAAACCGGTTTACATTTGGTTTTTCAATTAACGTCAAAAATTAGAAATGAGCTATTTTCTAACAAAAGATTTTTTTGCTCTAGGTCAGTAATGGAAATCGTATTACTGCCCTAGATCAATAATGAAATATTATTAACAATATTCTTAATCAAGGTCTATTCATCTCTTATTGTCTACTATTTAGAATTCCTCAAGGTTTCATACTAGGTCTATTGCTATTTTCATTTTTTATAAGCAATTTTCTCAATAAATTGTTTAGTAAATTTTACACTTGACAAAACATTTTATGGTTTACATTGCGATAGAAGGGATCTTATTTTGCGCTTACGCAACACTCAGAAACTCAGAGAGAATTGAATGTTATAGGTGATAGACATTACCACTTTGGCAAAAGCAATTAGAATCTTAAAAAGCATTAGAGAATGAAACTTTCTCTTCTATTTATTTATTACTTTTGCTGCGTTGACCGCTTGGTGTAACGGATTTAAACCGTATTGAATTGATTTGGACATAAATTGCAGACATTTAGTATCTCAAAGTGAAACCTACGATGGTTTTAGTAAAGTCCATATTTGAAAGCAGTATCTTATTAGTATACAAATTGTTGTGATGCGCCAGGCACTATCAGCGAATTGAAATTCTGTGTTCTACATCATTTTATCTCAGTTTCTGTAAGACAAATTATGTCATTAAATTCGATTCTTATGGTTTAAAACGAAAATTAAATTCCAATTCTAAGTTTTTTCAACTTTTTCAGACAAAATTAAAATTGACGTTCAATAATGTTGAAAAAAATTGTATTTTTAGGTTAGGTATGCAAAAAAAGCACTTTTTTTAGTAATAAAACTAGTAACTTTCTGTTTTCTAAAGAAACAATTGAATTTTTGGTTTTTTCAAATTCATGTAATCATTGTTGTTTTTAGTATGTTGTCTTTTCCATAAATAATAAATTTTGTAAGATTTTTTCTAAGTTTTAAATGAAACAATGGCAAATTAGATCTTAAAAATGAACTAAATAATCTGACAGATTTTGAAAAGTTGGACAATTTGTGAAAAACAAGAAGTTTGGCAAGCATTCCACGTTTTTTTGTTTAATCAAAAACTGTATCATTTTTTGTAAATTACAGAATTATGTCATTAAATTCGTTTCTTTTGGTTTAAAACCAAAATTATATTCCAATTCTGTGTTTTTTCAACTTTTTTAAACAAAATTAAAATTGACGTTCAATTTTGTAGAAAAAACTTGTATTTTTAGGTTAGGTATGTTGACGTATACATGCTTAAAATTGTTATTTTTAAATTGCAATTAAAAAAAAGCATTTTTTTTAGTAATAAAACTAGTAATATTCAGTTTTTTCAAACAAAATTGAATTTTTGATTTATTCAATTTTGTTCTTAGTATATTGTTTTCCATAAAAAAAAAATTTTTGTAAGATTTTTTCTAAGTTATAAATAAAACAATGGCTAACTAGATTTCTAGATCTTAAAAATGAACTTTAAGACTCGTATTTATAAACATTTTGGTTACTAAATTGCAAACAAAAACATGTAACATAAAAAAAATCCCAAGAGTGTAATACTAGCTTTTCTGGTTCTTTTTTTTTGTTACTATTAAACTTTCTATAAGAAAAAACTATGGCTAAGCAATAATAATGATGTTTTTGACGTCAAAAAGTTTGACATTTTCTGACAGATTTTGAAAAGTTGGACAATTTGTGAAAAACAAGAAGTTTGGCAAGCATTCCACGTTTTTTTGTTTAATCAAAAACTGTATCATTTTTTGTAAATTACAGAATTATGTTATTAAATTCGTTTCTTTTGGTTTAAAACCAAAATTATATTCCAATTCTGTGTTTTTTCAACTTTTTTAAACAAAATTAAAATTGACGTTCAATTTTGTAGAAAAAACTTGTATTTTTAGGTTAGGTATGTTGACGTATACATGCTTAAAATTGTTATTTTTAAATTGCAATTAAAAAAAAGCATTTTTTTTAGTAATAAAACTAGTAATATTCAGTTTTTTCAAACAAAATTGAATTTTTGATTTATTCAATTTTGTTCTTAGTTTATTGTTTTCCATAAAAAAAAAATTTTTGTAAGATTTTTTCTAAGTTATAAATAAAACAATGGCTAACTAGATCTCTAGATCTTAAAAATGAACTTTTAGACTCGTATTTATAAACATTTTGGTTACTAAATTGCAAACAAAAACATGTAACATAAAAAAAATCTTAACAGTGTAATACTGGCTTTTCTGGTTCTTTTTTTTTGTTTCTATTAAACTTTCTATAAGAAAAAACTATGGCTAAGCAATAATAATTATGGTTTTGACGTCAAAAAGTTTGACATTTTCTGACAGATTTTGAAAAGTTGGACAGTTTGTGAAAAACAAAAAGTTTGCCAAGCATTCCACTTTCTTTTGTTTAATCAAAAACTGTATCATTTTTTGTAAATCACAGAATTATGCCATTAAATTCGTTTCTTTTGATTTAAAACAAAAATTAAATTCCAATTCTGGTTTTTTCAACTTTTTTAGACAAAATTAAAATTGACGGTTAATTATGTAGAAAAAAATTGTATTTTTAGGTTAGGTATGTTGACGTATGCATGCTTAAAATTGTTATTTTTAAATTGCAATTAAAAAAAAGCACTTTTTTTAGTAATAAAACTGGTAATATTGAGTTTTTTCAAACAAAATTGAATTTTTGATTTATTCAATTTTGAACTTTGTATATTGTTTTCCATAAAAAAAATTTTTTGTAGGATTTTTTCTAAGTTATAAATAAAACAATGGCTAACTAGATCTCTAGATCTTAAAAATGAACTTTAAGACTCATATTTATAAACATTTTGGTTACTAAATTGCAAACAAAAACATGTAACATAAAAAAAATCCCAAGAGTGTAATACTAGCTTTTCTGGTTCTTTTTTTTTGTTTCTATTAAACTTTCTATAAGAAAAAACTATGACTAAGCAATAATAATTATGTTTTAGACGTCAAAAAATTTGACATTTTCTGACAGATTTTGTAAAGTTGGACAATTTGTGAAAAACCAAAAGTTTGCCAAGCATTCCACGTTCTTTTGTTTAATCAAAAACTGTATCATTTTTTGTAAATCACAGAATTATGCCATTAAATTCGTTTCTTTTGGTTTAAAACAAAAATTAAAATCTAATTCTGGTTTTTTCAACTTTTTTAGACAAAATTAAAATTGACGGTTAATTATGTAGAAAAAAAATGTATTTTTAGGTTAGGTATGTTGACGTATGCATGCTTAAAATTGTTATTTTTAAATTGCAATTAAAAAAAGCACTTTTTTTAGTAATAAAACTAGTAATATTCAGTTTTTTCAAAAAAAATTGAATTTTTGATTTATTCAATTTTGTTCTTAGTATATTGTTTTCCATAAAAAAAATTTTTTTGAAAGATTTTTTTAAAGTTATAGATAAAACAATAGCTAACTAGATCTCTAGATCTTAAAAAAGAACTTTTAGGCTCGTATTCATAAACATTTTGGTTACTAAATTGCAAACAAGAACATGTAACATAAAAAAAATCCCAAGAGTGGCATTTCTGGTTCTTTTTTTTTGTTACTATTAAACTTTCTCTAAGAAAAAACTATGACTAAGCAATAATATTTTGACGTCAAAAAATTTGACATTTTCTGACAGATTTTGAAAAGTTGGACAATTTGTGACAAACAAAAAGTTTGCCAAGCATTCCACTTTCTTTTGTTTAATCAAAAACTGTATCATTTTCTGTAAATCACAGCAAAATTTTTGTTAAATTTTGAAGATCTGTGATTGTCAATTGTCAAATTTTTTTTTTAAAAAATTGAAAATTTTTCTATTGATACAGGTGGTCTCGGTTATGATATAAAAAAGCAAGAACAGTTACAAAATAATGCAATTCTGCAGCCCAAAAAGGTTTAATTAAATATAAACCGTTTGAGGATTTTGACCATAAAATAGCTGTCTTGTAGAGGTTTTGAAAAATGTGCTTTTTTTTGCAGTTCTCACCGGGGTTCATCCAAAGCCAACCTGTCTGCTAAAGGAATCATTAGAAGGGTGCTATCTTTACAAATACCGTTAGATCTCTATTAAGGATTTTAACCTGACTTTTGCACAATTCTTGAGACTTTCGTGCCGTTTCTATAGAATTAATTTAAGCTACATGGGAAAAAGGTCCACCTTTTTAGATAAAACAGATTTTGGTTTCTTGATATAAATCACAATAAATAAGGATTTAGTGTTCTAGCGGTGACACATAACATTCATTTATACTTAGTGTAAAAAAACTAAAAGTATTTGTTTCATATATTTAACATCTAAAAACATTCGAACAATATGACATAAACTTAATAAGGCTGCTTTCTGTACTTTCACATGTAAAATTTTGAAATTTTTACTCAATGATATAAAAAGTATGTTCAACCTTCTATGTCCTAAAGGCACAGCAATTTTGCTGGATTCAAAGAGTAATAATAATGCTAATAATATTTTTTCAGTAAAATAAAAATTTTTGCAAAACCAGCTTTCACTTTAAAAACAAATTTAAGAATTAAATTATAAACAAAAACCACAAATTGTGTTCGAAGCCAAATAACTTATTTGGCAAATTGTCAGATTTAACATTTGAAAACATTCGAACAATATGATGTAAACATAGTAATAATAATATAATAATTTGTATGCATCTATATTAGATTAGGTCAAAAAAAAGGCTGTTTTTTTTCTTAAAGCATTTAATTTTTAATTATATGCTATTTTAATTTAATTTTTTTTTTTTTTGAAGATAATTTTTTTTTTTAAATAGTTGTAAAAGATATTTTTTTAATAGATTTTTAAATTTAATTTTTGTAAACTTTTCTTTGAAAAAATCTGGTTAGAAATTTTCCGCTTTTGTGGTTATTTTTGGGTATCATTTAAATTTAAGAATATTAAATTCCCCATGACTTGCGATAAACCATTTTTTATCGTGATCAAAGCGGGAGGTATAAAAAGGGTTGATGCTGATGCAGGTTAAGGGTAAATTAGTCCTTGAAACGTCTAGCCTGGGAAACACGGCGAATCTAGATGCAATGCCGCCGCCACCCCCTCTTGTTTTTTTTTAAAACCAACACAGATTTTACCCTTTCAGACACTTGTCTCGCAGTCTCACAGTCAGGGTCAGGTCAGAATCTGGCAGACACTCCCTCCGTACCGCTTTCAACCCCGCGGTCTTGCATTCCGCATTCTCGTCTAGATACACCCCAAGGACAAAAATACAACCGCCGGTTCAGTCATTTTACTTGGAATGGTATTTTATATCCACTTTTGAATCATTTTATAACAAGGGGTGGAAAATTAAACATAATTTGATATACAATTGGTTGAATTTGAAAAAACAACCAATCAAAAATCCTAATTCTTAATTTAATTGCAATTAACTTAATTTTAATTTAATTCACTTCTTGCAAAACTACCCTTTATTATTTATTCAACAATATATTTTTATAATAATTACATTTAGAGACTAATCTAGCATAAGATTTATAAATAAAGGTCTCAAGGGTGGGTTTGTCACCAATCACGTAACGAATTAACTTAAATTTCTAATTAATTTAATTCGGCTACTATAAACTCACCCTAAAAATTCAAATTTTTGCTAGAGATAAAATAGATTTAAGCAGAATTAGATAATTAATTAAAATTAAATTAAATTCGTTACGTGATTTAATGAATTTGAAAAACCAACTAATCAAAGATCTCAATTTTAAATTTAATTGCAATAAACTTAATTTTAATTTAATTTACTTTTTGTAAAACTACCCTTTATTATTTATTCAACAATATATTTTTATAATAAATACATTTAGAGACTAATCTAGCATAAGATTTATAAATAAAAGTCTCAAGGGTGGGTTTGTCACCAATCACGTAACGAATTAACTTAAATTCTAATTAACTTAATTCGGCTACTATAAACTCACCCTAAAAATTCAAATTTTTGCTAGAGATAAAATAGATTTAAGCAGAATTAGATAATTAATTAAAATTAAATTTAATTCGTTACGTGATTTAATGAATTTGAAAAACCAACTAATCAAAGATTTTAATTTTAAATTTAATTGCAATAAACTTAATTTTAATTTACTTTTTGTAAAACTACCCTTTATTATTTATCAAAAAAACGATTTCTATTATAATTACATTTTTAGAGACTAATCTAGCATAAGATTTATAAATAAAAGTCTTAAGGGTGGATTTAAAGAAACAAAATTAAACTAAATGCAAACAATATGTTTGTTACCAATCACGTAACGAATTAACTTAAATTCTAATTAACTTAATTCGGCTGCTATAAACTCACTTTAAAAATTCAAATTTTTGCTAGAGATAAAATAGATTTAAGCAGAATTAAATAATTAATTAAAATTACATTTATTTCGTTACGTGATTTATTGAATTTGAAGGAACAGCCAAAGAACTTGATTTTGAATTTAATTGCAATTAATTTAATTTGAATTTAGTTTACTTTTTGTAGAACCACCCCTTCCATTATCTACCAAAAAGCATTTTTTTTATCATAATTTTTTTCAAAATTTATTTAGAGACCAAAAGATTTATAAATAAAAGTGTAAAGAGTAAATTTACAAAAACAAAATTAAACTAATTACAAACAAAATGTTTGTCACTAATGACGTAACGAATTAACTTAAATTCTAATTAACTTAATTCGGCTGCTATAAACTCACCCTAAAAATTCAAATTTTTGCTAGAGATAATTAATTAAAATTAAATCTAATTCGTTACGTGATTTATTGAATTTGAAAAATCAACTAATCGAAAATCTCAATTTTAAATTTAATTGCAATTACATAATTTAATTTTAGTTTAATTAATAAAAAATTTTAAAGGGACTTATTTGTCATTTATCGCCACGGCACGTCTTATTAGATGCCTACTTTTAGAAAAGCAGCACACATTCCTCGACCGGAAGTACTAAATTTGCATTTATTTGAATCATTTAAAAATAATCCCTTTGTCGGCCTAGGGTGGAAAAAAGTGTAATTTTTCTTTGATTGTAGCACCTTAATTTAAAGGCTTTTATGTTAAAATTATCAATTCTAAGTTAAAAATGTTAATTTAAATTTATATTTACAATAATATCCAATTTTACCAAAAAAAATTTTATTTATTAATATTGTTAATTAATTAATAAATTAGTTAATTAATTTTTTTTACAGTGATTTAAAAAAGTTGGTTACTTTTTTTTTAAGTTTTTTATTTGAAGGTTAAGGTAAGGTGGTAAGACACCTGTTAACATAAGCCTTTAATACATATTAATATTTTGAGGTCGCTTATGGCGGCTTTTTACTTCCTGTTTAAGTAGGACCGCTTTTTTTTGAATTTTATAAATTTGCTGTTTATCATCTGAAATGACCATAAACATAAAAAAACATAAAAATCAACAAAATTTAAAAAAAACAATTACTTTTCTCATGTTACACCGAATACTGCAATAAAAAAGCTTTTCTACAATTGCTTAAAAAACGAGTGTTAGCTCTGCTTGAAGCTTGTTTGTCTTCTGATTTGAACTACTAACCACTTTTCACAACAATTTTGGTTTAAATACGTATTTGTTTTCACAGATATAACAGTAATAATCCGTAAGTAAAAAAATTATGACATTGACGTAATTATTTTTTGACAGCCATGTATACCAATCTGTAAAAATTAAAAATATCTATAAGAAGACGAGTTTTTTTTATTAGACATCATAAAAAAATTGAATTGCTATCTACCGAGACTGATGAGTTATGAATAAAACCTATAGATTTACTTTTTTTTTTATTAAGATAAGGGTTTATTGTAAAAAAGGTTCTAAAAAAAATTAGCACAAACGGCTTTTATCAGGACAATTGAATGCCAATTAGGTACAATAGTTACGCAACATGTGAACTTTAGGCGGATGTGTCATTCAGTCATGAATTTAATTATCTGCCCGTATGTTCTAAATGGTTCTAAATTAATAGGGTTCCAGACAATAATGGTTTTGAATCCAGACTCATCTTTTATCTACTGTGAATTTTTCGATAGAATTCAGAGCGATATTTTTGGAAAATTATCGGCTTTTTGTGCAAAAAAAATAGTTCAGTAGTTGACGCCCTTGCAAAAATTGTTCATTCAAATTTGGCTTTTGAACATAAGTTTGTGGAAAGTGATGAAGCATTTTCCAAACAGAAGCTGAAAGTGATCGAGGCGGCTTTATATTTTTGAACAGTTTACGCTATTTTTAGCAGCACAGTTCACTACACCCGGTTTTGTTTGCAAAATACGGTAAACATCCTTTTTGGGGTGCTTGAGCTAAGCTTAAAGATAGTATAAAGATTGTTATTATTGTGGAAATTGATAAAAATATTTACTCGCCTGATCCTCATAGTCATTTTTCAATAAACAATGATCAAGCAAATAGCATGACTTTAGCAAAAACATTTGAATCTAAGGATTTTGAAAATATTTTTTTTTCTATAGTTGGTAGAGCAAAAAACACTAAAAATTAGACAGTTGAGACAAAAGTGAAGTTGTTGTCAACTCAAAAATAATTCATATTCAAAAAAAAATCATCATTTTTGCTAGCAAAAAAAAAACTATTGAGGTAATTAGGAATTAGTTTCTGTATAGTTGGCAGAACAAAAAACCCCCTAGAAGAAAGGTGGTTACCAACTCAAAAAAAAAACAATGCAAATTAAAGTAAAAAAAAATATTTTTCTTTCTAACATAATTCAGCGAATTAAAAATATTAATTTTTGTAAAGATTGTAAAACCAAAAACCCTAAAAATTAGGCGGTTGCAAAAAAATCAGAGTTGTTTAATTAAAAAAACACTTTACACTAAAGTATTGAAAAAAGTACGTCCCTTATTTTAGCAAAAAAAGACATAATCGAGCTAATTATAAATTTGAAAATATTAATTTTTGTGAAGTTGAGAGTACAAAAAACCTTAAAAGTTAGAGTTGATAAAAAAAACAGTTAAAGTAAAAAAATCAGCTTTTTTTAGCATAAAGAAGACAATCATAATTAGATATTTCAAAAATATTAATTTTTTTAAAGTAGGTAGCACAAAAATCCCTAAAATTTGTGCTAGCAAAAAAAAGACAAAAATTTTAAATAATTATAATTTTTGTTAAGTTGGTAGAACAAAAAACCCCAAAATGTTGTTATAAATTAAAAAAAAAAAAACAAATCGTATAAATATAAAAAAAATCTTTCCTTCTATTAACAAAAAAGACATAATCGATCTAATTATGTATCTAGAAATTTCAAAAATATCAATTTTTGTAAGCGTCGTAGAACAAAAAACCCTAAAAGTTGAGCTTAATTAGTGCAACAAAAAACAATGGTCCGTTTAGCGTGAAGCCTTAGCGGGAGGCCCCAACAACCAAAAAAAGGGGGTTGGAAAGATGGTGTCAAATTTCAGCTAAAATGGTCTATATTTATAATTTTGGCTTGTTTAGGGCTTAGCTTAATAGCCTTATCATCTCAGCCTTTGCATAAAATATACAGGGTGAGTTCATTAGTTTTTTTGCTATTGATTTCATGTTAGTTCTGTTAGGCTCCATAAAAAAGCTGAATTTTTGTTGAATTACACAGTTTTTTAAATAATTTTTACTTATTGAGTTTTATCCTGCAAGATATGAAGTTTTTGAGACTTTTTATTTAAATTTATTATACAATTTCGTTCAATAATTGCTTATTCTTGAATAGTGTGCCCCAAAAATCAAAAATTTTGCAGCTGCAAATTGCTATAATGACAGATAAGTGTGGGATTTTTGTTTTCTTAGGTTTTTCCAATAAAACACTATTTTTTTAAATTATTATAATTTTTATTTATGAACTTTTATCTACAAGAATAAAGCTTTTTTTTTAAATTGGTTATGAAATTTAGTTGTATAACTATTTTTGTGTGCCAAGAAATAAAATTTTCTTAGTGTTAAACAGCAATAATTGAAATTGTGATAATGACAGATATTTGACAGTTCCATGAAGCCCAGTTCACTCCAGCAAAATTTTGCTGTACTAGTTTTTGCTAAAATAGCAATTTTGGGAAAATTTTTTGAACAGGAAGCGGCGGCATTGGAATTCAGTCTTATTCATCAATTCAGTATTTGTGTCGTATTTTCGTTCATTCAAAATATCGTATTTATAGAATGATGTTTAGCAAATTTTGAAAAATTCTAAGGCCTTTTTTTCAAAAAAAATTTGATTTTCTAGAAGACAGCGTCTAGGTCCACGCTTCAAATAATTTTTCACATGTCTTACTCAAATCGGTTGTGTCGTGTGTCGTCTCAAAACTGTAAAAACTAGCTTTCAAGGTTCGTCTCTCTTTTTCTTTTTTTTTTATTTCTAAATATCTTTTAGCTTACCTTCCTATTTATTCTACTACCTATCGATTCCCTCTCTCTCCCGCATCTTGGGCTTGCATGCACATACGCAAACGCATTGCATATGTCCTCTAAAGGTCCTCTACTAAAGTTGGGTCATTGAATTTAGAGACCCTTGTCCTTCAACAGTCGCGACCGCGTGCATTCAGCAGAGCATTGGCCTCCTTGTATAACTAACACTGCGTTTTATTTTGACTTGTTTACTTATGCAGCAGACACCATCACAAAAATGCAGGGACGTCATCCGCCATGCGCCTTTATATTTCTTTAAATTGCAGCTATCTGGGAAATATCTAATGACAAAAGCGGTTTTTTTTATTCCATTAAAGAGTTATTTTTGAAAACTTAGGGTTCGACTAATTACTTATCCAAAATACACACAAAAAAACCCCTCTTTTTCTATAACTGACTTATTTTTTGAACACCCTATATATATAAAACAATTATAGCAATTGTTTTAAAAACAAAACAATATCAATTAAACTTTTAATCTTTAATAAAACATATTTTTAAACTTTAAATAAAAAATTGTGTCATATCAGTGGCTACTAAAAAAATTATTGACTAGAAACTTTTTTGAAAAAAGCAATTAAAATTTTTCCACTGGTAAAAATTTGCATTATTGTAAGTGTCATCTAGCAAATGGATAATGAACTAATAAAAGTTGCAACATGGTAGACATTCTATTATTTCTATGGATTGTCTCTGGTTGGCTTAATTTAGTTTACCCACGCTAGATGTCACTATAAGTTTCAACTGCTTTTAAGCAACACTAAATGCAATAGATGGCGTAATAGATATTCTCTGGTTGGCTTAATTTGTTTTACACGCGCTAGATGTCACTATAATTTTTAACTAGATTTTGCTTTGCTTTTAAGCAACACCAAATGCAATAGATGGCGTTATAGCTATTCTCTGGTTGGCTCAATTTGCTTTACACGCGCTAGATGTCACTATAACTTTCAACTAAAAATTGCTTTGCTTTTAAACAACACCAAATACTATAGATGGCGCTATAGGTATTTTCTGGTCATAGATTTATTATAACAAGATACAGCCATGCACTGCGATAGTCCGCCAAGACGTACCATCTATTGCCCTCACTCTCAACTGCATTAGTATTCGATAGCGCTATCCTTTAGAGAGGTTCCTACCAATAGCAAAGCAGAAATCAGTAGACGCAGAGTACGCTACGTCAGCATGACACTAGAATTATTTTGACGTTTCTATTCAAATTTTTCTAATCACATAATTTGAACAGAAAACTTAGTTCAATCACTTAAAAATTGAAAATAATTATTGTCAAGAAAAATATTTAATAATTTGAAGGTAATTTTATTTATTGAGATTTCAACCTCAACTTTTATTTTCTTCCAGCTTTCTAATGTTTCTCTATTTTCTTAAAGCCTAACTTCAATTTTACAAATTCATAGGAGAGAAGTTTTTTATTTTCATTATTGTGATTGTCACGATGCAGTTGTGGGTTTGTAAGCTGATAAAATATGAAGCGGATAATAAAGTTTACATGGGTCTGACACAACTAAAAGTTGGTGAAATTTTGAAATTGGAATAGAGTTTTTTGATAAAATAATTAAGAATCATTAGCACTGATGAAAAAACCTTTATTTATAAATAATTAGTCATTCCAAAATAAAATTAATTTTTAACCTAATTTTCGTATTTTATTAGATCGTGTATGACAAATGTCAATAAGTTGACAGCAAAGCATTGCATCGTTGATTGTCGACTAAAATCGTAGAAATTCGTGTCTGTTTAATCACTATAGACTCGTGTGCGACATACAACAAATATGATGAAAAGGATAAAAAATGTGTTTCATTAAATATAGAAAGAAATGGAGAGATGTACCAATTTCTTTGATATGTTTTTTAAAAGCCGAAGTATGTTTACCAAGTATAGCTATATCTAATGTATTAAATCTATGTTTCTGGTTGGCTTAATTTGCCTTACACTCGCTAGATGTCACTATAATTTATAACTGGATATTGACAAATATTTAGTTCAATAAGACTACGTAAAGCGCTAGCTTTCAAATAAAAGCAGAACCATCATCTAAAAAAAAGTTTTGAGGTAACACATATTAAAAATGCTATACTATATTCTTCGGCTATTGGCAAAACGAATCGGGCATCTTCGGAATTGTTTTTAAAATACTTTCTTTCTATTGGTGAAAGCAATGTCTCGTTTACACAGCTCAATTTTATGAAAAAGCGGTATCAGCACTGTCAGCCAGACCTGTCAATTTATCCTAACCTTACTTTCGTCCGTCAAACAAGATTTTTCCTTAACGGCGTGCAAATTTTGTGACATTTAGGGCGCAAAGTTTGTTTTCCCAACTGATAAAGTATAGTCGAGTTAAAAACTTTCTTTTTAAAATTTTTGTTTAAAAAATAAAAAAAAAATTTTTTTGTTTAAATAATTTTAAATTCAATCTAAAAAAGTTTTCAGTTTGAATAACTATAAAATTTAGTAAACAAGAATCACACTTTTTTGTAATAATTTTATTAATAAAGATAAAACAATTAGAAAACCTAGTGAGACTCTTGTTTTTTCTTGTTTTATATGGTTTTTTATGGTAACTCAGCTTTTTTGGCAGCAGGTTTTAGATTGGTTCGTACTAAAGCGGGTCGGTACCAATCTGTATACATAAGGTCGCAAAGATTTTACTTGCGACAGGCATTTGTACACGGCACTGTGCTCTATAATGTCAATATCAGTTGAGGACATCTGCAATACTGGCTTAGCTTACCAGTACTTACGGCTTACCGAAAAATGTAATAAAATAGCTAAATTAAGCCAAGACAATTGTATTAAATTTTTCAAAATTTAAAAAAAACAAACTTATTGCACTAGATTTAGTTGCAGCTATATTTTATAAAATTCAGATCAATCTAACCCAGTGTATTTGTTTGTCGCTATGAATGAACTTATATATCAAAAGTAATGCAATAATGAATCGTATTATTGAACTGATTTTGGTAACATTTAGTTTTGTTATATTGGTGACTGCTGACATCTTTTTATGACATTTAACGTTTTTGTGACATTATCTGTTAAAAACAAAATAGTATGCGCCTGCTTAATGAGACGTATTGTCACACTTGTTCTATTAAAACACACTAGTGTGACAATACAACGTTTTATTAACCTCCTATAATAAGAATATTATGTTTTTTATGATTGTCACCATGACCCGATTCAAACCGTTACTGAGATTGGCATCGCAGGAGTCAAGAGGCAGACGAAGGCGTGTCGCCGCGACTCCGCCCATTTTCGGGAAGGGATGCCAAAGTACCAAAAGCTGTCACTAGAGGGCTAGACAATGCATGTGTGTAAGCTCGTGCCAAAGTACATGGCGGATCACTCATTCGATTGTTAAATACTTGATTAGCTCAAAATAAACATTTAGTTTGTGTTCGTTTCTGATCGATTGTTTGGAACTTCCTTCCGGTTTGACAGTTTTGCCTAAATAATGGGTAAAGTTTTATGTGCTTTTTTTTCACGATGTGCTTTTGTTTTGGCTCATAATGCAAAAAGCTGCTTTTATTTTCCATCGCTTGCTTTGATAATTAAATTAAGTCAGTCATAGCTTTAAACTGAATTAAAATGTTTTTGAAAAACAAATAGACATAACTTGTGCCGACTTTTATTCTCTAAAGTTGATATAAGCATAAACAGCTTCTAAGAAGTTACTGTCATAAACAATTGAATCACGTATTGACAAAAGAATAACGAAAAACTTAATGACATAAACATAATATGCTATTAACTGCACAATCTTTTTGACTAAGTCTGACCTGCCGGTCAACGATCAACATGAGTAACTTACTATTTTGCAATAATGTTTTTTTGCTTCAGAAAGTTGTTTTATTGTTTGTTTTAATGAAGGTGTAGAAGTTACTACTTACCGCTAACCGCCATCAGGTCATAAATAAAAGTATCACCAGAAGTCCGGTCTTATACAGTACAAAAAAACAGTTGAAATGTGATTTATAACCTTTAAGACAATTGTTATTACACTCTGTTATAAAAACAAATGTAGTTCTTGCAGGACTATACAAATTATTATATTTATTATAATATAATAAATAATAAAGCCTTACCTCACACCTGGCATAACTTACCTGATGATTGCGTAAGCAAGTAAGTCAGCTGCTAAGATCATGAAATATTAGCTAAGAACGATTTGTTCAATAATTAATCTTTGCTAAGCTCATTGGATTATGAAGACTCAATTTTTTGTCACAAACCTTCCAGCTTACCTGTAAATATTAATATACTAATTTAAGGTACAACTACATAAACATAGTCAGCTATTTGTAAAACAAATAAATTAATTATAACGCTTTACAATAATTAATTTTCTGCTTGCATGCTATGTTTGGCTATGTTACGCTTATATAAAATTGTGTTATGATAAGTACAATTGTTAACAAATAAAGAAACTTATTTACTAATAACTGTTTTTTTCTAATTTTTGCTGCTAAATGAGTACTTGTAATAATTTTCTGTGATTTTTGTCACTCTGTCAGCAGAGCTGACAATTTCGTTTTCGTAATGGGAAAACAATTCTTTCCAGGTGCACGCTTCCAGCTATTTCTGACGTCGTAAGGTCACACATATGAGTTGGCTGGATGACAGGTCTATTAATTTTTTCTGTTTTCGAGGCAATTAACAGTTCAACACTATGGCGAATACTTGACTTTTGTGTATTCAGCCCCAGAATTGTTTCTTGTGAAGACAGGCCATTATATATCAAAAAGAACACAATTTTGAGCCTTTTTTCAAGATTTATTGTCACTTCGCCTGCTCTAATTGATTTTTAAACGGTATTTGCTGACATTTTTTTTAAATTTAATTGGATTTTTACACAGCTTTAGACAAGGTAGAATGCGGTGAATTCATATTTAATACAATATTTTTTCTTCGCACAGCTTTATGACGATGAAATTGTAGACGGGTACTTTCAGCAAGACGGTGGCTTGCTATGGTTAGCTTCCATAGCAAGCTGAAGAGTTCCAATAAAAATGAAACATGTATAAGCTTACATAGAGAACCTAGAGAACGCATTTGCATTGATCTCATTATTCTACTTGTTGATAGTAACTTAAAAAGATAGACTTTCTGTCTCATTTGTGTCTATCAAAATTAGCATTTGTCATATAAAATGACCTATTTGCTTTAAAACATCTAAAGATTCGGCTTCTCAAAAGTACAGTTTCTCTATCACTTTTCTTTATACATAAGAATTCAAAACAGATAGATCTAGAGAGCGCGGTAGCCATAAAATTGAACTGTTTTTGTCTATCTACAAAACTAAATATTTTGTTTTAACAAGTTTATCTTGCAAATTAGCTACCTACGTCAAAATGCTACATAAAAACAAGAACAAGTATCTATTAAGATAACAAAAATTATTTTGACAATTATGTTGTGTCAAGTTATAAAAACAAATCTTTTAATGCTTGTACCACACTAGGTTGTGACTCTGGTCATAATTAGCAGCTTTTAAAATTTATAGTAGGCTAAACGGAATAACGTTATATGGAATAGCCCAAGAATGGGACTACTGAAAACACTATAAATCTGTAGTTTCCACCCTTCAGACAAAAGGCACAGTTTGAGAGACTAGGTGTATATGCGGCTATATAACGTTATTTCATTAGAACTACTATACTTGTCAAGCTTTTACAGTCAGCAGTCATTTGTAGAGGCGTCAACAGACGTTCTGAAAAACTTTGTATTTTTTTCTAGATCTCTCTTATTGTCTGAAAATGTTTTTTATCAAATTTTAGTAAATTTTAGCTTTGCGTTTTTGATGTAAATAGATGTCACTACGTATTATGTTTACAGTTTAGTAGCTTGTTTACCTTTTTCTTTCATACAGAAAACTTGCTTAAATCTAGTGGAAGTTCGACAGATCACCTGTAAGCTTTCTGAATTATTTACGCTCCGTAATAATAACAACCCTGTATGCTATATGAATCAATTAATCACGCTTCAGTTAAGCTCAATAATCCCCCAACGATCCGATTATTCGGCTCTCTGGCTATTAGCTCCCTCGCCCTCTATGTCCAGCATACTGAAATGTCTAATTGATAAAATATTTCAAAAATGTTTACACACGCACAAACAATTGAAATAAAAAAAAACAAATGAATTTTTTTTAAACAAATGAGATCTCATGCTATAATAACATAATTTAGACAAGCCATGGAAATCATAGAGTTTCATTTGTTTTTATAACGTTACTATAGCCACAGTGCTAGTTTGACAGTGACAGATATAAATAATGGATATTGAACGTACCTTTACCATCGAATCGAAGTGACAGAAATTAATTTGACATCTAAACTTAAATTTAATAAATCAATAGTTCAACCCCTTAATGAGATCAAATTCAAAGCACTTAAAAAGTTGTAACAAAAAAAAAATTAAATTTAATGAAGAATTAAGGTCCAACCAAATAATCAAAATGTCGCTCATTGACTTAATTTTTTCTGATGCAACTCATCGACGTTATTTAAACGTTGCTGTAAAATCGAGCTCTTTAAATGAAGTGAGATCGCATGATCTTGTTGGGTAAGTTATGGCTGTTCTTTTGTTTATATAACGTTATTTTAGCCGCAGCTAAAAGTCACTTGACAAGAGCTAGTTTGGCAGTGACAGATATAAATAATAGATGTTGAACGTACTTTTACCATCGAATCGAAGTGACAGTTATTAATTTGACATCTGAACTTAACCTCACTTTAAATTTAGTAAAACAATAGTTCAACACGTTTTATTCATCTCCTGATGATGACCACATGGTGGTCGAAAAAGCTCTCGAGATCTAAAATAAACTTTTTGGCAAGTGGTAAAACTGTGTTAATAGTTTATAGTGCCAAAGATTCCAAATCAATCAATTACGTTAATGAGAGTAAATTCAAAGCACTTGAGAAGTTGTAACAAAAAAAAATTAATTTAATGAAGAATAAAGGTTCAATCAAATAATCAAAATGTCGTTAATCGACTTAATTTTTGCTGACGTAATTCATTGACGTTATTTAAACGTTGCTGTAAAATCGAGTTCTTTAAATGGAGTGAGATCGCATGATCTTGTTGGGTAAGTTATGGCTGTTCTTTTGTTTACGTAATGTTACTTTAGCCGCAGCTAAAAGTCACTTGACAAGAGCTAGTTTGGCAGTGACAGATATAAATAATAGATGTTGAACGTACTTTTACCATCGAATCGAAGTGACAGTTATTAATTTGACATCTGAACTTAACCTCACTTTAAATTTAATAAATCAATAGTTCAACACGTTAATGAGATCAAATTTAAAACACTTGAGAAGTTGTAACAAAAAAAAATTAAATTTAATGAAGAATTAAGGTTCAACCAAATAATCAAAATGTCGCTCATTGACTTAATTTTTGCTGGCGTAACTCATCGAGGTTATTTAAACGTTGCTGTAAAATCAAGTTTTTTAAATCACATGATCTTGTTGGGTAAGTTATGGCTGTATTTCGTCTGATAACTCAACCATCATAAAATAAGTCTTGTGAGTCGCACCGTCTTGCTGAAAGTATCCGTTCACAACTTCATAGTCATGAAGCTGTGCGAAAAATGGCTGTGAAATCTTCTCTCGGCAGTCTTGCAGCAGTTAATGTTCCATTAAAAAAAATTGGCTCAGTGTTGTTTTTGACATGACAGTATTATGAAAATTTTCTCTCGGTATCTTGCAGCAGTAAAAAAAATTGACTCAGCACTGTCTTTGACAGTATTATGACAGTTATTGACATTTGACAGTATTATGACAGTTATGCTATACCAACTTTAGAAAACATATCTATAAGAGCACTATATCTAGAAAAAACTTTATGAATAAGCTCATCAATGTCTAAAATACATATAGTAAAAGTTAGATTGAACACTTTATTACATTTCTGCTGTTAATTAGAGGTATTTGCGCTGCTCTATTTTTCTCTTTTATCAGCGCAAAGCTCTGTTGTACGTACCTTTTGAAGTTTTTAATATATTTTAAATTAAAAAACAATTTTGTTCGGCAGGCAGCACACTTATTATCCTAGTGCAGATGTAAAATTAGACACTTGTTTAAAATAGGGTTCGCTAAACACTAATAAGCATGACGTTGCATGAAATGGCGATTTAAAGAGTTAAATCGGCAACAAAGGATTTATGTTTCGGATTAACACCCTCAAATTTGCTAAATGAATTCAGCGAGTGACTTTAAAGATTGATGAAGTTTTACCGCAGGTGGCTGATTTGTACACGAATGATGATAACAATCCGCATTTGAGTAAATTTATAAAACAAAAGAAAAGTAATTAGTTTTTTTGTTTTTCAGCGGCTGGATTGGGCTCTTTGTGTGGCATGTGTTGCAGACCGATTAACGACCGTTTTCTGTTAAGGATAATGGACGTCTCATATCATGAACATTGTGTCCAGTGCTGTGCTTGTGGAGATCGCCTCCATCACACATGTTTCGTTAAGGATTCCAAACTTTATTGCAGGCTGGATTATGATCGGTGAGCATTTTGATTCAAAATGACCTTAGATTACAACAAAAATGTTATTGAATCTATTATGCACCGGTAGTCAGGTGGCTGACAATAGTGCTTTCAAAACCAGACCTAACAAGAGTCGTGGGCTTGAGTCTTCCGTCTGGCTATGGATGTTTGCCAGTTTGTAAAAGTTGCAGTGCTATATCCCTGTTGAACTTGAAAACCTTATTATTTGCATATTATCAACTTTTGAGTTGGAAGAAGGTAGAGAGAGTATGAGAGAGACAAGGCAACAATGGTAAACAAAATGTACAACCTAAAGTGTAAATATAAATGTCATTATTGACCAAATACATAACAATGTTGAAGTAATAATCTATCAAAGGAATGCAATACTTTTGATTCACATGATTCTATTGTCACAAAGACTTTCAATAATATAAACCAGGACACGCGACCCGACCGCCCGGAAACATATTGCATTGAGGGAGGCTGCAGCAATATGCTGCCTGCCGTTTTTCTACAATAGGTAGTCCTAATACTGTTCCAAGGGGAGGCAACGGCTGCATGAAGTAACCTTCATTGAGATATATTGAAATCCAATTAAGATTTATACTAGGAAGACTCAAATTCAGCGTAACGTACACTCACACACAAAAAATATTATAATTTTTTAATAATATACATACTTTTGACTTGGCATGTACTTTTGATTTGGCACGCCACACTTTGGATTGTCAGTTTTTCTCATCATTGTTGCCTTGTCTCTCTCATTTTGAGCAATAAAATTTGCTGCTAAGTGAAACGATAAGGATTTGTTGATTTTAGTCCTTATTGTCCTTCTAAATAACTCCAACGAAAACAAAAATATCGAAAACAAAAGCACAAATAAATAGTTAAATTTGCTATAGATGGAAAGGCGGAGGGTTCAAAATTGTTCACTGTGTTTGTCTACGCAGCGTATAGGTCAATTTGTTCTGTTTATCTTTTTCTTGTCCATCTTGTTACATCTTTGTTTTCTTATTTTTTGTGCAAAATTGAAAATAGCTGAAGGATGTGGATTTTGTGCCGAGCGCTAGCGAGATACAAAAAGGCAACCGCATACCAAAATGCTCGAAATAATCGCCAATAATTTTTGACCGCTTCGAATTATAATAATAATCAGGATAATCATGACGAGGACGGTGTGTAAAGTAAAAAAAAAATGATATTTGTTTAATTTTACAATATTAATGGAAAGGTAAATTTACATCACATTTTGACATTTGATAACTATTGTTCTTACGAATCTCTACTATACCGGCAAAGACAGAAGAAAATCTTAGATCTTAGCCAATAGTCTCAAAAAAATATTTTGAATTTTGATTTGATTTGCTAATTGTTGATAACATTTTGACATCAATTTGTTCAGTTATGTTTAATTTTTTTATTTTTAGATTCATTGCAGTTTATTTCTTTTTTTAACTTTTTTTTTATTCAACTTTTTAAATAAGCTGTATTATTTATATTATTTTATTTTTATTTTTTATTATTTTGTTCTTTTCTTCTTTTGTAACTTCACCAGTTCTAACTTTTTTAATTTTTTCTTATTTTTTAGTTTTTCTAAATCTGTTCATAACTTTGCTATTTTTTTTTAATAAAATTCTACCACATGTAACTTTATAGATTGGATATTTTGAATAAATTAGCTTTGATTGCGAAAATCTTGTAATCAACATGTTTAGTAGGGTGGCGCAAAAAAACCGACTATTTTTTTTTTTTTGAGTCTTGGATGAAAAAATGTTAGTTTTTGATGTTTTAAAAGCCCTCTCCAAAGGACAGCTCAAAAAAAAATTTTTAGAGGTCACTCCAAACTTTTTTAAATTTCGAAAATCGTCGGAAATCAAATTTTTTTTTTTTTTTTTTTTTTTCGTTACGGTATAATTTTATAGACCAAAAAAAAATAAGTTTCTGAAAGTTTCAGTTAAAAATTTTAATTTTGAAAGGTCGCTCAAAATTTTTTTTAATTTATTAGTAAATGACTTTAGATTTTTTCGAGTGACTTTTTAATATTTAAATTAAAATTCCGGCCATTTTTTTTCCTTTATTTAGTACAATAATCTATAAAAATACACCACGAGATGAACTAAAAATCAAGGATAACAAAAAAAACACAATTTTTTTCTAATTTTATAATTTTATTTAATCAACTACAACATTTTAACAGTTGTAGTTAAACTTATTTTTTTTGGTCTATAAAATTATACCGTAACGAGAAAAAAAATTAAAAAAAAAAAAATCGATTTTCGACGATTTTCGAAATTTAAAAAAATTTGGAGTGACCTCTTAAAATTTTTTTTTTGAGCTGTCCTTTGGAGAGGGCTTTTAAAACATCAAAAATTAACATTTTTTCATCCGAGACTCAAAAAAAAAATATACTCGGTTTTTTTGCGCCACCCTAATACATATTTAGTAATTGCGGTTAACATTAAATATTTATTCTTATTTTTTCAAAACATCATAAATATTATTGCTTAGAATAAATTAGCTTTGATTTCAACAGCTTTGCAAAAAAATTGTTCTGTAACAGCGATTAATTTTTTTTTTTAGTTTCTTCACATTTTTTCTACATTTGTCTTTTCTACTTCTTTACCATTTTTTTATAAATTGGGTTTTATTTTATACTTTTAATCTAATATAATTCTTTTATGTTCTACTTTCAATTTTTTTTTCTTTTATTTCTTTTTCAGTTTTTTATTTGCGAGTTCTACTTAATCTCAATTTTTTATCAAAATTCAATGCTTTATAAGTTATTGTTTAAAATAAATTGTCTTTGACTCTCAATTATTAGATTTTATTATTGAAATTATGTAATCCTGATTAAGTGATTCCAAGATCTAAAAGGTGTTTTTTTATGTTGACGTTGAAGTTTGCCATGCATGTTCATCTTTGAGCTGAGAACGTACTTTTACCATCGAATCAAAATGACAGTTATTAATTTGACATCTGAACCTAACCTCCCTTTTAATTGAATCGATGGTTAAACACGTTAATGAGATTAAATTAAAAACACTTGTCGCAATTTGCGGTATTTTTGAACATTTGTCAACATTTGAGAATGATTATCAATTTTGGAGTTATTCCCTGATGCAACTCATCATTGAGGTTGTTGAAAAATCAAGTTCTTTACATAAGACCACAAAAAGAAGTTACATAGAGTGAGGTCAATGGTAAGTTATCGGCTGATAACTCGACGATCATAAAACTCTTGTATCATATTCAAGGTCTTGTGGTGAAAGTACTCGTCTACAATTTCATCGTGCAAAAAATCTTTCAGTTGAATGATGTTTTTAGATTCTTGAATACTAGAAAGTGTGGTTATATATAGATTCGTTTTGTATCTTTAGCTCTCTCTTAATGTATTCATCTCCCAAAAGTGATCTAAAGGGTAAAAATCCCTTTTTCTTCCCCGAATTTAATTATACCGTTTCGATAACAGCCCCCCGATGATCTTAGAACGCAAGAAAAGCAATTAGAGAATTTACACACCATTGATCAAAAAGTTTAAGAGCAAAAGTTAAACAGCCTTTGACAAAAACTCATTTCTAGAACTTTCTCAACTTGAGACGAACTCTTCAAATATTTGGCTTCGAGCCGAAGGTTGCCCCAATGAGACTGCCTTCCTTCCTTCGCAAAACTTTATCTGAAACACCTAAAGCAATCAGAAGTAGAAAGAGGATGAGAAATGCCGCAAGCTGGCTCAAATATTGGGAATACTTTTACGAATTCTTGTTTCTTGCATAGTTGCGTCAAATTATTTAGAAGAAAAAGAACGTTTAATGCTTCAATAATAGAAAAAAATCAGTTTTAGAGTCTTAACCTGTTAAGTATCACTGATGAAGGTTCAATGAGTCGACATTTAGCTTTTAGAACTCTGATTTCTGACAAATAATAATAAAATAATGAGAAAAATATTTGTGGAGTTTGCCATAAAGATGAAATCTCACGGTCTGATAGAGGCTGGAACAGAGCAATGTTTACTCAAGAACGACACACACGGGCAATGTTGACCACCAGCAGGGGCTGCAAATATCCTCCCCAAAGGCTGCAGAGACACGTGACGTAGACCTCTAGGACGATTTACTTAGGGTCCAATATGCCGAGTAAATACTTTTTCTCCTTCGGCTTTAAATACGCCTTAACATTTTCATTTCGCCAAAAACTACATTTTCAGCCAAAAAACAGACTAAAAAAAAGAAGGTTGTGTACAAATAATAACAATAATTATAATGAAAACACTATTGTTTGCTATTTCTAGCTTTCCATTGTGATCTTTCCTTTAGCACCCTTCCTCTCGTTTTTTAGTTTTATTAGAATGTTTTCTACTTCTTCTGTCCTTATTCTATCTTTTACTATCTTTTCTTGTTTTTTTTAATTTATTCTTTTTCTAAATTTTTTTGTTTGTCTTCTCCCTGTCTTCTTCTAGTAATTATTTGAAATGTTCCAATCACCGGTCCATTCCAATTTTGTTGTTATGTTTTCTCTTTCTTCTTTCTTTTCTTTTACGTATTCGCAAATTTTGTTTAGTGTTTCTATGTCTTTCATTCTCTTTGCTTTTTTTCTTTTTTTTGCATGTATTCCTGTATTTTTTTTTCTTCTTTATGTATTCTTCTCTTTTGTCTTTTTTATTTCTCCAGTTTCTCAATTTTTTTTTCTCTTCACATTATCTGTTCCTTTAGTTTCATTTTCATTTTCCGGATTGTTTATTTTACCATGGCTTTCTTTTATCTATATATGTTTCTGTGGATTTTTCGCCACATTTTATCCTTGTAGTCGTTTTCTTTCTTACTTTTTTACTTTACTTTTATTTTTTATTAGTATTTTTAAAGGCATATCTTCTATCTCAAACATTTGTACTTTTTTACTATTTTATAGTCTATCACCGCTTCCGACTTTATCCCTCCATAAGTCGACCTTCTCTTCTCATCTCTTTCTTTATTTTCATTTAGTATCTTCCACCCATTTTCTTCTACCATTTTTATCAATGGTATCTTCTCTGTTTTTTTTTTGTTTTCTTTCCTCCAACTTTTTTTCTATTCTTTTGTTAAAATTGCCTCCTATCAGTTCTTCAGTTGTGTCTCTTTTTTCACCTCTTGTTTTCATCTGTTTGATGTCTCTTCTGTAAATCGTTTGTTCTCTTTCAGTTTTTACCATTTATTTTATCTTCTTATTCTTCTCTTTTTTTCCGAACTTTTTTTCTAATTTTGTTTTTATTTCTGTTGTTATGCCTGCGGCTGCTCTTCCTTTTTTCCAATTTTTTAAATGTTTTAACCAATATTTATTTTCATTCGCTTCACTATCTATTTCTTCTTTTTGTTTTTCTTTCTGACATTCTATTACTCTCTTAGTCAAATCTCAAAAAATTACCTAAATTCTTAATTCAAATCTGTTATTGGTATAGGATTTTTTGTTTAGGTTTTATCTTGAAATTAAACATTTTCAAAACAATTTTTTTTTGGTCTACGTTTTCTCCGATATATTGGCAACATTTTTTAGAGACTTTTTTATTTGCCTAGTTGCAACACTGTAACCGGATACGCTTGTTTGACAAATATTTGACACAACACTTATAAAAAAAACTGTAGTTTATGTCACAGTCATGTCAATGATGTTGTCAGTGTCAAAAGTGTCAGCCGTCAACAACAGAAAGTGGTTGCAGTTGTACAATTTTAAAATAAAATGCAGGATTGTCAATCACGCTGCATTATTATGCCAAAAATTAAATTAAGAAAAGAGAAATGTTTTAGCATCTATATTATAAACCTTGCTATAAACGTATGTCTATTTTTTGATTAGTTCATACGCCGATACAGGCGTGCTGTGTATTATTGGATAAGCTTTTTTGTTTGATCAGCAATATCAAGCGAAATTGCGCATCCGGAGCTGATCTAAATATATTTTTTAAATATATTTTTTGCTGTGTAAATATTCCAGAGCACCTGTATACTGTACCAAGGGGGAGAAAAAAGGGATAGAGACACAATGCGATATTTAGAAACACACGTGACTCCCTAACTGTGACATCCTCGCCCTCACACGGCTTTTTAACTGTGATATATGCGAGGGGTCTGATCGTGTAGGGCAAATTTGCGTCTTAGACAGTGGCGTATAGATGTTCATCAAAAACTAATTTGATTTCGAAACTGATGACGACAGATTCATTGTTATTTCCGACGATATAGTCATAGCAAATTTATTCAACACAAAATAAACTTCTCAGGGGGATTCTAAAACTTGGATTGTAATATACTATTTTTCTTACAGATTATATATAAAGAAATGTCTCGCTTGCTCCGAAAGAATTGCTCCTGAAGAGCTTGTTATGAGAGCCAGCGACAATATTTTCCATCTTCGATGCTTTGTTTGTGTTGTTTGTGGCATGCGACTTCAAAAAGGAGATCTCTATGTTATAAAACAAGGACAACTCTTCTGCAGAATAGACTACGAAAAAGAAGTAGAAATGATGCAGGGTTTTGGACACGGTAAACTTCTACCAATTCTGTTAAGTAGCGTAGTCATGAACAGAAATTTGTTTTGTCGGCTTTGATCTGACGATTTGGCGGTCCATTGAATAGATCCGCAAGTGCTCATCCATCTATTTAGTATTTAGTAGAAAAATGAAAATATGAATTGATTGCAGGGGAGTTCCTATGCGATGAATTACTTCCATCAAATAGGTCTCACGATGGCCGTCGAGGACCCAAAAGACCTCGAACAATTCTGACAACTCAGCAGCGAAGAGCGTTCAAAGCCTCTTTTGAAGTGAGTCCGAAGCCTTGTCGTAAAGTTCGAGAAACTCTGGCGAAGGATACTGGACTAAGTGTACGAATAGTTCAAGTAAGCCGGAAACTACGTAAATATTTTTTGTTTTCTCAGTTGGAACAAATTGTATTGTTTCCGGCAGGTTTGGTTTCAAAATCAGCGCGCCAAAATGAAAAAAATGCAGAAGAAAGCGCGTCAGGATAACAAAGCGTGCAAAGATCTGGAAAATGATGGAAAGAAATTGAATGTTAAAGAGGAAGAACAAAGCAAGTATTCTATACCTAATTAATTTTTAATTGAGTGAAAGTAAAAAAACGTGAACAGTTTTTTTTAATTAATAAAGTCTAATATTCTTTGACAGGTCCGCATTCGACGCCATTCTACAATGATAGCGGGAGTGACACAGAAACGACGCCTGGAGACGGCGACGCCCTTCTCCATTCGAAAAACGATTCAAAACATTTTTTGAATATCAAAGAAGAACTAGAAGACAATTCGTTCTTTAAAAGTAACAACAATTTGCCACTTCATCCATTTACAGGTAATTTAAAAACTTATTTACCTAACTATCAACAGATCTTAACAGTGCATTCGACAAGCTACTCTTTAAGATTTTGAAAGCTCATTTGTTATTAAAAAAAAACATTTTTTTGAGTGGTAGATTGTTAGATACGATTTAATCAAATAGCCACCAAAATCACCTGATTTAAATCATTTAGATTTTTACCTATCCAGTCATTTGAAATTGCGAGTCTACACTCAAGCTGTTTTATGGTTTCCAACTTACCAAGTTAATTTTTTATTTAGAACTAGATTTTTTAACACTTGACGCACAGAAAGTAATAAGTCTGGCTATAGCATCGTAGCTGCCAGACTGGTGAACCATTTGTTTTTTGACATTTTTAGAAATGTCAAACTAATGTCAGATTGACTCTGTCACCGCTTAAAATGTGTTCTAAACCCAAAATTGGATTAATTTCCACTTCAATCATTGTTTTTGTAGATCGAATTTTCATAAAGTGTTATTATTTTAATTATGATTTTAGGCCTCTTTAATGATAAATATCGGCTTTGCAGTATTGGAAATTAAAATAGACTTAAATAGAGCCCAAGAGAGAAAATCTGAAATGGCTTACTCCTACCGATTTTTGTCTTTGTGTTTACTTTGTAGTTGTAATTTGCTGATTTTCGCTCACGTAGCCTACATAATTTATTTTGTTTGGAAAGTGAGTAGCATTAATTGATGGCTATTGGTCTATTTGGTATTTGCAATTTCAGAAGCACGGCTATCATTGGGTGATCAGCTGCAACTACTTTCTATACATTCTTTGGGAGTTAGTAGCCGGAGCTATTATTTTTTCACAATACTTTGAGTTCAACCATGGACTTATATTTCTCTTTTGTTGCTGTTCCTTGTTTGGTAAAACTTCCATTACTTGTAATTTTATTGAAAATTCTTTTTACAGTCGCTTTGTTTTTTTTTAATTTTTTTGCGGTTATGTTGGTGGAAGAAGCTAGCCAAAAAATTCTAATGGAAAAAGAACAACAACGGAATAAATTTGCTACACAAATTTATAAAAAAGGAGAATTATTATCGAAAAGGATCTATCTACGAGGCCAGGCGTCAACGTCAGTTTGAGCACAAACAGCCCCCAATAGCACCTGATCTAAATCATATAGACTATTTCTGGTCTAGGAATTTAACATTGTTAAGCTGTTTTTTGATTTGGTTTAGTATGACGAAATGTAGTGGTTTAAAAAGTTATTAAAAACTAAAATAAACTTAAACTTGTGGCAAGCCAAATCACCTGTTTTCTTTTTAAATCTAAACTTAATAAGATCATTTTTCAAATCTAAGCTTAATCTGTCTTGGTTGCTTTGAGTGTTATTATTTCTTTTATTTAGCTCTTAGGCCAATCAAATTTAGTATTTTTTGCGTAGTGACCAATCAGAAATTGATTTAAAAGACATCTTTCTACACTTTTCAATGGATTTGGTCGAGAAGCTAGCCCTAGAAACCGACGAATTCATCATTGAAACATTTGAAATTAATTGTAGCAGTTAAATTTATTTAATAGTTTTTTTTGTTAAACCGTCTTTTGTGGCGTTTTTTATGCAAAAAAAACTTGACAAATCGAATTAATTTCTGGAAAACAAAGAGCCTTATTGGATTATATATGAAAACTTTTTTGCACGTTTACAGCAACTGAGCTTTTTGCTGTCATCTGTGGCTGGGTTAGATCAGCTATTTTGCTTTGTAACCCTGGTAGTCAGGTGGCTAATGATAGTACGTTTGAAATCTAGTCCAGTCTAGAAGATGTTTTTTTTGGAAGTAACAACCTCTTGGGCAATTATAAGCCTCGAAAATTCATTCAAATCTAAAAAATCTGCTGCGACTTGCTAAAGAGTTCCAATAAAAACGAAACATGTCTAAGATTACAGATAAATTTGCATTGATCTTTTTATTTTTGACAAGATTACTGTCGGAATTTTTTAGCATTTTGTATTGAGATTAATTTCTTCTATCCAGGTCTGGGAGAGCTTCGCCGCAATGATGCTGGCTTTATGGGAATTTCCTTTCCCACGTCTTTGGATTCTGGACAGCAAAACATATTCATCACTCCGCCGATAGCGCACCAGAATCCGCCACATGGAGCGTCGGGTCTGAACCCCATTGACCGCTTATATTCCATGCAAAACTCGTATTTCTGTGCCGACGATGAGGCTCCAATATAGTTCGGAAGGCCATCTTGAGCAAGACTGACGTTATTATGTTGTCTATTTATAATACTCATTTTTATTTGATGTATAATGGTGATATTAATAAAATTATCAAATTTATAGATGATTTTTCTTATAAAAAAAGCAGAAATATAAAAAGTGTGCTCAAACACTTACTATTGGTTGCATAAATTGCATAAAAAAAAATAATTTTTTTATAGTGAAAGATTAAGTAAATTATAAAAAAAATGACAATTTTGCTAAATAACAAATTCACAGCCAATTATTGTACTTTATTCTATTATTTGGTACATAAATAATTAAGCTATCATTAACCAAATAAACATAATTCTAGATTTATTAATATTTTTATTAAGAAATCTAAACAAAAAGCAAAAAAAACAAAGAGGAGTAACTCGAGCGCGCTAGATTAACATCTTGAAGTTCATTAAACCTTCTTAAGTAGTTTACTAAATATTAGCTCTTGATACGCAGAGGCGTTATATGATGAGTTAAGTGCTTTTTTTAGATACAATTTTTAGATAGACCCTATAAATAACGATCTAACCTCAAATTTAAATTTTTTTTGAAAAAATATTGATAATTACTATTGGCTTACTACTTGGAAAGTTTAAATTGACTTTTACAAGACATTTTGCAATGTGACATTACTCTTGCACTAATTTTATCGATAAATCGACGCTTTTTTTAAAAAAACTGAATGTTTTTGTTTTATATAAATATTGTTATTCTTTATTTAACTACAAAGCACCCGATCGAGTACTTATCACTATTTGAGTATTATATTCATCAAAATTTTTGATACAAAATCAATAGCTGTTTGTATCAATAATAAGTTAATTTTTTTAATGTGTTTAATGATGACAAACAAGTCAACACTATCAGATAAGTATTCAGGTGTGGATTCCCATTATACAGCTGCATAAGAAGATGATCGTTCTCACACTTATCTTATCAATATTGTTCAAAAATATAGATACATCATTTTTGTAACTCATTTTATTGTTATTTTTGTTATAATTTCTATTATAGCTTTTGTACTTTTTTAATTATCCTACGATGTCAGAATTATATCGCACTCTTTCTAACATTATGTAAGACGTCAAACAGGAGAGAGATGGATGAAAGATGAGTCAGTCAACATCTAACTTATATACCATTAAAGGAAGATGAATAATATTACAAATTGAACAAAAAACCAATTTTGGCTTAAAAACTGTTGATTTGCTTTCTCTATCCGTACCGTGTCGTCGAGTAATACTTTTTTTTCTCATTCTAACATTACGTAAGAGTCGTAAGACGTCCAACACAAGAGAGATGGATGAAAGATGAGTCAGTCAACATCTAACTTATATACCATTAAAAGAAGATGAATAATATTACAAATTGAACAAAAAAACAATTTTGGGTTAAAAACTGTTGATTTGCTTTCTCTATCCGTACCGTGTCGTCGAGTAATACTTTTTTTTTCTCATTCTAACATTACGCAAGACGTCAAACACAAGAGAGATGGATGAAAGATGAGTCGGTCAACATCTAACTTATACCATTAAAGGAAGATGAATAATATTACAAATTGAACAAAAAACCAATTTTGGCTTAAAAACTGTTGATTTGCTTTCTCTATCCGTACCGTGTCGTCGAGTATTACTTTTTTTTCTCATTCTAACATTACGTAAGAGTCGTAAGACGTCCAACACAAGAGAGATGGATGAAAGATGAGTTGGTCAACATCTAATTTATACCATTAAAAGAAGATGAATAATATTACAAATTGAACAAAAAGCAATTTTGGCTTAAAAACTGTTGATTTGCTTTCTCTATCCGTACCGTGTCGTCGAGTAATACTTTTTTTTCTCATTCTAACATTACGTAAGAGTCGTAAGACGTCCAACACAAGAGAGATGGATGAAAGATGAGTTGGTCAACATCTAATTTATACCATTAAAAGAAGATGAATAATATTACAAATTGAACAAAAAGCAATTTTGGCTTAAAAACTGTTGATTTGCTTTCTCTATCCGTACCGTGTCGTCGAGTAATACTTTTTTTTCTCATTCTAACATTACGTAAGACGTCAAACACAAGAGAGATGGATGAAAGATGAGTCGGTCAACATCTAACTTATACCATTAAAAGAAGATGAATAATATTACAAATTGAACAAAAAACCAATTTTGGCTTAAAAACTGTTGATTTGCTTTCTCTATCCGTACCGTGTCGTCGAGTAATACTTTTTTTTCTCATTCTAACATTACGTAAGAGTCGTAAGACGTCCAACACAAGAGAGATGGATGAAAGATGAGTTGGTCAACATCTAATTTATACCATTAAAAGAAGATGAATAATATTACAAATTGAACAAAAAACCAATTTTGGCTTAAAAACTGTTGATTTGCTTTCTCTATCCGTACCGTGTCGTCGAGTAATACTTTTTTTTTCTCATTCCAACATTACGTAAGACGTCAAACAGAAGAGAGATGGATGAAAGATGAGTTGGTCAACATCTAATTTATACCATTAAAAGAAGATGAATAATATTACAAATTGAACAAAAAACCAATTTTGGCTTAAAAACTGTTGATTTGCTTTCTCTATCCGTACCGTGTCGTCGAGTAATACTTTTTTTTCTCATTCTAACATTACGTAAGAGTCGTAAGACGTCCAACACAAGAGAGATGGATGAAAGATGAGTTGGTCAACATCTAATTTATACCATTAAAAGAAGATGAATAATATTACAAATTGAACAAAAAGCAATTTTGGCTTAAAAACTGTTGATTTGCTTTCTCTATCCGTACCGTGTCGTCGAGTAATACTTTTTTTTCTCATTCTAACATTACGTAAGAGTCGTAAGACGTCCAACACAAGAGAGATGGATGAAAGATGAGTTGGTCAACATCTAATTTATACCATTAAAAGAAGATGAATAATATTACAAATTGAACAAAAAACCAATTTTGGCTTAAAAACTGTTGATTTGCTTTCTCTACCCGTACCATGCAGTCGAGTAATACTGTTTTCTTACTGACAAACTTGCCAGATCTATTATTATTAATAATAAGTTTGTTCATATAATAAAGAAATTATTCTTTCAACTAATAATTGTTGGATTTTGCAAAATTTTTAACGGGTTGTTATTAGTTTTGCACCCTTTATTAATAGTAACCTATTTGTTTTGAATACTTTGTCAGGTAAAGATACTTCCAAAGAACCAATAATGACAGCCTACTCTTGAAACTTTAATAACATTTGACAGTAATTCCTCTCATTGCTTTTGCTATAGAGACACCCTCCTCAATAATCGAATATTGCCTAATGCTTACACGACCTCATACTGTGCAACACTACCATTACTATTGTTTGGATAAGCCAAGGGTCTACCTAAACTTAGGACAATAAGGCTGGAACAGTGTAACATTAAGATTTTTATTATTATTACATTGTATACTAAAAGCTATCTGCACCAAAAAAACGCAAAATGGCCTAATATTTTAAAATTGATAGGCTACACAAAATAAAAGTCAATTAGAATGGAGCAGGTGCATCTAAAATTTTATTACAAGTTCACTTGTAGCACATGTTGCAAAAATAGTAAAACAATTTCGCTCGTTCTCTCAATTTAAGCCTCAGCCAGTAGGTAGAACAAAAGATGATAAAATTATCTCAACAATAAAAGCAATATTGGAGTTAAGATCATCGACTGCATCTAAATTAGTTTATCCGTTTGGAGGCTACCATGCCATAGACAGATACAAAAGTGCATAAGATGGGCGACATAATTGTGACACTTGGTAGTTTTCTGGAAGACGAAGCTTAGTTTGCAGCTAAGGGAATAGTTTGAGCTTCCAGCGCAGATTCCTTCCCCTGCAATCCCGCGGACAACAGCTTCAACTGGCTCGAGAAGAATGCTCGGATCAGGCGATATTAGATTCTCTGCACATAGCTGCCCACCCATCCCCATTTTTCTCCCTTTCAATGCGATATATCTGCCAGAGCTGGACGGAATTCTTATCCGACGAATTCTTTCCCAGCTTTTAAAGGGCGACATCAGCAACGAAGACAGCTCGCTGAGGTGGATCCGCACAACTTTCGACATTGTTCGCCGAAAATAGAGCCAAAGTTTGCTATTAGCTCTCATTAATTAAAATTCTTCAAGTAACCGAAAAATTATCGAACATTTTTTTGTTACTACATATAGTGTAACTCGAACTCGTCAATCTTTAGTACACTTTCAACTACTAAAGTTACTTTTAGTACACTTTTTTGGGTTAATGAGGCAGAACTTGATAATAGCAAATCTAAAACAATACTTCCGCATCACACAAAATTTGTAAAACACTCCACTCTCTCACCAACTTGCAGCCAAAGTTCTAGTTTATGCTCATTCAAATCATCTCAATAAGAAGTTTTTTTTTAATTTTGCAGTATTTTTAAGGTATTTAATCATTATATTGCAGTATTGAGCGCTAAGAAAGTGTTCAATAGGGCTAAGAGGTTAGGTCTACAAACGAACTCTACCACGATACAAAAAGACATTGATCTGGTCAAAAAAGCAGACTTGGAAGCGCTTCTGCAAAGGAATCGACAAGCTCGTCCCAGCTGTGCGCCTGCAAAAAGTGCTGTCTAAGGATCACTCAAACACAATAGGACTTATAAAGAAATCTAATGGTGAACTAACCAAAAACGCTTAAGTCTACAGGTGTTTATGTCGACCCGGGCTCTATAGAGACAAATGACAATATTGGCCAGGCGGGTTTTGCTCCTGCCAGTGCTCAAGCAGAGACAGCAGACGTCTGGCAGAAAATTGTTTTCTCCCGGAGATGGGAAAATGGGCTATGAACAGAAAGCCCTACAAATCACCCGATAGAATATTTACAGCCTTGCTGCAAAAACAGTTGAACGTCATTGCTCCTTGCCTGACTAACATTATCTTTAAAGCAAGTTTTGGACTGGGGTATATACCCGAGTACTAAGTGGTCTTCATACCAAATACAGGCAGACGGTTTTCAGATGAGGCCAAATTATATTGCCCAATCATCTCATTAAAACAATGGAGGAAATTGTGGATAACCACATGAGAAACGTGCCAGCATAGTAATCTGCATACCAAACTGACAAATCCACGATAAGCGCGCTTTATTACATTGAGACAAAAAAATTGGTTGCTGGCATATTTATAGGTATAAAGGGTGCATTTGATAACGCCTTTTTGAAATCAGCAAAAAAACATGGCATTGAACCAGCTGTAACAAGCTGGATTGAGTCAATGCTTGAAGCCGCATAATTACGGCTTCCTTGAGAAAAGAAAGTACTTTGCTGACCACGGTTAAAGGTTGTCCACAAGGTAGAGTGTTTTCGCTTCTGCTGTGGTCAATGGTGTTAGATAATGTACTCTGTCACCTAACGCAAAGAGGTCACTGCGTACGAAGAGACGCGGATGATCTTGCAATTCTAGTCAAAAAATGTCAAAAATGTCTTAAAGCTCTGCAACTGGAGGGATTATTAATACAATTTTTAAATTAAGTGAAACATGTAAAGGCAACCCTAGAAATAGTAAACGTCGATAAGACTTTTGCCAAAGCAACCGGTTGCGTATAAGCATGTCGGAAGTTTTTTGGCAAGACATGGAACTAGAGCCAAAAATAGTGCACTGGCTGTACATCACGCTAATAGTACATCTCTTGTTGTATGGTGAACAGCAACGACAAAAAGGAAGCTACAGAAATTGCAGCGACTCGAGTACAAGAGTTCCTACTACCGCTTTAGAGATGCTGTTGAACTTAACGCCCCTTCACCTACAGGTGCAAAGGGAGAGTCTACAGGAATCTCTGAGCCTTTCTACAGCCAGGTTTTCTTGAACAATCAATGGACGTCATGCCAATAATAAATGGTCATACGGCGCGAGGTCAAATTGCACAAATTAACGTAAACTTTTCCATCTGGTACAGAGATGGATCAAAAACAAAGAACGAAACAGGCATGAGGATCTATGGTTCAAAATATTGGCTAACAATAGACCTAGGTAGTAGACACTTCTTATAGATCTTACTGCTCAACAATGTCTGCGAAGGCAAGAAGATCTATATTCTATCTAAAAACTGTCAGTGCAAATAACAGTGGACTTTGAATGATCTGGGAATGTAAACAGTTTCTGTGAATTAACAAATTCGCATAGCTGAACGGTTGCACTTTGCTGATGAGTTTCAATAAGAATCAAACATGTCCAAGTTTACAGATGTAGTTTGAATGAATTTGCATAGGTCTTCTTTATGTGGATCAAGCTGCTTATTGTTACGAGAATTGTTGTTGTTTTGGAGTGAAAAAAATATTGTTTACTGGGCAAAGCTCTAGACCTATCATAAAATTTGTAATAATGCTTTTATTAATAGTTTTTATAATCTTAAAAGTTAATTTGTTTTAATAAAATCATTAAAATTTTTTTATCTCTTCAACCCTAAGTTAATAACGAATCTTCAACTAGCAAAGAAGAGAGCTTTGGTCGGGTCGCACTTAAAACAGGAAGTTGCGGAGGTTAAGACCGGAGTCGAGAAAATATGGCGCCATGTCGGGACTGCAATAAGGCTTTATTATCCTTTATAAACAGGTAAAAGTGGTGAAGCAGGGACGACCGAACTCATTCGCCTTCTCCCTAAGCTCAACTTTACGAGCGGTCGTTTAAAGCCCGATGACAAGTGACGAACTGTATAGCACAATATCGTCTGCCATTCCGCCAGAATCCGGACTACCGCCCCGGATATTGCAATGTTTATGCGTCAAGCTGTAAATCGTCTTGGCCTCGTAAATCGCTTATTGGATTCCATTTGCTCGCCCGTTATATGTAACATGTGCGAAAACGCTTGCTTAGTTGAATCGTGACCGCAACCAAAGCACTCTTTTATCACTATCAATTTCTTACAAACATTTCCAACTTACAACATTTCACTATTTCTATTAACAAACTAATCTTACAATACGCAGATATGCAGGAAGAATTATGACACGTGATTGACAAGACCACCGAGGTTAAGCTTATCTAGCATATTGCAACATTTCTACAACTGTCGTAACTACAAATTGTCACTTGCAGACTCGGGATGTAGCTTGTACAGCAGGATGTTATAAGCAAAAGAAAAATGTTTATAGAAACGACAACGGTTTCTGTAACAAAAACAGTTGAAAAACGATTGGTTTCTGCAGTCGCTTAATTTTTATCCTTGTCGTTCACGGTACATCCAGCTCTATCGCGCTCACTTTGCGGAATATCTGTGGCAAGCACTAGTGACTTATGATAATTGAGGTTTATGGCTTATATTGACTTTATGCTCATTTCTTTCTTAATATATTTTTTTTTTCACTATTAATCTACTAATCTTCTAATGAATGCTTTTATTTCTGTTTATATTAATTCTTTCTTGCCAACATAATAACAGTTTTTAGCCACTTTTATTTGTTAAATTTAAAAAAATTTTTAAATTGTTTGTAAAAATCAGATATTATGTCATAAATGTTTAGTTATTTCTACAACTACCCCAGCCACCCCTCATAAGATCAAGCCGTGTCAGCTGCTATTCGCCAAGACCTATGTCGTAATTTCTTTAAAAGTACGTAGAGCGGTTAAGTATGGTTGTCACCCTTATAGGACGGCGGTGGCGGCATTTACCCGGAGCTATTAAAATTCTCCGGGTGAACAAGACTCGCAGTAACAGTGTGGCACAACTGGCAGCATGATTCACATGTAAATGGCAACACGCTTCGTGCCGATCATAATCCTGCAAGCGTCGTGACGCGCCGTGACGCCATCAGGAATATATGCCCTCAGCCTCGCCACTGCCGCCAAACTGCCATCCCTTTTCTACCATCATTATGCTAACGCTGTGACTTAATTCACTCACATGCTGAAATCTATTCCAATTAAGAGACAGTTCTAATATAAGCCCTAGTGCTCTTATAGATATGTTTTTAGAAGTTGGTATAGCATAATTGTCAAAAAAATAATTACGTCAAATGTCAATGTTACTATTAATAAATTTTTAGTTGTTGCCTGGGACTAATCTCGAATTCCACATTATCTTAATAATGTCAAGCCGCTTTAAATTGAATTTGATGGGTTGCTGCTGTCACTAACCGTTAACCACAATAAAACTCTCCAGACCTCTAAAAATTTTATTTTTTTTAAATTTGAAAAAATAGTCTAAAGAACACGATCTAGAAGAGTTCTATAGAAAACTTGCCTGCAACTCGTTTTTTGCTCTGACACTTGTGCGCTAAATCAACCTTTATAAAACTAGTTCTTTAATATACTATTCTTACACGCAAATGACGACATTTGGATAATGAATGACCGTATTTTAAACGCAAAATAGAATTATACATCGGGTTTTTAATCCAAAAACTTGACTATTTCTTCTCTCCTAAAAGTAAATAATAAAAACAGCAAATTTTTTAACTTTTCTTCTTAAGGTCTAATAAAATTTTATAAAAAATTTAAATTTTTTCTAGTCTCAAAAAACAACTTTTTTTAAAATCATATATATATATATCAAATTAAAATTGCACGATGACGACATTGTATATCTAAAGGTTATGTCTAAAAACTCTAAAAAGTCACACATTTTTAGAGCATAATTGTTAAAAATTGTAGGCTTTGTAATAGGCTTCACAAATCCAAGCCATTTTTTATGTCAATTGTCAATTATTCTTTTGTTTTCAAATTTAAAAGTTTTTTGAGTTTAATTGATATTTTGAGTAGAACTCTAATTCAATTTTTTTGTATTAAAATTAAATCATGCTTTAATTTAAAGACTTGACTGTTTTTTTCTTAGTTAAGAGTATTTTCTTCTCTCTCTAAAGTAAATAATGAAAACAGCAATTTTTTGTCATTTTTTTAAATGACATTTGACAAATTTAACTTTTTTTTTTATTAATTTAGCGGACCCAATAAAAATTTTAACTTTTTCTAGACTGTCAAAAAAAAACATTTTTTTATGATTTGGCGTGCTATACCAAATTAAAATTGCACAATAACAACATTGGATTTAAAGGTTATATCTGAAAACCCTGAAAAGTCAAACATTTTTAGAGCATAATTACTAAAAATTGTGAGCTCTGCTATCGATTTGCATTAATCCAAGTCATTTTTTATGTCAATTGTCAATTCTTTTGTTTTCAAATTTAAAATTTTTTTGATTTTAATTGATATTTTGAGTAGAACTCTAATCCAATTTTTTTGTATTAAAATTAAATCATGCTTTAATTTAAAGACTTGACTGTTTTTTTCTTAGTTAAGAGTATTTTCTTCTCTCTCTAAAGTAAATAATGGAAACAGCAATTTTTTGCCATTTTTTTAAATGACATTTGACAAATTTAATTTTTTTTCTTATTAATTCAACGGACTTGATAAAGATTTTATAAAAAAAATTAAATTTTTCTAATCTGTCAAAAAAAAAATTTTTAAGGTTTGGCGTGCTACATTAAATTAAAATTGCACAATATTATTATAGATTTAAAGGTTATGTCTAAAAACCCTAAAAAGTCAAACATTTTTAGAGCACAATTGCTGAAAATTGTGGGCTCTGTAATAGATTTTACTAATCGAAGCCATTTTTTCATGTCAATTATTCTTTTGTTTTCAAATTTAAAAGTTTTTTGATTTTAATTGATATTTTGAGTAAAACTCTAATCCAATTTTTTTGTATTAAAATTAAACCATGCTTTATTTTAAGGACTTGACAGTTTTTTTCTTAGTATTTTCTTTTCTCTTTAAAGTAAATGAAGAAAACAGCAAATTTTTGTCATTTAAATGACATTTGACAAGTTTAACTTTTTTTCCTATTAACTCAAAAAGCCCAACAAAAAATTTAAATTTTTCAAATTTTTTGACAAATCTGTCAAAAAAACATTTTTTTAAGATTTCGCGTGCTATATCAAATTAAAATTGCACAATAACAACATTGGATTTAAAGTTTATGTCTAAAAACATTTTTAGAGCATAATTACTAAAAATTGTGAACTCTGCTATAGATTTGCATTAATCAAAGTCATTTTTTATGTCAATTGTCAATTCTTTTGTTTTCAAATTTAAAATTTTTTTGATTTTAATTGATATTTTGAGTAGAACTCTAATCCAATTTTTTTGTATTAAAATTAAATCATGCTTTAATTTAAAGACTTGACTGTTTTTTTCTTAGTTAAGAGTATTTTCTTCTCTCTCTAAAGTAAATAATGGAAACAGCAATTTTTTGCCATTTTTTTAAATGACATTTGACAAATCTAACTTTTTTTCTTGTTAATTCAGCGGACCTGATAAAGATTTTATAAAAAAATTTAAATTTTTTCTATTCTGTCAAAAAAAAACATTTTTTTTAAGCTTTGGCTTTTAATCGAAGCCTTTTTTTCATGTCAATTGTCAATTTTTTTGTTTTCAAATTTAAAAGTTTGGTGATTTTAATTGATATTTTGAGTAAAAAACTTTAATCTTTTTTTTTGTATTAAAATTAAATCATGCTAGTAGAGAAATAATAATATATGGAAAACATCTTATAGCCTAGCATACATTATAATGTAACTTGATTCTTTTTTTGTTGTTTATACTTTTTGATCAAATTATTTAATGATTAAACACTTAAAGAACGTTAAAATAGCACCCAAATGATCAGAAAAAATCTGCATTAGCTCTCGCACTATTGTTCATCAAATTATTATAATAATTTTTTTTTATTATAGATGATAAGCCACCTGCTTCAATTCGGTTTAATATAGCAATCAATCATTGTTTAAAAGGGGAGTCAGACACCACATAAAGACTTTAGAACTATAATTATAATTCTAAAACGAGTATTCGCATTCAACACACTCATTGAACCGAATAATTTAATTGTATTACAGTTCGAATAAGCCGCAAATATTCAACTGAAATAAATTAGCATAGCGAGTTACTCAAGAATAACTTTTTTTTAACACATAATAGCGAAAAAGTCACAAAAACTTCAGCTACTTTTTGAAAAAAATAGCCAAAATTTTTTAATTTCATTCATAAACTTGAAAATAATAGTTTGCTTTAATTAGTTTTCTAAACAAACTTTATAAAAGTTGTCCAAACAAGATCATTCTTGAAGTTTATCCACGGATTTTTTTATTTTTATTAGCTTCATGTTTGAAAAAATGTTACAAATGTTCATTATTTACATTTTTTTCAAATAGCTAACATAACTATTTGCATTTTTTTATCTTATTTTTGTTCTTTTGATTGTTAGAATTTTAGTTTTTTCTTCTTTTTTTTTCAAATTGATTTTTATCATTTCTTATTTCTCGTTTACTTTTAAGTTTTTGAAAAAATTTTTTTTTTGACATTACAGCTTTGTCGGTGATTAAATGAGCCATTTGACTTTTATTTTGAATAAATTGTCTTGGCTGTACAACTTTCTGATTTTTTGGTAGCAATACCAAAAAACTTTTTTTGAATAGCTAATTTAGCCATTTGTGATTTTTGTTTTGTTTTTTCAATTGTCACTAAATTACCCTTTTCTTCTCAGCTTTGTTTTTAGTGTCTTTGTTTTATTTTTTTAAAATTGAATTTTTTTATTTCTATTTTCTCGCATTATTTTAAAGATTTTTTTTGACATCACAGCTTTATCAGTGATTACAGACTACTATTTTGAATAAATTTGTCTAAACTGTATTACTTTCTGACTTTTTGGTAACAATACCAAAAAAAATTTTTGGTATTGTTACCAAATTGGTGGTAATTTTTTTAATAGCCAATTTAGCCATCTCTAATTTTTTTTGTCTTTTTAATTGTCAGAACTTTATTCTTTTCTTTATTGTACCAAAATGTTTTCTGTCGTATTGACATATGTCTTTGTTTTGACAAGAAAACATGAGAGCTTAGTTTTCATAAAAAAAATAACACTACATTTTTCAGTTGAAATTGGTATACCTTCAGACTTTTTGTAAAAATATTATAAAGGTTGTATCGAAAGGGGGTCGGGTCAGGTGAGGTCAGGTCAGGTCTGGCCACATATATTGTTAAAGTGATGTCTTTTTATAATTTGGAAATAAAATTTTTACAAGACCACTTGATAAATATTGTATTGATTGAGCAGGTAAGTATAAAAAATAAAACTTGAAGTGGAGTCGTGCAAGAGCTATTTTGTTTTTATGACAATGCAATAACAATTGACTTAAAGCTAGCAAGCTGTGAACAAATCTGTCATAAATCACATTTCAACTGTTTTTTTGACTAACAAAATACGGTTCTGTATAAGACCGGACCTCTGGTGATACTTTTATTTATGACCTGATGATGGTTAGCGGTAAAAAACAAAACAGTTCTTGGACGACTATAAACAAAAGTAGAAAACAAGGTGCAGCTATGAATCATATAGAAAACACTTTTGGTGCATATCGAGCTATTTAATCCTGAATAGAAGTTCATAATAACGCGCCAACAACAAAGGATAATCTGCAATAGATCAGATTGACGCTTCTCGTATGTCTAAGCTTAGGACTTCTCCCCGTCTTCCCTTTTCCCATTGACGTGCTTGCTCTGACTTTTAATAAAACTCTTGTCTGTTTGGATCTGATAGATGACTACACCCCAGTCAGATATTAAACTGGCATAGAGAGCGAAAAGGGGAAAGACGAAAAGGGAGAACGTTTACTCGAGATCAACTTTTCAGAGGGAAAGTACTCTTCAGCTTTCCCAATACTGTCGTCATCCAGGTTTCCGGAAAATGCCAGATATTTATTCTGTTTTGTGTGTTCGATAGCTTTTACGGAAATTTATATGAATGTCTTTTCATTCACCTGGCTGATTTATTGCCACCATCGCATACGTAAGATCCCCTCACAAAAAACAAAATAAAAGCGGAAAAGTCGGCAAATACCCACATAAAAGTCACCTAATACCTAAACTATTAGAAAACAATTTGCAAAAATAATAAAACATTATAGAATTAAAATAACCTCACTTTTGCTGCGCCAAAATAAATAAAAAATGTCACTCACTCTCAGTTTAGCGCTACCGCTACCAACATTAATACAGCAAATTTTACTAATCTATTCTAACACTTCAACAACTTAAAATAGAAAATTGGCATTTTCAAAAGTCAAAAAAAAATTTGTTTTTTTATTATTGTTTTATTAGCGAATTAAGTAAATAAGAAAGATATAGTTTTAAATAGACGATTATGTTTTTTTTTCTATATTAATCAAACCAGTGGTTCTACAGTTACCAGAAGGGTTGGTCCTAAGGTTTACCACATTTGGGACCACACGACCTCAGTGATAAAGTTAAGACTCATAACGATTAACTGATGTGGTCTGGGATGGCGGCTGCTTTGAATAATAGCCAAGTAAATGTTAAAGTCACGTGGCCGTATGGCCGAAAGCGACGTCTAGGTGGCTTAGTAACCACCAACCCTATGGCCTTTAAATGAAATATGAATGATTTAATGAATATTAATTCACAGAGTTTCGTATTCATTACCCCTTAATTATCATGTTGAGAACAGCAGAGAGAAACGTTCACATTATGAAATAATAATAGTTCTTTCTGGTCCGACGTCGAGACGTCGTATTCAATTGTTTTCAAACTTCCAACGCTTCTTTTGTTTTTTAACTATTTGTGCTTAAATTTGATATTTTTTTAGCGCAGTAACAAGTTTACTCATTAGAAAATAAAAAGCCATTCAAACTACTTTTGTTAACTTGGAACTTGGACATGTTTCCGTCGTATTGGAACTCATCAGCAAGTTGAAACAGATTCAGATTTGAATAAAATTGCAATCTTGCAACTTGCTGTTTTTGAGTAATTATAAACAAATCTGATTATTTACAATAATGCTATTTTTGAGTAAAATGAAGTACATCTTGCATCAGCCCTATATTCTGCAGAAGGGTGTATCTTGTCAATACAAGCTCAAAGAGCTCAAATTCTAGTGGCCTGCTAGCTTCAACTTGCTCAAAGCAAGCTTTTGAGGGTTGCTGGGCGTGCTCAAAACATGTAGAAACTTTGACTTGAAAACAAAAGTTTGTTGCACAAATTAACACGAAGTGTGCCGTCAAAATATTAGCTTTTTGATTGACATGAAGAGTTAATATTCATAAAGAGTTTGGGTTGAGGCGAGTTGGGGGCGGCTGACTATGCTGCGCCACCGACGGTATTAAGCAGCAGGACGTGGACGGCACACTTCGCATTCATCCTTAATCCGTCCGTCAACAGGATGCGCTTAAAATCGGGATTAGTTTTATGAAATATGTGTTTATATGAAGGCAAAAGCTTGCTTTCAGTTAATCTGGCTATGGTATACTATATCCAGGCATATATGCCTACATGGCACTTTATTTTGTTACAATGTAATTTACAAAAAGTAGTAATCTTATTTTAAGCTCTAGATGGCTTTTAAACTGGAATATATTACAAAAATTTTAAAATCGTCATATATTTTTTACATTTGTCAAAGATGCCAACGCGGCCAGCCTGACAATAAACCGCCTTCAACAGCTGGAATTTGCAAATCATAAACTTTTGTTTAATTAGTAGCTTGTGTAAATGTAAAATCGTGTACAAGTTTTGATTTTTCTTGAGGAATATGACAATACAAGCTTTAACTTGTCTTCCTATCATATACCAAACAAGCTCAATAGGATTTAAGTCGACTCTTCTAGAAGACTAGTTTATTTTGTTAATGCCAAAGTAATCTGTACCAATTCTGGCAACGTGTTTTTTTGCATATATTTTTTACATTTGTTAAAGATCCCAACGCGGCCAGCCTGACAATAAAGCGCCCTTAACAGCTGGAATTTGCAAATCATAAAATTTTGTTTAATTAGTAACTTGTATAAAAGTAAAATCGTGTACAAGTTTTAATTTTTCTTGAAGAATATGACAATGCAAGCTTTAATTTGCTTTTTTATCATATAACAGATAAGCTCAATAGGATTTAAGTCGACTTTTCTAGGAGAGTACTTTATTTTGTTAATGCCGAAGTAATCTGTACCAATTCTGGCGATGTGTGCTTTTGCATACATTTTTTACATTTGTTAAAGATCCCAACGCGGCCAGCCTGACAATAAAGCGCCCTCAACAGCTGGAATTTGCAAATCATAAAATTTTGTTTAATTAGTAGCTTGTATAAATGTAAAATTGTGTACAAGTTTTTTGAGGAATATGACAATGCAAGCTTTAATTTGCCTTTTGATCATATACCAAATAAGCTCAATAGGATTTAAGTCGACTTTTCTAGGAGACTACTTTATTTTGTTAATGCCGAAGTAATCTGTACCAATTCTGGCAATGTGTGCTTTTGCTTTATCGTCTAGTGGCACAAATTGCTAACTCAAATTATTTGCCTACGATTTTTTAGTTAAAAAATTCGAAATTGTTTTTGACTAAAATTGATGTGTGACAGATTTGCCTGTTTGTTTTTGGGCTAAATTCGCTGATTTTCACACACGATAGCCATCAATTCGAGATATACCTGCGATTGTAAAGTCATCATTGCCACTGTTTGAGCTTCCGTAGGGAAAAGTCCCCTATGATTGATGCATACGCGTGCTAACCTAAGTGTTTTATCGCAAAGATGACATAATGATAACAGAAGCAAGGACTTGATTGAGCCGGAATAATTCCCAGAGAATTAGGATTTAAACAAATGGTATACGTATAACAAATATTTACCAATTATTCAATAAAAAACATCTTTGAAATAAAAAAAATATATATAAAAAATCTCAAAAAATTGATATAATTTTAACAAGAAGCGGGTCATATCCCAAATTAATGACTTCTTTGAACCAAAATTGAAAAAAAAACATTTTTTTTGTTATTTCTTCTCACTTTTGAAGATTAAGAATGAAAGCGACTGCTACAGAATTGACAGTTTTCTACAATAAAATCAGTCAAAATATTCTAATAGCTTTTCATTTCTTTGCTTTAAAAAAAAATATAGAATTTTTGCCATATTGGTTTTTTTGCTCATTATTTCTGCTTTTTTCTTTCTCCCCGTCTTGAGTACATTTTACAGCCTATAGCTTGTGTTCTGTTTTTTTTGTTTTTCTGCTACGTAATCTATGTCATTTATTTTTTTCACTTTTGTTTTCATTTTGCGTAGATACATTAAACAAGTCTCATAAGATATGTCTTAAGCACGTATTCAAGTTTAAAGAATAAGTGCTTTAACGTGTTATAAAACGAGTTTTCTATACAATTTTTGTAACTTTGACCTTTTTTAGGCATCTTAAATTTGATCAATTTAGGGATTTCAGAAGTGAGTTGGCAATATCTTTATTATAAAAGTGAAAATTTTACCATATATAACATTCATAATAAAAAATTATAGAAAAATTCTCAAAAACCTTCCAAAACTTTTAGAAAACTTTTCGATTTTTTAAAAAAAATTCTAAAATTATTATAAAAAAATGCATTTTTTCAACTTACGCAATTTCTAAAAAAAAAAAACAAGTTTTTACCATATATAACCATCATAATAAAAAATTATAGAAAAATTCTCAAAAATCTTCCAAAACTTTTAGAACATTTTTCAATTTTTTCAAAAAAAATCTAAACTTATTATAAAAAAATGCATTTTCTTCAGCTTAGGAATAGTTGTCTTTTCGTTTGTTTTATCTAAAAATCCTAATCCTCTCCGCCGCAAAATACAAAAATAAAAGAATATGTAGTTAGTTACATAAATCATAAAAAAAGACGAAATTTACAAATTTTAGAATTTTTTTTGACAAATTCCACAAAAATCAAGTTTGTCTATTTTGTTGGCAACTATAGTCATTAGAGTATCTTTTTTATTTTGCGTCTTGTAAAGTTTTTACAGTACTAGTCTGGAAAACTCAATTTTCCTGCGCGTAAATAAGCAGGAAAATGTTGTTTCCAAGACGATTTCCGGAGAAACTATATACGCCCACCGAAATCCGTAAAATAGCAAAAATTATTTTGGTTTTCATTATTATCATTATTGAAAAATATCTACTTTTTAGGTTAAGTGACGTATAAACTGTGCCTTTTGCTTTATTGCCATCGGATGTTCTTCCCAGAATGGTGCACTTATTATTTTATGCCATATTTCAGATAAATATACTTTCCATTCATTGTTCACCTCACTTTGTTGTTCAAAAATTGCAATTTCAATTCCCAATATTATTGACAGACAGGTAAAAAGTCAAATTTCAGTCAGTTTTACCAACCTAAAAGTCTTTTAGAAAAAAAAAAATTTGGTGCTCTAATGGCTTATAACCGCACCGAGAACGTAGCGTTTTCTAATGAGTCTATTAAAATATCAAAATGGAAGCCAGTTGAAAATTAGTAGTTTCATAAGACGTGTCTTAAGGCACGCATTCAAGTTTAAAAAAATAAGTGCTTTAAGGTCTCATAAATCGAGTTTTTTATACTATTTTTTGTAATTTGTCATTTTTATGCTGTTTTTAAGCAAGTTCTTTTTAATTTATCGGTTTAGGGATTTTTGTAGTCGGTTGGCAACATCTTTTGATTTAAATTTTTTTATCGATTTGTTTTATCCAAAAATTCTAAACTTGTCAGCCCCAAAATACGAACATGAAAGAAAACTTTACAAATAGGCCTTCCGAAAACCGTGGAATAGCGGAAATTATTTTGGTTTTCATTATTACTATTATTGTAAGATACCTACCTATTTTTTTAGGTTAACTGACACATAAACTGTGACTTTTGTTGTATTGGAATCGATTGTTCTTCCCAGACCGGTGCACTTATTATTTATATTATTATTTCACATAAATATACTTTCTTTTAATTGTTCACTTCACTTTGCTGCACTTTCAATTCACATATTCACAATACCTGACAGACAGGTAAAAAATCAAGTAAAGGTTTGCCAACCTAAAAAATTTTTAGAAGAAAAAGTTATAACCGTACCGAAACCTATGACGTAGCGTTCTCTAATGAATCTATTAGAGTATCAAAATGGAGGCAAACTGCAAAAAAGGTCATTCTAACACCCAAATGACGTCATTTGAGTGTTAGTTGTTGAAGTGTTAGAATAGATTAGTAAAATTTACTGTATTTATGCTGGTAGTGGCAGCGCTGAACTTCATGGAAGAGAGAAAGTGACATTTATTATCTATTTTAACGCAGCAAAAGTGAGGTTAGCGTCATTTTTTTGAGTCAAGAGTCATTTTTGTGATTGAGATAGTTTTACTTGTTGTATCATTTGTCTTTTGAATCCATCATGTCTCGTCAAAATGTTAGATTTTTGCTGTGTAACCTTAAGATGATCTTTTCAAAAGTGCCTGTAATTCACTGTACTTTGATGTACCCGACTATTTTGATTGTCTAGACTGTTTTTTTTTGGAAATTTCCAAAAACACAATTTTGAAAGTGTGAATTTAATTAGCTAAATTTTCGTAAAACACACAGTTGTTGCTCAAAGTAACGGAAACTGAAAGTGAAGTAAGTGATGCATGCAATTATTAGTCAAAGAAGGGGAAGTCAACTGTTGCCAATTTAAACGATCTAAGGGCACACTTTGGGGATCGCGATTTATAAGTATTGTTTGATTGAGATATGAACTGGGAGAAGGTCGTGCCACGTGTCACCAGGAGGCACACTCACCTGTGGATCGAAATCAAGGGTTCCCACGATTTGTTGCAAAATGCAGCCATCATGGAGATTTATATCAAGAAAAAACTAATTTTTATGTTTTCAAGATCGCTTCGTACCACGTTCTACACTTTAATTAGATTTTTAAAGGGCCCTCGAAAGCCTCTTCAAATTTCAATATTGATAGACTGAGAGGATGCTTGGATGATCCGAAAAAAAGAATTGAGCTTATACTGTGCTATTCAAATTGTGTTTACAGACCACATCTGACATGGTTGTAGGTATTTGCCATAAATGTACACATTTTTGAAGCAATGCCGCATTTTATAACCAAAGATTAAAAGTAGGTAACCATTCCAAGACAATAAATTTTATTAAAACCCTTTTGTAATCTCAAAACATGACAATCCAACTATTACTTAAAAAAATCTTTTTCTGTTTCTTTCTTCTATAGCTCACCCATGAGGACAATATAGCAATTTTTGACATATTTTTTAAAATATTTTCTCAAACTAATTAGAAAAAAAAAATTGTATATATCGTGGCTTAAATGTGAGGTTAAAATATTCGACTACCATGTAATGGCTATTACTTATCTAAGAAATTACACGATTGGTTTTAATTTTTGTAAGTCATAGTCATATGAGATAAAAGCACTGGTTGTAATTCAGTATAGCAAATTTGATTGCTCACAATGAGAGGAAGAAGGCAACAAAAGTAAGAAAGATTTACAACCCAAAGTGGTGCGTTTACCTGCAATAGGAAGCAGTGCAATAAGGGTATATCTCAAATGTTTTTACTATATTGTGTGTTTTGTTTCTATCTATCAACAATAATACTATGTACAGTACAGTTTCTGTTATCTAATTAATCCGTTGTTGATAAAGTGTGACATAAGCAAATATTCCTTGTACACTAATTCCCGTAAAAAATAATTAACTTTTCCGTAGTGCATTACCTCTAATATAGTTAAATAATTGTACAACTTTTGTCAGTAGCCTATCTTGTCTCATTACAATAAATTACAATTTTGGGATCTCGACCCCTTCTTATAACGCCATATGTCCAAATAATTGATTTTTTAATGTCACAAAATATTGACTTAAATTAAAATAAATTTGAATTTAATTATTCAAATCGGAGATATTCAAACTTTTTTATTTTGACACTTATTTCTTTGTTTTGATAATTGTTTACATTAACCGAAAATTCCTAATATAATGGTAATTTCCGGTCTAATGATCTCCTCATTCAAGGGAATATTGTAATAAAGCAGTGACAGGGATAGGATGCTAAGAGGAAGACAGTGTTTAACAAACAAAGCGAGATATTTATGAAATAAAACCCAACTAAGTGGAAACTAATCTTATTCAGTACAGCAATTATAAAAGGTACAATACCTCCAAACACTTGTTGATTCTTGTCTACAATTTAAGCACAAATTATTAGAAAAGACCTAAAACAAATTATTTGTTTTGGCGGGAAAAGATTATCACAACATTTTACAATTTAAATAAAAAACAGAAATAAATATTTATTATTACATTTAAAAACAAAAACAGTTGATGCTTACACCGATTTTCTTAGAAATATTCATTAATGTTGAACATTATGAGAATATCTCGAGACAGATCCAAGCATCTGATAGATATTAGTGCTTGAGAAGAATTCTCAGAAACTATTAGTAAACTCAAACTAATATTTACCAACAGTAGATAAAAAAAATTGAAAAACTTGTTAATATGGTCTTTATCTGAATGTGAATTTCGAACGTATTCTACGTAAAAACGTACATGTCAAATAAATGTCAAAACTCGTCTATAATTGTCCAACCAATGTCAAAGCTTGTCCATAATACTATAGACTAGTATAGACGATCTTTGACGTTTGCTTGACATTTATCGGCAATCACACTATCAAAAACTATTAGAATTTGTCAAGTTATGTTACACAACAAGAGTAGATCTAAATACTGGAAGAAATATTAGTAGAAACAACAACAAAAATAAGAAAAAAAAAAAGAAATAAATAGTGGGATAAAGATTGCCACCAGCTGGAACAAAAAATACCCAAAAGCGCTTGAAAGATTTAAAAAAACGCAAGTTACTAACAACGTCTTTCTAGAAGCAAGAAGAAAATATAGGTAAAAATGTATAGAGAAAAAAAAACAAATGAGAGTAAAAGAAATAAAAGCTATTAAAATATAGCAAGAAGTGTGAGAGTCTATAAACAGGAAGAAAACAAGAAAAAAAGCGACGAGTAAAGAAACAATAATAAATAAATAAAAGAAGATCTGCTGGAAGAGAAATGAGAAGTAGATGGCACCATTAAGAACAGAAATTACGTTAGAGGAGGTAGAAAGACAGATAAAGAAGCTGTGAAAAAGAAAAACACCAGAGAAAAAAGAAAAGTTGGAATATGGATGTATGAGGCATAAGGAGTGATAGAAAGAATGGTAGAAGTAATAAATGGAGTGTAGGGAAGAGAAGAATTTCCAACAGGTTAGAAAGAAGGCATAATATACCCTGTCTACAAAAAAAGTAAAAAAAGTAGAGAAGAAAACTCAAAAATGTATGAGTCAATTATAAATGAGAAAGTAAAAAAAGAGATAGAGGAAAGGGACCAATACCAAACAGCCAAGCAGAATTCAGAAAAAGAAGAAGAACTATATTTAAACCACCTGGCCAGTGTTGGATTTATACTAGGGGCAGTCGGGGCTAGTGCCCAGGGCGGCAAATTTTCTAGGGCGGCAAAATTTGGAAAGTGAGAAAAATTTTTCTATCTACACTAGTCTACACTAATATTATAAAGAGGAAAGATTTGTATGTTTGTAATGAATAGGCTCAAAAAGTACTGGGCCGATTTAAAAAATTCTTTTACTAATAGAATGCTACATTCTTTCTATTTGACATAGGCTACATTTCATTTTGAAAAAAATTAGGGATCCTTGCTAAAATTTGAACAATGTAACCGAAGATGTAGAAAAATGAGTCTTAAAATGTCTTTCGTCGAATGCGCTGGCGAAACTATTAGCGATAGAACAAAATAATGTACAACAATATTGAAGAACATCATAATGTCTACAAAAAACTCCGCGGTAGCATATGTCCAACTATTGTAGTTATGTCACTGCAACAACTTTTTTCATTTTAAACATTAATGAAAATGCTAACTATATCAAACCATGCTATTTATGTGTTTATATTAATCCTTATTCAAATAAATTATTTTATAGTCAAGACCATTTAACTACCTATAAAATAGTTTTTAAATTATTTAAATTGGACTTTCCATTCAAAAGATATTACGAATTAAAAAATTCAAACAGTAAACAAAACCGCCATAGCGCCGTGGTCGTTGTTTGCGATGCAGTCTGAAAAGCGCGCCGGGCATTGTGGCGGACGCGGTGGAGGGGGCACTGGGGGGGCAATATTTAATAAAATTAGTAAAGTCCTTCTCGGGTATGACGAGACCAGAGAAATAGGTATTCATTTTTATATGGAGGATATTATAGATTCCAGTTCAAATTGAATAGGTACGCATACATAAGATAGGTCAGCTATACAAAATAAAGCAGTGCATCAAATTTACGCTAAGGCGGTACGAAGTTCGCCGGGTCAGCTAGTACAATATATAATTAACTAATTCTTTTAAATAAACATTTTATATTTCAAGAAATATAATTCAAGTATTGTGACCACATTAAAATTTTGTGTATTATAATATAGGAAATTTAAGTAAAAACTATTCAAATAGTTTAATTAATTTATTTCCATAAAGGTTTGAAAAAATTAAAGTCGATATTTTTATTTTCTGGAATTAATAAATTTATGTAGTTTTTTTGAAGAATTAAAAATATTTTTAAATTATGTATGTCTTTTTGATAACAGAAACTTTTATTGATCTATACTAATATAATTCGTTCTTAGTGCAAAATTTATAATTCTAAGAAAAATATAAATATTTTTATATATTACTATAGTATATAATAAATAATATATAATATATAAGTAAATAAAAAATAAAAAAATATAAATAAAACATAATGTATAATACATAATAAATTTCCTGCAATCAATTAGTTATTCTAATTCTTAAAAAATAAGATATCAAAACTATTAAAATAAAATTTAAGTCATAGGGCGGCATTTTCTTCAGTGCCCTAGGGCGGCACAAATTTAAATCCGGCCCTGCACCTGGCTAAAAACGAAATAAAAAAAAAGGAAAGAAGGTTGTATGTACTAATCATAGAATTTGGAGCAGTTTTTGATAGGGTAGACAAAGAGGAAATGTGTGACAGTATGAGAGAAAGAAGAGTAGACGAATGGCTGGTGGAAAAAATAAAAGAAGTATAGGTAAGGATAAAAAGCAAAGTAAGAGAGTGAATGGTTTGCAACAGCAAAAGGAGTAAGACTTTAACAAAATGTTTAGAAAAGCGCAAGCAAGAGAATGTGTGGTAGGAAAAGCAAAAGTATGCTACAAGAGAATGTAAATAAAACAAAGAATAGTTCAAATGTTCAACAAAAAGAAGAGGAAGAAAGAAAAAGATTATTGTATCGGAGTCAAGAAACGGAAAAAGAAGAAAGACTGTGTAGGATATGTTACGAAGAAAGAAAGATAATAGAGCACATAGATAAAGTGGATCAAAGAAGCATAGAAGAAAAAAGAAAGAAATAAAGACAAGGAAAAAGATGAACAGAACACAAAGAAAGAACAGGAAGAATAAAATATCGAGTATAGATAATTTTTTATTTGTTTGTGATAGATACACTTAAGACTAAGAAATTTTTTTTAAGGTTATCTTAGCCTCAAAATTAAAAAAAAACATATTCTTTGTGTGATTTCTTTTTTTTTTTAAGATTAAGAATGATAGCTTAAAGATTAATATAATTAACAAATCAGCAACAAATTGCTTGATTTTGGCAGCAGCAGCGGTAAAATATAGAAGCTTGTGACGAATGATATTATTTATGCAGTTTTAATAGACATTTATTATTACTACAAGCTTAAATAATATTATTTGAAAACAAAAACAGTCGCTATTGCTGGAAATTGCTAAAAAAATATTAATTATGGTTGATTATTGTGAGAATATCTCAAGCATCTGATAGATATTAGTGCTTGAGTGGAACCACCACAGACTATTAGTGACGTCATATTGCAAATCTTGTTAATATTGTCTTAATCTAAATGTAAATAATTAAATTGAAATAAGTCAAAAATTAATTAAAACCTTTTTGCATTCGTTCTATCATTTCTCGTATTGTCAATCTGAAAAATCATGTTAATTTTTTAGGGTGGAAAAGCAGCAGTTTGGCGAATTTCCCCTGTGTTCTTAATGCTTCTGTAGTATTCGACGACGACGGCAACTCCAACCGTGTGCCCTTGATTAATGACAGAACTTAATTAAAAGTAAAATTAGAGTTACATTTCTCACAACAGTTCGCGGCTGCCGTTGTGCGCCTTGTGCTTTCGATCTGTATGCCTTTGAAGCCATTCTACCATCAGACACAAGAAATGACTAATTGATGTGCACATAGGTTTCTCAAGCCATAAATTAAAGAGAAAAGAAAAAATATCGAAACTTTCTGACAATTGAAAACAAAATCTTCTCGCATCTTTGAAATATACAGATATTATGTATTGAAAGTTTTTTTAACATTCACAGGCCATTGCTTCCGTAGAAGTGCAGCTGAGAACGGCGGTGATACAAGAAGCTTCAAGCAATTGAGTGGGTGGATAAGATAGCCGAGAGAAACATACACATCCATGAGCCAGACAAAAGCAATTCTCTCTGTAGAAAAATGCTCTTGCCTGGGTAAGACCAGTGTCCAACGTACTTTCGTTTGGCCAACTGGTCTACCAAGGCGTTCCAATTGTATCCCTCATTTCGATTTATGTTTAGATTTCTGGTGAATCATCTGCAATAAGTACGCTTTTCCTACCGTTGATTATATTTTTGTGCCACATGAGCCTTTCCATGTGTCGGTAAACGATAATAGTATTTGCATGGAAAGATTTAATTAAATTTATGGATTCCATAAAGACATAAAACATATGCGCAATTGAATCTTTAGCATTGTAAATGTCATAGAGAATTAATAAGTACTTATCGAATTTCTTATCAGGAGAAAAATTTGGTTGATTTATTACTGACGATTCAATAAAATATTTATATCTACTATTTGCTCATTGAGGATCCTACACCTGCGAATTTAATATCCTGCTAGATAATGCAAACAAACAGGGGAGGTGACAAAGAAATTAATTAACATTTTACGCAAAAATACTTATTTATTTTAGATTTTAATATAAATAATCATCTAACTTTTATCCTATATATGTAATAAAAGCCTTATATACAGCGTGTCCTAGAATAAGTGTAATAGAGTAAAAAAAAATTGAAATTTTGTCGGGTGATCTTGAAGGCCACGCAATCAGACCGCCTCTAGCTATCCACTTTTCTAAAAACACCAAATTTATTCATAAAGCCACACAGTTTTACCACTTTACCAAAGTTCGTTTAATAAATATGAATAAAACTGAATTATTATTTGCTTAAACTTACCTGATTTCTGGAATGTTTGTGATATTTTTTATGAATTTCAATAAGTTCAGCGGCGTCAAAATTTATAATTTTGTGTTTATATGGCAATTTTGTCTTTTCAAAATTGTATTTTAAGGCGATGCTGGAATCATGAATAAAAATACCTTAGAGTTGCTAAACGTTTACAAAAATCTATTTTTGAGTTCTAGGGACGCCTTATTGTCCTTGATATATAAAAAAATATTTCTGCCTGAAAAAATATTCAACAACACATATGCGATGATCCGGAGCGGACTTAATGGTATTGTGTGGAACAAACCACATTGGAGACATCGTGGATAGTTGTTGAAATCACCGGGAGTTGGGGAGAGAAGGAACAATAATAAGTGAAAAACTATTCAGGGATAGAGAGGGCCAGTTAGAGATTCGACGTTTTGTGCTGTAATTGCCCTGGTGAAGAGACCACATAGGTAGGAATATTAGGACACTTGTATTACGGCTGGATTGGTTTGTGCGATGAGGAGTTGAAGAGGTAAACACATGCAACCGACAACTTAAACTGAAGAGACTTTAATAATCATTAAACTACTGTTTGCACGAGTTTAATACAATAATATGATAATAAAAATGATTTCGAACACTTGTTTTTAAATTTAACATTCCCACACGCAAAAGTGTTCAATTCTCGCACTTGTGAAACAATGGACTGGTTAAAAATATCCACAAGTGACAACTTTTGCAAAAATTCTAACACATTTTTTTTTCTTAAGAAAAAACGTTTTTTATGTTATTTTTAAGATAAAAGATATTCCAAAAATTGCTATCGTCTTAAAATCGCTATCTTCCCTCACTTATTATGAAAATATTTATTTATCAAGTTAGCCTAGGTTCAATATTAGAGTTTTTGTTTTTGTTTTAAATTTACATGAAAGTTATGTAAGGGATACATGTTACCGTTAATAAACAAAAGCGTGCTTTCATAAAAAAAAACAAAAGTTGACTACGTCATAGAATTCTTAAGCTATAGCCAAAAGTCAATTGAATAAACTCAAAAATTAATTGAAAAACAAAATTTGAACAAGCCATAGAATTCATTTGTTTTAGTCGTAACTTCAGCAATTGCCAAAAGTCAATAATTGACAAAAATTAATTCAAACACAAAATTTATTTGTTTTCTTAACGTATCTTTAGCTATAGCCAAAATTAAGTTGACTACAATCTAAAATTAATTAAAAATGAAAATTTGGCTAAAATTCATTTGTTTCTTCATCGTAATTTTAGCAATAGCCAAAAGTCACTAATAAAATTAACTTAAAAATTAATTTAAAAGCAAAATTTGATCAAAATTAATTTGTTTTCTGAAAGTAACCTGTGAGAATTGCCAAAAGTTAATAATTGAATAAACTCAAAAATTAATTGAAAAACAAAATTTGGTCAAGCCATAGAATTCATTTGTTTTTTATCGTAACTTCAGAAATTGCTAAAAGTCATTAATTGACTAAACTTAAAAATTAATTAAAAACAAAATTTGAACAAAATTCATTTGTTTCCTTAACCTAACATTAGCAATAGCCAAAGTCAATAATTGACTAAACTTAAAAAATAATTGAAAAACAAAATTCGGCCTAGCCGTAGAATTCATTTGTTTTCTTAACGTAATTTTAGCATAAGCCAAAAGTCAATAATAAAATTAACTTAAAAATTAATTTAAAAGTCAAATTTGACCAAAATTAATTTGTTTTGTGAAAGTAACTTTTGAAAATTGCCAAAAGTCAATAATTGAATAAACTCAAAAATAAATTGAAAAACAAAATTTGAGCAAAACTCATTTGTTTCTTTAACGTATCTTTAGCTATAACCAAAATTAAAATAATTAAACTTTGAAATTAATTAAAAAACAACATTTGAACGAAATTTATTTATTTCTTTAACGTAAATTTAGCAATAGCCCAATGTCAAAAGTCAATTGATGTAACCTTAAAATTAATTGAAAAACAAAATTTGGCTAAGCTATAGAATTCATTTGTTTCCTTAACGTCACTTTAGCAATAGCCAAAAGTCAATAATAAAATTAACTTAAAAATAAATTTAAAAGCAAAATATGACCAAAATTAATTTGTTTTCTGAAAGTAACCTGTGAAAATTGCCAAAAGTCAATAATTGAATAAACTCAAAAGTTAATTAAAAAACCAAATTTGGCCAAGCCATAGAATTCATTTGTTTTTTATCGTAACTTCAGCAATTGCTGAAAGTCATTGATTGACTAAACTTAAAAATTAATTAAAAACAAAATTTGAACAAAATTCATTTGTTTCCTTAACCTAACATTAGCAATAGCCAAAGTCAATAATTGACTAAACTTAAAAAATAATTGAAAAACAAAATTCGGCCTAGCCGTAGAATTCATTTGTTTTCTTAACGTAATTTTAGCATAAGCCAAAAGTCAGTAATAAAATTAACTTAAAAATTAATTAAAAAGTCAAATTTGACCAAAATTAATTTGTTTTCTGAAAGTAACTTTTGAAAATTGCCAAAAGTCAATAATTGAATAAACTCAAAAATAAATTGAAAAACAAAATTTGAGCAAAACTCATTTGTTTCTTTAACGTATCTTTAGCTATAACCAAAATTAAAATAATTAAACTTTGAAATTAATTAAAAAACAACATTTGAACGAAATTTATTTATTTCTTTAACGTAAATTTAGCAATAGCCCAATGTCAAAAGTCAATTGATGTAACCTTAAAATTAATTGAAAAACAAAATTTGGCTAAGCTATAGAATTCATTTGTTTCCTTAACGTCACTTTAGCAATAGCCAAAAGTCAATAATAAAATTAACTTAAAAATAAATTTAAAAGCAAAATATGACCAAAATTAATTTGTTTTCTGAAAGTAACCTGTGAAAATTGCCAAAAGTCAATAATTGAATAAACTCAAAAGTTAATTGAAAAACCAAATTTGGCCAAGCCATAGAATTCATTTGTTTTTTATCGTAACTTCAGCAATTGCTAAAAGTCATTAATTGACTAAACTTAAAAATTAATTAAAATCAAAATTTGGGCAAAATTTATTTGTCTAATGAACGCATCTTTACTTATAGCCAAAATTAAATTGATTAAACTTTATAATTAATTAAAAAACAAAATTTGAGCAACATTCATTTGTTTCCTTAACGTAACTTGAGCAATAGCCAAAAGTCAATAATTGACTAAACTTAAAAAATAATTGAAAAACAAAATTTGGACAAGCCGTAGAATTTATTTGTTTTCTTAACGTAATTCTAGCAATAGACAAAAGTCAATAATAAAATTAACTTAAAAATTAATTTAAAAGCAAAATTTGATCACAATTAATTGGTTTTCTGAAAGTAACTTTTGAAAATTGCAAAAGTCAATAACTTAATAAATTGAAAAACAAAATTTGAACAAATGAAACTTTAAAATTAATTAAAAACAAAATTTAAGCAAAATTTATTTGTTTTCTCAACGTAATTTCAGCAATAGCCAAAAGTCAATTCACTAGTGACGGTTTGACAGTGACAGATGTAAATATAAATTCTTATTCTTATTTTAATAAAAAAATAATAAATATTCGCACTGTAACAAACCTATTTCAAGTAAAAAGCTCAAATTTTCAACATGAGATTCTAGCTGGCCAAAATAAATTTATGAAAACAAATGAATTCTATAATAAACTTTTTTTTATATAAATAATTAATAAATAATTATGTATTTGTGCAAATATATAAATATATATTTTAAAAACAATCGGTAGAAATTAGCTATAGGATTGTTATAAATTATTTAGATCAACTCTTGCTATGCCGGTTTGCTTAACAATTTTTTGCTAATATTCGACTGTCAAACGTCAAACTGCAAATGTCAAAACTCAATAATACACATATGTATCCTCCAGCTATGGAGCCGGCCAATTCGTTCTTCTTATTCTAAGAATTAAGAAAAATATAATATAATTGTGTATTAAAGAAGGTAAAATGATCTAAAATCAACATTTTATTTGTTATTAGAATAAATAAACAATACTTCAGTATTGTTGAGTCAGTTGAATTTGTTAAAATATATAACAATTTACTGATATTTTCATAAGTAAATGACTAAAGCCGTAACTGTACATAGGATACCTGCCACCGATATTGGTCCAGTGGATTAGTGGAACAGCACGCAGTGGAATACTGTTCCAGTATATGCAATATTCCATTGCTTGTTTGGATAGGTAATAAAGCGGTGTTGAAAAAGACAATCGGGGCAGGAAAAAACTATACCGATTGAGAATTTTCAAAGCAAGAGTTGATCTAAAATCGCACATTATTATATACACAGCTTAAACTTACTTTCAACTAGAAAGCACGTTTAAACGGAGATTAATTAATTAGAGGTTATAGAAGAAAATTGATAGAATCTGATAAGATTATCGCGAGATTATTTGCGCCCCTCTTTTAATTATTTGCGGACGCAAACAACACGGTAGCACTTTTAATGCCATTGGGGTGGCAAATATCCGGACTAACTTCGACTACTACTACTACTACAACAACTTTGCAGCTGTTGCTCTTTAGTCACAGCACTAAAGTTGCGTATGAACTCTGACGCGCGTCAAATTGACAATTTGTCCCAGAACAAAAGATAATCACCTGTTTGTGCAAGCCCGCTTTTATTACATCACCCGGAATATTCTCCCCTCATATCCGCCCATGAGATGACCATTTATGGTTTACGCCCGAATTCGGGAATCAATCCGCCTGGGCGTTTTACCAAAAAATCATAAATTTTGGCAGACGCGTATGATGGATCATCCCTTTAAATCTATTCTTGATGTGAGTTGCGCGGTAATCGAAAAAATTTATTGTCATTCTCGTTTTTAATGATTTTGTTTTTTGTTTAATTACAATGGAAGAAGTTGTTCAATTGTTTCAGTATTTTTTAAAGTTAAATATATGTTGATTATGTTTTGTTTTTATTGAAACTCTCCAGCAAGTCGCAACATATTCTGATTTGATTGAATTTGCAAGAATTATAGTTATCTACCTGCTCATATGGTAAAACTAGCAACATTAAAAAAAAAAAATTACTTCGAAAACTAATCTATTTAATTACAAAGTCAACTGTGTAATAGTATAACGTGTCTAGTGTTGGCAATTTAAAAAAAATGGCAAAGTTACGTAGTGATAAAGACATAAAATTAATTATTAAAGAGACAATCAGTGAATTACTTGAAGACGAACAATTCATCGAAAGGATCGTAGATAAGGTTTCAGATAAGATACAAGAAAAACTGCAGAATAAAAACCCTTGAAGCTAAAATGTATTTATTAGAAGATAACATTATCAAATTGCAGCAAAAAGAAAAGGCAAATAATATTTGCGTATACGGCTTATCTGAAAAAGAGAAAGAGCAAGAACATTTACTAGGTTACGTAATTAAAACGCTAAATAACAAAAATACCCTTAATAGAAAAGAAGAGGATATATTATCATGCTATAGGATTGGTAATCCCAAACTGAAGAAAGACAAACCTAGACCTGTTATAATAAAATTTAAGAAATTTGAACTGAAACAGTTTCTTTTAAAAAACACTAAAACTTTTAAGGGTCAAAAATTATTTTTGACGGAAGATTTGGTCAGTGTCAAGAGAAACCTGTTGAAAGAAGCACAGACAAAATTAGGATTCAAAAATGTATGGCCACGCAATGGGTTTATTTTTGCAAGTTATGGAGGAAAAACGATAAAATTAAATTCTATTGATGATATCAGACCTTTAGAATAGTAATTACCTACTGTTGTATAGACCTATATTTTTCTCTTTCGGGGCGATTTGTATTGGGATTTCTTGTTTGAATTGGTGTTTGTACCTTTATAAATTCTTTAAATTTAAGTAAAAAAAAAAAATAAATAAATTATATGCTGATTTTTGGAGAGGAGTATGAGGAGATAGAAGAAATTAAAACTAAAGTATTTTCAAAGGTTAGTGATGGTTTAGAAGAAGTGGTAAGTGAGAGATTACAAAATATTATACATTTTAACGTAAGAAGTTTGAAAGGAAATTTTAACGAATTACTAATCTATCTAGAATTATTTAATTTCCGAAACATAGATTTAATAATTCTATCAGAATGTTGGGAGTTAGAGGGGGAAAATAATCTATATATAAAAAATTTTAATTTTCATTATAGCGACTCTAAATTCAATCAAAATGATGGAGTAGTTGTTTATGTAAAAAACACCCTAACCTATAATGTAAAGGTCGTTAACCTGACTCAAATAAATTTAATTAGAGTAACATGTGAAATTCAAAATAAAACATATAAAATAACTGCCTCTTACAGACCACCCTCAACTGATAAAATACAATATATAAGTGATATTGAAAATTACTTTTCAAAATTAGGGATGAAATATTCATTGGAGACATAAATATCAACCTTCTAGATAAAGATGACAATTCAGTAAATTCTTATATCTGTACCATAGGGTTATATAACTTCACTTCTTACATTAATGCACCTACCAGAGTTACTGAAAATAATAAGAGTTTACTAGATCATATCTTTGCTAGGGCAAATAAGCGTATTCAGAAACATCTTAGGTTCAACCCTATGGTTTTTCATACACATTTATCAGATCATTTTACAATATTACTGTCAATTACTTCTGAACACAATTATACCAGAAACAATTCGGACGAAAAAAAAACTATACAGGTAATAAATTATAATAAAATACAGAAATGGCTATCAAGTGAAACTTAGGATGATGTCTTTCAAGCAGATGATCCTGAAATATCGTATAATTATTTCATTAATAAAGTACAAAATAATATTAAATTAAACACAATTGTTAAGAAAATAAATAATAAAAACGTTAAACTGAAGCCGTGGATCACTACAGCAATTATAAATTCCATACATTTTATAGACAAACTAAAAAAAAGATTATCGCAAAATTTTACTATTGAACTAAATGAAGAATATAAACAATATAGAAATATGTTAAAAAACATTATAAGACATACAAAAAATGACTTTTATAAAAATGAATTGATAAATGCAAACAATAATTATAAAAAAATATGGAAAATTGTTGATGAAATAACAGATAGTAAGCCAAAGAAAAAATTTAATATCAAAGATAATGATGGTCAAACATTAACAAATGATGCTGATAAAGCAAATATGTTTAATAATTTTTTTACTAACATTGCAGTAAATATATCAGATGAATTGGCGCGGGACGACATTACTTCAACTAATTTACAACAACCTATTGTTAATAGCTTATTTATAAATCCTCTAAAAGAATCTGAGCTTATTCTGTATATAAATAATTTAAAAAATAATGCGGCATGTGGTCCGGATGGAATATCTACAGTCTTCATTAAAAAATTTCATTTATTTTTAAAAAATCCTTTACTCCACATATATAATTTGATTATTTCAAAAGGCAGAATACCTAAGCAATTTAAAGAGTCTACTGTTACTCCAGTTTTTAAATCAGGTGATAAACAATTACCAACAAATTATCGACCCATATCTGTCATTAATAATTTTTCAAAACTTTTTGAGTATTGTTTGAAAACCAGATTGGTAAATCATTTAATGACACATTAAGTATTATCAGATAATCAGTATGGGTTTAGAAAAAATATTTCTGCCGAAAACGCCATTTGTAAGTTAACTGAAGGCATTGTAAATGCATTAGATTCTAATAAAAAATGTTTAACGGTGTTTCTGGACTTACGCAAGGCATTTGATTCAATAGTTCATGAAATCTTATTGTTTAAATTAGAAAAAATAGAGGCTTATCCCTAGAATTATTCAGGAACTATCTAACAGACAGGCTACAGTGCGTTAAAATAAATGATACATATAGTGACTATATGACTGTCACCAGGGGCGTACCCCAAGGAACAGTTATTGGACCTATTATGTTCTTAATATATATTAATAATCTTTTAAAACTTCAAACAGAAGCAAATATAATCGCTTACGCTGATGACACTGCTCTTCTCTTTGTAGGTAGCTCTTGGAAAGATGTTTACTATAATGCGTCGAACTCCATCAAAATAATCCAAAATTGGTTAACGTTTAATCTCCTAAAAGTCTCAATTTGGAAAAAACTAAATTTTTAAGTATTTCCATCACGGAGGTTGGCCAACCTGACCAAGATAAACTTATTATTCATGACACTAATTGTAAAAATAATCAACGTTGTAATTGTCCATTTATTGAGAGAGCAAATAATGTGAAATATCTTGGGATTATGGTTGACTGTCATCTTAAGTGGAAGGTTCATGTTAATTACTTAAATAAGAGACTTAGAAGACTATTTTACAAATTCTACAGTTTACGGGATATATTAAATACAAAAAATGTTTTTATTATTTATAATTCACTAGTAGAATCAATTGTTAATTATTGTATTGTGATATGAGGTGGTGTGTATGAAAATGCATTAAGCAGCTTAAATATAACACAAAAATATATTTTAAAAATTATTTTAAACTCTTAAAGTAAAACAATTAATGAAAACTGATAAGACAACACCTGTTAAAAAAATTAGAAAAAATCTAAAATCTTTTGTAAAAGAAAGTTTCGACGTATTTTGTGAAATTTTTAAATAGTAAATACAATAATTTTTAATTTTATTACCTTGCTTGATTATCATTCTTCTTTAGGTTTGTGCTCTCCTTCACTTGCTTTTTCTTTGTCTCTCTCCATATTTTAAATAGCTTCTATCTCAAAATTAACACCTTGCACTCCTCTGTATATTTGAAATTGTACGTTATTTTTTTATTTTTTTAATTTTTTATTTCTTTTTATATTTTTGTATTTGTATAAATTTTCTAGTTGGAATATTTTAATGATATGTGAGATTGCACACAAGCAGATTTTGTTTAGGCAACTCATAAATTAAATAAATAACAATTAAATGTATGTATGTGACAACATGCAAATTTATATTTAAGTATTTATTGTATAAAGATTAATTTGTATTTATGTTCTTTGAATTTGTACTTCTACTTGGGAAAATAAATTTGATTTGATTTGATTTGATTAGCTTACATTCTAAATGGCACATGTCAAAATTGGTCAATCAAGTTATTTCGTTAGTGTCTTTAGCCACAAACGCTTATCAATGATATGCAATGTAATCTATGATCCCAACAACTAAAATAATAAGATCATTTAAACTAGATCTGTAAACTTGGACATGTTTTGTTCTTATTGGAACTCTTCAGCAGGCTCCAACCGATTTATATTTAAATTTTACTTTTGAATTGACGTTTTAAACTCAAACATATTAGAGCAATTCGCCAGTTTTGTTTTTATCTTGACTTGATTTCATTTTTTCTATTTAATAATTCTATTATATGGGAAGATTATTTGGATTTGTAGCTGATAGCACAGATCTGATAGTGTGAACTATGAACACCGTCTGGAATGCCGACGCAGGTGTTGTTATGCGGCCGATAACCACAAACACTTGTAGTTCCGGCTCACCATCGTCGACTAAATATGGCCAAAGTCTTGGATGCCATTATAAAGGTTACCGCAGACATTTGGGACTAGAATAAGCGACCTTCCTTTTGTGAAAAACGAATGGAAATTTATGAACAAAAATAGTGATTTAGTAGATGTCAATTAGATTAATTATAATAAGTTCTAACATCAAAATGGAATAACGTTATATGATCCTTCTTTTGTAGCAATAGCTAATAGTCTGCAAATATTTCTAAAGATGTCTTGTGTGATTTATGGTTGACTGTGAGGTGGTTGACGATAGTGCGTATAGAGCCTGACCGAATAAGTGGTATTAGTACAGCTAATAAAGAAGCGAGTTACTCTTGTCCATAAGCATAATTCTTGGTCAGTTATTTTTTTTAAAGATAGGTGCAGTATGACGTAATAAACTTAAAAACCCAAAATACTTAAAGTGCCGCCATTTTGCAAAAAAACGTTTAGGCTTGTATCTCCGAAAGCGTGCCTTTAAGGGCTATAACTATATTTATCTTTATCATAGATAATTGAATTAACTTTCGGTTTGGTTCAATAATTTTTTCTTGTATCACTTACCGTTTACATCTTAAACGCAAATTTGTTGCTTACAGACCTTACAGTAACAAATCTCGGCATAAAAACTCAAAATTGAGACAAATTTCAACGAATTTTGGCTTTTTTAGCGCCTCGATGCTGTTTACAAATTTCATTTAATTAAAAACTGCTCTATTTGTGTACTTTGATTGAAAATTTAGACCAGGGTCGATAATTTTTAAAACCAAAAAAAATAATAGTAGAATGAAACTCATTAGAAAAGGAAGAAAATATTATAAAAATAAAAGGAAAAATAATTTACGGGCGATCTGATGTCGGGAAGGAAATGGGGGTGAGTTTTTAAGAGTAAAAAACGGTTTTTCTTGATTTCCGGAAAAATTAAAAGTCCTATCAAAAAAAAGTAAGTAGCAAAGTTGTAGGTAATAAAAAGATCTAAAACTTTTGTATTTACATTTTTTTTACATAACCTCAAAATTTATGTGAAAAATTTAAAAAACCAAATTTTTGGTTTTTTATTTTTATCTTTTACAAAAAAATTTTTTTTTTAACGAGATTTAGTGAAAATTTACCTTAATATGTCCCAAATACGCTGTAATTTATTTGATTAAAAATATTTATTTTTTCACCTTATTTTGAATTAATATCGAAAAAACACCCTAATTTTCAATCGAAAATTCACCCGTCAAAATTTCAGCTTTTTTCAAAAACTTGGTATGGTTTCTGTTCGTTGAAATCTCTACTTTCCGATGGTAAAAAAAAATATATGTTTCTACAGTAAATCTTCTCAGAAAATGCAAAAATTCAAAAAAAACTTGAATTCGAATTTTTTTTTTAATTATTGTAAATAATTTTATCTAAAAAATGTGATTGCTGCAATTTGTTTCAATTAAAAAGTTGATTTATTTAATGCTAATTACATTTATGTAATAGAAAATCTCATTATATATAAATATAAATGTAAATCGTACTATTAAATGTAGATGCTTTATTCTGATTACGTTATTCATTACAATATTTTTAAACACATTAATCTTATCATTTATAAATACCTTATTTTCTATTATAATCACTTATCCATTAGTTTTTGTCTTTTTGATGGCATTTCTTCATCGTTAGATTCGTCAAACATCTCCGATTCTAGTAGATCTTCGAAATCTTCATTACTATCACCTTCTTCCTCTCCAACATTATTTCTAGACTGCGTTGGTTCTTCATTCACAATTTCTTCTGAATCATTAACTTCCTCGTAGGTTTCTTCTTCAATTTTTAGAACCATGACAGTTTGAACATAAATTTGTGCATTTTAAACAATAGTGTGGGTTTTTTTGGAACGAATAAAAGTCTTTAGATGTTAGTACATTAAGGAGTAGTTTCGTATAAAAAAAACAATAAATTGGATTGATTTTTGTTAGATTTTGACTTTCTAGACTTAAAATAAAAACTGTAATTGAACATAAAAACATAATTAATTCCCTTAACATTGTTTTACCCTTGAGTTTTTAATGTCCCTTAACATTCTTTTACCCTTAACGTTCTTTTACCCTTAACTTTTTAATGGGTTTTTGGATAGATTCTTGTTAAATGAAGACTTTCTGAACTTGCAACGTCTTTCCAGAAAAAGTAAAATTTACATACATTCCTTTAACATTCGACAAAAAAAGTGTAATTAAACATATATTCCTCTAACATTCAACACAAAAAACATAATTAAACATACATTCCCTTAACATTCTTTCGTTGTTTTCCCTTAATATTCCTGGAAAAAACATAATTAAACATACACTACCCTAACATTAAAGAACAAAACCTAATTTATAATAATTAAAAAAAAACTTTCGAATTCAAGTTTTTTTTGAATTTTTGCATTTTCTGAGAAGATTTACTGTAGTAACATATATTTTTTTTTACCATCGGAAAGTAGACATTTCAACGAACAGAAACCATACCAACTTTTTGAAAAAAGCTGAAATTTTGACGAGTAAATTTTCGATTGAAAATTAGGGTGTTTTTTCGATATTAATTCAAAATAAGGTGAAAAAATAAATATTTTTAATCGAATAAATTACAGCGTATTTGGGACATAAAAAGGTAAGTTTTCAACAAATGTTGTTTAGAAAAAAAAATTTTTGTAAAAGATAAAAATAAAAAACCAAAAACTTGGTTTTTTAAATTTTTCACATAAATTTTAAGGTTATGTAAAAAAAGTGTATATACAAAAGTTTTAGATCTTTTTATTACCTACAACTTAGCCATTTGACTTTTTTTGATAGGTCTTTTAGTTTTGCCAGAAATCAAGAAAACCCGTTTTTTACCCTTAAAAACTCACCCCCATCCTCTTCCCGACTTTAGATCGCCCGTAAATTATTTTTCCTTTAATTGTTATAATATTTTCTTCTTTTTCTAATAGGTTTCATTCTACTATTATTTTTTTTCACTTTTTATTATTTTTAAAGGTTTCTACCCTGGTCTAATTTGAATTTTTTTACAAGCTTTTTTCAAAAATACAAGGTGTTTGAGCATGAATTGAGTTCGTCATTCAATAAAGACAAAAGATCAAAGCTTTTTTTCAAATTGCAGGTAACAAACAGGTTCAAAATGCATCTACAGTTTAAAGTCCGTCATGTCAGCGTGATGCTTTTGATCCTTTTAGGAGTCTTCTGTTTTCAATAGTATCCTGCCGTTGTTTTCGACACGTGTCAACATGTGCCACCTGCTTACAAATAGCCTTTTGGCACGGCTCAGTGGGTGTTTTGATCAACAAAAAATCAAAGTACGAAAAAAGTGTGGTAAATTATTTAATTCTTTACAGTCTAAAAACTACTTTGTTTTTATGAGAGTGAAAAAGTTATTAGTATTTACAATAGGGAGTCATAAACAGAAGTCTGACCAGATTTAATAAAAGCAAAGGTGCGATATCCAGAACCGTATTGCGTTATTCGAAGAAACAATAATATTATATTAGTTTGTATATACAATTTGTGTAAATTTATTATTATAAATTAACTGTTTGTCAATAATTTGCAAAAAGACAAGACGGCTCTGTACAGCTCAATCAACTCAATTGTTATTGCATTGTCATAAAGGCAAACTAGTGGTTGGATAACTATACTTAAAAATTTGGAAGATGGTAAATTTTTTTCATTTTTGCACCTATTTGCTGTGATTATATAAATACCCTGTTGTGATATTGCCAGCATGTCTATATAATCGTTTCGGCAGTGTGGCCCCCCACAGGGTGATCCGTTTGTAGCCCTAGCGAACGATTTTCCGCTTTTCAATCGCTTGTTTGTCAACGAGAAATGCGCCCTGACGGACATTGAGTAGGGGAGCGATGCCCTGTGTTGTATATTTAAACAGGGAGTGATTGATTTCGGCAAAAACAATGTCAAATTTAGTTGATAACATTTCTATTAAGTTGGTATTATTTAAAAATTAAAACAAAAGCTTCAAGAAAGTCAAACAATTGAAATACGAGTCAAAAATAAACAGAGTTAAAATTTGGAAAAAAAACTACTTCAATATGATCACTTAATTATTATTTTATTTATTTAATAGCCTCAAATTGCTTATAAACTAATATTTAGTTATATTGAAACAATTTTATTTTTTAAATTTTATAAGAATAATTTAAAAATTACTGGTCAGATCTTGATCAAACTTAAATGAACCCAAATGAAAAGCACCAGCTTTCAAATAAAAAAAGAATCATCAAAATCGGATCACCCAGAAAAGGGATATGCAGTAATACACATAAAACAAAATACAGTCAAATTAAGAACTTTTTTGACATCGATTAAAAAATCGACTTGTAGTCGGTTCAAATCTGACTATTTTTTTGTAGTAGTTTTTCAGTTATTTATATTGAAGCTTTTTTTAAAATTTGTTTTTGACTATAAAAACAAATGAGAAATTAGATTTTGACTATAAAAACAATTTTTTAAACTTTTAATTTCTTATTTGTTTTTATAGTCAAAAACAAATGAGAAAATAAAAATAAAAAAAAATATGTTTTCAATATAATTAATTAGTTTAATTAGCAATTTGAATCAATTGAATATATAAAATAATAAATAAGTAGTCAAATTAAAGTCAATTTTTTTCAAAAATCCAAAAAATTAATTTTTTTTTGACAAAGTTAAAAATATTAAAAATTTGAATTTCTATAACTAAATCAAGAAATTATGTGGTCTATCTCAAAAAATTATAGAGTTGCAGCACTTTCAAAACTAATAAAACTGCCAAAAATTGCGATATTTTGAAGATGCAAAATGATGACGTAATGGCAAAAAAATTACTTTTTTTTGTCATTATTTTATTTCAATTTTAGAAGATTATTTGCGTTACCGCTGGTTTAGGCAAATTTTTGCTTTAAATTTGATGTATTTTTCGTTTTTTGGACTTTTTTTGTGTGATAACTTTTAAATAGAATTTGAAAATAATTTGGCTAAAATGCCAAATGACATGAATATTTTCCTGCACTGATTTGGAGCCGCTGATTTATCAATTGCCTTTACTTAATTTAGCACTTTTTTGTGTTTGAATCTCAAAATGTTGAATTGAAGATTTATACGCAAATATCAACATTTTATGGAATTATTTGTGTATTTAAATTCATAAAAAAACAAGGTTAATTATTGTTATATAAATTGATAAGAAAAGTGTCAATGTAAAAAACTGAGTAGTCTTATGAAACAAATGACTATCAACTTGGGGCTTGGGTCAGTTAGCCTTCGTCGCGATTTACAACAACATCGTCTCTCGGGTTTTAATTAAAAAAATAGGGAAAATTGTGAAAAAAAGTGAAAATCTAGTGAATCAGTTTAATTCTAGATGAACATTCTATCGATTGAGATAAGTTTCGGTCCGGAAAACCTTCTTACTTAAAATCTCCCGAAATTTTCCCAAATTTTTCCTAACTCCAAAAAAAAGTGAAAATAACAATTAAAGATAAAATGTGCATTTTTTTCATTTTGTCGTTTAGTGCTAAATAAGGAATTCTATTTAATCGGATTTTTTTTTGCATAGATGACAACGTAAAGGTAGGTGAGAGCTATTATTATACAGAGTGATTACTTTTGTGCTATTGTTATTTATTATATTAATTTTTTTTGATGCAGGGACAATTTTAAGCAAATTTTTCATTTCCTTTTAACAAAAATTTAAAAAACAATAAAATTTCTTAAACCAATTAATGTATAATACAGCTGAATTTTTTTTTGATTAGTTTTTTTCAAAATTTTGATCTTTCTTACTAAATTTTTTAACTTTTTTTAAATTTTTATAAAATTATTTAATGTATAATACAATTACCTAAATTTTTTTGATTAGTTTTTTTCGAAGTTATAAACTTTTTTTACAAAATATTATGTTATTTTTTGTTATACATGCAATTCTTTAGGTAAGCTCGTATAGATGGCATCGTAAAGGTAGGTGAGCGCTATTATTATATAGAGTGATCATTTTTGTGCTATTATTTTTTATTATTTCTATTTTTTAGTAACGCAAAGTGACAATTTTTAGTAAATTTTTAATACTTTTTCAACAAAAATTTATGAAACAGTAAGCTTTTTTAAAGTACTCAATATAATATAATACAACTGAGTCTGTTTTGATCAGTGTTTTCAAAATTTTAAACTTTTTTTCAAAATTTTTTGACTTTTTTTTTAAATTTTAATAAGATATATTAAATTAGTTAATGTATGATACAACTGAGTCTCTTTTGATTAGTTTTTTTTCTAAATTATAAACTTTTTTTTACAAAATATCATGTTATTTACTGCTATTTATTTATTTATTTAGGTAAGCTTGTATAGATGGCAACGTAAAGGTAGGTGAGCGCTATTATTATACAGAGTGATCATTTTTGTGCTATTATTATTTATTATACCAATTTTTTTGGACCGCAAAGTGACGATTTCTAGCAAATTTTTAATATTTTTTTAACAAAAATTTTAAAAACAATAAGATTTCTTAAACTAGTTAACATTTATAATACCACTAAGGTTTTTTTAATTAGTTTTTCCAAAATTTTAAGCTTTTTTTCCAAATTTTAGACTTTATTTTAAAATTTTAATAAGATTTCTTAAATAAGTTAATTTATAATACAAAAAAGTCACTTTTAATTAGTTTTTTTTTTAAATAATAAACTTTATTTACAAAATTTGTTGTTATTTACTGCTATGCATTTATTTATTTAGGAAAGCTCGTATAGATGGCAACGTAAAGGTGGGTGAGCGCTATTGTTATACAGAGTGATCATTTTTGTGCTATTATTATTTATTATACCAATTTTTTTGTAGCGCAAAGTGACCATTTTTAGCAAATTTTTAATATTTTTTTAACAAAAATTTTAAAAAACATTAAGATTTTTCAAACTAGTTAATATTTATAATACAACTGAGTCTTTTTTGATTAGTTTTTTCAAAATTTTAAAAATTTTTTTTTAATTTTAAACATTTTTTTCAAAATTTTAAACTTTATTTTAAAATTTTCATCTTTTTATTCAAAATATCAAACTTTTTTTTATAATTTTAATAAGATTTCTTAAATAAGTTAATTTATAATACAAAAAAGTCACTTTTAATTAGTTTTTTTTTAATTAATAAACTTCATTTACAAAATTTGTTGTTATTTACTGCAATGCATTTATTTATTTAGGTAAGCTCGTATAGATGGCAACGTAAAGGTAGGTGAGCGCTATTATTATATAGAGTGATCATTTTTGTGCTATTATTATTTATTATACCAATTTTTTTGAAACGCAATTTGACGATTTTTAGCAAATTTTTAATATTTTTTTTACAAAAATTTTAAAAACATTAAGATTTCTTAAACTAGTTAATATTTATAATACAACTGAGTCTTTTTTGATTAGTTTTTTCAAAATTTTAAGTTTTTTTTTAAATTTTAAAAATTTTTTTCCAACTTTTAAACTTTTTATCAAAATTTTCATCTTTTTATTCAAAATATCAAACTTTTTTTTGATAATTTTAATAAGATTTCTTAAATAAGTTAATTTATAATACAATAAAGTCACTTTTAATTAGTTTTTTCTTAAATAATAAACTTTATTTACAAAATTTGTTGTTATTTACTGCTATGCATTTATTTATTTAGGAAAGCTCGTATAGATGGCAACGTAAAGGTAGGTGAGCGCTATTATTATACAGAGTGATTATTTTTGCGCTATTATTATTTATTATACCATTTTTTTTGTAACGCAAAGTGACGATTTTTAGCAAATTTTCAATAGTTTTTTAGCAAAAATTTAAAAAACAATAAGATTTCTTAAACTAGTTAATATTTATAATACAACTGAGTTTTTTTTGATTTGTTTTTTCAAAATTTTAAACCTTTTTTTAAAAATTTTAACCATTTTTTTCAAAATTTTAAGCTTTTTTTTAAAAATTTTAAATTTTTTATTCAAAATTTTAAACTTTTTTTAAAAATTTTAATAATATTTTTTAAATTAGTTAATTTATAATACAATAAAGTCACTTTTAATTAGTTTTTTTTTAAATAATAAACTTTGTTTACAAAATTTGTTGTTATTTACTGCTATACATTTATTTATTTAGGAAAGCTCGTATAGATGGCAACGTAAAGGTAGGTGAGCGCTATTATTATACAGAGTGATTATTTTTGTGCTATTATTATTTATTATACCAATTTTTTTGTAACGCAAAGTGACGATTTTTAACAAATTTTCAATATTTTTTAACAAAAATTTTAAAAACATTAAGATTTCTTAAACTAGTTAATATTTATAATACAACTGAGTTTTTTTTGATTAGTTTTTTCAAAATTTTAAACTTTTTTTCAAAATTTTAATCTTTTAATTCAAAATATTAAACTTTTTTTTTTAATTTTATTAAAATTTTTTAAATAAGTTAATTTATAATACAATAAAGTCACTTTTAATTAGTTTCTTTTTAAATAATATAAACTTTATTTACAAAATTTGTTGTTATTTACTGCTATGCATTTATTTATTTAGGAAAGCTCGTATAGATGGCAACGTAAAGGTAGGTGAGCGCTATTATTGTACAGTGTGATCATTTTTGTGCTATTATTATTTATTATATCAATTTTTTTGTAACGCAAAGTGACGATTTTTAGTAAATTTTCAATATTATTTTAACAAATATTTTAAAAACATTAATTTTTTTTAAACTAGTTAATATTTATAATACAAGTGAGTTTTTTTTGATTAGTTTTTTCCAAATTTTAAACTTTTATTTCAAAATTTTAAATTTTTTTCTAAAATTTTAAGCTTTTTTTCAAAATTTTAAACTTTATTTTAAAATTTTAATAAGATTTCTTAAATTAGTTACTTTATAATAAAATAAAGTCACTTTTATCTATTTAGTTTTTTTTTTAAATAATAAACTTTATTTACAAAATTTGTTGTTATTTACTGTTATGCAGTTATTTATTTAGGAAAGCTCGTATAGATGGCAACTAAAGGTAGGTGAGCGCTATTATTATATAGAGTGATTATTTTTGTGCTATTATTATTTATTATATCAATTTTTTTTGTAACGCAGAGTGACAATTTTTAACAAATTTTCAATATTTTTTTAACAAAAATTTTAAAAACATTAAGATTTCTTGAACTAGTTAATATTTATAATACAACTGAGTCTTTTTTGATTAGTTTTTTCAAAATTTTAAGTTTTTTTTTTAAATTTTAAAAATTTTTTTCCAACTTTTAAACTTTTTATCAAAATTTTCATCTTTTTATTCAAAATATCAAACTTTTTTTTATAATTTTAATAAGATTTCTTAAATAAGTTAATTTATAATACAAAAAAGTCACTTTTAATTAGTTTTTTTTTAATTAATAAACTTCATTTACAAAATTTGTTGTTATTTATTGCTATGCATTTATTTATTTAGGAAAGCTCGTATAGATGGCAACGTAAAGGTAGGTGAGCGCTATTATTATACACAGTGATTATTTTTGTGCTATTATTATTTATTATACCAATTTTTTTGTAACGCAAAGTGACGATTTTTAGCAAATTTTCAATAGTTTTTTAGCAAAAATTTAAAAAACAATAAGATTTCTTAAACTAGTTAATATTTATAATACAACTGAGTTTTTTTTGATTAGTTTTTTCAAAATTTTAAACATTTTTTTAAAAATTTTAACTATTTTTTTCAAAATTTTAAACTTTTTTTTAAAAATTTTAAATTTTTTATTCAAAATTCTAAACTTTTTTTCAAAATTTTAATAAGATTTTTTAAATTAGTTAATTTATAATACAATAAAGTCACTTTTAATTAGTTTTTGTTTTAAATAATAAACTTTATTTAGAAAATTTGTTGTTATTTACTGCTATGCATTTGTTTATTTAGGAAAGCTCGTATAGATGGCAACGTAAAGGTAGGTGAGCGCTATTATTATACAGAGTGATCATTTTTGTGCTATTATTATTTAGCATACCAATTTTTTTAAAACGCAACCTGACGATTTTTAGCAAATTTTTAATATTTTTTCAACAAAAATATAAAAGACAATAAGATTGCTTGAACTAGTTAATATTTATTTATAATACAACTGAGTTTTTTTTGATTAGTTTTTTCAAAATTTTAAACATTTTTTTAAAATTTTAAATTTTTTAATTCAAAATATCAAACTTTTTTTAAAATTTTAATAAGATTTCTTAAGTTAGTTAATTTATAATACAATAAAGTAGCTTTTAATTAGTTTTTTTTTAAATAATAAACTTTATTTACAAAATTTGTTGTTATTTACTGCTATGCATTTATTTATTTAGGAAAGCTCGTATAGATGGCAACTAAAGGTAGGTGAGCGCTATTATTATAAAGAGTGATCATTTTTGTGTTATTATTATTTAGCATACCAATTTTTTTAAAACGCAACCTGACGATTTTTAGCAAATTTTTAATATTTTTTCAACAAAAATATAAAAAACAATTAGATTGCTTGAACTAGTTAATATTTATAATACAACTGAGTCTTTTTTGATTAGTTTTTTCAAAATTTTAAACATTTTTTTTTTAATTTTAACCATTTTTTTCAAAATTGTAAACTTTTTTTTCAAAATTTTAAATTTTTTATTCAAAATTCTAAACTTTTTTTCAAAATTTTAATAAGATTTTTTAAATTAGTTAATTTATAATACAATAAAGTCACTTTTAACTAGTTTTTTTTAAATAATAAACTTTATTTACAAAATTTGTTGTTATTTACTGCTATGCATTTATTTATTTAGGTAAGCTCGTATAGATGGCAACGTAAAGGTAGCTGAGCGCTATTATTATTATATAGAGTGATCATTTTTGTGCTATTATTATTTATTAAACCAATTATTTTGTAACGCAAAATGACGATTTTTAACAAATTTTTAATATTTTTTTAACAAAAATTTAAAAAACAGATTGCTTGAACTAGTACATGAACTAAAGTAATAATAAAAAATAAAAACTGTTCAAAAACTTGTATATTAATTTTATTTGATTTTAGTATGATGGGTTTAAGATAATTTTAGCATTTATTTTAAAATGTCTCCAAAACATTAATAATCTTAATGACAAGATGGCGTCTAGAAATGATTAATCAACTATAAGTGCCTAAATCGTAAGTAACAGACTATTTTAAACCAAATAAACGTTTTTACTGATTATTGTAAATAAAGTTGTTTTTTGTATTATTTGTTTTTTTTATATTTTGATTAGCGTTTTGTGATTATGTGTTGTGGTGATTTATCTATTAAAATGCGGAAATTTCGGTCAGATTATAAAATGCGCAGGCGTCGTTTTCTGAGGGGAGAAAACGGATGTGAGATCTAAGCAAACAGCGTTTATTTTTAGGTTTTGTAGTTGTTCGGTGGTTGGTATCGTTTTCTGAGGGGAGAAAACGGATGTGAGATTGCAACAAACATTTGTTTGGTTTTGCAATATTTAGGGTTTTTTTATTTTAATAACAGTGGATTAGGCCTACTGGGGAAACCACTATAAAAAAACGCACCATTTACTGTACCTCATTAGGTGGTGTGGAAATCAGTCAAATAATAAAACAATGTATCTATAACAAAAATAAAAAAAAATTTATTTAATGTAGTATTTATAACTCAACTTTTTAATTTTCACAAAAAGATATAAACTGTTTTATAACATAAATACTTTTGACATAAACGTTGATTTTTAAATTTTTGTAAAAAGCTGTAATAAAATTTATTTTGTATATTATTGTTTTCTTTCCAACCTACAAAAAAAAAAAAGTTTTTCTTAGTATAAAAATATAAGAGTATAAATTTTTATATTTGTCCACTAGAGATGAACCAAAAACTAAAAAAATTATATAATTTTGAATCTCGTTTTCAAAATGTGTAATTTCACAATGCTTAAGAGTCTTGTGTAAAAAACAAGTCAAAAAAAAATTTAAGAAAAACTCTAGATTTTTTTATAAAGATTGATGTTTTCATCAAAAAGAAAACAAAACAAAAATCACAGAAATTTAACGCAAACTTTCACATGAAAAAGTGAGACAAATAAAAATATTTTCACTTTGTAGAATATGCAAAATTTGCAAAAATTATAAGGTCGAATTATTGACTAGATGTATTAAATTTATTGTTATTAAATTCATTTATCAAAATATGTTTGTTTTTTTAATAACCCTGTCACAAGTTCCTACATAAATAACCCTAAACGCCGTCAAAATAAACAAAAAATTAATCGTCTGAATTGGTATCCAAAATAAACAACTTGTTTTGATTTTTGGATCGAATTTCGGATTGCATTCTTTCAAAATGGGTTTTTTCCGCTCCATAATGGCTTCATAGTTAGAAAAAAAAAATTTCTTATAGAAGGTACTCGCCGATTCGAGCCACCTGACCCAATGGTAAATCTGACCAATCAGAGACGGACACTTTTTGAGTGGGAAGTTATGTTTAATAGCCGTTTTGATAAGAAATTGATCGGTACCAGCAAAAAATAAGATTATTTTAAGTACCATATGTGCGGAAAATTTGCGGAAAATTATGCCAACGCCAATAAAAATTCAAGAATAGCTTCTAAGAAGCAAACTTTTTTTGTGTACTACCCATTATAATCAAATTTGTTTTTTTAACAATTATTAAGAAAATAACCGATTTTTTAGGTCAAAAAATACCAAAATTAGTTAAAATAATAAAAAAATGCCAGGAAAATAATATTTATAGGTATACAAATATCTAGGACTCGGGAAATAACCAACCAAAAGCCCAGATTTTAATGCTATTGAATTTTATTAGGTTCTGAAATTTTTTACGACCTAGAAGAGATACGAAATTTTTTCCCAAGAATACCAGAAAACTTGTAGGTACTACTCGCAAAAATTAATATCAAAAATTATTTTTATGTAAATTTTTCATCAAAATTAAGCGAAAATACCAAAAAACTGCCATCAATTCTGCTAATATTTAGTGTTCGGAAAATAGCCAGTCCAAAGCACTGATTTTAATACTATTGAGCTTCTTTGGACTTTTAATATCGAAAAATTTAATAACAATAGCTCTAAAAGGCGAACTTGTTGGTACGACCTTAACAAACTATAATCAAAATTTTTTAGTAATTTTTTCTTTAAAATTAAGCGAACTATAGGGTTTCTTTAAACAGGTAATGTCTGCACTACCATATACCAAAAGCGTAGCTGAAGCTCGCCTCAAGCAGTGACCTGTGTATTCCTCCTAATTCGGTAATTTGAGGAACTTTTTTCTAAAATATTAAAATGGTAACACCTACCATTTTAATATTTTATCTATTTTTGTTACTCTTGATGTACCATATTGTAGCACATGTCAATAAGAGTAAAGTTGTCTCAAATTGTTGATTTTTTGGTTCTATTTTGTGTTTTTTCATTTGGGTAAAAGTGATTTAAAAAAAATTGCTTTGACAGGTCACAAAATGAAGTGTTTTTGTTGATTTTGAAAGCGATGTTGGCATTGATGTCGCTTCTCGTACAACGTTTTTCTTTTTTTTTCCTTTTTGATAACAATCAAATTGAAATTAAAAGCTGACGTTTATTCTGTGAGAACAAGCGTTTAACCGTGGCACAAGTTCACTTCCTGGTTAATCACATACGCCCTCGATTCGAATCCGTCCAATTTGATCTATTTGAATGACTGGAATAGTGGCAATATTCAGGGGGTGGTCGAGGGTGGCAGTCACGTGGCTTCGGCGAGAAAACATTCAATACCGGTATTTGTGGCACGTGACCGGGCTATTTACAAATTGCCGGCGGTGTGGCTGAGGATTGAAACTGTCTGCCCCCCAGGGGCTCATGAATGAGGATTTCCACCGATACATGCTGCAGATATATTTACCATCGCAGGCGGCCTTAAGGGAACTAGTCAGAAACGATTATCTCTTTTATTAAATCTAGACTAGCAATAGTGAACTTACAGGACTCATTATTGTACCTAAATAGTCAAAATCTTAAACATCAATCAACTAAATTAACCATCAATACAACGCTTGAGTTGGCAACACTTTTTAGAGACTTTTTTTATTCGCGTAGTTGCAACACTGTAACCGGATACACATATTTGACATAACACTCATAAAAAAATTGTAGGTTATGTCACAGAGACTAAATTTATAACTGCCGTTGTCAGTATCAAAGTTGTCACTCGTCAACAACAGAAAGTGCTTGCAGTTGTATTATGTAAAAATAAAATGTATTATTCAAGTTTCGTCTACAATAAAAGCAAAAACCAGAAAATATTTAATTTAAAAAAAAAAAATTAATTAGAAAATCGTTGATAATAATTAAAAATCTAAGAGTTTTTATATTGTTTTTATTACAATTTTTTTTTTGTTTTTTACTTTGTTTCCTTAGTTGTACCGGTTTTTTTCTATCATAGCACATTTTGTATAATCTTTAATCTCTATTCTTTTTTTTTATTATATTATTTAGGATCACTTGATGGGTACACAGCTTATTCTGATTTTGGACGTTATTAAACAAAAGTATTTTTGTTTTTTCAAGGGTACGACTGTCAATCTCGTTCTTGTTCTTCTCTATGTGAAATAAAGCTTTTTGTAAGTTGCAATAAACAAAACACTAATTAACAGCAAAAACAAAAGCTATCGTTGCCTAAAAGCGCTCCATAAAATGCGTTTGAACTTTTTTCTCTTTGTATGATGATTTTTTTTTACTAGTTTTTACTAAAATGTCATATGTAAAATGACGACGTGGCGACAATTTTTTCCAGTTTGCGTTGAAGCTGTGGCTTTTGTAGCATTTTGCCAAAATAATTAAGAATCTTCTACCAATTTAACTGTCAATAGTGTCAATGTTTACATCACCTCACACAAACACTGGAGTCTCTAAAGAGTCGCTATAGTGGAGAAAAATGTGACATCAGTTGCCATGGAAACCAAGCTTTGAGCACTGAAAGAGACAGAATTTATACACGCATTTAGTCAAAAGTGAGGTTAGAATACATTGATAAGTCTTGCTGACAGTGCTGACACTGCTGTTTTATAGAATTTGAACAGACGTTTTTGTATACCCACCCATTTTTTTCCTTGGTCACGTCTAATGTTTTAAATGTCATACAGAGATTAGTCTTCTCCTGTGTTTAGCCAATTTTCTTATTCAGCTCAAGAATAATCTTCTTTGATTGGTCAGAATATCATAATAAATTTCCAGCAGCAGTAATAGCAATCTGACACGATTTTGATAGTTCAGTCTACTATTTGCCAAAGAAAATTTTTGGTGGAAAATGGTGGCATTTTCAATAGAAAAGCTGCTTGCTAACTAACAACTTAACAGCTAATTTTTCCTCACATACTTTTTCAAATTTTGAATAATTTCTTTGTATACCGTGTGATTTATAATTAGTTAGATAAAGAGAGGCTATGAAAAACATCAGGAGATGATAAACATGATAAATGATAAACAAATTTGACAGAAGTCAAATTTAAATGATAAACAAATTTGACAAAAGTCAAATTTGTTTATCTCAGCTGTCAAATAAAAAAGTTAGTTCAAGATTGGTTGAGCTTTTTTGTGGCTACAGAGCGACAGGCTGACACACAGTTACACACGAGAAACTTATAGCACTTTTTTTTGGGGGGGGGGTTAATGATTATAAAGATGTATATTTTTTCAAAACGTTTTTCTTTTGTTTAAACAAAAGATATCTAGTGTTGCACCAAATTATCTAAATATCAACTTAATCTACAATATCTTCTTAAAAACATTATTTTAAGATATTGACTCGAATTAACATCGGGTTATATATCTAATACACCTAAGTTTTAGATAAGATAACAACTACTCCCCTGATTTACCCGACCATTGATGTGGAAGAAAAAGCGATATGCGCATGTCAGATAGAGGGAGATCAGCAGGATGCCAGCCTGTTTCCCGTAGGTTCACGCGATTCCTCCCTCCAAAATTGGGATTAGAAGGCGTGGTCCTACGGGAACATCAGCCGAAGTAAAATGTCGAATTTCCGACGTCTTCCGATCCCTCAGATAGGAGGGATCAATCCACCCCCTATCAGTGACAATCTATAGTAAAGAGACAGTAGTGAGTTCAACTTTGTTGTAAAGACATCATCAATATTTAGAGTCAACTTTTTATGTCGTTTTCGTAATTTGGTTGTTGTGTTGCTGTTGTTGTGTGTGTGCGGTTCCCAAAATGTTGGAGTTTTATCCAAATATTAATTTAACTGCAACGATGCTCCCGGAACATGGTGGGCTAAATGGGCCTGATTGTAATGGGAGAGCTGGTAAGGGAATGCCCCTATACCCTATGCGGTTTAATGGAATCTTTTGACAATTCATTATGCGAAACCAGAAAACGCTTTCATTTAAGTGATCTCTGGATGAGGTGTCTAAGTTTCCGACGGCGAAGAGGAAAACTAGATTCAGTCATTAGTGGGGTTTCCGGAATGCCTAACCTAAGCACGACAAGCTTTTAGCTGAATAAATATTTAAAAGTGGTTTTAAACTTTCCATTCTCAACATCTCGAGACACGCTACACTTTAGGCTGTAAATTTTTCTTACCATTGCTGCCCTGTCTCTCTCATTATGAGCAATCAAATTTATTGCGGCGTTTTTACTTATTCACTGGTAGATATTATAAAAAAGTACTTTTTTTACAAGTATAGACAAACATAATTTTTCAATCAAAAGCCAGAAGACTATGATAATCTAGATGATCAGATGAGAAAAATTAGTTAAAATTAGGTTTAAAACAAAACTGACACTAGAACCGTTTTATTATTTTTTAACAAAATCTAACAACGAAAAATGGCTTCTATCTTAATTTTTTAAAAAGTACTCTAATATTTGGTCTAGTAGCCTCAATTTTTGAAACTAACATAATTTGAAATTATTATTTCTCAAAAAAACTTTTGAGCATCGCTGTTAAAAAACTAGGCGTTTTATATTAAAGTAAACTAAAATGTTAAATTTGAGTGAATAATTTTTGCAACAACATTTATTTGAGACTAGATAAACGGTTTGAATTTTTCAATTGTTTTTGATAAATTAAATTTGATTTTCAATTGTTTTTAATTATATCACTGTATGGTGTGTTTTGCTCTAGCTTGAAAGCTTTCTGACTTAATTCGATTTGTGTTTAATATTATTATTTGTCATATTTATAGTAGATGTATATAAAATTTGTTGTTTTGGTTCAAAATCGCTTACATTGAGCACCTGCTGCCAAAACCTATGCCTAGCCGGCATAGATTCGACAACAGGTGTTCATTGTAAGTGATTTTGAACCAAAATGACATTATCTTATACCTATCTATTTCAGCTGAAAATGCCTCTAATTGTATTATGAAAATTGACACAATTTTTCGGTAAAGATTGACACAAAAATAGAAAATCTGGCACTGATTAAAGAAGATAAAAAAAACTATTTGAATTAATAGTAGGTATATTTACCAAAATAGAGTTCTCTGATTGGTCGAAAATAATGAGAAATGGAGTAAAATTGTATAATTATGTAAATTATTTATTTTTTAAGTTTTTAAATTTTCGGGTTCTAACCAGCTGCAGTGATTTTTCTTAATTTTTTATTTATTTTTTGCACCCATCGCTCAAAAATCGGCAGTTTTCGGCCGTTATAAGCGTTTTTTCCGCACTGCGGTGTTTTTTACTTTGCTGTCAAAACTAGGGGAAAATGTTCGAAACGATGTTCTTTTATTTCAATAAAACCATAGCGACCAAGCAATGGGACCATGTTAAATTCACAATCGGCGGGGGCAACGCTACCAACCGTAAAATAAGTAAAAAACTAAATCATTTATTATTAATCAATTAAAGTTATTTGTTGCAAAAAAAATTTGTATTCATTTTCTTTGGAGAGAAATTTTCCTCATTCGCACTAATGCAGCAAAAGTGCAATGTGGGAAATTTCACTTTCCAAACTCGTTAGGTAAATAACACTTTTGTGATCTTAATTTCTCTATTTTCCCTAAAAAAGCACAAAATTTTCAATCGGAAAAATTAATTTTTTCTAACAATTTGTAGCCTCGACTAATATTTCTCTTTTTCTTATACAAATTACTTAAGGTTTTTGTTATTGTTCGTTTTATAACAATTTTTATCTTTAAATTTATTTACTTCAAAATTTATTTTTCAAAAAACTGCATTGTAATTACGTAATTTTTATTACTTAATTGATTTATATACGACTAAAAATTAGAATTTTGTAAAATAATAAACTATTTGCTAAAGAAACCATAAAAAGATTAACAAATCTTCTTGAAATATTTTACGTATTAGCAAAGCGGTTAATAATTCAAATAACGATCAAGAATATTAAGATGCAATTGTTTTGTTTGGTTTCTATGAGCTCCTTAGGAATTGTTTTTTTTTTACAAAACAATAATTAGACAATAATAATTTTCAAAAAAACGAAGATCATTTTCTGCCAAAATTACAAAAAAAGTTAAAAAGTGTATCAGGCTTAACTTTATTTTATAGGGTCTATCTGAAAGAATTAAAAAGTTATAACACTTCAAAAACGAAAAGAATTGCAAAAATTATATATAATTTTAATAAAAAACACGTTATATTACAAAATAACGACTTATTTCGATTAAAAAGAGAAAAAAACATTTTTTTTTTTAGTTTTAAAGATTAATAATAAAGCATCCACTATAAAACGGCTAGAAAACAATAGAGGTTAATACATGGTGTATTAATCAAGGGTGGCTTTGGAAAATAAAACAATTGTCTAGAGTTGATTCAGCTATTTTATTCCGGTATTGCAAGTGTCTATTCACAAGACATTTGAGCACAGTGCCGTGCACAATGTTTAACCCCCGACTAGTAAAATAAAATTTGCAACAATTTTTTTATTTTATTGATACCTATATAGTGTGTTTTTATCAATATTTAATAGAAGTGAAGTTTATTACAATTTTTTTGATAAAAACAATTGATGACTTGTTAACGTTTTGTAAAACTACTTGATTATCTTTTATTTAATCATTATTTTAGGTGTTTAATTAAATTCTCTGCTAAACCGCCATAAAAACCGAATGCAGCCCTTTCTATTCGTGATAGATAAATTATTGGAAAATATGTTCAAATACATAAAATAAAACCTTTATGTTTATACAGCGGAACGTTTGTTGTACGTTCTGCGGTTGTAAACCACATTCACAATAAACGCTCCGCTTGGCAATAATTAGAGCTTTTACAACATTTTTTCTACAATAAAATCAGTATTAATTTAAAATACTTTCTACTAATTATGAAATATTAATACGCACAAAAATATCTACAATGCAACTATCCAAGGAGGGCTTGGTAGACCAGTTGGCCAAGCGAAAGTACGGCTGAGACTGGTCTAACAAAGTGTAGGTTTAATTCCCACCTAGGCAAGGGCTCTTGTCTGGCTTATGGGTGTGTGTGGAACTATAATAAAACCTTAATAAAAAAAAGGTCGTAGTACATATCCCAAAATAATCTGCCAATCTGTCAATCTGACCACAAAAAATTTTAAGAATATTTAGAAAAGCTTAGAAAATCTAGAAGTGAAAATTTTTTAGAAAAATTTGATGTAGAAATATTCGCAACCCTTATCTTTTTCTTAACTTTTCTTGATATTCTACACGTTTGGCCAATGACAGACTTTTAAAAAATATTAGTGTTAGCGACCCTTAAGATACACATTTGGATAAGATCAAGAGGTCTACAAAAAAAGCCAGCCAGATCTCCAGATTTAGCAAACATATCATTTTTTCTATGGAAATGTTGTTATAATACTCCAGCTGAGAGAAAAATAAGATTTTAGAGCGTATTTTATTCTATCACATCAAAGTTTATCTTTCTTTCCAAAAATTACAAATAAAAATAAAGTGCGCTTTCTTGCGCACATATTAAGTTGCGCAATTGTGCATGTTGCAGAGAATGATACTATATTTTTTATCGTTCCTGGTAAAGTACTAAAGACAAAACGTTATCTGGATAGTGTTTAATCAATTCTACCGAGTTATAGGGTGACCTAACCTCAATCTTCGCTTATTGCTGCAAACAATAATTTTATGTGAAAAGTCTAAAAAACTTACGTTTAAATTCGTATTTTTCGATTGTTTTGCTTTATTTTAGCTTGTACCTTTTGTTCCAGATGGTAGACTAATAAAATGTGAAAAAACTTATGAAATGTGTGAGGGCTGTGGGCAGAAAATCCATGATCGGTACCTTATGAGGGTTGCAGACGCAAGCTGGCATGAGCATTGCCTTACTTGCAGCATTTGTGGTGTTCAACTCGCTCATTCCTGCTACACTAGGAATACTAAACTCTACTGTAAGGCTGACTATGATAGGTGAGATCATCAAAATCTCTTTTTCTTTTGTTTTATTGCCAAAACAACATACTTTAAGGCTATTTTTGTAACAAAAACTAGTCTGTACAGCAATTTAATTTGACATTTTAGTATTTTTTTTTTTTTTTGGTTATTATATCTTAGTTCTAAGTTCTAAGCTCAAAATACGTTTTTTGTTTTTGAAAAAATAGAAATTTCTAAAGTGTCAATATGTCCTCAAAACTACTTCTAAAGTTTAGTGAAGAGAAATGTAAAATGCTAATAACCAATTATAATTAATAATTTTAATGATAGACAAATTATTCTTTACTAGTTTTAAAAGCACATTTTTTATTCAATTGGCAACATTGGTTTAAAATATTTCGGATATTCAGATCAAATTTGTCTGTTTTTTTTATCTAATTTTTCTTTACTCTTCTATTTCCTTTTTTGTATTATTTTATTATTTTTAATTGCTTTTCTTATTAATTTTATCTATTTTGTTTTATTTTTGTGTCCTTTGAATAGCATTTTCAACTTTTTTGTCACATGTTTGATTATTTTTTTATATTTGAAAGCAAAATTTTTATTTAATTGGCAAGACTGGATATTTAAATCATATTTGTCTGTTTTTTTTAATTTCATTTTTATCTTTTATTTCTATCTTTGTATTGTTTTTTTTTTTATTGTTTATATCTTTCGGATATTTATAGCATAGTTTCATTCCATAATTGTATGTTTGTTTTTTTTTAAATTTTGCTTTACTCTTCTATTTTCTTCTGTGTATTGTTTTATTTTAAATTGTTTTTTTACTATTTTTATCCGTTCAACAATTTTTCTAAAATTTTGTGCACTTCCAAATTTTGTTTTCTCACATTTTTTGTTTATGTTTGATTGTCATTTTTTTAGCACACTCTAAAGTTGTTTTATTTTATTTTTTAATTCAGTCAATAGATATTGTTTTTTTTGTTTTGTCTTCACAACATCTTATCAACAACTTTTGTGATATTTTGGTAATTTTTTTGCTATTATTTACTCTTTGATATATTTGAAAGCTGTTTTTGCTTTTTTCGCTTACCTGTTTATGTATTTATTTTTTTTATTAATCTACTAATTTTTTTTTGTTATTTTATAACGTGGGTTTTTTGAAATTTGACGTCATAGTCGGCCATAATTTCTAAAACAATTGCTTTAATGCCAAAATAACTATTATAAAACCCGCAGTTCTTTTGTTTTTGAATTTAAAATAGTTTTCTCACAAGAACAGAAATTTTTATGACAGATGTTTTTTAGAATTTGGCATTATAGTCGGCCACAATTTTTAAAACAATGGCTTTAATGCCAAAATAACTATTATAAAACTCGCAGTTCTTTTATTTTTGAATTTAAAATAGTTTTCTTACAAAAACAAAAAATTTTATGACAGATGTATTTTAAAATTTGGCGTCATAGGCGGCCACAATTTCTAAAACAATTGCTTTAATGCTAAAATAACTATTATAAAACTCGCAGTTCTTTTGTTTTTGAATTTAAAATAATTTTCTCACAAGAACAGGAATTTTTATGACAGATGTTTTTTAGAATTTGGCATTATAGTCGGCCACAATTTTTAAAACAATTGCTTTAAATGTCAAAATAATTTTTATTAAATTCGCAGTTCTTTTGTTTTTTAATTTAAAATAGTTTTCTCACAAAAACAGAAATTTTTATAACAGATGCTTTTTTAGAATTTGGTGTCAAATTCGGTCATAATTTTTGAAACAATTGCTTTAAATGTCAAAATAATAATTATAAAACTCTCAGTTCTTTTGTTTTTGAATTTAAAATAGTTTTCTTACAAAAACAAAAATTTTTATAACAGATGTTTTTTAGAATTTGACGTCATAGGCGGTCACAATTTCTAAAACAATTGCTTTAAATGTCAAAATAATTATTATAAAACTCTCAGTTCTTTTGTTTTTGAATTTAAAATAGTTTTCTCACAAGCACAGAAATTTTTATGACAGATGTTTTTAAAAATTTGGCGTCATAGTTTATCAGAATTTCTAAAACAATTGCTTTAAATGTCAAAATTATTATTATAAAAATCCCAGTTCTTTTGTTTTTTAATTTAAAATAGTTTTCTCACAAAAAAAGAAATTTTTATAACAGATGTTTTTTAGAATTTGGTGTCAAAGTCAGTCATAATTTTTGAAACAATTGTTTTAAATGTCAAAATTATTATTATGAAACTCTCAGTTCTTTTGTTTTTGAATTTAAAATAGTTTTCTCACAAAAACAAAATTTTTTATGACAGATGTTTTTTAGAATTTGGCGTCATAGTTTATCAAAATTTCTAAAACAATTGCTTTAAATGTCAAAATAATTTTTATTAAATTCGCAGTTCTTTTGTTTTTTAATTTAAAATAGTTTTCTCACAAAAAAAGAAATTTTTATAACAAATGTTTTTTAGAATTTGGCGTCATAGGCGGCCACAATTTATAAAACAATTGCTTTAAATGTCAAAATAATAATTATAAAAATCTTAGTTCTTTTTTTTGTGAATTTAAAATAGTTTTCTCACAAGCACAGAAATTTTTATGACAGATGTTTTTTAGAATTTGGCGTCATAGTTTATCAAAATTTCTAAAACAATTGCTTTAAATGTCAAAATTATTATTATAAAAATCCCAGTTCTTTTGTTTTTGAATTTAAAATAGTTTTCTCACAAAAACAAGAATTTTTATAACAGGTGTTATCTATAATTTGGCGTCATAGTCGGTCATAATTTGTGAAACAATGTCAAAATAATTATTATAAAAATCCCGGCTCTTTTGTTTTTAAATTTAAAATGCTTTTCTCACAAACATTAAATTTTTTATAACCGGAGTGTTTTAGAATTTAGCGTCATAGTTGGCCATAATTTCTAAAACAATTGCTTTAACGTCAAAATAATTAATATAAAATTCTCAATTCTTTTGTTTTTATAACGGCTATCAAGTTGATTGGTAAATGGCAATACTCAATTTAGGCTTGTTTTCAAGAATTTTGTCAGACATTTTCTGATGCAGTGTTGCCATCATAATGTAACACTCATTGAATTCAACTCTTTCGTGAGACTTGTGCGTGTGATCGTACTTTTATGATCGTCAAGTTATCAGCATTTTGATTATCAATTATAAACCTTCTTTATCAATTAAATTTGTTTTTTTGTTTGTGATAAAACCACAAGTGTTTTCAAGTGCTTTACATTCAATCTCTTTAACGTGTTGAACTAACTATTGACGCATTAAATTGATGCATTAAATTAAAAGTAAGGTTAGATTAGGCTCAGATGTCAAATTAATAGCTGTCACTTCAAATTTGTGCTTTTCTAACGTTCATTTTTGTTTGTTTAAGTTGTTTTTTATACTTCATTGTTTTTAATACTTCTTTTATCTAATAATCAATATTCAATTTTTTTAATTCTACAAACATTGCACTTTTTCTATAAGAAACAACTACTTTTTAGACAGAATATTTCAAAATTGATGATTCACTCTTTTTGACTGAAAATTTGACCAAATCATTACTAATTGACTGCTTTTTCGCTCACTGTGCGCATTGACTTGTTTAAACAATGTTATTATGTCGTCTGTCCTGACTTGTCAGAAATTTCAGCTTTTTTGTAGATCCAAAATCCAAAATTACTAGATATGTTTGCCGTAATTCTAAGAAAGCAAGATAATCTTCCACAATAATGCTAATATTGAAAAGCGATTTCTTTCTCGAAAATTCAAAAGCGTACAACATACGTTTTTTCTAAGAAAGCAGGAGAGACGGCATTCCTTATTTTTTCCTTGTATTCATGGACAATATGAGTTTTCGGGAGGCGGCGAAGCGAATCCAATAAAACCCTTGCACCATTCATGGCGCTTTGTTAGGAATCCAGGGGCTCCGATTGTGCATCGCTTTTCCTTTTGATGTTAGAGATGTTGGCGTTCAAATGGAGAATTATATTTTCTATTTGAATTTCTTGTTTTGAAATAATAAAAAACAAAAAACTGTAGAAAGAACATTCACGTTATGAGATTTTTTATTGAAATGGAACAGAATTAATCAATTTATTGCAAGACTACACTTTAGGTTGTAATTTTTTTAACCATTGTTGCCTTGCCTCTTTTATAAATTTACTGCCGGGTATATCTCACTTGAGATATAAAAATCAAAAAAATTTATTAAACTAAAATGCTAAGAATAGATCATTTGATAATACTTAGATATCTATAAACAGAGATAATAAATTATGTCAATCACCAATAAATCTTTTGTTTGTTATTTAGACAGATTGCACAAATAACTGATCACGATTTGTAGGTTAATCATATTTAAGCCTTCCACCTAAAAATAGTAAAATTTCAAGTGTGCTATGCTTAACAAAAATAGAAAAGCATCTAAATTTGTTTTTGAAATTAGTTTGGGGTCGGTATTGTGATTCTTCTAAAAATAAAAACAAAAACTCGTCTACTAAGTGTGGCATTCTGTTGCTTTTTTATAATATAAATATTGGGTTTATTTATCAGATCCAACAGCCGTGATGTTGTTTGGATTGCCCTTAGAAGATTTACGCCTGAATGGAAAACTGAGATTGATTAAGCTTTTATGGTTATAGATCAAAGTAATATTTGATAAATTTACAAACAAAACATTGTTGTGATTACAAAGAAATGTCTATGAAATAAAAAATGAGTTTACAAATATTTTGCAAAACTAGTCCAATGTTTAATGACCCGGCCGCGCCTACGCAATGCCACTCACACTTGCTAAATATTATGTTCTAAACTATACTATATGCTTCGGCTATTAGCAAGACAATTCCGGCATTTAAAACACTTCCTTTCTATTGGTTAAAGCAATGTTCCGTTTACACAACACAATGTTATGGAACAGCGGTGACAGCACTGTCAGCAGGACTTATCAATTTATCCAAACCTCAATTTTGTCTGACAAGCAATTTTTTTTTAACGGCGTGCAAACTTTGTTTTTTTTGGAGCGCAAAGCTTGGTTTCTATGGCAACTAATGTACATTTTCTTTCACTATTGCGAGTCTTTAGAGATTCTGGTGCTTGTGTGAGGTTATGTAAACCTTAACAATTTATTGACAGTTAAATTAGCAGCAAATTTCTGAAAATTAGTGCAAGTTAGAAGCTTCCTTATCATTCAACTCAAAATTTGTAAGAAAAATCTTACTTAGAGTCGTTTTAAAATAGGTAACCATTCCAAGGCAACAGTAAATTATAACAAAACCGCTTCCTAGTCTAATGTAGCGAGTTGTGCTAGTAGCTCTAAATTTATAAACTATCTTGTCTACAGTCAGTGGAACTGTATATGTATATGCTTGAAAGAAAGACTTATTTAACCTCACTTTTATTAGTTTTACCCCACTGATTTAGAAGCATCTAACATTAAAAAAGTGCTTAATGTATGTTTTGTTGCAGAATATTTGGGGTAAAATGTTCAAGATGCGGCGACCGTCTTCTTCCACATGAAATGGTAATGCGAGCGCTGCAGCACGTTTTTCACCTCCCTTGCTTTGTATGCGTGGTGTGTTGTCAACCCCTGCAAAAAGGGGAGCAATTTGTCCTTCGAGCCGGACAGCTTTTCTGTCGACAGGATTTCGAAAAGGAAATGTATCTTATGCAACAAGCCAGTTCGGGCGACGACGACTTGCTCGATGAGAATAGCAGGCCCAGGGATGGACGCCGCGGCCCTAAGCGGCCCCGAACCATTTTGACGTCGGCACAGCGGCGTCAGTTTAAGGCGTCGTTCGAGGTCAGTCCGAAGCCGTGCAGAAAAGTAAGAGAAGCGTTAGCGAAGGAAACTGGGTTAAGTGTGAGGGTGGTGCAGGTTTGGTTCCAAAATCAACGGGCGAAGATGAAGAAAATACAACGAAAAGCGAAACAAGACGATGGAAAATCGCCAAGTGAAAAGGAAAAAGGGGACAAGGACGATAAGATTATCAAGCAAGAGTCGCCGTCGAGTGACCATGGACATTTTATGGGTATGGGAAATTTGGGTGATTCACATTTTCCTAGTTCAAGTCAACCTCTCAATCCGAACATTCCATATTCACCAGATGGTAAATATTCCTTTTTAATGATGAACATACAATTTACAAACAATTGAAAAACAATAATATCTCAATTATCTTTCATGTATGCTTCAATGCCTTGTTTCCCACATTAAAAAAATATGCTGTCAATTAACATCATTTTAGCTTAATATTGACAAATTAAGCAAATTTTTTAGAACTAAACAATTTGTTACTCTTTTGTTTTTATTTCATCATTCTTTTTATTATTTCCCAGTTATTTCCTTAAAATTGTAGTGTAAAACACTTTTTTTTGACATTTTTTTACCTGTCAATTTCCTCAAAAAGATTTGTTTCCCGCATCAGTCAATTAAATTAAATGTCAATTAACATCGTATTAGTTTAATATTGTCGAATTAAGCCAATTTTTTAGAACCAAACATTTTGTTACTCTTTTGTTTTTATTTCTTTATCATTCTTTTTACTATTTCCTAGTTATTTCCTTCAAGTTGTTGTGTAAAGTACATTTTTTTGACATTTTTTTACTTTTTTTTCCTGTCATTTCTCTCAAAAAGCCTTGTTTCCCGCATTTGTCAATTGAATTAAATGTCAATTAACATCGTATTAGTTTAATATTGCCGAATTAAGCCAATTTTTTAGAACCAAACATTTTGTTACTCTTTTGTTTTTATTTCTTTAGCATTTTTTTTATTATTTCCCAGTTGTTTCCGTCAAGTTGTTGAGTAAAATACTTTTTTTTGCTATCTTTGTACTTTTTACCTGTCAATTCTCTCAAAAAGACTTGTTTCCCGCATCTGTCAATTAAGTTGACTGTCAATTAACATCGTTTTAGTTCAATATTGACAAATTAAGCCAATTTTTTAAAACTAAACATTATGTTACTCTTTTGTTTTTATTTTTTTATCATTCATTTTATTATTTTCCAGTTATTTCCTTCAAGTTGTTGGGTAAAACACTTTTTTATGACATTTTTTTATCTTTTCACCTGTCAATTCCCTCAAAAAAACATGTTTCCTGCATCTGTCAATTAAATTAAATGTCAATTAACATCTTTTAGTTTAATATTGTCGGATTAAGCCAATTTTTTAGAACCAAACATTTTGTTACTCTTTTGTTTTTATTTCTCCAGAATTTTTTTATTATTTCCTAGTTATTTCCTTCAAGTTGTTGTCTAAAACACTTTTTTTTACATTTTTTTAGTTTTTTACTTGTCAATTCTCTCAAAAAGCCTTGTTTCCCTCATCTGTCAATTAAATTAAATGTCAATTAACATCATTTTAGCTTAATATTGACAAATTAAGCCAATTTTTTAAAACTAAACATTTTGTTACTCTTTTGTTTTTATTTCTTTATCATTCTTTTTAGTATTTCCCAGTTATTTCCTTCAAGTTGTTGGGTAAAAGACTTTTTTTTACATTTTTTTAGTTTTTTACTTGTCAATTCCTTCAAAAAGCCTTGTTTCCCGCATCTGTTAATTAAATTATATGTCAATTAACATCGTTTTAGTTTAATATTGTCGGATTAAGCCAATTTTTTAGAACCAAGCATTTTGTTACTCTTTTGTTTTTATTTCTTTATCATTTTTTTTATTATTTTCCAGTTATTTCCGTCAAGTTGTTGAGTAAAATACTTTTTTTTGCTATCTTTGTACTTTTTACCTGTCAATTCTCTCAAAAAGCCTTGTTTCCCGCATCTGTCAATTAAATTAAATGTCAATTAACATCATATTTATATTGACAAATTAAGGCAATTTTTTAAAACTAAACATTTTGTTACTCTTTTGTTTTTATTTCTTCATTATTCTTTTTAGAATTTTCCAGCTATTTCCTTCAAGTTGTTTTCCTCCATAAAACACTTTTTTATGACATTTTTTTATCTTTTCACCTGTCAATTCCCTCAAAAAAACTTGTTTCCCGCATCTGTCAATTAAATTAAATGTCAATTAACATCATTTTAGCTTAATATTGACAAATTAAGCCAATTTTTTAGAGCCAAACATTTTGTTACTCTTTTGTTTTTATTTAATCATTCTTTTTATTATTTTCCAGTTATTTCCTTCAAGTTGTTGTGTAAAACACATTTTTTTTGACATTTTTTGACATTTTTTTACTTTTTTATCTGTCAATTCCTTCAAAAAGCCTTGTTTCCCACATCTGTTAATTAAATTAAATGTCAATTAAGATCATTTTAGCTTAATATTGACAAATTTAGACAATTTTTTAAAACTAAACATTTTGTTACTCTTTTGTTTTTATTTCTTTATCATTTTTTTTATTATTTTCCAGTTATTTCCTTCAAGTTGTTGTGTAAAACACTTTTTTATGACATTTTTTTATCTTTTTATTTGTCAATTCCCTTAAAAAGCCTTGTTTCCCGCATCTATCAATTAAATTAAATGTCAATTAACATCATTTTAGCTTAATATTGACAAATTAAGCCAATTTTTTAAAACTAAACATTTTGTTACTCTTTTGTTTTTATTTCTTTATCATTCTTTTTATTATTTTCCAGTTATTTCCTTCAAGTTGTTGTGTAAAACTTTTTTATGACATTTTTTTATCTTTTCACCTGTCAATTTTCTCAAAAAAACGTGTTTTTTGCATCTGTCAATTAAATTAAATGCCAATTAACATCATTTTAGCTTAATATTGACAAATTAAGCCAATTTTTTAGAGCCAAACATTTTGTTACTCTTTTGTTTTTATTTCTTCATCATTCTTTCTATTATTTTCCAGTTATTTCCTTCAAGTTGTTGTGTAAAACACTTCTTTTGTAATTTTTTTACCTTTTGACCTGTCAATTCCCTCAAAAACTGTCAATTCCAGCAAATTTGTAATTTTTTTTTAACAATTTCAGATGCATATCCGGCTCATTCCGGCGACAGTTTCTGCAGTTCTGACATTTCGCTGGATGACAGTACGAATTTCGACCATTTAGACGAGGCCACATCGGACACATTATCTTTGCAAAATTTAGAACTACAATCAACCCATTCCCACCAATTGGACGGAGTGTCATCATCGTCAGGTTCAATAGCCAATCCAATTGATAAGCTCTACCTCATGCAGAACTCCTATTTTAGTACGGAGCAATAAAATTAGGACTTTTTTTTTTTTTTTGAAAATTTTTGTTTTAAATGCTTTATCAATATTCATTTGTTATTCGTTATATAAGTGCCATCCTGTGCTGAAGTCTAGTCAGAGATAAGGTACAAATTTTTAAATTTTATTCAAAATTTTGATTTCAACATCAAACTGTATAATAATGTAATAAAATTAGATGAATCCTGAGTCGAATTATTGATTGTGATGATATATTTATGCCAAGTATAGTATTAAATATTGCCTAGATTTTATTATGTATATTTTAAATAAATAATGAATAGAAAACTTGTTTTTATCTCCACTCAACAACAAAAAATGTATAAACAAAGGAAAAAAACAGATAAACCGCCAGGCGCTTGTCTAGAGCTCATTTGTTTTCCCTTGGCAGCTGTCGCGTCACTAACCTGCGCGAGCTCAAAATTAAATGTACTTTATGTGAACTAAACTAAATTACTGTTCTAATAAAAATATTATATATTATATTATAATATAATTTAGCTGACGTTTATAGTTTAGTTAATACTAGCAAAAAATTTCGAATTTGAGCCTCTGCGCATGGCAAAGGAGCCGCCAGCAGAAAACAAATGAGCTCTACACACCGCACTTCTTTTTTTTAAGCCACTGATTTTGCTAATTTAGTTCACAGTTCTCATGTTTGCTTGAAAGCACTTGTAAACTAAACTGTATATGTAAACACACAAAATTCAAAAATTTAAAAAAACTTTATTTGCTGCACACTAAAAATCAATTTTATGTCAAATTAATAAATTAAAAACAATTACTTCTCGGGAAAATATATTGAATTGTAACATTTTTCTCTATAAGGCACGCTAAACTACAATATATAAACGAGACTCTTTCTTTTTTTACAGATTTTGATTTTAAAAGTACGAATTTTGCGCTATTTAAACTTCAATTGTTTCAATCAAAAAGGTTTTTTTCTATTCTGAATTACTTCAATTTTGATGCTAAGCATAATAGCTGTATTTTTTTAGTGTAAACTAGAGTATTAATCTACAGATTTCCACCAAGGTAAACTGCTATGCTTGAGAAATAATCTCAAAATTATGAAAACAATCTTATACAAAATTAGCTTAATTGGTGGAACGAACGACTGATAAACATGTTTTAAGTATAAACATCGCTTTTAAACACATTTTTTGCCTCAATGAATAAAAAAATAAATCAGTATATGATTTAAGTTACAAACGCAGTAATGTCTGACCAAAAAAGTATCCAATTGGCAAATGTAGAGCTTCAATATAAGAAATTTCCAACACTGCGAAAAGATGATGTGGAAGAGATCCAAAAATGGCTACAAAATCAATCACATTTACCACAAATTACAGGTAGGAAAAAAATTGCATTTATATCGATTCAAGACAACAGTCTGGAATTCACGCGATAAGTTCTCGAACCTTTAATTCTGTTACAGTATTGTAAAAAAAAATTCTTAACTTTTTGTTTGCTAATCTGTTTCAGCGTGTTGTTATCTTTGCATTTTCTCTCTTTTGTTGTAGAGTTGCAGATTCTCCTATTTTTGCATAGTTGTCAAAACGATCTAAAGCAGACTCAAAAAGCTATAAATTTTTATTTCAAGTTCAAAATGGATTATCCCCAATTCTGTTGTCACGTAGACGAAGATGTTGTCAGAAGAGTCCTAGCTACAGGGTAACGTATATTTCTAGTTATACACCGTTTTTCCCGCACCGCGGTGTTTTTTACTTTGCTGCTAAAACTAGGAAAAAATGTTTCGAAACAATGTTGTTTTATTTTGTGCTTAATTATCTATAGTACTTTTTTCAAAACAGGTTTATGAGTATTTTACCAGAAAAAACTGCTGATGGGTGTATTGTTTTATGGATGAAACTGCTTAATGCCTCACCCAGAAACTACGAGTGCACCAATTTTCAAAAAGTTACAATGATGATATTAGCTCTCTACTTGCATCAGCATGGTTGCAACAATGGGTTGATAATGGTAATGGACACACAAGGGTTTTCTTTGGGACATATCACACGCTTCAATTGGATATCTATTAAAACATTTTCAATCTTTGTACAGGTATTGCCTAAACCCAGAATAATTTTACTTTTTACTTTTGGTAGAATTGTGTATGCTTTTTTTTATAGTGACAACTTGTCAAAAGTGACGTGGCACTTGAGATGCGCAAAAACAAGAAAGTGGTGACAGAGCTGCAGCTAGTCCAGCCCTATCCAGTTCAATCGGAGGCACAATTTTTCGGTAGAGTTTCCAAACAAATTTCAGTAGCAGTTCCAAGAACTGTCACTTTTTTGCGGGCTGTACCGGTATTTGACACTTTTTAACCTGGCAAAATCTACTGCGCATCCAAACGCTAAGTGCCAAGCAGATTTTGACAAGCTGTACACTGTATAAAACTAATCTGAACTGATGATTATTAAAGTATACGAGTCTTAACAAAATAACGTTATATAGCCGTACTTAATACACCTAATCTTTTAATCTATGTTGTTTAGGAACAAAAGCAAGGGCCATATAACGTTATAACATTTGGGCTACCACAAATACCGATTAATTTTGAGTATTTTGTTTAGGAAGCAATGCCATTGAAAATTAGGGCTATTCACTACTTTAACGTTGGCTACTGGATGCAAAAAGTCATGGGCTTAGTAAAGCCGTTTATGAAAAAAGAAGTCGCTGACTTGGTAACACTTTTTTTTAGTTTAATCTGTTATTTGAAATTTTGTTTTTTAGACTGATTATTCTAGCGGCCTTAGTGAAATTGAAACGTTTTTACCGAAAACTGTTATTCCAAAAGATTATGGGGGCCAAGGTGAAACATTATCAAGACTGAGTGGTATGTATTTTTTGGCGTTTTCAAAATAATTTTTGTGTTATGTTACAGAAGACACCCTACAAAGCTTGCTCAGCAATTTTGATTTTTTCAAATGGCATGACAGACAGGTCAATGCAAAATAAAAATTATTTAGAAGTATAAAAAATGTATTGTTTTTTAAAAGGAATACGATACGCCAGCTGTTTTTTGTGGCATTATTCATTTGTTATTTTTATGTAATTTAAATAAATTTTTTCTGACTTTTTTTAAGCATTATTCAACAAAATACAAACTAAGCAGCTCAATAAGAGTAAAGATCTTATTTGCAATAAATGACGCAAAAAAGCGTAATTTAAATTTTTTTTTTAGTTGTTTTTATTAAAAAAATAGCTTTAAACCTATCCTCAAATTAATTTAATTTGTTAAATACTTATCAAAAATAGCACTAATTGCTGCTGATATTTTTGTAAAACGTGCAACAGTAAAAAAAAATTATAAACTAAAAACAGTTTTGTACTTAAAGTTTTTTAAAAACGATAATACGTTTATTGGTAAAGCTGTATCTGCTGTAATACCTCTATGGTCGAAAATGGCAATAAAAACAAGTCAGCTATTTCTGTCAACTGTCGAAAAAATCTGTCAATAAATAAAAGAATTGCGTAAATTAGAAACAATAAGGATTGTCTTTACTTGAATTTACAGCCATAATATTAGAAGATTTGATTTACTATTCGACAATAAAAGACAATTCAACCGCTTCTTAAACGTGAAAAATGACAAAACGGCTGTCACTTATCTGTCAATAAATGACAGGTCGTTTGCTTGACTTATTAGGCTAATAAAACTTCGGACTTTTAAAAACTTTATTTATTTATAAGCTACAAAAACTTAAAATTAAATGAAAAATGTTTCCCATTGTGAACACAATCAAATTGATACTCTCTTTCATTATGTGACGAAAAAAAACTCTTGATTATTCAACTTAAAGAGCTCCACGAATGTAAAAAGTTTATCTTGTAGGCGCAGTTGCCTCTTTCCTGGCAGAGTCCTGGAGCAATTGGGTGTCGACTTCATCAGCGGGAAGCTGCACATACCGCACAACAGAGCCCCTAATGAAACAGTTTTTGACGGAAAGCTGAAAAAAATACAATTAAATTCAATAATATTAACTAAATCAGAAATATTTACCATATGTGGATATTTCTCTGTGTCAGTTACACTAATATCAGTTAATTTAATATTTAAATATTGATCAACTGAATGTAGAGTTCCGCAAATGCTGCAAATTTTATAATTAATTAACCGGTAACAACATAACCTAAAATACCTGAGATCATTTTTAAGCTCAACAACCACATCTTTCCCAACAAGAGATTTAAAAAAAGAATAAAACAGCTAAAAATTAAAGAAATATATATTATAAAAAATCTTCAATAATTCATTTCAAATACCATTTTCGCCGATTATTTCTTAGGTTATAAACATACAAATTAAGAGAAAGATAGTCAAGGTGTTGTTTTGTGTCATAAACATGAGGAGTATGAATTCAGTGTGCGTGGTGCGTGCACGCGACCTATTAGTTATTACAAGTGACAATTGACAGCTAAGTGACAAATGACAGTTATGTGACAGATTAATTCAATTGACAATCTTATAACCAACAATATTTTATAGGTTAGAATTAAAAATATATACATTTTAATATTATAATTGTTGATATTCAATATGTCAGCAATAAGAGCCTTAACGAATAATATTTTCCTAAAGTTTAATTATCGAATTTGTTCATCGAATAACTTGAAATCCGGCGAGCTGTTCCCTTTGTGGGGCCCTTCGGCAACTGCCATACGCAGTTATGCTAAAGGAAAAGACAAGAAGAGAGAAAAAGGTAAATTTGAAATAATTGTCACAAATTGTTGCTTTTAAAGTGTTTTAGGTAAGACAAAAATCACTATTAATGAGACACAACTGGCCGAAGTTGTAAATGTCGAAGCAATCAAGAATCAAATGCAAAAAGCAGTGGAAATATTGAAAGATGAATACATTAAAAATTTATCGATAAGATCCCAAGCAGGTAACGGCTTTCCTTCCGATAGCAACACATAATTAATTTTTTATAATTTAGGTGCTATCGAAAACATCCCGATAGAACTTGACGGCGAAAAACACACCTTTCAAGAACTGGCCCAGATTGTGAGGAAGAATCCCAAACTAATAGTTGTAAATATGTCTGTATTTCCACAAGCCATTCCGGCTGCTTTGAAAGCTATTGAAAAGTCTGGTATGAATCTAAATCCACAGCAAGAAGGGACTACCTTGTATATACCAACTCCCAAGTAATGCATTAATTTTTTTTATATTTTTACACTATAATTCAATTTTTTAGGGTTACGACAGAACACAGAGAAAATCTAGCGAAAGGAGCTAAAAGTTCTTTCGTTAAGTGCAAGGATAGTATTCGAGACGTACAAATAAAGCATGTTAAGTCACTTAAAAAGAAGGACAAGTTGTCTGAAGACATAGTTAGAAGCACCGAACAACAAGTGATTGCGATTGCAGACGGCTATATTGGCCAAGCTGAAAGGATTTTTGAAAGTAAAGAAAACGAACTGCTCAATAAAGTGTCTTAAATTTTACAAAAATCATTTTCTTGTATTATGTAAACAACTGATGTAAATAGAATTTTGCGTATAAGTGTGTACAGTATTGTTTCTGTCAAAAAATTGACATCTTATATATCTCAAACTATACGTCTTTAAGAATGTCAATTTTCTGTCATTCTATGACTAGCAAAATTGTTTTGACATAAAAGTGACAGCTAATTTGTCAACTGACAGAGTGACACAGCAGGTTATAAATAAAGTACGGCAGTTTGTATTGTCTTTAAAAGCGGTGTAGTGCCCCAAAACATGTTCCGAAATCAATACGATAGCGATGTTACAGTGTGGAGTCCCCAAGGACGGCTCCATCAAGTGGAATATGCCATGGAAGCCGTAAATCTTGGCTCGGCAACCGTAGGCCTTAAAAGTAAAAATCACGCTGTGCTCATCGCCCTTAAAAGAGCCTCGTCGGAGCTCTCAGCCTATCAGAAGAAAATTATCAATATAGATGATCACATTGGAATTACCATTTCTGGATTAACCGCCGATGCAAGAGTTTTGAGTCGGTATATGAGAACCGAATGCTTGAATTATAAATATTCCCATGATACATATTTACCTCTTTGTCGCTTAATCGCTCAATTGGGGAACAAAATGCAGCTCTGTACGCAACGCTACGATCGCAGACCCTACGGTGTAGGCCTCCTTGTCGCTGGTTATGATGACCAAGGCACTCACATTTACCAGACGTGTCCTTCTGCCAATTACTACGATTGCAAAGCCATGTCTATCGGAGCTCGCTCCCAAAGTGCTCGCACATACTTGGAAAAACATTTGGAGGAAATAACGGCCAGCTCTCTGGAGGAATTAATCAAGCACGGTTTGCGATCATTGCGCGACACTTTGCCTCCAGAAGTAGACCTTACTAATAAAAATATATCTATCGGTTACGTAGGAAAAGGCGAAAACTTTAAAATTCTTACTGAAGATGAGACGGTACCCTACTTGGCTTTGATTCAAGGCGAAGAACGTCGAGGAGGGGCTTCTCAAGATGCTGGAGCGGGGCCTCTTCGTGATGAACCGGGGGACCAAGATCAACCACCCAGAGATCCTCAAGCTGCTGTAGCTATGGATACAGAATAAGAAGTGTGAAGCCTTCTTTTCAAGCCTTTAAACTTTTTTTAACTCCTTTAATATGTTTTCTTGATTTGGTGCCGTGGCTGTCTTCTATGTAATGGCGGCAGCCACGGCACCATTTTTTCTCATAAACAGTTTTGATATGCAGATGTATGATTGGAATTAATAAATTGTTTTTGGTACAATTTTAGTTTGTTTTATTATATACTTTCTTGAATGCCACGATTTTAGGTAATAATCTTTTTCAACCAGTATTGTCCAGTAACAAGGAATTGTGAAAGCAAAATTTTAAGTACGGCTTTGTAACGTTATTTCACTGAGACTAGTATACTTTGACATAATAGGAGCCAAGAAACAAATGCCAAACTAAAAGTCAGATTTTGACTTTTTTATCCAAGTAAATTCGGATCACACGGTATATATGTGTACGTGACATGGTCATTATTTCTTTAGGCTCTTAATTTCAAAACAAAAAATTATTAAAAGAATATTACAAATGTAAACAGATTTTCGTATAAAAATTTTAAATAAGGAAAATTGTTTGTATAAGAAATTAGAAACAGAGCTAAAAATTGAAACAATTTATAATAGTGCCATCTAGGCAAAAGTTTGAGTAATTAGAATTGACATTTGTTAAAAAACACTGCATTAGTGGTTATTTTTTTAAAAAAAATTGACAGTTACAGTTTGGCTATTGAGCAAGAGAGGGCGTCTTTTGACAAAAAATATATTCTATTTTTAAATACAATAATTTTAAAAAACTGCAATTATTATTATAAGAAAATTAAAAATATTAGTTTGATAGTAACATTTAAATTAAAATTATTATAGTTAGAATTGACGTTATTAAAACACTGCATTAGTGATTATTTTCTTTAATTAATAATGACAATTACAGTTCGGCCGTTATGCAAGAGATGGCGCTCTTTGTAAAAAAATGTAATGTATTTTTAAATAATGTATAGTAATATTAAATAGCCAAAATTATTATTATAAAAAATTAAAACATTACTTGGTTGTGCCATCTAGGCAAAAATTATTGCTATTTTCTTTGAAAAATACTGACAGTTACAATTTGACTATAAGAGAATTTTTTTTTCAAAATTTGACATTTTTAGTTTTTTGCAAAAAACTATGTAGAAGGGCATTAAGAGCCGATTGGTGAAAACCGTTTTTAAAAATTCCTCATAGTTTAAGAACTACAGCAATTTTACGCTCAAAATAAATTCCTTTTTTTAGAGACTACAAAAAGCTTAATTTTGGCTTTATTTTTAGTGCCATTTTGCTACAAATTGGATCCGCAGTAGATATTAATAAGAAAAAGGCGTTAAGCATAAAAGTTTTCAAAAAAAACAAAAAAACATTTTTAGCCAAAAAAAAAATCAAGGTTATAGTCTTGCTTTTTTTTCAAAATTTGACATTTCTAGTTTTTTGCGGAAAACTATGAAGAAAGGCATTAAGAGCCAATTGGTAAAGACCGTTTCTCAAAATTCCTCATAATTTAAGAAATACAGCAATTTTACGCTCAAAATAAATTCCTTTTTTTAGAGACTACAAAAAGCTTAATTTTGGCTTTATTTTTAGTGCTATTTTGCTACAAATTGGATCCGCAGTAGATATTAATAAGAAAAAGGCGTTAAACATAAAAGTTTTCAAAAAAATCAAAAAAACATTTTTAGCCAAAAAAAAAATCAAGGTTATATATAGTCTTGCTTTTTTTTCAAAATTTGACATTTTTAGTTTTTTGCAAAAAACTATGTAGAAGGGCATTAAGAGCCGATTGGTGAAGACCGTTTCTAAAAATTCCTCATAGTTTAAGAACTACAGCAATTTTACGCTCAAAATAAATTCCTTTTTTTAGAGACTACAAAAAGCTTAATTTTGGCTTTATTTTTAGTGCTATTTTGCTACAAATTGGATCCGCAGTAGATATTAATAAGAAAAAGGCGTTAAGCATAAAAGTTTTCAAAAAAAACAAAAAAACATTTTTAGCCAAAAAAAAAATCAAGGTTATAGTCTTGCTTTTTTTTCAAAATTTGACATTTCTAGTTTTTTGCGGAAAACTATGAAGAAAGGCATTAAGAGCCGATTGGTAAAGACCGTTTCTAAAAATTCCTCATAGTTTAAAAAATACAGCAATTTTACGCTCAAAATAAATTCCTTTTTTAAAAAATTATAAAAAGCTTAATTTTGGCTTTATTTTTAGTGCTATTTTGCTACAAATTGGATCCACAATAGATATTAAGAATAGCAAAAAAAGTTATATTTGGTAGTTTTTAAAAATATTTTTTGCAAAAATGTTACCTGGCGTCATCTATAAGCAATGCTAACGCATAAATGTGAAAAATGTATGCATTAATTTTGGTTTGAAACTTGAGCTGTAGCTTTGGCTACTGAATGATAGGTAGCGCTTTAAAATAAAAAATTATAATAATTTAAGAACAATGGTCGCGTGCACGGTTTCAACCTTGGAGGTCAAACAAGATGATTTGAGGTTAAAAGCTATTGTATTTCAGCAGTTTCAAATCGCCAATTTTGTTTATTTAATTCCATTTTACATTTTATTTTCAATTACGTTAAGTATTCATTTACAAAAATGAATCTGAGCAGTTATTATGAGAAATCACAGACAATACAATAATTTCCAACTTCAAATCACTTTACCTCCAGGGTCAAAACAGCTAATCTCCATGTACGCGACCTACAGGATTTTGTATGGTTATGTAGTTTTATTTTTGACAATTAAAGAAATGACATATGTCAGATAATTTTTTATAACAACTTAGCATTTGAAGCCTGGAAAGTATGGCAAAATCTAATAAAATACATTACAATAAACACAAATAATAACAAATTTGGCATAAATAATTTTGCGTCAATCGTTACAAGGTAATAATAATATAAAAATGTTTGAGGTTATGTTGCAGTCGTCATGATTTTGAATTTTAATATGTTTCAGGCTTGGAAAGTTTAATTTATTTATAAAAAATTACATTATTTAAGAGGGATATGCCGGCTGCTATCGTTGGAGTTAACCATAACAGTAATGAAGAATGTGGGATTCGGGACGTTTGGGCGCACAATTTAGAGGAAGAATTCAGAACAATAAGACAGGTTTTGATTGATTAATACTTTATTGACTAATTTTATATGAACCAATTATAGATTGTGGTAAAATATCATTATGTTGCAATGGATACGGAATTCCCTGGAGTCGTCGCCCGCCCAATTGGAGAATTTAAAAGCTCTGCCGATTACCAATACCAAATGCTTCGTTGCAATGTTGACCTTCTCCGGATCATTCAATTGGGGCTAACATTTCTAGATGATACTGGAAAGACTCCGGGGGGCGTATACACCACTTGGCAATTCAATTTCAAATTTAATTTACAGTACCAAATCAAGCAAAATTATATAAAACATAATATATTCGACTAAATGCTTTTAGGGAAGATATGTACGCTCAAGATAGCATCGATTTACTCACAAATTCCGGGATTCAATTTAAAAAACATGAAGATGAAGGGATTGAACCATTGGATTTTGCAGAATTACTTATGACTTCGGGAATTGTTTTAATGGATAATATCAAATGGCTTTCTTTTCATTCTGGATACGATTTTGGATATTTGATTAAGCTCTTGACCGATAATCATTTGCCACAAGACGAAAATGAATTTTTCGAATTGTTGAGGTTATATTTTCCAGCGATATATGATGTAAAGGTAAATGTGATGGTCAGGCCAATTTCTATTAGAAATTTCATCTCAAAAGTGCATGTCCTTATTGGAAACTTATTAGAAGTCTTTATTCCATCTCTACATAATTATTTTTTTTCTTTTTTTGTGTCGAAAGTGCATAAAATTTGAGGAAAAATATTTCTGGTATTACTAATAATACAAATACTCTTGATTAACCATAATTATTCATCAAATATCTATGATTGGGATAATTTGTATGCTTATCTAAAGTGGCGACTTGTGATTATTTGTATAGAGTGAACAAGAAGATTGTAACAGCTAAGGGACATGGGGCGTGGTTTTGATCTGGCTGAATGTTCAGTTTACATCTTTGTAATTATTCTTTGGTCTTATTTCAGTATTTAATGAAATCATGTAAGAATCTGAAAGGCGGTTTACAAGAAGTGGCTGAGCAACTAGACCTAGAGCGAATCGGCCCCCAGCATCAAGCTGGTTCCGATTCGCTGCTCACCGGAATGGCATTTTTCAAAATGAAAGAAATGTTCTTCGAGGACACAATAGACGATTCGAAATTCTCGGGCCATCTATATGGATTGGGGACGTCGTTTGCGGTAAATGGAACCTCAAATAATTACGCTTCAGATAATGGAGAAAATACAAATTCATGAAATTCAAATTCACTTTAAGTATGAAGTTGTGTGTAATTCTTAAATTAAATATGTGTACATAATAGGAGCTAGAAATCTAGAAAATTATGTTATTAAGGAGAATACTAACTAGCTTTCGAAGCAATGGGCTTTTTACTTTTTTTTTATCACACAAGTTATAATGTAAGGTCTGTTTTTTCTAAATATAGTATCTAAGTGACAAAGTTGGTATTTCATTACTTACCTAGCTAATTGCCTCTCCAGACATAAATTGATCGCCGTTCAATTTATAAAATATTTAATAAATATACATTTAACAATTTCATAATATATTTAAAATGATTCCAGTCTATCCAAGTTTCTCTCGTGCATTGTCTGGATAAAATCCTGATAAACTTTTTTTTGTGCAGATGAAGCGGGAAGATAATGGCCCCCGGGGTGCACTGCAATTTCAGGCTCTAGAAAATCTTCTGCCAGTGCTTTACTCATTGCTGCAAGGCAAATATTCTTTAAATAAAGCACAAAACAATTTGTAATAATGCTTTCACCTGTGGGAATCACTTGACCTGTTTCACCGAATATATGAAGCGATGGTAGATTTATTGGTTCATTGAAATATTTCAAATGCGGTAGACATTTTGACTTAAATCCGGCTGCCATTATTGCAAAATCAAATTTACATTTTGTTACTAAAAAATATGAAAAATTTAGCTATGCTGTATCTAAGAAGTTTAGAATACATACAGCCTCTTTGCTGCATGTCACATAGCAGCCCCACGAGGCAAGCACCCTGAGAAAAGCCTAAAATTCCCTCAAAAGGCCCCTCTTTCTCGAAAACCTCTTCAATAAATCGAACCGTTTCCTCAAAACCAATCGCTGGCCCGCCATCTCTAATACCACGAAAAGTGCAGTCGTCTCTATTGAAGAACCATCCATATTGCTCTAAAAAAATACTTTCACTATACTCTCCCACAATAATTCCTCTTATTCCACACCTTCGTCTTTACTTTGTCCAACATCCATGTCGTCAATTTGATTCATATCATCTATCAAAATCACTTTATGGGGAGCTGTTATATAGGTAAATTGGGCCCATTTGTGCATTATTTTCCGAAATGATCCAGTTTTTTGCTTAAAAACGTTCGCATTTTGACGATAGCCATGTATCGCTAATATTTTTAATTTAGTTGGTTCCATTCTATACTAAAGGTAATTTTAAGTTACAAAGTGTAATCGACGTTATTTTCACTTATTATAAATAAAAAACCAATTATAAACAAATTTAAAGATCACTACAATAACATGAAAAAGTGAGGTTAAACCGAGAACCTTCAAATTAAACGAAACAATGACATTTGAATTTGACACTTTGACAGTAATGGGTGCATTCAGCAGACAAAGCGGCACAACTATTTCACATCATTGATATAAAAATCTGTTGCATTTGCTAAACAATTTTAATAAAAAAAACACATCTAAATTAATAAAAATAAAAAATATTTTTATTAATTTTATCGAAAACTAAAATACGTGATGCAAGTGCGCAGTCGCAAAGTTTTTACGCAAATTAGAAACTAATTAATCTGGTGAATGAAAATAAAACCTTGTTTTTGACATTTGCGCTACATAACCTTAGTTTTTCTCATTATTTAAAAATGTTTAAAACATTGCAATTGCTTATAAAACCGCACATTTTGCACACCCATCAGTACCTAAAACTCCCAAAACGAACGTTTTTATCACAGGCTTACTATTGCAGAGAAGTATGGGACAGTCGATTGCAGAGCCCCATTTTCCAGAAAGTCAATTTGGACATTTTGTATCATGAACTGGATCAAGGTTTTCAGAAAACACGTCGAATAAGCCCTGTTGATGTTGATATTTTTGCGAATTCGGTGAAAAATGAGGTTTTTGTCGATGAATTGTTGGATCTGGTGCATAAATTGAGGTTAAGCGCCGACACCGGTAAAACTCTAGAATCGACAGGACATGCTGTAATTAGAACTCTCCTGAATTTTGACAAGATTAAAGAATTGTTAACAATATTAGATGATAGATTGAACTATGGGGTATTCGTCGACGATTATACGGCGAGTATTCTAATGGATCATTTCTGGAAAGCGAAGAATTATGTCGCTGGTTGCATTGTAGCGGCTCAATTGATGTTGCAGGAAGATTTTGGGCATCCTGTCGCCACCAACTTTGCCTTGCTACATTGCTACAAGTTTTTAACAGAAGGGGGCGAGTGGCCCCAACGTATCAAACCTGAAGAGCCTGAAGATGAAGTTAAAGTGAGAGTCAAATACGTACGTAATCCCTATGATGATGAGCACTTTGATTTAGAAGATCCTAAGAAGATTGTTGGCAAAACTTTAATGATGGCAACAAAGAATTGCAAAGATCCCGTCAAATTTTCCCTGCATATCCTTGGAATGGCTTTGTTTGGAAAAGAGGAATTAATCAAAGAGAAACTTAAAAACAATAATATTGAATTAGTAAAAGAAGTAATTGATCTAATCCCAGACGATGTTGCTATTAAACAAGAACTTGAGCCGAAATTATCAGAAGATGTTCTTAGTGTTCTCCAAAAACAAGTTGAAGGAAGTGTAGTTTCATCATCAGAGAAAGATATAGCATCGCAATGTGAGACTTACAAAGAATATGAAAAGGCACGTTTACAAGCTTTAGAAATGCAAAAGCAGCGACTCAACAAAATCGAAAGACTTGCCGAAATTGAACGATTACAACAATCTTTGAAAGAAAAAGAAGAGAAATTATGGTTCTTTGAGAATGAGGAAAAGATTGAGTTACAAATTGAGGAAGGCGAAGCTGAACTTATTCCTATTAAAACAACTAAGACTAAAGGTAAAGTAGAAGAGGAAACATATATACCACCAGAAGTGAGGGCAAGAAGGACGTAGCGTTCTGTTACGGCAAAGATTGTTTAAATTATAATAAAAATTGTAAACTTGTTTACTTTTCTTTTTAGTTTACCTTAAATAATAATAATTAATAAAGTTTTTGAAAACAAAGCCCGTTGATTTTATAAAGTACCGACACGAGGTCAAATTCGCTTCGGTAACGATTTTGTAACGATTTCTTTGCCGCTAGAGGCCGCTATGGCAATTTCTTTTGACGTGTCAGAAGTCATGAAATTTGTTTCGGCCTTTTCGATCCGCTCTTCATTATGATACCAAAAATCGCAAATAGAACATTGAAAAATAGAAGGTTTGGTAATTTTTATCAACGAATAAAGATATAAGGGAAGTATATAATGAATTAATTAAAATTAATAATTTTACTTAATTTATTAATTGACACAAATTTGAATTTTTGTGTCAAGTTGACAAGTAAGACAGCGCCTCTCTCGCAAACAAAATCGTTACAAAAACTAATTTTTGAACTGTCAAATCGTGTCGGTACTTTTTAAAATCAACGGGCTTTGTTTGAAAAAGATTGAAAAGAAGTTATACTGCCATCTAGTGGTCAATAGCCTAAGCCTGAAAACTTTTTAACATCACCACATTACCAACTAACTCATTTTAGTTCTAAACTATGATTAAAAGATAGCAAGAACCAAGAAGTTTCTTTGAATTTGCTTTAAAAATGCTTGAATCTGAGCTAAACATTGTTTAGCATTGCTCAAAAGATCCCATTTTGCCGATATCAAATCCTCCGAGACAAAGTGTCGTCTGCTTAGCCCAGAATCAAACCTTTTTAAAGCAGATCCAATGCTACACGCTGCACTTTAAATCCTTAGAATACTATATAGTACTGCGGTTTATAAAGCCTATGTATTCGAACGAATCGCGCCAAAATGGCGGTTTGACAGCTTGTCAGTCCATATAAAAATGTACATGTAATAATGAAATAATGCCGTCTTGTTGCCTTCGGACTTGCAAAAATAGCAATAAAAAAGGCTTTCGCCTATTCAGAATACCACGAGGAAAAAAAAGAAGGGAAAGTTGGCTTAATTTTATCGACAGAACGGATTTAACAGAGCGAGCAGTCCTTTGTGAGGTAAGTTTATTGTTGTTTTTGTAGCCGTTAAATAAATCTTTTTATGTAATGTGTCAGGCTCATTTTAGTAATGAGCAATATGAACTACATCGTATTGATGGTCGAAAATTGCTGCGTCCCAATGCAATACCTACATTATTGCCTTCAAATGATGGAAAATGTGTTACCATTGTAAGTATGTAGTTGGGTAAGTTTTACTAAATAGTGACCTTATTTAAATTTGCCGCCAAGATAGCGGCAAATTGCGGTGTTTTATTTTAAAAAAAATTGTGCTGCCATCTAGTGATCAATAGCCTAAGTCTGAAAAATATTAACATCGCCAACTAAATTTCACTTTCACTTCGCTTTGGAACTATTTTGTTATTAGAAGTGAGTAAAAAGGTTTAATAATTTTGAGTAATATTTAATGTGTTGTGTAAACAATTATATGACACATTTGTTTTTTATATCAAAATAAGAAGACTTTCGACTTCAGACGCCGAACAAACCCGAGCGCAAATGTGACGTCACAATATTAAAACGTCAATTCTTGACAATGACAAAAAGCTGATCAGTTCTGTTATTGACGTTAAGATATAAATGCCGAATTTAAAAAGCTATCGAGCATGTTTTGTACCATTCTGTACAAATACTACGAAAAGAACCCCCCAAAAAGTGTTTTTAAATGTGCCTAAAAAGGGTGAACGGCGAAATTTATGGTTTAGGACGGTGCGCCGGATTAATCCTCAAGCTACAACAACAAAATTTTTTTGTTGTGAAGATCATTTTGAGGTAAGCATGGTCGAAAATTGACAGAAACTTACCCAAGGAAAAATAATTCACTCTGTGGCTTATTATTCTAAAAAGTGGCCCTAAAAAGTAGAATTAAAGCTTGGTGACGCTACGCACTCTGTCGGCGAACTTTGGCAGCTCGAGCACGTGCGTCATTGTGGGAGTTTTTGACATTTTGACGTTACAGCTGGTTTATATGCCTTTTTTTAATTATTGCCTCTTCCAATGAGCAAAAAATTTGCGACCTTGTATTACGTAAAATCGAAATTATGGCAGAAATGCCAACGGTTCTTAAAAATGTGAGACAACGCCGAACCAGCAGCAAATCTAATGTTAACTGCTGCGTTGATGGATGCAATTCAGTGAATAGAAAAAATTGTGAGCTAAATTTCCACAGCTTTCCAGCTGTTGATCAAAAAGTGAATATATGCGATAAGTCCGGCGTTCAAAAAGAAGTAAACAGAAGGACGTTATGGGAAAGTACTTTGAGATTGGGCAAACCAGTGTCGAAATATATGCGGGTCTGTTCTAAACATTTTAAAGATGATGACTACTTAACGCCGAATGTAGGTAATTTTTTAATCATCAACATAGCTGTATATTTTTGCTTCAAATGTGGCATTTTAGCGTGTTTTGCTAGGAGGGTACTGAAGAAAACAGCTATTCCAAGTGAACGTCTTCCAAAATACAGTCTAGAGCTAAGCAGTAACGTTCCTACAAAAATTACTGCTTTACAGGTTGTGATGTCACTCTCTTAGATGCTAAATTTTTAATACTTTATGAAGATGGGGCAAAATGGCTTTAAGGAAAAAGATTTTTATTCAAAAACGCTGTTTATTTTTGACTGACATGGTGACAAGTATGACATAACTATTTGACAGTAGAGTTGCCAAACGTCAAAATTACGGCAGTGTTGCCAGACGTACACCTAATACAAATGGCACTATTATTAATGCCTTTTCTTAAGAATACTCTATTTGTTCTATAAAATTATTCTATTACAGATGGAGAAAGACATGGCGAACTATTCTCAATACAAAATGGGCTTTAGTCAAAGAGTAATAATGCAAGATGGAGTTTTGCCTTCGAAATTTGATTGTCAAAACGGGCATCAAAAAACAATTAATCTAGAGCTTTTACGACCTTATTCAACCCACAAGCGGGTAAAACCTAAGGCATGTAATGTTTATTGAATTATTTACCAAATAGTATAAGCACAATAGCACTAATTAATTTAAGTAGTTTCTAAAGACAAAAGTCGGGTGGAATCACCTTAACGTGACGTCACACTAGTAGTTATTGTAAAATAATTTTGTACACCAAAGAAGTATAATTTCTTATAAGTACCTACATACAAGAATAGTTTTACATGGAACATTTATATTTTTTATTATTTATAGACTCCAAACCCGTTTGAAATACAATTTTTACCGCGCTTTGATCCCGAAGCAGAAGGAACAACAATAGTCGCTAGAATCGAACAAGAAACAAAGGTAGAAGTAATATTGCAAGCTATGATTCATAGAACATATATTTTCAGGATTATGATCCATTATCGTCAGTATTTTTTGATCAACAATCAGCAATTCGGGACTTTAAACCAGAGGTAGGTAAAAAAATATTTCGTAAGTGTTTTGTAATCCGCTGCATTACTGCTATGGTCATGTCTTATTTCAGACCTTTTTTTAGGATTCCTTATCGAAACCAGGTTGTTCTTCTTTTGTAGACACCGAATATAGCTCTAGTGATGTAATTATTAAAAACGAGTGTGATGAAAGTGAGTTTGATATAGAAGGAAGACAGTACGCTGACGACTTGAGATTATTGTTACCAGAACAGAGGAATCTAGTGAGGCAATTTGTTGCTAAAATCATGTCTCGAGCTAAAATGAATCGGTTGACTTTAAAGTGTTTCGAACAATTATGATCTTCTCCATGGTCTTAAGTTTAGCAATAAACCGTTTTTTATTATTTATTTGTAATATAAAAAATCTTTTTCATTTTTGGTAATCTGTTGCCGTACATTATATTATTAATAAATAGCTTAGCAATATTTAATTGAAACAAATGCTCAAGTACTATTGGCAACACTGTACCAACTGTCAAAATGCAATATAATGTCTCAAATACAAAACAATTTTGACAAAAAAAAATGTATTTTTTGCCGAATTACTAATTGACTTCACTGCGCTTTTTTAAAAATTATCAAATTATTTATAATACTTGTTTGTATGAAATGGTCCAGAAATAAAGAATGACTTAATCTTTTACCTTTTTTTTTATACTAAAATAAGTTAAAGAGATTTTAAAATTTTTCTGCGACGCATTTCTTTAAGCCACTCTTCTAGCTGTTCGTGAGGCTCCTTAGGAACATTCTGATAATAATGTTTGGGGGGCGTACCTTCCTCAAGGCGCACAAAATAATGACAATGAAAATATTCTATGAGACCAGGGCGTTTTCTAGCATGTCTGCGAAGTCCTTTTATTACTGCTCCTTTACCAACCATGGATTCAGCTAAAAAATGCCACAATAGCTATGGAAATTCAGAACTTAAAGTACATACCAACCCATAAGTTACTGGCAAATTCTACATTGTGCTCTTTAATTGCTAACTCCCGAGCTTCCTCAATAGTTTCACGCACTTCTTTAGCCCCTTTTTTAACGATAAACTTCAATTGCTTCAGGGCTTCATCTACGGTCATTCCCCTTACGAGACATGCTATATACCACATCTTCCATGGACTATATTTAATGTTACATCTTTGGTGGCACACAAACTAAAATGAATGTTGAGTAAGTTGACTAAACAGAACCGAGAGCCAGCTCACAGCAGGTCGACGTTCCTCTCCTGGGGCTTGCGGTGGGTATATTATTTTATTGTATTCGAGAAATTTTTTTGGATCCCCCTTTCTTGCATTCCATGCATTGGCACTGCTTGTTAAATGAAAGCTTTTTGCAGCGAAAACCGATATTGCTGGGGCAACATTTGTGATTAATTTGCTGAAAATCGGAATTTTTGCTAAAGCCATAGCAGCATGACATAACCTCACTCTCTGAGTCTATGTTTGTCAGTCGACAGTTGACATCCATTGACATCACAAAACGTTGACATTAAAATGTCAACTGACATATTTGTTTACAGTTAAACCACTTGTCAAAAATTTTTTTTTTAATTTTTGTGGTTAATAATAATTAGCAAAATTATACATTTTTTGCTTGTTTACAAATAATATCATGGTCAAAGTAAAAATTCCACTGCGAACTTAGATTGTGGAAATGTACACTACACCCGTATATACAACAGTTGGTGTTGCACACGCATTTTGGCCGACCAAACTGCTTTAATATTTAATTGCTACTAGTTGTGACGTCATTTATCGTAGTTTCAATATTTTGTCGCTAAGATCGCATGCTTAAAAAATGCAATTACACAACAAATGAGAAAAAACTCATAAGTTGTTACATATTTGTGGATTGAAGGTTGCTAATTCTTGGACAATGAAGAATTGGGTGGATAAAAACAAAATTTTCAAAAAATTCGATTTATTCGAAATATAGTAAATACTGTAACAATTATACGTAAATTTAATAAAAGAATCAGATCTATAATCAAGCGCTACACATTTCACAGGCTCCAGGATTTTGCAATGAGCATACTAACGCTGCCTCTTCCTGCTCCTCTTCCCTAGTTAGTTGTTTTTTGCCATTGACGACTGCGTTTTTATCTGTAACGATCAGTTTTGTTTTGTCAACGGTAAACTGAATGGGATTGGCCGCTGGTTTGGTTCTTAAATAATACATGCCAGTCTTTAAGCCTTTTTCCCAGCCGTAGAAATGCATAGAGGACATAATTCCATAAGTTGGGGCAGCGATATGAATGTTCATAGATTGGCTTTGGTCAATGAAAGCGCCTCTATCGGCCGCCATATTGATAATAACTTTTTGTTTAATCTCCCAAACGGTTTTGTAGATTTGTTTCAAATCATCGGATATATCAGGAATGTTTTGAATAGATCCATAGTTAGCAATTATTTGGTTTCTCATAACTTCATTCCATAACCCTCTTTCGGTTAAATCTTTAAGTAAATGTTGATTCACCACTTGAAATTCCCCAGATAATACCCTTCTTGTGTAAATATTCGAAGTATATGGCTCTGTAGATTCATTATTGCCCAATATCTGAGCAGTTGAAGCAGTTGGCATTGGAGCTAAAAGAAGTGAGTTTCTAACACCATGTTTGGCAATTCTTTGTTTTAAAGCTTTCCAATCCCAAAGATTTGTAGGTGTAACGTTCCACATATCATACTGTAAAATACCTTTACTCACAGGTGATCCTTCATATGTACTATAAGGTCCATCTTTTTCTGCAATTTCAGAGCTAGCTTCTAAGGCACCATAGTAAATTGTTTCAAAAATTTGAATATTAAGTAAGCTTGCTTCGTCGCTGTCAAAAGGCATGCGAAGCATAATAAAAGCATCAGCTAAGCCTTGCACACCAATCCCAATTGGTCGATGACGCATATTTGAATTCCGTGCCTCCGGTAGCGGATAGTAATTAACATCAACAATTTTATTAAGATTTTTCGTGACAACTTTTGTTATTTCTTTAAGTTTATCAAAATCAAAAGTATTGTCTGTATTTACAAACATATTGAGCGCTATTGATGCTAAATTACAAACTGCAATTTCATCTGCCGATGTGTACTCCACAATCTCTGTGCATAAATTACTACTTTTTATAGTACCTAAATTTTGTTGGTTACTTTTCCTATTACAGGCATCTTTATAGAGCATATACGGTGTGCCTGTTTCGACTTGTGAAACACAAATGGCTCTCCACAAATCGCGTGCCGGTACTTGTCTAATATATCGCTCTTCAGATTCATACTTTTCATATAACGCTTCAAACTTCTCTCCCCAACATTCGTGTAATCCAGGCGATTGAACAGGACACATCAATGACCATTTCTCATCATTTTTCACGCGCTCCATAAACAAATCTGGAGTCCATAGCGCATAAAAAAGATCACGCGCTCTCTCTTCTTCTTTACCAGTATTTTTCTTCAAGTTCAGGAAATCAAAAATGTCAGCATGCCAAGGTTCTAGATACACCGCAAAAGCTCCCGGACGTTTGTTACCGCCTTGATCAACATAGCGTGCTACATTATTAAAAACTCTTAAATATGGAACTAATCCGTTGCTCGTATCGTTATTCTTAGAATCCTTAGCTCGTACATTATGAACACTCACGCCAATCCCTCCGGCAGATTTCGAAATCAATGCACACTGAGTTATGCAATCATAAATACCACTTACGCTATCTTCTGGGATGGTCAGCAAGAAACAAGAGGAGAGTTGGGGCTTAATCGTAGCGGCAGCGAACAAAGTTGGGCTTGCATGCGTGAAGTATTTTTCAGAGAGATAGTTATAGGTTTCAATGGCGGAATTGATGTCTTCACCATGTATGCCTACTGCAACACGCATTAACATATGCTGAGGACGTTCGACAATTTTTCCATTGATTTTGAGCAAATAGGAACGCTCCAATGTTTTGAAACCAAAATAATTATAGGAGAAATCCCGCTGATAAATAATGCAAGAATTTAATCGATTTGCATTTTTCATTATGAGGGCGTAGTGTTCGTCCGAGATTATTTGAGCTCTGCGTTTGGTCTTGTCGCTCACGGCATTGTATAGAGCCTCGATGACATCTGAACATAGAAAAAATCAAAATTATTCCCTATTTATCTGAGAATGGAGAGGAGTCACGTATGAGAACGGCAAAGGTGACAGCTCAAAAGCTTTGTTCCTATTGGTTGCGGAAATGCAACCAATACCGGTGTCTGCCTGACCGAGAAAAACTACTTTTGAACCTATTATGGCAAAACATGTTGTTACCAAGCAAATAACCGTCAAGTTAGCTTATACAGTTATTCTTATTTCGTGATTTTGATTGGTTGTGAAGTTTTAGAGAATTTGCGTGCTGCATTATAAGCAAATTCAAATAATCAAAAAAATGTCACATATTTTTTGTCGTTATTTGGTTCGGTTTATAAAAAAATTAATTTTAAACGTTTGGCAACAGTGTCTAGAACATTTCTGATCAAACCTGTAGCATTATTGCAATAAAATATTGATTGACAACAAAGCTGATACCTACTCACACCTGATTTTATAAAAAACAAAACAAAAATATTATCATAATTTTATTAAAGAGGGTATTTTCTCTTGAGACCGCTCACTGTGACGTCATTACTCTGCTCAAGTCTCGAATAGGGTGTAATCTACGATTGTTATGTCATAAAAATAACATTTTGTGAGAAAAAAAAAAATTGGCACCTATAATCAAACCGCATAGCAAAAAAAAGTTGTACTGTTTTGATTTTATTGGGAGCAGTGACCTTCAGTTTGTAAACAAATCTTGGCAACCAAACATACTGACAGTATTTCTTTAATTAGAGGCAATTTAATGGAATTAAAGGTTTATCTTTATTATTTAGCCACAACAATCATTCGATATGGATATTATCAATTAGTTAATAATTTTTTGTCATTATGTCACTGATAAGTGATAACTACAATCACAAAAAATTATCAACTAAGCTAAGACTATTGCTTTTGTTTTTCATGGGAACATGGGTAACTTTGATAGAAATTTTATTTGATTAAATGATCGTTTATGGTAGAGAAGCGAAACGTCTGAATAATGTGAAAAATCCCATAGTTTTCACTGCCTTTGTAACCTGTACAGTCAGTCACCCAGATTTTGTGCAAAAACCTACCGCTAAACTGCTTTTTTGTTTCTTTGTGCAAATTCGAGACGGCTATCCTGGCCGCTAATATGGCGTAGTCGGGGTGTCGAGTGGTCATCATCGCAGCGGTTTCTGCAGCTAAAGTATCCAATTCAACCGTGGTTACACCTGGATATAAGCCGTTGATGACTTTTAAAGTGATAGCAAGCTAGAAACCAAATGAAAAAAAATTGATAAAAGAGCGTGCACACCAGGTGACTTTTAAGGCACCTACAGGGTCTATAAAATCCATATTTAGGCCATAGCAAAGCTTCTCGATGCGGGACGTTATCTTATCCAAGTGGACATCTTCTGTTCGTCCATCTAAAACGGAATTATTAAGATTTCGCTTAATTCAGTCTTTTCCTTCTCACCTCTCTTACGAATAAAGCTTTTAGTCGTCGAATTTTTCGACATTGTTTAGAATAGCTTGAGAAATGTTAACACACAAAAGAAACCGCTATTAACAGTCTTCAGCAAAATTGACGGTTTTCTGTTGAGAAATAATACAATTTCCCGCCTATTCATATTTTTTTTGGCATTCGACGCAAATTAGAGGTTAATTGACCCAAGCAGATCCAACGTTGCCAAAATTATTATTCAGACTGACCAAAATAATGTATACAATTTGGCAATTTTTTACCTTGTACGATGAGTATAGTTTATGAATGAGCAAAGTCATGTAAAAATTATATATTTAAAAAAATATGATATTATTAAAATTAAATGGTAATTAGCCCAAGCTGCTCCAACGTTGCCAACTCTATTATTCAAACATTAAAGAGCAATTTGTAGAAACATTTCTTAAAAATTTAATATTTCCTAAAATTAGCAATGTTCTCCCGTTTATAATTAATATAGTTCATAAAATAGCAACGTCATGATTATGTACTCGTATATCAAAAACAAAATATGATGCTATTGTACTATAAAATTAGAATTGGCCCAAGCTGTTCCAATGTTGCCAAATAATTATTCAGACATTAAAATTCTATAAAAATTTAATATTTTTCACGATTTAGCAGCGTTTTACAGTTTTAGAATATAGTATAAGTTATGTATTTCAAAACAAATATTATTCCATCTTTGACTGTACTGTTATTAGATTTTTCTTTATTACAGGTTTCTATATTTCAGTTTATTTAAAAATTTGCAAAAACCGTCTAGTAAAAACTCATATAACGTTCAAATGCGATATACAGAAGAAATAAAAACACAAAAAACAATTAATAAATATTTATAATTAGAATATATAGGTTCAAAAGTTACATTTCTTTACATTAAAATATTCAAAACAATTACAGATGTGTCTTATTTTTATGTCTCTGCAAACAATGTTTATAAATAGTTTCATAATTACACTGATTGCAGTGCAAATTTTGTTGTAATTTACTTGAAAGATGTGTGATTTTATGTGTTTTTAAGTGAGCTTCATAAATTGTTGAATATTCACACTGATCGCATTGAAATTTTTGTTGTAATTCATCACTTGAGAAATGCTTTCTAATTTTATGCTTTCTCAAATTACTTTTATCAACAGATGAATATTCACATAGATCGCAATAAATCTTTTCTTGTAGATCTTTTGAAACATGTTTTGCGTTTTCATGTTTTTTTAAACTTCCTTTATCAATCGTTGTATATTTACACGAGTCGCAGTGAAATTTTTGTTGTAGCTCACTGGAGAGGTGTTTGGTTTTATGGGTTTTTAAGTGATTTTTATAAGTGGTTGTATATTTACACTGATCACATTGAAATTTTTTTTTGAATTCACTTGAAAGATGTTTTCTGCCTTTATGGCTTTTTAAATACTGCTTATTAATAGTTTTAAAATCACACTGATCACATTGTAGTATTAGTTGTAGTTCACTTGAGAAATGTTTTCTTTTTTCATGTCTTTTTAAATAATCCTTAGAACTGGTTGTAAAGTCGCACTGATCGCATTGGACTTTTTCTTGTAATTCACTCGAAAGATGTTTTCTATTTTTATGATTTTTTAAATATTCCTTAGTGATAGTTTTAAAATCACATTGGTCACATTGAAGATTTTGTTGCAATGCGTTTAGTAGATGTTTTTTATTTTTGTGATTTTTTAAGTCTGTTTTATGAATCGTTGCATATTCGCACTGATTGCATTGAAATTTTGGTTGTAATGCACGACTTGAGATATGCTTTCTGATTTGATGTTTTCTCAAATTATGCCTATCAACAGTTGTATAATCACATTGATCGCATTGAAGTTTTTGCTGCAAATTGATGGAGAAATGTTTAAAATTCATATGTATTTTTATGTTACTTTTATAAAACGTTGAATATTCACACTGATCGCATTGAAACTTTTGTTGTAATTCACTCGAAAGATGCTTTATTTTATGCGTTTTAAAGTGCGTTGTATAAATTGTTGTATATTCACAATGATCGCATTGGAATTTTTTCTGTAATTCGCTCGAAAGGTGCTTTATTTTATGTATTTTCAGGTGACTTTTGTAAATTGTTGTGTATTCACATTGATCGCATTGAAATTTTTGTTGTAATTCACTTGAAAGATGTTTTCTATTATAATGGTTTCTTAAATATTCCTTATTAATAGTTTTAAAATCACATTGATCACATTGTAGTATTAACTGTATATCACATAAAAAATGTTTTCTTTTTTCATGTCTTTTTAAATAATCTTTATTCTTAGTTGTAAATTCACACTGATCACATTGAAATCTTTCTTGTAATTCACTTGACAGATGCTTTCTATTTAAATGATTTTTTAAATATCTCAGTTTAATAGTTTTAAAATCACATTGATCGCATTGAAATTTTTTTAATTCAGAACGTTTTCTTTCTATAGTTTTTAGAAATCGATTGTAAAAATTACAGTTTTTCTTATGAAAGTATCTCCACGCAATAGAAAAACTAACCACTTTGCAACGTTGGCATCTCTTAGAACTGGCCCTATCACCAACGTCTAAAAAACCACATTTGTGCTTAAAATAGGAAATTTTTTCATTGGTTTTATATTCACAGAAAGTGCATCTATAAAACTCTAATAAATCACTACAAGAAAAATCCGGAGACGATCGGCAACATTTAGAAAAAACCGACATTTCTAAAAACTAGAACATTACAAGTTTGACATGTAAAATATTCAGTTTGACATTGACAGCTCAAATCTAAAAAACAAAAGAAAAACTTCCCTGCTCAAACCTAACCTCATTTTTCCTAACATCGTCAATTCCACAAATGTGAGACAATTTATCACATCTCTCATTTGTTGTGTAATTGCAAGAAACTCACTGCACTTGAAAACCTTTAGCTCAATACAAAAACTTGAAAAAACAGACAATATCTTTTTGTACTAACTGTCAAATTGCTTCAAGGTTGGCAGTCCGACAGTAGAATTAGTCTCTCAATTAATTTTAAAAGAAACCCTAGAGTTTTGACACAGATAAGTAGTTTCTTCGAATGTTAGTCTTTAATAAACTTATTAATTACTATATTTTTTCTGCAGAAGCGAATGCCTCTTTTTCGGGACTTTTGTTTGCTTGGGCGCACTATAGCAACTTTGCTAAATCTCGTCGAATTTTCAAAAAATAATTAGGAATGTTGCAAAATTTGGACTATAAATGGCTTAACTGCCAATAAATAGAAAACTTTCCAAAAATGCCAGATTCGTCTTGCCAATAGCCTAAGCATAATTTATAATGCTTATATAACTGTCATAATTGCGTCAGCTGTCAATGTCACTATAATTATTTTTTTTATTTTCGATTATCTTTGGAACGAAATACGCAACGTTTAACAAAAAAAAGTTAGAATATCAGCAAAAAAAAACTCATTCCATTATACTTTTTGTCTATAATTTACAAAAAACGGAAAGGAATAGTAAAAAATTCATTACAGACCAAACAAATATTTATTAATACTAATTATAAAAAAGTATAAACTTAACTACTAACATGTTTACTTCAGCATATGTATTCCAGTTTTCAACCCTTTCTCCCACGCATACCAAAGCATTGAATACATAAGGTTGTATTTAGCTGACGGCAGAAATAGATTTAAGGATTGACTTTGATCAACAAAAGCTCCTCTGTCAGATGCCATATCAATTATAACTTTTTGCTTAATCTCATGAGAAGTTTTATATAGCGTTTTCAAATCTTCAGGAATGCTGGAAATGTTCTGAATAGAACCATTATTAGCTAAAATCTCTTTAATTGTTGTGTCATTCCACAAACCGCGTGCAGAAAGATCCTTGATCAAATGTTGATTAATAACTTGAAATTCACCAGATCCCACTTTTTGAGTGTCAAGCATTGACAGGAATGGCTCAATGGATTCTCTATTATCAAAAATGAGCGAATCGGATTCTGTGGCAAAAATAGCTACTAATAATGAGTTTCGGACGCCACATTTCGAGATTTTTTGCTTCAGCAAGCTCCAGTCCCAAAGATTTGTAGGTGTGACGTTCCACATATCAAATTGTAAAATCCCTTTACTGACAGGTGAGCCTTCATAAGAGCTGTAGCAACCCGCCGTTTCAGCTAATTCGCAACTAGCCTCCAAAGCACCATAATAAATCGTTTCGAAAATTTTGATATTTAGTTCGCTTGCTTCTTCGCTTTCAAATGGCATTTGAAGCATTGCAAAAGTGTCCGCCAATCCTTGCACACCAATACTGATCGGTCTGTGACGCATAATTGAGTTACGTGCTTCCTGTACAGGATAACAACTAATATCAATAATTCTATCAAGATTTTTCGTCAAAACATTTGCAACTTTTTTAAGCTTTTCAAAATCAAATGTTTTCGATTCAGTTTTTACAAACATATTGAGCGCAATTGATCCAAAATTGCTCGCTGCAATTTCATTGGGCGATGTAAACTGAACGAGTGCTGATAAAGTGCCACTACCTTTAATCGTTCCCAAATTTTTCTGATTACTTTTTCTATTACAGGCGTCTTTAAATAAAATATGAGGTCCACCAGTTTCAATCTGTGAATTACGAATTGATTGCCATAGATCTCTGGCACGTATTTGTTTGACATATCGATTCTCGGATTCATATTGCTCATATAATTTTTCGAATTCATCTCCCCAGCAATCTTGCAGTCCTTGCGTCTGATGAGGACACATCAATGACCAATCCTTATCATCACTTACGCGAGCCATAAACAAATCTGGGATCCACAAAGCGTAGGATAAATCACGAGCTCTGTACTCGTCTTTGCCTGTACTTTTTTTCAAATTTAGAAATTCCATAATATCCGCATGCCACGGCTCTAAATAAATTGTAAATGGATTAGATGTGGAGGTTTTTAGTATAGGATGAATAATGGAACGTGCTGCATGGTTAAACACCCTTAACATTGGAATCAATCCATTAGAAATCCCATTTGTGCCAATAATGTCCGTTCCTTTTGCTCTTATGTTATGAATATTCACTCCAATTTTTCCTCCTGTTTTCGATCCCATTACACAATTTTTTACACATTTGAAAATACCTTCCAAGCTATCGTCAGGCATAGGAACAATGAAAGCTGAAGATAACTCTGGTTGGACACGTCCAGCAGCGAAAAGAGTTGTACTGTTGTGAATGAAATACTTCTCCGACATGTAATTGTACGTCTCAATAGCCGAATCAATGTCTTCTCCATGAATACAAACAGCCACTCTCATCAACATATGCTGAGGACGTTCAACAATTAAGCCATTAATTTTAAGTAAATATCGTTCCAAAATTTTAAAAGCAAAATAACTAAACGAGAAATCGCGGTCATAGATTATGCAAGAATTTAAACGATCTGCGTGTTTCATTACAATCGAATGGTATTCTTCAGAGATTAGTTTAGTTTTCTTTTCTTTGCTGGTGGTAGATTTGAATAAATCATCAATTACATCTAAAAAAAAAGACAATTTGTAAAGAGAGAGATTACCAGCATAGAAATTATTATAATTGAACCGCCCAACAAATATAGTAAAAATAACGCCTAAATCTGAAAGTGATTTTTCTATTGGTCAAATTGGAATCACCAAATTTACAATGTACCGCTGACCCTGTCACCGAACGGCGCTTGCCATTCTGTTTTGACGCAGTTAAACTAATAAAAATGTGTAGAGATTTATAACTATTTTTGTTTAGCGGCACAACTATAACATCCTTACCACTAAAAAGTTTCTTGGTCTGCTTCTGTAAATTTGAAACGGCAATCCGTGCTGCCAATACCGCATAATCAGGATGTTGATTTGACATCAAAATAGCGGTTTCAGCAGCTAGAGTATCTAGTTCAACTGTTGTAATGCCAGAATATAAGCTGGTAATAACTTTCAAAGTGATAGAAACCTAAAAAATTTTTTTTATGTACTCCAAGGTATTACCAATCTTATAACAAAAAAAAAACTATATCATTTAAAAAATACAAGAAAGTCTAAGTACGGAGCTACCTGATGCTTGCTGGTTCATTTACAATTTATCTTGCCCGACAATTGAGCCATTTTACGTAAAAATGTTCAAAGATCTGATTTGCCCAAGCCGACAATACAAAAAATTTTAATCTTCTTTTTGTGCAAAACATTCTAAAGCTATTTCAAACAATGATGTTACGTGACGACAAAAAAATATTATTATTATTATTCGTCTCCATACAAACTTTCGTCATCAGTGTCAGTCAAAAGACCAAACTTTTTTGCATTTGACAAAAAAGACAGATTTATTTTGAAATTGAGAACAAATAAAGAAAAAAAATACTAACAGGATCCACATAATCCATATTTAAGCCATAGCATAGCTTTTCGATTCTAGTTGTAATTTTATCCAAGTGAACTTCCTCTACTCGTCCATCTGCAAAATAAACAAAAATCTGTCAACTGCTCCAGCCTATAGTCATTCATATAAGATGATGTTCCCCCTCAACAACTCCTTTTCTTTGGTAGCTTGAAGGTGGTCAATATTATTTAATAATAACCACATATTATAAGCAAGAAATCATTCTTTTAGTGTTGTGACTTTTGATACTCTTCGATTTGTCAATAAAATTATGTTGGCATCACTGATGCTAAATGAGACTTTTATTATGGATTTCAACAAAAATAAATTAAATGCACATGAGTTGCGCATAGAGCTTATTTAACTACTTGTTTAAATAAAAAATAAGAGCTTGACATCTTTATTCAGTATAAATGGTTTATTTGTAACAGCGTGGCGATTGGTTGCCACTACGTGGCGCTGCTGTAGCCATTCCAGAACAGAAGCGTATACTATACATTATAACAAAATTAAGCAAAAATTAATACAGTTTACTATTGATTGTACTATTGCTACTTAATAGATCAAATGATTATATTTATGACTCAAAAATTAATCATAATTAGCAAAGAAATCTAGGTTAAGGGGCTGCTCCTGCTGCTAGAAAATTTCGCACCTAGAGCCGGCCCTGTTTACGAGTACCTACAGTCCCTACAGAAACCAATAAATTGGAAAAAGGAATCACAAATGTGATTATGAAACGCAAATGATAGTAATTGATAAGCAAATGGCTTTTTCATGTAAATTATCTGAAAAAAACTGCTGCCTTATCAGTTTTTTAATTGAATGTGTTTATATAACCTATCAAGTTTGTTTACCTCTTTTGGACACAAAATTTTTTGTAGGTGTTGTAAAATTCACCATTTTGCTATGAATAAAAAAGACACTTTACACTCAATTGGGATGAATTAACGGAATATTCGCCGGAAAAACTATAAACCAAGACAGAACTCCCGCGTTTTTTGCACCTGTCAACTGTCACTGCTAACCTGTCACTCTGTCACTGTCAAATGTCAAATTAACACAGAACGCAAAGTAGGAACTTTAACAAAAATTAAAGTTTTTACTAATTTGAAAAATCTAGCTTTATAAATAAAGTCCTTACATAAATTATTTTTAAATTTTGTTGAAATTATCTCAGTAATTAATTAGTTTTCAAAGTGTTGTAACTTTGAAGATTTGTAACTTTACAGATTTGTACAGCAGATCAGGAATAAGATAATATTTAATGGAATTTAGTAAAAATGTTGAAAAATGGTAAGGCGCCAGATATAAAATGTGTAGTAAATTGTTCCATGTAATGTTTTATGACAGTTGCTGTTATTTTTAATAAAAATTTGGGTTTAGAAACATTTGAATTTGTTTGTGTAGTGGAAAAGACTTTGCGTTCCTTTGCAGGTGGGGCCAAGCCCCAGAAATCCTATAGCTTTCTACATTAAGAAGAAATCAGTACAATCGTTTGATTTCTATGTATATCCTGATTGATAGAAAGAATTGTTGCGTAATTCATGATAATTTATTCGACTTTTTTGTGTAATTTTTCAGAAATTTTAAAATAAAAAAGTTATAAAATTTACAAATTTTTTATCAGAAAACCTTTACGATGTTGTCATAAAGCGTAGTTTTTAATAAAAAAATTAAAAAATAAATATATATTTTTAATCATCGATTGCATTTGTTTTTGAATCAAGTATGCCATTACTTTGACATATAGCTACTTCATTTGTTTTACAATTTTTTATATTCACGACGTAGTTTCTTTCAAAACGGGTGTTTTTGTGCTAAAAAGGATAAAAAAGGGTTTTAAAGCCCATTTCCGGGCTCAAAACATTATATAATTGATGTGTGTAGTGTTTTTCTTTTCATTCTGTGAAGATTTGAAAAGTTTTTTGATGGGGCTTCCTTGGCTAGCCGGTAGGTCTCAAGAATTCCAGAGATGCCAGCCCCCCAGCTTTCTACATCAGGCAGATCGCAAGCTGGTAATGTACAAACAAATTTTGGTGTTGGTTATTAATTATTATATCATAGATTTTTTGAATTTTTGCATAAATCGAAAGAATTTATTCTACTTTTTAGTAATTGTCTTGCAATATGAAGCTAAATAATAAAATCTACATTGTTTTTTTATTGAAATACCTCTCCAAAGTTGTCTTTAGGCGTAATTTTTAAAATAAATAATAAATAAATAATTTTAATCATTTTGTACTCATTGATGTTCAATTGTTTTTGAATCAAGTAAGCCGTGAGTTTGACATAATGCAAATGCTACTTAATTTTTTATACTGCGGCGTAGTTTCTTTCAAGGCGGATGTTTTTGGGCTAAAAGCGATGAAAGAAGGTTTTAAAACCGATTTCCGGGTTCAAACAAACATTATAATTCATTTGTGCAGTGTTTTTTTTTCTATTCGGTGCGGATTTGAAAAGTTTTTTTAGTGGGGCCCCCTTGGATAGTACTTGCAAGTAGATCAAGTGTTCTAGAGGCAAGCCCCCAGCTTTCTACATCAGAAAGACCGAAAACTGGTAATGTACATACAAATTTTGTTGCTGTTTATTAATTTTATCCTCTCTTGGATAACCATGACTATTCAATATTTGCAATAAATTAAACGGACATATGTAACTTTTTGGGAGTTTTCCAGCAATTTTCAACTAGAAAAGTGCCTAAATTTACATTTCCTTTCATTAGACAACTTTTTAGAGGTGGGCTTTAAACATTTTTTTAAACTAAAAATGAAAAAATAGTGTGATGCTTGTATTTTCCTTGAGTAGGTCATTGACCTATCTAATAGTCTACTTATTAGAAAAAAAATATTAACAATTTTAAGTGTTATAATAATATTTATTTGATTTGAACCAATCGATCAGAATAGCCAACTTGATTTTCTTTCTTTCAATAGCTGTCAACTGTCAATGTGTCATATTTTTAAAAATGACTGCATTTCCTATAGTGCGCTTAAAAAAGATTGTCATCGCAGTATGCTGTAAAAAAATATATACACAAATGTTTGTGGTAATATGTAAATATTTGCGCATAACTTTTTTGTTTATTAATCGATTTTAATAATTGTATCTTTTTGGAAAAAGTGAAATTTTTAGAAGTGGATATATAAAAATTAAAAGCAAATTTTACAAAAATCTGCAAAATTTGTTTAAAAATTTGCAGACAATTTAGTAGAATTTGTATATTATATTCAAATTACTTATATAACCTGTTTATTAGTTTTCCTTTGTTTAAAAAGAAAAAAACTAATGGTTTTATTCTTTGTTATCAGTTATCTTTTTTATAGTCTTATGTAATGTTTTCAAAAGTATTATCTATTTTAGTGTCGTTTAAAGAGTCGTATTCTTTGCAAAAAAAATGTATTGTATTTTTCCTTTCAATTGGTATATGTAGAATGAAATTATTTGCTTGAACTGATAATTATCAGGTTTTTTTTTATATAAAAGCTAATTCTTTTGTTTTATTTTTTATTAATTTTTTTGAAATTTTATATAACACTTTTCTTTTGTTTTCAAAAAAATTACTTACATTGGTTTAGTTTGGTTTGTGCCTTTGAGCCTTTTGCACGAATATGTGTGAGTGATAATAAAATTAAAATTATATTAATTCGTGTTTGTGATAAGTGTTGTGTAAAGTGCAGTGCAGTGCTATTTTGTTTCTTTATTTTATTCATGGAGATGATGTCCAGGTTTCAATATACAGAGTGAGTCAGTTTGCAATTAAATGTTAGTTTATTTATAGACCGATTTTAATAGTTTTTTTTTCAGCTTGAAAAAGAATGTTTTAAGAGTGGTCTCATAAAAGCTAAGCAATAATCTTCATAAAATTTTTAAAAATTAAATAAGTTTCAATCAGAAATTATTTGCTTGATTAGGTAATTCATATTTTTCTTATAAAAACATGTTTAATATTTAAATACACAGTTTACACATTATAGGAGAAATAAATAGAGTTAGTTTGTTTCAGCGTTATTCAATTGTTTTGAGACATAGTTGATGTTTTGTAAAAAAAAATATTTAAAAAACGAATCAGTTTTGCGGACCACCGTTTTTCTTTTTATCAATGGAAACATTTGCAGTGATTGGTGTTAAATGTGTATTAATTACTCTTAACTTTGTTTGGCTTCGCGTAAGTGCACGATAAATCCTCATTGAGGATCGTATCAACTCTGACCCTTGGTAATGCGAGCCTCCAAAACTCGTTAAGGAGTTAGGTATAATAGTGTTTCTTATAACGATTGTTTCTTGCAATCGGCATGGTCTCTCTGTGAATATGTCTTGTACATACATATGTGAGGGCATGTGAGCGGGGTCAGCATTGTGGGGTAATTAATATACATTTGATGCTTCTTGCTGTTTATGTTTTTATTGATAAAGCATTCAAAAAAACAAATAATTTTTTTTTGCATAGATTGCAAACGCGTAATTTTTTTAAATATTTTTTTATTTGGCCTGTTACGGCATTTTTAAATTTGTACAAGTAAAAATTAGCTGTAGGAAAACAAAGTCAGTTAGAAGTAGGAACCAAAATATCATTGATAATGGTTAGATAGAAGATTGACTGCAACAGATATGAGTGGACTCCAGATGCAAAAAGAAAATGGAAACGAAAAAATAAAATATGAAATTTTTATAAAATTTGTATATTAATATTATTTGATTTTAGTATGATCGGTATCCAATTATAGCATTGATTTAAATGTGTCATGTTCAAAATATTTTTGAAGAAAAAATCTCTATAACAAGATGGCGTCTAGAGATAATTAATTAACTATAAGTGCCTAACCGTAAGTAACAGACTATTTTAAACCAAATAAACATTTTTCACTGATTATTGTAAATAAAGTAGTATTTTGTATTACATAGTTGTTTTTTTTATTTTTATTGACGTTTTGTAATTGTTGCGAGGATTTATCTATAAAAATGCGGAAAATTTGGTTACAAATTGATTGGTGTCGTTTTCTAAGGGGAGAAAACGGATGTGAGATCTAAGCAAACATGTTTTTTTTGGGATTTGTTGTTGTTAGGTAGTTGGTATCGTTTTCTGAGGGGAGAAAACGGATGTGAGATTGCAGCAAACAATTGTTTGGTATTGCAATATTTAGGGCTTTTATTATTTTAACAGTGGATTAGGCGTACTGGGGACACCACTATAAAAAAACGCACCATTTACTGTACCTCTTAAAGGTGGTGTGGAAATCAGTAAAATAATTGCATTATAATAATTAAAATTTTACTTTTTAATATAGTATTTGTAACTCAGTTTTTTTATAACATTAATACTTTACACATAAATGTAGATATTTATTTTTAAATTTTTGTAAAAAGTTGTAATAAAAATATTTCTTAGGTATATTGTAGTTTTTTTTAATCAACAAAAAATGCGCAATTATTTTAAAATGCGCACTTATAACAGGTGTCGTTTTCTGAGGGGAGAAAACGGATGTGAGATTTAAGCAAATAGTTTTTGCAGTTGTAAGGTGACTGGTATAGTTTTCTGAGGGGAGAAAACTGATGTGAAAACAGCAAACTTTTTTTGGTTTTGCCAATATTAGCGCTTTTTCTTATTTTTACAGTGGATTAGGCTTTCTGGGGATTTAACTATAAAAAACGCACCATTTACTGTATAGGTGGTGTGTAAATCAGTATATTTGTAATTAAGCAATGGATGAAAAATAAAATATTAATTTATTTTAGATTGAGATTCATTAGCTTCTCCATACCAACCGAACTTTTTCCAAAAAAATATTTGTTAAATAAATTTAAAAAATTAGTATAGACAACTGACCATTTGCTGTTTGTCAGCTAGTTGCATATACTACATCAACAATTACGACTGCTAATTTTTTAAACTTTTACCTAAAATTAAATTATAATTATAAAATAAATAAAAATATTATGTAAATATTTTTTATTTAATGATATTAGTTTTTTTGAGGTTTTAATTAACACGTTTGCTGTCTTGGAATAGAAACCATTGTTGATAAGCTTTTGTTTTATAGGAGTTGTTCTATTTGATAAGTCAGCAACAAACAACCTTCAAATTGTATTACTGTTATTGTTATTGATAGGTGTTTTTCTTTTAAATAAAACAAGTGATTATCAATATTTTTTAATGAAAATAATGTACATATTATTGCCTAGACCACCATAGTATGTATATTACACGTCAGAATAGGGCCTTAAATGTTTGTCGATATTGTTTTACTATAATATAGTTTTTTTTTTATAGTTGATAAGTTCAACTTTGGCAACCAGTATTAATAGTTAGTTTTTTTTTTTTTTTTTTGGTTGCACATTCTATGACATTTATACTACACACACATATACCTACTGGATCTAAGCTTATGGAATGTTACAAATATTTTAACATAATGCCACATAATCAATGAAATACATTTTATGAAGATAAATACTAAAGTTTACACATTGATATGACGTAGATTGTTCGAAAATGTCCACAGGCATTTAAATGACTGTACTGTACATTAAAAACTACTTTCTTGTACGATATGTGCAATTATTATACTTAGGTATATATAAAAACTAAGACTGTGGACATATTTCGGTTTTTTCATACACAAATATCCACGAGTACAACAAAGAATTATAAAATACACAAAAATTAATTTTTATACAAATAGAGATTGGAATTATTAATAATACAGTTTGATTATTTAAAAATAAAAAAACTCTGTTAATATAATTCATCTAATTGTATAAAAATGAATATCTTTTGAAACATGTTACGTCTATTAAATATTTCACCTGAGATTTGATAACTAACATGTTCCAAAATAAAACAAAAGTAAATATATGTGTGTTAAAATAATAAATACTTAAAAAACGAGACCCTATTCATATTAAATATTTCAACAATGCAGGTCTACAAAAAACGGGTATTTCAGTCTAATGATACCATAAAAAATAAAAACGTCTAAAAAACAAATATAGATCGTTGGTGATGTTGCAACGCATACAAACAATATATCAATAATATCAACAATCGTTTAATTTCAAATTGTAGGAACTTTTCAACATTTCTAAATTGGTCCTCACTTAAAAAAAAAGAACCACTAAATTCGATTATATACATTGACAATACATAAAGAGTAGATTAATAAAATTCATATACACTAAAGACTAAACAAAGAACTATAGTCTAAAATACTATGTTGTAAGTATCGTATAACATATATCTTATCTACAACAATTGTACATTTTTGAAGGTAGACATCCATTCAAATATATAATTATTAGACCCTGCTTAACAATGAATGTCAACCGTCACTTAATTCAACAAATTTCATAAATTTTTAATCATTCATATACTTTTAGATGTGATTAAAAATTCATATTTGGTATTTACAATTTTCACTTATCGTATAAAAAAAGCAACCAACAATTTACACATTAAAAAACAAATAATTATTTCTACTACTAGATTACACAAGGTATTTTTTATTTGGCATAAACAGAAAGAAAAAAAAATCATCTAATAATAATTTATTACTGTATGCTCTTTCTAACCTAGCTTTAGGAACTCGTTATCCAATTGGAAGACTGTTATTAAAGTGATTACGACAACAGTGCATTTTAAATTAAAAATTTTTTTTTTTAATAATAATAAATAAGTAAATACTAGAATGATCAAAAACAAAATAATAATAAAATATGTGTTTTCCATCATACATGACTTTAACCGACGAGATCCACTCACACTTTATTTGAATATCGAGAATACTGACGAGAGATGTCTTTACAAAATTCCAATATAAAAACATATTTATCTTCAAGTGGGGAATGAATATTGTTTGTTTTTGTAACTTTGTCTTTGGCAGATAAACGTGAACGTTACGAAGGGAGTTGAAATACGTTTTAGGTACCTAACTAAATTGAATTGCACAACACCTCGATCAATTATTCTAAGTAATGATCGGCGAAAAAATTCACGTGGGGTCATTCTTGCTTTACCATAACATTAGGGTTATAACTGTTATGAGCACTGGTCGTGACCAATGACAAGGGACTATTTGCTAGAGAATTAGCAATAGCAAACATCGCTCCATTTGGATTTGGTGCGGAACAGGGTGAGCCCATTGCTGCTGATGGTGGATTTATCCTTTTCTCTTTCTGTCGTCGATTGCAGAACCAAACTCGCACCACTTCCTTCTCCATACATAATCCATCTGCCAACATTGAAATTTCTTCGGAAGTTGGTTTGGGATTCTGAAGGAATGCTTTTTCGAGAGCGACTCGCACACTTGTTTCGATCGACGTTCGCTTTTTACGTCGCCTTCCAATTGTTTCTGGAGTCGTCATAGGGTTGCTAAGAGCATTGGGGTTGCTTAAAGTACTATCGGCATCTTCTAGCCATTTTTGTAAAAGAGGTTTTAATTTGCACATGTTTTTGAAACTTAGGTTTAAGGCTTCAAACCTTGATATTGTTGTTTGAGAGAAATCATTACCATACAGCTTACCCATTGCGAGGCCAACGTCGCCTTGGGTGAAACCTGAAACAAAAAAACCCACATTATAGACCAACAATTTTTTCTCTCTGAAAAGTTGGCATTGCTTAAAAAGCCAATTGTCACACAGCTATAGTATTTTCAGATTAAAGACAAAGTGACTGTAAACAAAGAAAGACACATGTAGGATAATTAAAGCTTCTATTGGTTAAACCTTGCACAAAGTTAGTTGATTGGCTGGGTGGATAGACTAGAACACGTGATATTAATAAAAAACATTCAAATTTAGTGCCTTTTCGCTGCTATCATTTACGTCAACTGTCTTGTAAACGTTACTAGAATATACTTCTGCCAACCTTACTTGTATATCAAATGAAGTGATAGAAAATAATGTCTTTTATTGTAGCTATAATATTATTTTTTTTTTAAAACAGTTTAAAAATTGAATGAAAGAACTTATTTACATTTTGTTTATTTTAAAACTTATTGTTAAATTATAGAAAAAAAAAGCTTTTTGAATATGAGTTTTATAATACAGAAGGGTACGCAGAATTGATAATTTTTTAAGCCCAAAATTACCGATGCAGAAAACTACAAAAAATGTTCAAGTATTTCACCATTCATAGCGCCTTTCAATAGTGACTAATGATGAACATTCCTTGTTCCTCATTATCATTTTAATTTGATTGTTATTCATCATTTTGAATAAAAACAATGCTTTATATTACCACTTATAGACGATAAGTTGAGCATTACATAAAATATATTATAATAATTGACGGTTTATTCAAATTAATTTTTGATTGCATAATTTGCCAAAATATACAAATAATAATTAAGAATTTTGTGTTAATTTTAGCTAATATTAAATTTAATATCATAACATTATCTTCCTTCTGGGATATTCCATCCGTATCTCCACGTGGGGATTTGTCCTTCAGAATATCATACCTAAACGTCTTCTGTGTCAACCATCATTGATTAAATTGCAATAAAAATTACTTACAAAGACATTTTTCGGTCTTGATTTATAGTTCTATTCTTGACCATACGGAATGGAATGGAATGATGAAATAATTAAAAATCGCTAAAAACCACCGTATGATGAATTGTAGAGTGTTTCAATATTTAAAAAAAATATATTTTTTATAGTTTCTATTTAATAAAAAAGTCGTACGACGTTTTAAATTTAATGAAAAGGTTGAAGCCAATAATATATTTACCTAATTTAATCCGTCTTTGTTTAAAAGTTTTCGCGAATTGCTCAAGTTCTTCTAAATCTGTCGTCTCTTCGGGTGACGGCTCCAAGAGTCTCGACGGCGTTTTAAGATGCTGCGGTGTAAGTCCTCCTGAGCTGGGGGTGCTGGGGGTGAGCAAACTGGCGGGTATGTGAGAATTATTGGGAGGAGTCGTTTGCGTTTGTGGAAGTTGCGTATTAGATGGTATACTTGTGTTGTGTTGATGGTTTGAGTTTTGTTGTTGAGCTTTTTGAAGTTGCTGCAGCTGTTGGGCGGCTTGAGCTATTTGTTGAACCTAAAGACAAACAAAAAAGAGAGATATGATGAAATCCATAAATCATTGCGATGGAATCATGCAAACAGCACATTAGAAAATGAAATCTTGTCTTGCGTAAGATCATGTCGTTACGAATACAATTATATAAACGTGTGTTAAAAAAGAAAATAATTATGTATGTGCATGCTTCTATAATGTGGAACATGACAACAACAGGCGACAAACACACACCTGCATCGAATGCGGTGGTCTTGAAGATAGACCAGATCTAGGAAATCCTTGCAGAAATCCCTTTAAAGGGAATAAATCGTTAATAATTTACTTCAATCGTTAAATCACAAAATTATTTTGCCATATACCTGATTTTGTAAAAAGAACTGCGCCTGGGGGTTTCCGCTGGCTTGTTGTAACATCGCCAGCTGTTGTAATTGCTGCAAATTCTGTGGATTTTGAAAAGCTTGCAAGCTACCTAACATTTGTAAATGGTTGCCAAATAAACCACCTAAACCTCCCAAAGCTGCAAGAGCGGCACCGACTCCTGGACTCGAACTTGTCACTTGCGAACTAGGTGATGAAAGTCGAGGCTGCTCAACTTCATTCGTTACCTGGAAAAAAAATTACACTTTAAATAACTTTTATTTGTATTTGTATATTTGTAGTTTTGTGTTATTGCATACATTTGTAGTCAATAAACAAATTAATTAATTAAAATATTTTATGTTTTTTTCAGTAGTAGGCATGTGCTACGACATGCTCACTGCTGCCATTGCACTTTTCCTACTGGTTTAATAAACAAAGTTTAAACCTTAGCTCCTTTTTAAAAGTTTTCAAAAATTATAGTATAAAAATATAATATGTATATAAATGTAAATAACGCTATTATTTATAGATAAAAATACAAACCAAATTCCAGTTACGGTCTTTATAAGATGTTTATCGGCAATTTTATCTCATTTATTCGCAAACAATTCAATAAATAACATACGCCTTGAGATTTAATATGTGTCAAGTAATTATAAAATAATACAACAGTAAATAAATAATTTATAAACTAGATAAAAAAGCAAAGCAGTTCAATTAAAAAAAATTTTAAGTTGCTCTCTCAGCATGTCAAAGAAAAAAATATAATTAAACCTGCAAACATTTAAATATTTTTATCAAGTTATAAAACATTTCACAAAAAAAAAACATAAAAAAATATTGCAAAGCATAACGCTATCATGTTCATAAGCGACAGTGACAATAGTAACACATAAATACCAGAAAAAATTGAATGAGAACAAAGAAAACATAAAACCAACAAACAAATTTTCAATATAAAAAAAATTATGTTCAAAAAATGTCAGACGTGTTAAAATAGAAACGTCTATAAAAAAGAAAAAAACATCTGTTTTACTGCAGTTAATCAAAGATAGAGATTAACAGAGAAGAAAATGAGTAGTAAAACAGCAAGTTTATAATGTGGATAAGCCAATGAAAAAGAAGAAGAGAGAAAACATAAAAATAAATTGTCAATAAAAAAAAATAAACATAATAAAAATTGTCAACAGGCAAGTGTTTAAGATTAACTGAGTTGTGGAAAAAAAAATAAGAAAAACGTTGTTAAAAAAGAAAAATAAGATTAGAAATATTTGAAACATAAAAATATCATATCAATAAATATCTATTCTTGGCAGCCTTTTGATAGATCACTGTATTCCTAGGTTTATTACGTCTTAATTGAGCAACCTATGACATATTTACTTATTTACTTAGATGAATTTTTATTTGAAGATGATCAAAAACAAATATAGTACTTGTAAAAATTTGAAGTTTGGTTTGTTTTGACAGTATTACTACATAATTCGTCGTATATGGTACTTTGTAACTTTAGAATAGATAACGATATGTAATCAAATAACAATAAAAAAAAGAAAAAATAATTGGAACAAGCTTTTAGCGCAATTAAGAAGTATTAGTCAAAGATTAGTAATAATAAAAATGAGTTCTATCAAAAATATAAGATAAGATTTGTGCCAATTAAAATGCTTCGTAAAACGAATTTATAAAAAATCACGTTTTTAAGGTTCAAAAGACTTACTCTAGTTTTTCGGATCATTGTGTAAGGAAAAACAACGTTTGGGATCGAAAATGGAAACATTTTAAACACAGCCAAATTTGGAAAAATTTTAAAAGATATGATAATTACTTTGCGTCTTTTATCTCTGTTTTTTATTTATTGAAAAAAAAACCTAATCTAGCGTGTGCAGACACGTGTGAGTTTGAGCATATCTAAAATGTTTGAAGAAAAATGATGTATTTGGTTATTGGAATTTGTTGTTTTTGCTATTAGTCAGTTATTGATATCAGTTTTAGAGATCTTTCAAATGACATAACAAACAAAAATTGGGGAAAAATCTGATAACAACAAAGCCTGCGGCTGACATTGAAAAAATTTTTTTTGTCTATATGAAGTAAGATGAGTTTTACAATGTTTTCTCTTGTATTGTTTTAGCTGGTTATATTTACTATATTCAATCACATATGTAACTTGCAAAAGATGCAGAAACATCGTTTTTTTTATCAATTGTCATGATTGAAATGTCTTACATATTTTTTGGACGATGTTTCAACTGTTTTTTTGTCTAAATTTTTTTTTATTGTTTTTTGTACCTGGTGCGTTTTTTAAAATTTATTAGGCCTAGTCAATTTGGGTCAAAGATTTCTCAACTGATTGAGCCGAAATTAAGAATACTTATTTAGTTTAGATCACAAGTGACGTCATTGTAAAACTAATATGGCGACCTCTCAAAGATATCAGATCTGTGAATTTTTCTGCATGAAAGAGGTTGCTGAGAGAAATAGAAAAACAAAATGACAATAAAAATTGTTTTTTAAGTTTTTTTTAAGATTGTTGTTACAAGTGCCCGATTTAAGGGAAAAAAATTGTTTTTGAATTACTAGGACATAATTGATACAGATGAAACCGTCTATATAAGACAATGATGATTTTAATTAAATTGATGGCAATTATCATGGGTAATTTAACAGCAAATGACATGCATCCCAAATAAATGCATGAAAATTATATTCTGCATTTTTCTAAGCTTAGTTTCATCTAGAAAACATTATAGTTGTAATAATCTCGTTAAAAAGCAAATCAAGTTAAATTCGATTTTTTTGCAAGGGGATGTGATCCCTGAAGAATTTAAACATTTAACTTTTTGAAGGGTGTTATTCGTCTGGGACTGGTCGACTTCAGATTTATATATATTGAGAACAAATGTTTTCAAAAAGCGAACAGCAGTTTACTAAACATCCCAAGGGAAGAATCGCCAATTATAAGTGAAGTTTGTTTCGAAGTCAATATTTAAAGAAAACTTTAATATTGCTCTAAGTTTATTGTTTTATCAAAAATTACTTACCAAGTTGAGGGCGCCACCCCTATCCGAATCCATCGAGTTTTCATCGTTATGTTCACCTGATGGACGTTCACTGACTATACTTTGGTCATCTCCACTAATGTCACCATTAATATCACCATCTGGAAGCATTTTTTCAAATTAATAAACAATTTAAATAGCCAATTTATAATATTGTTTTCTTTCGATAACATTGATGCAAATTTTACGATCATAAATTCAATTGTATTGTTCCGGCAGAAAAATAAAACATAGAAAAGTAAGCAAAACCTAATAATAGCCGATAACGGTCTTGAAAACTTCATGTGAAGCAATTTTCCAATAGATCAGGACATTTCTGTTAAGTCCTGCATACTTCGTGATAAGGTAAATAACGCTTCGATAAGCCTGTAGGGCAGTTTGTACCACAAGGCTATAAGAAATTTCACACTTCCTGAATTTTGATATTTAGGGATGCAGCGGTCATTTCACTTGAACTCATTGAGTGTAAAAATAGCTCTAAACATCAAATAAATAACTAAAAAAGTCAAAACGTCTATAATATTTAAGATAAACAGTATTAAATTTGAAGTAGTGCTGGGTAGGAAATTAGAGTCAACTAAATTTCTGTAAAACATTACAAAATATGATATTTTGAGTGATGGTAGCGACAAAACATGCAAATATAATGCAGTGTTAAGCCATGTAAGGGTTGTAGCCTATCAAAAACTGCAACGTCATGTAAAGATTGATGAGGTATTCTCCGTGTTAGACAGTGTTGTTAACGCGAGCGACCCCTAATATGTTAAAATCTGACCGCTTTGTTACCGCCACGTCAACCAATCAAGAATTATTTACAATGCAACCCTTTTTTAAAACAGCACCCTTTAACAATCTGCCGTTCGCCATTTTTTAGACGGATTAATTTCTATACGGTAAATGGAACTGACTTTACAATCTCATGTTCTGCACGAATTGCTTCAATAATGAGAGTGAAGCGACCGAATAATTTTTAGTTCGAATAATTAAATGTTTTGTACTTTCCAAATTTCTACGATTTGTTGTAGGCGGAGAAAAGCGTTTTTTTATAGAAAATAATCATTTTTAGGTTGAATTTATTTTAACTTTCATTGTTTAATTAACTGATTAGTTCTACCAATTGGTTTCATTTTCCAAACAATCTGTAAAAAATTCTACAAAGCGCACTTTTCAATTTTGTACAAATCTTAAGAAATCAACAATTAATTAATTAACATATGTCAAATTTTCTCATAATTATAATTATACTTAAAAAAAACATCTCAAAATTGTAATAATATAAAGCAAAAGCAGAAAATAACACGGATTAGCAAAAATTAAAGATAACTAAATAAAATACCAGAAATTAAACTTAAAACCAAAAAAAAATTAGAGCAAAACACAAAGTATCTTTTAGAATTTTGTACAAATATTATAAATCAACAATTAATCAATTAATTTGTATTTTCCACTAACGAAAAATTAAAATTCGACAATTCTTTTTTAGATATAATAAAAATGAAACCAAAAAAAAACAACTTTTTCTTTTTAATTCATCTATCTTGTTGTGTTTTAAAAATAATCTAAAATATATACATATTAATAATGTATAAAAGCTTTTAGCAACTTATAATATAAATAATTCTACTATTAAGTGTTTTATTAATTAAATATGTCTAATAAACTTGTCAAAAACAATCTTAAACGACAGTTTAATTAACTATTTTATTATTTTCTAACGTTTAAAGTGTTTAAAATGTGACATATTGTTTGTTAATTTGTTATTGTAATAAGTAGATTTATTGTTATTCAATCACTAAAAACATTGTTTTGATAATATTTTTTAAAAATATATCTGTTACCACTTCAAAAAAAAATAGTTTAATAGATTTTGAAACAAAAATAATAATTGTGCCAAACAAACTTCAAATTGTTGTTTATAATAAAAAGTTGCGTATCTATAGTAGTGTGAGTCAAATGATAGTTAGGCACTATTTTTTATCTTTGTTTACAAGAAATGATAAAAAAACAAATGATTTATTATGTTTTCTATTACACAAATACGTGAAGATAAGACAAAAGTGAGGTTAGGCGGCTTCAATAAACACTTTATATATACCTATATTCAAAATTATTCAAATAATTACGGTATTGTAATTTTGTACAAACTATTTATATAATTTAAATTATTTAGAACTAATATTTTTTACTGACACATTCATAGCAAGCTTTGACGCCAAATTAAAAAAAACACCCATTATTATGTGGCTAAGTTCAACGTCTTGTTGAATTTTAAGCAACTTTAGTGTTTTTTAAAATTTTTATGATACCCTAAACTTTCGTTTTTAAATAGCTGCAAATTGATTAAATCTTTTTCTTATTTTTAATTGATTGCTTTGGAATACTTGGTATCACACAGCTTTACCACTTTCCAAAAAAATTGTTTGAGAGATTTCGAGAGCTTTTTCGACCACCAAGTGGTTGTCATCAAGAGATGAATAAAACTCTAGTTTTATTCATGATGATAGAGGTCTCGAGATCTACCAAACAAAATTTTTGGCAAGTGGTAAAACTGTGTGAATATTTTTTCTTATGGAGTATTTTTTGGATAATAATTTAGTCAAAAGGTGCCAAATTCCTGTCACAAATAGTTTTTCACTACCGAAGATAGGTTTTTATAATAAATAGTAATAAATGAGATTAATTTTTCTAAAATGACCTTGTTGACTTTTTTAATATAATTTTTTTGAGCACATTTAAGCAGTAATTACGTCTTAAAATAAATTGTTATCTATCGATAAAAGACGATTTTGAAAATCATATAATTTGAGTAATTTAAAGTTTTTTTTTTGAGATAATAAGTGACAAATAATTTGATTATCAGCTCATCATCTATACTATCGATGATCTTTCGCTATTTATAGCAAATAATCTAGGATCAAAGCTTATAAGATAAAAGAATAATTATAAGTATGCGAATATTTTGGATTGGAGTTAGGACAGGTTTTGAATACAGAATAATACTTTCTATTCAAATAGGCCAGAGAACAGCACCCTAGCAGGAATTTTTGGCGTCACCGGCTATGTAAAATAGGGTTTGATTTTAAGTCGATGTTACGTGATTTGAATATCAAGTAAGTTGGTAATAATTTAGTAAGGAATTTTGTCCGACACCTGAAAAAAATTCTGAATCTGAATAGATCGTATAAAATTGGAAAATATATTCAAATCGCATTCGTAAAACTCTTTGAATAACAAAACAGAGATCACAATAAAAGTATAGTACCACATTACGTAGAAGCTTGCTGTTGAGAGTGGATAGGATTCGAATAAAGCTTACTGTATTGAAAAAGTGATCATTGTGACAATACTGGAAAATCATGCATTAAAAACTAATTGAACCTGTTAAAGATTCTTACAATGAAAGACAGCAGAACGCGCTTTTGATCATCAATCAATCATAACCGATCGTGTTTCAACACTATTCGATCAAACAACATTTAAGGGCAGCTGGGGTGCATTTTAACGGGGTGGAAATATAAGAGTAAAAAATGAACGTTAATCTGTGAAAGATTTGATTTAGTATACTGGCCCTATCTGAATTTTACCCCGATATCAATGAAATCAATAGATTCATTTTTATTGTTGTAAATCAAAAGTTATACTTGTATTATTTGGAAAATTAAATATAGCTATATTATGATGCTACTATAAGACCTAGTATAGATCCTTCTCGTAAGTCTTAGCAAAATTATTAAAAAAATATATTAGCTATCCGGAACAGTAACTGGAATATTATTAGATATCGAGGAAAAAATAGACCGAAAAAAAATTATTTTGAAACCCAAACCAAAAATCCTAGACAAAAAAAAACCAATAACAGATTTAAGCTTTAATTAAGCAAATTTTGAAAATATTTACTTCATAACTTATTATCTTAGTAAAAAATTAGGTTAATATATTTTTGTTTATTTTTTATTTTTTCTATTTGCTTTTCTTTGCTCTTGTTTTTTTTTATAATTCTCATTAATTTTTTTTATACAATTTTTAATATTCATTTGAAATATATTTTTTCTTGCATCTGAAACATGCAATCATTATCATATTGTTTTTAGGTAGTTTTAGTATTATGTAAAAAAAAATTGCTTTATTGGAAATAATATTCTAGTCATTATAAAAATGACAGCATTGTCTACTATAAGTTATTATAATATCCTTGTAGCATAATTTATTTATTCTTCTATTTCGTCTGGTTTCCAGACATGATTAAATGATTTTTAATTTAATTAACGCTTATAAAATTCGGTTTACATATATTTTGCAAATAAGTGCGCAATAGACCAATAAAATGTTTAATTTATGGGTGGTTTGATTGCAAGCTTGCATGTGTAGCTGACGATGGTAACGGTGGTAGGTATAAAGTAATTTAAATCAAAATGAATATTTATGAAATAAAACACTTTACGGTGGAATCTCCGGTAGCGGATGTACCTCAAATAATTTTGAATGTCTCTAACAACTAATTAAATTAAAATAATTGTTTCAGCAGTAGACAATTTTAATTATTGAAATCGAACTATTTTTTAGCAAATTTTAAAGAGTTAAAAGTGAAAGTGCGTTTTTAAATCAATTATTTATCTTAAACTAATTAAAAACTTTGTTGAATACAAAAAAGTATTAAGATTCTTTTTTTTTGTACAACTCATAACCTATTATATAACAAATTAAAAACATTTTGATACTATAGGAAGATGTTAAGACCGTCTTATGACTCACCAGTTAGATTTATTGCATAATATGAGATCAATCATCTAAATTTGTGATTGTCAATTGTAAATAATGTATATTATACAATAAAAGCTAAGATACATAATCTTGTTTACGATTTTATTAGGCTAAAAATTAAATATTCATATTTTATATAAATCTAACAAAAAAAAAATAAACATCTACTAAACCACTTTTTTATTATTGCTGTTTTCTATTTATGTTCTAAAAAACTATGACGTTCAAAGCGTGATGAGGCAAAAAAACCCGATTATAGTAATGTTGAAATGACTCTATAAAGCGTGACATTTCAGGTCAAGTTTTAACTTCTCAATACAGCTTATAGAAAGACAAAAAAAAAGAAATCTCACCAATATGAAAAATATAACAAAATTTCATGTATTGGGTATTTGTTGTTTTAAATTTAAATGATGACGATAAAAGTTGATTTTGAGAATTATTATTAATATCACCAATTTTGGCAACTATTCGCAACTCATGATCAAGATCTTTAAATGGAGCCACAAAAAAAAGTCGCATGGAATGAGCTTTGAAGAATAAATTATGATAACTCAACGATTATCAAATTCTTGTATCATATACCAGGTCTCGTCTTGCTGAAATTACCCATCTACAATTTCATCGCCATAAAACTGTGCAAATTATCGCTGTAAAATCTCCTCGGTATCAAAAGATTTTTAAGATTAATCTTTCCAAAAAGTGTTTTTTTCATAAAAGTTTAAAGTTTTTCAGTATTTTGTGTTATTTATTTTTATCATTTGATTAGTATTATTGAAATTAAAGTAATTTATTATATCTGTTCAGCTGCTAGATTAATGTAAATGGATAAGTAGACTTTATTGTGGACGCTAGTCATCATATAATATCAATAAAAGCAAGATTAGATGTGGGATTTCTTTTTTTTAAGAAACGTCTTTATTGAAATATCACCAAACATTTAATTTGACGTAGGTAAAAAGAAGGGATGTTTTTATAATTCAACAAGCTGTAGCACGTGTCACTTAACCCTCAGCACGTGGCCATCTTCTTTATTAAAAAGGGTTAAACACTACTTAGGGTTTTTTATACCCTTAATATTTCCTTAGGGTAGATTTTATTGCGACAAATGCTTTTCCCTATTTAATAAGACTAGTTAAAGGATGATGGTGTCGCCTGCATGTGTGTGGCCTTCGCCGAAACAATAAAAAATATTATAATGAGGGTGGGAAAAGGACAAAGTGATCGTCATTAAAATTGAAATCTTCATAAAAGCTCGTTAAGTTTCTACACAGGCTGGGTACATTAACCAAAGTAGTTCGCGGTAAAAAATCCAAAATTATACATTAGTAAGAACAGAAGCAGAGTATTTTTCGCTATTATTATTATATAGACTGGACCTTCTTTTTAATTTAACCGTCTGGCCGTCTTAAGTGTGATCAATTTTATTTTCAGGTAAGAGCAATAACAACTATTACTACGCTAATGATTGTAAGTTTTTCCCACAATCAAAACTTTATTAATTTAACTAAAGGGATTCGAATTAGAACTTACCATCGTTGGAGGGAGGTGTTGAAGGAGCCTTTTCTAAACGCGTTAATGGACGCTGATCACCTGAAACAAGATTGGTTTTTGCAAATCAATCTCATTACTCACAATGACAAATAGAAAAAGTAAACAAAAGATAATCACAATTCGAGAAACCTTGATGATACAGTTTACTTACACACCATGATATTTGCATGTAAAGACAAATAAACCAATATTTTATGAAATATCGCGTGAGGGTAGGTACGGCTGATTTCAAAAAAAACTGATACGACTCTTAAAGCACGTTTTTTAAATATTTGAGCAGTGTATTCTAGGGCACCAGTCGCCGTCACTGTCAAATTAAAAAACTTGTCAGAATTGTCGATTAGAAACAAATAACCGCGCAAAAATAATAATCTTTAAATGGCTCCGCACACGAACAAAGAGCTAAAAGCAAGAATTGTATCAGTTTTTTTTGAAATCAGCCGTACCTAGTATGAATATATCTCACATATAAATATTTAAATGTTCATCAAGAGAATGCATTTCGCTCACCACAGAATATTCAAAAATTCAAAATTCAATTATAGAAAACATGCATGCCCTTTGCAAATGCTTCGGAAAATAATTAAATTTCTTTTAACAACCCTAATATTGAGATATTTGGTATAAATATACATTGGCATGTGTTTTATTTATAAATGTGGAGACATAAGGAGAGCTTTTGCGGCCGAAATGTCTATCTAAGGCGTCTCGGATAGTTTACTTCTTACGACTCCCCAGAGGCGGCTGACCCTATGCTATTATTTTTCACCCTTAGCCAGGCTTTTGCATATATCCTACTATAGGACTTTATTTGTGTTCGGTTGATTCACTTCTAGTTATCAAGCTCAAAATCTTCTCCTACCAACGTGTTAACTCTTTTAAACTCTTAATATTTAAAAAAACCTTTAAAGACCAGATAATCTCTTTTTGCTTATTTGACCTTCACACTGTTACGTTATTGTGACGATATACAAATTATTTGTCAATGTCAATTCAAATGAAAACAATACATAATAAAACTTAACTCAAAAAATGCCAAGCAAAAAACATACAAATTGAAAAGAAAAACAGATGAAAAACAAATAAGTGCAAAAAAATATGACAACATAAAAAGAAAACGTAGCTAGTGACAGAAAAAGTAGCTTTTCCTTTCTAAACTAATATAAATAAGTAGAAACTGGTACAAAATTGATTTAAAATGTTTTTTGTTTAATTTTTCCAAATTAATTACATAAATTAACTAATATTTGATTATTAAAATATTATTAATTAATAAAAATTATTAAATATATAATAATTAAAATATTAAAAATAAACAAACAGCTCTACAAAAATAAAACAAGAAAATATTAGAATTCTATTTTTATTTTATTTCAGTAGAATATTTATATAGCGAGAATTTTACTAGACTATTAAGGCTTTAAGAACAAAATTAATTAATTTTTTTGCTTCAATAAGCTTTAAAAACAAATTTTAATATAATGAGGTGCCTTAAAAATAGTTTTTAGGTTGATTGATTTCAATTTTTAATTAATTTAATCAAGTAATCAAATTAGTTGATTTTGATAAAAATCAAAAAGAGGATAAGAAAATCACTTTAAAAAATGAATGATAATTTTTATATTAATTGAATTTCTGGATAGAAATGAATTGTTTGACCAAGTAATCAAAGAAAATCTGTGTTTGTCATGTCCTTTTGGCAAATGGTTGTTTTATTTGATAAGTGGAGAATTGAGACATATTATTTTCTAAATTAATGGCAAGTATTAGCTGCGTTATTAATTTATTAAATGACTGAGTTCTCCAATAAAAAAAATTAACGATCTAGAAATAGGCAATAATCGTTGATAATTGGTCAAGCAATTTATTGTTAGATTTTTGTGGTGATTAACTAGCCATCAAAAGCAGAATTTGCCACTAAATAAATCGGTCCAGAAGCCCTTCAAGTAAAAATTAATTAAAAACATGTACTTACTCAAATGCGTGTTGACGTTTGGAACCATTCCAAAATTAAAAAAATCAAAATAATTTCTATGTGGCATATTCGTCAGAGATAGTAAAGATGTCATGCTGTAGATAGTCTGATTAACTGAATATTTAAAAGAAAATATTTTATATTATATACTTTAAGATCTATATAATTCTTATCGATTTATATAATTAGGTTTGATAAGATAAACGAGGTAGAGATACCTATGAATACACATTTACATCGATTGTGTATCTTATATTATAAACAGCAAAACTTTATAAATAATTAAATAAATTAAAGCACTCATTGTTAACATTAAAGGAGTAAGAAATCTAAAAAAATGCATTGTTAACACTTTATTTTAGCACCTCGCGTGTTATTATTCGTTCCGATCATCTTAAAATACTCTTTCTCAGATCGAGTAAAGTTTAGAACTGACAGGGTGGTCAGTGGTCAGAAGCTGATATAGACGATAATACATTCACCCTCTCCCTATGCTCGCATATGCTCGTTTACGACACCTTTCGTAAATTTATACACTTATCAACAAAGTGAAAAAAATAATTAAACCCCTACTTATTGCACTTTTTGATAAAATACCCTTTTTGTTGTTATCTCGCAGATAAATACAACAAAAAGTTTTTAACTGATGTAAACATCGTAATATTGATTCTTTTTCTCAGGTTTTAATACAGGATATCAGAATGTTTCAGAAGTAGCCAGATCTATTGATAGTTTTATATTCTGAAGTAAAAAAAAACACGAACATAAAAAAAATTCGATCAATAAACAATAGTTGTTGCCAATTTTAAATGTCATTGTGTTTGTTAAGATTTCATAGTTGATGCACAAAAAACACAGTTTTTTACTTGTTTTTTCTATTATAAACTTCAACTTTTTTCAAATTTACAAACTTGTGTAAGACACTTTCAACGTATTGTCATCTGCCAATAACATTGTCTATAAGTCGCAACAAGTTTAATTAATTAAAATTTACCACATTGTCAATTTTATTTTTTTTTTGACAGCATGAAAGCAGATTTTTCTAGTTCGTATGTAGTTTTTTTTTCTATGTCAAGTTTTTAAAATATTTTTCACTGTTATTTTTTTACTATTTCAATTTTTTTTCTATTTTTTGATAAGCAGGTTAATATTGTTTGTTCCTTATTTTGTCACTTTATCTTAAATTTTTAAAAATTTATATAATTCAGTTTATCATTTCGTGCATTCTAATGAAGAAAGAATATATTGAATACTTCTAGATATCAATTTATTTAATTAGCTTGATAAGATAACTAACATGTAAGATATCAGCTATGAATGCACATTCACACGTGCATCTAGTAAATCTTAAAAAAAATTGTATAAAATTATATTATTTAGTTCTAAAAAACTTAAAGCAAGTTGGAAAAATAGAACATTTTTGAAAGAAAAACACATTTTAATCATTTCTCGCAAGTTATATCAATTAAAGAAATAATAAAATAAATACAGTACCCTCAAGCAAACATGAGCTACGAACTAAATTAACAAATTCAGAAGTAAATTCAAATAAACCAATTAGAAGCTTTAAACAGTTTGTAAAGCCACCTTAGCGCATTAAATTTAAAAAAATTAATCTTAGATAATCAATTCAGATTGGTGAATATCAATTTCGGGAAGAATTAAACATAAGATTAAAAAAATAAATCAAATGGTAGAGTGAAACAATTTTTACCACTTAAAAAATGTATTTTTTAAAATGATCTGGTGGAACAAAAAGTTTACCTTCACAGAAAAATAAATTAACACAATTTTATTAATATTTTAAAGAATAATGCTTAATAAAAGTTTATTAAGCGGATAGAGTATAAACAGAATTTATTTATTTTGTACACCATTGTTTAAAGATTGAAAAACCTTGTACTTTGCAGTATTTAAAAGTTTGTGCATTTCTAGCTAATCTTGTCAACTGTCTTTTTGAAGTCAATGAAAAGAAAAATTCAAAATTTTATCTGAATTTACTGTTTTAACCAAACGATGGTTTTATCAAAAGTAGTTTTCTTTTAAAAATATGTGTATCACTTTTAGTTGCTACATGTCATGTTGTTTAACTATGACAAAATTTATTTAGTTGGCTTTAAAAGGGTAGGTTTTTGTGTTGTCTATTATATAACATTACACTTTCTAAGAATACTTTATTGATTGATATAGTACAGAATGATGTCGCCAATAAATCAACATCTAATAGAAAAAAAAAACTATTTTCCAATGTCTCAGTTATTCAAATAGTGTCGGAATAATATTTCAAAACAGATAACAGGTGCTTATTATCAATTGAAGGTAAACAAAATTTGTTCTGAATTCTAAAGAGATAGTATTATTTAGATTTCGACATAATAATTGATATTAAATAAAAGATGAAGGATCTATTTATTAAAGACTTATATTCCCTTATATAAAAATATTAAGCAATATATCTTTTCATAATAATCCAAACATTAATTTTTGCTATTTTTATCTATATATTTGAAAAAAATGGTAATTTTTCGAATATTCAGTATCTTTATTATTCATATAACATTAATATATTTATGTTATAACAATTAAAATTATGTTAATTCACACTTTGTACCGTATTTAATATTTAAAATTATTATTCTGAGATCATTCAAGCTATTGTTATTAATTTTTTTTAATAAATGTATGTTTAATTTATTTATGGTAGAATATTACTTTACATTATTAAATTTGATAGTTAAATAAACTACATAAATCTTATCTAGCAAAACCTCGGTGTTTTTTTCCACAAAGTGGATTATACCATTCTAGCTATTATTTGAATATCTTTCAATTTTATTTTTATTTACAAAAAATGTTTGGCTATAACTGTTGCATCGTAAATGATGCAAAATATAAAGATAAAATTACAAATTTTTATTTAAGATAAACAGAACTACATTATCATTTTGAAAAATCTTTTTTTTAGAAATCTAACAAAAATAATTTATTTATTTTTTGTGATAATTCAATTATTTTAGAAAAGTAGAGGTAAAGCAGATGAGAAAACAAATTCAGTGAATTAACAAAAAGCTAAAAATTAATAAAAGTGGTGCAAATGAAAACTTTTGTCCAATTGGTCAGTCTGTTGCTTCTTATGGGGTCAACAACTTTTTTTGCTTTATATAATATCAATTAAAACTTATAGGAAATTTTTACTAATGAGATGTGTTATTTACCATTAAATTTTAAAGACTATAAGACTTTGTGGTTGCCGAAACAACCAATCAAATTACTAGGTTTTTATGTTCAATTTTGACCAACTGCCAAAAAGTTGTAAAATAACCCTTTTAATGTAAAAACGATTAAGTACCATAACAAATTTTCTGTTTAATCAATCCACTTTTCAAAAATTTTGTTTAAATAATAATCCATCAAAAAAATGACATATAAATGCAAATGATTGCGATTAAGTAAATATTTATTTTAGTATAGAATATGTTTTTTCTCTTAGCAATAAATACAACAGATAAGATTATTAAAAAAAAATTAATTATCTAAATTGATGTAAGCTGCAAATATATCAAACATTTCATCAAATATTCAAATATTGGTGTGGCGTCTATTTCACTCGAATCTTGAAAACATGATTAATTTTTGAGGTTGGGTTTTGATGACACAATAACAATTTTGACATACTGATTCAACAACCGCATCAAACAAATTTTTTTTTAAGTTAAAATTTTTTTTTACATTTATTTGCAGTTTTTAACAAATTTTTTATATGAAAAACACACTTAGGTATGGAAATTATTGATAATTTGACTCTGATTGGATAACTTTTTAAAGTTTGAAGCGCTTTGATTGGTTTAAATTTTACGAAGGAATTCGTATAAGAAAGTCTTAAAACGGATGATAAATAAAATAATCTATAATCATTACAGATGTGTTGCATTTTAGCTTATCAATAGTGTAAATGTTGTAAAGCTAGATTTTTCGATCTTTATATAAAAAATCTTGCTTAAAATATTTTTCTAGAAATCGTCTTAGAAACAACATTTTCCTGCTTATTTACGCGCAGGAAAATTGAGTTTTCCGGACTAGTACTGTAAAAACTTTACAAGACGCAAAATAAAAAAGATACTCTAGTAACTATAGTTGCCAACCAAATTGACAAACTTGATTTTTGTGGAATTCGTAAAAAAAATTTTAAAATTTGTAAATTTTGTATTTTCTTACGATTTCCGGAAAAATTTAATACAAAACACGTCAGTAAAATCTCTCACTTGACTCGGAGCTTTAAAATACTCGGCACAAAGTGCCTCGTATTTCAATTTAGCTTCTCTTGAGTAATGTGACATTTTCCTGACTTTTATTATTAAAATGTGCAGTAGAAATTATTACAGACATTCCAAATTTCATCAACGATTAATAGAAAATCAATTATAAAAATTGCCAAAAAGTTACGCAAAAGCGAAGTTTTTCAAAGTATATTTTAATGGAGCAGATTTTAGATTTCTAAAAAATAATTATTAACAATAAACATCAAAGTGCCGCATTACACTTTCGATTATGAGTATTTTAAAAACAAAAAATTTAAGTGATTTGATTTTGCAACAGACCAAATTAATATATTCATTCATAAATATTATAGTTACCATAATAAATTTCAAGAAATCATCAAAATCATTTAAAGTAGGAAGTTCCGGTGATAATACTGATCGAATAGAAAAAAAAGATAAAAAAATTAATAAATTTATCAAGGAAAACACATTGTGTGTCGTAGATCTTTAAAGCATCAATTTATTTATTTTGTTGTTTTACTCTTTCTTGTATTTATTAAATATAGGTAGTTTTTTAACAAGTAAACCAAAAAAAATGGTATAATTTCCACCTGCTTTGATCGTTTGGGTTTCAAACGCTATATATATATTAAAACTTGTCTGAGTCTACAAATTTTTCTTTTGAATAAATTAGCTTTGTGTTTGATCACTTCCACTTTGAAAGTCTTCAAAAATTTTCATAACGCTAATAAGACTAAAGATTTTTTCCAATGCAGTAAGAAAATTTAAGGTAAAAACATAAAAAATAAAAGATAATAATAAAAAAATTATTAACTATCATTGAAATAATTGACTCAAGTAAAATTATAAGTTACTTTACATCAAAATATTGAAACAAGTCTTCCACATGTTTGAATGCTCTAAATGACAGATGTCAATTTTGAAAAAATTGACATCTATCTAAATAAATCTTAATATATCTTTCAAAATACAAATTTAGATAAAAATAGTAGACACTACTAATTTTTTAGTGGCATTTTAGACAAAATTTCTATAATACGAAAACTAGTAACTATCATTAGGAAAACTGACTTAAGTATTAGAAGCTACCTTAGATTAAAAATTTGAGAAACAAGGCTTCTTCATGTTTATTTTGATCGTTTTGCAATTTTTTTAATATTTTGTGGAGAAATAATATAAAAACCAAATACTTTAATGTTCATTCACAAAGTATTGTGAGTAATTTGAGAATAAATCAAAATAAAGTGAAGTAGGAAGTTCCGGTGATCATGATTGTGCCGTGCAGGCAGGCGGAGATAAAGAAAAGTATTGTATCAGTATTAATAACTGTCAATTTATCAAAAAGACATTAAAGGCTTCATAAAAGCGCAGAATGTGAAACTTTGAAACATTAATTAATTTAATTAGTAAAGTTTCAGACATTTACTGAACGTTGCTTTGTTATTTACAGCTTCAATATTAGATTATATATTTTATTTCTCTTAACATCTTTTATAACATCTCCTTCAGCTAATAGAAAAGTTTTGAAAGTTACCTGCGTCAGAGATAACTGTCGTTTCTGTAAAAGGTAATTAATCTGGACGTATGTATGTGAATACAGAGTAAAATTTTAGTAGTGTTTACACAGTATATCAATAGAAGTGTAGTCTTGGAGGGTTGACCACCGGGCCCTATGGAATTGCAAAATATACTCCCTCAATTCAAAAGGATGTAAGTATAGAGTGTACTTTAGTAATGCAGAATAAAATTTGTCGAAAAATTCACATAAACTTTATTTCCTCAATGCATAGAATATTCGGTGTACCTTTTGAGTGAAACGGGCCAGCTTTAGTATTGAAATCTTGCCTACGGTTAAAAGCCACTTTGATATGTATTTCAAATACATTTTAAAACAGGTAAAAAATGATTTATTTATTGGAAAAATTTGCAGTTGATCAATCAATTTTCCAACATATCGAGAAAATATTATTTAAAAAAAGATTACTTATCATCGAATTTTTTTTTTTCAATTCAATTGATATACAAATCAAACATGTAATTACAATTCTATTTGTGAAGCTTTTACGGAATGATCTCCGCCTTTGAGTAAAACATGAGTGATTTTTCGAACGAGAATACTTTGAATTCTTGGGTCTGAACGACTGCATAAGAAAGCATTATACAAACAATGCAGCCTTAAGAATAGTCTTCAGATCCTTTGCGGAACGTTTTTTTCGCAAAGGGTAGCCGCCCCTAGCATTTAAAGTGATTTTAAATCAAATAATTTACATTTGGAACAGACTACTCAAAAAAATAATTGTTCAAGGATGCGATAACATCAAAAAAATACATTTATCTATCAAAGATTATATTTTTATTATTCATGATTATCTGTAAGTATTCACTATTTCAATAACCGATAAAAGACTTGAAAAAGATTATTTATTAATATATTTTTGTGTAATCATTGACGATAATATAAAGCGTACATATAATATCACTTAGATAAAAAAATTAAAAGTATGATCTATCTTTTCCCGGTGCAATCAGATAAGCATCTACCTTTTAAATATTTAAAAAAAAGGGTGACTGCTACCTGTTCAAATTTAAAACGGTACGCGTGTCAACTTGTGGTAAGTCGCTTGGGACGAGTTAAGTGTTTCAAATCCCTATGCGAAAATACTTTAAATTCCATCTTCCCTTCTTCAAGACCCTAATTTACATCGGTTTAAAAGAAGGGTGATACCATTCAATAGCTTTACAAGTGTTATAATACTAATATTATTATTAAAGCGCCTTATAGGGAACCTGTAGCTTCCTTTCTTGTCTGATTATCATCACTTGTCATAAAATCAAAACCCTTGCACCCTCCCTGTAAAAAGTTTTTTGTAATTTAAATTCGCTTTATTTGCATTTTTTTTACTATTTATGAACGCTGAAACAAAATGCAAAAACAAAAACCAAAACATACTAAATGTTTCATATTATAGCTCTTTTTAATTAGTCAAAAAGCTTGAAAATTAAAAAAAACGTATGAAATTACCAGGTAAAAAAAATTATGTAATTAGTTATTAGAGATACAGTGGGATTTTTATAAATTTGTTAAAAGCTCATAAAGATTTTAAAAGGACCATATGTTTTATGTGTCATCTTTTTCATACTTGTGTAATCTAAGATGGGTACAAATTGTACGTAAATTGTAGCATTTTGAGAGCGGCCAATGTGAATTAAAACTCTCAAACTGTACCAGCACATATAATTGCGTTGTTTGAGAAAGTAATATACACTTGATATATTTTTTTAATTTTTGTTTTAATTTTTGTTTCTACCAAAAACATAAGCCAACCGTTCTAAGATTCCGTTCTCAAAATGCTACGCACAACTTACACATTCGTGTAAGTTGTATGTAGCATTTCTAAAGACACTTGAAACTTCTAACAAAATTATAAAAACCCTAAAATATTTAGTTGTTTCTTTATGCTTAAATTTCGCTTAATTGCTATTTTAGTTCGTTCTAAAAACAATGAAGTAGTTATTCTGAAAATCAGCTCAATTCTGTGAAGATGCGCTGCGTCATTTTATTTACTTTAGTTTTTTTTAGAAAAAATACTGGTTTCACAAACGTCAATTAAAGATTTGATGACGATTAAGCGCTAATCGGCAGTCAAATCCATATTTTGACAAATCAAACGTCAAAGAATGCCTAATAAACAATTTGATGACAATCAAAATTTTATTGACGTTTGTGCGACCATTTATAGAGTAAACTTTTGGGAAATTAGGCCACGAAAAAAAAAAACACGCGCAGCTTATCTCAATAACGTATCAGTAGTAAAACAAATCTCTAGGTTATCAATTCTGATACACATTTAAAATTCTACGATAGATAGAAAAAAAAGTTTAGAAATAATTCTAAGAAATAATCATACACATTTCTTGGAATAAAGAGAATTACTCTACAAGCGAAATGCATTATTAAACTTTTTTGGAGTATAGATAAATAATATATCATATTTTATAATGTTTATCAAGCATAAATAAGTAAAATGATTAAATATCTTATCTTTTATAATGATGACAAATATGAATTAGCGTCTTTGTTAAATTAAATTATAGGTATTTACAACAATAAATAAATTAAGATAAATTATAGAATTTGATCAGATAGTCTGAGTATTAAATGGCACCTAAATGGTTTGATCTAAGAACTGTTTAACATAATTAATCGAAGCAAATTTGCAAAATAAAAAACTTTGATTTTATCAAAACTCAAAATAATTTTCTCATTTTTATGACAATTTTGTAATCTGATTTAATTAGGTGTTTGCCAGAGAAGTAGTTGTTTTCAGTTTATTGATGTGGGCAGCACAGGTAAAATTTTATTGCAGAATGCAAAAAGCATTGTTCTCTTTTATGTGGATATATGACAATTGACATATTTTTGTTAATAATTTTGTCAAAGACCTTATAATTGCAAGGTGTGGATAATTTCTAGAACAAATAATATCAGATCGCATTATTTCAAAGAGAATAATATAATATTGAAAATAATCTTAATACTTTAATCATAACAAGTTTGTTAATCAGCAGGCTTTTTCCTAAAATAAATTTAGCAATAATATTAATATTTAAATTAGTGATTAGATTACGTTCATAATGTTTTCCTTATTTATTTTATTAAACTATTTCATAAAATATGCCATTTATATGTATATTAATAATAAAAAGCTAATAAATTATCTTTAAATTTAAGAGCCTAAAATTGCCCATTATAGAATGCTGGGCTGCAATTATTATTTAACCAGGAGATTTATTAATAATAGGTTTTGCCTCTATTGTGGTCCACACGTCGAGTTACCGTGCTTATTCTCACTCTTATTTCTTTATCCTGATGATGCCTCCGCCGATGGAGTGCAAAACGTTGACGATTTAACTTTTCGACACGGTCTTTTCCGAAAGATGTCAATATTTAAAAAAACTATTAGTACAAATGCTTATAACAGACGACAAGAAGATAATACCACATGATAGAAGATAATGATTACAATACTTAGGTACTCTAATTACCAATGCAAATACAGAACTAAGTACCTGCTGATTACCAGATAATAACATCAGTTGTTTTTCTTTTAATGTATATCTACCATAACAGCTTAATTGCTTAAAACAGCAATTTTCAATTCTTTTTTTTTATATAAATTGTTTCTGGATTAGGGGAGTGAGAGTTTGTAGGAATAAAAAGGAGTGGTCTAGGGTTGAACCTTTTAATTATCGAAAAGGGATGAGACAATTTATATACGCGCATAGTCATTCAGTGACATTTATGAGGGGTTATTTATTAAGTTTCTTAATAAAATCGAATTGCGAGGGTAAAATTACATAAATTTAATAAACACCCAAACATGCCAGATTATATTATTTTGAATAATTTTTTACATTAAGCTGTTTTTGAATTGTTTTGCATTATTTTATAATAATAATTTAATAAATATTAAATTTATTTATAATGTGATAACTTACCGGATATAATTATTAAACATATATTGGCATGTATGTATATTTTGCTATTAATTAAAATGTAACTTCCATGTTTGCATTGCAAAAATATGTAATTTTTGCATGTTATAATTGAAATAATAAAATTTTAATTTTTACATCATTATACATTTAGCAATTTAATATGCTTGGTATTTTATTAAAAACAATACATGTAACAAAAATGTTTAATTAAAAATGTTTGTTTCTCAAATGGAAAATTTACATCGGTACTTTAGAAACTTTTTAGATTCGTTATGATAAAAATTGTAATATAAACAATAATTATATCTAATTGATTCGGTAAAAATCACTTTGACCTTATTTACATTTTTTATATTGTTGCGTTAAAATTTGGTTTTAAGATAGATACTTTTTGAAGGAAATAGCTAATTAAACCCTCTTTGCAATTAAACTAATTTATTTTTAATAAGCAAATTTTATTCCAAAACGTTTTGAATGATTTAAATATTTAAAACATTAAATATTTTAAATATTTTTATTATACAAGTCTAGGATTAATTTTTTATTACTTTAACTTGTGTTTGGTGTAATATACACGCATTTATTAACTCAATTTCATGATATATTAACTATGTATAATTACTGCAAATAAACGCAAATTAAATATATGTTGTATTACAAATAAATGATATAGTTAGTAAACACACTTGATTTTTGCTTAAATTTACTATTTTCTTAAAATGTTTCAGCTTACTAGATTTAAACAATAAACGCCATAAAACAAATTATAAGCGGAAAACCATTCAAAAACTATACTTATAAAATTAATAGTAACTATTAACTTGTAAAGATAATAATTGAATTTTATGTTTTTTTAGGATTAACAATAATCAAGTTATTTAACATTACCACAAGCTACTGTTTTTTCTTTTATTTTCTCACTTTAACAGTAAAAAAATCAATATTTGTTCCAATTTTGATGTTAACAATGATAAGGCGATTAAAGCTTAATCACAGCTTAAAAATTTTACTATGAAAAGATAAAGAAAATTGTTTACTTTAAAACACTTTTTAATAAAGTAATACAGAGCCATGCATTGTAACATATCATGTCAAAACTGGCTTAGAATGTGATTAATTAAATTAAAAAAAAACTTGCTGTTAAAAGTTAATGCCGTTTATGTTGTCTATTCCGAGTTTTATGTTTGATAATCCGACAGTTGCTTGCTCTTTGAATATTGAAATCATTATCTTTTTAGTTTATAACTTGGATTTGGTTTTTAATTGACAACAAGTCTTAAAAAAATTAAAAAATTATCAGCTTAAACAATTGAAAGCTCTTTTGATAAATATTTTGCTATCGTACACATTTTATCTGTGCACTTATTTAAAGCAGATTAATGCAGAAAAAAAATTGTTAAAAAAAGCACATATTGCTTTTACTATTTAGTTTTTTTTAAGTAGTGTTCAATTGTTTTCATTAAAATTGAGATAAAAAATTATTTATAAATAGAATAGCGTAAACGTAGGCAGCCAGTAAAACCATAAACTAAAAATATGAAAAAATAAACCCATTTCGCACGATGTCCTGTTTAATATAAAAGCTGTTGCTAACTTTATGTCTTCATCGAGGATGTTTTACATCAATGTCCTGCGGAATATTCGAGTTCAGAGGGTTCTACCTCTCAGTGAGAAGGTCGTATATAACAGAGGGAGTCTTGGGGATACCGTCCTTCTTCCTAAAATGTTCGAAATGACCAGTCGAGCAGCACCTTGCCATGATAGTCCCTGCTGATATACGGCCCTAGCAGGTTTATACATTCCATAAAACATATATTGAAATGTCAATAGATGAGTAGCACATGTAACTGAATATGACTAAAATAAACGGCTGGTCAGTGTCGTAAATTTTCAGGACCCGAATGACGTCGGTTGACCGATAAATAATTTTTCATTATTTCTGCTAAATATTCTATACCTTGTTTTTTGACAACCAAATGCTTTTCCTCTAATTTAATTCAAACATCAATCAATGAAATGTCAAAATATAATTTTTTGTTATCTCTATCTGTCGCATAAAAACAAGATACAATTAAAATTTCTGTCTTTTAGATCCTATTAAATGCAGTAATTCTATAACACTCAACTTAGTCATGCGATTTTTCGTTTAATTTTATTGTAATGCAAGAAAGGGCTTATTTTTTGACATTTCTATTTGACCTTCTGTGTTAAAATGCAACAGTTTGTCAAGTTTTTTGCTGCAATATCAGCTTATTTGTCTGTTTTCGATCGTGACGCTTAGAGGAGATTATTAAGACAATTCGTGGGTTTCGTGTGCGAAAAGTGCCGCTTCTCCATAGCGAATTCTATTAAATTCCTTGCATGATGAGTTCAGTGGCTGTAACGGATGACAAAATAACGAAGTACACATCTTTTCATTTGTAATACTTTTGCTTTTAAATAAATCAAAAGCATTATTATAATTACATGACACATAGCATCATAATTATTCATTAAATTGTATTCAATTTGAATAACTAATTGTGTTAATTTGTGTTTTTGAAGTGAATGTATAAAAAAAGAACGTTATACGTTATATCTAAGGTCACTGGCGTGAAATAATTATGAATGAAATTTTTACGTAATTAAAAGGAAGCGATTTAAACAATAATTGTGGTGTTCGTAAACCTTTTAAAACATTTCTTAATCTAAAACTTAACATCATTTTCTATTGACAATTTTCTTTACTAAATTAGCTACACTGTTCTTTTTGGCAGCAAATGTGAGATTTCTTGGTTAATAATGCTACTTCAAACCAATTATTTGCTTTGCAAAAGGTTTTAGGTATAAATTATTATAAAAAGCTATTATATCTCTACGCGTTTTTGTGTTTTCGTAATTAATCTTAGTGTTCAAAGAAAGTAGTGTAAGCTAAAATATTTAGTATTTTAGAGTTGTTTGTTATTCACCTATTTAACTAGCTTTAAATAATTGGTAAGCTTGTAAATAGAAAATAATGTTCTCTGATGAAAGAATGAGACAACACATCATCCAAACAAACGACATAGCGCAATACCAGTTTCAAGCTTGTTAGTCAGGTTCTCTCGTCAGTTGCACATAATGACAACTACGCCTTCATTCTTTTTTAAGCCTAATCTTATCTTTTTTTTCATAGTAGGTGTCAATTTTGTTTTTAAGACTTCAATTTTAGTTTGAATGACAAAGTAGTGAAGTCAAATTTTTGACACGTTTTCAATTTATTGTCTAATTGGCATTTTAGCTGTAACAGTATCTATTAATTAATTTTTTGAATAATTTTCTCTTCCAAGCCTAACAACAATTCATATGCAAAAATATTTATTTAAATTATTGTAACAATAAAGCAGTCTACTTAATTACAGCCTAATTTGACTAATAACAATGATTTCAGTTTGGGTTTTTATGACTTAAAACGTTCCGGTCCAGCCTAAATTTTTTGAGGATTGCCTCGTCACATCAGTGTCCATTAAAATAGTCATTTTAGGGAGATACTCAATTTCCGAACATCATTGATTTTAGAAACATGCCCCATTGACAGATTATTAGGAAAAGCCCTAAATTTGCTGACTCACCCCTTCTTGTTAATGTCACATGTTGCTTTTGCTCGTTATTTTTTCTTCTAGAATTTGCATCGTTTGTCGTGTGGATTCCAAAAAAAAAAAAGATAATAGTAATCCAAGCGACTAATTATGTAATTCCGGTAATAAAATGAAAATTACTGCACACAGAACAGTGAAATTGCAAATTTTAACTGTATCTACTTCCAGACATATAGCATAATAATTAAAAAAATTAGTTACACTAGGTAAATTAAGTATCATCCACAATGATTACGAGAGCCGCATGACCATTACCATTCTCTGTTTTCTCCATCTCTTTCTTCCTTTCCGATTCAAATCAATAACAATAAATTCAAATTTGGTTGTTGTCCATTTAATTATACAAAACGAAATTGGACGTATTTCCAAAGTAGTCTCGTGCGTTCTTGAGACTATTGGGTCACTTTTTGAGAGAATGAAGCACCTTTCAGCTTGAGTATAATTCGATTTAAATAAGAGAGAGTCTCCTGCTGTGGGGGCAGGGTTTTTGCGAACCAGAAGGGCAATCTGAAACGGAGGGACAAATGGACCACGCCAGACGTGAGAATTCGATAAAGATTGACTGTTTTACCACCCCACTTTGGGTCTTTTAAAGGAAGCTATATAATGGGAAAGCACATCAACAATAATAATTTTTATACATCGGCTGTAACGAAACGTTCATTATTTATTTTAATATCAATTACATCAAAGATGATGCGGCAAGAAGAAATAATAGATGGATAATAATAAAACTACAATGAAAACATTTACGTCAAGATATACGTGGGCGATTCACAAAGCTACTATTATTTCCAATTATAGATAAATGATTATAGCGATTCTAGAACTCTATTTATAAATTCTATTATTAACCCGCACATTATTTTGCTTTTCACAAAAATTTATTTCTTCTGATAACCAAAATTCGGACCTTGTTTGACAACGTTGTCAATTTTTGAAAATATAATATACTCAAAAGATTGTGAAAAATTTTCACAATATACTATAGAAAAAATTCTTGGTGCTGTTAATTTACAATATAATCATAGTTCATTTTTTAAACTAAAAATTTGACGAGAATAAATCAACATAATTGCTTTTATTTAAATTGTCGACATACAACAATTGTCTTTGATTTATTTAAATCAAATTGTATTTACTAAGATTATTTGGTATTAGCGTATATAAAACATATACCCTGATATTAATTTCAAGTGTCAATCAAAATAATCAAAAAGTGGCGGTATTTGCTCCAAATAATAAAATAATATTTTCAATTTTTAAACAAATGTGGTTTGCTAAAGGTTGCTTTGATTTAAAATTCTTTATAAGCTTATAATAGAATAAAAATTCGCAGACCGTACACTAAATTTAAAAAATGATTAGATTAGAGTTAGATTAATGTATAATTATTCAATATTATGAATTATTTATACAAAATTAAATCTAGGCAAGAAATAACTTTATTTTTATTTATTTAATATAATATAATAAATATATTATATAATTATTAAACTTTTAATAATTAAATATTAGTCTAGACTTCGCGCTTTATAGATTATTTTATAGACATTTTAATGTATTACATTCAAATATTTATAAGTTAAAAATTTGAGTTTTCTGAACTGATTTTTTTTTTCTAAAATGGTATGAAACCAACATTACTTTTTAAAAGCGCTATTTTTGTATTATTTATTGTAATTTTTTACAAAACAGTGTTATTTTATTTATTTCCAATAATTATTTGTTGTAATAAAAAAATACTTACTGGGAGATAGTCCAAGTCTCGTCTGTAACGCAATTTTGGATTCTTCGCTAGAAGGTACTTGCATTTCCTGCCGCCAAGTCATTTCTGGATCGTTTAACCACAATTTACCTGCAAAAATGACATTTTTCAATAGACATTCATGTTTCGGTGTGATCAGGGAAGCATGAAATCGATAATAAGGGTTGTGGCTTGCCAAGATTCACCCTTTAAGACAGCTGACATAAGCATTTTGAAAAATCAAATCATTTCAAAGTGTTTTTCTACATAAATAAGTTTTATGTTTTTTAAATCTGATTATAGAGGGTAGAGAATAAATCTTGTATTTTCAAAACAAATTGTTGACAGGTTAATTTTTGCTATATTTTAAGCTGTTTTATTTCTTAAAAAAGTCATCTTTTCAAAAACTGTGACGTCATACGTTTTTTTTTTCAATAAAATCCAATTTTTTTTAAATTACATTCAGGCTGTTAGAGTATTATCAAACTACAGAAAATTGACATTGCATAAAAAAGAAATGAGTGTGACGACTGACGTCACAGCTCAGAAATAGATGACGTCATAAACAAGTAAACAATTTTTAAATAAGCGTCAAGTATGAGAAATAAATGCCTAATTTTGTGTTTTAACATAGATGGCCCTACTCCAAATATTAAAATGTCCTCATTTTTGAAATCAGTAGGTCTTATTGAGTGCGGAATGTGTTCTGGTATAAACAAAGTAGGTTTTTGACTAAGGGTGCTAAAAAAACGTTTTGTGAAAATTTTTATTTGGCGCATCCACCATTTTTCAACACTTTTATCAAAATGGATGAAGTAGTACAGAATAATTACTCATTTAAACCAAAGAAAAAATTTTTATTATTTTTTTTTACTCTTTTTTAAAGACTATTAAGAAGCCTAGCAATTGCTAAAGCACCGTTCAATAAAAATTTTGTATATGGCGCATCCACCATTTTTGAACCTTTCTATCAAAATCGATCAAATATTACAAAATAATAACTCATTTCAACCAAAAGTATAATTATTATTATGTTTTTTCCCTTCTACAGAATAATAATGGCAACGACTGCTATGTTAAACAGCGCTTTATTTGAGGGCTCTAAAAGCAGATTATTTTACAGATCGGTTGCTGCATGTGGAAAAATTTAGATACCATAGCAGTTGACAAGGCGTAAATATGCGGTTTACAATCGACACGGCTAAAAAAGTAATATAACTCTTGTAGGATGATAGATATGATATTGTTATAATTATTTCTTGTAATCAAAACTAAAGCAAGCTCTTTTACCGTAATGGTTAGCTCGTCTAGACTAAAATTGGTAGATAATTATAAAGCAAAGCTTTTAATTACAAAAACTTTATTCTGCATGCGTATATTTGTGGAAATTTTTAAATTATTTATAATTGTTTCAAGGATTAAGCTTTTAAAATGTGCAAATATATTTTATTGTAATTTTTTATAATTTATTCTGGTTTATCTCCAATACACTATTTTGAATAAAAAAAAATATTTTTTACTAAAAGTCAGCATAAATTGAAGTTTTAAGGTTTTGTTTGCATTAAGAACAGCACATTCTTATTGTTCAACGTTAAACATTTTTAAGAATTACTTGCAAGTAATGAAAAAATAATTTTGCCCGTTGACCGATTACTAGAAGATATTTGAAGTTTGACTAACAAATCGGTCGATAATGTACCTCATTAATGCATGATTTTACAATAATTACAGTCGCTCGAGATTTAAACAGCTTTGTTAATTAACACACTTGTTTATTAAATAATTGGTTATTATTGTACTCTTGTGAAAAGATATAGCTTTTTATGTGCGTACAAAAGCCTTCTACAGATGTTTTTGCTCGCAGTACATGTATGGCTGTAATATTGGCAATTGAAACTAAAATTGACAAATCTTTTAGAAAATGCAAACGCCTGGAAGCATTTTCATTGAATTTTTTTTACAACATATATGATAACATAAAAGGTGTAATAAAGTATTAGAAATTACAAATTAAGAGTGACATAATTTTGCAAAAGTATTTGGTGTACGTTTTTTTTCTAATTAGAGCATAACTACTGTTAGAAGTGTTTGTATATTACCGAATATGCTATTAATATAATAGATGAAATATGTCTAGCAATCTTCTAGAAGACTGTTTTTATTATTGGAGAAATAGTAATGTAGAAAATAGAAATGATGATTTTGAAGGTAAACAGAGAAGGAAATCCTATGCTGATTTTCCCAATTTGGGGGAGTTAAAGAGGGGCGGTAGCAGCGCTAACTAGGGTCGTACTAATCAATAACCCCCTTTCGCCCCTATCTACGTCTCTCCGGAACACACAGCTTCTATTCCGGATCAGCCACAACAACTGGATTCAGGTCTTCAACCTTTGCACTTTCATACTATAACGTAAATATACAGAAATTCGTTAAGACAAAGTCTTCTTTTTTTTCTCTTCTTGAATTTTTCTATAACCCAAGGTTAAATGTGATCTTGTTTTTAATAGAAGACAAACGTAATCGGTTCAAAGAAACATTCAACGCGGTAGCAAGTTGATTATTATTTTAGGTAATGATAGCTTTGCCGTATTTACGGTTTTTTCTCTCTGTGTCTGTTTCACAAGGATTTTGATGTTTTTTAGTGTGAACGGTTCAACAGCTTTTAGGCATTTGATTGTCGGAATTATCCGGCTTTTCGTGTGTCACGTGAATATTTAGGTATATACCTACCTGTTTTGTCTTTCAACATTCGCTTTTTTACATCTCAAAAATATTTTTTCAAATTTGAATGTCTAGAGGATGACAAATTTTATTAAATTGATTCCTGCACGCTACGTGAGTGATATAAACAATGAAACAGAGTATTGTACTAAGCAAGTTTAATAATTTGTAATTTTTGATACAAAATCTTATAATTAAAGATTAAGCAAAAAATCAAGATACGGATAATATGAAGAAAATATTTTCTTAAAAAAAAATGCTGTAGTTATATATATTTTTACTTAATTCGTTGTTATAAAACAGTTTAGCATAATTTAATCATTACGGCATCCGTTTCTATTCTTCACTATGACACCATTATTTAGTATATGTTTTAAATACATTATAATAATTAGCTAATTAAACAAATTTTCATTCATAATATTTTGTTAATGATACACACATACCACACAAAACTTATCTGTTGAAACGATAGAGAAAAATTAACAATTTTTAATTATATTATCAGAAATTTTTACTTTTGCTAGAAAATAAACAAATTAATAAGAATTTTTTCCAGATTTATCTTGTCACGCCGACTGGCTTCTTGACAAATTCAATCTATCGAAAGACCTAGCTGATAAGTTTTAAATAAAACAAAACAACGTCGTCTGTAAACTTGAACATGTTTTGTTCTAATTGGAACTCTTCAGAAGCTACAACAGATTCAGGTTTTATGTTGTGACAAGTTTGGGCTTATATTTAGCCAAATTGTCACTTCCGTAATATGCTGAAACAATCATTCAAATTGTTTTGCTGGCAATTAATAGTTTTAGCGTATCCCAATGGAAAATTGCTCCTATAGGCGAACATAAGTTCACATTTTTACGAAAAGCAGTTGATTTGCACACTTTAATGAGAATATTTGCCAGATTTCTCTTTACTTTTTCCCAACATTTTGCCAAGAATACATCTTTATAGGTTGAAATATTTCCCAGTGACAGTTATCACCGGTGGGACATTTCGTCGAAGTTTTGGTCGTTCACTGATTTGTGTCATTGGTGTTCGCTGCACCACCATGAAAGCGTCTGAAAAAAGCAGGCCGCAATTTACTTAGACCCCTCGAATCAAATTGTGAATCTTCAAAAGAAAAGACCACCCCTACACTAACCCGCTCCAAACTAAAATACCCCTATTTCACTTTTATTTAACTCGGTTTTATCTCTCCCAAATCACATAGCCGGTGGATGTTGAATCTTGGAGACTACTAACTTTCAGGAAATAGGAGATTAAAGGCTGAAACGCAATCTATTGTCCTGGCAGAAAAGCTTCATTATCTCAAATTTTTACATATTATTTTATAAATACATAGCTGCAATTTGATGTCGAGTTTTTGTTATTGTGCTAGAACTTCCGTTGCTTTGCAGTAAATAGCTGACGTTTCAAATGCACCCCCGTATCTACTTAAGTCTAATAACCTGCATTTAATAACTAAATTATGTAGTTGTTTAATGCAATTTCTAGTAAAACATCCCTTCTATTAAATTCAGACATTGCTTATTTGCCAAATGACAGCCTAGAAGAGTTATTAGATCGTTCGTTCCGCCATAACAGTTTTTTAAATGTATGCAGATGTAAAGGGGTAGTTTACATAGCGCAAGCGTATCCCGCCCATATCTCTATCGATATTATGTAAAAGTTAGACGCGTGCGCGACCTAACGCGTTTTACATGTACATTTTTATGAACATCCCTTTCATTTCACACCAGATATATAAGATTTCAATCCTTACAACTTCCAGAAGGGTACCCCAATATCCAATAGCAGCTACGCGTGCTTAACGGGTGTCTTCCTGGTTTTTTTCACGACATTCGATCATCTAGTTTGCTTTTCTTATTTGTTATTTTTTTTTATAAAGTTTCCGGTTCATAGAACCCTTGTTCCTTAACACGTTTACCCTTTCTATTCTATCACTACTTCTCCTATTATGAAATAAATTTTAAATTTTGTTAACTAATAATTTTTTAAAATTATATAATAACACTTGAATAATTAAAGCAACACATCAAAATTTATTTTTTTTCCATTGATGAATAATAAATTGCTTAAAGCGCTTATATTGTTAAAAATATAAACAAAAGGTAAAATTAACAAATCATAAATTAACAATTAAAATATTTTTTTTGTTCATTTATGAATTCAAATTTTAGTAATTAACGCTTTGTTGGATTTCCAACAAAAATCTCTTATTTAAGTACCTAAAAAAGCATAATAATCTCGTAACTGGCTTTGAGCTGTAGCAGTAGAACGCTAAAAGGGAGTAACTTAAATACTATTTCTGTAAAAGTTTTTAGTTATTGCAAGTTCCATCATTGCCAAATCAAATCTATTAAATAATTGACGGTTTCTTTATAAGCATTATGTTAATGTATAAATTCTAATTGGATTATTAGCTAGCATTATATTAAGCCAATTAAGCAATGGTAAAATATTTGCTTTGACAGTGTTTGAGGCTACTTCAACAAAGTATCAAAATACGGTTGAAAGTCACAATTTGCTAAGAATAGAATTTACAAAATGTATAACAAAGGCTTAAATCATGCTAAATATGATTAAGAAGCTAAAATAATCACAATACTGATTACGTGGTTGTAATCAGTATTGTTTTTACGTAGTTAATAATCAATAATCAAAAAATCAAACACGTTTTGTTCAAGTTTAGGTGATGCTTATAGTAGAATTTCAGAATTCTACTATCTAAATTTAAATTCTAGAGTAGAATGTAGACAGGTCACTTTTCAAGCAATAAAAACTCAAAGTTTAAATTTAGAAGAATTGGGGCACTGTTGTAGCTCGAATTTATCAAGCATCTTAAGCATACAGTGTAGAAAAAAACTCAGAAGAATAAAAACTTAAAGGAGACTAATCTCTAAGTTGCAATATTTTAGAGATGAATTTGCAATACCGTGCTACAATGACCGAAAGCCTCTTATTTTATATTTTACCTCTTTTTATTGAAAAATCCGCTCGAGAAACTGTATACGTATTTTGCAATACAGGTCAAAATAAAAGTTTTGTCAATTGAAAAACAACTAATGTCAAAGTGATAACCAATTATTATAAAATGTCAAACTGACAAATCAAATGTGACACTAAGCAATTCTCAGTAGCGACATCATGATGAAAATTGGTAAAATAGCATCAAGTAGACATCTGCGAGCTTGACTGAATCAGCTTTCAATAAATTATTAATAATAATTTTATGTAATAGTCACATATAGTTTTATAACAAATTTTATTGTTTATGTCAAGGTCGTAAATATCATGTTTTTAATTTATTTATCAAAGTATAGATATATACATAATTATTAAAATAATTTGTGGGAATAGAAACATTTTTTAATTAGTGATTAAAGTTTTTACATAATTTAAATAATTAGTGTAGATACATGTGCAAAATATTTTCAGTATTAAAAACAATTGATTAGGCTTTCAGAAAATTTTTCTAATGCCATCAATCGAATTTAATTAAAAAATTTTCTAGAAACCGCTTTTTTTTCAGCAAAACTATTAGATAAAAATACTATTTTCGCAAAAGTTTTAATTTTTAAGCTTTTTTTATTATTTAAAGTTTTATTGTATTTATTTGTAAATGTGCTCATATTGTCACCGACTTCTTTTAGCTTTGTTATTTTGTTTAATTGTATTATAATTATAGTTTAATCACGATTATTTTTCTTTTTTAAAGCAATTTTTTTTAAATTTCTTTTCTGTGGTAAAATAGTAAAAAACGCCTTTAAATTTTTCTATTTTTTTGGTTTATTCAGTAATGTTTGGTTGCAAAACCTCAACATTGTCGTTAATAATACGTTTGCAAATGGAGCAAGCTATGGAAAAGTAGCAAGCGTGTTTGATGTAAAAATAAGCTTTATTTTAAATTATAAATTGTATAAAATGCTAAAGTTTTAATTATCTTCAGTAATAAAATACAGTTGCTTTGTAATTAAAATTCAATTTTGTTAAGGCAAAAATGCACTGTATTTAATGAGGTAAATGCATTTTTATTGCAGGTATATGGTTTCACAGCAATTATGCATATGATTATTAACCTCTATTTTGAAAGAATGTAGCGTTGGTAGGATTTCTTTGATCAAGGCAACGATTGGCCACATGCCGTTACAAAAGTGTTATTTACCATTTTTTACAATTTGAAAGCATGTGGTTCTATTGTGCACACACGCCTGTGTTGTATATACCTGGGGTAGCAACCCTTAATAGCAAAAATAACCCTCTAACTGCCTCCCCCTCCACGCTTTTGCACATCAGCTGTGCTGAATAAACACATATAGAGCAAAGATTTGTGATGGCTCCGATTTTTTTTAGCTCTGACAGGCCTTTCTTAAAGAAACCTGAAATAATATTTTATATTGTCATGATGATGCCCTGTCGTCTTAAGGAATTCAATCCGAAACATTGGTCTTAGCAAAAAAAAAAAAATTGGAAGAAATTAAATTCGTTATGTCGGGTGCGATTCAAAAGAGACCTGCTCGGTGGAGGAAGGGTACAAAGCAGAATGTTTCTCCATGATAAATGTTTTAAGCGTGTACAGCTCGTGTTATAAAGTAGCAGATTTTTATGTTTGCTTTTGTTGAAAGACGAACCCTTTTTTTAAAATCGCGTGATCAAATAACAGAAACGCAGCTTTTGTTAAACGACTTCTATTGGACTTATTCACAACCAATGGCTTAACGCTTTGCATAATATTTTTGTAAAAAATGGTTGAAAACCTACTTTTCCTTAAGCAAAAATGAAAGATATATGTGTTCTCCTATGCATAAACTCAAGACAGGATTGATTTAATTTACCAATCATGACATGCAATGTCAATGTAATTTACTGATTTATGTTAATTTATTGGTTAACATAGGCTTTTATACATATCAAAAGGATATACATTACCTTAACATACTTTCCACCTTTCTTAAAAAAAAAAAAATTCTCACGTTTTTTATGTCTATTTAACTACTAAAGGCAATTTAAGAGATTCATACAAACCCTGAAAAAAGCCGTTCTCACCCTATTTTTTAGATGAATAAAATTGACAAGTAGGTAAAATCGCAATAGGTTTGAATAAAAGAGCACTTTACCCTAAAAAACGTATATTGGGGGAAATCTGATGATTTGACCCAAATCCTTCTTTATAAAAAAGCAGCATTTTTTTAGAAACGACAACGGAATTTCTCAAGGGTTCCTCTACTAAAAGGTTCTGTTTCGCATTAAATCATTGAAAAATTCTCATATTCACCTAAGATTATTAAAACCGAAGCTTTTAGGGGAAACTATATATTTATATACTAACCGTCAAAAACTTTGTAACGAACTCTTTCTCCTTGAGATGCGGAGACAAACCGCTAAAAAAACGTTAAAAAAGAGATTTAACTCAACTGACTTCATAGAAAGGTAACGATTTTTTCAGCAAAAAAAAACCGTCAATTTCAATAGAGGAGCCAAAATACCAACTGAAACATTAGACATACCAGTCAATTTTTTTCTTACAAAAATCTTTTGAATTAATGTTACGGAATGCCAAAACTAGTCTGAACCGTTTTTTTTCCAAAAACAACACCAGAAAAAAAAATCTCTATTGTTCCATTTCTTACAGATATTGTATTTATCTTAATTTTTATGACATATAACATTTTACAAAATAACACATTACTAGCTGTATTAGTCAATTAAGAACTGTCAGGTCAAGTCAAAATAATGTCAAATAATGATTTAGAAACATACAATTTCTAGCAAAAGTTTTTAAATTTGTGATATAACCATTGCAAAGTACACAAATTGCTATATATTTTAATAAATTGCATAATTTTACACACTGATAAGCTGCTATAAAGTTCTAAATACAAGAAAATATCGTTAAATTATTATTTTTTAATTAAAAATTATGTATTTATTTAATACAAGGAAATAAATCAAACACCCTTACCGCTACAATGCATATTTGGTAAAATGTGAGCATAAATAAAAATAATTTTTATAACAATATTGCTTTCTCCACTTTTCCAAAAGCGATACTTTTAGCATTTTATCAAAATTCTAACCTAAATTTTTACAATTATTGCACAAGAAAATAAAAAAAACATAATTTTAAACAATTGTTAAAAAACGCCTAAAGGTGGCATTCTTGAGCATACGTAATGAGATGAGATAATGAATTAATTCGTCAGCTGAGTTATGTCAATTAATAAATTATTTATAAATTTAATGTTATTTGTAGTTTACAAACTAGAGGAGTTAACATTTTAGCAATTTGATTTCTTATTTACTCTCCACTGACAGTACTAACTGTAAAGTGTTAACAGCTGGGAAACGACTGATTTTTTAACCGATATCTGAATTGAGTGTTGTTACTTTTTGATTAAATATAAATTGGTATTGTTAAATAAAAAACAATCAAATTTGTTTTCAATATAGTTAATTTAGGGTTTTTTGTGCTATGCGAAAGCATATTCCATTTCGGTTGTGTATAATAAAGTTTTGTATGGCTTTTAATACAAGATCTTAAAAAGCTGGTTTTCGAAGCAACTAGATTGGCCATATTGAAATGAAATTTATTGCGGTGCAAATATATATCTAGGGGTAAAATTCAATTACCAACTTCTATGAGTCCGGGGGTCGAACAGTTAAATCGTAGGCGTGTTTTTCCTTCTATCTGCAGCACTTGTACGAAGCAAGCTTGCCAACAAGACAATTCAATTACTAGTTCTATTTCTGCGGGTAGTTAGCGGGTTTGGGTGGCTCTCTCCACCCCCCCAAACCTCGAGTTATAATGGACGAACGCTTAAATCAAGGTATACTATCGACGTTCGTTTTCCTTCAACCTTAGAGAGTTCTTGCGGTTGCTAACCCATTAACGCTTTACTTTATATCTTTTCAGTCTCAAACTTTTCACTGAACTTGCTTGCATCCAATCAATAAATGCAATCTAGACTCGTGACCTTAATTTTATTAATTAGATTAAGGTCAGCTTTTATTCCGTTTTCTGAGACCTCTTGAATTACTATATTATAGAAATATTTAATTCCCTATTAATACGTCAATCATAAAAATCTACCTGTTTCTATAGAAATCTAACGCAGGATGAATGGCTTAAATCTCAAAAACTTAAAGAATCTTAATATTATAATGCAGAAAGGTCCAAATTAATTTACCACCACCTGTTCAGTCAATTAGGTATAGATTAATTTGATTATTATTATCAACAAATAAGTTTTAATATACACAAACATTTTTTGGCGCCAAATTATAAGTAGTCGGGCTTTGTTTATATAACAAGGGTTGGTTGAAAAGTGCTTCAATGACAAAAACTGAACACCTAAAATTGTTATCTATAAACAAAATGCAACAAACAGTAAAGAATAGAACAAAATAATGTCTCACATTGTATGGAAAAATAAATATTTAAAGAGATTTTATTGAGTAAAAACACAAAATTATGATAACTATGTTTTTTTTTTACTATAATATTTTTATTTTAATAAATTATTATTATTATTAAGGTTAGAATAAAAAGCAATATATTGCAAGAAAAAAAATAATTTTGATTTAAAGTGCAATTTGTAAGCCCTGAGGTAAGATTTTATAAAATTTTACTAAATTTTGTTGATACAACCTGTACATTTTTAAATTTTCAAAAATATTGCAAGCTAAAAATGACCAATTATGGTCTTCTAGGACATTAAATATTGCTCTACTTTCAGAAAAATACTTTTGTCACTAATTTTGTATTATTATTTTTAAATAAAATTATCTACAACACATAGACTTTTCTAGCCGCTATGTCTCGTTCTGTGCAAACACTGTCCTGTGTATTAACTCGCTCATTTCAAATTTAGCTATTTTAGCAGAAATTTTTCTAATCGTGATTTTTTCGACAATTATAAATTAACAAAATAAATTAGTAAACTTTATTAAGTTTTTCGTCTTTTTTGAAAAAGAATGTCATGGTTTTAATACAAAATGACTATATTATATCATATAAATACAAATAATGGAAAAAAGACTTGTATCTGTGTATCTATTATGAATTTTCACGCCCAAGCTTGGCTATAGGCTATCGACCATCTTCGACAAACAATAATATAAAAATATTTTACATATGGGTTGAGAAACCTTTAGATAATGCACCATTTAGATAATGGTAGCTTCCCCAAATTATCTTATGCTCATTTTTCATATTTTGACAGTCGTGTATAATTAGCGCAATGCCAAGGAGAGATTTCTAATCTAAATTGGAATTTTTCAACTTAACACGCATGGATTATAATGACCAGCAGATAGTTTAGAAAAAAATAATTCATCTTTTCGCTATTTCTTTTATCCTCATATTTATGAGATACAAATTAAGATGATTATGTTTCCGGTGCTGCTTGGCGCTTTTGGAGGTCCAGATTTAAACGTGGATCTGTTTACTCAAATGTTTTCACGGTTTTCGTTACGGTAGATTTTGGATAAAAATCTATAGTTTTATTAAATAATACCTAGACGAACATCTTAATTAACCACAAATTAGATGTTCTATTATTTACAAAGAAGACGAGAGAGAGAAATTCAACTTGGCTTTTGAATATGCATAGCCCAATAAAACAATAAAAACGGAAACTAACCTTAAACCATCAATTATCAAAACATTTTTTTTAATTGTGAAAATCTCTTTCCTCATCTTGAAAAAATACTAATACAAAAAAAAACTTAAAACAGAAGAAGCTTCAGAGAGGAAAAGGAGAAGTTAAAAACAACTCAAAAAAAATGTAAAAAAAAGACGCTGTCAGATAATAAGAGACCATCAAATAGTTAAATAAAATAACAAAAAATACTTAAAACACCCTAAAAAAATACTTAATAAAAAAATGTTTGCTCAAAAATTCCGAACCAAGCAATAGATATTCTTAAATTTTTAACGTTTACCACTTGTCAGAGTTAAACAATTAGCAATTTTTTCTTATAATTAGTTTCAAAAAGTGTTGCTATCTTTTTTTAACTAATAGTGACTAGAATCATTTTAAATTTGTAATTTTATCCAGCCAGACAGGACTAGGCTAACATTGGAAGAATAAGCCAACTTATAGGTTATACGTGTTTTGATAAGATTTCTCGCAATTTGAGCTTTGACTATGCGATATTAAAAAAGCTTTGAAATTTCAATTGAAAATGAAATGGAATTCACGAGGATTGCGGACCAATACTGAAGAGAGCATTATCGAGTTTCAAACCAGCCAATCATTTGAAAAACCTTATACAACAGGAAGATAGGATCTCCCCATACCAGAGATGCAGGACCAACGAATCAATGATTACATTTATATGGGAAATGAATATCCATTCGAGGATAATAGAATCCACGTGACCTTTACGACCTGCTACATTTGTCACAAAATTACCAATTTTGGATCGAATTTCAGTGGTTAAGCAAAACAAAAAGAAAATTGAGTTGGTAGAGAATGGAACTTTTTAAGCCAATAATATTTTTTTAGACACGTTGAGAAAAACGAACAATCTGATAAATATGTTCATGACAAAGCAATTATTTTATAAAAATGGATACGTATCCCACGAAACTATAAGCCATTGCAAAATAATTTTATGAGTGAAAATGTCTTAAGCTGGATTTAAAGCTCTCTAGATCTATGTGAAACTTCATAAAAGTGCATGCAAGGAATACAACAAAGTTGTTTTTTTTATGGGGATGCACATAATTACTCGTTAGTCGATCTAAAAGAATGCTTTTATATTAACTTTTGAATATTCATAAGTGCTTATTTTGTACGAGTACAACTATAAAGAATGTAATTAAGTAGTGGCAACAATTATTCAAAATAAAAAAAAATTGGAAAAAGATACATCAATTTTAAAATTGTGTAGATTGGTCCATACCCGCTGATATACAAGTTAGCTCACTGAACTAATGATTAGAGTACCTCCTGCAGAGAACACTGTGCCGACCCATAATAAAATCATCTTCAGATATAAATATTAGTTTATGATTATAAATACATGTGTTTTATCACGATCATTCTCTTTTTAACCAAAGGCAAATACCGCCGTCAAAGAAATCAAAAAAACAACAACAACGAAGAAACTGAAGATTCGTGCGACGAACTTATTTAAATAAAAGATTTTATTCAAATTATGAAAACAATATCTCAGTTATGATTTGCATGAGTAAAATACCATAACGGTTTTTGCTTATTACAAATACAATTATTCATCAAAAGAATGCTTACTTTTATTTAAATTGTTTTTTTAATTACATTCATGTCTGATTATAGTTGTACTTTCAGAAATATGATCTCAGATAGGCAAATAAATTACTTTCTTTTTTTATTTGACATTTTATTATAGTTCTTATGTTTAATTAACATGGTAATTTTAGCTAATTAAATAAATAATATATTTAAATTCCGCAAACATAGAATGTAGACGTTTTAATAGATTTGTTAGTTTTGAAAAACCAACCTATACCGGATTTGAACTCAGAAAGCTTCAATCAAGCTTAGGTAATTTTTCAGATTTTCTGAAAATTCATCTTTATTAAAAAGTTGCAAAAAATTTCTAAAAATTGTTCAAAAAATAACAGAGCTTAATTAAAGCCTACTTAATAAGATTTGATCAATAAAAAAGCTTATAAAAAAGTTAGGCACAAATTTCTATATTCAGGTTCAAGCTGGCATAAATGTGTAAAACGTTAGGTTACAAAATAACTACTTTTCTAAGAAAAAGATCCAAAACAAAAAGTTTTAAAGAATTTTAAGTAACAGATAATTTTATTCTTCAAGCTACTTTAAATAGTTACAAAATCTGTCAAAATAATAGTTGACAATTTTCAGCAATAGGATTAGAAAACTCCCAAACTCCAATTACCAAATTATCTCTATTATTTATTAGATTAGCATTGAATGAAAAAAAATTCTAGATTTAAATAAAATTTGATAATTTTTTTGTCGATTCTTCAATTGCTGCTAGGCGTATTTAGAGCATCCTTGACCAACTTTTGTCGTCGAACGTTTTTACTGAAATCTAGTTCTGGCAGTGGTAAATAAGTCTTCAGCATATAATTTTATGTTTTATGGTAGCTTAGTCATGAAACAAAAAATAATGAATTCTAGGAACTGAAATTTGTGGTTTTTAATGAAAAAGATGAAGAGAACAGTATAAATATGTATACAAGTCAACACAAAAACACTTTTGGTGATTATAACAAATAATTAAAATTATTTAAATTGCAAGAAATGATTTTTGAATATCAAAACGTAATTATTATTTTCTTTAATGTGTAACTGAAACCGGTTAGAAATTTATAGTATTTTGATATATCTACAATAATTTAGTATCAAGATTATAATTACAATCCGACCCTAAAAACGAATATCATTTAATTGCAGGCTACTCTTAAATGACCTTTAACGATTTAGATCATCAACAAATCAACGACTATACTAGCTAAGATCACTATAATCATTTTGAAGAGAAGCATAACCCTCGTTAGAAGTTAATTAAATTTGTTATGAATATTAATTTTTTATGTTTTAACATTCTTGATCGTTTCTGATCTCTGATAGACCTGATTTATTAACTTTAGACGAACAACTATTAACAGCTTGTTATATGATTTTTAAACTAAAATGTATATAATTATTTAGATCAACTCTTGCTGCGCAATTTAGATTGATAGATTTCTATTGCCGTTGATATTGTCAAACGCCAAAGCTCATCCAATAATACACCACACGCCTGTATCTGCGTATGAACTAATCAAAAATTGAACATTTGTTCAAAAAATTTATTAACTATGTACTAAATAAAAATAATATATCGTTAGCCTTGAGTGGTTAAAAAATTTTATTTCTGCTTTTGTCCCAACTTTGCTATTAAAGCGCATAATTAAATAATATATTTATGGGCGTCCATATAAGAACCGATCAAGTAGTGGCAACTTGGGACGTACAATGAACCACATTTTATAAACAAGTCCACTTTTTTTTTTACTTCACAGTTGAAAATTCCCATTGTATATTAAGCATTTGATAAATATTAATATGAAATTTTAGACTTTTGTTTATATTTTGTCGCCGATGCGTTTTTTTTAATGCTCCCAAATGTCAAAAAGTTAACAAAAGCTACAAAAAAATGTTAAAACTTAGAATTTGTGATACAACTTGCCAAATGGTCATTATAATATCAAGAAAATAAAAATGTTTTAAGTTCAATAAAATTCAACGTTAAAATGCAAATATAGTTGTAAATTAGCAAAAACATTAATGATATCTGAGATTATGCACGTGTTTATTGCAACTAACTACATTTACCTGAGTGATTATAAAATTTAAAATAAAAACAAATGTAGAAACTAACCAAAACAAAGAGTTTACATTACTTTTGGTCAGGTCAGGTCAGGTCAAGTCAGGCCTGGTCAAATTAGTTACAACTCTTAAGCAATTGTGTATAAAAGTTTTATATTGTGTATTAATTAAAGGTATCAAGGGTTTTACATTCTTAAATCTTTTAATTTGAAAAATTAACGGTTTTTGTAATATTCGCAAAAATGACACAAATGTAGAAAAGCTGAAGTTGATAAATTTCAGAAAAAATGTGAGATGTTCAGAGCTGCTTGCAGGGCATTAATGTCTCAAAAATAGTGAAAAGTCTTGAATTGACAAGGATTTTTGGCTTGGTGTTTACATTGTTTGTCAAAGAAAAGTTCATATCATTATCTCTAAAAGCAGTTGACCTGTTTTCAATCGATTAATTAGTGTTGTAGTTACCATGAAACGCTTAAACAAATTTTATGATACACCTACTTTACTAAAGTGCATTTTCGCAATATTCATCATGTCAATTATGCAAATCCTTATTTAACACGCTGGAAAAATTCAAGCAATTAACACAATTTTCCACCAAACTTGTTTAAAATATTTATAAATTCAGCAAAAACTAAAATGTTAAACTGCGCATATCTTTTTAATTATTATAATTAAAAAAATTTATCAGATAGACGCTCTGGCCTATAGCCCGTTGTTTCCGAACCTATCATTTCACAAATAATGCGAATTTCAATTAAAAAATAAAATCCATTTAAACTGCCTACTATTATTAACTACTGTGAATCAAAAGTATCAAAATACAGTTTTTTTGAAAAAAATTAAAAGCTTCTTTCAAGAAGAAAACTGCATGTTGAAAAGCAGTAAACCTCAAAAGCTCTAATTACATTTGAGGAGGCTATTGGTTACCACAGTAGTTGAACAATGCTAAAAGACAACACCTACTTCAAACATCTGCAATATATACCTATAGCTTATATTTTTCATAATGATATGTTGGTTGAACAATTGTAAAATACAAAACCAATGGTATTTACGATAAGTGCCCATGTATAAACATGGCGGTTAGCTTAACTGTGAACGGCTTACCTGAAATCATACACAAAATAAAATTTAACATCAAGATTTTTTTTCACACAGAAAAAGCTACTTTTTCTCCCTAGAAGCTTTTTTCAATTTTTTCCCTCTCTCAAAAAATTTCCTCATAGAAACATTTTTATTGCAAATTACAGTTCAACTTATAGTTTGATAGTAATTAATTATTTATATATGCCAAAATCGATTCTTCTGTCACTTGTTTAACTTTTTGATATGTCATTCATGTTTTTAATATATTGTATTATTTTCTTAGCGAAAATTCTGTGACAACAACTCTAAAAAACTATTCAGAGTCAAAATCCATTCCTAATTGAATAAAAAATGATTTTATAATAAGCAAATCTTCCGCCACTTTCAGAAAATGTTTTTACTTGTATTGACGTTTGTTTACATTGTTGCTAGGCTAATATTTTTCATATTCAACATGACTCTCCCGACAATTAGCTACCGTTTATTGAAAAACACTTGAATCGGAAAGTATGACAGATGAGTTCGTAAAATACTACTTTTTAAGACGCAGACGTCATGCATTTAATTTAAATGTTGAACATTTTTGAAGAATTCTTGCATTTTAAGGGAATTTTGGTTTACATTATTATTTCAATTTATTTCATACAATTTCCAATTTTGTCAGAAAAAACACAATGTACATCTCGACACTAAAGTTATTGTTTTGTAGGTTATGTTTAGTAACGTTGTTTTATTGAATTTTAATGTTTTTTTACTTAATCAAAATGCAAAGTTTACAAGTATTATCTCTCAGAAAAAAATTGTAGAAAAAGACAAAAATTGCAGTTTTTATTGCAAGTTTTGCGATTGAATTTATAAGAATAATTATATAGATAAACACATAAAATATACGGAAATATGTAATGTGTATAGCAACACTGTAAGATCAAGATTATAATTGATTAAATAATGTCGAAACAAAAAATATATTCTCCAATAATTCAGCTAAATAGGAAGAATTTTGTTGTTGCACTTCAACTTTCAAATTTTTCAATAATTTAACTATCTGGCCAGAATTAATCAAAATCCCTTGAATTTAGTTGTAGTTTTAAGATTTTTAATGACAGGTAAAAAGTTCCTCATTTTGTATTTGGTTTTTTTTATCATTAGCTCCGCCTTTGCTGATAAGATATTAATTGTGCTATCTTATGAAATAATACAGTTAAGCAAGGCAGATTTGGATTCTTTATTTCATTAGCTATCCTGAATTGCTGAGAAAAAATAGACCAAAAAAAATTAGATAAAACTCAAACAAGAAAACCTGGACAAAAACCAGTAACAGATTTGATTTCAGAAAAGGTTTAATTGAGCTTAAGTAATTTTTTTTGGTTAAAAAAAAAGTACCAAACCGTAAAGTACCGCAGGAATTAAAATTAAGTTCACAATCTATATTAATCGTCTAAGATTTGTATTCGAGTACTACTCGTAAACATGCAATATGATAAATCAGGCGGTTGTTTTTGAATCTCTTTGTAAACACCGACTCTGTATTAATAACAAATTGGTTTTTAAGTCATTGTAGCTTTCCTTCGGCACTCAAAATTGTACGTCGTTTTAAATTAATTAATTTGACTGTTCGATGAGTTCCTAATCCCGAATTGCTTTTTCTTTTTGCTAACGGTTATTGATTATTAACATCAAACAAATAATTAATGGTACTACTCTAAGAGAGGGAATTCATTAGAAGATGTGATTTATGATTTTAAGAAAATCGTAGTGTATTGTAAACAAGCGATATACAAATATATGTAATTTGCAGTATATCAAACAGCATAAAAAGATGAAGTCGTATAAATTTTAAATCTGCATTCTCACAAAGTATCGTGTCTGCAGGCTATAAAATGAGAGCAGTATTTATCAAAGTCTACTATTTAATCATGCTTTGATAATTTAGTTACTTTAACTTACAATTTCAAATGAAATATTGAACTCTTGGATGTGCAATATCAGAATTTATGAAACACTTGTAAAAAACATCAATACTTCCTGATATAAGCTTTCAATATGACATTAACGCTTCAACAGACACGAATCGTGCAATTTTACAGAATATGAAAAGTCGGTGAGATAGCACAGAATTCAGTAAGTTTTCTAATAAAGTAGCATTGACAATCGACAATTGTACTTTGTGCTCTAAAACTAAAAAAAATTATTCTTCTGCAGCTAAATTACAGTTATCATGTAAATGTTTACACAGTTGTCAAAAACAATCTTAAATCAAACAGCTTACCCCGATCGATTTTAAATAACAGTTGCTCACAATTTTATACATCAAGATTAATTTAAGCGGTACCGATCTATAAAGTGTAGCTTCAATTGCAGATAAGTAAGAACTTTTGAGATATGCCACGCAGTAAACTTTATTGCATGTAATAGAGAGGGGCAGAGCAACAAAGGTAAGAAAGATTTACAACCCGAAGTGTTGCGAGTTTTAAGGTACTACTCTAAATAGAAAACGGTCTTTTTTTTAATTTCAATAAAATGTACTGCCGGATAGGTATCTCACTATACTTTTCTTAAATTTGATTTTAACCACAATTGGTAAGGGATTATCCAAACGAACGTTGTTGCTTACATTCTGATTATAACGAATATGGTAAACACGACATTTCTTCCTATCATTTTTGAATATTATGTGTGCGTTTTAATTGCCATCATAGAATACTTAATAATAAAATTAACGAATCACAGGTGCACTTCCGGTGGTTGTCATGCGATAGAGTGCATCATCAAAAAGAAAGAAAGACAGGTTGTGCTTTTACCGAATTACCTGGAATCAACTAAAATTATACTGTGCATGCCGTTTGAACGCTTTTATTTAAAACGCTTTCGAGTTTCAACAGTAATCGATTTAATAACATTAATTTGATGAAAAAATTGCACCGCAATTTTAAGGATAGTGGGAGGATTTTCTGTCTTTAATTCTACTTTCAAACTTGATTGCATATTACATGTCCCATTCTCAAAGACACTAATTAACTTTCTTTATTATTTTTTCAATTTATGAATGGAAAACTATTATGAATGGTTCATGTTATGGTGGAATAGTCATTATAATATTGTAAACATGGTGAAAATTCAGTAGTAATGCATGAATTTGTCGCTTGAGTGGCATGTCAGATAAGTCTGTAATTTACGAAACTTGAACGCAAAAAGCGTAACCAGATACAATTTTATAAAGAATTTTTTCTAAACGACCAAAAATTAACAGTCACGTGTCGGTTTACATCATTTTACGGATTACTAAATAAATAAGCAATAAATGCAGATAGATTTTTTTCAAAAATGCGAATCAATTTACAGTTAAAGAGAATGGAATTTTTGGAAAAAAAAATGCAACTCAAATTCTCTACAAAAATCGGAAAATAATATTCTTTATTTCAAAATAATTAAATTTATTTGTATTATTTATAAAAAAAATTGTTTAATGTTAAAATATTTACGGTTTTGAAACATTTGTAATTTTTATAAATAATAAATTAATACTAAATAAAATAAGTGCATTGTAATGATTTATGAATAAATACCGTTTTCTGCTTAATTTTATAGCTTTTTTCCTAAATTAACTCAAGGGTTCAAAGCACAAGTAAACCAAGTTCATCAATAATTGTGAAAAACATAAGTTATTATTTTCCATTTACCGTTTAATAATGCAATTAATGGCATTTTAAATAATAATAAAAAATAAATTAACCAATTAATTAATTAATTTATAATAAAAATCTTTAAACATAGGTGTGATTAGAGAAAAACTTTTGTACAGTTTGGTGTAATTTTTGGGTTAACAATGCTTAACGAGTGCATTTAATTGATTTTCAATTAGATTTTGTATGTCAAATTGTAATTTGAACAAGTAAATCAGTGACTTCATCTATCTACATTTTCAAATTTTTTTTTCTAATGTAATTATTATTTTTGAAATTTAATTATAAATACAATAATTTTTTTAAACAAGGTTATTTTATTAATAGAGAATTAAGGATAATGCGGTATAAGTCCTTACACCTACATTTCAAGTTTAATTAAGCTTTATAGAAGAAAGCAAGACATGTGTGAATAGAAATAAATAAATAAACATAGTAACAATGCGTTTAATTAATTTATTATTTTCTAACACAACTATGTTATTTAGTCAGAATTAAAGCTCCACCAACAAATTATTGTAAAATATAAAACGTCATTTCTTATTTTTATAGAGCGCTTGAAGATTACTACAGAATCTATAGTTTCCTATAATATAAAAATAATCTATAAGAATAATTTAATTGAAATTTGAATCAAAACTGAAGAAAAGCGTCTTTTTTTCGTTATTTCTTTTCAATTTTAAAGATTAAAAATTGTAGCGACTGTCATAAGACAATTTACTAGAATTTTTCTATTTAATGCATTCACCATTTTTCTCAAAAATTTTAAAAGATTACAAAATAATGACGCATTTGAACCAAAATTTAAAAAAAAAACGTCTTTTTTTTGTTTTTTTTATCACTTTTAATGATTAAGAATGGTAGCGACTGATACAGAATAATTTACTAAAAGTTTGTATTCGGCGCATCCACCATTTTCAACTATTTTCTCAAAATATATAAAATATTACAAAATAATGACTCATTTGAGCTAAAATAAAAAAATAAATGTTTTTTTTTGTTATTTATTTTCAATTTCAAAGATTAAAAATTGTAGCGACTGTCATAGGACAATTTACTAGAATTTTTCTATTTAATGCATTCACCATTTTTCTCAAAAAATTTAAAAGATTACAAAATAATGACTCATTTAAACCAAATTTAAAAAAAAACGTCTTTTTTTGATTTTTCTTATCACTTTTAATGATTAAGAATGGTAGCGACTGATACAGAATAATTTACTAAAAATTTGTAATCGGCGCATCCACCATTTTTTACGATTTTAAAAAAATTTATAAAAAATTACAGAATAATGACTTATTTGAGCCCAAATTTAAAAAAAACGTCTTATTTTTGTTATTTTTTGTTACTTTTATAGTTTAAGAATGGTGACAATCGATATTGAATTGATTGAGAGCTTAAAGATTAATAGAGAAACTACAGTTTTTGTATTAATCTTATCAAAAACTTGAAAATTGGCTTGAAAGTCACACTGCCTCAAATTAAAACATCAAACAAAAAACAATAGATGATAGAACAATTTTTTTTTTGTTTTCTAGCTTATTAATATTAATAATAAGAAACAAATTTTGGAGAAATAGTTTGTGAATAAATTAAAAAATCTTTAGTTATCTATCCAGACAGGCATTATGCAAAAATGCATCATTAAAAATAAAATTTAATAAAACAAGGTTATTTCATTAATGAAAAATTAAGAATAATACTATATTCAATGAAATTATTTACTATTCAACTTATATTTGCCTTTATATTTAAATATTTCAACACAGACAGACATTAATTAAAAACTTACAAAAAAGACGGGCAAACGTAAAGAAAAATATTTAAATAAATTGTTGATGTGTGAATTTTATTTATTTAAAAAGAAAAATTAACAAAAATATCAAAGTTTTTTTACCAAAATGTAAAAAAAGATGAAGATTTTACATTTTTATATTATAATATTCAATTTTTCTCCGAGTAACCATTATATGCACAAATTTACATAAATTATAAACGCACACATAAAGTACAATAACGAAAATATTTTTTGTGAGCCAAGGTTATTTATTTCATTAATGAAAAAATAAACATATTACTGCATTCAGCTAAAATACACAATTTAGTTTTTACATTTACATTTCCCAACTGTAAAATAAAATTTCATTAATAAATTTTTTCGAACGAGAAGGTCGCACATTATGTGAATAAAAATATTTAAATAATTTGCAACGCTTTAATTTTACATGGGAATGCATATTTTACAAAAATGTATAAAACATAGCAATTGCCTATTAAAAATATCTATTATTTTTTTTTTTAAAACCACAAAAAATTTTGTACAAAATTTAAAAATTGGATCATTATCTTCCAATTAATTCCATAAACGGTCATTTATATTCAATGCTACCGGATTTTGTTAAATGGATTAAATTATATAAAAAAAGAATTTTGCACAAACAAATTATCAAATTATATGCAGATCTATAATTTCAGTACTGCACTAATAATTTATTTGTTGTTTTGCGCAATATCTGTATTTATCAAATTAGTAACAAATTATATAATAGTTTTTTCAATACTGAATTGGAAACGTTACAAATTGTATACTTTTTGTTTAATTAAGACAAATTTATATTCCCTGTATTAATTTTCCCACACGCATCATTTGTAGCGGCAACTATTATATAATATTCGTGAATTAATTTATTAATCATTCATTTGTTTTAAAAACATTAATGTCTTTGCATGTTTTTTCATTCAGTACTTGCCTTCTTATTAAAAATTAATAATACAGTACAGTGGTCGGTCACATTGCATAAATTATAATTAGAAATATATGAGCAAACATAATTGAAGCGTTGGGCTTAGAAATGAAAGTTTTATGGACTGTTTGTTTAGATACTAATGCTAATTAAAAACGAAAACAATAGTAATAACGTACATTTGAAGAGCAATCTAGCTATTTTACTTTTTTATTAAGACACAATTTACTTCGAACACTTCTGGACAGACATAAAATTTAATGGCTCAAAGACGTTTACTTTTACAGTGGTGTAGTTAAATACAAATTCTTTTTTTTTTTTCAATAAATAAATTGAATTGTGTTTAAAACAATAAAGACAATAGAAATTATTAGGCGAGTTTCTGGAAGAAAGCTGTTGCCATTAACTATAATTAATTAATTTTGAGCAAGCTATCATTGTTTGCCGTGCGCAATAAAGTATGATTGCGTCTTTCTCTAAGCAACACAGTTTTTAGGGGAAAAAAAAGTTAACAGCGTCAATTTTGACAAAAAATTATTTTAATTTGATTGCTTGTTAAAGTAATAGAAAATTATGATTATCTCATAGTAGATTAGGTGCACATCTACACCACTGAGTTGGTTAATGAAAGCCTTTAAGGTAATTGGTCCAATTATTGCCCAATATAAAGTAGTAAGTAAAGTAGTACACACAGATGATTATATCTGAAGAGTAAAAGTTTGTGCATTCGTCTTTTTTTTTTCTGTGTGTGTGGATAATACTAAGTCTCGCGATATTTACTTTATGAGGTTAATTTGCGTATCCTGATGTAATGTAAAAATAACAAAAAGAAAACTTTACTCGGAAATTAAGCTAATTTGATTTTAATGCCACAAGATGTGACAATCATGCCGTAACACCTACCACCATAACATTTTAATTTAATAATTTTGTTTATGTTTGTATAAAACTAGATAATGTTACGCTGGTTTAACAAATTTGACTGTGGCTTACAGCGTGACCGCAGACCACCAAATCTATATTTTTTCACTTAAGTTGCAGTACTTTTCTAAAGTAGTACTATTAGTGTAATAACTATCAACAAATCAGCTAAAGTAAAGACTACAGCTAAATCAAAAACTATTAGTTTTTTTGGTGAAATTTTATTTTCTCAACGGACATTACACTTTACTGAATTTCATACATTACCAGTACGCCGAGCAAAAAAGAATATAATTTGCGGAATTGCTTATGGAAATTATAAGCAGCAACTTTTTGCTATAATTTACAAATGGTAATTACAAGAACAGATTTTATTTGCTACTAAATTTCCCACGATCGTTAAACAAACAAAGCTAAATCTTATTCATGTTTTTTATTATAACCTTTTGCCTTTATTCAGGTCATTTATTGTAAGCTTATGGTAAATAAAATATTGGGCGATTATATACATAAGAGGATTTAATTATTTCTAGAACTAGATCCGGTGATATTTATAGAAGTCTCTCTGCAAAGTTGCTAACAATGAGTTGAATACGTAATAATTTCCATATCTGTCTGTTTCCAGTTACTTTCACAATGCCCAGTAGTCTTGCCATCGAATAAATTTTACACAAAACTGGTATTTCAATAATTAATTAATGTTTGCTTGAATATTGTGCAATCTAACAATAATAACAGCTTAAGTCTTAAAACAATGCTTTTATGTTTATTTATTGTACAATGAATAATACTAATGACGCTTGTTAATTACAGCTCATAAATAAAGAAATATGTTTATATTATACTTAAATTAAGAATGATGCCGCTTAATAATCAAATGAGATTATAACTACCCTCAAACAATTAAAAACATAATTTAAGTCATGAGAAATTCCATATCATGAAAAAGTGGTTTGGTTTTTTATTCGTCTGCAAGAATTGATCTGGAAAAATTAACTTGCTGCTGGAAAAATATTCCACAACGTATTTGTTTTATTCTGTCAAAAGTGAAAAAATACAATATTAGACAGTCTTTAGAACAAAGAGCACTCATTTTCAAATTATTTTGAATTCATTTTCAAGATAAAACCCAATCGAAAAATTCAAGACCAAATCCACTAATAGATTTGAATTCAAAAAGCTTAGACAATTTTTTAAGATTTTAAAAATATTTTTTGGTTAAGAAAATATCTAAATTTTTTTATAGAAATTTTAATGAAGAATTTAGTCAAAATTCAAAAACAAGACAGACTTGGATTCCTTATTTTATTAGCTACCCGGAACAGTAACCGGAATTGCTGAGAAACATTTATTAGCTTAAATATCAGAGAAAAAGTAAACCAAAATATTAAAAAATGCTGCAATTCTCACAAATTTTAAAGACGTTTTATATTTTATTTGACCAAATTTTGATTGATAAAATGCTAACTTTTGTGTAATCAAAATCTAATAATGTCATAAAAAGAAGATTCTTTCCCTACCTTGATAATAAAGCGCTATTAAAGTCAGAATTTTGCTTTTAAATGTTTATTTTATTCTGAGCATAGCAAAAAGTCTACATGTTAAAAATACAATAACTTATCCAATTCATAGAAAAAATGAGAATAATTAGAAAGTCTATAAATTAATAATTGAGATGAAATAAGCAAAAAAAAATCACAACAAAAAACTCTTTCACTCTTTTTTTTAAAAAGGCATTTTATGAACAATTAATATTTAATTAATAAACTCATTTATATTTCGTCGAACATAACCTAGAATCTAAAAACCGTTTTGAAATCAAGATGCGGTTGCGCCTTGAAAATAAACAGCGCAATGATTTAAACTTTATATTTTAATTCATTACTTCTCTAAGCAACAAAGTAATATAATTGCACGGTAAATTACAGGTATAATTAATAGGTTCGTGAAGGCGTAATTACAAACGCTGAGAAAAAAAAAGTCTAATAAAATGAATAATGAGCGCAAGTGCGTTTTATTCGAATATCCAAAATAATTGGACCACCCTGTTTCTATTTGATTTAATAATTTAATTCCTTTGTGTTTAATTAATTATTTTAAATAATAAAGATTTCTAGATTTAAAGCTATTATAAAATTTAATAAGGGTAGGCATATGTTGGTTGATTCAAATTAGTTTCTAAAATCGTTTGTCTTAATACATAAATTGGACTAATTAATTAATTTGTGAGTAGTTATGTCAAAGCTGAATATTTAATAATAATTTATAACTATAAAGACTTTAATATGAATTCCAACTAGCCAATGAAGCTTTAGGAATTCTTAAATTTCCATTTAATTGTTCACTGTCAAAAGCTTAATTGTTTGTAATATTGACAAAAAAATAGACAAAATGATAAAATTTGACAGTTGATAATCGTGCACAAAAAAACTCAAATCTGGTTTTTTTCAATCATTGACTTAGCAAAATTAAAAAGTTGTAGATTTATGTAAGCTTATATAGAGTTTTTGTAGGTTAGGTTTTAGATTTATTAACCCTAAAAACTTTTTTTGTAATATCTTTTAAGGTCTACTGAGCCTGAAGAATATCTAAAAACTTACTGATAAGTAATAGAAAAAATTAATAAAACAAAAAGTCAATTTCTACTAAAAGTGGGAGCAGACAAGCCATATTAATTTTCTCGATTAGTAGATTATGTAGGTTTGTGTTTATAACTGACTGTTAAAAGAGCAAAGTGAGTGAGTTAATATTAATTTTCTCGATTAGTAGATTATGTAGGTTTGTGTTTATAACTGACTGTTAAAAGAGCAAAGTGAGTGAGTTTTTTCCTTCATTTAGAAGGAAGTCGTTATAATTCGCTAATTATTTTAGTGATGTTTTGCAACATATTTAAAGTTGCTCTACATAATTTCTTAAATATTTAAGCATGCTACAAAATTAAAATCTTTGGCATTGTTGTTAAGCTTGATACACATCAAGAAATTCTAACATGCATATTTATAACTCTTTTCGCTATATTACGTGCTATAATTGCCTTTCAGCTGTTACTTCTACAATGGCTTTTAGAATTATTAAAATTGCTCGCTGTGTGAGAGAGCATTAGGCATTTTTTCCTAATGCTATAATGATTGTGATATTAAGATGCCCCCGCCAATTATTCGGCGGACCTTTTCATAATAATTGTATTAATAAGAAAATTATGTCGTAATGTAGTAGCGAAATGTGTTTAAGAAAGCGACTTTTTGCAGGATACACGCTGTTCGACCGTTAATTTACAAACTTTTACCTGCGAAACCCAACATATTTTAAAATGCATTAAGTCATATAGTAAGACAGCTGAACGGTGCTGAAGATTGGTGATAAAAAATACAAAAGCTTCTAAAAAAAAACAACGCTCAAATTCTTCTCAAAGATTTGGCCTTACCAAAGCAAATAACAACATTAATTGAGATGTTTTATTAATAATTTTATTATAATCAAATGATTATAATATTTGCATAATCAAAACAATAGAACAAAGCGAAAATAGTTCACACTGTGTGGTACCTACACACGATTCAGATTTTTGGCGCCATTTCCGTGAGGGCAGGTAGAGTCGTCCTTTTAAGATTTTTCTCATTAGTTAGAAACCAGGTAAAAAAAGAAACGCAAAAGATGATTTTTAGGGTGGGTATCGCATGCGAAATCAAGGAAGTTTTTTACGAGCCCTCAAATTAATTTCTCGGAAACGTACACAATGAAAAAATTTTATTATTTAATCTTTTGCGCATCTCTATCTCAAAATCTTTGCTATTTTGCTGATGAAGCGCTTTTAAATCTTAAAAAGTTAATTCATGTTATGCAAATCGCAGGCAGTAAATCATTAATAATTTAAATATAAAGCTTTTTTAGGAACTTATAAATATTCAAATCTAAAATTAAAATGTTGCCGTTGAATTTAGAACAGATTGGCTATTTGGCGGACATAATAGAATAAAAATGTTCATTGCTTTTATTATTTCGAAAACAAAACTGAAACTATGAGTATTTTTTTCATTTTTTTAACTAATTTTTTAAAATTTGCATATAAGAACAAAGTTTAAAATCCATATTATTTTTTAGAACAAAAAATTAGAAAAATAATCAAATTAGTCTAATAAAAAAATAATTAAATGTTATTAAAACAATACAACTAGTAACAATCTTGATCCAGTTACCTTTGAAACCAATCTGATCTATCTCAAACTTAATAATAAAAAAATCTTAAACTAGTGAAGCTAAATATAAAAAATCATAAGTCTGATGACTATGTATCCAAGGCTTCTTATGCATCTGATTAGCTCTAAAAGTCTACAGTTTGTGTGTTGAATATTTTTCGAGTGGAGTTTAGAAATTTATATTCTAATTATAGCCCAAAAGCTACAAAAAAAATTTTCAAAGATATAACAGTAAGAATCTGTGTGTAAAAAATATGACATTGATGTAATTATTTTTTTTGACAGCTATGTAGGTATACAAACACTAGTAGCCTCTAAAAATTTATAAAACTCTTATTAGAGCACGAGTGTTTTAATGGATATCTATCTATTAAAGATAATAATTTCCATAATCAAAATATGCGTTGTCATACAAAATACGCATTTGTGATACTTCCCAGCTCAATTTATCATGGTGCGCAATCCGTTTATACGGGGTGTTTTCCCTACGGATATGTATATGCGTTATGAAAAGAACATTTAAACCTGTTGCAGCCCCTTGAAAGACATCGTGCTTTCTCGAACACGCGATCCCTTTCAATAAACTACCTACCCCCCAAGGTTATGACATTTTTAGAACTTAACTATTTAGTCACAAGGGTAAAAAACTCAAATCTACAAATAGCTGCTGAGATTTATTGCTTGCAATAAACGATTGCAAATTTTTTTCCAACGGTTTTTTTTTTATGATTTCTGTGAAAAATTGTATTCTTACCGTACTGCTTTTCACTGGGTGTCACAGGAGAATGGTTGATTTCTGTAAGAAAAAAAAATGGGTTTTAGTTTTTTAAGCGTGTGGAAGAATCATTTAGAGAGTAGAGGCATTAGATACGTTTTGAAAGTAATTTCTTGTGCCGTATCACCAATTATAATCTAATTAGGCAACTGTAGAATTATATTTGAATCTTCTTCGGTTTCTGTCGGCCACAGCCAAACCTGAACAATATTTCTTTTTGGACGTGTTATAATACACACGTTACGCCTTCTCACAAATTAAAATATTTATGTTTTGCATACCAAGCCTGATTTATGCTTCTTGTACTCTTTCGATACTTTTTAACACGGAATTATATAAGCACTTGTTGCTTCACTCTATTTGTTCTCACAATGTTTGTCATTCATGAGAATTTAAACACACAAAAAATTACCTACTTTTTGTTCTAAATTGAACGATTTTTATAATCTAGCGACATCTATCTAAAATTTCTTACATCAAGGTCGGAAAGCTAAGCTTCTATGTTTCAATGAGTTTGTCTGACGATTAAAATTTGACTGAAACTCTAATTTTAAACATTATAAAAAATTAAAAATAAAATATTTGTTTTTTCATAAACCTACCATAAATTAATACATAGTTTATCCAAGTATCCGATATTCAAAAAATTAAAACTACTGATTTTAAAAATATGTATATTTAAGGCGAGTTATAATGTTTTGTTTAAATTTCAAATAAGTAATTTGATGACCTACCATGTTGACCTTTTTAACCCATAGTTGTTAAAATATTTGCGGTTTACTGCCTCATATCCTTGAATTATGTAGCTTAGATGAGAAAATAAGGCATTTAATAAACATTTTACATTTTTTTATGTTAATTTGTCTATTTAACTTGTATGAAAGCTGCAATTTCATAAACCTACTTCCATTTCGGCGCCTTTAATGTTATTAACATAAGTAAATTGACAAAAGACACGCCAATTTTAACACAAAATGCTTTTGAACAATTATAACAAATAAGCAGCTTCCAGAAGCATTTTTCAACAAAATTCCGCCTTATTAAGCTGATCTCGAATTGATGTTTTTTTGTTTTTGATTTGTAATTGATATTTATAATAAATCGAATTAAATAAATAAAAGTCTAAAATTTTTCTAACTCAAAAGTGCAGCAAAAAATTTAATTTTTTTTGTTTTTGCGGTAAATTATTTGAAGATTCACATCTGTTAGTTGCTTTTAGGCTACGCATGATAAACAACGTCTACAAATTATTTGTTATTTATTAAATTTTAAGCCCTTTGTTGACTGATTTCTTGCACGTTGTCGGTTAAGCAAACAGATTATTTATTTTTAAGTTCATGAAACTATAGAAAACAGAATTTAAAAGTTTTTTGCACAAAATCTATTGTTTTATCTTCCTAATTACTAAAACAGTAAATGATTTAAAATTTGCTACAATAAATTATATCGTTTGTTCGAAAAAAAATTGATTCTGAATTTTTTTCTAACCACGTGGTCAGTTTAGTTTTTTTGTTATTAGAAAAAAAATGTTTTTTCTAATAACAACTACTTACAAGTCAAAGACAATTTTTTTTCTCTTAATACAAAATTAAATTTTTATGAATTTTTCTCTCCTTTACAATATGTCACGTTATCAAATTTAAAAATAATAAAAAAAATTGATGTAAATGTTTAATAAAAAATTATTTAAATAAAACACAAAATTAATTTTTAAGCAAATGTATAATAATAATAATAATAAAAATCTAAATTAAAATTTCAAAAAATTATATGAATATGAAAAATAAATTTAATTTACCTTACTATTGCCACAATAACTATTTTTTCAAAAAACATTTTATGTCTTAAACGAACTTTTAGTAGCACACTATCTAACACTATAGAAGGAGAGTAGTAAAAATGAATGGACCATTGTGTGTTAGTCTCAGGCTATTATTTGGCCTTTCCTGTTTCTAAAGTATATTTTTCAAAAATAAGTTTGAAATAATTTAAAATTTATTGCAATTAATGCTGTTATTTTGAGCATATTGTTTATTCTGCAGACTAGATCACCTATAGTTTATTCATTTTAAGTAGCTACTGGATCTGAGAAAATAAAGATGGTAGCTGCAAAAAATTTGAAACAGTCAAAACCAGCGCAAAAAATTCATAAATAGTAAAAAAAATTAGAAATAAAAATAAAAAATTTTTTAGTTTTTTTTTTAAATTTGAAAATTTTATATTAGTCATAATAGTTTTTATTTTTATAAACATTTATCTATCATTTAAAAACTTTGTTAATAAAAAAAAAATTTATAAATATTTAATGTTTGAAAAATTGTCGAATTTTTCAAATGAAATATTTTTTTTTAATATACGTCTGTTTTAGATAAAAAAATTAAAAATATTATAAGTCATAACAGTAAAAAATAAAAAAAAATTAAACTAATTTATCTTACTTCTGTAGAAACGGTCATGTTGCCTGTAATAATTTACTAGATAAGCAAAATACAGGGACGAATTTGTAACACTATACATGGTCTACTGGGACTAGGATGAATGAAGAATAACGAAGCTATGGGTGTACTGAGACTAGTATAAATAAACGAGGCTATACTTATAGTACTAAGAATTTTTCTACCCTCTCCTATTTTCCGAAATAGGAATAATTGCCAAAAATATCTTAAACGAAGATATTATGTTCAGACTTTTTAAGGTATAGTGTATTACATTCTAAAACTAGATCACCTATAGTATATTTATTTTAAAATCTACTTATTGGTAATAAAATTAAACAATTTTAGAAAAATGCATAAATCTCAATACAGTCTCGGCAAGTGCGCAAATACCTCTATTTTTCTGCATTTACGTCTTTTTTCTTTAATTTTATTTTTTTTATTTAATTAAAAATTTAATTTTTTCAAGCTCTGAAAGTTTTTGTTGCTAACTATCAAATTTAAAAGCTTCGGTTTGATACAATTTGTTTCATTTTTAATCAAAAAATATTTTTACAAAAAGAACAGAATTTAAGTGCTTTACTAAAAATTCGAAAACTAACTAAAATTTGATTCTTGGATAAATACAAAGTAACCTAACAATTCTGATTTCTAGCAAGGTTTCCATGGCAAACAAATTTTTGCAGCATTTGTCTCTAATTTGAACCAATAACCACTTTTCATAACAATTTCAATCTAAAATAGAATTGAGTGTTATCTTTTACTGCTTTTTACATAAACTTCTACTGTTTAGAAGCACATTTAAGAAGGAAATTTTCAGATTATTGGCGGTTGATTTATTGCAAGTTTAAACTGGCTAATAAATCAATTTTTTAAGTCGTACCTACATTTCCGTTTTTTTGTCAAACCATCCATTTTATGCTTTTAGCATGCATTATCTTGATGAAATGCAAATAATCTTTCAATAGATTAAAGATTAAAAGTTTCTACTTAATGGAAAGTACTACTACTTATCTAAACTAAGTACTTGCAGCTATATTGTCAACACAAAACGATTTTGTGATGGCACAGGAAAGTTAAAGTGAATATTATCATGTTATTATTAATGAACAGCACTCTTCATGCGAGATTGTAAATAAAGCTTTAACTTTAGAAGGAAATGTGAACGACAGCTAACTGTTAACTTTGACAGCTGATCTTGAAAATTTATAGATAATTTGTTAAATACTATTAAAATTAATGCCTACTAGATTTGTCCCTACATTTGAATAACTTCTATTTTAGCTTTTTAAACTTTTAATTATTAATATTTGTATTTTTTTATAAGAAGGTAAGTAATTAAAGCCCGTATGTAAAATTTGACTCTACGTACAGATTTACTCTGGTAAGTGGTATTCACAAAAATATTGTACGCAACACGGCACTGTGTCTGTATCAATTTCGTTCTATAAAGTGTCTTGTTCGACCTACATTTTTAATGTTTAGTTTGCTTTTTATTTGAAAACTTTTATTATAATATGTTTCTGCTATAATAACAGATTATTTTAAGTCCTGAAAAAATTAAGATGATTGATTTATTTGAAGGCCACAATATTTTTTTCTAATACCATTTAGACGATGCTGCATAAATGTTTTGGTCTAAAATCTCCCTAATAGCCAAAAGGATTAAATAAAAATTGTGTCTTTCATTGCTTGACTGAGGCTACAACTGCCGGAAGTTAAGAGATTTAACATGAAAATTTCATTTGCTAAATTCTACACAAAACAAATTATTCGTCAAGAAATATGAGCAGCCTTCTTTTGACAATTCATAATAGACAACTTAAATCCATCTTAAAAAAGATTTATCTCAGACAATAGAAATAATCTATGCTTAAACTGACTTGTGCGCCATTCAGGTAAATTTTCACCTAAATTATGAGAACCTTGAGATGAAATTGTTTTCAAACTTTGTTACCTATGCATTTGGACATGGTAAATAGCTAAAAAAAACGTTTCTATTCATTGGAATCCATAAAAATGAAACGCAAAGGATGGACCCAGCTGCCAGTCGGCAGAACAATAAGGTCAGTCATTTTTTTGCACGTTTTACCAACTTTTTGGGTACAGAACCCTAAAAATTTGAATTTTATTGCCAGCGTTTTAAAAAGCTATAATAAGTCAGGATTTAAGTTCTCAGAACTCAACTATTAACAGACAGTATTTGGAATTTTAGCCAAGACTCTATTTGTCAGAAGGTACGCTAAATAATTAACACGAGAATCCCATTAACCAATCAAACACTGAGATTTTAAAACTTTTCTATAGTAACCACGGTATTTTTTTCTCCTTACCCAATATGAGTAAAATTAATAAGTGAGGCAACAATTAAAATCGAATAGCAAAGCCTCGGAAACGTCATGGGATTCTCTATCCGAATACCATTCGTGCAAATAATATACATATATCCGACTTTCAAATACCGATAATTCATCAGTTATTCTATTTTTATACTTATGTCTTAGGTAAACAAGCATTAATTAATTGTCGCAAAAAGTAATAATTAGCGCTTAATGGGCCACGTCAATAATAATATTAATAACACTTTGGCATCATTTAACTTTAAATCTTTTGTTTTCAAAATCTACATAGGTCAGGTTAAGTATTAGACTTAGATTTTTTTTTGTTCTAATACTGTTTTAGACTGCTCACATAGTTGGTCTAGAAAAATGACGAATTGTGTTCAAAAAGTATTAATTTAAAGGAAGCCTGAATACAGATAAGCAAAGTGTTGGAGGAGTGGTTAAAATTATTAATCCTTTACTTCCTACCGAATCAAAAAAAACACAAACCGCTCTTAGCATTAGTTTTATTTTATTTTAGCTGAGGCAGGTAAAACTTTTAGTTGTCTTTCAGCACTAATGCAGGCTGGAGCTCATCGGGCCCCCTTCATCAACTGATTTAAGGTAAACTTAACAAAAACAATTAAATTAATTTATTAATTTTTGTAGTAAAGATTAACAAAAATAGACTTTTTTGACTAAACATGCTATATTTAAAATTAACAATTAGTTGAATATTTAATAAACAAACACGTGTTTTTTTTGTCTGAAGATAGGAAAGTGTATAGTTTCTAAAAAACACGACTTTTTTACTTTAGATTCACAAAATTTTGCTTTTTTTGCAATAAAAAATTGACCATAAAAATGAAATTTTTTGGGATTAACAAAAACAGACTTTTTTCAAGTAAACAAGCTAATTTTTTTAAATTCACAAAAAAGATAAATAGAGTCAATAGACAACCACGTGTTTTATTTTTTGAAGATGAGAATCTGTCTAGTTTACCAAAATTTACAAAATACAAAATTTTTATAAGAAAATCTAGTTTCAGCAAGTTTTAGCTTAAAAAATATTATTTTGATGATTTATTCATTCAATTGGAGTTGGGATTTATGTTTGATCGTCAGTTTTCGAGGCTAAATTAAAATTGCTTATAATCATAGTATAGATATTAAATTGTTTTCCTCTATTAATGAATGAATTTGCTTATTATTTACAGAATCTGTATAGTGTGAAATCGTATTGTCAATTTCGGTTCGCGGTTTGACCATGGAATTTTGGCCGATTTTCCCATGTAAATTTATGCAAAAGCGTGTGCATTAGCCGTTAATTTGACGGCTACATTCATTATAATATCAGCTATACCCACAGCTAAATACATCAATTACGTGAACGTTTACATATCATTCGCTAAATGGTCAACATCGTGATAATCTTTTTGTGAGGCCAGAGACAGCCGAAGACATGCAAATAATTCCATGGACCGATGATGATAATGACCATTATCATCACTCACTGAAAACTAATAATGAACCATTAATAGATCCAATTTATTTCATTATTATAATTCATTTCTTTAGTTATATGACTCAGCTTAACAGCAGACCTTCCTAACAGTATTTCTCGTGTGATACCTGGAACACATCTTCACTGAATTTATAATATGTTAAACATTTAGTTACCTGCCGCAAAATCATTAGCATGGGAAATGCTCAAGCTCAAAACAAAGAATGGTCAAACACAGTGGCGGAGTGTCCTAAACAACAAAATATCTAATAAACTCAGTCAGGTTTGGATAATTTTAAAATTTCCGTTTTCCATTCTAAAATCTATAGATTTCTGCTTTAGAAGACTTTTAGTACCAAATCCATCAAGTTTTTAAAGATAAATTAAAACGGGAAATAATAGTTATTTTTATATTAAGAGAATTTTTAAGGTGTTTTGAGTTTGATGAAGAAAAAAACAGCTTTGAGCACAATATTTGCTACAATTGAACAATTTAGAAACATTTTCAAAAATGACAGATAATAATTTTAAATTAATGAAAATATTATTGCTGGTAATGTTTTACAAATAATCTGAAGCTTCTTCTCTTTTATTGTTTGTTGCGGATTGTGAATTATTTTAAGTTGGTGCTCCTGATGTTGCAGATAAGAATTGAAAAATTCAAGATAATATAAAAATTATCAAAATAATCTGAAAATACGTGTCAAGTGAGCGTTTTTTTTCAGATACGTCGAGCAAAAATGTTCAAAAATAAAGTATTGTTTATTCTTCAATTTTCATCTTTAATCTTTCAAAAGCAAAAAAAGTGTGTTCACTTTTAATTCCCTGTTGTGAATCTTTTTAGCAATGTTTTTGTTGCAAATTATGATAAATAAATTGGCGTTTATCATGTTAAAAAGCATAAAAACTGTAAAATACAAGTTTTTTAATCAACTCTCTTATTACTCATAATTTTTTGTACTAAATCTTCATAATTATTACTACAATAGCTGTGGTTAACCTAAAATTTAGTAAATTATTTTACCAAAGTCTAGATTTAATTAAAAATAATTAGATAGGCTAAAAGTAATTATAGTTTTTTAAAAATATAATTTGAATTAATAAATTTATTAAATAATTAATTAAAATATTCTTGTTTTATCATCACAATACTTATTAAAAAACGTTGGAATTTAGGTTTATAATTTTACCAACATTGCAATTTTATATTTTTTATTTAAAAAATATTGAATATTACATTTTTTTTTATTTTGATATGTTTTCATCTGTCAATTAACTAAAACAATTAAAGTCGTTAAAATAAATAAATTATAGAATTTTGAAGTAGATATAATTATTTTAAGTATATGGTGCAATAAGCGTAATTAAAAATTCTTGAAGTAAATTAGAGATACAATAAAGAATAAAATTAATTTTCTTAACAATAGCTAAATATTAGATTTTTAACTTAAATTTGACTTATGTATCTTATAAAAATGGTGTTTTGATGTAGATCCTACTGCCAAACTTCTTAATTTAAGTTTTTATATATTTCATCTTTCATCTAAATTCTAAAACAAGATATAAATTCTTTGTTATGCAAAATATCAATGCCTTTTCTCTATCTCTTTGAGATAATCTAACAAATATTTTCTCAATTGGTTTACATAATAGTTTTTTATCTATTTATTGTAAAAATTTTAAAAAAGGTCAAATTGATGAAATCAGTCACATTTATAAAATAAAAAAACTTACCTAAGCTTAATTTAAAGCGAGTATACAATTTTTTTTTGTATCAACACTAAAATTGGGTATGAATACAGAATTCAACCCCACTAATCTGGCTATCAATAACACTAACTAAGTTTGTTAATTTGCAAAATAATTTATAAAGTTTAACATTTCTCCCACTTTATAAATTTATTATCTGCACATATGTATAATTTTATTATTAATTTAAACAATTAAAATAACAAACAAAAAGAGTTTGGTAGGAATTTATTATATTAATATCTACTTAACCATAGAAAATAGAAAAAAACAAGTTATTAATAAATTATTAAAAATAAACAACAGCAAAATCCCATATGAGCCCCTCTACCAAAATATTAACAATTTTAAATCTAAGAATTATTCTATTTATCAGAGGACGTGTATTTATATACAAATATTTATATAATTTAGTTGCAGACGAAGAAATAACTTAGCATTTTACATAATTTGATTTATTCATCATCATTTTATTAATATATATTATAATAGATTATTTCACTTTTTTTTTCTAATTAAAACAAATTTTTTTTGATGCGCAAAAATACAATTAACTACGTTTCGACTACTTTTTCCAAAATATTAATCATTAAAAAACTTATTAAAGTTTTGTACTTGCTCCAAAGTAATTAAATTTCAATGCTTTTTAATATTTCTCTTATACCTACCTATAGCAAAAAAAAACCAATATTTAAGTTTTTTGATAAATGATTCATTTTTCAATCAAAACAAGAAAAATATATATATATAAAAAAATGGTTATAAGTGTAAATTTATAGCTTTGAAAATGTCATCATTAAAATCTATTTTTTTTAATAAACAAATTGTCAAACAGTTTTAATGTTGTCAACGTCAAAAAATAAACTTTAATGGGTTTTTTAAAATTTAACCAAAAACAAAATAAGTATATACCTATGTATGAACAACGCTTCTAAGTGAAAAAGCACAAACAAGAGCTGAAGTAAATTTTATGCTACAAAAAATATAGAATATGTAACTTTGGCTATTCAATAAACTTCTGTCTTAAACGCAAATTTGATGACCAAAATGTGGCGGTGCTCTGTCTTGTTAAAACTACATGGTTTCTGTTGGTAGATTATCTAAATAAAACATACTTTTAATAGTGATTTTCACAAAACTATGTAGCTACATACTTTTTATAACACGGTTTTTATACATTTTAGTAAGATCTAATAGAAAAAGCAAAAAAAAATATTTCCAGTAAGTAAACTGAAGAAAACTTATAAATAATGTTATTGCAGAGATGTCAATATTTTTGTTGACAGTAACAAATCAAAACCAACCATATAGCTTTCTTATAAATAAAAATCAAAATAGTTCCGAAAATATCTAGAATCTAATAAAATAAAACGGAAATAGTTTATTTAACAAAACACTAGTTACTACTATAGTTGCTACTTTTGTTTCTTCTGTCAATATAAAACAAGATTGGTCCTAGCACACGTCCTTGTGAAAACCAGCTCTTATCATTAATGAGCATTTTTGGTTGTAAAAAGACTTTCTCATAAAAAATTATCATTATCAATATAAATTTTAAATTTGGTTACTCTACTAATGATAATGTTTTCCTGAGTTGAAAAACTTCAAGATAATTTGAAGAAAATGTAGAAAAACTGATGTTGGAGGAGTTAATCTTTCAGTGCCGCCACTGGTAAAAAAATGAATATTTGATCGGTCTCTTTGTCTTATAGGAATAGGTTTGTGGCCGTTACTAATTATTAACGATCCCGCAGGTGTATTTTATCCCGACGATTTGCGGTTTCCTTCTTCCAAAGTGACGAAGAATATTCTTCGAATGCGGCACAGCAATTGTCACACAGGGATTTTTTTTTCTCTTCAAATGACTGCTATTATTTGACCAAAAACGAAATCGTTCTTCTTTTGAATACGTCCGGGAATTTAAATATTGAATTTTGGATGAATAGAATAGGTTTTCAATAGATAATCGATGGAAAACGTGTCCAAGGATCCTACTTTTGCAAGCCATATTCTCTACCTGCCTCACATAGAATTCCGGGCAGGTGTCAAAAAACCAAAAGAATGAAACACATGTTAGCGAAGGTAAGCCTTCAGATAAGCACACGCGAAGGTGTGCTTATCTGAATATGCTGCTATATTGTTAAAATCTTTCTTAGGTCTATGATTTTGGCCGAAAATGTATTCGTGAGCTGCTGCTTAGATCTTTAATTAATAAAATAGAAATTTGCTTAATTATTAGCAATAAAAAAAAATCCCTATTGGCTAATTTCTTTGTGGTTCCTCTAATTTGTTTGTGTTTTCTTAAGGGCAGGTTGCAGGTTCATGAGCGTGAAAAACTTACCGTCGGTTCGAAGAGGTGTAGGACTGGACGGCATGGATCTAGGGGATTCACCTGGCGCACCAACTCCGTCTTCTTCCGAACTACTCGAAGGACTACTTGTGCGCGTAAAGCTTTTATTATTGTTTCTATTGAAAAAAGTGCCATTATTTTGAAATAGCATTAGTTGTTGTTGTGTTGTAAAATTGTTAAATTGTTTTCTTTGCGTTGGATTGGTTTTAAATTTGGACATTGTAAAGTCCAAGGGCTGATCAGTCTCGTGCGGGGAAAGAATGACGTGAGAGGGTGGCTGTTGCAGCAGCATCGGCATGTCTTCTTTTTGTCGATTCCAGAAGGTTTGGCTAAAGTCGATGGTATTATTATTATTGATAGTTGTTTTAATAGACTTTGGGGTGTCTTGGGGGGTGGGTGAGGGGTTCGATTCGACCCACCTCCGCACCGTGTCACTTTTAAAATCCGCCAGATTCGATATCTTCATTCAGAAATCAAATAGTGTTGATGCACTTTTGAGTCACTTTTTATGCTCGGCGGGCATTTTACACTGCATCACTATGATATGTCGTCACTGTCACTATCACACGAAGTGATGTCATTAAAAGGGTTATAGCACTTGAATGGCCGCAAATGCGTTTATTCTTTTCCGTGCTTACGGCGCTACCGTCTATAGCCGTATAACAACGCGTTATTTGCATCGGTAGGATGCTGAGAAGTTCGTGGAGGGGATATGAATCCGGGCCTCTTTAAGGTGGGGGAACAGGTTCAACCAATCAACGCCAGCCATATTCCGATATACAATAGTATATAAATTGTATGGATTATTTATTTATTCTACATCTTATGTATGTATTTATGTGAATATATGTATAGAAGCAAAAGGATTACTGTTTCTCCTTTTTCTTCAAGCTGCTGATTTTAATGGCGTACTAAATCAATAAAATGGCATTTCTGATTATATTTTATTATTTACACCAAATAATCCCAAACATCTATTTATATTATTATTTATTAATTTATTCCATAATCACTTTTTAGGTGATTTAACTTACATTTCCATCTAAGTTATCGCAATGGTAATTCTTCTTCTGATGTGCATCAGATAAAATTATGATGAATTAACTCAATTTTTGTAATTTTCTTTTGTTGCGAAGAAAATTGCGCTAGAAAAATAGCCGTTTTAAATAGGTAGATAATAATTAGACCTGAGAGTAATCAACATTTTAATATTATAAACAAGATCCAACGTCTAGATACAAATGAAATTTTAACTAGGTACAAACCTAATTTGCAATTTTACAAAAACTGTACCAACTTAACAAGCCTACGGGTAAGTACACCTCATTAATTTTTATATCAAACATTTAACTAAATTAAACACCAAACTTAAATAAAAAATTAAAACTTGAGTAAAGCTTATTAATTATCAACAATCGAAAATTTAGAAGAGAAAGTTTTTGTTTTTATTTGATTTTATCGAAAACATAAATAATACTTAAAAAAATAGTGTTGAAAAATATTTAAAAAAAATTGGCATTAGAATATCTAAATTTATAAATTATAATCAACAATAGGTTATTTTATTTATAGTACAGTAATTGCAGCAAATGCCTAAAAAAGTTGGCAGTTTTTCAATATTTTATAAATTTACCTAAGAAATGAGTTTTCATGGGATTGAGGCGCCCCCTTTATTCCATTTTATCCTATTTATTTTTTTTTATCGAAAGAATTGATTGGAGTGGTATAAAATGCTGGAATTTTCTTACAAAAAAGTACAATTTTAATGTAGATTTTCTTCTTAAAAACGATAAAAAAATGGTTTACACTAAAATCAAGTTAATTGCAATTAAATTTAAAATCAAGTGGTTTGATTGGTCGTTTTTGCAAATTCCACCAATCACGTAACGAATTAATTTTAAATAAATTTTTAATTTGGCTGCTATAAACATACTCTAGAAGTTTATTTAAATACATGAACGCTTTCTATACCTATAAATTTTCAAACCAAAAAAAAGCATTTTAATTGAATTTTTAGTTTTATAATATTAAATTATTATTGAACGAAAATTTGCAATTATAAAAAATTATCTTCTAGATAAGGTATTTCTCATTTTATTGAATATTAATCACTTTAATCTTAAAAATAAGGTATTACAGTAGCTATCTTTATTGAAAATCAGTTTTAAAATAATCTAATAAATCAAGCATTTTTGGCACTTTTAGGTCTTTAGTAGTGCTAAAGCTAAATTACAGATCTTTTCACATTTAAAAGCAAAAAAACAAAGTACGAAATACATAGATAAATAACTATATCGACTGCAGCGCCATTTGCCGGGCTGATTGGTGAATCTAAACCATCCACATGCAGAAAAAATCATTTAAATCGGTCCAGCCGTTTAGGAGGAGTACAGTGACACACACACGTACAGTAGAATTATATACATATATAATAAATAAAAAAAATAAAACTCATTAAAAGCGCTTTTAATAGAATTGTGGATTATGCCAATAAACCTGGCTGTCTCTAAAAAAAATCAATGTTGCCAATTTTAAATGGCAAAATGTAACTCCTTTATGCCTTGTTGATGTTTCAACATTAAAATTTTAATGCTGTCAACTTGTGCAGATCTTATCTTTTTTAACATACTTTTCAAGAGACGTTCAGCTGATGTATCTTTACATAATTTTTTGACAATTTTGCCATTATTTGTTGCCAAAAATTAAGAATTTTATTAATTCTAGCTGTCAGAGATACAAGCTGACTTTTAATATAATGTTCTGCTTATTAATATTGGCTTTATAAATGTAAAAATTAAATAATAGCAAATTTTCTAAAATTCAGTCGAAAGAGTTTTAACTTAATAGAAGTTCTGTACAAAATTGCTCCTAATCTTTCATTGTAAACTCATATGTTCCTGTCAACGCGTTACATGTGTAAAATTACAAAATAAAATGCAAATTTGTGAGATGAAAAGAAAGTCGTATTTACATTAATTTTTATACACTTTTTTATAGATAATACCTACGGAGGTAATAAAAAATTATTCTTTTTTTAATAATTATTATATAATCAGGGAAACTGGTTGCCTACAATACTTTTAAACAAACAAAAAAGACACGATTAAGATTCCTATTGGTTAAAAAATTATGTGATTTAGCACAAAGGACGTTGATTGGCTGGCTAGCCAGAGCTTAGGCAACATAATAAAATGTGCAGATTAAATTATTATATTAAAAAAGAAACACAATAATTGCTATGTAAATTAGGTATACTTTTGCTCAAATGTTCTACTGCTACTTTTCTTATATCGAGGTCTAGATTCAACAATTTTGTTCTAATTTTTAGCACACGACACTTTTAGCTGTTTGCAAAATCAGCATTTTCACATCTTTGAAAGTGAGCTACTTTATTTTAATCAGTTCTTACACGAATTTAATAGTTTAGCAACTGACAAAAGGTATAAGGCATGACTTATATTTTTTCTACATTCTAATTGCAATTTGGCACCACATTGGGGTATTTCTATGCAGTGGGAGGTAACGGATCTGATATAATTTAATGTCAGGCATAATTTTTGTCTAAGAAATAGTTGTTTTTAATAAAAATGATAAATTTGTGATAAAATTGCATGTTTTGCAGAATCTGTTGTGAAAAAGAAAACAGTTGGGTTTACATATTGTATTTACGTTTCGTTTTGGAGTCTTTAAATTAATGTAGCTACTTTCTCCAAGTATTGGACAAAAGATAATAGGAATAATAAATTGTCAGTTGTATTTTGGACTTATTGCAATGGATTGTGATGTCACCATCTCATTATTTGCTTTGTTATGTTGGATTTAGCTTCGGATTTAGTATTTTATCGAGCGCGTTAATAATAGAGGAGGTGTCGAGATCGTAGTCGTTTTTTAGCGTCGTTGGCGTCGTTTTCTACGTGATCTACGCATATTCAGATTTGATATAAAAGTAACTTCGCGCAGTCGCCTCTGCTACATTAGATATGCACCAATGCGAATCTCTCTACCCTTCACACCGATAGGGGTGGAAAACTGTTGAGATATATTTTATTTTAAAACGAATTTCCATTGGCCGTTTGAATGATTTTGATATCGCGGTAGACGAAGAGAAGAATAAATAATAAGCGGCTGAACCGTTGCCTTGTTATGTTAAAAATTAAGGTGAGTGTATAGCCATTACATTAATTTTTTTTCTTTGCCATCGGATATGGATGGGTTTATGTATGGGACCCTTTGCCACGCGCCCCATTCAACAATCTCTGAAACGAATCCAATTGTCAAAGGGTTGTGTCATTTACAATTCTAACGAGCCAACCGCCGACACGTGCTTCATATTACATAACGTTTAAATCGTTTTAAAATGGCGACAAACACTTTGATATGCTAATTCTATAAATTATGGATTCTGCTTTATTTTTAATAAAATGAAGTTGCAATTCCCACATTTCCAGAGCTTCCAGACAAGTGGGATTACTTAGGCACTTATTTTCAATTTACGCCTCTTTTCATTTATCAAACACTCAAATCAAAACATCAATAAACCATCAAAAACATTTAAATTTTCAATTTAATCGTCGTTAAAATAGCTTTAATTAGACAAAAGTGCAGCTTGGAGAATATTAATCGTTGGACAAAAGTTAATTTTCTTAAAAATCAAATTGAATTTTAGTTTATCTCAGCTAAGTTTTAATCCGAGTTAACTAACTTGATAATATTTGAAGAAAAAAACATTTGGCAATCTTCAATCTCACTTTAAAAAATTAAAAAAATGGCAGCGACTGCCAAAGAACAACTTACTAAAAGGCGCATTCACCATTTTTCAACTATTTTATCAAAATCTATAAAATATTTCAAAATAATGACTCATTTGAACTAAAATTACAAAAAAACGTCTTCTTTTTGTTAATTTTTGTCACTTTTAAAGATTAAAAATGGTAGAGACTGCTACAGAACAATTTACTAAAAATTTTGCATTTGGCGCATCCACCATTTTTCAACTATTTTATTAAAATGTATAAAATATTACAAAACAATAACTTATTTGAACCAAAATTGAAGAAAAACGTTTTTTTTTTGTTATTTCTTTTCACTTTTAAAGATTACGAATGGTAGCGACTGGTATTATAGAACAGTTCAATAAAAATTTTGTATTTGGCGCATCTACCATTGTCAACTATTTTATCAAAATTTGTAAAATATTACAAAATAATGACACATTTGAACAAAAATTACAAAAAAACGACTTCTTTTTGTTTTTTCTTCTTATTTTTAATGATGAAGAATGGTAGTGACTGTCATAGAACAAATTTTGGATCTATTTTTTAACTATTTTATCAAAGATTATGAAATATTACAAAATAATAACTCATTTGAACCAAAATTTAAAAAAAAATGTTTTTTTTTGTTATCTTTTCTCACTTTTGAAGATTAAGAATGGTAGCGACTGTCACAGAATAATTTACTAAAAATTTTGTATCTGGCGCATCCACAATTCTTCAAATATTTTATCAAAATCTACAAAATATTCCAAAACAATAACTTATTTGTATCAAAATGGAAAAGAAACTTTATTTCTTCTACTTTTGTCATTTCTCAAAAACTAAGAAATATTAAGTTGCAGTTGTTTTTTGTAAATTTTTCTGTGACTTTTTTTAATAAAACGCGACATTTTTTCAAAGCGGACTTTATAATCCTTTGTTTAAAAAATCAAAAACTGTCAAAAATTAAATTAAAAATATTACTTTTATTGGAAACAGTCGGATTTTGTAGATTTTTTAAAAGCAAATTTATGTTGTCAAATTTTTGACAATTTTTGTGTTTAATATCTCAATGATTTCCGGCAAAAAGCTGTGATTAAAAGCCTAAATTTCAGTATTTTTTTATATTTAGAAACCCGAGAGCTGATAAAACGTTCTGTTTTTCTCAATATATATATATAAGCAAATCAAAGAGAAAAATATTTATCTTGCTTTATCTCAATTAAAACTTGTTTTTGTTTTCTATTTTATTTATTGGTTATGACATAAGAATTGAATAAATTCATTTTTGATATATTGTTAATTCTTTAATTAGACTTAAAAATGCTAAGTAAATAATATATAAAAATAAAAGCTGCTAATTTATTTAAAAATAATTCAAATAGGTATTTCTTGTAAATTAATAAATCGTGCCTTTTTTTTATAATTGTCAGATATAGAAAAGCATGTCGTAGTTTAGTGGACGAGGAAGCTTCTCTTGTGTTCGGTCATAATCAGTCGTAATTGTTGTTTATTTTAATGTTTGTATATAATGCTAATTTTTTTAATGTTGAAATTAGAAATAATTTGAAAAAATGTTTTTTCTACGTTGGCGTCTAAGGCCTGGGGCAATTTTGTTGGTTTTTCCCTCAATTTTAAAATTATTTATTTACAATAATAAAACAATCACATAATGTATTATATAACAAAATAGAGTGATTTTTTATACACATGAAAGCATTTTCTTTGAATAAACGCAAAAAATGAAAACTGTAATTGATGATTATATAATGAAATGAGTTTGCATTGGACAACTACAAAACCAAAGGCATGTTTACCTCTTTGCGTGCCTATAACTAAATTCTATTTGTTCCTTTCTGTATTATTATTTTGTTCGGCTTCGTTAGAGAAACATGATTGTATGTATACTCGGTAGTGCAGATGTACAAATCCATTAGGTATTTGAATAGACATTGGAAAACTGAATTTAAGCCCAATTTTTAATAAAACTGTCTTAAAACATAGTTTTGTCAAAGTAGCCTATTTTTTTATATAAAAAAACAAATCAAAAAGTACAAAAAAAGTGATTTTTTTTTTATTCCACCCCTCTGGTGACAAACTTTACCCTAAAAAAAAAGATGACTGAAAATCTACCAATTATAGTTCTCTATGATTTCAACCGTTTATAATTGTGAATCACATAAAAAAACGTAGAATAAATTTAGAAATTAGGGCCTACTAATGTGACGTCACATTATGGGACTTGAGTTTGTATAGAGACCTCTTGTAGCTTTCAGACAAAATATTAAACTGTTTTAATGATTTTACAATTAAAACAGTAATTAATTTATTTGATTTAAATGGATGAGCTTCAAATGCAAGACTATCTTCAATTAGCGATAGTAGAAAGAAAAAAGTGAGAGTACTAGTAAAATAATTAAAACAATATTTTTGGTAAATAATTTTAGAAAAACTTACTATTATAGAAAGTATTTGTTAGATTTATGTATGTATCTTTTTTCTGCTTCACATAAAGCTGATATTATAAATAATTTCAAGTCACGTAATGTCTTAATGTACTGGCGCTATTAAACACAAATTATACCCTTTCAAGTAGATACATGTAACATGAAAGATTAGACTAAAATGTTTAATGTAAATAAAAAATTGTGTTGATTGGACTGTTTCGACAATGAATTTCTAGCATTTTTCAGTTCAGCCATGTCATGTTTTTATAATTTCAAAAAAAAATTTTTTTCTAAAACAAAACCGTTTTATTTCTTGTTTACAGACTCGGTTTTGTTTATAGGTCTAAATCTAAGCTTTTACCTAAATGGTAAGATTTTGCAACGCTTTCTTACAAATTTTAAAATTAGATGGTCTCAATCTAATTAATGCATATATACTTTTTGGCCTTTCCGTTACCCAGAGCTGTCATCTATTGAAAATGCGTGGAATTTAGTTTCAGGTACCTACAAACTTTAGCAGGATAAGTACTTTACGCTCTAGATACCTTAGAAGATTTGCAAAATTTTTGTTCTGAAAATTCAGTAATGGTTCTACACCTGTAGTAGAACCATTACTTCTGGTTGTCATACATTCAAATCCGTAAGAATTTTAACAGATATACAAAAGATTATATCTAGCACGCTTAAATCATTGAATTAACGACTGTAACCTAATTATTATTTTTATAATATTTAAATAAATTTACATTTTGCGATTTTGCTTGAATGGCAGTTAAATGGAGGACGATTTTAAAGCGCTTGAAGAATAATAGATCTATTTTTTACTCAAAATTAAACTATATTTTCAATACAATAAACTTAAACAAATATTTAGGTAAATAATTAATAGCTATTTATTTTACAAGTGTCTTGATTGGTCTAATTTTTCTTAAGTGACTGTTAAGACAGGAGTACAATACATAGTTTAATCCAACACCTCTTCTTGTAAGAGTTCTTAAAAAATCATCAAAACCCAAAAATTTTATATCTGCAAAGATTAGTAGTAATCTGCGATGTTGTTGTTGACAACAAATTTATTGTTTGAGAAAAATTTTGCAAACAAGCTGTTTCAGCGCTTGTAACATTGTTGGAGATGAAAAGAAATAGTTCTTTTCCTGAAAGATGTTGAAGAAGTCACATCAAGTTTGCTACTCAAGAAATCCAACGACGCTTATTACAAAGAATTGAGTGGGAAACAGGAAAACAATGTTTGTAGGGTAAAGGAAGAGCTGTTGGGTTACTTCTTCAACGCCAAAAAAAGATTTGCGGTTTCTTCAATGTGACGAAATACAGCATGTCAAGAAGATCGACATTAAACTTCACAAACATACAGATATTTTACAAAATGCCAAGTTATTTAATCGTTTTTCTTAAAAACGTACTAATATCCAGCACAAAAGTTTTTGGGTGTAAAATTGGCTTAATTCCGGCGCAGCTTGCGCGGTGAACGTCAAAATTTGATTAGATTTTTTTTTATCACGAGAGGTATTTATAATAATTATTTGTATGTGTGAACGAAATAATTTGCATAATTATATAAATTTAGTTTTAATGAAAGTTGCTGTCAAAGTATCCAGTTTATTGTAAAATAGCGCAAAATAAATTCCAACGCGCGCGCTTTCTTTGTTTTTCCATATTTAGCCACCTACAACATTTCGAATGATTGAGAAGTTTTTCAAAACAAGTGTTTCTAGTTGGAAATGTCTTAATGACCATAGGGTCTCATAGAGACACGTAAGTAACACTATGAAAATTTAATAACCGGCGCGTAATAAAACCCGTTGGCGCTAGTTTTGCAATAGAGAAACCACAGAATGCAATTTCATAATTTATTTGAAAGTTGAAAAAAGATATAATTGGCAACCACTTTTCGCAACAACCCCTTTAAGAACAAGGAGTTACTCTAATATAACGGTGTTTATTATTGAAGAGCGTTGCGCGAATCCGCATACAGAATACAAGATCCAATATTCATGAACCATAAGGACGGAAATGCTATGCTGCAACATTAAAATCAATACAGGACAGTATATGCCATAATATATCTGCAGTTCCCTATTTTCATAGAGCGGAATTTGCTAAATTAAGGCAAATGCTATGGAGGCTCTGCTTTGTCATTGTTCGATTTTCAGAAACAATTGAATAAGGGTGCGCAGGTGTTTTTATAGCAAAAAATGACCTAAATTCTAGTGGTGTGAGAAATTGTAAAAACTTACCCAATATTTTGTTTCGTTTACGTATCGGATTTTTTAGGTAAAAAAATGTAGGTCGCAAGGTATACCGACGAATAAAATCCCGTTTCCTGGGAACAATTCATCGTCTTTCAAACCATTTTTCTCCCAAATGTAGCGCCGGTTATAATATGAATGCCGAATTAAGGGATTTTAACCCATATCAATCATAGGGGATCTATACGAATTTTTTACATCGTGAGAAGCTTTTTTACCAAAATTTAAATAAAATCTTCTATACTAATCACAAAAATATGTAAATTTCTTAGTCTTTTACTATAATCATTTAAAAAATAAATCATCATTGCTAACCATAGAAAAAAACAACAAATTTAACGTCTTCAAAGGTCTCTCTTTACTCAATAATTAGCGATACAAAATTGTATCTATTTTTTCCTCTCAAGCAGAATAAACACCATCTTTCTGCACAATTAATTATCCTTGGTGTAATAATTTAAATGAATATTTACGCACGCAAAACACCTTCCACACGCAAATACTGCCTGTATTCATTTCCTCAAATGCATAATTTAATAAATATAAACGAAGCGACAAACAGGTAACAATAATTACTTTATTTATTAGCAGAATTAGGAAAGCTAAGCTAAGAAAAAGAAAAAAACGCCACTCGTTCGGCCAGGTTCTGAGCGCACTATCGGCAGCCACCTGGCCACCGAGCGACAGTACTAGTAGAATAGTGTCAAACTCATATCGTAGCACCACCACAAAAACATTTCGCATAACATTGACTACTCATCGTGTTACATCTAAAAATTCCATGTTGTCAAGTGACATTGTTACAGCAAAAACTTTAAATTAAAGAAAACAATTGCTTTGAAAGTACTACTGACAAAGAAATGTGAGTACTCAAAAACATGAAAAAAGCAAAAACAGTTTCTGCTAACAATTCAAGTCATTTTGCTTTGGAAAAATACACATTTTATCGAAAGACTTTTTTTTTATTTTTATTTTATTTTGCTTTGGAAAAATACACATTTAATCGAAAGAAGTATTTTTGAGTTAAAGATAAAGTGCTCTAGCCAGCCAATCAACGCAGTTTGTGCTAAGTTATGTGATAGAAACTCCACCAATCATCAATCACGTGTTCTACCTGTGTCTTTTTTTCACATTAATTTTTTTTTCAACCTAAAAATTATATAATATCTTAGCTTTTTTAACAAAAAAGAAACAAAATGATTGAGAATATAAAGAACAAACAGTACAACTTTCTGCAGAATCACTAATAGAAAAGCAAAAATATAAAATTAATTAATATTATTTAAAGTTGCTCAAGATGCAAGAAAAGTCAAAAAAAAAAAGATTTTACAAAGCATGTAAGAAATCGACACCTTTGAGCTACAAAAAACTACACAAAATTGTCAAATTTTATGATGAGCCAACGCCAGAAAGTTTACATGAAAAATATTTTTTTATAAATTTGAATAAAGAAGGGTAAAAGCGTAAGAGAAAAAATTACATTCTTTGAACAAAAAACAATCAAGAACTTTTTTTTTTAAACAACACAATGTGTGGCCGAAAACTGGTTTTGCCTAGTCAAATTTTGTTTTGTCTGTGTGACATATTTCAAAAATTTTTTTTGCTTTATAATAAAAGAAAATATTGCTTCTAATTATCTTACTAATAAGCTAAAGTTTTGTTTTTCTAGAACAAAAATTATTAACGTTACATGCTGATTTGACAAAAAACATTTTCAGACAGTAGAAGATATCGCTGTTTAAACAACAAAATTACCTCATTAGTAGATTTTGTCTGAAACGCTCCTCTAAGATTTGCAATATTTCTGGATATAGCTACCAAAAAAATCAGAAAATGATAAAGTTAAAGCAGCATTGTTTCCAGCATTATTTAATGATAAACCAATTAAAGTTTCTGAATCTAAATATTAAAAAAAATGAATTTAAACCGTCATAAATTGCCAATAAAATTGAAGTCAAAAAATTGTTATTTAGATTACTAGTCTAGAAAATGATATTTTGCAAGTGAGAGTGGTATTGCGTTAAGCCAACACAAAAACTTGTCAAACATTTTGTGGACGTGACAATTTTTGATGCCAACAAATTTTTAAAATTAAACATTTTCACATGCTACATATAACCTAAGAAGCAATTGGCATTACGTGATTACATCTGCATTAAGATAAACTGGAAAAATTGTTTACTTCCAGGTTTTTTTGTTAATTTATGCAATGCCTGGTCTTGATTTTTCTTTTATCCTAAAATTGACATTTAGAAAACTAATAATCAATGCTGCTATTCATTTCTAGTGAAATTTTGCAAGTACCAGGTCTGAAAATTGCTGTTGCCGGTCTATTTTGAATCTTGCAAAACGGCCGATTATAGCTGGCGGCATGATAACTATTAATATTCTGTAAAATTTTGATTTAAGAGACAATTAGACATTCTATTGTTCAGAATAAGTAAAAGAATTGAATAACAATAAATATAGCTGATCTAACAATTTGCCGAAATAAGATTTAATTCATCTCTAAGAGAAAAGTTAACGATTGTTTGCAGATTTAATCTACACTTGTTAAAATGTTACAGCATTTTTTTTTTCATTTATTTTACTAATTGTGTTCGTCGATAGTTATTTTCATCTCGAGCTGCTTAGATAAGAACATTTTCTTCCACATTTACGTTAGATAAGGTAATCCCCCATTTCACTAAGCTATAATCAAATACGCTTTTAGATGATTATTTACGAACAAAAGATTTCCATTATTTCTGTACATAAACAGTTATTTTTGAACACGTTAACAATGTTGTTGTAATCTTTTGAATAGACAGACAAACTCTTTTTGGTGGCCCAATTAATTAATTAAAAATTATGTGAGGTATTTTTCATCAAATGTGTTAATAATTGTCAAAATGTGCAAGCAACGGATGATGCACAAAAATACATTCGACAAACAAAAATAAATAATAAATTTTTTGTTCTGTTAACTTTTGTTGATATGAAATGTTCAATACTGCAGAATAATATACTATTTTTTTTACCATAAGCTGGCTTATATCTACAGCCTTATAATTTTCCAATATTTATCTCCATTCTTCACCATCGAATAAGATGTTCACACGAAGATTTTTCTATTGCTTGCGTAATCAGTGTTAAATTGTTGAATCTACCTGCCACTGCCGTGAATGGATGTGGGTGAATATAAAAAATCTGCCAAAGTTTAATGCAGTGTAAAGCATCCTTTTGAGCCGTGGTGCACTAAAAGGGATTAAAAAAATAATGTAAAATTGAAAAAAAAAACAAACTAACAATGAGCGTGTTATGAAGCTTCGAAGAAACGCTTTTTATGATGCGAACGTTGATGGGAATCCAAATATATTGCACGTTAGTCAATAATAAAACAAGGTGCATTACGCCTCACTAATTTGCATTACGCATTCGCCATCACAATTACAATTAGCGGATTTTAATTGTTTATTTAGTATCCTATAAATTTTTTTTGGACCCGCTTAATTGAAGATTTTTATAGCAAAGATTTGTACCTCCAGCTTATTGTCTGATAATGTTTTCTGTCATGTACAAATCTGTCGTTAGGGGTTTTTGCAGTAGCTTGACCTACCGATTTCAATGTAAAAACCTTTCAATAACAAAAAAAAAATTGTTATGTGCAATTCATATGACTTGTTTCTTTCGTTTTTAACGTCTATATTTTGTGATTTTCTTAAAAAACCTTATATCAGACTTATATTACATAAGTGAGCAAAACATGCCTTATGTTGTTTGGTTCGCTATAAGGTCAAGTGAGATTGAAAGCAATACAACCTTTTTCATCTTTTTAGAAAAAAAACTTTTGCCTCTTAGGTGTCATTCGGCTAGGCTTTGAAAGTACTTTCTTCAGCTACCTGCTAATGTCAGTCAACTATGCTTTTAAAAAAATCTCTTTAGTTAGCTAATCTGGATTAGATCTATAATTGGTACACAATTTTTTAATTATTTTGTTTCTATTTTAAAGCAATCTTTTGTTGAAAATGGCTTAATTTTGATGTTTTGTTTTTAATGTCTATATTTTGTCATTTTCTTAAAAAATCTTATATCAGACTTATATTGCATAAGTGAGCAAAACATGCCTTATGTTGCTTGGTTCGCTATAAGGTCAAGTGAGATTGAAAGCAATACAACCTTTTTCATCTTTTTAGAAAAAAAACTTTTGCTTCTTAGGTGTCATTCGGCTAGGCTTTGAAAGTACTTTCTTCAGCTACCTGTTAATGTCAGTCAACTATGCTTTTAAAAAAATCTCTTTAGTTAGCTAATCTGGATTAGATCTATAATTGGTACACAATTTTTTAATTATTCTGTTTCTATTTTAAAGCAATCTTTTGTTGAAAATGGCTTAATTTTGATGTTTTGTTTTTAATGTCTATATTTTGTCATTTTCTTAAAAAAATCTTATATCAGACTTATATTGCATAAGTGAGCAAAACATGCCTTATGTTGTTTGGTTAGCTATAAGATCAAGTGAAGATTGAAAGCACTACAACCTTTTGATCTGTACAGACTTCAAAGTTTAAAAAAAAAACTTTTGCTTCTTAGGTGTCATTCGGCTAGGCTTTGAAAGTACTTTCTTCAGCTACCTGTTAATGTCAGTCAACTATGCTTTTAAAAAAATCTCTTTAGTTAGCTAATCTGGATTAGATCTATAATTGGTACACAATTTTTTAATTATTCTGTTTCTATTTTAAAGCAATCTTTTGTTGAAAATGGCTTAATTTTGATGTTTTGTTTTTAATGTCTATATTTTGTCATTTTCTTAAAAAAATCTTATATCAGACTTATATTACATAAGTGAGCAAAACATGCCTTATGTTGTTTGGTTGGCTATAAGGTCAAGTGAGATTGAAAGCAATACAACCTTTTTCTTCTTTTTAGAAAAAAAAACTTTTGCCTCTTAGGTGTCATTCGGCTAGGCTTTGAAAGTACTTTCTTCAGCTACCTGCTAATGTCAGTAATAAAAAAATTTAGTTAGCTAATCTGGATTAGAATTTTTCAATAATTTTGAAGCAATCTTTACTTGAAAATGGCTCAATTTCGACTGTGAATTTAGTTTTTGAGTCCTACTTGTTATTCATGTCCGAGCCTAATTAATATAAATGGTTGGGGTTTTAGCCTTAAGTGTGTGGTTATTTTGCAATGTAATTGTGATTATGATGATGTCTCTTTGAATATTGATTGACACCTGTTTCAACACCTGTGATCGGTAAATTATCAATGCGCAGAACCATCCACAAAACATCCGATATGCAAAGAGCACATTAATTAATTATTATTCTTAAAGCTTTTTCCATTAGCGTAAATGTGACTTGAATAGGAAACGATTTGAAAGAGATGTTATCAGAGAATAGTGTTGAATGATTACAATCTGACCTTTAAATTTTATTCGATTTGTTAAAATAATAGTATGTTATTATACGAGTTTTATAAGACTATATATATATATAATAGGTTTGAGCTTTGCAAAACTGAAGCAATTGTGCAACTATTTTGTGGTACATTTTGTTGTAGCATCTTGAAAGGTAAGTTATGGCTGTCTTTCGGCTAATAACTCAACAAAATTTTTGTATTATATTCAAAATAGTAGAGCGTCTTGCTGAAAGTATCCGTCTACAATTTCATTGTCATGCAAAAAATGGCTCTAAGAAATTCTGTTGGTATGTAATATTTGCAAAAACGCTGTTTTCAAAAGATTTGTGGTACTGCATTGCTCTGTTGTTAAATTCCGAGTAGAAAAAATATTTTAAATTTTCAACTTTTTCCAAATTTTGTTTTTAGGGTGGGCTATTGTTAGATATATCTATTGTTATAGAAGTAGAGCCTAATTAATATCAAAATCAATTAACGCGACGTGTGTTGGGTTCCCGTAGGTACAGATGTTGGAACCCGAAACGAAATATCTTGTTTTACATAATTAAGGGTTAAAAGTTTGTTAATTAACAACCACGGTGGTTAACATTCCATATTAATCGATAAGAGTTAAATTTGAAAGGAAGCGGTATATTTTAATAAAGACCCGTAACCTTTTTATCGGAGAACCATCTGGCCTCTCCTAAGGAACCAGAGTTAAATTAACTGTAGCTAAGATGGAGGTTGAAAAGTTCATTTTTTAGCAGCAGCTGTCGCCAAATTTAAGCAGTGACACTCTACGGGGGTGGTTACACAATCACAATGTAAGAATAAGAACCGATTTCGCTAAGAAAAGCATTAGAATACATTTAAGACTATCATTGTGTGGCTTTAACGTTCGTCTGCCATAAAAATCTTTTCCGAACGGCTATTTTAGGGCGATTATTCCGTCCAGCGTTACAACTCCTTGGTCAATTGTGCTCTAAATGCATTTGTTACCATTTCTTCAAATTTCTCAACGAGTGGAGTGTGCCATTATTTACACCTTGACCGTTAAATGAAATATATAGGCAGTTTGTTTTGAATACGCCAATTTGCCGACAGCCTACAAATTTCATTCGGCACAATAAGTCTAACGGTAGGAAAATCAAAGCAATCTTATTGGTGAATGATTTTTTTTTTGTGACAATCGCCTTTATCGCAATTATCCAAAAAATGTAGAAATTTCTAATATTCGGCAACCCTTGTTAATTCACAATCCCCTTTTTTTAACAATTGTGAGAAATCACAGCAAGGGTTTCAATTGATTTGGGTTCAAACTGCGAAAATTATAGGTTTATTTTAAGATGGAAGAAATTCTCATGAATTAAACTACATTTTTTTAGAAAATAAAGCAACCGGTTTACAAAAAATGACGGTTTACAAAGAGCAATGGTTTATTAGCCAAAATTTTACTCTTTACTGCATAATATTCATAAATCTTATTATGGGTTTTTGCCAAAAATCTTCACACAATTGAACCGAAAGAATCTTCTTAACATATTTTATATAAAATAAACATACTTCTTTCTTTTTTCTGAAGGTTTGTAGCAAAAATCACAAAATCAGAAAAGTTTACTGTTTTCGAACTAATATCACTTATTAAAAATTAAAACAGTTAGTTAATTAGGACGGTATTTTTTATTATTTTTTCAAATTTAAAGCTTTGGAGTTTTCTGAATTCGTTCCAGATCTAGATTCTCAATAAACTGAGTTACCTGACCTGACCTGACTTGACTTGACAACGAAGTGTTACTTTTACTATCACTGGTGAAGTCAAGTCCATTATACTAACTAAATTAGAATTATGGAATTTGGAATTAAAAAAGGCATTTTTAAATTAATTTAATAAAAATGTTAATAGAACCCAGTCCTCTTAGTTTAAGAATTTTATATTTATTCTTCACGACTAGTTTTGACAATCATACTATCGCCAGCATCAGGTTATAAACCTAAATATCTACAAAAACACAGTTGTAATAACAAATGTGTGTTGTTTGATATGTAGATCTACAAAATAAACAACACACATTTTTTATGATTTTGTAGATATTTCGTTCTATAACCTGAAGATGACAACAGTATGATTGTCGAAACTAGTCGTGAAGAATAATGATGAAATTCTTAAATTAAGAAGAGCGAGTTCTACTCATGTTTTTATTAAATTAATCTATTATATTAAGTTGTTATAAAAATTAAGATTTTTATTTTGAGTTTATCGTGCTCTAGCTGTCCTGTTAACATAATTATAACCTCAACTCAAAATGTCAAAAGAATAAGCCCTGTTTGTTTATGTCTTAATCTACTTTTCATGTCAAATTTTTGGTTTAAACCACCTTTTGCAGAGGGGTTAATTTTTATTTGGTTTATCTGCTAACCTCGCATTGAAATACGCCTAACCATAAAATAAAAAAGTTAAACCAATTTTTTCAGGTTGACCCTGGATTTAAACACCGGGCCTAAGTCTATTATAATAACAATTTAGAATCTACATCTACAACATCAAATTTATATATAAATGAAAAATATCGCTCCAGTTTACTCAGTTTTTTCTGGAAATATACTGTTTTTTTCTTGTTTCTAATAGACCAGGGTCGATAATTTTTAAAACCAAAAAAAATAATAGTAGGATGAAACTCATTAGAAAAGGAAGGAAATATTATAAAAATGAAAGGAAAAATAATTTACGGGCGATCTAAAGTCGGGAAGGGGATGGCGGTGAGTTTTTAAGGGTAAAAAACGGTTTTTCTTAATTTCCGGCAAAATTAAAAGTCCTATCAAAAAAAGTCAAATGGCAAAGTTGTAGGTAATAAAAAGATCTAAAACTTTTGTACTTACACTTTTTTTACATAGTCTCAAAATTTATGTGAAAAATTTAAAAAACCAAATTTTTGGTTTTTTATTTTTATCTTTTACAAAAAAATTTTTTTTTTAACGAGATTTAGTAAAAACTTATTTTTTTATGTTCCAAATACGCTGTAATTTATTTGATTAAAAATATTTATTTTTTCACCTTATTTTGAATTAATATCGAAAAAACACCCTAATTTTCAATCGAAAATTCACCCGTCAAAATATCAGCTTTTTTCAAAAAGTTGGTATAGTTTCTGTTTGTTGAAATCTCTACTTTCCGATGGTGAAAAAAAAATATATGTTACTACAGTAAATCTTCTCAGAAAATGCAAAAATTCAAGAAAAAGTTGAATTCGAAATTTTTTTTTAATTATTGTAAATAATTTTATCTAAAAAATGTGATTGCTGCAATTTGTTTCAAGTAAAAAGTTGATTTATTTAATGCTAATTACATTTATGTCATAGAAAATCTCATTATATATAAATATAAATGTAAATCGTACTATTAAATGTAGATGCTTTATTCTGATTACGTTATTCATTACAATATTTTTAAACACATTAATCTTATCATTTATAAATACCTTATCTTCAATTCTAATCACTTATCCATTAGTTTTTGTCTTTTTGATGGCATTTCTTCATCGTTAGATTCGTCAAACATCTCCGATTCTAGTAGATCTTCGAAATCTTCATTACTATCACCTTCTTCCTCTCCAACATTATTTCCAGACTGCGTTGGTTCTTCATCCACAATTTCTTCTGAATCATTAACTTCCTCGTAGGTTTCTTCTTCAATCTTAGAGCAATTTTTAGAACCATGACAGTTTGAACGTAAATTTGTGCATTTTAAACAATAGTGTGGGTTTTTTTGGAACGAATAAAAGTCTTTAAATGTTAGTACATTAAGGAGTAGTTTCGTATAAAAAAAACAATAAATTGGATTGATTTTTGTTAGATTTTGACTTTCTAGATTTGTAAAATAAAAACATAAAAACTGTAATTAAACAAAAAAACATAATTAATTCCCTTAACATTGTTTTACCCTTGAGTTTTTAATGTCCCTTAACATTGTTTTACCCTTAAAGTTCTTTTACCCTTAACTTTATAATGTGTTTTTTGATAGATTCTTGTCAAATGAAGACTTTCTGAACTTGCAACGTCTTTCCAGAAAAAGTATAATTTACATACATTCCTTTAACATTCGACAAAAAAAGTGTAATTAAACATATATTCTTCTAACATTCAACACAAAAAACATAATTAAACATACATTCCCTTAACATTCTTTCATTGTTTTCCCTTAACATTCCTGGAAAAAACATAATTAAACATACACTACCCTAACATTAAAAAACAAAACCTAATTTATAATAATTAAAAAAAAACTTTCGAATTTAAGTTTTTTTTGAATTTTTGCATTTTCTGAGAAGAGTTACTGTAGTAACATATATATATTTTTTTACCATCGGAAAGTAGAGATTTCAACGAACAGAAACCATACCAAGTTTTTGAAAAAAACTGATATTTTGACAGGTGAATTTTCGATTGAAAATTAGGGTGTTTTTTCGATATTAATTCAAAATAAGGTGAAAAAATAAATATTTTTAATCAAATAATTTACAGCGTATTTGGGACATAAAAAGGTAAGTTTTCACCAAATGTCGTTAAAAAAAAAAAATTTTTGTAAAAGATAAAAATAAAAAACCAAAAACTTGGTTTTTTGAATTTTTCACATAAATTTTAAAGTTATGTAAAAAAAGTGTAAACACAAAAGTTTTAGATTTTTTTATTACCTACAACTTTGCCATTTGACTTTTTTTGATAGGACTTTTAGTTTTGCCGGAAATCAAGAAAAACCGTTTTTTACCCTTAAAAACTGACCCCCATCCCCTTCCCGACCTCAGATCGCCCGTAAATTATTTTTCCTTTAATTGTTATAATATTTTCTTTCTTTTCTAATGGGTTTCATTCTACTATTATTTTTTTTCACTTTATATTATTTTTAAAGGCTTCTACCCTGGTCTATAAACTTTTGTTTCTGTAACAAAACCCTCAAACACTATGTATCTTGTCAGCGGTTCCCAATAAACTTCTAATGTTTATGAATAAAATAGACTTGTTTCTGGATTTTCAAAAAAGTTATGCGTTATATTTTGTGCAAATAAAGTGCAAGAGTCTAAATTGAGAATTTTTTCATTAATAAGGTTTTGTTTGTAAAAAAAACATAAATAATAATAAAAATAGTAATAATGTTTAAATAATAAACGTGCCAAATCCAACACAACACTTGGGATTTAATATGCCTATTAACATAATGCAATTTAGTCTTCGCATTAGTCTTGATGTATACAAAGCGTTATATTGCGTCGTTAATCGGCATCACGTTTACAGCTGATAAGCCATAAACAACATAAAGCGTTATTTTCTCAAACACAACAGCAATTAACTAAATTTCAGCCATTTTAAAACCGATAATCTACATCGATTTGAATTCTGCGCTAAATCCATTATACAGTTTGAAAGGGAATAACAGCTAAAAGTTGCAAAGTTTGATGAGGGTAGAGAGAATGGGGGTACGAGGAGACGTTAAAACAAGAGGCAAAGTGTTTTTGAATTTTATTCTTCCGACAACAGCTGACATTCTTCAATTTTACAATAGCAGCTGACAGTTTCCGATTTCTAAAACAAATCAATTTGAGGCTACCTGAATCCTAATGAGATACCTCTACCTTAGGCTTCACAAACGCAAAATAAAGAATTTGTAGTATGGCTTGCAGCTTTAGAACATTCAAATATTTTCGAATAAACTTTAATGTAATTGGAAGGTAAAAAACTACCTGCCTCGCCTCAGCCACCCTCATATTAGCAAAATATCTGGGCCTGTTTCGTCTTTTTGTAGGGTGGTTTTAGTGTTGGCTCGAATCATTATTCAAACAACCACCAGCATCAAGCTATTGTTGAATTTTAACGAAGCATATGCATCCCATTTAAAATCCAAATCTATAGAACTAGAGAAGAACAATCTTGGTTCATCATCTGTTATAAAATTATGCCAATTGAGCTTTAAACAATTATTTTTACTAAAAGTTATTCGTGATTGATTGATAATGATAATTGATAACATGAATTAGCACAAATTTTCAGTCTGGGCTCCCTATGTTTTGTACCTAATTATAAAAATATAATTTAGGCAAGCCATGGAAATTCATTTGTTTTCATAACGTTACTATAGCCACCTAAAACGGCAAGTTGATGAAACGCCACTCAAAAATAGTTTTACAGAGCAAAAGCCAAAATGATTTATTAAAAAATTATCTCGTTTTATATCGTGTTGATAAGCTTCTTATCAAATTATGATAATTTTTTTGTGGAGCTGCAGATAAAAAATTTAATCCCTAATATGACAAATTTGTAGAATTATTGAAAAAAGAAATTATTTATCAGATTTGCTCTAAAATATACTTTTCTTAAACGTCTTTTCTTAACCCACATTTTTAACAATTTACTCAAATTCTATCTAAGAATAGATTGTGTTGAAACTTTTTATATTTTGCTTTTAACTGTCACTGTCAAACCAACACTTGTCAACTGACTTTTGCCTGTCGGTTAAGTTCTCTCAATTAGTAAGTTATTATTTCCTTGACACAATTGTTATGGTAGATGAAGCTTTTTGACAGAAAATCACTATAAATCACTTGAACCCTGAATCCGCTTATATTTATGCCGAATGCAATAAAATCCCATTTACATAAAGTGGTTTAATTCGCAATTGCGTAGTTGCAACAACGTTCCACAGCTGCCACTTAAGCCCAACTCCTTAATTAAGACCGTCTTTGGGGCCAGCCAGGCTTCCAATTTACGACAACTCGTAAACACATGAATGAATAATTTACATTAAGTACATTTTTCAGTGTGAAATGTTCTCGGCGGCATATCAAACGTTTCGGACGTGATACTCAGGGTTAAAATGACATGCTAATTTTAAATATCTCTAATTTACATCCATTAAGGGTCTTTTATGTTGCCGATTATGACTCATTTGCTTCAATAACAATCACTTTGAGATCGCGCTAATGTACACGAAAAAATATTAGATCGTCCTTGAACTTTTTTTTGTTTTGTTTTAACTTTAGTATACTTATAGTAAAGCTGGAACGCCATCTACTGAAAAATATTATTGTCGTTATTCATTGCATTAGGGTTGTCATCTCGCTTTATTGGAAGATGGATCTTTTACTGTTTATTATTTAATATGATGGCTGGGTATACACTTTCATTAAAAAAACTCATAATGCTATTAGCGGGATGGAATAGGCAGTCGTAAGTGATATAAAGAGGATATTATAGAGGCAATGTCACCTTATCCATTTGAGTTAATGAGATTGAAATCTACCAATACTACCATACCAACATTTTTCCTCATAATTACAATAATTTCAACAAATACAGCTAAAAATTTTATTTATAACAATCAAAATCAAAAATTACTAGGGCTAAGTTACGAGTCTTCTATATACCCTTCAGCTACACTATTAGATTTCCAACCACCGTGTCTCTTTAAACAGACACATTATCCACCAAAACTGTCGCTGAAACTCATCTCAAGCAGTGACCTGTGCAACTTCCCTGTTTACGCTGCCTATATCGTGGCTTTTTGTGCTTCGGTTGTTTTTCTAACATCCTCAGCACAAAAGGCATCGTTATAAAATAATGTGTTATTTATTTATATTCCCTTATCAATAGAGCTTTTAAATAATATTATGTACCTAACATTGTAAAGGTACCACTTATCAATTTCCTTGGTCTATTTTTTTTTTATTTATTTTTAATAAACAAGACTCTTTTATTATGTGTCAAATGTTTTCTGTGTTTTTATTTACTGCAGGTAATCCTGTAATAAACAGAAAATTAAATATATACTCTGATGGCTAATAGCGTTTTCAGGGTACTTTAATAATGTTAAAAATATATGTTTCCTTAAAGCTCCCCTAAGATTATTCTGTAATAAATAGGTAGAAAGAAGGATAATAATAACACAATCAATTTAAAAAAAATATATATAGGAAAAAATTTAAGCAGCTATCAATTTTTTTTTCAATACATAATGGTCTATCCAACCACTTTAAAGCAAAATAGAAAATAAATGTTTTTATATTTTTGGTTCAAAGAATATTACTTTCTTCTTAAATTTAAATAAAATATTTTTATTAAAATAAGTAATAAATAAAGTCGGTTAAAAATAAATTATTATTTTATAATAAAGAATGAATGAGGTAATTATTGGTGAAGTTTTATTGTAAAATCTTCTAATTTAATTCTTTTCAAAACTGATGAAGCCCAGCTTGTAGACGAAACGTTGTATTTAAAATAAGTGTTTTTGATAATCTTTCAAAGATCTTATTAATATATTTTTACAATTTAAAAAAACATTTTTATTAATGTATCTATAAATTATAAATTTACAGATATCAAATACTGTGCTTTTATAAATTATTTAGATTAAGCCTTGTCATGGATCATGGAACGTTAATTTTTTGATTAGTTCATACGCAGAAACGTATGATTTTGACGTTTCTTGGTAATCATATTATCACAGATAATAAAAATATATCTCACACAAGTGCAAATAATCACAAAAGATTTTTTTTTGTAATCTACAACGGTTTATACTCTTTTTTTTAAACAATTTTGACATTTAGCAGCTTTATAGTTTCTACTAATATTTTATTTTATGACTTGATATAAATTATATAAAATTTAATGCTATTTATATCACCAAATAATTGAACAGTTTTTAAAACGCTTTAAATTAAAAAAAAATAGTGTAAAACTCGTATAACCTATAAAACTCTTATCTCTATAATTTAGCACCGATTAAACCAAAAACAATGTTAAATTTTTTTATTTAATCGATATTATTGCTAAAATAAAAAAATATATTGGTTTAAAAAAAAAGCTTTTGTGTCTTATTGACAAATAGCAGCAATTTTGTCAAAAAATTGTTGTTTATTTACTGTCGATTACCTACAGAGAGGCCGTGTAATAAATAATACAAAAAATGACACCGTTTCACAATTTTTTTTTTTATTTTTGTTTTTATGTAGACATTTGTAAGAATTTTGCAAGAAAGACTTGAAAAGTTATCGGAACTGTCACATTGTTTTTATAATTAGCTTTCTCTGTCTCGGAGGCACAGCAATTTTGCTGGATTCAAAAAGTTTGGTGTAATTATGTCATAAGTTAGAGCATGCGCATAAATCTTTTTTGTTTTCCAATTACATATTCCAGGGTCCAAATAATATAAGTTATCTACAATGAGTCTAAATAATTATTGTAGATATTGCTGTATCTGTCAAATAAATAAATAGTTCTACAGCAACAAAATGCCAAATTTTGAAAAATTTCTTCTATTTGACTCAAAATGAGATGCCATTTTATTAGCGTGATGATAATTTGATGAACGACAGGATACTGTGCGCACTAAATGCTTTATAAATACTCAAATTAGAGCGTCGGTTTATCGTAGGTGTTCGTTGATAACGGCACCGATAACATTATGGTTCATTGTCACGTGAACGTCACATTCCGGCGATTCTGTCTAAATGGTCTCTACGTCATTTCCTACCGTTGAAAAATATGAGACGATGATGCAAAGTGGCCGTTTACAAACAAATCCGGAAAGATTCATTCAGTCTTGTTAATTAATTTCTATTATTCTAATTAGTATGATAATTTAATCAAAACTATTTTAATTTTGGCCACGATTAGACCTTTAAAACAGCTAAAAGTCGTCTAGACTTTTAAAAAAAGCAAACATATTCCAGCTTTTTAGCATTTATGTTCTATTACAGTTATTTTGATTTTGTTTAAGGTGAAAAACTCTGCCAGGTGGCTGACGATAGTACGTTTCACTCACTTTTGTTCACAGCGCATGCGTCAAGCATACGTAAATCTCATGCTTTTAATTTACTAAATACATAGAATTTTCCCTTGCCCTAAAATGTTCTAAACGTCTACAATTTACTGGATACGTACAGTAGTTTTTTGTCTCACATGGTTTTAGTATTTGTAAATACGCCAAAAAATCAAATCTTTAACGTTTTAGATACCAAAACATATGTTTTTTAACCCTTTAGGGCATTTGCACAATTGTTTAGTAGTGGGAAATGATGTTAAACAAAGTTTTTTTTTATTGTACAACTAAAAATTACAAACAAAAACCAATGTTTTTTTCTAAAAGGATATGACTTTTGTCTGGCCATGGGTGCCTGTATGTTTGTAAATCTAGACAGAAGATCAAAAAAGTCACCGTGCTATTTAACCTCAACCTTACGTTGTTTTAAAAAAGATTTAAAGTAGGTACTCTTAAACAATCGGCACGTGTAGCAAAAATTCTCAAATAAAAATGTTTATGATAAATCATTTATAATTTTGAGTCTAAAAATGCAAAAAAATTGATTTGCTTGAAATTATGCTTTTTACCTATATAATCTTTCTCACAGAATTAATAAGGCCATAATGTGTTATATAATTGTTGATTTTATAAATAAATATTAGAGTTATTTAGATATGTATTACAAATTAATTTACATAATTAATTTGTTTGACTGAAAGTCGGCAAATTTTGAAGGCAAAAACGACAATTAAAATAGAAATAATAATTTGAAATTTTAAAATATTAAAATTTTTTATTATTTTTAATAAATCAGATAAAGAAACAAACGATAACCAATTAAAAAGGCGATAAAGAATGTTTCCAAAAAACGAGTAAAGATAGAAAAAATTGCTTTTTTTTGTACAATTCTAACACTTCAGCAACATTTTGAACATATTAACAAAAATTCTAATAATAATTTTGATTGTTATAACCAAACACAATTTTTAGCATTTTTTGACATTTTTCTAAAGAAACTTCTCTAACGTCTTTCATAATATATAAAATTAAAAAAAAATGTCTAAATAGTTAGACAGTAAAATATGACAGATGAGTTTGTAAAATTTTAATTTTTAATACTCAAATGTCATTTTCATATGCACTAATTTTGATTATCTTTTTCAAATTACGCGTATTTTTAACAAAATGTATATTATTATCAGCGGCTATCTTTTCTTGTCTCAAAAAACTTCTCTAACGTCTTTCATAGTATGTAAAATCTAAAAAAAAAATTGTTCGACAGTAAAATATGACAGACCTGTTTGTAAAATTTTACTTTTTAAGACTCAAATGCCATTTTCATCTACACTAATTTTGATTATCTTTTTCAAGTTACGCGTATTTTGAACAAAATATATATTATTATGAGCGGCTATCTTTTCTTGTCTCAAAAAAACTTCTCTAACGTCTTTCATAATATGTAAAATCTAAAAAAAATGTCTAAATAGTTTGACAGTAAAATATGACAAATGAGTTTGTAAAATTTTACTTTTTAAGACTCAAATGCCATTTTCATCTGCACTAATTTTGATTATCTTTTTCAAGTTACGCGTATTTTGAACAAAATATATATTATTATAAGCGGCTATTTTTCTTGTCTCAAAAAAACTTCTGTAACGTCTTTCATAATATGTAAAATCTTAAAAAAAAAATGTCTAAATAGTTTGACAGTAAAATATGACAGATGAGTTTGTAAAATTTTACTTTTTAAGACTCAAATGCCATTTTCATCTGCACTAATTTTGATTATCTTTTTCAAGTTACGCGTATTTTGAACAAAATATATATTATTATAAGCGGCTATTTTTCTTGTCTCAAAAAAACTTCTGTAACGTCTTTCATAATATGTAAAATCTTAAAAAAAAAATGTCTAAATAGTTTGACAGTAAAATATGACAGATGAGTTTGTAAAATTTTACTTTTTAAGACTCAAATGCCATTTTCATCTGCACTAATTTTGATTATCTTTTTCAAGTTACGCGTATTTTGAACAAAATATATATTATTATAAGCGGCTATTTTTCTTGTCTCAAAAAAACTTCTGTAACGTCTTTCATAATATGTAAAATCTTAAAAAAAAAATGTCTAAATAGTTTGACAGTAAAATATGACAGATGAGTTTGTAAAATTTTACTTTTTAAGACTCAAATGCCATTTTCATCTGCACTAATTTTGATTATCTTTTTCAAATTACGCGTATTTTGAACAAAATATATATTATTATAAGCGGCTATTTTTCTTGTCTCAAAAAAACTTCTGTAACGTCTTTCATAATATGTAAAATCTTAAAAAAAAAATGTCTAAATAGTTTGACAGTAAAATATGACAGATGAGTTTGTAAAATTTTACTTTTTAAGACTCAAATGTCATTTTCATATGCATTAATATTGATTATCTTTTTCAAATTACGCGTATTTTGAACAAAATATGTATTATTATAAGCGGCTATCTTTTCTTGTCTCAAAAAAACTGCTCTAACGTCTTTCATAATATGTAAAATCTAAAAAAAATGTCTAAATAGTTTGACAGTAAAATATGACAAATGAGTTTGTAAAATTTTACTTTTTAAGACTCAAATGTCATTTCCATATGCATTAATTTTGATTATCATTTTCAAATTACGCGTATTTTTAACAAAAAATATATTATAATAAATGTTATCTCGTCTCAAATTGAATATAAAAAAGAAAAATTGCATTTTTGAAGGATCGTAAGGGTTCTCACAATTTAAATAGAGTTTATTATTAATAAACAAAAAACAGCTGTGGTGATACCAACAACGATTTTTATAAATTTATTAAAATTTCTTATTGTTTTTGATAAAATTAACTATAAACAAATTTTTTTTTCTATTTTTCTGACAATTTTATGTTTATTTTAATAATGTTAATAAAGAAGGTCAAGTGTAGATTATTTATTCCTGGCAATTTTTTACAGTTCCTGACTTTTATGGGACGCTTAAAAAATTATCTTAAAATTTAACAAGTGATATAAATCACGTCATAAAAAAATTGCCGGTTTTAATATTATAATTTGTCTCGTTTCGATCCAAAATTTTCAAAACTGATTCATATCTGTTTTGTTACTTTTAGAGCCAAATAATTTTCCAGCGGAAAACATTAAAATAAAACCGTTATAGTTATAAAAATGATATCAAAATTAAAATTTTTTGTTGATTATAATAGAAATAACAAAAACTGTTTTATTATAATAATTATACTGTACCAAATTACAAAATTTTATAATTCTAGTAATTAGTATTATAGAATTAAATATATTAATTCATTTGCCTACTAGATTCGCTAAACAATTAGAAAAAAATGTAACTGGAAGCATAAAAAAATTATTTTAAGAGGCTGCAGGCTATTTTCCTTTGAATAAGCATTCTAAAAAAAACAGTAAAAGTATTAGGGAAGGGTCGCCGAGGACCACAAACGATTTTAGGCAATCACACGCTATGTTAACTTCTCTTACGACCATTTGATAGTAAAATTCCTGCGAATGACGTTTGATGGTATATAACGAATACAAAAGGACCTTCGCATATTTTAGTTTCTCTACGATGATTCTAAATTGACTTAGAAAGCGGCTCAAGTTAGCTAAAGATCAATATAATTTTGTTATTTTTACATTAAAACAAAAAAAAATCGCTAAAATTGTACACAAAAATAAATAAACAATATACCGGTGGGTGATTTATCGTATTATTACATTCTCAAGATTGAAGTGTAAAAAAAAGGTAGAGAAAAAAATGATAAAATCACAAAGAATTAGAGAGAGCAGGTACAAATTTGCAGAATAGAAAAAAAAATATAATAAAAAAATGTATAAAAAGAAAAAAAAAGTAAAATAAATAAAAATAATAAGATAGTAAATAAAGAAAAGACCTAAAGACGATCAAATGTAGGCTTTTCAAAGAACAAGATTTTATTCAAATATTATAAATCTGTACAATTAACAATAAACTCATTAGATGAAATCTTTTCTCATGTTGTTTTTAATCAGAAACGCAGAAAAAAGGCTAATTTGCTTACAACATAATCCTAATGAGGATATCGGACAAAAAAGTCTTAATAATTGGTTTAAAAATAAATATTAATTTAATTTGGCAATCAAATCTTTTGAATTGTGGAATTAAGCAGATGATAAACATTCTAATTATAAATTTTTGCATAATAAATAGGATACATATCATCATAATACACATCCGTGTCATTTGAATAATCAGAATCATACAGCGAAGCATTCTTCAAAATTGAGAAGAATACAAAAATATTGTTTTTGAGCCAATTATCTAATTTGATAATAAACATCTAGATATTATGCTTTATTCCGGAACATAATTGACTGAAATTATTTTTTGTTTGTGTCGTGTTTTAGGTCTTTTAATTAAGCATAGCTGTTTTAGAATAGATTGAGATTAAACAAGGTCTTTAAAAATTAATTTAATTAAAAGTACTTTTGCATTGTTTTAAAGTTACAATTACAGTTTTCTTTTAATTTATAGATATCATTCTTAAGTTATGACATATGTTTAAATACAGAGGAACACCACACGACTGTTGATCATTGTCAGATGTAGATGTTGATGTTTTTTCACACGTAGTTTTACTAATTAATTGCTTTGGAATCTTTAGCACTATACAGTTTTATCGCTTGCCAAAAAGTTTTTTATTTAATCTTAAGAGTTCTTTTGACTACCATGTAGTCATCATCAGATGAATAAATCACTCTTATTCATCTCTTAATAATGATTTACACTCTAGCTTTATTAAAAAATCTGTCAAGATATCAAAGCAGCTATTTATTTTTTGTAAACTTTTCCAAAATTTTTTTTAGCCAAATGTTGGTTTTATTATTTTTTTCTGCCACTTCTTTCTTCTGATCTTGAAGATTACATTTTTATGCTATGCTTTGTCGAATGTCTTAGAAACATCTAAAAATTCTCCTTCTGAGCAATAGTTTTGTTTTTATTTTTGTTTTTAATGATTCTTGTCAGTTGATGTTAGCCGTTTTGCTTATATTTGATAAAAAACTTTTTTGTTTTTGGATCTACTAAGTTTTAGTATGTAGTAGCCTGATGCTTTCTTTGATTTTGTTTTGTTGAGTAGGTTTTTCTTCTATACCTTCTTCTGATTTTTCTACTATCTCTGTAGTCTACTATTGTCAGTTTTGATCTATAGCTAAATTTGGTTTGAATTTTTTGTATTTCCAAAACAATGTTTTGCTGTCATTATTATCAATTTCTGTTTTTGTTTGTTTTCAGCGCGTAAACATTTTTTGACAACTTTACTAAATGTCATAGTTACAGAAAAATAACCGTGAGGAATAAAAAATAGCATTCAACAAATAAGTCAACAACAATGTTGTTGTTTTTGTTTAATCGACAAACAACATTGCTTGTGTCATTTTTAATTATGTATTTAATAAATTTGTTTAACAAAAAAAAAATGTTTTACTAGTTGCCTACAATTATTCTTATAAAGTATTGAAAAACTCTAAATATTTATTAGTATTGCATCACCTGTATTATTACAATATTTAAATAATTTAATAAAAATAACAATATCACACTAAAAACAACAATTTGCTGCATTATCTGACATTTTTCGCTTTATCATTACTAAGCGAAAACAACTGATAATCAGTGTTACTATCATCATCTAAATTCTTTTGTTTTTAAATTTTTTTTTAACAGCGTTTGTTTTTTGCCCTTTTGAACACTACTTTTCATTAATCTTTTGGCATTATGCATTTTGAAAGTGTTTTTTTTTTGCTGCTACTCTAATTTTCTCTGTCGCCCAAATTAACTCAATAGGGTTTAATTCTGGATATAAGAAAAACGGATACGTAATACAACATGTTTATTAAAACATCAAATTATGCTGTTAGATTAGAGATTACATTTAAAATTTTTGATAAAGCGGGTGACAAGTTAATGTTTTTCCTATATAGCCTTTGAATCATTTCATCTTTTCGGCTGTTTGATACAGGAATAACAAAATTTTTAAGAAAATAAACTGCTACAAACTGCTCTCTTATTAAAATACTATTTGTAGACGAATATATACAGGACATAGTTTTTGATAAAAAACACAACAAATTTGATCTAGTTTTTTTATTTTATAATGTTTAACAGCCAAACTTGCTTTAAAAGTTCTATTTTTAACCAGTTTGAACGCCATTTTTGATTAATTTTTTAGCATTATGCACTTTGAAAGTGTTTTTTTTTGCTGCTACTCTAATTTTTACTGTCGACCAAATTAATTCAATAGGGTTTAATTCTGGGTAAAAAAAGACAGATACGTAATACAACATGTTTATTAAAATATCAAATTATGCTGTTAGATTACAGAATAGACTTAAAATTTTTGAAAAAACAAATGACAAGTTAATATTTTTCCTATATAGCCTTTGAATCTTTTCATCTTCTCGGCTATTTGATGCAGGAATAATAAATTTTTTCAAAAAATAAGTTGCTCTCTTATAACTTGTTAAAGTACTATTTGTAGATGAATATACAGGACATAGTTTTTGAAGAAAAGCCCAACAAATTTGATTAGATTTTATAATATTTAACAGCAAAACTTGTTTTAAAGTTGAATTTTTAAGGTTACAAAAGGATTAAGAGTGTCAAAGAAGGAAAAATTTTAAATAGTTTTCGCTTATGGTCATAGAATGTGCTCGATTTGAAGCAAGTTTAATTTTTCTCAGCGCTATTTAGTAATGTTAATTTGTTTGTAGAAGAATTTTTATATGAAACGAAGCTGTTGCTTTTAAGATAGTTTTAACTAATGTAAGAACAATTAAGTTGGACGATTCTCAACACTCGTCACATAATTTAAACAATCACATAAAACGAACAAAGTCAAATTACTGGAGATTTGTTCTCTTGAAATGGTCGGTAATAAAAATGTTATTGCTCTTAATTACTTAGAAGTGTAGCTTATATAAATAATGAAAAAGCTTAGGAAATGCGAGAATGCTGTTCTAAATTGCATACGGGACGTGACATTGACCGTTTAACGTATAGTACCAAGAGGAACAAATGAAGAAACGTTTAAGAATAATTATCTTGAATATTTAGCGGAATTTATCAGAAAACATTAGATTCTTGCACATAGGTACAAAAAATAAACAATCGAGTTTTCACAGTAAACTGTGAATACTTGTAACTGTTTAACACCCTGAAGTATTTGTTTGGGGCTCTTGAAGAAGAAGAAAAAAAGGGTGGTGCTACACTACTACAGAATGATGGCTAACCGAAGAAAGAATCTTAATAAAAATTAATATCGAAAGTGTATCATCATTATCATCAAAATTCATTAATCAATAGAACTGTCATAGTTCTCTGTAATTTGTGGTAAGTAAGCACTTAAAAATTCAACAATAAGTAGCGAAAGCCAGGCTTAGGCGCTTAGCAATTATTACCGAATTTTGTGTTGTGATCTTCTAAGCCTTAAAAATGTAAACTATTCTCGAACGGCGCCAAATTATTTTTTTACCTGCACCTAGATGACTCTGAAAAATTACACTTCGAAGCTTAGCCCTCCGACCTATCTTTGCTTCTTGTTTTTGGTGAAAACAAATTGTGGAATGAATAGACGAACGGATGCATCAATCAAAATGCAAGGTATATTTTCAATGACAGGTTGAAATTTGGGTTAGGAATGGATAAGATGCTTCTTGCCGTTTTAATGATGCTATGCCGCAAAACGATCGCAAAATTATTACAATTAAAAGAACCCTTGTGCATATAATATACTATTGGTGATGATTTATTATACTTTTCAAATTTATATTTATTTATTATTCATCATCCAACTAGAAATTAAATAGTGAAATTAAAAAAATACTGTTCCAGAACTTCTTTTTATAAATATACAATAGAGACATGCAAGCAATTTGTATCTCACAACTTTTAAATTAATAATCTCATCTACATTTAGATGCACTTATGCATTCAGCCAGTAGATCATTTGTACAGTAATAGTATATTATTGTATGAGTTTAATATTGTCTTAAAATTGGTTGCTTGTACGATGTAGCCAACCGCAAGCAACGATCTATGGTTTTATGATTAATCTTTTAATAAAATATTACAAAATAATGAACCAAAAATAAAAAGCTTTCGAGACCCAAACGAGCTGTAGTTTTCAGTATCACACTTAGGACGACACAGTCGATATAAATAAAATTGCATGTTCTCTGCTAAAAAGTGTACTTGTTGAATATCGAGTGTATTAAATTTATATTATCTACAATCTTGTCTTATCTCATTAGAGAAGACACATCATTAAAACGGTTAAGACAAGAACAACGGATGCATGGATGCAGATTCTCAGCCTGCGGAAGGAGTTGGTTGCTTCTTCTGTAGTAAGGTAATGTACGAGCGTATTCAAATGAGAGGTCGTGTGCACAGAACTCCAAGTTCGACCACCCGCGAGAGGGCGCTTATCGCCATCATCTGCACAGGTTTGCTCCGAGCTTAGCTTCTATCTGGTGACAACATCTACAATCTAGATCATGCACACACCTAGGATTTTAATATATGTAGGCGATGATCGTTCCACTTTGCTTTTTCTTCACAAAATCGTCCTCAAAACGATAGATCGAATAGTCTACAACGTTTTTATTACTTATCTATATTGATGATCAATTGACGACTTTATCAATGTAACAATTTACATCGTTGACTAATCTGCAAGATGCTCAAAAGGGTTTCAACAATTCACTAATAAAAACTTTTGTTACGTCAAATTTTAAGTTACGCTTAAGGATAACTCACCTGCTATACATAAAAAAACACATTTATATCATAGAGTCAGACATGTTTCCACTCTTAACTATGCATAATTAACCCAGTTGAATGAATAAATTTGCTCTGATTGGGATGGGATTTATTTATATGTATATTAATACAGTTTCTAAAAGTTATAAAATGTTTCGGATCTTTATATTATTTGAAAACACTCTGTACAGGTTCGAGTGAATACGCACCATTTTAATTATTGGCAAATAAATAATTTTTTTAGTACCTGCCTCGCCCCATATTTAGCATAGCTCAACACAACAGGCAGTCATTATTTAGCAAACTAGTTTGAAGTAATTGCAACAAAAACCGAAATTAGCATACAGTGTATGTAGCCTTGGTCGTAATAGATCTCAAATGGACAATTTATAAGCAGAATATCATGAAAAGTGATAGTGAATGCAACTTTTTATATTTTTAACATTCAGCGGGTAATGAGACCAATCCAGAGATAAATAAAGCACAATTTGCAATTTTTATGTTTAATAAAACACTTAGGTATCTACAATTAATTGTCATTGTTTTAAATCGTCTCAACAATATTTGTTTTTGTTCAAATATTTGTAAAGTTTGCAATTAATAATAATATTATAATTTGAGTTTAACACTTATAGAATGTGTGTTTTCTGCAAGACAAAAAAACAACAGTTGGAATACATATTTTAGAGCTTATCAGTCAAGTGCATTTCTTTTTATCAACATTTTTTTTTTGTATACAAGTAAAAAAAACTATATACAGCTTGTTGTTTCTTTAACGTGTGTTTATAAATTATTAAGATCAACTCTTGCTGTGTAATTTAGCTGGAGAGATTGCCGACAAGCATTCAAGCTCTTCTATAATATCGAACGTTTCTGCGTATGAACTAATCAAAATAGATGAGCATACGTTTCAAATTTTATAGCAAGAGTAGAACTAAATAATTAATGAACGCACTGTGTATACAACGCTAAGCTGCATTGTAGGTAATTTTGCAAAATCCAAAATTTTTTGCAAAATCCAAAATTATAATGCTGTGACGTAACAGCTCAATTATTAAAATTTTTACCAATTATGCAAATTTAAATTTTTATTTGCAGAATAAATAAAAACAATAGTGTTTCTACAATGCAAATAAAGTGATGTAAAAATCAATTAAGAGTTAGTTAAAAATAATGTTTATTTAAAAAACATTATAATATTATAAAAGAACATATTAAGTGTTTCTCATTGTTAATTTTTTAATAATAATAAAGTTTGATGTAGAACAAATTGACACATGTGACCTAAATACATAAAATTTTGATTTATTTCATATATTATATATTTTTATTTTAAGTACTAATCAGAAGACAATTTAGTAACGAAACATTTTTAGTTTTTCTAGAAAAAAACATCGTATTTTAGCGCTCTGGGGAGCTATTACTGAGGATAGCAGACCATTTTTAATTTTCATCAGAGACACTATAATGAGAGTTGTAGTCATCTTATACGTAATGACATCTATTGAAAGATTCGCAAAATTTAACGTTACGTTTTTACAAACATTCTAATCTACGGCTTCACCGAAATAATATTTGTTTTTTAACATGTTGTTCTAGAAAATGACACTAGTTTTGTCATTTATATACCAGAATTTTTTGGTATATCAGCTAATGTGGTTTGATGGAAGCATAACCTGTTTTCGATTGGTTGTTTGTTTATTAATCAATTGAGTTAGGTTGCTCGGTAGTCAGGTGGTTGAAAATAGTGCTTTCTAAGCCGAGTCCTTACCCAAGCAAAAATCTTTTTTTAAATCAAAAAGATGGATTTTGTATGGTTATGGGTGTTTGTAGGCAGCACAACAGATCAAAAAGTTGCTTCTTATTATAACAACTTGTAGGTGTATATGTCATACCGTTCTTAGTGAGTTGTTCTACGTCATAAGAGAAGTGTCGGCAGACCAACAAACACGATCAAAAGCTTCAGAAGGAGCGCCATGTAATTAACAATGTCCACTAACGAGACTTTGAGTGGCGTGTGAGTCTACTCATACAGTTATACCAACAATTAATACTAATGAAAAATGAATTACAAATATCTTTCGCGTCTGCTAATTTCATTATTACATCTGTTTCAAAAACTTTCTTTTCTTAATAGAATTAGACGATGCTCGTTCGACTCTTTTGATAGATTAAAATATCCACAAATTTGATTTGGTTTGATTTTTTCTTAATTTAAAAAAAAAAGATCAATTCGAGCCAAATAAAACTAAAATCTACAAAATTAAAAACTGTAATTATTCAAATTATAAAATCTGCAATAAAAAATGCAAACAGAATAGTTAATATTACAATTATAAGTAAGTTTTTTTTGTACAAAACATATTCACAGAGAGACATTTGTAATAAAAAATTATATTATATCTATTTCTTACGCGAATTTTTACGAACAACTTAGTACTACTACCTTACTCTGTTAATTTTTTTTTATAACATGCCAACTGAAACACACTGTATCTCTCATTACAAAACAATATGCTGCGATGTTATCTTGAATGATTAACAAAAAATTGTAATATTTTAATTATTTATTTAATTATCGCAGACTAATTTTTAAACTAAACTACTACTTTTAAAAAATACACATTTGGCTTGCTTATAAGATTTGAAATTTTAAAAACTTTTGTTTTATATTGTCAAGAGATTTGAATGTTTTACAAAATTTTAGGTAATGTTTCAGCATTATTTTAGAATTTTAATGTGTTTCTAATATTATAATAACAAACTTTATTGGATAGCCTTGTGAAAAATGTCTAAATCGGTTAAACCGTTTGGTAGCTACAAGGCAACAGACAGATATACAAAAAAAATTTGATACTAATTTAACTTTATTACAGGTTTAGGAATTATTGTTATTTTATTTTTACAAAAGCTGTAAATAAGAACAAAAATAAATAAGTAAGAACATGACTGTGATGACATGTGACACACACAATTGAGCTCAACAAAATAAGGCCAAATGTGTGCCATTTTTAAAAAACTAACCACATTTACAGTCTGCTGTTATATTTAAAAAAAATAATTTATTGTGATAGGTATACATTATTAATATTTTGTGCAAATTCAATTAAAATATAGGTTCTTAATGAACTTAAAATGCATAAAAAATATTGTTTTAATTTTTCATGTGCAACGGCATATATTCGTACACATTACATAAATTGCTCAATTGCGAGAAAGTTTTTTTCATAGCAAGTACACGCTAAATACTGGAATAACGGGTGTTTTTTTTTAAATTTGGCGTCAAAGATTGCCATAAAGGTTTATGTACTTTTGACATCGAATTGAAGTGACAGTTATTAATTTGACATCTGAACCTAATCTAACCTCACTTTTCATTTAATGATTAAATTGATAATTTAACAAGTTTATGGGGTTAAATTAAAAGCATTTGAAGGCTTTTGTAGTGTTATAACAAAAGAAAAAATTTATTTCAATGGGGAAATAAAGCTTATATCAAATAATCAAAATGTCAACTTTAAGGCATTTGCAGGCTTTTTAAACAATTCTGACATTCTCCAACACTTGAACGTTGCTGTAATTTGGCTGATAACTCAACGATCATCAGATTCTTGTGGTCTTGTAAGTTGTATATAGAGTAGCACCGCCTTGCTGAAAGTACTCCGTCTGCAATTTCATCGTCATAAAGCTGTGCAATGAATAGCTGGTTTCCAGGTCTTCAGAAGTGGCCAGGCTTGCCGTCTATATCTAGAAAAATAGCACTTTGCCGCCTAGGTTTACAATATACTATTTTTATTAGACACTTATTAGGCATTAGGTTCCGGCTATATTTTTTCGAAATTGATTGTTAACCAAGAGATGTCTATAGCACTCCAAAATAAGCGGAACAATTAGTCAATGCTTGAGCAACTACTACAAAAAACAGTGCTTTAATCTTGCAAATTCTAAATTCCCCTAAATTTTGCTTTATAATTTTTTTTAATTAGGAATAACTAAGTTTTTTATACATACATATATTATATTATACAGTCGTAGTTCTTTGTTACGTTTGTTAAAATTAAATTTTAACAAGGCTATTAGACGAAACAGCGTTGTCGTAGATTCTGTGACAAAAATAGAAAACATTTTGCTTTTGTTTGTTAATTCTATAAAAAAGTGATCAGTTTAAACTATAATAGCAAAGATTCTTTTTCTATCTATTATCTTTTTCTACTTTAAAAGATTAACAAGGATAGCATCAATTATAAAACTTAAAACAAAATTAAAAAATTCTATTTTTTATGATCAAATTAGTAATATTTAGAAAACCAGTACAAATATTACACTTAAATTTAATAGTTATTTGAATTTAGACTATAATAGCAAAAAAACTTTCTTTTTCTGTTTCAGGACTAATATAAACTAGATACAATAAATTGAACAATATAAAAATAATCACACTAAAATAATAGTCAACAAAATGTCAATATCAAGAACTGAAAAAAATTTTTATATTTTTTTTAAATTCATAATTGTTTATTATTCTTAGATTTATTTTCTTTATCCTAAACCTCAAAAAATCAGTATTATTTGTTGCAAAATTAAACTATTTAAATAAATTATTGTTGTAATTAGATGCAAAATACTTTGTTTCTGCAAAATTTTGAAGATAATATCAATGTTTGTGCTGTACAAGCACAAAACTATAGTCCATAACCAACCAGATGCTCGTTTAAATAATGAAATCAAGCTGTGTAGGCGGTTGTTATAATAATTAGATTCACAGAAAAAAAAGATCTTTGATGTGTGTTAGTTATGAATGGGCACAGAGTATAATGTCTACTTAATTATTTTTTTTCTGCTAATTTAAAACAAGAACTAAACGATTTTACAAGGTGGCTGAGCAGTGAAAACAGTAAAAATATAATTTTGAACATTGAATTTGGCAATAATAATTAAAATAACACATTAAACCACAAAATTGAATTTATTTAAATAAGAAATTGTATGTGTTATGTCGGTGACGTCAATTTGACGTTTGTTTTTGATGTCAGAGATACAAATTGTTGCGGTGTAGTAATAACTGTAATGCAAATACAATTATTATGATTTACAGTGTGTAAAATTATATTTTTTTACATAAACTTATAATAAATGCTTAAATATTGAGCAAAGGTAGAATAATTTATATATACAATTAAGTCTTATTTTGCTCTAAATATTTATTAAATAGAAAGCAAAAATTACATTGCTGCTTACAGACTTCACTTGTTATTACTTGATTTTATTTGGTATTACTGTCTAGTGACTACAAAAAACCCAGTGGCAAGGCTGAGTAAGTTGGTAGTGCAATCTGTCAGTTGTCAATCGTTCTATTTTGCTTATGTCACAAAGTAAAGCAGACAAAAGTAAAGACATTTGTTTTAAATTTTTTGTATTAGTTCTCGTCCTAATAACAAAGTTGCCAACTAAAGAATTCAAATCTTTTACCAACCAAAGAAAATAATGTTTAGTCATTAATAGTCACCCGGTACATATCTAACATTGTAATGATCTAAAAATGTTAAATTCCTTGTTTCATTAGCTATTCGGAACAGTAACTGGAATTGCTTCATTAGCGTAGATATCTGGAAAAAAGTAGACAAAAAAAAATTATTTTAAAAAGTTTATTTTTAAGATAAAATCAAAGCGATAAATTTTAGACAAAAACTAATAATAGATTTGAAATCAGAAAGCGTTGATTAGGCTTAGGCAATTTTTTGAATATTTTTCATTTTTTAAAAATATTATATTTTATTATAGAAAATTAAGTAAATTTTATTTTTGAGTTAAAATTTAAATTGATTTATAACTCTGTATCTTTATGCTTAATGAATAGTGACAGTGATATAAACTAATAGTACCACTACATAAAACCAAACACACTACGCACTAATTTAAATGATGCCAATTATTTATTATTTACTAGATTAATACTGATAAACTTGTCAATTTGTTCTAACAAAAACCACAAAAAAAAACTAGAGATTGAACTGAACATAATACATTTTTGTCATTTATGTATAAATTAACAAAATAAAGTATGACATATATAAGCTCAAAAGAACTTCTGCCATCCTTAGTACTTAGTCGCTGTTTACTTATTGAAAGTTTAATACATGATTTTTAATGTTTTTTAAGTTTTTTCTAGTTTTGAAAACAAGTTTACTCCAATTAACCAGCAATTGATCAATTGCAAAACAATTTTTGTAAATAGCTACTAAAAATTTTGTATTTAATTGTTATTAGATTATTACTGTGTCTCTCTTATAATTAAATGTTCCATTAGCGTTCTGGTAAGCGATAACCGTACTTGAACATTTGAGCCATTGAACAAAAATTTGTTTTTAGATTGAAAATAGTGCTTGCCATAAAATTGGCAAAAAAACTTTATTATGTCTATAATCTTTGTCTTAATAAATAAACAACAATAATTATACAATAACAATAAAAATTGTGACTTTGAATTAAAGTATGTATTAATGCTAATCTTAAAATTTATCAAACAAACAACACATTTAATGAAAATTTTATTATCTAAATTACGAATTCATTAATGGAATATTTTTATTAATAACTATTTGATTTTACATTCAATTGTGCTGCAAGGATATTTTTTGTATAAAAATATGAATGAAACTGTTTATGAGATTTATTTATTTATTCATTTATTTGTAAATTTCTAGCACACAATTATATAATATTATACATAGAAAAATGCAAAGTTAATAAAATAGAGATAATTAAATTAATTCTTAAAGTAATTAATATTATTTATTAAAAAAATACTCTTAAAAGTAAATTGATTAAAAGTAGAAAAGTAATTTAGAAAAGCGATTTTCAAAATGCAACAAATTATATAAAATAGAACTTTCCATTGTAAAATTTTTTTTTTCCTTTTAATTGCAGACTTGACCAAAAGTTTAAGCAAAATGTAGTTTCAGTCGTTGCAAGGAATTAACAAAAGTGTAAATAAGTAAAAATAAATACATTAATTAACCGAGGATAGTCGAAATATTATCAAGTTGTTTTATTTTGATTATAAATAACATTAACTGACAAAAGTCAAAATTTTTTTTTTAATTTATCTATATTGTCAATCTTGAATTGGCACAGGCGACTGTTTTTTTCGCTTAATTACCTAACTAAACAAACAATGGAAATTTGAATAAACATAAACAGTATTCGACTGCGCTGTTAAACTGTTCCACTGAGTCATTATCTGAGATCGAAATGTGACCGAGTTAGTCAGTATACAAATTGTGATGAGTAATGTAGTCAATATAAAATAAACACACTAAATTGTTGTAAAGCCGTAAAATACGCGTCTTTGATTAGCTATATATACCTCAATTATACTATTGTGACGTCACCTTTGCATTTAGTTTACTTTAAAGTTAATTAATTATGTTAATAATATTGTCTTAATGACTTAAGTTATTTTCTTTTGGATTTAGCATCTTCAAGATAATAATGACCTTAATTAAGTGAACAGTCAGTCACGTGCATTTGCTAAAATAACGTCTTTTATCTACCTGATATATTCCACGTCTCATAAGATAAATAATGACAGGGGAGGTTTTCTTGGCGAAATGAGTTCTATGGTAAGTACGCGTTTCTTGCAAATCCCTTTTCTAGATTAATCAGTATGCTACAGCGTGCTAGTAGAGACTTATATCAGCCGTAGAGATGAAATGAAATGAGGAAAACTTAGCAATTCCTCACCCCCGTGCTTGACCTAATCGGGTTCGCTATTAAATAAAGCGGAACCTATTTTCTTATCTTAAATTAATAATTCTGAAGTTTTATAGAGACAATTTAAGTAAATTTAGAAGTTTTGAATCACACTTTAATAGTAGAATCCGGCTGTGAAGCACCATCTCTAACCACCAGGGTTACAGTTAAATCACGGTCTAAAAATTAGCAAAATTTGATGTTCGGTGAATGACGATTAGTTTGTCTATCGTAATTGCGAGTGAGTATAAGCCTAAATTTGTCACTCCAAAACTTATTCAAATCTATTGCGACTTGCTGAAGAGAGCCAGTAAGAACGAAACATGTCCAAATCTATGGATTTAGTTTGAATAAATTTGCCAAATAAATCTAAACACAACTATCAAAAATTGTTCTTTTTTTGCAAAAACCAGTGGCACCACGCAAAATTTGGTTTGAAGTAAGAGGTATGTAATTCAGAAAATGTTGTGTTTTATAACTTTGATTTATGATTTATAAGCGAATTAGAGAATTAACCAAAGCAACAGCTGTAAGCGAGTTTTGATATTGTTTGCGCTAGACATACCATCTTGTTTCGAGAAAGGCAAAACAATATCTCTTTATCTATAATTTGGAGATAGATAGAGAGACCTTAGATAGAGAGACACTTATTAAGTTCTCTTAATAAGTGGAGTAAGAACTCTTCTACTACTCTTTTTGCTACAATACTGAGTTCGCCTTTTTTAAACCAAGCAGGTTGGCAACGGTTTTAGTACTTTCATAAAACTAATTTTAACTAGAATTCTGACTAACCGAAATTGTGAAATTCTTATGTTGTCTTTGAAACATTTTTTCCCATGCTAAGTATCAATTTAGCAAATTGCTTTTGACACAATGTTTTATCTATTTCCAAAGTGCGTTTTCAATTTAAACAAGATATTTGTTCTGTGGTGTACCAAAGATACAAAGTGAGCGACATTTTTTAAGAGCTACTTTGCATCAAACATTTTTTTGAAAAGTTATTTCTACACATTTTTTTATGATATGTGGAGAATACTGGTAGATTGTACAGTTGATAGATACAATTTCAAATAAAAAGTATATCACAAGTGATTTTTGACTCAAACGTATATATTCTTTGGTTAGCCACCACCTGAAGATCAATGCAAATTTATTCAAACTATATCGGTAAACCTAAGCACCAGACCCAGAAGGGTCTGGTGTTTTCAACTGCTATTTTTTATGATTTGTAATACTATTAGTTTTTTTGGAGAGTACAGCATTATTAAAGCTACATCTGCTTGCTGATTAAGAAAAAACGCGCTTTTTGGCAATTGAGAGATTTAATAAAAATATGAAAGTAAAAAATGAGACAAGAGACAAATGGCGGGGCGTACAAGATAAAAATGAGCATTCTTTGAAAAGGAAAGACCGCTTATTCAAAATTATAATATCTCCAGAATGGGAATAAGAAAGAATAACGCTTAGCTGTCTCCATCACCAATGATTTCAAGTGATAAGGATTTCTTGTGAGAATTTAGATCTTATGTTGGGCTCCGCTCCAGCACAAGCGTGAATAAAACTATCGTCTTATGATATATCCGAGCAGTTTGGACTTAATGAAAAGATATGTACTGTATATGTTATGGATGGAGTTGAAAAAGTGTATTAATAAAAAAGGACTGTAATGCGTTATTCGTGGGCGGTTCCATCTGATTAAGCATACACCAGGAATAATTATCACACCATTGTAATTTGTAAAGTTCTTTAAATTACTTTCGGGTGTAGTACAACGTTTAGAGGCGTCTATAAATCACGGCAGAGCACCGATATTATTCATAAACGCTGCAGTAATCAGTAATTAAACGAAGCCAATTACTTGTCGGTCCGATGCTGTAGATATCCCACAATAAACTCTTTCTTAATTCGCTTTTAAACTGCACAATTTATTATTGTTCGATCTCTTTTACATAAATTATTCTTATCGCAGCTTTCTGCCACAGTGATCGTAATAGCTTGGCGGGCCATTCACTATAACCAAATCAGAAATGTGAATATATGACTAGAGATGCTTTATGGCGATTAACGATAATAAAAGCGCTTCGGCGGACTAATTAGACGGCTCTTTTAAATACTAATTTCAATTTTCTTATTACACTTCTTGCCAAAACTCATCTCCAACGATCTTAAATCAAACAGGTGTACGAGCCAGATACAGCTTTGAGAAGTCAAATCAGTGATGTTTTATGTGACAAAGAGTCTGTTCAGATTTAAGAAAGAGTAATAGTCAATAGTGTGTAGAACGTGATCAATGCGCGATTCATTCATAAAGTCTACGTGTTACCCGGTTCTTGGAATCCTGGCTGAGCTGGCATTCGAAAGCACAGGGGTGCATTGTCCCAAAATGTCCTCTACAGAGACAGAAGCTGAGGTTTTCAGTATCATAATTTTGTGTCTGAAGAATTTACCTCAAGATCTTAAGTCAGGAAATCTATTTGATGTTGACAGAGGAAAAAATGACAACATTGTTGATTAACATTTAACTGGAGGATTTTTTTCTTTTTTGATTTTGATGGTTTTATTAGAAACGTCACACTTTAGATCTTTAGAACATGATTGTTTTGTAAAAAAACAAAAATATCAAACAAAGTAATGTTATAGGATAGTATCAGACTGTTTATGACATTTTGATATGACTGAGTCTGATAATGTCATTTATCGGTCTTTTTATGACATTTTGATACTATATATTTTATGTTAATACATACAGTGCTTCCACGCAAACAGAGCCTTCTGATTGGTTAATTTTGAATTTACTCTTTACTAATATTTTTCCTGGGCTAATTAGTCCATTGAAATGTTACATTTAGGGTTGCGTTTTTTAGAGAACGCAATTTTATTTTTTTGATGTGTAGGGGAGGTCAGTGTGAAGCTAAAACTAAGTTTGTGGGGTTGCCATTCTTGTCCCACGGCCGCCATCTTAAAAATAAGGGTTGATATAATTATTACAATATATATCTTTAACTATTAATTTAAGAAAAAACATTTATCAACATTGCAAATTAAATTCTCTACATCTTTGGTCCAATAACTTTTTGTAGTAAAACGATAAATAAAAAAGTTATAAGCGAAAATGTTCAGAAATTCGAGAAAAAAATTTATATTTTTTAATGTAACTTTTTTTTTATCATTTTACGAAAAAATAATATTAGACCATTGTTGTAAATCGTTTTTTGAAGATCAAACGAACAAACAAACAAAAAAACAAATAATGTGTCATCAGTTATTGTTTTTTATTATTTACTTTGTTATTATAATTTTTTTATTTAAAAATTTTGCAATATTATTAGTAATTAATTATTGCCTCTTTTCTGGGAGAACTGGAGAAGGTAGGGGTGTTAATGTCGGCAATACATCATTAAAGTCATTTTCATTTATTAATTCTGAGAGTTAATAATTAATTATTATTAATATTGCAAGATTAATAATTAAAAAATTTAACAAAATAAAAAGAAACAATAACTGATGACGCATTATTAGAACACACGTATAATATATCTATAGTCAAGAGTGCTGAAAAATAGTACTTACTTTGGAGTGCTGTAAAACCTTAGCTATATCGGTCTACAAAAAAGTTTCATTAATTTTTTTCGTAAAATGATAAAAAAAAACTTATATTAAAAATATAAATTTAACATTTTCGCTTATAAGTTTTTTATTTATTCTCTTGTTCTACGACAAAAAGTTAATAGACCAAAGTTTAATTTGCAACAAAAAATTTTGATAATTTTCTTTTATCAAACAAATAGTTTAAGAGATATATCGTAAAAACCATTTCAACCCCTATTTTCAAGATGGCGGTCGTGGGACAAGAGTGGCGACCCTACAAACTTAGTTTTAGCTCTACACTGACTCCTCATACACATCAAAAAAATAAAATTGCGTCTTTTAATAAACGCAAGGTAAGGCCTAAAAAATGTAACATTTCAATGGACTAAATATATCCTGCAATATACATAATTAAAAAACAAGTGCATATAGACAATATTTTTATAAATTTTATCAAATTATCTGTGATATTTTGTTTATTTATTTTGTACATTAATTGTTTTCCCATTATTTCAGTAAAAAGCCGAAACCTGCAGTTTATGCAAATTAATAAAGAATAAAAATGCCGCATAAGCGGTCTTAATTTAGCAAAATTGCGCAAAAATTACTACCCTGTATTGCACTTTACCCATATTGCCTTCAGAAGTGGACCATTTAAAACACGTTGCGAATTTAAATCGAAAAAGGGAACACGTTTTGTTTGCGATATTGTAATATGATTACGGCCTCTATAATTACGGGATAATTTTCGATCACGGCTGAGAGCGGGTGGAGTTTGTCTACTTTTTTGAACTTGTACAGTATCATTCCGTTGTTTACGGTAACTAGATTAATCATTAAAAGCAAAAACATATTGGTTTTTGCCTTTTTTCTGTTGCATTTTATTGCATTCCAATGTGCAATTCTTTTGAAGATGCTGAGGGTTAATTAGCGAGAAAGTGAGAAGGAAGTTGATGATTATTTAAGAAGTTTTTAATTATAAATTTCTCATATTTGCATCAGAATTAAGTATTGAATGGAACAAATGAAGTTGTATTCAACATCCTCATCGGCGTGGAGAAAAAAACAATTAAACAATAATCTACGCTTTATTATTGTACATAATTTTTGAAAACAGATGTAGATTAGGTATATCCAACTAACATAACAAAGACCTTTACTTTAAACTTTATAAATTTAATAGAGTATAGCAGTCTAAATGGAACAACGTTATATGGTTCTCACATACAATAAATCTCTAGCTGTGACTGTTTAGACAAGTTTTTGTTAACCTAATATGGTTTTGAGTAATTATTTGCAACATTAAGTTATTTATCTAGAAATCAAGTTTATTTTGCTGCTTGATAACGCATGATTCGACGTCGCGATGACAAGATGACATTGACAGTTGAAACAAAATTTTGAAAACTGTTTTCTTTCAAAAATCTTCCATTGAATTGCATTATATAGTTTGGCGATACACTCTAGATTGCTTATCCTAAAAGTGGAATTACTTGACGTGCCACTCCTTGAATATTGTGCATCAAAGGGTTAATTAGCTGGCGATTTGCTTGATTGAATGCAAAAAGATTCTCTTGCTTTATTTTTGTCGATGCGTTAAGGCTGTGAATTATCCATTTTCTACATAATGAGCCTTATTTCTCATATCGAAAGATTAGTCTGCTCCATGCATAAACGATTTCATATTATAATAATATTTTAAAACGATCTTACTCGTGATAATGCAATTTAGATTTGATCTATACCTTCTATAATTCATAGGATCTATATCTTGTTCAGAAATAGCTTCCGCGTTTTATGTATTTTTGCATGTTGTGATATTCGAGACAAAGAACTGAACAATAGCTTCCTCTTTGATAAACATCAATAAACATTTTTTTTTATCAAAGACAAAAGATAGATTGCGCTATTTTTATTTATTAGAAATTAATGGCTATCAAATTCTAGCAATCATAGATTGTTTATTATCAGAAAAGAGAGTCGTTTCTTGAATTTTCCTTCGTGTCCAGGTTTAACTATTGGCCAAAAATACTTTTCGGACAATTAATTATTATCTGTTATAAAGAATCTATTTTGTATCTTGTAATGCTTATGTCATCTAATATCAGATAATTTTTTGTTTCGTTATCGTAAACAAAAATAGTTATTTGGATCACTAGTCCAGGAAATGATATTTTATGAGTGAGAGTGGTATTGCGTAGCCGTCACGTTAAGCCAACACAATGATTTTGTAATTTTTAGCTATCTGGAAAAACTAGCCTAAAAGATAGCCTAATCTTTCCAATAGATCTTAATCTTCTCTTCAAAAAGAGAAATAAGACCTGCTGCTGTAAAAACTTTCAACCGATTAACAGTCAAAATTGTTGCTTCAGATTATGTTTCCAATGTAGCAAAAAAAAAAACAAAAATTTAGAACCAATTAGACATGTCTTCACACACTTTTTGAAGATTTTTGTATATTAAAATGCTATTCTTTGTGACATTATTTTCTCATTTTCACAAAAAATTGATAAGATGTGCTTGAGAAAAACTTGTAACATTCTTACACGTTGTGATATTTGAAAGCAAGTATTGTTACCAGTTGCTATAGGTGGCTTAGGTATTAGATCTGTCATTTTTTTGACAGACTGCAGCACGTGATATTGTTTATATTTTGTCTTTAACATAAAAATGCCTTAGTTTTGTATAACAGGCAGGGAGAATCTGAAACAACTATCTACAACAAGATAGAACACAAACTGATACTAGAAAATTTAATAGACGTAATTATAGAGTCTAAGAAAAGTTGGCCAAATAAGACTTATTGGTCTATTTTTCTTCCTTTTCTTGAGTTCTCTGAGGTGTATCTCAGTTTATAGTTTCCCATCCAGCTCCAAAGCTGTAAGAAATTCCAGTAGCTATTATTTTCTTGTGCAAAATTTTTTTTTGGCAAATATGCGTTTGTCATTATCTTCTGGGTTGAGCCTCACCAAGTGATTTTTTAGATAAGACCGCCTGCGAGGATGCAAAGTCTATTTTTAGACTTATAAGATTTAAGTAGACTTTCAGCCTTGCAAAATCAAAATTTTTTAAGAAATTCTTGATCTGTTTCAAATTAGGAAGATTCAGCCAGTGTTGATCTGTTTGTTTCTTCCTCTATTTCAAATCTTTTGCTTTCCTAAGCCTGGTTTTGGCTCTACAAAAGAGGTTGATGTGGTTTGTTTTGAAGGCAAAAGAGAAGGAAGAATACAAATAACTTTATTCTGAAGAAGTAGTAGTAGAAGGGTTGCCAGTACCAGTTGCTCTTAGCGTGGCAAAAAGAAAGAGGATCAGTTAATGATTTCACTAAAATTTCTCATCTGGAGTGTACAAATGTCTTCAGAGAATATCTATTTTTTAATACAGAATGCAATACCTTTAACCTTAGATTGTTTCCACCTTGCCATCTTGGAAAGTTCTGTATTTTATGGTACGATTTGAAGAAGTATAACTTAACGAGTTAATGATTGATTGATAATTTAGTCTTGCCGATGACATTAATAAATAATAACCCTTTTTTCAAGCACTGTTTAATTTATGAATTAATTTCCCAGATCCACCTTGCGATCCATATATGAAAGTCGAGTTTGAAGGTGAAAAAATAATTTAGCGACCGCTGTAATGTTATTAATTACATTGATTTGCAATGTTGACTGTGAATTGCGCAGGTGAATTCAGGAATTGATATTGTTTAATTGTTCGCGAGGTCCAGGTGTAAATTTCATACATTCTTCGAATTATCATAACCTTCTGAACGGAAATTGTAGCTAATGTTAGCGTATAGGCCGTGCCCGGGCAAGCAAGGTCACACACAGCAGGACTTATCTAAAGTCTGTCTTAAGTTGTTAAATTATGTGCAATGTTAAGCAGGAGGAATACGTGAATCGCATATGCAGAAACAAATAAAGCAAGCCACTCCTCTCACTGCTCATTGGAGGATTTCCATTTGCTGATGGCATTAAACATTACACAGACGATTGGTTAAGTAACATAAAAATTTAAATTTAATATAGAGAGACTTGAGACTTTTGTCTGATGCACTTTTATTGTAGATATACCGCTATAAAACAAAGTGCGAAACTTATAAGATAGACACGGTGGAGAGCTATAAAAAGCGCTGCCTTATTGTTTTCTGCGTTAATTACTGAAGATGCAATAAAATCAACGAAACGTTTATTAAACTTTTTCTTTAATATGGCTTAGAATCGTATATTTATGAACTGCTGATATTAAACGTTTTGAGTCATTTATGTGCGAAATATTACTCTATAATAAAAAAAAATGACATATGACTTTTGTAGTGGAAGACTGACTAACAGGGATTATTGTTTTGTTAGGTTACATGCATTAGAACTGATAAAATATTTCATAAATTATAATTTGTCAGTGATCAATTTAGACAAACATAGCAAATAAACAGTAAACAAACCAAAAAGCACATTTTTTTGTGTTTTTAAGATATTTTGAAAAATTTTGATCTAGAAACTGTACGTAACTTTTAGTAAATAAAATATTGGTGAAGCATTACCAGGTGCCACCAAAAAATATTAATAATAGAATGTAATTAAAATTGGGTTTTAAAATAAAACGAATTATTTTAAAAAGTAAATTTTTATTTTATTACTTTACTAGTGAAGTAATGTGTTACTTTACTTCACTCAAATACATATTCAATATAATATAGGTACATTAATCAAAGCAGTTATAGATAAAAATACATTTTTATCCTCGTCGATGTAAACGGCAAACCTATTTACGTCTTGTCAACTTCTATGGTAACTAGACTTTTTTACATGCAGAGCTTCCATCTGTCACTTTGACTCACTGGCGTGTTGTAAAATACCGTGAAAATTATCTGTTATTAAAAATCTCAAAAAAAAGTGTTGTTTAGTCATAAATATAGTTTGTTTAGGTATACCAAGACAATTTACCGCACTTAATAAGACCTATAGATTTTAAAAATAAAGACAATTTAATATTTTTGGTGCAAAATTAAAAGCGCTGTCGGCGCCACCTTGTGGTGTGGTACTTAGCTAGCCATCGACTGAAATCAATTCAAATTTCGGAATTTTTAAAACAGGCAAAATTGAATCTTCGGCTAAAAAGCTCAATACATTATTTGTGCGTTAATCATTTTGCAGCGCAAGCGGAGGGCTTTAATAAAACCGCTAATAACGTAAATAACTGTTAAGTAATGGTGAGTTAAAAAAAAAATACATGAACATGATAAAGTAGACAGTAATGATTATAGAATAAAAAATTGAAATGAAGACACAGATTAAGGTATTATAAATTAATAAATCCAGACCAGTGAGGTAAACTATCTTAAGATTAAGAGATGTTTTTTCAGACAAAACTTTTCTTTGAACCCTCAACTCCTATTAGGCCAGATTCCAAACGCACTGTTGTCAGTCACCTGACTAACAAGAGCTCCACCTTACAAAACTAGTCTGTTTTTACAAATAGCAATGCAAATAGTTTGATATAATTAGACAATCTATTGTACAAATTCAAATTGATGGAATTTTTGACAGTTTGGTACAGACGTTGTAATATAGGAAAAGAAATGGCTGTAATCTACTAACATAAGTACCATGAAGCACAATCAGACTTGAAATACAAATTTTGAAAAAAAATTGAAAATTGTTCAAAATTGAAATGGCTCTTATGCTGAAATTAAATGCTTTTCGGTAAAAAAATCAAGTTTATCTCTACTCTATATAGTCTCTCTGGAAGAATTAAAAAAATACAGCAGTTTAAACTGCAAAAAATAAAAATATTTTCAGTAAAAAACACGTTATATCACAAAATAATGACTTATTTGAACCAAAATTAACGAAAAACGTTTTTTTTTTGTTTTTGTTTTCTTACTTTTATTGTTTAAGAATGATAATGACTGATAAAGAGCCACACACGTCTCTACTTAAAAAGCCATAAACAGCGAAATGTCTCAACGCTGCCAGTGGGTCTATTGACATTCACTATACAGTCTATGAAAGATTTAAAGAGATACAGTAGTTTAAACCGCACAAAATAGAGATAATTTTAAGAAAAAGCAAGTCATATCAGTTGAACCAAAATTTAAAAAAAATGTTTTTTTTTTTGTTTTATTTTCTTACTTTTATTGTTTAAGAATGATAACGATTGATATAGAGCTACAGCCGTAAACAGCAAAATATGGCAACGCTGCTAGTGGGTCTATTTGCATTCATTAGCTTAAGTTTCAAGTGTGGCTATACTTTTGTTTCAAACTTCAAATAATTGAAACTGTTAGTGGTTTATTTTGTCTATTACTGCTTTGTTTATTTTTTAATTTGTTATTTCATTAGTGGGTGTATGACGAATTGCACTATTTAACAGAGGAGATTAGGTGCGGTTGTGGTATAAGCGAGATTACAAAATGTGTACAAGCTAATAATTAGCTAATGTGATCTGAAAGTCAGACCAATGCCTTTCTTAGCTGAGCCTACTGCCACAATAGACCCTCTAACGCTGTTGCCAAGTTGATGTTCACGGCTTGTTAAGTAGATGCGACTGTGATAGAAGTTATAGAAAATACAAGTTATAATGTTATAAATTTTCTTTAAATTTGTCAACCTAACCAAAGATTCTTCCAATGACTTTTCTACTGGATCATTAAAATCAGTTGCTACGAAAAATCGTCATTTTGAAACCATTTGTTTTTGTTTGCGGCTACAGAACATAAATTACCGTCACGTATTCTGGTTAATTAAAATTTTAAATTATTTTTTTGAGAAAAAAAAATGTTTACATTTATAATGAATAAAAACTATAGAAATATCTATCTATTACATGCTTCCGACTAATGTATGCCGGTCGGGCACTTTGAGCAATTTTATTTTAGATATATTATTGCTTTAATGAGAAAATTCGTGTTCTTACAACACCTTAGGAAAATGTATGCAAATTGGTAGTACTTTATGTAGAAATAATTTTCTCAGTTTGTTTTGGTTATGCTTATGCACTTTGGTGTTTGAATAATTGTTTTAATTGTATATTACACAAAGTCTTTATGTAATTTACATTTATTTTAACTAATTTTATTATCCGTAAATTACATTTTTGAAGAAAGCATAATCATATGAGTGTTTATTTATCATAAAAAAATTCAACTAAATTAAATCACCGCTTCAGCTCCGTTCATTTTTTTTTAAAGTTTATATATCCAATTTATTCAAAAGCTGTTGCTTTTTTTGTAGTTTTACATAAATTTAATCAAGATTTGACCAGTAGTTTTTGAGTTAACTTCGTAATTGACCTTAATTTTTGACAGTGACAATTGATAAAAACTATAAACAAAATTAAAAATTTTAAAACCGTTATTGAATTACATATAATAAAACCAATTTTTTAAATTTTAAAATTGTTTTTTTGATATCCGACTGCAGAAGATCTCAATTAAAAGTGATTTTTATTATCTAATATTTAGTAATGTTTTATAAAAAAAAAATAAGTTTGATTTGAAAGTAAATAGATATTATTCACTCGTTTTCGGCTCGTGTTGAAAGCTATCAGTATAAGCGTGCTATTTTTCTTATCAGTTATCTTTAACACAGATATTCAAATGCATTCACGAAAAGATATTAAAGTTATTTATGTATTAAGAGCATACCTAAAAGATTATGACATGAAAAAATGTTTAAAACCCAAGAGCTTTTAGATTTCCGAGGGCCATAATCGACAATTATACCGGTTAAACATACAACGTTTTATTCTATTTTATAATTCTAAAAAATCAAACAAATATTTAGTATTCCTTAAAGGCAATTTTTAGTGTTGTGTAGAAAGTTGAGCTATTTTTATGTTGTTAAGGTTACTGCGCTTATTTAAAAAACAACAATAAAGCAGAAAGCGTTTATTTGAATTTTGCAAGAATTTGAAGCTACTCTGAGAAACTTGATTTTTTATAAATCAAAGGATTTATATGTGAAAGATTTGCGACAAGTGTGAGCAATCTTTGCAATGAATTTTTGATAGATCTGTGCCATTAAAACCTTATTTGGGAGCGTACAAAGACGATTATTGACTAAAAAATCGAATAAAACATATTATTATTCTAAATAATAACATTATTATTTATTAATTTAATATTCTTTAATTGATAACTGCTAAATGATTATAAGAATAACCAGTACTTGACCATAAGCCCATAAACATTATTCTTATAAAGTAAAAGATACCAACTTTAGACATTTTAAGGCCAAAAAAAATTGACTATTCAAAAGAAAACACTTTATGGTTACTTATATACGTAAATCAAACAAAATGATAAGAATTTAAGTGTTTTTTAGTTAAAAACTAGCACTTGATAGCTAAACAGTTTTTCTACTGTTTTCCATAAAGTTTTGCTGCAAAAAAAAACAAAATGTTTAAAAGTTACTATATGGAAATAATAGCAACTGTTACAGGTAACTAATAAATTATAATCAGTTAGATATACTAATTAATAATAATCTGAGACTGTTACATTGCTGAACAATTCATTAACTATTATTGAAGTTATTATATACAGTTTTAGACTATGCTACTTTTATGTTAAAAGCAAAGTGGTTTCTATTGGTCGAACCATCACATAAACTAGCAAAAAGTGCGTTGATTGGCTGGTTAGACAAGCTAGAACAACACGTGATATTTTTACTTTTGTTTTGTATTACTTGAAAATACTATAAAAAATAATATAAATTCTACTTCAGTTGACTGTTTAAATCTATAATAGTATTTTCAAGATACAGGCAAAGTAGATGTAAATAAAAAAAAAACACGTGATTGAAGATCATTGGGGTTTCTATTGGTTGAGTCATCACATGATCGAGTAAAAAGTGCGTTGATTGGCTGGTTAGACAAACTAGAACAACAAGTGATATTTTTACTTCTACTTTGTATTACTTGAAAATACTATAAAAAATAATATAAATTCTACTTCAGTTGACTGTTTAAATCTAGTCTTTTCAAGATACAGGCAAAGTAGATGTAAATAGAAAAAAACACGTGATTGAAGATCATTGGAGTTTCTATTGGTCGAACCATCCCATAAACTAGCAAAAAGTGCGTTGATTGGCTGGCTATACAGGCTTGAGCACGTGAAATTGTTCACTTCCACTTTATCTTTAACTTGAAACTACTATAGATGTTTAAGCTATGTTTTGTTTTTTGTTGGTATAGTAGAGATTTGTAAGATACAATCACGTATCCATTATCTGACTTTGAATCAGAAATTATTAGTTTTTTTTTCAGTTGGCATTTCTTTACTTTCGGATGGTTTACAGTTTGGATGGTCTGCTACACTACTTTCCAACAAAACTCCAATATCTGTAACAAAAGATAGCAAACATTGGATGGAGCTTATATATTTCTTAGGCTCTCTTCTGGGTGTTCCAATCACAATTTTTCTGGTTGATGCAATTGGCAGGAAGTTTTCTATTATTGTTTCTTCATGCATCAGTTTGCTGTCTTGGGTGTTAATAGGCTTGGCCTCTACCTCATATGTTTTATATATTGCTAGATTTTTAGCTGGTTTAGCTGGTGTTATAGCTTTTATATCAGTACCGATATATATAGCAGAAATTGCTAGTCATAGAATAAGGGGACGGCTTGTCACGTTTGCTTTGATCATGTTTTTGTCTGGACTTTTGTTAATTAATGCTGTTGCACCATTCACAGCATTTTATGTACCACCTATAATTGCCATCTTGCTTTTGCTAAGCCAACTGTTAATTTTTGCTTTTGTACCAAAATCGCCTTACTTTTTACTATTGAAAGGTAGATTTGAAGCAGCAGAAAATGCTTTAAATATACTGAGAAGAAACAAAGACAACAAAAAGGAATTTAAAGCAATTAATGCAGCTGTTACTAGACAGCAACAGGAAAGAGGTCGACCAATTGATTTGCTTCTTATTCCCAGTAACAGAAAAGGTCTATTGCTTGTCTTATTGTTGACAAGTACTCAAAATTTTGGAGGATTTTCTGTTATTATTATGAATATGCATATGATACTACAAGCTGCTGAGTCTACATCTTTCAATACAAATCTTAGTGCGATAGTTATTTTATCCGCCATGTTGTCAATTACAGTGATTTCTTTATTTTTAATCGATAAATGTGGAAGACGTCTTCTTCTTATCATTTCTTGTATTTTAACTGGAACTTCAACGTTCATAATTGCAATCTATTTCACTTTGAAACAGCATCACTACGATCTAAAATCAGTCAGTTGGATTCCCATAGCAGCTCTAACATTCTATGCAATGGCATTTAAATCTGGTCTTGGTTTTGTCAAAGTTGTATCATCTGAACTGTTTCCAACCAAAATGAAAGCGCTGGGAATGACAGCTTGCAAGATGAGTTTTGATTTTTTTGGGCTACTTTCAGTGAAACTTTTCAAAGACTTGATTGATTGTTGGGGGTATCATGTTGTGTTCTATGTTTTTGGATCATACTCTTTGATGGCAGCGGTTTTATTGATGATATTTCTTCCCGAGACGAAAAATAAGACTTTAGAGGAAATTCAATTGATGTTGAAAGACCAAAATCAAAGTGTAGAACATGAAGTGGAACTATGTTTACCAAAAGTGGAAAATATTAAATAAAATTAAGACCAAAATATACTTATTTTGATTGTTTATGGTAATTTTGTCTTAGATTGTTGACCAAGACATATGTGTATCCTACGGGTATAGAACCGGCTAATTTGACCACATTACCGATTACAATTTATCGTCCAATTGGTAAAAAATTTTTAGTTTATCGGCTTTTTTTAAAAGGAACACAAATAGTCTATAATTTTTAATTGTTTATGAATTATGATTAAATTGAATTAAAGCGATGTATATATGTTCTTCTTATCTTAAGAAATAAAAAAAATAATTAAATAATAATGTATTAAAGAATGTGCATCAATCCAAAATAAATAATTTATTTGTTAATAGAATAAATCAACAATACATCATTATGTATCATTTCTTAAAAAATATCACACAAAACTAGAGAAAATAGTTATAAGCACTATAACGATTTTTTTTTAATTATGAAGTTACATTTATGTTTTTAAATAATCTCAATTTTTCAAAAAGTTAAATTAAAAATTGAAAACAAATTTTTAAATTTTGGTATGGACAGTTGGTTTTGGTAGCCAACCCAAAAACAGTAATTACCTAGTGAGTTTATGATATTTTATATGTGGAGTTTATGATATTTCCTAATCTGTGGATTTACCACCTATTGAATTTTTGTGTAGTGTACAAAATTGTTCTTCACTTAAAATAAAAACGACCATCAATAATGCATTGTTTATCGACGGTGGATTTCAACGGTAACTTATCCACTTATTAAATTAATTCGAATCCAATAGATTGGGTATAATTGACCAATTGTAATGTCATTTATAATTAGCGCACATTTGTGACTTGTTAGTCAACCGATTCGACGTTCAACATATGTCATGGATAAGGGCTCAATTGTAATTGATCCTGGCAGGGCTGGCCCTTATTTCTCGTCATAATAATAAAACATTTCATTAGGCTATTTGTGCATACGGTAAATCCTTATTTTCTTGATACGGGTCTTATCTCTGTATCGGAATATTAATTCGGTAAAATAAAATATTTTACCCTAAGAATTGACTTTCAAATGTGATATGGGAATTCTAAGCAACAGACAAAAGTGTTTAATGTTCTTTCTGTCTCTGTTTATGTAAACTGATTTTTAATTATTTTATTGAAAAATATAATCTTATTGCTTCAACTTTTAAAAGAGTTAGTAAACATTTTTTGACTATTTTAAAGCTAAATTTGAATGAACTATTTTTGCACCCGCGTCATGCTAAATATATCAATAGCATGACAACTATAAGATCAAATGTGTGCTATCCTGAATGGCAAGAACAAAAGATACAAATATATAATATTTCTTTTGTTTTTGTAATAAAGTGGTTATGCTATGCACAAGTACAACAGCTAAGAATCTCCTTTTGGCATTTTAGTTATGTGGTCGCTGTTGATCAGCGTAATTACAATATAATAAAAAAATAAGATACAGGTTTGATGAAAGGCAAAATTATTCATTTTATTATACAGTTGGATTCGCTCTGCATTCGTTGCAATGCAACATTTTTCTGGTTTAATACCTTCGTGGGATAGGCGGCAAAAAGTGGTTTGTATAAGTACCCAGGTGAATATTTCCATTAATTGAAATAAATCAAGCCTCGTTGTCAGGCCTCGTTCTACAGATAGATAGTTATAAAATACATATGTTTAATGAAAATTCAAACGGTTTTCTAATATTGATGCGAAAATGTCGCCGGTTTCTACAATTTATCATGATGTCACGAATTACCCCCATAGATCGATTTATTCGGAAAAATTGCATTAAAAATGAATATTTCAAAAGGAAAATTAAAAGCGTCTTATTATATCCCACGAGGTTTAAATATAAATGAAAATTGATCTAATCTATTTGTATGATATGTGCGTGACATCATACAGAAATTAATTATTTTAGACGATTTGATCTATTGATTTTTAAAATTATAAGCTTAGCTTACTGAATTTCTTTCTATTGAAAATATAAATATTTAAACACAAAAAAAACCAACCATTCTGGTTCCCAACTGGCCGTAGAATTCCCTATTTTAGTCTGTCTTACGTTACTTCTATCCAGTTGCTGATGGTACGCTTAATGTGATCTTGTCTGGATCATTTTGTCAAGCATCTTCATTCGAGAATCCTCTTGGTCCATCGACCATCTGATGATCTGGCGATGTGCCCAGCCCAGTGATCTTCTCAACAACATTGGTTGTTCAATGGTACTCCCTGGTCATCACAGGGAGTACGCATTGCTCAAACACTTTTCCGAACACCAGGAGTTTTGGCCTTCCAAACACACTCCAAATTTGGTTGTTTCTAGTTAATCAAATTTTTTGACCAAGTACTCAACCTTCCTGCTGTCCAGGGTGATCTTTTTGCTAAGCCCTAAATTAGTCATAAATTTTGTTTTGTTGATTTTGATTTTGAAGCCGACTTGATTAGAATTATAACATAGTCGCCAGCATTTTTTTGGCCGCATCTACACGATCTGTGAGTATGACAATGTCGTCTGCAAATCTTAGATGGTTGAGCTTTTCTCCATCGATATTTATGTCCATGTCTTCTCAATCTATTTTTTGGATCATATACTCCAAAAGAGTAGTGAACAATTTGGGGGATATTTCCTCTCCTTCCTATAAGACACTCTTCTTAAGCGTCCAGCATCCTGTGTTGATCTACCAAATCAAAAGTTTCTTCATAATCCACAAATATGATAAATAGGTAGTAGCTCTTGTATTCTACAGACTTTTTAAATGAGAATTTTGACAACCTGAAGATGATTATTTGATTCAAATCTAGCACTGAATCACTACTGATTCAGTTTTGATGTAAGGCTTTTGGTCAGTCTTTTTGAAGCGCTTATAAGCATAAGACTGGGCGATAGTTTCCAAGGTGAGCTATGTCTTCCATATAATAACTGCATTATCAACATGAACTCAACACAAATTTCGTCTTCCTTAGATGATTTGTTGTTTTTTGGATATTTAGGCTTAGCTTGGTAAATGTCTTCGTTTTTAAAAAGTTGTTTATGAAATTTTTCAACCAGTTCAGTTATCTGATCTTTGTTTGTGGTAGTTTCTCCTCTTTTGTTTGAAAGTTTCCATTTCAAGCTCGTTCTTTCTTCGCGTGCCTTCTAGACTTTTATTGTCTTCAATAACTCTTGTTATTTTCTCTGTGTTGAAATTTCTTCCTTTATGGCCTTTGATATATTAAGGTGTTATAGTTAGTAGTTAGACTGATTTCTTCTATATTCTTAAAGTCGATTTGTATTTTTGCTTAGTTTTACATCATTTTTTGCTCTTTTTGGTCTGCCTTTTTCCTCGGCTGATTTGATTGTCTTGATACATAATTTACTATTTTGTACAGCTCTACAATCTGAAAGATTGGTTTAACACCCATAACAGGCTTTTTTCTTGGTATTATTTGTACCATGTAAAAATTATCGTAGATAGATGATTTAAAAGATATAACAAAACGTCAATACAGTCGATTATTGCTTGTAGAAAACAGGCACACTTTATTACCATATTGTTCGCTATTCCTTAAAGTTGTCTACAAGTAACAATCAACCGTATTGAGGTTTTGTTATGAGGGTTGAACATAACATAGGGTTGAGCAAGTAAAATAACAGAAAAAATAGCACAAAATTGAAAAAAGTTGTAGAGTTTTTTCCAAATAATTGAAAAAATGATTTAAAAATACGAGTAGAAAGTTTTAAAAAATCCTCTGTTTATTGCAAAAAAAAACTTAAAAACAATAATATAAAAAAAAAAAATCAAAATCTATTAAAGTAAAAATAGAAGTGCCACATAGAAAAACTTGAAAACAAAAAAAAATGTAAAAATAGCTGCAACAGCCAAACAGGTAAAAAAAAATAAAAATAAAGCATTATTTGATTTGTTTGTGTAAATAATATTTACACAAAATAGACTATATATACAATATAAAAATAATAATAATAATAATACTTAAGAAAATACTTAAGAAATAATAGGAAAAACCCTGAAAAGCGAAAGAAAATTAAAATCATTTTCTGGACTAGTGATCCAATTAACTATAGTATTGTAGTCCACATAATTTTATAAAAAAATAATAATAATAAGCTTTATTGTCATAAAATTACAAAATTTGTAGACAAAGCGAATGGCAAACATATTAGGAGATAATGACCAATAGTCAAAAAATGTCAAACGAACACATAAAAATTAGAACATCTAAAAAAACGAACTATAGGAGGTTTTGTGATTAACCTTAAAACTAAAGTCAAAAAAGATGATAATTAATCTTTTTGACATTTTTTTTGAAGAAGAATGGTATATGACTTATTGTGGGGTTTTCATCATCAACCTGATATATGTCCAAATAAAGCGAAAATAAATTAGAACTTTTTATTTTTATTCTGTTAACTGCGCTGTAATTAATTATTATTTAAACACTATATTAAAATTAAATATCAATAATAACGGATTTTGGAGGTCTTTAAGCGTGTTATAATAATAATAATAATAATAGTACATAATACAATTCATTAATTATTTTAATAAAATTTAAGTCTCATCTAAATGCTGTTTTTTATTATATTATTAAGATTAGTCATCATTAGGTCGTTATTAAGCTCCTAATAATTACTTAATCTAGTACTTTTGATGTTCTGGTTCAGAATTTTACGACTATTTAATATTTATATCATTAAATATTTTATTAAATATATTACCAAATGCATTAAATTACAATAAAAACTTTGTCATATATTTCTGCATAGGGAATATGTTGCCTATAATGTCAGATAAGACAGTTTTGATGACGATAATTATGGTCCTATATCATATTTATTTCGGTTAATCATTTTGTACTAATTGAGTTTTATGTTTTAATTTTAATCTTTTTTCTTGGTTTTCATTTCACATAAAACGAGACCCGCTTTATTTAATAATAGGGTTTTACCAGTGCATGATAACTTAATTATAATTGCAGTATTTTTAATGAATGCTATCGTTTAATCACATTTTGCTCATGCATTAAAGAATAATGCATAATTTCATTTACTTCAAACATAAAAAAAAAACTACAGAAATGTGCGATTTTGTAAGAAATTTGGTAATTAATTAGGTAATTAAGTATTTTAGGTAAATACACAGTTTTCAACATTATTAACCAGCATGTACATTTGTTTTAATGTTAGCATTCAAAACGTTTATGGTAGCTGAATTTTTACGAGAAATAATTAATTACCATTTTTACTGCACTTATTATCCATGCATAAAAATTAAGTAAACAGAAAGAATAAATTATTATTTCATTTATAACATTTTTAATAAACAATTTAGTTTCGTAGATTAGAATTTAATGCAATTTTGCCAATTTTCGACGTTGTGTCGCTAGTGAGAACTACCTCCTGTCATATGTAATGTGTCACTTTAACGCTTTGTAATAGTTAGATAATCATTTTTACATGCAGAAAAATACCTACATTGCTAAGCGTAAACTTATCATCCAGAACAAATTATAATCCAATTATAACATTTTAAATAAACAATTTCTTTCTGATATTAGTTTCGTTTGATTAGAAATACTACTAATATGATTTATTGCTTTGTGTGTTTATGCAATTTCGCCGTTGTGTCGCTAGTGAGAATTCCCTCCTGTCACTTCAACGTTTTGTACTGTGATTAATCACAATTGCGGTAATAGTTTAATTTTTTCTGAGAAATATATTTCTAAACGTAAACTTATCATATAGAGCAAATTATCACTTTATTTATAACATTTTTAATAAATAGTTTGGTTTTGATATTAGCTTAGGATGTATTGCTTTTTGGACTGATGCAATTTTGCCAATTTTCGCCGTTATGTCGCTACTGAGAACTACCTCCTGTCATATCTAATATGACACTTTAACGCTTTGTAATAGTTAGATAATCATTTTTACATGCAGAAAAATACCTACATTGCTAAGCGTAAACTTATCATCCAGAACAAATTATAATCCAATTATAACATTTTAAATAAACAATTTCTTTCTGATATTAGTTTCGTTTGATTAGAAATACTACTAATATGATTTATTGCTTTGTGTGTTTATGCAATTTGGCCGTTGTGTCGCTAGTGAGAATTCCCTCCTGTCACTTCAACGCTTTGTACTGTGATTAATCACAATTGCGGTAATAGTTTAATTTTTTCTGACAAATATATTCCTAACGTAAACTTATCATATAGAGCAAATTATCACTTTATTTATAACATTTTTAATAAATAGTTTGGTTTTGATATTAGCTTAGGATGTATTGCTTTTTGGATTGATGCAATTTTGCCAATTTTCGCCGTTATGTCGCTACTGAGAACTACCTCCTGTCATTTTGACGTTCTGTACCGTAATCAATCCCATAAAAACCATTTATTATTGGATATTGTTTATATACAACAAGATTTATGCAAAGTTGTTTGTACCTAAATCTTATGAATATTCGATGGTAGATTTGTTATTCAGCAGACTGTGAGTGAGGTGATTGTCTGGATTCTATAAAACCAAATGGAAATGGCTTAACAAATCGTATTACGACAACCATCTGCTTATCGGTTATAAGAGTTAAGAATTGATTTCAGAAGTGTGCCATCTAACCACCTAATTAAGGCACCTGGAGGGCATCACGTCAGAATGGATTTTGATGAAATACAATCGTTTCTAATTGGCTACTAAACTAAGAGACTATTTTAGGAACAGATGTACCCAATCTATAATTAAACGAATTAAGCTAAGACAATTATTTCATTAAATTTTCAATTATACTTTTAATATAATTTCGTTACTTTACCGACGTAATGGCGCAACGACAATTTAACGAGCTAATCATTCAGTAATTGGAAAATTCTCATAGAGTTTTATAAATTTCTTTCCTACTGCATTTTTTATGTTTCTCTGTATTTACCAGACGTGATGGTCACTTTGTTATTCGTTTTGAGTACCTTCGTTCATTTACAAACAACACGTTGTTTATCTATTTACCATAAATGCTGGTGTTTTTCTGACTGGCAGTTCCTTATTCGTTCTTGAACTGTCCATTTGATTCGCGTTAGGCAAAGTTCAAATAATCCATAAATAACTTACTTCCTTTACGTTAAGGATTGCTTTGACGTCAACTTCGGGGAGATTGACTTTATCTGAGTGACAACGCAAGATAACGGATGCTGTCATCGAAGATGTAGGAGGCTTGGTTATCTCCTTAAAAGTTTTCACTATTCCCTGTCCTGGTTGTCCAAGCTATTAGCAACATAATTCAACGCTAAAAATTAAGTTATCTACTAAATTTTTTTGAATAAAGAGACTTTTTTTGTGTTGACACTAAATAATTAAACTTTTTTTGGCAATACACCATGTCTATTAAAGGGTAATCATGTCAAAATAGTGAAACTATTAACTTGTCTGTAAACAGGACAAGGGAAATCTCCAAGAATGGTTTGCGAAAGAATTTTGACATTTTGTCGTACCAAATAATTAACCTCACAAGGGTAGTAACATTTTACAAAAAAAATTATAATTTAGCTTGCAACTTGACATACCACGTGTCACTTCTGGTCTAGGTAATGTATAAACCCAAAAAAAAAACACAAAACAGAACACAAACACACAATAAAAGCAAAAAAAAATTAACAACCACATAAGATGCTCGTAAAAAGATGCATTTTAAAATATAAGTTTTGCCCTGTTTTATTTCACTTATAAAAACCGCTCTAATATGCCCAAAGCTTTAAAAATAATCTTTTACACTGTAAAAATATACAGCGTGATCATGAGAATTTCCTCTATCAAGCTCATTCAGATTTTCGTGTTTTCGGTAACGAGTACTGACAAAAGCAATGCCAACCGTTAGGGATTAGAAGAACTAGGAAGAATACTTATTTCTTTTGTTATTTCAACCACATAGCGATATTTAAACTATAGTCTGTTCAGATTCAAGAAAGAGTATTTTGGTCATTTGAATTTTGAATGGTTTTTGAACCATTTATTTTCCACAGATGTGATCACGTGGAGCCGGCATGCATTTGTTTTCATGCACTCTTTCTTGAAATTGAATAGAGGATAGAGCTCAATAGTTTTGGAAAGGTAAGCCTGAGTCATCTTTGAACAGACGCTTTTGTCTCCCGCTGCACCACTGCGCATCCAACATGGATGATAAGTTATCCCATATAACAGTAATGCGTCTATCATTTTGAATTTTTTTTGTTTATTTTCTAAATTGGATGGTAAATGTGTAGGTAATTTCAATTCCCATCAGCGATTTGTAAAAACTGGTCCTGCTGTGGAAGAAAATGCACATAAAATTATATCTATTTTTATTTACATTTGAAATAGCTTGTTATAACAGAAACGTAACTGTGCAATCGTTAATAAATATTGGTAAATCAAATGGAATGCTGAGAAAGATCCGCTTTGCGCATTTATCTTCACAGAAACGATATTAATAAAAGCTAATATGATGCTACTTGATGCGCAATGTAATGGAATTACCGACTATATATTTTTATGTGTACTTGTACTCATTGCTGAATAAAATTACCTACATATTCTTCAGGTTAGAGTATATACTTATATAGACTTATCACAATATCACGTGATCATAAATTAATTAATTTACAAATTATACATTAACCACAACAAAGAAACAGCCTTTTTTTCTTTATTCTGTTTTAGTCAATAATCGTCTTTATACGCTCCCAATATAATAATTTTTATGGCACAGATTTGTCGAAAATTTATTGCAAATGTTGCTCACACTTTTATTTCTCTACCTATTAGTCTTGCAAAAGTGTGTCCCAGAAGTTTTCGATTGCATTGGAATCTGGAGAGCAAGCGGGCTAATCTTCAGCCTCGGTAAAAAACATAATGCTTCGTCTACTATGTAGAGAACCATTATGTGCTTCAAGTGCTTTATAAAAAAAAATTGCTTTGAGACAAGAGTTTTCTAAAATATAAAACACGACAGCATAGGTAGAGACTTTTTGTTCTAGTATTCGCTCCAAATTTGCAATTGTGCTATAAAAAAATGCTTTTGTAATCGCAGGTCTTAGATTGGCTCGTACTAAAGTTGGTGACAATCTGTAAACACAAAGTTTGAATATATCAATTTAATTACTTTGCGTTATTATGTTGAGCGCTGTAAAATAAAAATTACATATTTTTATTTACATACATATTACATAGTTTAAATTCAGAAAATGTTGTAAAGGTCTGTGGCAGGCATTTGTGCACGGCACTGTGCTCTAAAATGTCAATATCACTTGTGAATAGACGCCTGTAATACCGGCTTACCAAAGCTACCCTTGATTAATGTTAATATTATACACCTTAAAAATATTTAAAATTGCTTTTAGCATTACATATTTTGAAAATAATACAAAAATAAGTGTTTTAGCACTTTGATAGGTTATTGCTATTTTTGAATAATTTCAGCTAAAACAAAAGAGGTCTCCAGTTAATTTCCATTTGCTTTCGTGAATGTAATTGTCGGATTGAATTCAATTTTGCAATGTTTAGATAAAAGATAATATTTAATTAGATAAATTATACTTCTTATCTATCTACTTATAAATAATGCTTCTTCTTGATGAGTTTAAAACTTCATTTATCACGATTTATAAAAGATAATCCTACATTAAAAAAACAACCATAAAATAGCAATTTTTTTCTTATAGATATAGATAACTTTTAAGACAGATTTGCTTAGGATAAGAACGATCAGCCAACTGAAGCCAAGCCTTTTGCATAATAACTGTTCATTTAGGAAAATTATAACCTGCTTTTATTGATTTAAAAAAAACCAAAGAAATCCTGTTTAAAGACTGGTTATAATTTGTAAATTCCACCAATAAAAAACTAGAAGTTTTCTACTTTGATATGGGTAATAGTAGGCCGCGGAGAAAGCTCCACGCCCACTTTGCATATTGAATGCTATTGGCCCGTCAAACCTCGTACGCTACTGATCGTATTACAAACGTAGGGAGAGCTCATAATATAATATTTTTAAATTTTTACTGAAAAAATCTTTGAAACACTTATCTAACAATTTTACATAAACATGTCAAATTTTTAATACTGTATACAAACCAAAACTGTCTTTATAGAGTCAACGGGAGAATTACTGCCTGTTGTCAGTATATTAGTACGCCCTATCAACTTTTATTAAATTCTAGTAATTTTTGTTTTACAAGTTGGTAAAATAAAGCTAAACAAAGCACCAAAAAAATTTATATTTGCGGTTAAGGCAAATTACCGCTCTTGTGCGACAAGCCTTCTGACCATCACAAGCGTTATTTTTGGCAAAATAGAACATTTGCCCCTAATCGGAACTATTCTTGCAAGTTTTTTTATTTTTAAAAGAATTTTATTTAATTAATGTGATATAATCACGAAATAAACCGTTTTTAGTAAAAGAAAAAACTACGATATTTTTTTCTTAATTATGTATTTCTAATTAAAACTCTATTTTGTGTTCACACATAGACTAAACATTATAATAATGAAAATACAATAAACATTTCATGTTACATTAGTGATTCAGGCTTCTGCTAAGCCGTTAAATTATGTTATTTTTTTTTAATTATGAAAATGTTCAGCTTTAATGATAATTTAATAAAAGAAGAATGATATAAGACAATGATTTATGTGTTTTTAAACAACTTATTTAAAAATAAAATTTCTAAACAAATAATAGAGTAATTAAAACAATAATAATTAAGAGGAACGCAAGTTTTACAACATAATTTGCAAAGAAAAAAATAACTAAATAAGCAATTTTTTAAAGCAGATCTATTTATGTATCTTTTGTTAATACTTGTCAATTCAAAAAAAAAAAGTTAATAAATCATATTGGAGCAGCCAACTAGCTATGCACTAGAAAAAACACAATAATTATTCTACAAAACTAAACCATAAGCCAGGTTTTTTTGAAATTTGACAATTTCGTAATTTGATAGATACTACATCGAAAGTCAAACCCAATAGGTACACTATATTTTCACTGAGCATCCGGAGGGTGCGCAACCACACTCTTGTTAATTATTAATCCGTTATTCAAAAATAATTTTTTATTATTATCTTTTTCGATGTTAATTTCCTAATTTAATAATCCGAATCAATTGTTGATGGTTTATAAATAATGCATTCCACTAATTAGTTATTAATTAATAAAAAATAACATAATAATAAATTAAAAAATCATAATATAATCAGCCAATAATTGGATTTTTAATATTAGGGCTTTTTTAAAATTTAGAGTCATAGTTGGCCATGTCTATGAGTTCAGACTATAATTTTTAAAACAATTGCATCAAATGTCAAAATAATTCCAAATTTTTTTAATTTATTTGTTTTTTTTTTGAATTTAAAACAGTTTTTTTACAATAACAGGAAAATTTTGTAATGACCACCGAGTTGATAGTGAATTATTGCGCCAAGTTGTTATAATACTACAAGTGCCTTTAGAATAATTTCATTAACGTGTTGAACTATCAATTCATTAAATTTAAAGTGAGGTTAGATTAGGTTAAGATGTCAAATTAATAACTGTCACTTTCATTTGATGGAACGCTTACAGCTCAAAACTCATTAAATCATTTAATTTAAGACCTTAACATTATTAACAATAATAAACTATTTTTAATAGCTTTAAGCACGTACTACTTTATTTTACAACAAATTGTATCATATTTTATATTAAGATATAATAAACATTGTTCAAACACTTGCATCAGCGGGCAAATAAACGATTTACATAGAATAAATACATAACAAATGCTGAGCAATTAAGCTTTCATTATAAAATCATTCAATATATAATTTTAATTGGAATTTAATAAACAAAACAACGTCGTCATTAATTTTTTTTCTCTATCTATAAACGGGCTTATTAACGACAACTTTTTATAGCTAGCGTCAAACAAAATCTTTGGGATCTGTGCAAACGATGAGTTAAATCATAAATTTATTCAAAAAATAGAAAAATCTTAAAAATTGTTTACAATAATGTTATTAGAATAGTTGTTTTGTAAATAAACAAGATTATTTACTGTCTCATAGTGTAAAATTATTACAATAAGTTTGATGTTAAATAATATAGAAATTCTAATCTATACCTAATTAACAATGACTGTTTGAGTTGGCAATACTTTAGAGACTTTTTTCATTTGTTTAGTTGCAACACTGTAACCAGATACGCTTGTTTTACAAATATTTGACATAACACTTATAAAAAAAATTGTAGGTTATGTCACAGCGACTATCTTTTGAATTGGCATTTGAAATTGATATTGTCAGTGTCAAAGATGTCACTCATCAACAACAGAAAGTGTAAATAAAATGTAGGATTGCCAACTCAAACAGTTCTTGTATATAATGTTTATAGGCATACAAAGTTTTAATATTATTATTATTTTTCAATATAGACAAGTATTGTCTAGAAAAACAAAATAAATAAGTGCATCAAATAGAATCGTGTACAAAAGTGAATGTACTCAGTAGTTTTTAAATTATTTATAAGTCAGACATCTTTAGAATAAATGCATCTATTAGATGTTTAGAAAATAATTAAAAGCTTGTGATTGGTCAAAACATACATAAAAACATCTCCCATGCCAGCTGTATTTAGCTAGATTGTTTAAGTAGATACTTTGTAATAATGTCATTACTTGTCAAAGACCGTAATGGTCCTTGCATCCAGCAAAATTGCTGTGCCTCTAAGAGGGTTAAACATATTAATTTCACGTCGTTGAAAACAATTGAACAAATTTTATTTTTTTGTCTAGTGCTAGTTGACAAACATTATAAGAAAAGACACAAAGCGTAAAGTAGCTTGTTTTGTAAATAAACAAGATATTTCGTGAGATTATTTACCGTCTCATAGTGTAAAATTAAGTAAACTATAATTGCAATAAGTTTTATATTAAATAATATAGAAATTCTAATCTATAACTAACCAACAATGACTGCTTGAGTTGGCAACACTTTGAAGACTTTGTTATTTGCGTAGTTGCAACACTGTAAGACAAATATTTGACATAACACTTATAAAAAAAATTGTAGGTTATGTCACAGCGACTATCTTTTTAATTGGCATTTGTCAATGGTATTGTTAGTGTCAAAGATGTCACCCATCAACAACAGAAAGTGGTTGCAGTTACCATTTTAAAAAGAAATGTAGGATTACCAACACAAAAGTTCTTGTATATAATGTTTATAGGCATACATTTAGAAAGTTTTAATATTATTATTATTTTTTAATATAGACAAGTATTGTCTAGAAAAACAAAATAAATAAGTGCATCAAATAGAATCGTGTACAAAAGTGAATGTACTCAGTAGTTTTTAAATTATTTATAAGTCAGACATCTTTAGAATAAATGCATCTATTAGATGTTTAGAAAATAATTAAAAGCTTGTGATTGGTCAAAACATACACAAAAACATCTCCCATGCCAGCTGTATTTAGCTAGATTGTTTAAGTAGATACTTTGTAATAATGTCATTACTTGTCAAAGACCGTAATGGTCCTTGCATCCCGCAAAATTGCTGTGCCTCTAAGAGGGTTAAACATATTAATTTCACGTCGTTGAAAACAATTGAACAAATTTTATTTTTTTGCCTAGTGCTAGTTGACAAACATTATAAGAAAAGACACAAAGCGTAAAGTAGCTTGTTTTGTAAATAAACAAGATATTTCGTGAGATTATTTACCGTCTCATAGTGTAAAATTAAGTAAACTATAATTACAATAAGTTTTATATTAAATAATATAGAAATTCTAATCTATAACTAACCAACAATGACTGCTTGAGTTGGCAACACTTTGAAGACTTTGTTATTTGCGTAGTTGCAACACTGTAAGACAAATATTTGACATAACACTTATAAAAAAAATTGTAGGTTATGTCACAGCGACTATCTTTTTAATTGGCATTTGTCAATGTTATTGTTAGTGTCAAAGATGTCACCCATCAACAACAGAAAGTGGTTGCAGTTACCATTTTAAAAAGAAATGTAGGATTACCAACACAAAAGTTCTTGTATATAATGTTTATAGGCATACATTTAGAAAGTTTTAATATTATTATTATTTTTTAATATAGACAAGTATTGTCTAGAAAAACAAAATAAATAAGTGCATCAAATAGAATCGTGTACAAAAGTGAATGTACTCAGTAGTTTTTAAATTATTTATAAGTCAGACATCTTTAGAATAAATGCATCTATTAGATGTTTAGAAAATAATTAAAAGCTTGTGATTGGTCAAAACATACACAAAAACATCTCCCATGCCAGCTGTATTTAGCTAGATTGTTTAAGTAGATACTTTGTAATAATGTCATTACTTGTCAAAGACCGTAATGGTCCTTGCATCCCGCAAAATTGCTGTGCCTCTAAGAGGGTTAAACATATTAATTTCACGTCGTTGAAAACAATTGAACAAATTTAATTTTTTTGTCTAGTGCTAGTTGACAAACATTATAAGAAACGACACAAAGCGTAAAGTAGCTTGTTTTGTAAATAAACAAGATATTTCGTGAGATTATTTACCGTCTCATAGTGTAAAATTAAGTAAACTATAATTACAATAAGTTTTATATTAAATAATATAGAAATTCTAATCTATACCTAACCAACAATGACTGCTTGAGTTGGCAACACTTTGAAGACTTTGTTATTTGCGTAGTTGCAACACTGTAAGACAAATATTTGACATAACACTTATAAAAAAAATTGTAGGTTATGTCACAGCGACTATCTTTTTAATTGGCATTTGTCAATGATATTGTCAGTGTCAAAGATGTCACCCCTCAACAACAGAAAGTGGTTGCAGTTACCATTTTAAAAAGAAATGTAGGATTACCAACACAAAAGTTCTTGTATATAATGTTTATAGGCATACATTTAGAAAGTTTTAATATTATTATTATTTTTTAATATAGACAAGTATTGTCTAGAAAAACAAAATAAATAAGTGCATCCAATACGATCGTGTACAAAAGTGAATGTACTCAGTAGTTTTTAAATTATTTATAAGTCAGACATCTTTAGAATAAATGCATCTATTAGATGTTTAGAAAATAATTAAAAGCTTGTGATTGGTCAAAACATACACAAAAACATTTCCCATTCTAGCTGTTCAAAATGCGGTATTTAACTAGATTGTTTAAGTTCATACTATGGATATTGTCTATAGTGATGATTTTTGAATCCAGCAAAATTGCTGTGCCTCTAAGAGAGTTGAACAAATTAATTTCAATTTGTTGAAAATAATTGAAGTCATTTTATCTTTTTGTTTAGTGCTATTTGACAAACATTATAAAAAAAGCGGTTGCAAAAATAATTCATTCAAATATTTTATAAATACTTCTTATTTTGATGTGACCATACTCTGAGTAAACCGACTAGAATGTTATTAAAAAAAAGTAACAATCCGACTGAATTCCGGATAAATAATAAACTATTAAACCGCATTTGCAACATTACCTGACGAGTAATTAAAAACAAACTGTTCAGTATTTATTTAAAACAAATCAATAATGGTTATTTACAGTTAGATTTAAGCATACATAGAAAAGAATAAATAGAAATACAAGATGCTGATTAATCAGAAAAAACAAGTATTCGACGTTTACCGTATAAGCTGGAATGTCCTCACTTGCAACAGTTGCAATGAATTAGGTAAAGCTGACAGTTAATGTTTTACCTTCTTAGAATATAAAAATACTATCGTGTTTATCGCTCTTTTATTGTTTAGAGATTTGCATTGATTTGCATATTAACAACGTTACGTATACAATTCTCAGAATAGTAGAAAAAGAGTTTAGAATAGGTAACAATTGCCATTATAAATGATAAATATTGTGCTTTTAGAAAAAACATAATTTAGGCAAGCCATGGAAATCATAGAATTCATTTGTTTTGTTCTAGCCGCCTAAAACTTTTCACTCAAAATGGGAAAATTCTTATTAAAATAAGAATCTGTCACTGTCAAATCAGTTAGTCAATTGACTTCTGATGGCGGCTAAAGTATGTTATATAAACAAATGATTTCTATGGCTTGCCTAAATTATAAGAGCATTTTAGTTTGATGTTACTTTGCACACATTTTTGACAAGTTTTAAGATTTAATATTATTAAAAAAATTTTTTTGAATAATGATGAGAATTTGCATTGAGTAGGCGAAATGTTTCGAGACCTAATTAGTCGGCATCTTCAGTAGGTCCAATTCAAATGGGCAAAAATGGGATCAGAAGGTAAAAAGCTGGTAAAAGTCTACAATTCGCATTGATATGCAAGTTCGGTAAGAAGACCGGCTATTTTAAATATTCCCATCCGATGCCGAAAGAGCTCTCAGACAAAACTAGCGTCCGGTATGAAGGATTGACAAAAAGCGGTCGCGCTACCTCTGATTGATAGGTGACATGTCCACTAGACGGCGGGCAAAAACGCAAAAACTCCGGACTCCGTTCTTTCTGCATAAAACTCTATAAAGCTGCTCGGATCGTCATCACCTTTCCCACTAATTAAGCATTATTATTCAACATGGAAATCCTAGCTACTTAATTACCCAGATGGAATAACAAGCTTACCGCAAGTACATCACAAAAACTCAATTAACCACAGCAACCTGCTATTTGATCTTCAAAGGAATTTCTTTCAAATAAAAGAAACAAATCTACATATTGAGAGAAATGACATTCAACTGTATGTGATTCCAATTCCTAAGCGAGACTTTAAGACTCACACAGCATTTTTGTCCAAATAATAGCTATTTAACCAACAAGTGTGGTAATGAACACAATTAACGTCTATATTTTTTTCTTACTTGAAAACTAGAAAATTTGTTATAAGTATACCTTGCTGATTTGCAAAATTTAAACTCTTTAGCCTTTAATTGCTAGAAACGTACATTTTATAAAACGGTTGTCTGAATCTTCAGTTTTGTGCATATTTTTAAGTGACTTAAAAATTTTGACATTATATGAGTCAAATACTTATGTTATGATTGCATAAAAGTTTTTAATTGAAAAACCTGTATTGTTTTAATAATGCTTTTCTTTTCTATTTTCACAATATCAAATATTTTTCAATTATGAATTGCTTGAAGACACTTTTTGTATTAGTTATTAGTAGTCTAAAGAAAGCACAAAGATATTAAGGGTGCAACTTGAAATAACGCGCGAAATAATGAGTTCCGGACGTGACGTCATTATAACAGGAACCTGTTATTTATGTCTTCTTATTTTGATCCCGTAAGGGCGGAAAATTAACACGCTGCTCGTGTTCATACTGATTCAGTATATACTTAAATGGAATAACTTTCTGGGTATTAACTCAAAGCACTCTTGGAATTTCAAAACGTATCAAACTTAACAACTTTTCTTTATTAGCTAATATTCTTTTTTGTTATGAATTCACTTTTTTTTTATTATTGTCTAAATAAATCACTTTGTACAAATTTATAGGCTTATTTATTGTATAATTATGCATGAATACATAATTTAATTGTACCCGCATGAAAGCTGTGTGTTTTACCAATTGTCAGGTAGCATTTAACCGTTTGACTACCGTTCTCTTTAACAGCGTATTTAATTACCATGTATCGCACTTGTTGGAAAAGTAAACTGATTTCAGATGTTCTAGAATATCTTTGAACTTGAGTCTTTAATCAGCTTATTCATCCACCTACGCTTGCCTAACGCTGAAGATCTTCTAATGCAGTGGCCGGTGTACATAGCTGGATTTTTGAGTTTGAGATATGTAGCACTTTCTACAACCGCTCTTTTTGCTAACTTTAAAATACGTGCGGAGACACTCAAATCTTCTACCACTTTTATCAGAAACGAGCAAAACATTTGACTTTTTTTGCAATTTGACTGCATTTGCAAATATAACTCAAATATTTGCTATTTGAACTATCTCTGACGCGACTTTGCAATCGCTTCGTCAACTGGCAACGTTTTCTATCATTATAATGGCTGTAAAGTTGGTATACATGACTGTCAAAAATAATAATTACGTCAAATGCCAATTTCATTATGATTAATTGTTTACTTATGGTTATAAAATAGAGAGTATTTTGAAAAGTGGTTCACTATGTATGATAAAACGCCTTTTTCTTGTATTTTTTACCTATTTTGGAAATATGTTACTGATTGCACAATAAAATATCAATTTAAAAACCTACTTATAAATTAATAGCGCAGAATGCCGGTAGATAGATAGGTATCTGTCTGTTACTTGGAAGAATAGTAGTTAGAGAAGTTTTTAGCCTTAATCATATTCAGCGCAATAAATGGTAAACATACCAGCATGACAAGAACATTATAGTTTATTCTAGTGGCTAAGTAATATTATTCAAAGTGTAGATTAATGCCAAATATGTATCGGTTCCGGTGAAAAATGTAAATGTTTGGTCATAAAATTGTGAATGAATTCTAGTCACACAGCCGTAGTGTAAGAAACTGTAATATATTGATATACCTATAAATAACTAACAAGACAGCCATTATCAGCAATTAACATTGATGAGAATTTCGCTGCGAATAAATATAAAATAAATTAAGTTGATTGCACTTTAACTCAACCCTCCGATTAAGTTTCAATGCAATATGTTTTTCTGAAAACTAAGAAAACAGCTATTTTCATTGAATATCGGCAACTTTGTATAATGGTACAGCGCATTCATTTTTATGGGCAACCAACTATTCCAGATAAATATTATTCCATCTCTTTGCTAAATCAAATAACTGATCATAATAACAACTATCATTTGCAATGTTTGTAGATCCATTACAGTCTAACTGACCAATTATGTTTTTTGCAATTCATAAAGAATCCTTGTCTGGAAAACATCATTTCTTGTTGATAATTCAAAAAAAAATATGCTGTATTAAAACTTTATGAAAAAAAAACATTAATGTCTCTTTTCTATTCTATAGACTACGCTTTCTACTGCTTTTATTTGTCTACCTCTAAGCTTCTGCTTGTGTACCTCTTTCATTTTTGCTTTTTCTACTTTCTATCTTCTATTTCTAAGTTTCTGCTTGTGCCTCTTCCATCTCTGCTTTTTCTACCATGGTTTTTTTGCGCTTCAAGCTTCTGTTTGTGCTTCTTTCATTTTTGCTTTTTTTACCTTTGTTTTTTCTATCTTTACTGCCTCTACTTTGACTTGCTTATATCGTAACCAATAGGAATCTTTAGATGATGATCTTTGTAGAATTTGTTTTTGATAAAGTCGATACAAGATCTAGTACAACTGCACTACTCTTTTTCTTTCGTCTTTTTTTTTATTTTTTTTTTCAAAACGGTTTTGTAAAAAAACGGTTAAAGTCTACCAGCTTGGTCTGTTTTGGCAATATTGATGTAGTCTTTATTGGCTTTCAGAAAGCTTTAGATCAAATAGAGCACCTATTGAGTTAACTTAAAGCCATCGAGTGAGTCAAAGCTCCACATCTGTAGTTACTCTTCTAATCTAATCAAAATGTTTTGTAATTTCTAAATAATAATTTTTTTAAAACGTTTTTTGCATTTTATTTTTCTTTGGTTAGAAACCAATTAGAATGTGGTGCTTTAATTTAGTCTCCTACACATAACTTTTTTATTAATATGATCGAAACTGTCTAGCGACGGCTTCCAAAATTTTTATAATGTGGATACAATATATCCTTCTTGAAAATACAATTATTTTAATTTGAAATTTTTCTATTTTTTATCGTATCTTTGTTTTCGATAATTAATTTTGACACATTTATCTGTGAATTAGTTATGAGATCAGATGTATATGAAATATACATTTTTTTTTAATTTAGTCTTAAAAAAGTGTAGATTTATAAGGGAACTATTTATATGTATAGTTTTTTTTTTCTTACTATTATGTTTATTATATAAAAAAAACTGCAAACTGTTTAATTATTTTTCAATTTTCTTATCTGATTTTTTTTCAATATTTTTTTTGTTGTTAATAAAAAGTGTTATTTTCGTGTGATTATCTCTTCCGCCGATCAAATGCATGTAAAGTACGTAGGTGGTGCTTTGCAGGATCCGACTAAAGTCCGGAGATTTTCTTGTAGATATAATCTAAATCGTGATCTTCGTAATTAATCGCAACGCAGCCTCATTCATCTTGGTGGCTAAAGCACGGATCTCTTGTTAAACTCTATATACAATAATGCTCCAACGCTTATCTGAAGGGATCTAAAACGACGTTATCGATTCTCATAATTGGGTTAGTTGACCATTTGAAATGGTTCCACTCTTTTAATAAATCAGCAATATTTAAATATTAAAACAATACTCTTTTTGCTACATTTTAAATTTTAGAACTTCTATACAGCAATATATTATACTTAACCACACTTCTAGTTTAAAATTACACTAAATTTTTAGTTATCTATTTTATTTTAACTGAGCGTGACGCACGTCACGCGTGACGCTCATTGACACACATTTTTCACAATTGGCAATTGACACAATCTTGTCAAAAGCCAACACGTTTTCAAAAACAATGTGCAATGTTATTGTATTGAGTTTTTTGTGAAGAAACTGTACTATTTTGTGTCAAAAACAATATTAGATTTCTAATCTAGTCAGACGTGCCACAAAAAAGGCTAATATTGGTAATGTTTTTCTTAACTGCTTTTGTTAAGAAAGATGGCAGAATTAGAGCAATAGTGCAAGATGCATCCTTGTTGCTAAATTAGCATGTAAATGACGTTTTTGCCAGATTGGTTTTAGCACTTTTGACCGAGCAAAATTAAGACTTTACGTACTTTTTTTCAAAATGGTCACCACTCAAAAGTTATAGTTATACTTTCAATCTGGCTCATTCTTAAGAGTTTAAAAAAAATACTTTTTTAATTTTTTTTTAAAACTGCTGACTTTTTGAGTTACTCGGCTTAGTCCCCATCATCTTCAAAAACTCGTGCTGCTTCTAGACTCACATAGGTAGCCGCTTCGTACATGTTCCACTTTAAGAAATAAAGCAGAAACTTGTTCTGCCAAACTTCTAACTGACAATAGTCGAAAATCTTAAATCTTACTTCTTTATTTGAAGTCTAAAAATTCGTTACTAATTGAAGCTGGTGGTGATGTTAAAAAAAGTTATGCACGACTGTTTTTTTGATAACAACGCTTCAAGAATTGCTGTTGGTTGTTTATTTTTTTTGTTGTGATTGTGTTATTGTCTCTTAGAAAGTTTTGTTAGAAAGTGCTGGTGTTAACATTCAGTTTACTATTTTTTACTTTTGGTTCTAATGTTTACTAAAAAATCATTTAATTTGACACATATAAGTCGTAAGCTTCTACTTATTTAGAGAAATAGTTGTAGAAAAAAATGAAAATTTAGCAAACACTAATTAACAGGTGCGGTCTTTGGGGCCTCAAGTGTGGTGTGTGAGTTTGTTGATTCGTTTTTTTTTACTGTAATTTCTATGGTATATAGTCAGAAAACTTCAACATCAAATATGTTAAGTTCTACATGTGGGGTCTTAAAAGACCTCTTCTGTATTAGGAAGGTTAAAAATGCCATAATTTGAGTTTGGACACTTTGTTTAAAACTAGATGATTTTGGTCAACAAAAGTTATTTTAATTAAAAACTGATGACTTTAAATAAATAATATGATATTGTAATCTGATAGATAATGATGATGAATGTTTGGAGGAGGCATTAGCTTCTAAATGACTATTCTTTGAAAGCATCTAAATCTCAGAATCTATGAAGCATTTGTAGAGGTATAAAAAAATGATTATGGAAAGTACACAATAGGCAGACGGACGATTGCAAATGATTGCAGCGAGTGTAGGCCAGTTTTTGTGGAGTGGCGGTCTTCTTTGAGCGACTTGCATACTTATCCACCAACATTTAAATAATTTATATTTATATGTACACATTCGAGGATCACTTTTTCAATTGAGCCAGCCGCAGAACAATGAGGGCGACTGAGACAGATGACGGAATCTGACGGAAACTGGCTTCTGGTGACATCTTAGCAAGAGACAGAAATACTCGAGACATTCAATTGTAAGAAATAAGTACATTGGATTTATTTTGTAACGATCAAGCGGCGACTCAACCAGAATTCATTTTTATTTTAAATTGAATACATTATACATCACCGCAATTATAAACGTTCCAAGACGAATTTTTATGCAAAAACTTTATAATATTAAAAAAACAACAGCTGTCATACTAATTCTATTCAATGCAAACATTAACATAAACATAAAGGTCTAATTAAACCAACAAAAATATATTATACCAAAAAACCACTTATTTATAATTATTATTGACCAACTTCAACCGGTTCTGCAAACTTTTTAAATCAAAATAGCCCCCTGTTATGTAGAAGCCAGTTTTTGTGATCTGTCAAAAGCATTTTAGACCAGAATCGATAATTTTTAAAACCAAAAAAAATAATAGTAGGATGAAACTCATTAGGAAAGGAAGGAAATATTATAAAAATAAAAGGAAAAATAGTTTACGGGCGATCTGAAGTCGGGAAAGGGATGAGGGTGAGTTTTTAAGGGTAAAAAACGGTTTTTCTTAATTTCTGGCAAAATTAAAAGTCCTATCAAAAAAAAATCAAATGGCAAAGTTGTAGGTAATAAAAAGATCTAAAACTTTTGTATTTACATTTTTTTTACATAACTTCAAAATTTATGTGAAAAATTCAAAAAACCAAGTTTTTGAATTTTTATTTTTATCTTTTACAAAAAAATTTTTTTTTAACGAGATTTAGTGAAAACTTACCTTTTTATGTCCCAAATACGCTGTAATTTATTTGATTAAAAATATTTATTTTTTCACCTTATTTTGAATTAATATCGAAAAAACACCCTAATTTTCAATCGAAAATTCACCCGTCAAAATATCAGCTTTTTTCAAAAAGTTGGTATGGTTTCTGTTCGTTGAAATCTCTACTTTCCGATGGTAAAAAAAAATATATGTTTCTACAGTAAATCTTCTCAGAAAATGCAAAAATTTAAGAAAAAGTTGAATTCGAAATTTTTTTTTAATTATTGTAAATAATTTTATCTAAAAAATGTGATTGCTGCAATTTGTTTCAATTAAAAAGTTGATTTATTTAATGCTAATTACATTTATGTCATAGAAAATCTCATTATATATAAATATAAATGTAAATCGTACTATTAAATGTAGATGCTTTATTCTGATTACGTTATTCATTACAATATTTTTAAACACATTAATCTTATCATTTATAATTACCTTATCTTCAATTCTAATCACTTATCCATTAGTTTTTGTCTTTCTGATGGCATTTCTTCATCGTTAGATTCGTCAAACATCTCCGATTCTAGTAGATCTTCGAAATCTTCATTACTATCACCTTCTTCCTCTCCAACATTATTTCTAGACTGCGTTGGTTCTTCATTCACAATTTCTTCTGAATCATTAACTTCCTCGTAGGTTTCTTCTTCAATATTAGAGCAATTTTTAGAACCATGACAGTTTGAACATAAATTTGTGCCTTTTAAACCATAGCGTAGGTTTTTTTGGAACGAATAAAAGTCTTTAGATGTTAGTACATTAAGGAGTAGTTTTGTATAGAAAAAACAATAAATTGGATTGATTTTTGTTAGATTTTGACTTTCTAGACTTGTAAAATAAAAACATAAAAACTGTAATTAAACAAAAAAACATAATTAATTCCCTTAAGATTGTTTTACCCTTGAGTTTTAATGTCCCTTAACATTTTTTTACCCTTAACGTTCTTTTACCCTTAACTTTTTAATGTGTTTTTTGATAGATTCTTGTTAAATGAAGACTTTCTGAACTTGCAACGTCTTTCCAGAAAAAGTAAAATTTACATACATTCCTTTAACATTCGACAAAAAAAGTGTAATTAAACATATATTCCTCTAACATTCAACACAAAAAACATAATTAAACATACATTCCCTTAACATTCTTTCATTGTTTTCCCTTAACATTCCTGGAAAAAACATAATTAAACATACACTACCCTAACATTACCTAATTTATAATAATTAAAAAAAAACTTTCGAATTCAAGTTTTTTTTCAATTTTTGCATTTTCTGAGAAGAGTTACTGTAGTAACATATATATATTTTTTTTACCATCGGAAAGTAGAGATTTCAACGAACAGAAACCATACCAAGTTTTTGAAAAAAGCTGATATTTTGACGGGTGAATTTTCGATTGAAAATTAGGGTGTTTTTTCGATATTAATTCAAAATAAGGTGAAAAAATAAATATTTTTAATCAAATAAATTACAGCGTATTTGGGACATAAAAAGGTAAGCTTTCACCAAATGTTGTTAAAAAAAAAAATTTTTGTAAAAGATAAAAATAAAAAACCAAAAACTTGGTTTTTTAAATTTTTCACATAAATTTTAAGGTTATGTAAAAAAAGTGTAAATACAAAAGTTTTAGATCTTTCTATTACCTACAACTTTGCCATTTGACTTTTTTTGATAGGATTTTTAGTTTTGCCGGAAATCAAGAAAAACTGTTTTTTACCCTTAAAAACTCACCCCCATCCCCTTCCCAACCTCAGATCGCCCGTAAATTATTTTTCTTTTAATTGTTATAATATTTTCTTCTTTTTCTAATGGGTTTCATTCTACTATTATTTTTTATCACTTTTTATTATTTTTAAAGGTTTCTACCCTGGTCTATTTGACCGCATCACATCAAAAAGCTCAGAACTTGCTAGAATTGCTATCAAGTTATCTGTTCTACAAAAAAGAGACAACTTGGCCTATAGACAATAAACAAATAATCAAAAAACTCACATTAAAGGCAAATTTGACTCAAATTATTATTATAATTATTAATGTATTGATTAAAGAAAACAGATTATGTTGTCAATTATTTGACTTTAGAATCTTTGGCACAATAAACTATTCACACAATTTTACCGCTTGACAAACAGTTTGTTTAATAACTCTTAAGAGCTTTTTCAACCACCAAGTGGTCAACAGGCGATTTAGAATTTGATATATTTAGAAAAAGCGCTTTAAAATGAAAAATAATAATTTACTATTGGATTAAAGTAGGTAATCCAATCTACGTCATTAGTTCTTCCGTATCTTAGAAAGCAAGCTAATAATTAGCTCAGTATAATAATAACTCAGGCCGTACAATACTAGACTACTATATAATTTAAATATAACGTCAATATTGGATTAATAAATATGGTTCGTTCGTGGCCACGATTTACATACTGATTATATACGAGCAGGTCATTCTGTAAATATAGTATAGACTTTTAATTACATGGGGCACTCGGGTGGTCCGTCTTACGGCACGATCTTGAACTCCCATTCACTAAAAATGCTCATTATGTTAATAATATTCACTAGAAAATCCCCCAAGAACAATATACCGGGATTTAACGATGCGAAATCACTAAATTATGATATATACCTCATTGTATATGATTAGTCGAAACAAAAAGTAAACAGCTCTAGCCTAGTTTCCGGCAGAAGCCGAATCAAAAGTGACAAAAATATTTTTTAGTAGAGAGTGTCTAGAAGTCATTTCAAGGCGCCGGTGACAGATGTGGCCAAAAAAAAAATTTATCAGAAAATACAAAAATATTAACCAACTTGTATTTAAACGAGAAAGATGGAAGTACAAGTTTAGCAAACGTTAGAAAAAGATGAAAACACTTGACGCTACGTTAGTATTTTTGGCGGCTTATAGAAACAAATAATTTTTTATAGACAGATCAAGACAACAATAAACTAAAAAATAGTTCCATAGTAGATTTTAGTCATTTAGTCAGAAATTCACCTGGAACTTAATTAAATTAGCTTCTCACAGAGTATTAAACGTAAATAATTTAAGTAAAACAATACTTTTTCACAGCAAAAAGCTAAAAATTACCACTTTCAGATTCATAATTTTGTACAAAAAAAACAGTTTTAGACTACAGTTTTATGTTTAAACAAAAAATATAGCAAAACCAAAAAAAAAGTTATTATTATTAATCTGTAGCTTAGTCTGCGTTTAAAAATAAAAAAACAATGAATGTATGCAAATTATAATAATAGCATGTAAGCGGAAATGATAATTTTCTGATTTGAGTAATTTGAATACTATAAGAATATCTTTGCACCTGTGTTGGATAACTTAATGTTTATGAAAATTAACTATCATACAAATATGTTAATATTCTTTGATTTGCATAATCAGCTCATTAAATCGTCTAGAATATTGGTTTTTAATTTTATACCGCATTATGAAAATTAGATACATCAAATTGATAAGTAATGACGTACTTAATAACTTAGAAAACATTATCTTGTTAAAGTATACAGACCAACTAATAAAATGTAAGCATCTTAATTTAATCATATTTTTAGAATATTATAAAGCCGATCACAGTTTAGAAGAATTTTATAGTTGATGGATTGGTAGTAGAGACGCTATTGAGTGACCAATGAGATCACCTGACCTAAATTGTTACATTTTTTTATAAAAGCATTTGAAAAAAATGTCTTCTCATTCTCAAGCTTTAAAAAAAAATGATTGTGAGAGCTGCAGCATTATTCTCAAAGTTTTACTAACTGTTGGCAATTTTTTTGACAAAACATGCAAAATATAGCGAAAAATTATTGCTTTTTATAAACTTTTTGGTTGAATATAGAATCAATCTTATAATTATAATATAAAATCAAGTCAAAGCAAATTTTTCTAAAACAAAGATTCGTAGAGTGAAAGATGTACAAAATTATTACTTGTAAGACGTAGTGACATCTATTGAAAGATTCGTACTACATCAATGTCAAAAACTTTTGATATATTGCAATAATAGTAATTATATACCAAGAAAGAGAAAATTTTGCATTTTTATTTTAAAAAACCTCAAGTATACTTACTTTTTAATACCAAAAAATTTTCAAATTTTGAAAGAAATTATTGACAGTTGACATGGAAAAATGTCTGTAAATTTTGACATTGTGCAAAACTTTTTTTTTTAAATACTATCAACAGTGAAACTGGCAGTCCTTGATACCCTCGGCTATTTACTCCCGCTAAAAGAAGGCGCGCGCATAGCTCTACCAGTGCATGAAAGATACACTTTCTGCCGTGGAATCGCAGCCGAAACCACGTACTTTCGACTGGAGTAGCAAGAAAAATTAGATACAATGTCAAAGTGAATAAGAGTTAGAAATATTTGATCAAACCAAACAACATGTTGTTGATTTGACAGATTAATTGTTTGGGAAAAATTTTGCAAACAAACTGTATCTGCTCTTGTAACACTGTTGAAAATCGAAAAAAATAGCTTTCTTCCTAGAAAAATTGCAGAAGATATTGAAGAAGTCACATCGAGTTTGGTACGCGGACGCTTATTAAAAGAATTGAGTGAGTTCAATAACTAAAAACAGCAAAATGATGTTTGTGGGGTAAGCGAAGACGTGCTGTTGGGTTACTTCTGAAGACAAGTTGTTGGAATAATAAGTGAAGCAAGGTTATAGGTAAATGCAGAAACGAGAGATTGACACAGAGAAACAAGAAAGGAAAGAAGAAATTAATTTCAGAAAAACTACGACGTTATCTAAAAAGAGAAGACGAAAGAGGGAGAAAAATGATTACAATATTCAGATGTGGGAATGAAGAGAAAGAAAACGAAGATTAGATAAAAAAAATGTGTGGAAGAGAGAGAAAAAGATGAGATTACATAATGCGTAGAGGCAAAAAAAAGTGTGGCACTGACAAATAAAAAAAGAAATAAAATGATTAAAAAAGATAGACAGAGAAAGAAAAAAATTAACCTTGGTGAATGAAGTAGAATGAAAGAAGAAGAAAACAAACAAAAACAAAGAAAAAGCATCAGAAAAATACAACAAAGCTTAAGTTAGAGCTTTTTTATTCATATATTATCTATAACACTGTATTGAGGAGAAATAAATGATTTTTTATTAGTAATTAAAGACAAAATGGCTTTAAGCAAAGCAGCAAAAATGTGTTTGGTACGTAAACTTTGCTACATTGAAGATTGTGAGGTTATTTGTATTTATTAGATAATAAATTTTTAGACGTTGTTTTGACTAAAAATTCTGTTTTTGCAATATTAATTATTTGTATAAAATGTGTAAAAGGGGGGTAATAATGCGTATAGGTAAAAAGAAGTGTGGTTACAAAAGAAGAAAATGAAAAAAGAAATAAAATGATAGAAAGAGAAAGATAAAGATTAAAGTCGGCAAATGAGGTAGAATGAGAAAAGAAGAAAAGAAACAAAAAGCAAGAAAGAGCAAAACAGAATCAGAAAAAAGCAAGAAAGTTAAGTTAGAGTTTTTTATTTATATATTATTTTTGCAATTTGCCTTCATTTTGATACTCTAATAGACTCAGATTAGAGAACGCTACATCATAGATTCCGGTGTGTTTATAAGCCATTATAACGCTTTTTTCTAAAAATTTTTTAGGTTGGTAGTAAAACATAATTTGAGTTTTCACCTGTCTGTCAATAATATTGTGAATTAAATTTGAAATTGCAACCTTTGAACAACAAAGTGAAGTGTACAATTAATGAAAAGTATATTTACCTGAAATATAGCATACCTATAATAAAAAGTAGGTATCTTACAATAATAATAATAATAATGGAAATCAAAATAATTTTTGCTATTTTACATATTTCGGGAGGCCTATATGTAAAGTTTTTTTCTATTTTCGTATTTTGAGGCTGACAGGATTATATTTTTTGGATAAAACAGAAGAAAAGACAAATAGATAAAATTTTCACTTTTAAAATCAAGATATTGCCAACCCACTCCAAAAATCCCTAAATCGATCAAAATTATGCTTAAGGGGATACAACACTCTATTAAAATTACATTGAAAATATGCTTGACTTTTGTGACGGATATCTGCCGCAAAAATAAATATTAATATTCGGTCGATGTTTGTACGGATGAATATGACCTAAAACTATTGAGATGATTTTTTGTTTTTCAAATATTTTTTGTAGTTTTTTAAATTTAATTAAAAAACCGTATTTTGTTTGAGACGGATTGTACCCTTATACGTAGGTTTTTTGAACCGAATTTAGAAACATATCGTAGGTAATTAAGAATTACATGGAGGAGTTATAATATAATAATTTCAAAGTATTTACTTTTTTAGATAATTTATAAAATTAAAATCAAAATTAGGCCACATACAATACAGAGAATGGCAAAACGGCATAATTTAAAAAATTTAAAATATTATTTACAATAGCCATCTACCTTCTGCTGTTCAAGAAACCGCCCTTAGTGGCTAGGTAAATATTTCTTTTGTCATTTTGAAAGAGATATTTCAGCTTTTGGATTAACACTTACTTGTTTTTTAAATTTATTTCATTGTTCCAAAAAAAAACTTTAAATTGATTAATTCTTAAAAATGTTAGTATATAGAAATTATTGTTCTTATTCTGGCATTAAAAAGTACCATCGACAGCATAAAAAGGGCAAATTACAAAAAATAGTATAAAAAACTCGTTTCATAAGACCTTAAATCACTAATTTTTTATAAAAATTTGTGGCTTTGCCACTCGTTTTTTAAACTTGAATGCGTGCGTTAAGACATGTCTTATGAAACTTGTTTTTTAATATACTATTATAACACTGTATAGTACTGATTTATTTATTAGTAATTAGAGACAAAGTGGCTTCAAGCAAAGCAAAAATTTGTTTGCTGCGTAGTGAATTTTGCTAAATTGAGAATTGTAGATTTTATTTTTTTTGTAATATTAATATTTTGTTAAAAAAAAACAAATGATGTCAAACAAAAGCTTTCGAATCAAATGGCTTGTTGCTGATAACCAACCGTTAGCAATAAAGTTTCTTAGAACTTGAAAAATTATCTTTTTTATATGAAATTTATGAAAAAGACGCATATTTGCAAAAATAGCTTAACGAACTTGTTTTATAAGGAGTATTGGCGCACGTGTTATGCGCTAGATCCACACTTATAAAACTATTTCGTTCATATACTAATTGACAACAGTGAAAAAAACATTAAAAACAAAAGCTAATCAAAAAACAAGTGAAAAAATAATAATTTAGGATACCAAACTTGGAAAAGACAAGAATTTTTTATGCCTAATAAGAAAATTTTGGACCAGCGCCTGAGAAAAGCTAGTAACTTAAGCGTTTTTTTTTTTTACTTCACTTGTTTATTATTTATGTCATTTTCCACTACTATCTCATTTGTTCTACAAATTGTAAACTTCCCTCGTTTATTCGTTAGACATTTTTATTTTATATTTTTAAGTTAGCTGAGGGCGCTCCGGGAGGTCTCTCAACCGCGCTCCAGCCGAGCGACGCCGCCGTCGATAAATTTTCATTTTCTGGATAAATAAAAAACAATAATAATTTCTGCAATAGCTAATTTCATTTGGTAGAAAAAGTAAACATTATAATTGCAAAGTTTAGATACATTATCGCATTAATGTTGTTCAAAAATTAAAACCTTTTTCTTGTTGTCTGCAAATTTTTCGGTTTTACATGAGTTAACATTTTAATATACTTTTTAGAACGTGTAGTAAGTATAATATTTGAAGCACAACGAGATAAGTTAATGTACCTAATAATATTTTCTAAAAGCGATCTTTTGTTGTTGATTATTAGGTCAGTACAATGATGTAAATAGCCGTAATATGAACGCCCCCTTAAATGGAATTTTTTTTTCTCTGATTAATTTCAGTTAGATTTTTGTGGATGATCATAAGTAAGTTGCTTGAACGGAACGGATTAGTTCATGCTTGTCGGTTTTGCTTCGTCATTGTAATCATTTAAATGGTAAATTGTCATATTTTGACGATACTTTGAAAAAAAAAAAGACACTTGGAACGGTTTAACAAAAAGAACGAAATTGGCAAAGACTCAATATTGGATATTAACAAATAAAAACCATCTATCCCTCCTAAACACGTCGGAAATCGTAGTTTGATATAGTGTTTTTGCGAATCGGAATTATAGAGCCACGCATCTTTGTGCGATTTCCGCTCTTCTGATTTACGGTGCGGACTACGCCGGTTATTGTTATTGTTTATTGTTTTATTTTTGTCGTTTGTTATGTTCGTAAGTGTGTATTATGATTGGATCATAAAATTCACATCGTGTGCATTACATTTGAGTAATGTAAACACTTTACGACATTGTATCAATATTTTAAAATCGCATTCGCCGATCGTTACTCTTGTCTCATGCCTGCAACAGAGTCTTCTCCTTCTTCTCTAAGAACTAAAAGCTTAATTAATCATATAATTATATTTACATTAAGTTTTGTATTACAATTTTGACACTTGCCAATTTTGGTCCTACTTGGCATCAGAAGACAGATTAGTGTCAGCAATAAGTAAAACTTTGTGTTACCAAAAAAAATTTCTGCTTAACAACTTAGATATTTGGCTAAAAATACTTTTCTTCCGTTTTCCTCGACACTTAAAAATCTATTAGTTAAAGATTTTTAATAGTCAACAACTTCCTGGACAATGAAACAATACCATCATTTGCCCATATATAAAAAAAAGAACAGGACTCATTACAAAAACTACAGAGAAATCCTGAAACAGAAGAATGAGTAAAAAATCAAACTCTTAGAAAGATACTGGAGTGTAAAAAGTTGAATCATGGAGAAAACCCTAACTTTTTTACAATCACACGAGTCAATCTTACGAAAGAGTTGAATACAATGTCTTAAACTATGTTGAAAAGTGTTAAATGTCTACACTGGATCAGGCAATTAACGACAAAAATACGCTTGAATTGAAAATAAGATTCCACTACAAAAATTTTTTGTTTCTGTGAGAAAATTAATGAAATTGAAAAATTTTTCAATTATTTTGACAATTGAAGCAATTGTTTTAAAAACTATGATCCGTTTTATATTAGATGAAAAACAAAAGTTATTATTTATTATTTTTCTTATTACATTAGGCAAGCTTTGTTTCTTTTAGAAAACTAAAAATGTTTTTATGACTTTTTTTTTATTGATTAAGCAACAAAATGATAAATATATATTTTTCTAATCAATAGGTATGATACTCACTATAAAATATTCTATGCAATGTAAAATTAAGGCTATTAAGTTGAAAATAGCTTGAAAACAGACATTATCTTTAAAGTCAGTTACACCCTGGGGTAAAAAAGGAACATTTGCGACCTTAATGTGTGTAGTTACCTAAATGACCCTTGTTGATCTAATTACATAATTGAGTGTCGAACCCATTTGTACCTACCATAAGTCAAAATATTCAAACTTATTGTTAAAATTTTACCACAATACGCCAAGTACCCACTTTTACAAATGCTGCTTGAATTTCTTAACATTTCAATTAGAAAAGATTTTGCAAATAAAAGAATACATTGTATCTTGTCTAGTTTTGCATTAGATTTAATCATAATAATTAAATAAAGCAATTAGTATTGCTTATCTCAAACGTCAGCTTTTTATTTAGCATTAGCTTAATTACAATAGGAATAATTAACAATCATTTTCATAAATTATAAATCCAACTGGCTTTGCTTGCCCTCTTTCTTCAAATTCATTAATGAATAATTCTCACCAGTTTTTGACTACCAATATATCATTTTTTTAATCTTTTGGTAGTTAGGTAGTACCTTAGAGGTTCTCACAAGATTGTAACAAAACAGCAGTTGACTGCTAAATTTTGGTGATAAATGTAGTGGTTTATCTCGTTGTTGGCTGCAGTTGAAGAATTATCTTTTTAGTCTGAAAAAGTACAATAATATGCTTACTTACATATTCAGTGGATGCTACTCAGAGGTACCTGACTGTCACGTATCTGGTGCAAAGAACGCCTGTTCTGGAACAATCAGGTACCAAATCGCTGCTTTGATGGTACCGCGCTACTAGATAATTCTAACATCATGTTTACATCTCTTACAGGATATAATTTCCCTATGTGATATGCATACAATGAAAAAAACTCAAAACACAAGAAAAACGACCCGACAATTGCAAATGCTTCTTCAACATTCATTTATAAAAAAAAATTTTGAAAAACAAACTTTCCAAAGAATATAATTTTTGTAAAACCAATTTTGAAAATTATTGTTATTAAATAACTTAGCTTATTCAAAAAATACACTTAACCAGTTGTTAATAAACCTCATTAATGCACGATTTTCATAAAATTATATTAGTAATATTTATTTAACATTAAGTTTTACAATATCTTGTTTCATAAGAATGTATGATAATAATTGAAACAATATTTTTTTTATTTTATATAGGTACTTATTTTTTATTGTCTTTTTGTTTTTTTTTATCTTATACTTGTAGTTGTTTAGTAAGTGATCTGATTCTATTGTTTCTCTTCCTTCAAATCTTTGTGTTGTTTCTTACGCATTTTGGTCTACTACTTTATAATCTATAATTTTCTTATGCTTATACGCCTATTTTTGTTTAAATTTTTTTTTTATTTTATTTTAATACCAAATGTTTTTTTTTACGTTTAGTGTTGGTTTTGTCTGATTTTATTGTACTTTTGTCTATGTTTTTTCTAAATTAACAGCGTATTTACAATGGCAAGTTATTGTTTATAATTAGCGACTTTAATTGTTTTCAGAGACAACTATATTTATTAAGAGCTTTTTGGTCAACGAAAAAATATTGTAATCAACTTGTATGTTATTGAGTGATCTTAAAAATTAAAAGCTTTTGCTTTTTAGGGTTGCTTGAGTTCTTATTATTAATTGTGTTAATTAACGCAATTAAATTATTGTAATTTTGCAGCTTAAATATTTGGAATGAATGAATGCACTTGTACTTTTAAATACTATGTCAGATAGTAAACCACTTGTTAATCAACCTCATTAATGCACAATTTTTATGAAATTATATTAGTAACATTTATTTAACATTAAGTTTTACAATATCTTGTTTCATAAGAATGTATAATAATAATTGAAACAATATTTTTTTTATTTTATATAGGTACTTATTTTTTATTGTTTTTTTGTTTTTTTTTATCTTATACTTGTAGTTGTTTAGTAAGTGATCTGATTCTATTGTCTCTCTTCCTCCAAATCTTTGTGTTGTTTCTTTCGCATTTTGGTCTACTACTTTATAATCTATAATTTTCTTATGCTTATACGCCTATTTTTGTTTAAATTTTTTTTTTATTTTATTTTAATACCAAATGTTTTTTTTTACGTTTAGTGTTGGTTTTGTCTGATTTTATTGTACTTTGTCTATGTTTTTTCTAAATTAACAGCGCATTTTGGGAGATTTTTGGTCAACGAAAAAATGTTGTAATCAACTTGTATGTTAATGAGTGATCTTAGAAATTAAAAGCTTTTGTTTTTTAGGGTTGCTTGAGTTTTTATTATTAATTGTGTTAATTAACGCACTTAAATTACTGTAATTTTGCAGCTTAAGTATTTGTAATGAATGAATGCATTTGTACTAGTAAATACTATGTCAGATAGTAAACCAGTTGTTAATCAACCTCATTAATGCACAATTTTTATGAAATTATATTAGTAACATTAAGTTTTACAATATTTTGTTTCATAAGAATGTATAAAATAAATATAATAATAATTTAAACAATATTTTTTTTATTTTATATAGGTACTTCTTTAACTCAAAAGATACTCAAACCTTTTACGTCAATTCGCTTTATAAAGTAACAGAATTTTTTTTACGTTAAATGCTGGTTTTGTCTGATTTTATTGTACTTTTGTCTATGTTTTTCCTAAATTAACAGTGCATTTACAATAGCGAGTTATTGTTTATAATTAGCAACTTTAATTGTTTTCAGAGACAACTATATTTATTTGATTAATGTTTATTAAGAGCTTTTTGGTCAGCGAGAAAATATTGTAATTAACTTGTATGTTAATGAGTGATCTAAGAAATTAAATGCTCTTGCTCTCTAGAGTTGCTTGAGCTTCTATTATTAACTGTTTTTGTTTTAGTAGATAGAGAATGAGGGAGCAGTTGCTCCCCCCACCACTTTTTGTGGTTTTACTTCCTGTCTCACGTCATATGACATTGGACTTTCGCGCCACTTTGTCGGTAAGGTAGGGAGCTATCGGTTCTGATCCTTTAGTTACCAGATGGCGTCACTTTGTCGGTAAGGTAGGCCACTATCGGTTAAACTATAGAGCTGCTTAGTTGTGACGTCACTAGCAATATGGCTGCTTAGTTGTGACGCTGTAATAATTTGAAAAATCACGGTTTATAGACATATTTAATAAGCTAATCTAGACAAACCTATAATCTTCTAAAAAACTGTCAACACCAAAAGTATAGAGCTGCTTAGTTGTGACGTCACCAGCTGTGAAAACATGCTAAGTGGGGGCGCCATATTTTAGTATAGAATTAGATTGGAGCAGTATCAATGTAAAGATATGATCTAGTCACAAGTCGCGAATCTTAGCAGGCCCCACCAGGTATTAGCTCCCACCAGCAGGTCCCCACCAGCAGGTCCAGCAGCATCCCTCAGATCTGTCACCAGCTGGAGCAGCCCCCCACCAGAGTCCCATTGAAAAAATTCAGTAGGTCACCACTAGTGGATTATACAACCTCTCTAATTTCATCCTCTTAAAAAACAACCTGGGAAGTTTTTTTTTTAAATTAAACATTCAAATCGTTTATTGATTTTTATTTTATAAATTATTATACAACAATGTTTTACAACTTATATTGTTATAAGTATTACATATTTGAAAGTACTAACTAAATATTCTAGATAAAATCTCTAACATTATATACTATAAAAATACACATTTATTCACAATATTAGATATTTTTCAAAAGTTCGATAATGCCCCCATGCTAATCAATCAAGTCGACACCATAAAAACCCTGGCTGCAAATATTTTTACTGTTGCTACAGCATTCCAAAAAACGAATCGTGACCTATCGTTTAATTCCAGAAGAAGAATTTGTAAATAATTCGGACTTTCTTGAAAAGGAAAAAATCGTCGACTTACTCCAAAAAGAATTGGACAAAATGATTACTCTTAAAGTTAATATGGAATTACATGGTTTATACACAATTGAAGCTAAAAAATTGACGGACATCAAATCGTTTCTCAAGCAGCTAACAAAATAATCACACCTGGTTCATCTCTAGATGAGATTTTGTTGACATTTAAATTCTCTCATACAATAGCTTTGATTATTGTTATAAGTATTACATATTTGAAAGTACTAACTAAATATTCTAGATAAAATCTCTAACATCAAATACTATAAAAATACTCATTTATTCACAATATTAGATATTTTTCAAAAGTTCAAACAACATGTCAAAATTTTTTTGACGTTCGATATCATAATGTCCCCATGCTAATGTTTTATTTGAACCTTGTATTATGTAGCGTTTATCATCGACTGCTGACAATGCAACTTTATGACGCAATTCGGTGTATATGTTGTGTAAATAAGATTTAAAGATTGACATACTACAATAGACTGATACGTTATTAATTATAACATTTTGATAATCTGCAATTTGTAGTGTAGTTTGTACAACGTGTTTACTTACACCTTTAGCTTTTTTATCATTGTGGTCGTTCAAGTCAATACAATATGCTTTGGCACCAGTACCGTAAAATGCTTTAAGTGGAGCACCTGCATATTCGTCTTTCATTTTACCAACAACTGAAACATTTGGCTGTATTCCATGACTATTAAATTTTGAATAATTGGAAAAATCAAATCTATCACTATGTTGTTTTATATCTTCATAAATATTTTCAGTAAAGACTTCTAATATTAGAGAATCAGTATCCATGTATAAAAGAGAAATATTATTCCGATATTTAGGTTTAAGAAAATCGTAAAAAAATTCATACATGATAGTTTTTGCTAACTCTAAAATGCAAAAACCTACATAAACCGGTTTATCATACGTTACAAACACTTTATTCATTTCAATTGCTATCAAGTTTTCCGAAAAAATTGCAAAATTTTTAAAATTTGGTTTGGCAAGCCAGGTTTCTGCACCAAATTTACGAGTTTCTTTTGACCAATGAGTTGCAATTTTAATGCTAATATATTTATCAACATTCTCCATAGTTTTACCAAACACGCTGTTATTGTATAATTTTCGCAGATCTTTTTCAGATTTGGTTTTAGCTTCCGCGCGGTATTTTGAATTTAGGTCGATATATTTTTCAAGCCAAGGAGATTGTTTAAAAGTTAATATTCTATGAATTTTTTTTAATATTAATCCATGTTTTAAGCATTGCTGTAAAGTGATGTAATGTATGATATAATTTGATTTATTATTTAAATTTGGTATTAATTTGGGTAATTTTCCATTTGGCGGTACAATATTTTCTGGACAAAAAGGTAAATCGTTATGGTAATCATGTAATTCTTTGGGATAATCTAAATCTACTTCAAGTACATACCCGTCTTCTGAAGTATGAGATATTTCAAAAATTTTAAAAGTAGTTATTTCATTTTCATTCAACCATCTAAATTTACCAGTGGGTAAATATTGTTTCATTGCCCATCCGTATAAATTAGTAGCATCCAAATATAAAATATAAGATAAGGGATCTTTTGAATTATAATTATCTATCAAGGGGTTGTTTGCTTTACAAATACGCTTAACACACGTACTAACACCACCTCGAATACCTTTTTTAAAAAAATGAATCATATCTATATCGGTTAAGAGTTCTAGTTCAACCTGTGTATATTTTAACATCGCGTCCCAACTAAGCGATGGTATAGTAAGATATTGCGCAGGATCTAAACCATACGCGTTTAAAGAAGCTTCTCGAAAGTTTTCAAAAATATCGCAAAGTAATAAAACATCTGATTTTAAATAAATATCTGAATAATCACCCAACGTTTTACATTCAAAAGTTGACCACACTAATTGCGCGCGCTTATATGACTCATCTGAAATTTCTTCATTTTTAATTTTATCGAAAAAATCTTCTTTATTTGGTAATTGCTGTAAATCTAGTTTATCCCAATCGTCTACAAATGAATACGGAAACACACCTTTTTGTCTAATTAAGCAAAATTGTTCGTCAAGTGGAAAATATTTATTGATTTCATTACATTGATATGCTTCTAAAGTATCAGCTAAAGTCTCTAAAGAAGATGATAAAAATCGATACGAATCTATAAAACGTAATTTGAACTTTTTTTTTACAATTTGTCCGTTTTTATTTGTGTATTCGCCAACATCAAGGATTTTAGTTAGTGCAATATACTTTTCTTTAGTTTTTCCAATAACTTCAATATTTTCGCGATGTAGAGCTAACTGCTTTACAAATAAGTGCATGTCGTAATTTGTTAAATTATGGAAAAAAATTGGAAAAAAATTTGGAACTTTAAAATTTAAATTACATGCGTTATGGCTGGAGCCACGGAAAAAGCCGGTTGTATGCGAATGTTCTCGAACTTTAACATCCGTTTCAGTAAATTCTTTTTCACAAATGTGGCAAGATTTATCAAAATAAAATTTAGCTTCCTCTTCAGGTGAAAGAGGTCTCATTGGTTTTATAGGCTCTAAATATTTATGATACAATTCTATTGCATCAGTTTCTAACGATGTTAAAAATTCTTGAACACAATTTTTACCTCTAAAAGTTTTAAAAACAGATAAGTCATCGTTAAAAGCACATTTTATATAGTATGCGCATGAGTACGGTTCGTGCAAATGTGTTTTTACATGAAAACTTTCTGTATTTGCTTTAGAATTTAGTTGACAAGTAGCTAAAGGCATAAGTAAACACTCAAAATCAGCATATGCAACAAATGGAACTTTATATTTTTTTTGAAAATTTTCAAATTGTAAAATATTTGATGGGATTAATTTACCGAATTTAGTTTTTCTCATCTCTGTGCTAGGAATTTTTACAGCTACTGTAGTACAATCGTTTTCACAATGTCGTTCCAATATATCTTTAGTAGTAAAATATTGCAAACAACCATCACAAAAATGTTTTTTTCTTCTATGATTTGAAACTTGACTTGATACTAATTTCGATAAATCTTTAATAACACAATAATGCTGGTTGCCAGATTCATCATCATCAATCAATAATAAATTAATATGAACATTTTGTTTGAATTTTGAAAAATATAGCGGGCCAACTATTTCATATCTTTTTTTGTTATTATGAAAAACAAGTTCTAAACCGTAAACATTAATCGAAATATTATTATTTTTTTCAAAAATTGCAATACTTTCTAATTTAACTGGAAAAACTATATCAGAAAAATTACACACTTGCGTAAAATGAGGGTATGACATTGGACTGTTTTCGGGACCATTTGGCTTGATTAGTGCTGCCACAATACTCCAACCAAAACACTTGTTGTCATTATTTTGGATATTTATAATGGCTTGTTTTCTACTGATGCATTCTGGTAGTTTTATGTATGATGATGCTCGAAGAGGATTATACTTATTTATATTTATTTCTAAATATAAAATATGTTTTAAAGCCCATCCTAAAAATTTAAACTGTAATAAATGTACGTATGAAAATATTCTTACCAGAGTCTTTTTCAGCAAATATTTCCATTTTATGCTGAATATCTTCTTTAAATGTCAGCAAAATCTTCTCTAGAGATGACCCAGGTGTGATTATTTGGTTTGTTGTTTGAAACGATTTGATGTCTGTCAATTTTTTAGCTTCAATTGTGTATAAACCATGTAATTCCATATTAACTTTGAGTGTGATCATTTTGTCCAATTCTTTTTGGAGTAAGTCGAAGATTTTTTCCTTTTCATTTTCAAAAAACCCCGAAATATTCACATACTCTTCTTCGGGAATCAAACGATAGGTCGCAATTCGTTTTTGGAATGCTGTAGCAACAGTAAAAATATTTTCAGCCAGGGATGTAACACAGTTATTTTTATGGTGTCGACTTGATTGATGACTTTTTAACTGTTGGCGATTAACAAAACAATCACATGGTTCGCACTTGATCAAATCTGTAAAAGAATTATCAATATAGATGAATTTTCTAATAATGTAAATTTTACCATTCGATTCTGACAATTTTTGTTTTTTGTTTGGAGTACATGAGTTGGTCATATGTCTATTTTTATTATACAATGTGGAGAACTGTTTACGACACCAATCGCAAGTAAAATTGTTCTGAAATAAAAAATATTTCAAATTATATAACTAATTTGCTTCATTTACATCTTAGATCATTAAAAAAAAAAATTAACTTACGTTTGGCACTGGATGACTGGACATTATTACACTAAAAAATGGCAAAACTGCACCGTTAGAACACAAGTGAAAAACAATAATTGCTGGATCACTAACAAAATGGAAATGATTGTCGCGTATCGAATTTTTCTTTTTTATCTGAAAAAAACCGGGATGTTGCGGTTTTAGATAACAGTTTTTGTTTCATTTAAATTACAAAAACCACAATTTTCTACATGTCGTAACAAGTCTTGGTTAGATCATTTAGGAAAAAGGACAGGAAGCAAGTAGAGATAAAACAATGTGAAAAAAGATAACAGTTTTTGTTTCATTTAAATTATAAAAACCACAATTTTCTACATGTCGTAACAAGACTTGGTTAGATCCTTTAGGAAAAAAGGACAGGAAGCAAGTAGAGATAAAACAATGTGAAAAAAGTTCTGATAATTAAAACACTTTATCGTTTTATAGTTTTTTATTAAATTCACATATAATTTCTTTTGGAAAATAATACATAAATTCTCTCATACAATAGCTTTGATTATTGTTATAAGTATTACATATATATTTAATAATTTCTAATACAGATATATTATTATTATTACAATATATTTGAAATGCTGTTTCTAAAATATCTCTATAAAAATGTATAAAATTAAGTTTATATAAAATTTCAAACTTTTTATTTAATAATATATCCAAGCGTAAAAGCTCAATTGCATCATGTTTAAATATGAAAAAATTTTTATTTTTTTTACAAATATTTATTCCATTATAAACTTGATATGTAGTAAAGTTTTCTTCAATGTTGATAATTTGATGTGTATTTGAAAAATCTTCTTTATCTTCATATTTTTCAATCAAAAGAGATATTGCACTGATAAGGTTATGCCATTCGATTACATCAAAAGAAACCCATTCATTGGAATGATTAATCATTCGAATTGCTGGTTCAAAATTTCTAACCGAACTTAACCCCACTTCTAAAACAATGTTTTCTAAATAGAAACAACTATTGGAAATTAATTGTTTTTCTTCGTTAGTAGCATCTTCATATCTTTCCAATTGTCTATATAAATCGAAATCATATTCCACATCTACACCCGAATCGAATGACATCTTATAGAATACTGAATTAAAGATTGTTACAATTTATTTGATTTATCAATCCAAGAATTTGATTGGTTGTTAAAGCCAAGCCATTTCACTAAAACTTTGTTTTTACGTTTTTTTAAAACTTTCTCAACAAGATAGACATTGGGAACTTTAGTTTTTTGTAATTCTTCCGAGTAGAAACCACCTTTGATTGGTGCACCTTCCAAATCTTCTAGTAAATATGTTAAGGGGTTTGTAACCTGTATTTTAATGATTTTAAAAAGCTCCGTAGACCAATTGGGTGTATAGCCTTTTTCAAAAACATGTTTTGCTTTACTGATCCGTACAACATCTCCAATTGATAATTTTCTACTTTGAGGAAAAATTTTCACAAAACTATATGATTTCTTTAAAATAGTTTTTTCATTTTTCTTATCGACATTAATCGGTTCAATTTTTATTTTTGAATGCTTTGTTTTATTGTAATTATCAACGATTGTAGATAGTATATCAATCCAACGATAGCTTCCATTCAAACTGAAATATTTAAAAAGTTTCTCTTTTAATGTTCGAATAACACGTTCAACTATTGCAGCTTTTTTGTAGCTATAAGTACTATAATGATTGATTTTGTATTTATCCATCAAATGTTTGAATTTACTATTCAAGAACTCTTTGCCTTGATCGGTTTGCAGATTTTTAGGATGACGCTTTTTTTTAAGGATTGATTCAAATTGTTTAACAACTTCTTCTCCATGCTTTGATTTTAATGGTCTAGCCCAAACAAATTTTGAAAAACAATCAATCACAACTAGGATATATTTAAATTTATTATTTGAATTTGAATAGTAATCCAATTGTGCTAAATCAGCCTGCCACAAATCATCCAAACCTTTAATAATTGTACGACGTCTTTTGAAATTTTTTCGAGCAGGTTTATGTAGCTCTTCAACTAATTTTTGTTTTTCAACACTATACATTATTTTTTCTTTAATAATAAATTAGAATTTGAAGCTATTTATAGACTTCTCTACACTCTCTTGATTTTTTAAATCTAAAAGCTTTCCTTCTGGACACGGTGTTAAACGAACTTTTTTCACATCATCCTTTTGTTTATTTTCTAATGAATTTGATTTCTTACGTTTTAATGATGCTTCTTCTAAAGCTTTTATTCTTTCACCTAATTTTTCATTCATTAATTTCTCCCATTTATCATCAATCAATCGTTGATTTTCCATAATTTTATAATTAATGCTTTGTTCAATTGTATTGACTGTATTGCTAATTTCAACAACACTATCATTTATTTTTACATATTTTCCATCATTTAATGTTTTATTTTTTACAATTCGAAATGTTAATCCTTTTTCAAGATCACTACACTTATCATTCAGCATTTTTTCAAAATCTAGATTGTATTTTTTCAACTTTTCTTCATATAATGATGTGTTTTCATCAATTTTGTTACTATATATTATCCATTGTTTATTTACACTTTGCTCTAAGTTATCAATCTTTTTTTCTATTTTCTCAATTAGATTGGAATAGATGTTGTCTTTCACATCTACATATTTTTTATTGACAGCATCACCATCCAAAGAAGGATCTTTAATATTACAAATTTTTATATTTTCTAAATCTAGATCACCATGTATGGTATATTTTAATTGGTTATTTGAAGGTTGAAATTTCGATATTAAAGAAGCATTTTTTGAGGCGATGGCTGATTGACCAAACTTATTCAAAGGCATTGTTAATACTAACTTATATGATTATGAAAACCCACATAATATAACACCTTCCTCTTTCAATTCATTTAAAATCGATTGAATTTCATTGGTGTGAGATGTATTGCCAGCCGTTTCTTCTGCGATCAGTAAACGTAATCGATCAACAAGCTCATTAAGATCATTCCAATAGACATATTCAATTGGTTTTGAATTATATTTCAACAATTCCACTCCATATCCACTAAAAGTATTAAAACGTTTTCTTGTTTCCAATTTTTCTTGAATTAATGGTCGTATTATTTCTAAATATTTTATTTGATGGGTTCCTCGTACTTGTCCTTTTGGATCAAAATCTCTTTTATATACATTTGTTGAAAGTAATATTTCTTGATAGTTTTTTTTATCTTCAGTGGTATAATTAGTAGGCTGCTTTTTAAAGATCAATTCATAGAGACCTTTTGTACCTTTATAGGTTTTGTTATTGATTATAATGTTACCAGTTTGTGATTCAAAATCAATAACACTTTTACCCAACATCCATTTTTCAATTTTTGAATCATGTATTACACCATAAGTTTTATCATAAACTTTTTTCTTGTCATCGTGTAGGAATCCATCTATATAAGATTGAGCAGTTTTTGGATAATCATTCAAATAGTCTTTATAAACTTCTGGAGTGTAAATTTTTGATGGTTCATCTTCTTGTTTTTCTTCTTCTTCTTCTTCACTATCATTATTAGTTTCAAACACATCTTCTTCTTCTTTTTCATTCTTTTCAGATTTCAATAAATTGGAATAGTTTAGAATTTTGTGGGAAACAGCTTTATTTTGTTGTAAAGGTGTTTTAATAAATGATGTTGAAGGAGATTGCTTTATTGTTAAAGTTTGTGGAGATAAATATAATGATGATGGAGGTTTTTTGATTGGAATTGAAGATTTTACCGATGGAACATTTGTTTTTTGAAAGTTTTCTATAGAAGTGATGATAGGTTTATAATGTTTTTCTAAGCTTTTATCTTCTTCAGATCTCCCCAACTTTAACGAAAGATATTTCTTTCGAATATTTTTTGATAGTTTATCAATTTTCTTGGCTATATTTAAATCTTTAGAAGACATTTTTAACAATGCTAGAAATAGATTAAATCATATAATTATATACTTATCGAACCCTTTGCGATATCGACCGTTTGCACATTGAAAATCTTTAACAATGACAAAACATTCAAATCTATCTTTCCAACAATCAGCACATAAATCTTTAAACTCTTCAAAAGTCATATCTGGAGAGATGTGTTCGTTAAATACATGTTTCAAATTTATTTCATCTTGCTTAAATAATACAATTACATTGCAATTATCACGTATTAATTGTTTTGGTATTTTTGAATAAGTTTGACCCAGATATGCAGCATTAATATCCTTGTGTCTACACATTGAATAGTATTCTCTTATTTTATCCTGTTTATCACAAAGTACATCATCGAATATAAAAAAAGAGTTGTTTTTAGCATCACTAATAGGTATTACATCATCATTGTCTTTATATGGAAAATATTTTATACCTTTTACTTTACTCAAAACTTTCTTCAACAATTCATATTTTGGTTGATATAATGATTTTGAATAGACATAGACATTCTCAAACTTGATTCCATTTTCACTAAAAATCAAACTTAGAAGAGCATTTGTTTTTCCACAACCACTAGGTCCACAAAATAAAGCTCTAATTGAATTTGGTAATAATTTTCCATGTTTACTACTATTTCGTGGTTTATCATCAAAATCATCTAAATTTAAAATAGGTAATAGAGGTAGCTGTTGTTTACACTGCATCTTTATTCAATCTATATATTTATTTAAAAAAATTAATTTTATATAAAATAATAATGAATACAATCTATTTTGTAATACACAACTATTGCTAATATGTACTATTATTTCAATCACAGGAAGTGGATCGATTCTACAAATTTTATAACAATTCTATAATATTGTTTTACATCCACCTCATATGCTTAATATTAAAATATTGAAATGATTAAAGAAATTTTTCTTTAAACGATTTGAATAGATTGAAAATTTCAATAAAAAATTGTACAATTTTAACTGGATAACATCTCCACTCAAAACATTCAATTATATCACTCTCCTTATCACTTTCATCACTTTTATCTTCTAAACTTTCTCGAATTTTTCTAAGAGTACAAATACATGTATCGGGACCACAAGTAGCTTCTGGATTTGACCAAGGACAGGAATCTAAATGATCCATCTTTTAAATTAATTGCTTAAATAGTTTGATAAAGAACTTAATAAACGTTTCAATTGATTTAAAATACTTTCACTGGGACACTGTATTCCAAATTTTGACCAACTAAATGTTTCTGCACTTATAACTCTGTTGGAAAACTCGTTGAACTCATAATATATACCTTTTCTAAAAAAGTATAAGTTTCCATTTGTATATCGAAACACATGCTCTATATCAGTTGGCACACCAGGAAATCGTTCTGCTGTCAAACCTTGACTAATTGGTTTTGAAGTACATTCATCCAGTTCTAGATACAATTCATCATCATATAATATAAATGTTTTACCAGTGTATGTATTGAAAATTGCATTAATTTTTTTAATGTTTTGTCTAATACCTAAATTTTGTACTGATCTGTATTGTGAACCAGTTTTTGGTGTTAAACTTGGAAAATGTATTAAACTAAAATAGTTTTTATCATGTATTATAAAGACATCGCTATTAGGTTTTTGATAGAGATGTAAAATCTTCATATTATTCAGATAAAAATTTATATTATGTGGTTTGAGCAAATTTTTATTTGTTTCATCTAGTTTCAAGATCCAAGTTAAATTGTTATAAAATATATAAAAATGGGAATTTAAAGTTATCAACATTCGGTCAGGATATGGAATCTTGCATAAATCATGAGCTCTAACATTTTGTTCTTGAGAATGTAAAGTATTAGAGAATGATAAAGTAGAAGACAATGTACTAGCAGTAGTAGTGCTTGTTTTAACCGTTGTTGCTGGTTTTCCATATAGATTTTGAACACCTTGTATATCATCATTTGAAAGTTGTATAACATTTTGAAAATAGGGATACATAATTGCGTTTTTATCATTTGAATGATACAATCCTAAACTATGACCAATTTCATGAATTAGTACACTTAAAAGACTAGTACCACTTTTAGAATCTCCTAAATCAAAACTCCAATTTTCATTTCTATCTAAATGTATTTCTATACAACTATTATTTGATTCTGGATAATATGCATGTGCTAGAACATTACCCCTACCATCTAAAGGAAAATTACATTTACCTCGCATACAACGAATAGAGTTTTCATGTTTGTAACTTTTGTAGGAAATTAAAATATCAGGTTTTCGAATGGTATACTCAAAATTTAAAGATGTTATATTTGACCATGTCTCAAAAGCTTTTGTAGCAATTTTTTTGTCTATAGCTCGTGCTTGTGTAAAGGACCAAGTAATGATAGGTTTTTTCCACTTAAAAGAGGAAGTATGATAATATACGTTATCTGGAAGCGAACACCTCGGTTTCTTCATCAATTCCACAACTTCATTTGTTATAGCATCATCATCATCATTATTTAAATTATAAAATTCTTTAAAATTTATTAGAGCCTCATCTAAGTCAACAAGTGAACTATTAGATATGTTTAAATATCCAAAATCTTCTAAATATTTAATCACACTTTCACTAATGTTATTAGAGTTTGCATATGTGTGTACAATCACTAATAATAAAATAGTAGTTTTCATTATGAAAGCAGAAGGTTTACTGTGGTTATTAGTAAAATAATTGTTAGTTTATAGATAGGAAAAAAGCATACATTTTTATATTTATTTATTTAATACATTGATTTTTAACCAATTATATAACAATATACAATTTGTGTTACTACAATAACATCTTCCAACATATTTTAAATGATTGAAGCAACTTGGTGACGATTTAGAGAGTTTCGGTAGATTCAATTCTTTCCATGTTTCTAAATTAATTATTTCCACATTTTTTAGATTCAAATTTAAAAGATATTGATATTTTTGATAACCTTTGACATATATTTGTTGAGGGCTTTGCAATATGGATGATAAAATTCTTGAAATTTTATTATATGCCACATCTCCATTTGAATATCGTAAACCGTGTAGTTTTTCATCAAATCTAACTTGTCTTTTATTAAGTGATGATAACTTCTGATATGCGATAGGTGGTTCTAGAAGATAATAATTTGTTCTCACTCCATCATATATTGTTATCTCTTTCGGATAGAATCTCCAACATTTTTCTTCATCTATTAAATTAAAACCTTGTATATCAACCACTGCTAGTGCCATCACAACCAAAATCACACTGATAAAAAAATGATGAGGATAGGAAGTAAAACCACAAATAAAAGTTTGCTGTGTTCTATAATTAACTCTAATATCTTTGTTTTTAAAATTATGTTAAACTACGAACAATTTCACTGAGTGGAAGGTATTCAATAATAGAGTCATGAATAATGATACAATAAGCTTTTGTATTGGCTGGAAATCCTGTCTTTGCTTCTATATCAATTTTCACATCAACAGTACTTGCTTTTAATGTTTCGTTTCTTTGTGAACAATCAATGACAAATAGTGTACGTTTTTTAAACGATGAATAATCCAGTAAAGGTTGTTTCGATAGATTCAAATCATTTCTGAAGCTGTTATAAAATTGTGTGTATTTGAAATGTGCTTCTACAAAGTTGTCTGAGGAAAAATCTAAATTCATACGTTCCGTTGGTATATGTTCACCATTTAGTATTGCTCGTATATTAATAATATCCAAATGATCAAATCTTGATACATCGCCTTTATCATTATTTCTTCTATCACTTTGAAAAGCCACAATAATGAAACGAGGACTTTCGAGAGCAATACTTGTTTTTACTGCCCAAATTTCTTTTGTAGCACCTACTGTCAATTGAGGAAGCTCATGATAATCCCATTTCCGTGATGGAATCAGAATAGGCTTATCGGATTGTATTGATGATAAAAGTTGTAATTTCAATACATCGTTTGGCACAACTGTATCTACTTTTAATGATATATTATTGATTGTTAGCTCTCCTTTAGTTGCATCATTAAGATTTGGTACTACTAGTATAGCGTCAATATCATTTCGAGCTCGTATCAATCGTATTGTTTGTCTTCCAAAATATGCTAGCTGATAATCATTAAAAATACCAAATAAATGTTTTAGAGGAATACGTAAAACAAAGTTTTCATTGGTTACTATAGGATAGTTGGGGTAATTCCATCCTGCAATATCTAAATGATTTGAATCCATTTTATTATAGCAGAGATAACCTCTTATCGTGCTAACAATTCCTGGTTCTCGTACATTTTCAACTTCCTGACCATTTAATTCATATGCTATGCTATCAAAGAGAAATGCACCTCCATTACGTGATAATTGTACAGTACCTGTTCCTTCTGTTTTTCTTAATTTTCCTTCAATAACTATAGCAGCATCGGACATTAAGAACCAAGAATCAGATTGATTTATTGTTATTGTAATAATATCATTATTATTAAACGATTTAACATATGGATAATATGTTCTATTTTCAACTTTTCGAATTGTCTCATCGGTTTGTGGTTTCTGATAAATGTTAAAAGTTTGATTTAGCGACATTGTAGCCCAAAGATTTGAGAAATTGTAAATTTGTTTTCGAGAGTTTTTGCTTGACGAAACGTCTCTTAAAGACTGTTGGATAAACGCTTCCAATACTATATTTATGTTTTTGATTATTAAATATTAAGCCCATGATATTGGTTTCAATTCCAATACAATAATAACTTCTTCACCTCGAAAATTAACCGGTTCGAAATTTTGATTTAAAATAGTAAGTGAAATATTTGAAATTTCTCGTTTATTTATAATTGGTAGATAAATAAGATTGTGTGGTTGTTCGTCAATAGCAAATCCAGGGTCAACGCTCACACTAAACTGATAAATTGTATGAGAAGGAGATTGATTATAGAATGAACCTGTTGTAATATTACAATTTATTTGAATTGTTCGAACTTTTACAATATTGACAGGAATATCAGATTCGTGTAGTTGTTTTGGTGCGAGAGTGCGTTTTGAAAATCCCAATAATTTCCCAATACTATCATTTGATTCAAAATCTATCTGATAAAGGTCACTATAAATATTACACTTTATTGTATTATTATTTGGTTTTAAAGAGATATATTGATTGTATTGATCTTTTTTTACTGTCTCTGGAATAATTTGTTTTTGTAAATAAGCTTCAATGTCTGATATTTCATATGCTCCTGTAGGTATTGTTATCTCTTTTTTCTGTTTATTCTTTTCACTATAATAAAATTTATTTGCACCTGAATCAATATTTGGAATACTATTGTATGAATGAAAACTGATCAATGCTAAAGCATAATCTGCATTAGGATTGAGTTGTATTGGATTTATAAAGTCAACCGACAACACATGACTATTACCTTTTAATGTAAAAATTTGAGACATTGTTTAGGTTGTGAAAGTAGAAATTATACTAAATTTCATATTGAAAAACTATTGATTTTTATTGAGAAGAAATTCTAAACATAAATGACCACAGTTTATTTGATTATAATTTTGATATTGTTGATTATTATAAAAAATTTCCACATTTTTTCCTAAATATCTTACAAGTTCTTTTGGAGGTTTAAGCGCTCCAAAGCTATCAAAATAAAACACTTGATTTCTTCTTTTCATATAAGCTACCCAATGTGTACCTGGATTTTTCCATTCATCTAAATTTATTATTGCACATTCATTTTGTTTCGGTTTATGTGGTAGAGTATCACGCATAAAAACTCCACGAAAGTTTATAATTTTCAATTTTCGCGCAAATTTAATGAGATCCACATTAGAAAGAGCTCTTTTAGGTAGCTTGCTTAATAGTTTTTTTGATTTTGTTTCTTCAAATAAAGTCCATATCCATTTCTATTATTTTTTTTCAAGTATAATCCTGAACCTTGTTTTCCTATCTCTTCCATTTTTTTATTATGACGACTATCTTCTTCCAATTTTTTCTTTGCATTTTTTGCATCAATTACTGTTTTAGCTATAGCACTTGCACCACCAGCTAAAGATCCAAGAGATCCTAATGCTGCTAGTATTGGTATTAATGGTAGAAATCCTCCTTCTTTAGTTTCAAATGGAATAATTCGTGGTACTTTTATTTTTTTTCGACCACCTGCTTTTTTGATAGCTGCACGAGCCGCTAAAAGTGCCGACTTGGAAGCTTTCCTCAATTCTTTGCTATTATTTAGATCAATATTATTAAATATTTGCTTTTTTTTAATGTAATCCAATACACCTCGTTTAAATGGAACAAGACCACGACCACATCGTAGTACTTTTGTTTTCTTTTTCTTTATACCCATACCAAGCTTTCGTTTAGTTTTCATTGATGTTGTAACAAACCACGCAGCTGCCTTTTCACCAAATTTTGCGTTTGGATCCTTAACTCTTTCCCACGCTTTGTTTTCCAATATTAAATCGGCTTTATGACGATCTTCCAAAGATTTATTTTGTGAATAAGCTATATCATGTACTTTACAAGCAGCATCTAACCCGTTAATCCCACTATCTCCTCGTTGTAATCTTTTCTCTAAATTTGTTCCAGGCCCACAAAATTGATAACCAGGTAAATGTAATTCAAATGGTAACTTATTAATTAATGTATTTAGAACACCTTCACCCTGATAGATCAACATTAAAAATGTAAATAAAGATGTAATTGATCAAAAATATATAGATAAATTCACTTTTAATGAATTTATCTATCAATTTTTATAGAACAGAGCTTTGTAGTCCTTTTTTCTTATCACTGTTTTTGTTAGTTATAGGTAAAAAAATATTTTTATCTCAAACAATTTAAATTTTATTATTAATTTTTTATAAATATAGATTATTGAATTTTTTACTTAGATTATAGATCTGGATTTGATTTTTCAATTCTCTTATATTTTCGCTCAACATTTTCAATCTTTTTTCAATAATTAATTTTCTAATAATAAGTAGTTTTTTTCGTTTGAGTTTCTTTTGTTGTTGAAAATATCTCCTGAAAACCAAAACATAAATCTAAAAAATTGATAGCTGATTATATATTTACCCATTCATTTTCACAACCTCCTCCCTCACTTCTAGATGATAAATAATATTTTTCTATGAAAATGTCTGGTTTCATTCAAGGATAAATATAATTTACACAGATAACAATTGGAAATGTCATTTTCTTTGAAACATCCATCACCACATTGACCACAACTGATAAAGTATTTTGAACTTTGTTGAGAGCAAATGGTTTGATTTATGAAGTTACTGACATGATGATTGCTATCAAAGGCGTGTTTATTAAAACTCGATTTGTCTAATCTGCGTGGGGGTCTAATGCTGGGGGGCTGTCCGCTAATACCTGGGGGCCTAATGCTGGCGGCCTGCTGGTGGGAGCTAATACCTGGTGGGGCCTGCTAAGATTCGCGACTTGTGACTAGATCATATCTTTACATTGATACTGCTCCAATCTAATTCTATACTAAACGCCCCCACTTAGCATGAAGCTGGTGACGTCACAACTAAGCAGCTCTATACTTTTGGTGTTGACAGTTTTTTTAGAAGATTATAGGTTTGTCTAGATTAGCTTATTAAATATGTCTATAAACCATTTTGTTTTTTTTATTGACAATTATTACAGCGTCACAACTAAGCAGCCATATTGCTAGTGACGTCACAACTAAGCAGCTCTATAGTTTAACCGATAGTTGCCTACCTTACCGACAAAGTGACGCCATCTGGTAACTAAAGGATCAGAACCGATAGCTCCCTACCTTACCGACAAAGTGGCGCGAAAGTCCAAGGTCATATGACGTGAGACAGGAAGTAAAACCACAAAAAGTGGTGGGGGGAGCAACTGCTCCCTCATTCTCTATCTACTTGTTTTATATCATATTTCTAGTTGTTTAGTAAGTGATCTGATTTTATTGTCTCTCGTACTCCAAATCTTTGTGTTGTTTCTTACGCTTTCTACTACTTTATAATCTGTATTTTTCTTTTGCTTTTCTATACGCCTATGCTTTTTTTATTATTGTTTATAATCTTTTTTTATGTACGCTGTTTTTTTTGTACTTTTTTAACATTTTATTGTTTTAAATCTTCTCTTGTTAACCTATTACGTCAATTCGCTTAATATAATAACAAAAGTTTTTTTTTACGTTTAGTGCTGGTTTTGTTTGATTTTATTGTACTTTTGTCTATGATTTTTCTAAATTAGCAGCGCATTTACAATGGCGAGTTATTGTTTATAATTAGCGATCTCAATTGTTTTCAGAGACAATTATATTTATTGAGAGCTTTTTGGTCAACGATAAAATATTGTAATCAACTTGTATGTTAATGAGTGAACTTAGAAATTAAAAGCTTTTGCTTTTTAGGGTTGCTTGAGTTTTTATTATTAATTGTGTTGATTAACGCACTTAAATTACTGTAATTTTGCAGCTTAAGTATTTGTAATGAATGAATGCATTTGTACTAGTAAATACTATGTCAGATAGTAAACCAGTTGTTAATCAACCTCATTAATGCACAATTTTTATGAAATTATATTAGTAACATTAAGTTTTACAATATTTTGTTTCATAAGAATGTATAAAATAAATTTAATAATAATTGAAACAATATTTTTTTTATTTTATATAGGTACTTCTTTAACTCAAAAGGTACTCAAACCTTTTACGTCAATTCGCTTTATAAAATAACAGAATTTTTTTTACGTTAAGTGCTGGTTTTGTCTGATTTTATTGTACTTTTGTCTATGTTTTTCCTAAATTAGCAGTGCATTTACAATAGCGAGTTATTGTTTATAATTAGCAACTTTAATTGTTTTCAGAGACAACTATATTTATTTGATTAATGTTTATTAAGAGCTTTTTGGTCAGCGAGAAAATATTGTAATTAACTTGTATGTTAATGAGTGATCTAAGAAATTAAATGCTCTTGCTCTCTAGGGTTGCTTGAGCTTCTATTATTAATTGTTTTTTTTTATATCATATTTCTAGTTGTTTAGTAAGTGATCTGATTTTATTGTCTCTCGTACTCCAAATCTTTGTGTTGTTTCTTACGCTTTCTACTACTTTATAATCTGTATTTTTCTTTTGCTTTTCTATACGCCTATGCTTTTTTTATTATTGTTTATAATCTTTTTTTATGTACGCTGTTTTTTTTGTACTTTTTTAACATTTTATTGTTTTAAATCTTCTCTTGTTAACCTATTACGTCAATTCGCTTAATATAATAACAAAAGTTTTTTTTTACGTTTAGTGCTGGTTTTGTTTGATTTTATTGTACTTTTGTCTATGATTTTTCTAAATTAGCAGCGCATTTACAATGGCGAGTTATTGTTTATAATTAGCGATCTCAATTGTTTTCAGAGACAATTATATTTATTGAGAGCTTTTTGGTCAACGATAAAATATTGTAATCAACTTGTATGTTAATGAGTGAACTTAGAAATTAAAAGCTTTTGCTTTTTAGGGTTGCTTGAGTTTTTATTATTAATTGTGTTGATTAACGCACTTAAATTACTGTAATTTTGCAGCTTAAGTATTTGTAATGAATGAATGCATTTGTACTAGTAAATACTATGTCAGATAGTAAACCAGTTGTTAATCAACCTCATTAATGCACAATTTTTATGAAATTATATTAGTAACATTAAGTTTTACAATATTTTGTTTTATAAGAATGTATAAAATAAATATAATAATAATTTAAACAATATTTTTTTTATTTTATATAGGTACTTCTTTAACTCAAAAGGTACTCAAACCTTTTACGTCAATTCGCTTTATAAAGTAACAGAATTTTTTTTACGTTAAGTGCTGGTTTTGTCTGATTTTATTGTACTTTTGTCTATGTTTTTCCTAAATTAGCAGTGCATTTACAATAGCGAGTTATTGTTTATAATTAGCAACTTTAATTGTTTTCAGAGATAACTATATTTATTTGATTAATGTTTATTAAGAGCTTTTTGGTCAGCGAGAAAATATTGTAATTAACTTGTATGTTAATGAGTGATCTAAGAAATTAAATGCTCTTGCTCTCTAGGGTTGCTTGAGCTTCTATTATTAATTGTTTTTTTTTATATCATATTTCTAGTTGTTTAGTAAGTGATCTGATTTTATTGTCTCTCGTACTCCAAATCTTTGTGTTGTTTCTTACGCTTTCTACTACTTTATAATCTGTATTTTTCTTTTGCTTTTCTATACGCCTATGCTTTTTTTATTATTGTTTATAATCTTTTTTTATGTACGCTGTTTTTTTTGTACTTTTTTAACATTTTATTGTTTTAAATCTTCTCTTGTTAACCTATTACGTCAATTCGCTTAATATAATAACAAAAGTTTTTTTTTACGTTTAGTGCTGGTTTTGTTTGATTTTATTGTACTTTTGTCTATGATTTTTCTAAATTAGCAGCGCATTTACAATGGCGAGTTATTGTTTATAATTAGCGATCTCAATTGTTTTCAGAGACAATTATATTTATTGAGAACTTTTTGGTCAACGATAAAATATTGTAATCAACTTGTATGTTAATGAGTGATTTTAGAAATGAAAAGTTCTTGCTCTCAGGGTTGCTTGAGCTTTTATTATTAATTGTGTTGGTTAGCGCACTTGTTGAGTAAATTACTACAATTGTGCAGCTTAAATAGGTATATGATATCAGATGTAAAATGCGAGAAGAGCGGCTTCTTTTCACTGTTCAAAGTTCAGAGGTTATCTCCCCTCGTTGAGAAAAAGCGAGAATAATAAGTTTTATGTAAATTTAAACACACAGCTTAACATGATCAACTTGTAGCACATAAACAATCCTACCAACTTAAAAAAATAGACGATTATGAGATGCTTCTTTCAGAAATCGTTTAGGTTAGCCAATAAAACCAGTTAACAATCTAGTGACTCTACACCTCAAGATATATGAGTAATTACTGACGGTGAAGAGAAAAAAAGAGTAAAGACATAAAGTAAAATTCAATCTGAGGATTTTGCAATAAATTTGATTTTATGATCGGAACACAAATTAAGTCATCACGTTGGACGCTTGAAATATATTGCAAGTTAGTTACATTTTAATTCGTTCGATCGTAAACGCTGTCAAGCAGTTAACACTGTCAAATAAAATGATCAATTTTGAAATGAATAAAACAGTTATGCAAAACCTATTTGCTAACATTGTAGGATTATCAATAAATAAAAGACAACATACTCGAAAATACATTACATTTTTTGCTGATATCGTTGATTGAACAAACAAGTTCTCACGTTAGCGCCTTTTGCCTCAAACGTATATCAATGATCTACAATGAGTAAAATAAAAAGATCAAATAAACTTGGACATGTTTTATCCTTTTTACTCTGCAGCAAGTTGCATAAGGTAGCATCTAATAGATGTCGCTTGTTGTACTATATAACAGACACTTAGGTAAATAAAAATCCAAAATTGTCACTTTAAGTTTATCCAAATCTGTGGCGACTTGATAAAAACATGTGCAAGTTTACAGATATAGTTTGAAATTACTTAGTAAAAAATTTACTTAAAAATAGTCCAATACTAGAATCTTTAAGCCTGCTTTATTTTATTTAATTACTTATTTATTATCTTATACAACTTGCAAGCTTAGATAAAGGTTAAAAAATACTTCTTGAATAATAAGTAAGAAGTGTTTTCTTAGAAGCAAAAAGTGACTGTTGACAACTGACAGATTGCACTACCAACTTACTCAGTCTTGCCAATATATATTTTTTTCATTTATTTATAGTCACTATGCGCTACTAATAGCATTAGCAAATGCTTCTTATCATAATAGATTTATTGAATTTATTTTATACTTAATCCTACTTTGTACATTTTCTGTTTGAGAGTTTTTTTAAAATTGATAAAAAATGTTATACCGTCGGTCAGTTTTCTTGTTCTGAAAAAGAGTGGTTTCTCAAAACGAATGTAAAATAAAGCCGTAATTTATATTATAAGTTTGGTTTACGATAAAATGACAATAATTCTAGTTCAAAAGTTGTTCATGACGGCGCTGTCATCGAGTGTTCAGATGGCGCAAATTCCAGTGATTAGCTAAGTTAATGCGGTTCGCTTCTTGATTAATTTTCGCATTGCTTTGCCTCACTGTAGTCAAAAGAATTTATTTGAATTAAAGATAAAATCGCTATAAAAATGTAAATGCTCATACCGTAAAAATGTAAAAGAGGAATCGTGAGAAAAACCCGATACGCTTCATTAAATAATTTTATAAAAAGCGCACTTAATCACCATATCGTGTTTTTTTCTCTTTCAAAACATAATTGTTCAAATCCCTGATGGTGTTTTTTCAAGTGACGAAACAATTTAAATTATGTAGATGAGCGGGTTTTTCAGCAACGTTATTAACCAAGATCACACCTGGTTTGATTTTGTTCAATAAGAAAAAATGATCTAAAATGAGATAATTCATTGAAACGAATCAAACGCAATGGACCAACGGCTTCAAACTCTACCATGGATTTGGATGGTTTAGAGGAAAATTTGAGTGAACGACTGGACCATCACCGCTCCAGGTTCTCACCAAATTTCCGAACACTTTTCTATTCGATTTGGATAATTTAAATCATATTTGAGTATTGTATTTGTATATTCACTTGTGGTAAATTGTGACTGTAGCTACTTTTTTTTTTTTGGCCAGCGATTTGGGTGGCATACAAAATTACATTGTAATGAGGACGTAATGTGCTGTGATGCAGAAATATAATTCTAATTATGCACAAACCATTATAAAATAATTTTTGACAAAAAAGTAAGATTATGTGCTACAATGTGCCAATTGGCTACCAAATCATGTATTGGGCAAGACCTTCTGACTCTAAGAAAATTATTAATGTGTAAACAAATGAAAAATTTAAAAAGCGTTGTTAGGCTCGTACTCATAAGTGAAACACATAATCGCAAAGAATAAATCAGTTAACTTTCAAGACAGAATGTCAAATACAACAACTGCAAAAGATTAACAGAATACTGCGAAAAAAAAGATAACAATAGCAAATTAGAACAAAAGTTATAACTTTGCCATGCAGGAAATTGAGAGCAGAAAGTTGGCAAGGCAGAGGTCGCTCAGTTGGGGAGAAGGAGCGCAAGGGCAAAGGAAAGAGGAAGAGGAAAAAAAGAAAAGGAAAAGGAAAGAAAAAGAAGAGAAGCTAGAAGAAACAGAAGTCTTCGCGATTAGCAAAAAAGTAATAAGATCCCCAAAAGAAAGAAAAAACATAGGAGAGGCAGAAATGAAAGACTTGGACCTAGTGGTAAGGAAATTAGACCAATTAATAGAAGAGGTCAAATTGTTAAGGCAAGAGAACAGAGAAGTTAGAAAGGAAATAGAAGAAATAAAAGATGAGTTTAAAAAGAAAGAGAAGAAATGGGAGGAAGAAAAGGGTACAATGCTAGAGAGGATAGAAACTTTAGAAAAACAAACAGAGATAACAGATAAGAAAAATAGGAAAAACAAAATAATAATAAGTGGAATTGACGGAGAAAGAGAAGGAAAAGAAGACATTGAAAAAGAAATGAAAAAAGTGGTAAAAACGGGAATAAAAGAGTGGCACAAAATTGGGAAGGGAAAAGTACTAGTAGAACTCCAAGACTGGGAAGCAAAGAAAAGAATTATGGAAAATAAAAAAGAGTTAAGAAAAGAAGAAACAACTAAGAATATTTACATAGATGATGATTTAACAAAGAGGGAGAGAGAGGTTCAGAAAAAATTAAGAGAAATCGCAAAAGAAAAGAGAGAACAGGGAATAAAAGCAACGGTGGGATATGGAAAAATATTTATGGAGGGAAAAACATTCAAATGGAATGAGAAAGACCTGAAACTGCAGGTTTTTTAGGGAGAAAAGGGAGAGTTAAAAGAAACAAGGAAGAAGACACGGGCAAATGTACAATGGAAACTGAGAAGACTAATGAAACAAATAAAGATATAAGCAACGGGAAGAAAAAGATACTATTTTGGAATGTAGCGGGATTAGCAAAAAAAGAAGACAATTTCTGGGATTATGTGAAACTTTTTGACGTAGTAGGTTTAGTAGAAACATGGATAGAAGAAAAAAGCTGGGAAAAAATAAAGGGAAGGCTACCACCAGAATTTAATTGGGAGTGTCAAGGGGCAAAGAAAGAAAAAAAGAAAGGAGGGCAGCAGGAGGGATAGTCACGGGAGTAAGAAAGGGAATAAGAGAAAAAAACCAGGAAAAAAAAGAAATAGAGGGACTCATGGAGAGAAATATCGAAATAGACAAACGATGGTGGAAAATAATGACGATATACAGCAGAGAGATGAAAAAGACAATAAAAAACATAGATGAAACAGTGAAAGAAAACGCAGAAGAATGCATACTTATGGGAGGAGATTTTAACGGAAGAATTGGGGAAAGAGGAGCGAGAAATTGGGAGGAAGAAAAAGGAGATGGGAAAAGGAAAACCAAAGACACAAAAGAAAATGTGGAGGGAAAAAAGTTGATGGAATGGTTAGAAGAAAAGGGATGGGAGATACTGAATGGTAATAAACAAGGGGATGAAGAAGGAGAGTGGACGTATGTAGATAGTAGGAGGGAGTCGGTGATAGACTACGGAATAACAAATGAAGAGGCGTGGGGAAAAGTAGAGAACTTTAAAATAGGGGAGAGAATAGAGTCAGACCACCTTCCAATAGAAATAAGCCTAGAAGGAAGAAATAACCAAACAGAGGAAAAAAAGAAGATAAAAGTAGAGCAGAAGAAGGTAATAATTAAAGTGTGGAACGAGCAAGGCGTGAAAGAATACAGGAAAAAGCTGAAAAACGTCAAATTCGAAGGTCAAGAGACAGAGAAGATGGAAGTGGAATTAAAAGAAATACTAGAAAAGGCAACGACTACAACAGAAGTAAGCAGTAAAAGAAAAAAAGCAGAAAAGAGAAATGAATGGTGGGATAAAGAATGCTACCAGCTAAAGAAAAAAGCTACAAAAGCGCTAAGGGAATTCAAAAGAAAGCAAGTAAATAGAAGAGTCTTCTTAGAAGCAAAAAGAAAATATAGAAAAAGATGTATAGAAAAAAAGAGAGAGAAAAGAGAAGAAGAAAATAAAGAAATAAAAGCTATTAAAACAGAAAGAGAGGTGTGGAAGTACATAAACAGAGAAAGATTAAGAAAAGAAGCGGCGAGTGAAGAGATAACAATAAAGGAATGGGAAGAGTTTTTGAAAGATCTGCTGGAAGGAGAAAGAGAAGTAGATATAGAAGACCCAGCGATGCAAACGAACCAGACAGCACCATTAGGAACAGAAATTACAAGGGAGGAAGTAGAGAGACAGATAAAGAAGCTGAAGAAGAAGAAGGCACCGGGGAGGGATGGAATACAGAATGAAGACTGGATGTATGGGACGAAAGGTGTGATAGACAGATTGGTAGAGGTTATGAATGGAGTGTGAAGAGGAGAGGGATTCCCGACAGGTTGGAGAGAAGGCATAATCTGCCCTATCCACAAAAAAGGAGATAAAAATAGAGTAGAAAACTACAGAGGAATAACTCTCCTTAACACAGGGTATAAATTGTATGCGTCAGTACTGAATGAAAGGCTGAGCAAAGAGATAGAGGAAAAGAAGGTATAAAAAAGTATGTGAGGAAAAAAAAGCTAGAAGTGAATGTAAATAAAACAAAGATGCTGGTGTTCAACAAAAAAAAGAGGAAAGAAGAAAAGAATGATTGGGAATGGGAGGGAGAGAAAATAGAGAGAGTAAAAGAGTTTAAGTATTTAGGGTATACGTTTAATGAAAGAGCTACGAACAAAGCGCATGTCAGAGAGTTGGCAAGGAAAGCAAACAAGATAGTGGGATGTGTATGGGGAATAGGAGAGAGGAAGTGGGGAGGGGATTTTAAAAGGAGAATAATGATGTTTGAGAGCTTGGTGGAGAGCGTATTGATGTATGGGGCAGAAATTTGGGGGTGGAAAAAACAAGAGGAAATAGAGAGAGTACAAGTGAAGTATTTGAGGTGGGTCCTTGGGGTGGACAGAGAAACCCCTGGGTATATAGTAAGAGAAGAATGTAACAGAAACAAGCTGAGAGTGAAAGCGGGGAAAAGAGCGACTAAGTTTGAGGATAGAATGAATGGAAGGCAAGAATGTAGAATATTGAACGAATGTTGGAGAGAAAAGAAAAAAAATTTGGAGATAAACGAAAAAGAAAAATATTACAGAAGAAATGGGTATGCAAGTAAAGAAGTGGAAAGATTAAGAACAGAAGGCAAGTGGATGAACGCAGACAGGGATGTAGATAAGCAAGAAAGAAGAGAAAAAATCAAAGAGTCCAGGTACAACAGGAATTATGAGAAATATATGACAGAGGAGATCCCGGTGTACCTGGGAAGAGAAAGTGCGAAAGAGAGGAAAATAATGGCGAGGTTCAGGTGCGGAAATGAGGAGAGAGAGAATAGGTATTGGATGGAAAAGGAAGAGAGACTGTGCAGAATCTGTTATGAGGAAAGAGAGACAATAGAGCACATGTGGAATGAATGCAGTGAGATGAGGGAGAGAGAAAGAGCAGAAAGAAGAGAAATACTGAAAGAAAATGGAGTGGAGATAAAGTGGATGAAAGAAGTATGGAAGAGAAGGAAAATGAAGGACAAAGGAAGAACAGGGAGGGTAGAATAGAAAATGAAATAAATTGTAGATAGAGTATGTAAGCCGGTATAGGCAACAATAAAGCTTATTATATAGTAAGTTGGATAAATAAAGAATTGAATATAATAACAAAAGACAAACCAGCCACAAGAAGTAGAAAAAATAGCCCCGTAAAGATCACCATAAAAAATAACCGATTTATTGAAACAGAGTGAGCAGAATAAAAAAAAAAGCTGATTGTAAGGTTTAGGTGAAGTAATAAAGATACAAATAATTCAAAATTGATAGAAAAAAAAAAGACTAAGATGCACAGTTTGTACAAATGAACAAAAAAATTATTAAATATTATAAAAAAGAAGTAACTTGCATCAAAGAGAAAATAAAAAAAAAAAGAAAAGACAGGAAAAGAAGAATTAGAGATTAGATAAAAATGGTAGCATCACATAATATTGCATCACTTTATAGACATTTCTCAAAATTTCGGCTGTTAATTTGTTTGGTTTTTTGACAATTTTAACAAATTATTATGAATTTATAGGTATTCTAAAATATTCAGTATAATTTGGTTATTGAAATAAACAAACAACATTAGAAACACAACTCAAACTGTTGAGTATTTTTAGCCTTTAGACAGTTGAACGTCGCAAAAGTCGCACATTGCTGATTCTTTTGACATCTGTACTGATTGATCTAATGTTGTATGGTCAACATTTTTCGCCTTTTGTAACTGCATCATTTCTTCTTGTTTGACATTTCTAGGAGTGTCTGTATCTGTCAAAAGCTCTTCTAAGTATTCCAAGTTATCTGAAATTATAAAAATGTTTATCATATTTTACAATTTCACCTGTACTTTACCCAACTTTATCGCATGATCTTCTTTTAGCTGCAATTGATAATTAATCCCAATGACTAATAGACAAAAAATACATAAAGTAATAATGTTTTGAAGAAAGATGATTTCAGGTTTGAAAGATTGCAAAATCTTTTTTTTAGACATAAGTGGTCACAACTTAGTGATCTGGCCTGTACAATTCCCAGACTTAGCCTCTATTGAACATATGTGGGATGTGATAGGTGCAATACTAAAAAGTTGACCTTACACCCTGAACAGTTTAGAAGATTTGTGAATTTAAATTAAAGAAGAAGAATATGTTTTAGGTTAAATTTATGTTTATCCTCGGGCAGCAATAGCTTAAATACGGTTCTGGTGGCGGAAAGAAACGTCAGACGACTTTGAAAAACCTAATAATTTCGTGCCGACACGTGCATGCTAAATTCAATGTACGGTTTTACATAAATGTGTGTTTTTCGTAGCTTTGAAAGTGATAAGGCAGAAATATCCGAAGACTTAAAAACCATCGTCACGTAGACGCAGATAGTTTAGTTTTAGCCCCCATCAAAAACCGATAGATGAATAGAAAAAGAAGAGTTTGTAATCGTCGTTAATCGTGCATTTGAAATTATTTCGATTTGGTCGAAGATTGACTTTGTCATTCAGTTTCTTCTTTAAATTACCGACCAACAAATGCTTTATTCATGGCGTTTAAGCATCAAATAGGTTTGTGGTTTTAGGCGTTTTTTTTCGCACAATTTTCTTAATAGATTCATGTGTTTTTCTTTCGATTACGTGAGGTTACGCTTTTCCGTACCTGCAAAGAAAGAAACCAACAAATGAATCACCATTTAACTGACAATTGTTTGAAAAATAAATAACTACATACCGATCTTGGACCACAAACAAAACAGCTGTAAACAATCGATAAATACAATTTTTTTTTGTTTTATTTTGCTTAAATAACAATAAGCGAAGCAATTGTTTCATTTAATCTTATAACAAGTGGAACAATTATAGTCCATTGAAATGTTACAATTTTTAGGCCTTAGTTTGCGTTTTTTAGAGAACGCAATTTTATTTTTTTGGTGTGAAGGGGTGGTCAGTGTAAAGGTAAAACCAAGTTTGTGGGGTCGCCACCCTTGTCCCACGACCGCCATCTTAAAAATAAAGGCTGAAATGGTTTATCAGAACTTCAGTTTAAAATATCATCCCCAGGTGGATTCTAGTTAAATTACTAAAATTTTACAACAGTAAACATATCAATACCAAAAGTACTGAAAGTCCTATAATTGCCCCAAATTTTTAATTTGCTTAAGAGTTCTAACAAGAACAAAACATGTTCAAGTCTGCAGGTCTGGTGAATGTGCTTTGATTCTCTTATTATATTTGTTGGTAGTAACCAAACAAGATAAAGCACATTGACACAAAAGGCGCTAACGCAGTCTAATCAGCGATATACTTTTTATCTCATCTGCGTCTATCAAAATTGACATATATCATTTAGAGTGACTTATTTGCATGTAGAGCCCTAGTTTCTTTTTACTTTTTTTGGTAACAAAACCAAAATTTATACAGTGAGTTATGTGTTGAGCTTATTAGCTCTCATTAGTAAGGCTTGATGTTACGAAAAAAAGCTAAAGGATTCTTAGCATGATATTCTTTGAGATGCAATAAAAATTTCAAATTTCTTTGATTTTGTCTATATTTTGACTAATATTGAGATAAATATGAGATCGTTCTCTTCCAATTTTGTTCGGCGGTCTCGAGCATACACTAAAAATTTAAGTTTAGTGTACTTTTCCATTACATCTTCAAGTAAAACTTCAAAAGATAAACTTGGTTCTATTTGAAAGTCCAGACCAGGACAGGCCAATCAGGTCCGGATTGAATTGTGTGTGTTCACCCCTCTGTTGACATTGTAGCCGTTGCCGGAATAGACTTTCAATTCATTAGCGCAGGGCGTTGTCATATCACAATCAGGATAACCTGAAAAATATATTTACGTTAGATAGGTTGGATAGAATTTCAATTCATTTAAAAGCATTACCAGAGCTGGACTAAAATAATTAAATCGGCCACGAAACAATAGAAATTCTCTCTTTTGGAGAAGCTTATTCGAAATGGTAACGAAGGCTATTGACTTGGTAAAAAGGTTTTGTTTCAGATATAACGCAGCTTCTAATATTCCCGAGAAAGTTGGTCATCTTAAATGGATTTCATCCAAAAAAAATCTTTATCAAAATCGAAATAAAACTCATTTTTAGATAAGACATAGATAAAAACAGTCAAAAGAAAATAGTCAAACTCTAAAAAAATATTATTATTTACAAATATTTTGGCAATAATAATATCAATATAATTTGCAACAATATGTTTTGGTACAAAATTCAAAATAAAAAAATTTTTCTTTTAATTGGGCTCATTAATAATTTTTGTGTTTGACGCATCTACCATTTTTCCACTATTTTATTAAAAACTATAAAATATTACAAAATAATGACTCATTTAAACAAAATATTCAAAATAACAATTTTTTATTGTTTTTTCTTCTCATTTTTGAAGATTAACAATGGTAGCGACTGTCATAGAATAATTTACAAAAAATTTAGCATTTTGCGCATCCATCATTTTAAACTATTTTATCAAAAATTATAAAATGTTACAAAATAATGACTCATTTGAACTAAAATTACAAAAAAACGTCTACTTTTTGTTGTTTTTTCTTATTTTTGAAGATTAAGAATAATAGCGACTGTCATAGGTCAAATTTTGGATCTATTTCTTAACTATCTTATTGAAGATTATAAAATATTACAAAATAATAACTCATTGAAACCAAAATTTAAAAAAAAAACGTTTCTGTTTTGTTCTTTATTCTTATTTTTGAAGATTAAGAATAGTAGCAACTGTCATAGAACAAATTTTGGATCTATTATTTAAGTATTTTATCGAAGATCATAAAATATTACAAATAGCTCATTTGAACCGAAACTAAAGAAAAACGTCTTTTTTTTGTTAATTTTTCTCACTTTTAAAGATTAAAAATAGTAGAGACTGTCATAGATTTACTAAAAATTTTGCATTTGGCGCATCTATCATTTTTTAAATATTTTATCAAAATCTATAAAATATTACAAAATAATGACTCATTTGAACTAAAATTCCAAAAAAACATTTGTTTTTTTTTTTATTTTTGAAGATTAAAAATGGTAGCGACTGTCGTAGAACAAATTTTAGATCTATTTTTCAACTATTTCATCAACGATCATAAAATATTACAAAATAATAACTTATTGGTACCAAAATTACAAAAAAACGTCTTCTTTTTGTTTTTTCTTCTTATTTTTGAAGATTAAGAATAATAGCGACTGTCATAGAACAAATTTTGGATCTATTTTTTAAGTATTTTATCGAAGATTATAAAATATTACAAAATAATAACTCATTTGAACCAAAATTAAAAAAAAAACGATTTTTTTTTGTTAATTTCTCTCACTTTTAAAAATTAAAAATGATAGAGACTGCCATAGAACAGTTTACTAAAATTTTGGCTTTTGGCTCATCCACCATTTTTCAACTATTTTGTGAAAATCTGTAAAATATTACAAAATAATGACTCATTTGAACTAAAATTAGAAACAACTGTCTTTTTTTGGATTTTTTCTTGTTTTTAAAGATTAGAAAGGGTAGCGACTTTTATAGAACAAATATTGGATCTACTTTTTAACTATTTTATCAAAGATTGTAAAATGTTACAAAATATTAACTTATTTAAACCAAAATTAAAGAAAAACGTCTTCTTTTCGCTAATTTTTCTCACTTTTAAAGATTAAAAATGGTAGAAACTGCCATAGAACAATTTACTAAAAATTTTGCATTTGGCGCATCCACCATTTTTTAACTATTTTGTCAAAATCTGTAAAACATTACAAAATAATGACTCATTTGAACTAAAATTAGAAAAAAACGTTTTTTTTTGTTTTTTTTCTTGTTTTTGAAGATTAAAAATAATCGCGACTTTCATAGAACAAATATTGGATATACTTTTTAACTACATTATCAAAGATTGTAAAATGTTACAAAATAATAACTCATTTGAACCAAAATTTAGGAAAAACGTCGTCTTTTTGTTGTTTTTTCTTATTTTTGAAGATTAAGAATAGTAGCGACTGTCATAGAACAAATTTTAGATCTATTTTTTAAGTATTTTATCGAAGATCATAAAATATTACAAATAGCTCATTTGAACCGAAACTAAAGAAAAACGTCTTTTTTTTGTTAATTTTTCTCACTTTTAAAGATTAAAAATAGTAGAGACTGTCATAGATTTACTAAAAATTTTGCATTTGGCGCATCTATCATTTTTTAAATATTTAATCAAAATCTATAAAATATTACAAAATAATGACTCATTTGAACTAAAATTCCAAAAAAACGTTTTTTTTTTTTATTTTTGAAGATTAAAAATGGTAGCGACGGTCGTAGAACAAATTTTAGATCTATTTTTCAACTATTTCATCATCGATCATAAAATATTACAAAATAATAACTTATTGGTACCAAAATTGCAAAAAAACGTCTTCTTTTTGTTTTTTCTTCTTATTTTTGAAGATTAAGAATAATAGCGACTGTCATAGAACAAATTTTGGATCTATTTTTCAACTATTTTATCAAAGATTATAAAATATTACAAAATAATAGCTCATTGGAACCAAAATTAAAAAAAAACGTCTTCTTTTTGTTAATTTTTCTCACTTTTAAAGATTAAAAATTGTAGAGACTGCCATAGAGCAATTTACTAAAAATTTTGCATTTGGCGCATCCACCATTTTTTAACTATTTTGTCAAAATCTGTAAAATATTCCAAATTAATGACTCATTTGAACTAAAATTAGAAAAAAACGTTTTTTTTTGTTTTTTTTCTTGTTTTTGAAGATTAAAAATGGTCGCGACTTTTATAGAACGAATATTGGATCTACTTTTTAACTATTTTATCAAAGATTATAAAATATTACAAAATAATAACTCATTTGAACCAAAATTAAAGAAAAACGTCTTTTATTTATTAATTTTTCTCACTTTTTAAGATTAAAAATGGTAGAGACTGCCATAGAACAGTTTACTAAAATTTTGGCTTTTGGCGCATCCACCATTTTTTAACTATTTTGTTAAAATCTGTAAAATATTACAAAATAATGACTCATTTGAACTAAAATTAGAAAAAAACGTTTTTTTTGTTTTTTTTCTTGTTTTTGAAGATTAAAAATGGTCGCGACTTTCATAGAACAAATATTGGATCTACTTTTTAACTATTTTATCAAAGATTGTAAAATGTTACAAAATATTAACTCATTTGAACCAAAATTTAGGAAAAACGTCTTTTTGTTAATTTTTCTCACTTTTAAAGATTAAAAATTGTAGAGACTGCCATAGAGCAATTTACTAAAAATTTTGCATTTGGCGCATCCACCATTTTTCAACTATTTTCTCAAAATCTATAAAATATTACAAAATAATGAATTAAAATTTAATAAAAACCGTCTTTTTTGTTATTTCTTCTCCGTTCTGTTAAATTCTGTCAAACAATAAATAATTACTTTATGAATTTTCTGAATCTATAAATTACTGTTCATCAAAATTAGAAATGTTTGTAGGTTAAAGGTAATATTATAGATATCCCTGATGATAACTTAATTAGTCGAAACTGGCAAGTTCTAATGTGGCTAGAAAAAAATCTCAAAAATTAAACAGCAGTACGTAATTTTATTGCTGAAAATGTGTTTTTTTTTTGGTTTTAGATTTAGAGGGCAATAATTTATAATGTTTTATTTATCATTTAAAATGTGTAAATGTAAAAGCTATTTATATATTAATACATATCGGTGGAAAAAGTGAGGAATAAATCATAATACGGTTACAGAGAGCCTTAATTTGTAATGGTAATTAGTTGTTTGAGGACGATCATGCATCAAAACCTGATCGCCAACTAATTATCAAGTCCATATTGCATTTGAAATGTTTCAATAACAAGCCAATATTATCATTGCGGAAAAGATTGCAGTTTAGCGATGCCATCGCGATTCTACATCATTTCTCGATCAGATAAATCTCCGCTTTTGGGTGTTTTTCTTAGATATGTTTGTTGATTTTTTCAAAAATAACAAGTCACTTAAAATGGTTTCAAACATCAAATTATGATGATTATCGCTCAGTCTGAAAGGATAAATTATGAATGAGGTTATAATTATTATTAAGTTAATAATAATCCACCTGCATTTTGTAAACGATCCATAAACCACCTCTGATTGAAATGAAGATAAATATTGTTGGAGGACCGTTATAAGATTGCTCATTTGCGAAGAGGATACAATGACCATCATATTTCTTAGACCGAAACTAACAAAATCATTTAATCCAACAACTGAACGAATTTTGAACCATCTGAAATGTGCTATAGTTTGTGAAAGTTTCAGAATCGACCATAACCACCGCACTAAAAACTTACTTACTGAACTTAGAAGAGAAAATTCAGAAAGCTTTCAGATTCTACAAATATAGATCTGATATTATTTATACATACCGAAAAACATTTGTATTCAGCTGGCAATGCTCATGGATATTGCTTTTTTCATCAATAAATCATTAATATTTATTTATATTGAATTGTTTTTATTTTCAAGATACATATTTATAGCCTGATGTTCAAAATCAGCAAAAAAATTAAACGTTTTTACAAAGCTATCCAACCAAAAAACTAAATATATTATTTAGCATTCAATCAAATTTAGAAATTAATTTCTTTCTATTATTAAGATTTAGATTAGAAAAAGGGTGTCATATGCACTGGGACTTCTTAATGGTCTATTGTGCTCTCCTTGCTTGAGCTGTTTGAAGTGTGTCTCAGTTTATAGCTCTCCATCGAACTCCAAGGCTGTAATAAATTCCAACAGCTGAGATATTAGCTTCAACTCTATAAGTTCTTCAAAGTTTCGTTTTCTTTCTTGCAAAATCTGCATTTGTCATTATCTTCTAGATAGAAGTCTCAGCAGGTGACCAGTAAAATGCAAAGTCTATTTCTAGTGAGGTTTAAGTAAGTTTTGAACCTTGCATGGTCAAAGTCTCTAAAAAATTTCTATTTCTTAGCGTTTTAATCTGTTCGTCTCTTCTTTTTTCTGTAAGTGTGTCTTAAACCACAGAATGGCTCTGGCCGTAAAGCATGGTGTATTGTCAAATTCTTCTTAAAAATTTTAAGAATGTCTCAAACTATGAAGATTCAGCAAGCGTTTTGATCAATCTGTCTCTTCGTTTATTTTGAAACTTTTCCTATAGGTGTGTTTTCTTAATCCATAGAATAGTTCTGACCTTAATGCATCTTGCATTGTCAAATTCTTTACAAAATTTGTTTAAATGTCTCATTAGGAAGATCTTTTCTCACTTTTGAAGATTAAGAATGGTAGCAACTGCCACAGAATAATTTGCTAAAAATTTTGTAATTGGCTCATCCACTATTTTTTAACTATTTTATCAAAATTTATAAAATATTTCAAATTTCAATATTTCTTCCTATATTTGAAGATTAAGAATGGTAGCGACTGTCATAGAACAAATTTTGCATCTATTTTTTAACTATTTTATCGAAGATCATAAAATATTACAAAATAATAACTCAATTAAACCAAAATTAAAGAAAAACGTCTTCTTTTTGTTAATTTTTCCCACTTTTAAAGATTAAGAATGGTAGAGACTGCCGTAGAACAAATTTTGCATCTAACGCATTTACCATTTTTTAACTATTTTATGATAGTCTAAAAAATAATGACTCATTTGAACTAAAATTACAAAAAAACGTCTTTTTTTTGGTTTTTTTTTCTTATTTTTGAAGAGTGGTAGCGACTGTTATAGAACAAATTTTGGATCTATTTTGTAATTATTTTATTAAAGGTTATAAAATAATATAAATTATAAAATAATAGGAAGATTCAGTCAGATTTTTGATCTGTCCGTCTGTTCTTTTTCCTGTAGGTGTGTTTTCCAAAATCACAAAATGGTTCTATCCTTAATGCGCCTTGTATTGTCGAATTCTTTAAGAAATTTTTTAAAATGTCTCAAACCAGGAAACTCAGCCAGCGTTTTGATCAATCTGTCTCTTCCTTTATTTTTCTCTTTTTCCTGTAGGTGTGTTTTTTCAAACCACAAAATGGTTCTCACTCTAATGCATCATGCATTGTCAAATTCTTGTTAAAAGTTTCTTAGAATGTTTCAAACCAGGAATATTCAGCCAGCGTTTTGATCAATCTGTCTCTTCCTTTATTTTGAAACTTTTCCTATAGGTGAGTTTTCTTAAACCACAGAATGGTTCTAGCCCTGATGCATCGTGCACTGTCAAATTTTTCTTAAAATTTTTTAGAATGTCTCAAAGATTCAGCCAGCGTTTAGATCAACCTGTCTCCTCCTTCATTTTGACTCTTTCTTTAAAGGTGTGTTTTCTTAAGCCATAGAATACTTTTGACCTTGCATTGTCAAATTCTTTACAAAATTTTTTAAAATGTTTTAAACTAAGTAGATTCAGATAGCGTTTTGATCAGTCCGCCTTTTCCTTTTCCTGTAGGTGTGTTTTCTTAAACCACAAACTGGTTCTGACTCTAATGCACCTTGTATTGTCAAATTCTTTAAGAAATTTCTAAGAATGTCTTAAACCAGGAAACTCAGCCAGCGTTTTGATCAATCTGTCTCTTCCTTTATTTTTCTCTTTTTCCTGTAGGTGTGTTTTTTCAAACCACAAAATGGTTCTCACTCTAATGCATCATGCATTGTCAAATTCTTGTTAAAAGTTTCTTAGAATGTTTCAGACCAGGAATATTCCGCCAGCGTTTTGATCAATCTGTCTCTTCGTTTATTTTGAAACTTTTCCTATAGGTGAGTTTTCTTAAAGCACAGAATGGTTCTAGCCCTGATGCATCGTGCACTGTCAAATTTTTTTTAGAATGTCTCAAAGATTCAGCCAGCGTTTTGATCAACCTGTCTCCTCCTTCATTTTGACTCTTTCTTTAAAGGTGTGTTTTCTTAAGCCATAGAATACTTTTGATCTTGCATTGTCAAATTCTTTACAAAAATTTTTAAAATGTTTTAAACTAAGTAGATTCAGCCAGCGTTTTGATCAGTCCGCCTTTTCCTTTTCCTGTAGGTGTGTTTTCTTAAACCACAAACTGGTTCTGACTCTAATGCACCTTGTATTGTCAAATTCTTTAAGACATTTCTAAGAATGTCTTAAACCAGGAAACTCAGCCAGCGTTTTAATCAATCTGTCTCTTCCTTTATTTTTCTCCTTTTCCTGTAGGTGTGTTTCTTCAAACCACAAAATGGTTCTCACTCTAATGCATCGTGCATTGTCAAATTCTTGTTAAAAGTTTCTTAGAATGTTTCAGACCAGGAATATTCAGTCAGCGTTTTGATCAATCTGTCTCTTCGTTTATTTTGAAACTTTTCCTATAGGTGAGTTTTCTTAAACCACAGAATGGTTCTAGCCCTAATGCATCGTGCATTGTCAAATTTTTCTTAAAATTTTTTAGAATGTTTCAAAGATTCAGCCAGCGTTTTGATCAACCTGTCTCCTCCTTCATTTTGAAACTTTCTTTAAAGGTGTGTTTTCTTAAGCCATAGAATACTTTTGATCTTAATGCATCTTGCATTGTCAAATTTTTTACAAAATGTTTTAAAATGTTTCAAACTAAGTAGATTCAGCCAGCGTTTTGATCAGTCCGCCTTTTCCTTTTCCTGTAGGTGTGTTTTTTCAAACCACAAAATGGTTCTCACTCTAATGCATCGTGCATTGTCAAATTCTTGTTAAAAGTTTCTTAGAATGTTTCAGACCAGGAATATTCAGCCAGCGTTTTGATCAATCTGTCTCTTCGTTTATTTTGAAACTTTTCCTGTAGGTGAGTTTTCTTAAACCACAGAATGGTTCTAGCCCTAATGCATCGTGCACTGTCAAATTTTTCTTAAAATTTTTTAGAATGTCTCAAAGATTCAGCCAGCGTTTTGATCAACCTGTCTCCTCCTTCATTTTGACTCTTTCTTTAAAGGTGTGTTTTCTTAAGCCATAGAATACTTTTGATCTTGCATTGTCAAATTCTTTACAAAAATTTTTAAAATGTTTTAAACTAAGTAGATTCAGCCAGCGTTTTGATCAGTCCGCCTTTTCCTTTTCCTGTAGGTGTTTTCTTAAACCACAAACTGGTTCTGACTCTAATGCACCTTGTATTGTCAAATTCTTTAAGAAATTTCTAAGAATGTCTTAAACCAGGAAACTCAGCCAGCGTTTTGATCAATCTGTCTCTTCCTTTATTTTTCTCCTTTTCCTGTAGGTGTGTTTCTTCAAACCACAAAATGGTTCTCACTCTAATGCATCGTGCATTGTCAAATTCTTGTTAAAAGTTTCTTAGAATGTTTCAGACCAGGAATATTCAGCCAGCGTTTTGATCAATCTGTCTCTTCGTTTATTTTGAAACTTTTCCTGTAGGTGAGTTTTCTTAAACCACAGAATGGTTCTAGCCCTAATGCATCGTGCACTGTCAAATTTTTCTTAAAATTTTTTAGAATGTCTCAAAGATTCAGCCAGCGTTTTGATCAACCTGTCTCCTCCTTCATTTTGACTCTTTCTTTAAAGGTGTGTTTTCTTAAGCCATAGAATACTTTTGATCTTGCATTGTCAAATTCTTTACAAAAATTTTTAAAATGTTTTAAACTAAGTAGATTCAGCCAGCGTTTTGATCAGTCCGCCTTTTCCTTTTCCTGTAGGTGTGTTTTCTTAAACCACAAACTGGTTCTGACTCTAATGCACCTTGTATTGTCAAATTCTTTAAGAAATTTCTAAGAATGTCTTAAACCAGGAAACTCAGCCAGCGTTTTAATCAATCTGTCTCTTCCTTTATTTTTCTCCTTTTCCTGTAGGTTTGTTTTTTCAAACCACAAAATGGTTCTCACTCTAATGCATTGTGAATTGTCAAATTCTTGTTAAAAGTTTCTTAGAATGTTTCAGACCAGGAATATTCAGCCAGCGTTTTGATCAATCTGTCTCTTCGTTTATTTTGAAACTTTTCCTATAGGTGAGTTTTCTTAAACCACAGAATGGTTCTAGCCCTAATGCATCGTGCATTGTCAAATTTTTCTTAAAATTTTTTAGAATGTTTCAAAGATTCAGCCAGCGTTTTGATCAACCTGTCTCCTCCTTCATTTTGAAACTTTCTTTAAAGGTGTGTTTTCTTAAGCCATAGAATACTTTTGATCTTAATGCATCTTGCATTGTCAAATTTTTTACAAAATGTTTTAAAATGTTTCAAACTAAGTAGATTCAGCCAGCGTTTTGATCAGTCCGCCTTTTCCTTTTCCTGTAGGTGTGTTTTCTTAAACCACAAACTGGTTCTGACTCTAATGCACCTTGTATTGTCAAATTCTTTAAGAAATTTCTAAGAATGTCTTAAACCAGGAAACTCAGCCAGCGTTTTAATCAATCTGTCTCTTCCTTTATTTTTCTCCTTTTCCTGTAGGTGTGTTTCTTCAAACCACAAAATGGTTCTCACTCTAATGCATCGTGCATTGTCAAATTCTTGTTAAAAGTTTCTTAGAATGTTTCAGACCAGGAATATTCAGCCAGCGTTTTGATCAATCTGTCTCTTCGTTTATTTTGAAACTTTTCCTATAGGTGAGTTTTCTTAAACCACAGAATGGTTCTAGCCCTAATGCATCGTGCATTGTCAAATTTTTCTTAAAATTTTTTAGAATGTTTCAAAGATTCAGCCAGCGTTTTGATCAACCTGTCTCCTCCTTCACTTTGAAACTTTCTTTAAAGGTGTGTTTTCTTAAGCCATAGAATACTTTTGATCTTAATGCATCTTGCATTGTCAAATTTTTTACAAAATGTTTTAAAATGTTTCAAACTAAGTAGATTCAGCCAGCGTTTTGATCAGTCCGCCTTTTCCTTTTCCTGTAGGTGTGTTTTCTTAAACCACAAACTGGTTCTGACTCTAATGCACCTTGTATTGTCAAATTCTTTAAGAAATTTCTAAGAATGTCTTAAACCAGGAAACTCAGCCAGCGTTTTAATCAATCTGTCTCTTCCTTTATTTTTCTCCTTTTCCTGTAGGTGTGTTTCTTCAAACCACAAAATGGTTTTCACTCTAATGCATCGTGCATTGTCAAATTCTTGTTAAAAGTTTCTTAGAATGTTTCAGACCAGGAATATTCAGTCAGCGTTTTGATCAATCTGTCTCTTCGTTTATTTTGAAACTTTTTCTATAGGTGAGTTTTCTTAAACCACAGAATGGTTCTAGCCCTGATGCATCGTGCACTGTCAAATTTTTTTTAGAATGTCTCAAAGATTCAGCCAGCGTTTTGATCAACCTGTCTCCTCCTTCATTTTGAAACTTTCTTTAAAGGTGTGTTTTCTTAAGCCATAGAATGCTTTTGATCTTGCATTGTCAAATTCTTTACAAAAATTTTTAAAATGTTTTAAACTAAGTAGATTCAGATAGCGTTTTGATCAGTCCGCCTTTTCCTTTTCCTGTAGGTGTGTTTTCTTAAACCACAAACTGGTTCTGACTCTAATGCACCTTGTATTGTCAAATTCTTTAAGAAATTTCTAAGAATGTCTTAAACCAGGAAACTCAGCCAGCGTTTTAATCAATCTGTCTCTTCCTTCATTTTGAAACTTTTTCTATAGGTGTGTTTTCTTAAACCATAAAATAGTTCTGACCTTAATGCATCTTGCATTGTCAAACTTTTTAAAATTTTTTTTTAAATGTCTCAAACCAGGAAGATTTAGTCAGAGTTTTGATCGTCCGTCTCTTTTTCTGTAAGTGTGCTTTCCTAAATCACAAAATGGTTCTGGCCCTACAAAGAGAACTCTCTATCATACAAATTGACGTATTTTTTGGCTTATTTTTTTTAGACTATTTTTTTCAAAAATTTTTTTATTTTGATACTAGAAAGAAAGTGTGTTAAAATTTATAAAAGCGGCTCCAGACGACATATTTCTTCTAGGAAATGTGTAAATAGTAGGTAATGGAAAAGGTATAAGATTTTCAGTAGCTTTAAGTTTTGACTTTAACATACAAAATTTGAAAAAAAAGTGATTATTTTATTATATTAAATGTTTTTTTTTTTGTTTTTTATTTTTAATTTCTGAGGTTGGAAGGTTGCTAATTGTTGCAGATATCTAAAAATTAGAGTATCAAACAAGATTATTTGAGTTGTGATGTAAAAGCGGATTAGATAATCAAGATAAACGATGGTTTGAGTCAGAAATTTGCAAATTCGATGTAATTCATTGATCTATTGTATTTTTCCATCAAGTCGTTGCCTCTCCATGATCGCGAGCCACTGGAGCAAAATCGCTTCTTGCAGAATAAATCCATGTCCGAAAATGCTAAGAAAATTTCTCCCTTGTGAATACACAAGCAGCTTACATAAAACAGGGGTGGAAACATTTCTTTTGAAACTGAAAATGCATGGATATACACGCATCCATACACATGTGTCCTGTTTTCTTTATCCTTATTCCATCCACGATTCAAGGGCGTCAGAAGGAATAGCTTTCAAAAAAGTTGTAATCTTTTTTCGAATTATATTTTTTCTCTAAAGCGCAAAAATAATCATGTCGTGCATGCATTTTATGGACCGTTTAACGTTCACCTTTCATATTATGAAGACATAATAAACTAGGATATCATGCTCATCATGTTCCTGTGTGCGTTTAGATATCACATTTATCTTTTGTTTCTCCAACCGAATCTGAAGCAACCCTAACTTCCTTAATGATAACTGCACTTTTCAGATCAGATACCATTTAAATATTGGTTTCTGCTTTTATTATCTTGATTTGGTATGCAACACTTAAGCTGTATTATGCTAATTTTGCAAAATTACAGCGGTAAACCGTTTGTTCGTTTGTTGGTAGACACGATAGAACAATAATTAATTATGCAAATTTAAAGCGTATCCATTCAGGCAACACATGGACTCAAATTTATTTTGTCTACAAACTGCACCTTGCCCTCTAATCTCATACAATACTAAAATATGCTTGTAAGATCTGACAAGCTACGTAAAAGGTTTTAATTATTGCACTTTTAAATGAATAAAATACTACAAATATGCATTATGTTTTTAGATTATTATTATAATAGGAAAGCACACGCTACACCAAGTGCACAGATGGCGTTGTCATTGAATTAATTAATTAATACGCTTAGATAGAGTTTAATTCCTCAATCTTGGTTTGTTACGTAGGTAGTACTACAAAACGTAGTAGCCAAAATAACTAAACTAGAAAATGAGAGAGAACAAATAACAAGCAACAGAAAATATACCACAGTAGACCAGGGTAGAAACCTTTAAAAATAATAAAAAGTGAAAAAAAATAATAGTAGAATGAAACCCATTAGAAAAGGAAGAAAATATTATAACAATTAAAGAAAAAATAATTTACGGGCGATCTGAGGTCGGGAAAGGGATGGGGGTGAGTTTTTAAGGGTAAAAAACGGTTTTTCTTGATTTTCGGCAAAACTAAAAGTCCTATCAAAAAAAGTCAAATGGTAAAGTTGTAGGTAATAAAAAGATCTAAAACTTTTGTATCTACACTTTTTTTACATAACCTTAAAATTTATGTGAAAAATTTAAAAAACCAAGTTTTTGGTTTTTTGTTTTTATCTTTTACAAATTTTTTTTTTTTTAACGACATTTAGTGAAAACTTACCTTTTTATGTCCCAAATACGCTGTAATTTATTTGATTAAAAATATTTATTTTTTCACCTTATTTTGAATTAATATCGAAAAAACACCCTAATTTTCAATCGAAAATTCACCCGTCAAAATATCAGCTTTTTTCAAAAACTTGGTATGGTTTCTGTTTGTTGAAATTTCTACTTTCCGATGGTAAAAAAAAAATATATGTTTCTACAGTAAATCTTCTCAGAAAATGCAAAAATTCAAAAAAAAGTTGAATTCGAAATTGTTTTTTTAATTATTATAAATTAGGTTTTGTTCTTTAATGTTAGGGTAGTGTATGTTTAATTATGTTTTTTCCAGGAATGTTAAGGGAAAACAATGAAAGAATGTTAAGGGAATGTATGTTTAATTATGTTTTTTGTGTTGAATGTTAGAGGAATATATTTTTAATTACACTTTTTTTGTCGAATGTTAAAGGAATGTATGTAAATTATACTTTTTCTGGAAAGACGTTGCAAGTTCAGAAAGTCTTCATTAACAAGAATCTATCAAAAAACACATTAAAAAGTTAAGGGTAAAAGAACGTTAAGGGTAAAAGAATGTTAAGGGACATTAAAAACTCAAGGGTAAAACAATGTTAAGGGAATTAATTATGTTTTTTTGTTTAATTACAGTTTTTATGTTTTTATTTTACAAGTCTAGAAAGTCAAAATCTAACAAAAATCAATCCAATTTATTGTTTTTTTTATACGAAACTACTCCTTAATGTACTAACATCTAAAGACTTTTATTCGTTCCAAAAAAACCCATACTATGGTTTAAAATGCACAAATTTATGTTCAAACTGTCATGGTTCTAAAAATTGAAGAAGAAACCTACGAGGAAGTTAATGATTCAGAAGAAATTGTGGATGAAGAACCAACGCAGTCTGGGAATAATGTTGGAGAGGAAGAAGGTGATAGTAATGAAGATTTCGAAGATCTACTAGAATCAGAGATGTTTGACGAATCTAACGATGAAGAAATGCCATCAAAAAGACAAAAACTAATGGATAAGTGATTAGAATTGAAGATAAGGTATTTATGAATGATTAATGTGTTTAAAAATATTGTAATGAATAACGTAATCAGAATAAAGCATCTACATTCAATAGTAGGATTTACATTTATATTTATATATAATGAGATTTTCTATGACATAAATGTAATTAGCATTAAATAAATCAACTTTTTAATTGAAACAAATTGCAGCAATCACAATTTTTAGATAAAATTATTTACAATAATTAAAAAAAAATTTCGAATTCAACTTTTTTTTGAATTTTTGCATTTTCTGAGAAGATTTACTGTAGAAACATATATTTTTTTTTACCATCGGAAAGTAGAGATTTCAACGAACAGAAACCATACCAAGTTTTTGAAAAAAGCTGATATTTTGACGAGTGAATTTTCGATTGAAAATTAGGGTGTTTTTTCGATATTAATTCAAAATAAGGTGAAAAAATAAATATTTTTAATCAAATAAATTACAGCGTATTTGGGACATAAAAAGGTAAATTTTCACTAAATCTCGTTAAAAAAAAAAAATTTTTGTAAAAGATAAAAATAAAAATCCAAAAACTTGGTTTTTTAAATTTTTCACATAAATTTTAAGGTTATGTAAAAAAAATTTGAATAAAAAAGTTTTAGATCTTTTTATTACCTACAACTTTGCCATTTGATTTTTTTTGATAGGACTTTTAATTTTGCCAGAAATCAAGAAAAACCGTTTTTTACCCTTAAAAACTCACCCCCATCCCCTTCCCGACATCAGATCGCCCGTAAATTATTTTTCCTTTTATTTTTATAATATTTCCTTCCTTTCCTAATGAGTTTCATCCTATTATTTTTTTTGGTTTTAAAAATTATCGACCCTGGTCTACAGATACTAAACCAAAAATCGGAAGAGATGCCAACCATAACTGAAGAAAAGGTCCTAAATTCCTTGTCAGAAATAAAGAACTGAAGCAAAAGAGCTACTCAAAGAATGCCTAAATGAAGAAACTACCCCACAAATATGGAATAAAGATGTTTCTTATAGAAAGACGTTTACGAAATATAGAGTACTTTATGATGGTGAACAAGAATGCAGCGCCCTTGTTTGTTTTTAACAATTGTCTATTTTATAAAATAGACAGAATTACTATCAAAATATTCAAGGAAACTGAAAAGCACAAAATGTTGAGCAGCAGGTGCATGATGCGTCTGTGTCATTTGTTCCCAGAAGCTGGCTTATCGTATGGTTTTGAGAAAAGATATACAGCTTGTTCCTGATATTTGGCTTCTGAGTAAAAATCATTATTTATGTTTCAAAATAGCTGATCAACAAATTTGACAAGATGTCAGTGAATCAAGCTAAGAGTTTAATTTTGCTTTCCACATTTATCTTATTCAAATAATTGTGGATCACACGGTATTAGAGAATTAGTCATTTATTGTGTTTTGATCGCCAAAAGTAAACGAGTTGGTTATGAAATATTTCCGAATATTGTCAATAATTTAATTAATAACTCATCTACACTAATATTATAAAGAAGAAAGATTTGTATGTTTGTAATGAATAGGCTCAAAAAGTACTGGGCCGATTTAAAAAATTCTTTTACCAATAGAATGCTACATTGTTCCTATTTGACATAGGCTACATTTCATTTTGAAAAAAATTAGGGATCTTTGGTAAAATTTGAACAATGTAACCGAAGGTGTAGAAAAATGAGTCTTAAAATGTCTTTCGTCGAATGCGCTGCCGAAACTATTAGCGATAGAACAAAATAATGTACAACAATATTGAAGAACATCATAATGTCTACAAAAAACTCCGCGGTAGCATATGTCCAACTATTGTAGTTATGTCACTACAACAACTTTTTTCATTTTATTACAACATTACAAGAAAATGCTAACCAAATTCAAACCATGCTATTTATGTGTTTATATTAATCCTTATCCAAATAAATTATTTTATGGTCAAGACCATTTGACTACCTATAAAATAATTTTTAAATTATTTAAATTGGACTTTCCATTCAAAAGATATTACGAATTAAAAAATTAACACCGCCATAGCGCCGTGGCCGTTGTTTGCGATGCAGTCTGAAAAGCGCGCCGGGCATCGCGGCGGGCGGGGGAGAGGGGGCACTGGGGGGGCAATATTTAATAAAATTAGTAAAGTCCTTCTCGGGTATGACGAGACCAGGGAAATAGGTATTCATTTTTATATGGAGGATATTATAGATTCCATAGGTACGCATACATAAGATAGGTCAGCTATACAAAATAAAGTAGTGCATCAAATTTACGCTAAGGCGGTACGAAGTTCGCCGGGTCAGCTAGTTATTTATAATGTTCAAGATTTATTCAAGAGTATTTTTTCAAAAGTTTTATTTACAAAGCATCATACGCTTGAAAGATGTAAAGTGCAGCTCCCAAAAGACATTCAAATCCCGATATGACGTCATATTATCGCAAGGGTAGCCACCCTCAACCGCTTTGTTCCCACAGGTCCGATCTCACAGCAATCATCGCAGAATATAGTCAGGGATAGAAGCACGTATATTTTCCATTCGTTTCGCGCATCCCCTAAGCAAACTTTCAGCGTCTTGAAAAAAGGGTAACTCTACCCTTATGTAAATCCGAAGCGAATCAAAAGACTTTAAATCGTATGTTTTTTACCCTTATATACCTACATGCGCAAAAGTTTAAAACTACCGCTGATGTTCAAACTTCTCATCCAATCAGCATCTTGAGTGCTCACCCTTATTTTAAAATTGTAAATTAGCGAATGGGAGGCTGGTCCGTAATGGTAATTTTCTTGGAATTGGAGCATTTTCGGTGAAAAGATTTGGAATTGAGAAGTCGACTAGAATCATTATAGGTGAAGTGGGGCCAAAGTTGAAACCAATTACACCCTCATTGTTGCCAGCGACAGACCTGCTCGCTTCAAATGTTTCCGTAGTCTGACTTTAACTATTCTGTCGCAATGGAGATTTCAATTTAGCGATATGTAACTCGCCAAATTCAAGCGAAAGATCTGAAAGAAAAAGCAATAATAAACATCAAAGTTTATTTTAGTTTAATAATGAAGCTAAAATAAGAACAATTTCTAAAAAAGAATCTGTAAGCTTGTCATAAGCTGACAAACGTCTAAATTACTTAATTGTAAAAAAATGTTTATCTCATAAAACAATCATAACCGTGGGTAAACCCATCGCATTCTGTCGTAACGCTTTTGGATTATGTCGCTCGCGACACCAAGCTTAAATCGTCTTGAGACTTCAGTCGTTCAATTATTATAGACCAATTGTCACAATAATACCGTCAGAGATACCATTGATTAAAACAAAATACTTGTACATTATAATTTCTATTGCCAGGCGTTCCGTGGCGGCTCACATTTTTTTTTCATTTATAGCATTATCAAGTATGTTTTGTTAGGTTTTCTTTTGTTTATGTTTTTTAATATATTTAGCTTCTGACATTGCAGTCGGAAAACATGTCAAAAACTGCGCTAATGTGACAGAAAACATTTACCAGACAATAAAAGAGAAAAAATAAATAATTATTTTTCTTTATTATCTCCATACTGATTTTGATGAATATTATATATCTTCTTTTATTGGTTGTCATCCAATTCAAGGATTCCCCGCTTGAAATATTAGTGCAAGTATAAGTATATCTCAAAGAACTCCCTAAACAGTTTATTGCTGATTGCAAAAGCAAACTCATAAATTCTAAACTCCCTCAAAAGATAAGAGTTTCCCCGCAAAAAAGAACGATCTAAATTTGTGCCGGCTGTAATCATAAAGTCCTAAAAAAATCATATAATAGCAGCACATTTCAATTTCCCCTGTACGATGATGTTCTCTAACAGTAGGGGGCAAATGTCACCAATGTGAAACGTAGTATTGATAGTAGCGAAAACATCTTTAAATATATTTTTCTCGTATAGTATTTTCCATTCCTTTTTTTGGTCCATTAATTTCTTACCTGATTGGTTAAACTTGTTTAAGAGAGGCATTTAAGGCGAATTTACTGAAATTTAGCTTAATTAACTCACCCCTCAAACTGTAAATATGTTTCAATTAGCAGAGAGCTTGATTACTTCAAATTTATCCAAATCTGAACATGTTGCGACTTGCTGATGAGTTCCAATAAGAACAAAACATGTTCAAATTTACGGATGAATTTGCTTTTCAACTAGATTAACAAAGATGCTATGTGATACCCTTTATTTTAGTGATAACTGGTCTAGATTTTAATTCATGAATAGTTTATAAGTTTTATATCGATTCTTGATGATTGATTTCATTAGCTAATTGAAAAGATTTCTCTCAGCCTCCAGCTGAAGTTCGGCTAAGATAAATTTTGAGTCCTAAAGTTTCTCTTAATTAAAGTTGGTTGCAGTTTGAAGAAAAGTGAGCATTTCTATTAGAAAACGGAGCCATTATTCGTGGATATTGTGCGCAATCACTCCCCTTTGCTCCTAAAAAGTTAAAAAGCCTGATATGATTTTGTCGGTTTTTGACTGCATCAGCGATGATTTATGACGCTTTTTATTCACTATATTGCTCGGTTACCGAATACTTTAGCATAGTGTATCAGTCACAAGATGACAGGATGTTATATAAATCATCATTTGATCCTAGTCAAGACACGTCCAGATTACGTGATCATTTATCGCATTTTCTCTTGTCGATTATTTCAAAATAACTTTATTGTACAATATTGCAAACTTTAATAATTGACAGATATACAACAAAAATGGCTGCAGCATAGCAAATAGGGACAGCGAAGTAAAAGAACAACAGCTAAATAACAGAGCACAAATATATAATGGAAACAGATAGACATAAAACAACAAAAAGAACAAATCACCAAATCTCAAATTGTAAAACTTTTCAAAAGTTTGAAAATACAACTTTAAACGTTAAGGCTCTTCAGCACTCCTATGCGCTGGGACATAAAAATGACTGATTTTTGATGCAAGTTATTTCGGTTTAGTTTAAATTTGAAGAAAATTCCGCATTTTCATCTTATCTAAAATACAATAATCTACCGCGCCTTGCTATCAGATTTTTAAAAAAATTGCTAGATGTAAGGGAAATAATTAATATGTCAAAACTTTTGACTCAACTTTTCTTCGAAAGCATTTACTGTAGCATATTTATTTTTGTTGCATCTAAGCAATGATATAAATATCTATCTCGCTCTCTTTTTATTTTTTTTTATTTTGTCTTATTTTTTGATTTAATTAAGAAAACAAAATATTCATTTTGTTCGCTAGACACAAAAATTCGTCTAAACGTGAGAAGATTTACGACATCTCTCTGCTTGAAGTGCCGGTAGCTAATTTTTAATTTATGGTGGTAGGAGATTAAAAGACACCCTCACTACACAGTGTTTACCTGCTAATATTCTGACCGAAGTGAATTTTGAATTTAGTTGAATCTTAACAAGGTGAGAGGCACATAGACAACGAGTAGCTCATTTTATTCGTTTTTCAATATAAGATAAAATAGTTCAATTATAATTATATTATAATTGATGTTAAATAATAAATAAATCTAAATTTTTTAAATAAGTTTTTGCTGGTGTGTGAAAAAGTGCTTTTTGTTATTTGTGAAAATGGGAGTTCATGGACAAAGATCGTTACCGTCTGGAGGAAGGCGTCGAAGCACAAAGTTTTCATACCGCATGAAGCGAAAACTACGGAGTAAAAGGTATTTTCACATTTTTAACTTTATTAAGTGCATGGTTATTAAATTAATCAGAACTAGAACTTCTATCAGTTTCTATCTATCAGGACCTGACCTGACCTATGACTTTTTTTTAAATTTTAGAATAGAAAAGTGGGCAGAAGAACAAGCTCAAGTTCCTGAAAATTTTGCGTTCATCTCTGAAAATACAGAGAGTTTTCCAGAACTCACGGTCGAAAATGAAAATTCATCCAAAAATATAACACCGGAAAACATAAGTGGATCTAGGATTGTAGATATTGTTCATTTTTTTAACAGTTTGAAAGCTCTTAGACATGAGCCCTTTCAATGTGATTTTAATAATTTTGAGCTCGTCTCAGAGAAAAGAAGTGGACTTTTTCCGTTAAATGTGGATTCTGTGGCTTTGTGGGCTCAATTTCGACACAGAATATAGAAAATGTAGATGCAAATGACGCGGCGGTATGTGGTGCAATTGCAGTGGGAGCTGGGTACAGTCAAGTGAAGGAAATGTTTGCTTCTATAGATATACCTATGATGTCATCTCACACATTTAAAAACATAGAAGAAGTGCTAAGCAACATCATTCAAGAAACTGCTTTTGAGGACATGGCAGAGGCAGGTCGGAAAGAAGCGGACTTGGCGAGAGAAGCAGGTGAAGTTGACGAAGATGGGACTCCAGAAATAGCGGTAATTGTCGATGGGGCATGGTCGAAACGGTCATACAAATCCAATTATAATGCGTTATCTAGAGTTGCTTGTATTATAGGAGCTCGAACCAAACAAATTTTATATGTAGGTGTCAAAAACAAGTTTTGTCGTGTTTGTCAAAAACATGTAGTTGCCAAAAGAGACATCCCTACCCATAACTGCAGTAAAAATTGGAAAAAAACATCAACCTCTATGGAATCACAAATCATTGTGGATGGATTTTTGTGTTCTTTGAAAACGCATGGCTTAAAATATAATAAAATAATTGGAGACGGTGATAGCAGCGTTTATAAAAAAATTAGGGATTCTAAACCATATGGACCAAACTATTTTGTAGAAAAAATTGAATGTAGGAATCACATTCTTCGCAATTATTGCAATAAAATTCGTGAATTATCTAACAGCTCAAGGGTTGAAAATGTGCTAAAATTATTTATACGAACTATAGTAAGTGCTGTTAAACATAGGCGGACAGAAACGTTTCCTACTTATGTGAAAATAAATAATTTAAAAGAGGATATTTTAAACAGTCCTAAGCACATATTAGGTTGCCATGATAACTGCAAAGATGAAAATAACCTATATAAATATTTTTGCAAAGGCCAGAAGCCTGGGGAAAAGAACCTATATAATATATTTAAAGAAAGAAAGTACGATTTTTTCAGACTTTGAAAATTACGTCAATCGAGTAGCTAGCCATGCTTCTAGTTTATTGCATGATGTCGATACAAATTTCGCCGAATGTTATAATAGCATAGTGAACAAACTAGTGGGGGGCAAACGAATAAATTTTTCACTGGGAAAATCATATGAAACACGATGTTTTGCGGCACTTTCTAATTTTAATAATAAACGACCATTTTTTTATAAAGTTCAGGAAAAATTAAATAAAAACAAACTTTGCAGAAAATACACTGAACAATTTTGTTTCATCAAAAAAATTTCAAAAAAGACAAAAAATAAAAGGAAGCTTGAGGTAATAGAAGCAGATGATGATTACGGCAAGTCAGACGATATAATACCAGATAAAAATTCTGAGGAGTTAAATATTTTACCTTTTTTGTTTTTAGAAAATCTTAATAAGGTAAATTTTCAAACTGTTGAAGAAATTACACGCGGACAAAGTTCAAATCCTGAGTGGTTTAAACAAAAATACTTTCGTTCAACCGCCAGCAATTTTGGCCGAATATGTAAAATGCGTCCGACTACATCAACCGCCAATCTTGTTAAATCATTACTATATTCTTGCCCAAAAGTCGGTTGCAAGTCATTAGAATATGGAATATCTAATGAAATCCATGCACGAGATTTATTTGAACAGACATACCAGTTTGATGTCAATTCTTGTGGTATTTTTATTCATCCGGACTATAAATTTTTAGGTGCTTCACCAGATGGTCTTGTTGATGAAGATGCTATATTAGAAATTAAATGTCCGTATGCTTCTAAAGATATGACAGTGCACGAAGCAATTATATCAAAAAAAATTTCGTATTGCATAATAGACGATAACAATAAAATTAAGTTAAAGCCAAAAGATAATTATATATTCCAAATTCAGGGACAGCTGGAAGTTACTAATAGAGAATTTTGTTATTTTTTTATATACACTCAGAAAGATTATCACTGCGAAATAATTTCTCGCGATAGAAATTGTTGGAAAAATTTTATGTTTGACAAGCTGCAAAATTTTTATATGTTATCATTCTTACCTGAACTGTTAGATTCTAGATTAAAGCGCAATTTGCCTATTAGGGATATCTACGGCTGACAACATTATTTAGATGGTATTATATTATATATATATATTTATTTATTTTGAACGATATTAGTTTTCATGGCAAAGACATGACAATCTATAATTTTTTTAAATATTTTGTTGTAAATTTTTAAAATCGAGGTGTAAATAAAAATACTGCAGAGCCTGGCATTTTTTTAGCTTAGTTTTTTTAAAAAACACTCTGTATAAGTAGATGTAATTTATAAAGTTCTAGTTTATATGTAGATTTCAACAGAATCTAATCAATGTTTATTGTAAATAACGAGAGTATGGTTTCGCACCCTCCGGGTGCTTACCTACTCTCTTAAGTAGAGGGTTGCATACGGCAACGTGTATGAACCTAGAGGGGTTGCCTTCAGCAACCGTAAAATAGACGCACTTTTTTTTTATTAGATTATTGTTTATTTATTTTTTTATTGTAATTTATTTTTATTTATTTCTTTTTGTACTTATTCTACTTTCTCATATCAACGTTTGCCTTCGACAACATTTATATAAACCTAGCCCATTATTATTTATCTTGAAATTTATTATTATTTATTTAAAAAATTTTAATTAGATTTTATTAATTATACTTATTTCTTTTTCTTTTATCTTTCCCATCTTTTTTTAATAATAAAGGAAGCATATTACCATTTACTAAAATTTTTGTTTTTTTATTTTTTTTTGTACTTGTTCTACTCACTCGTATTGAATGTTGCCTGCGGCAACACATATAAATCTATTATTATTTATTTTTGAAAATACTTTTACTATTCATTATTATTATAATTTTTTTATTTTTTTCTCATTATTTAGGTGGCGAACAGTCATTTTCTGTTATAAAAATTCTTGTTATAACATTTGAGATCAGATTTTGACATAACGTTTTCATATTAATATTACTTTAATATTTAAAAATAATATTACTATCTATCATTATTTTATATTATTTATATTATTTATATTATATATATTTTTTTTATTCCTTCTTGTTCTTACTATACTCTCTTATATGTAAAAGGTTGCCTTAGGCAACAATAACACTACAATTTTTTTTTTGATAAAAAAATTTTGCATTACATTTTTTTATTTAATATATTTGATTTTTATTCTTCTTTTTTTTTCAAATTTTTTTCTTTCTTTTATTTTTATTTTTTTTTCTTCGTTTTAATTTTTATATTAATTTTATTACTTTAATAATAATTGTTATTAAAATTAGAAGAATAAAAACTATAATATATTATAATAATTTATATGAATTTTTTCTTATTCTCTTCTAAAAAAAGTCTTTTATTATTTTTTTTCAAAATTAAAATTGTTATTTTATATATTTATTTTTGTTTCTATTATTATATTTTTTTATTTATTCCTCCTTTTACTTACCTCACTTTCTTATATAGATAAGGTTGCCTTAGGCAACCATAAAACAACCATATTTTATTTTTATTAAAAAGGTTCGTATTACATTTTATTAATTATATACTATATTCTTTCTTTTTTTTTCTATTTATTTTCTTTTTCTATTTTTCTCCTATTTTCTATTTAATTTTTTCAAAATATGTAATCATTCAATTACAATCATACATAACCTAAAGAAAAAATCAATAAAAATTATTTATACTTTAGTTATATATCATATATCAAATTCAAAAAAATAACTACTCTATAGAAATTTGTACATTGTACATTTTTATTTTCTCTTTCTTTTTATTCTTTTTCTTTTTTATCTCTTCAACTTTTTTTTTCGAACTCTTTTTTTTATTTCTTTCCACTTTCTTCTTTTTGATTCTATTTGTTCCTATTTTTATAACGTATTTACTTAATTTTAATTTTTTTTATTTTCTTATTATTTCTCTCTTACATTTTCTTTTTTTGTGTATTTTAATTTTTAAAAAACAAAATTATGGTTTTCCAATCTAAACATTTTCTTTTCTATAAATTTTTTTTTCGATTTTTTTTATTCTTTACTTAATTTTATCAATTTTTATTTTTCTACAAATACCATAATTTTGTTTTTCTATACTACTTAAATTATCTTTTCGTTTTTATTATCAACAAATTTATAATTTCTTTTAGTTTTTTTTGATGTTTTTTTTACTTAAATCATCGCATATCTTTTAAATTAACATTTTTTTGTTTTTATTTTTTTGCAAATTTTTTTTTCGCATATTTGATTGTCGGAAATTAAATAACAAAAATTTCAAATTTTTCTTGTATAATTATTAATTAGAAACATTTGTTTAAAATTAATACAATCAAAAAAAAAAATTTTTTTTAATAAATATTTAATTTGGCAACACTTTTAAAAAAAAATTTTTAATTGCCTAGTTGCAACAATGTAACCGAAAACGTTTGTTTCTTGACAAATATTTGACGTAACTTTCATAAAAAAAAAATTAGGTTATATCGTAGCGAACACATTGACATATTAATTTCAAAATATATTTGTTGAAATTTTCTTATAAATAACGTTTTCACAACTATTTTTATGAAAAAATTTATAAATAATTATTTTGTTTGTGTTACTAAAAAACGAATAAATATATATGTCAATTAAAAAAAAAAATTGTAATTATTGGTTGCTATAAACAAATTTGTTTATAGCAACAAAAAAAAAATTTGGGGCTCAATTTTGGAAGACCTATTAACCAAAAGCTTTTCTTTCAGCCATAATAACCTTCTCGACTTTTTAATCTTTACATTTTCTATTATATTAGCTTCACCCCTTTGACATTTCGGGGGGCATGCTCTATCAATATAAGATTTTAGTATTTAATAAAAAAAAGTCAAAAAACCTACCCAGAGCTTTTCCTTCTATTATTTCTTCTATCTTTTCCAATATAAAAAAGCATTTCAATTAATTTGGGGCTCAATTTTAGAAGAACTATTAACACAAAATCTTTTCTTTCAACCATAACAAATTTATAATAAAGTAAAACTGTCAATTTGACAATTTTTTTTGTGAGCTTTTGATATTTTGACCGAAACCAAAAAAAAGAGCCCTTTCGCCTTTTCGATCTTTGCTTCTAACTTTTTGGTGAGTGCCAATTGTTTATTTAACCAATATTTTAATTGTTTTGAGCTGTATTTACGTAGATTTTCCATTACATTCGCTTCACTTATTTGACAGTTTGGGTCACTAATTTTTCTCTAAAAATGCCTTGAAATCTTTTAAAAACCAAACAAACCTTTATGAATCGTTCAAAAATAGCCTTTAAACGTTGTTTTCATTTGAAAATTTATTGTAATTTCTATTATATTCGCTTCACTTATTTGATAGTTTGGAGCACTAATTTTTCTCTAAAAATGTCATGAAATCTATTAAAAAGTAAACCAAACCTATGCAAATTTTTATCGGTCGCTTGAAAATAGTTTTTAAACAATGTTTTTTTCATCATTTAAATATTCATTGAATTGTTGTCCCATTAAATTCACACTCCACTCTATTGACAGTTTGGGGGGCTACAATTTATAAAATCTTCTTTCTTGATGAAATTACATTAAATCTCTTGATGGGAAATCTTTATAAATACAACCCCCATGTTTATTTAATAGATATTTTATAGATTTAAGCTGTATTTTGGTAGATTTTCGTAAAATTACGATACGACTGACAGGTTAGACACTGACAAATGACTTTTGTTGAAAAAATCCTTAGTGATATAGAATCTACCCATAGTACGTTCAGACGTTATTATCGCGATTTTGACACATTCCATCTCTTTCTCAAACTCTGCTTTCGATCCCTCCTACGTTCAAGGGGGTTATCAAATTTGAAAAAAATTTTTAGAAATTATTAAAAAAACATTGTAATTTTTAGGATAGCTACTTTTTCATACAAACACTCATTTAAAAAGGAAAAAATTTTTAAAAAATCTAAAATTGGTTAGACAGAGCAACTACATTGGGTTTTATTATATATTAATAATTATCATCATAGTCTTATATATTTTCAAAAAAATATAATTAGCACAATTTACAATAAATAATTTTTTTCTATTTTTACCGAATTATACTCGTCTAAATTATCTAAACGATTCTACCAAAACATCTCGGAGAAGTTATCTTAAATTTCAAACATCAGGTAGTGTTGTAAATCAACAAGTTCGACTCAACTATATTATGATTATGTAGTTATTGGTTTATTACGTGTCAGTCACTGGCTATGTCATAAAACTGTGTAAGTTGGGTTGCGGGACCAATCCAAATCTGAAAATTCTTTTCACTGCACAGGAGCCTTAAAGACTGGACACAGGCGACATCATTGTAAGAGAAAAATTAAATTTTCTATATCAAGTGCTCTAAAAATAAATAGATCAATGCGCGCTGCAAAAATTAGTCAATTGTTTTGTAAGAGAAAAGATGTAAGTTACCAACTTCAGAGTAAAAAAGCCAGCGTTATAAGATTTCACTTTTTTTCTAGTAAAATGACAGGTAAAAAACAAATGAATAATGAAACAAAATTTGTTGTTTTGTTAGAATATCAGTAGCTTTCAGTAATTAAAAAGCAGAATAATTTTGTTCATTGAATTAGAAATACAAAAGAAAATACAGGAAGGAAAAACAGCATTCACAAAGAAAACAAAGTATATCATATCTTAGCAAGCCAAGTGCATGGCGGCCAATTTTCAAATTCAATTTACGTGGAACAAAGCCCTTCCCACTCTTTTATCTTTTGTTTTATTCTCTTGCACAAAATATTTTGCTAGCAAAATTCCCCAGGTTATATAAAATATTGCTATAGCTAACAACTTGGGAATTTCAACTTTTATAACAAACGATCGATGCGGAAATTGCTTTCGAATTTATTTAAATATTTATTAAAGTCCGCAGAACGCGGCGCACTCGAATTCTGACTAGAAATGACTCATTGTCGGCTTTGCGAAATTAGAATAGATGCAAAGCGCACATTTGCGTGCGACTATGTTTATGTTTTGTATTGTGAGGATGAAAGGGGGTGAGAGAGGCCACCACCGAATGGGGTGGTGAGAAGGGCACAAAGAGTGAGAGTTGTCACGCACAGGGTTTGATTGGACTGCTGCCTGATCGATATTGAGAGATTCACCCTAAGCGTCTGGACCATTCGCTACTATTCATACTGCATATGTAGAACTTTCCCTATTTTCCCTTATCCGTTTCGATGCATTTTCCTATTTCCTTCACTTGTTTCCTCATTTGCTTCAGACGACTGCGAACACATTAATTGATTCGACGCAACAAACTTGGAAACTCTAATCACGTTAGAGCCTAATGATCACATATTTTTATCTCCCTTCTTCTAATTATTTATCAACACTTAATTAAATTAAAATATTAAATTCATTACTATTAATTAAACAGATTTTTTCCTATTTGAAAAAGCTTACTACTTCATTTTTGTCTCAGTTAAACAATAGGAGTTTCATAATACGTTGCATTATCACACAAGTGTTGTAATGAAAGTAGTGATTATGTTCAAACATCATTTTCAAGTTAAATTACTATCACCCTACGCATCTGGTGAACTGTTGGATTTAATATTTACAAACATTCGAACAATATGACACCGATTATGATTATAAATTATTTTCGGCTCAATCTCGTCATAGAAATTCCATTATGGAGCTTAAAAGTTCGGAAAGAAATTGAAACATAATTTGGTAATGGCACGGGATGGATATGAAAGATAAAAAAATAATAAAAATAAAACAGTGGATGGTCCTCGACACCATTAGTACATGTGCGATAGAGGGCCACTACACCAACGTATGTAGACACATAACGAGGGTTATATTCTTACGTTAAGGCAGTATTTCACTGGCAGCTTCAGAGAAAAACAAGTTTTTTTCTATTATTTTTGACATTTAAATGACAGACAATTATTATTACTACTCCTAATCTTTTCAAAAATTGTTATTGTAATAAATAAACAATACACAAAGTTATTATATTTATTTATTTAGTGGAAAAATAGCTAGCAAAATCATAACAAAAATACTAGTTAACGTATAGTTATTTAGATCTCTTGTCCAGAAAATGATATTTTGCAAGTGCGAGTGGCATTGGATGGCCGCCACGTTGAGCCAAGGCGAAGCAGCACAAGCACTGACCAATCAAATTTGAAAAATTTTTAAAATTAAGCTTTTTCACATGCTACAGCAATTGACAATAAGATAAACTGAAAAAATTGTTTATTCACGCGTTCTATTTCTTTACTTATGCAATGCCTGGTTTTGATTTCTTTTTCATGGCAAAGTTGGCAAGCTTTTTCAGTCACTTTTTTAAGCACTAAGCCGAAAAATTGTTAATAATTTTATTGAAATGTAATAGATAAATATAAAATCAACAAAAATATAAAAATTGATAGTTGTCGTACAAGTAAACATCAATTTTTGTATAATTTGTCCATTTTACACACAAAACACAGTTACGTAGCTATGGTTGCACGTAATTATAACTCACTGCAGACATTTTTTGTCAAAAAGTAATCATAATGTGCAAAGCAAGCTTAAAACCGGTATTGCGCTATGTCGTTTGTCGAGATTGAATTAATAATTTTCGAGGATTTGTCTGAATAGATGGGACTAAAAGTTAAAAGCACACACTGAAACACTGGCTTTACCCTGGAAACCGTATGGGGAAGAATCCCTGGTTTACGCAGGACTCCTTATCGCACCCGGGCAGCGCTTTCGAGCCTAACTAGGCTCTAGACGGTAGAAGAAGTCCTTTATTCCGATCACTTCGCATTATCCTATGCTGTGCATCCGCTGATAAGAGAGTGTCCTCCTCTTCGGTCATCTTTTTCAAAATCTGCAACAATCAAACAGTCAAAAGATGTCCACCTTGAGGCTAATGAGGCGGGCTCGTTAGTCAATTGTCCGCTGACAATGCCGACTACGATCTGTGCTGAATGCTAAGTAGCCTCAGATAAGACTGGAACCGCTATTATCAAATTACCTATTGATTTCACTTAAATAATCAAGTTTGTATTGTTGACAACATTTCCATTTAACAAACTTGTAGATTTCGCTACAAACTTAAAACAAAATTTAAAACTATATGTTAGAATTTCAAGATGATTCACTAAGCGCTATTTTACAACTACCAGAAAGAATAGTAAACACCTCTCTTATTTTTAAGCTTTATGCTGTGACTATGCTGGCTGAAAAAATAATATAGCTTAAACAAAAGTAATTTTCTATTGAATTTAAAAATATAATGTGACATATTTTGCTTCTAAACCATTTTAACGTTGTAGAAAATGCCTGTAACAATTTTGTTTTTAATTATAAGCAGTTTTTTGCCGAACGGTTAGAGTAAGCGGTAAAATACATAAATAATTGGTAGAAGAGGCGCTATTGCATAGCCAGCGAGATCAGCTGATTGGACTGCAGGCTCACCTCTTTTGTTTTACCAATTATTTTCGACAAAAGCTGTACTAGTGCCAATAAATTCTGGTTTGGCTGTATATTTCTAGTAGCTATTAATCTCTAGTATTTAGTGACTTTCTTTCTAAAATTGAAGTAATGACATAAATTCCTTTTATAATGAACTTGAGTAGTAAAAACTTATCGAAGAATTCCAACATTTTCTGTATTCGCTACAATGTTGAGTCGCTTTGGGAAGTAAATAGTTCTGCTGCTGATGTCTTGACTGATGGTTGATGGTTTACATGAGCGCTGCCTTTTGGAAAGACAAAGAAAAGGCTCTTCTCAAAGGAGATGCGGTATTATTATTTCAGACTTCCGATAAATAAGAGAAGGATGCTTAATTTGAATACAGGTTAGCAAAACACACGCTGGAATTCTTCTTTTAGTTGAATGTTTTTTTCTGTAATTACTTAAATTATTTTTAATTAGTTGTGCTTTTATTGGCTTTTTATTGAAGGTAAAATATGAGGAAAGAGGAGAATAGAATGTTCTTTGTTTGGTCAGACGGTTTTCTAAAATTAAGTTAAGTGAAACTTAATGTAACGTATCCATTACAGCTTCGCTGGAAAAGATTATTAAAAGTAATGGTATAGGTAGCAGTATTAGTGTTGATAATTTAATTTTGGAAAAGTATATTGGCTAGAAAAGGAAATAATATCACTCCCACGCATATTACCACCTAAAACTAAATTTGTAGACATTTTTTTTTGACCTCCTGATCCGTAAACGTCAAATTAACATTCAGCTGGATTTATAGCGTAAAAATTGGTCAAACTGTCTACTCTTCAAGTACGTCTATAAATTAAATCGCTTTCTGCAACAAAAATATACCTAAATAAACACCTGAGACATAAGTTTTTTACTGCTGAACGGTAAAAACTGATCAAGATTGATAGTGGTGGTGACTTGTGTTGACGTTTGACAACTTGCACTTGTTTGAATTGCAACACTTGCCTTCGGCTCGTGTCGAAAACTTACAAACTCATGCAAAATGTGCATCGTTATGTGCTTGTTACATAATATACTATTTTTGTAGGTATGTAACATAAAACAAAAGATAAGAAATATAAGTGTCATAATGACAGTTGTATGACATTAGATCTCTAACAAATCAACCCCTTAATGATTTCTTAATTTAAACATCTAAAGCCTTGCTCAATGCACAATAAAACGATTCAAAGTGAGACCAATTCGATATTGTAAAACACCAAAAGGCCAAGAAGAACAGTCAGCATAATGTGATGGCGCCGCAGATTGCGATCTTACCGGACGAAATGAAGTAATTTTTCAAGACGGTTTCTAGATAAACGAGCAGATGCTACCACCAACCAACACGGCAACTAAATTTGCCTGACGTCCTGCAAACGACATATGGCTTTTAGAAGATTTGCATACATATTTATTACCGCGGCCGACAAGGAACATAATGTTTAACAAAAGATTTTAGATCGAGATGCCTCATTAGTCAGCCGATTGTAAACTGTTTATAAAATTTTTTTTGGTACTCTATCTCAAACTTTGACAAATAGATCACAAAGAAAGTTATCTAAAAATACGGCTAATGCTAAATAAAGAAGTGCTAAATAACAAATACAATAAAAAGTCAAAGAGTGTCAAATCGGGAAAGCGCGCAGGCCATTCCATTGTTTTTATTAGTGTGTCAAAAACAAATCGGTTGAACATACACTCTGAGGATTTCGAATTCTTTTTTCTGACAAAATTTTAATACATCACTGTCATAAAGCTTAAAGTTGTCAATGTATGACTTATGACTTAAATATCTTTCAAAAAATTACTACATTTTTTAAATTTTGATTACAAATTATAAAATTGAAAGTTCTACGTTTTTGTTTTTTATATTTACTGAGTTAATTTTGTTTATTCATTGATAGTCGACAGTGTCGTTATGTTGGGTAGAAATGAAAGTTATTAATTATAACCTAAAATTGACATACTTTTGTTAACAAATCTCAGTGCTGCCAACCCAAGTGTCGGATTTTCCCAACTTATCTAAATCTATTCATGTCGTAAGCGGTATATACTTGACGTAGTAATTTAAATTGATATCGAATACCAAACCACATGAAAAATATCTTCAAAATGCTCTGTGAAAGATTGGTGCTTACCTAATTACTAAAATTTTACATTTGGCGCCTCCGCCATTTTTAATTTTTTTAAAAAAAGTGATAAAATAACTAATTTTCTATTGTTTTATGAAATCTTTTAAGTTATAATAAGTTTTTTGCAACATTTTTTTGGAATTGTAAATGTGAATTTTATAAAATATAAAAATAAAAGATAAAATGTGGCAAACACTCTTTATTTCTTGTTCTCGCTATCCAAAATCGCAAGCATCTTCTCTCTTGGCATTATTGATGGTTTCTCTATAAACCCCCACACACTTTAGGCCTTCCGTTACACATAAAAACTTTTTAAAATAATGCCACTGGTGTTGGGAAAAATGGAAGGCATTATCTGAGACTCAGTGGGGGATCAACTCTCAGTCCCACATTTTGTCCTATCTGAATCTGAAAATCATCTAATCTATCTTTTTGGATTTCTGTTTCTATATGATATGAATATTCGTGCACATCTGTATCGCTTTTAGTTAATCAAAAACACGCAAAAGTGCAAATTATCATGCAATTTCCCAATAAACTTAAAATGTCGAAATAAAGTCATCAAAACAGTTGGCAATATGTGATAATTTTGTGGGGGTTGGATTTGAACACGAAATTGGGCTTATGTAGTTAGTGACATGCCGTTTAATTTAGAGTCTTTAGTCACAGTTGATAGCTATAAAACGCTCAGATAATAGTTTCTTGTGGCGCTAACGTGTTTCCATTAAAATTTATTTCCAGTAATTTATTTATATCAGTCCCTGTGGCATATGGTCTGCCAGAAAATTTATTGCCTCAACCTACAGGCTTTTTAACGAATCGTTTCATTAATTAGCCTAAATAAACATCAGAGTTAACTTAATCGACTTTACCCATAATCCAATAAATGACTAATTAAGATTAATGTTTGAGTTTTCCAATTTTTTTATACAAAACAATTACAATTTTTTATAAAAAAATCCTAATATAATAGTCGAAATTTGATTCCAGCTTGCTAAAGACCGGACCTGCCTCGTCATTAATGTCGTAATCAGTCGTAATTGTTGTTAATTTTTTTCATATGTGTCTCAGATGCTACCGAATTGTCAAATAAACCCCCAAAACAAAAACAACAATTCTTCAAAGTTAAAATTGTGCCTAAAGCAAAAGCTGTAAAATTAATGTTAGTCATAAGATACTGTGGATCATTATAGATATCTCAATTTTTTTTTATATCAGAGAACTGCAACTAAATATTTTGTCAAATTCTACAATTTTTTTTATAAAACAACGCATATTAATACTAATATTTGCAAAATGTTTTCTAAACCTCTACTGTACCAAAGCTCTTAAAGCTTTTTGAGGATATATTGGCAAAATAATTCAGCCTTTTATGTAGTTTCTATAATAAAAAAATTGTCTCAAATCAATACCTTTGAATGTACGAAAATTTTTGGTTTTCTTTATAGCATCTAAAAGCGAATAATTGAAAAAAACATCGACAATACTAAGTTTATCAAACATTACTAAAATAGACTTTAGCAATAGACAATTGGCTGTTCAAATCTAATACAGGAGAAGTGGTGGTAAGCAAAAAGAGATACGTGATTGAAGATCATTGGTTGAATGATCACATGATCTAGTAAAAAGTGCGTTGATTGGCTGGTTAGACAAACCAGAACAACACGTAATATTTTACTTCTACTTCTACTTCAGTTGACTGCTCAAATCTATAGTCTTTTCAAGACACAGGCGAAGCTAATGTAAACAAAAAGAGACACGTGATTGAAGATCATTGGAGTTTCTATTGGTTGAATCATCTCATGATCTAGTAAAAAGTGCGTTAATTGGCTGCTTAGACAAACTAGAACAACAAGTGATATTTTTAGTTTTACTTTGTATTACTTGAAAATACTATAAAAAAATAATATAAATTATACTTCAGTTGACTGTTTAAATCTATAGTCTTTTCAAGATAGAAGTGGATGCAAACAAAAAGAGACACATGATTGGAGATCATTGGAGTTTCTATTGGTTGAATCATCACATGATCTAGTAAAAAGTGCGTTGATTGGCTGGTTAGACAAACTAGGATAACACGTGATATTTTTACTTCTACTTTGTATTACTTGAAAATACTATAAAAAAATAATATAAATTCTTCTTCAGTTGATAGTTTAAATCTATAGTCTTTTCAAGATATAGGCGAAGCTGATGTAAACAAAAAGAGACACGTGATTGAAGATCATTGGAGTTTCTATTGGTTGAATCATCACATGATCTAGTAAAAAGTGCGTTAATTGGCTGGTTAGACAACCTAGAACAACAAGTGATATTTTTAGTTTTACTTTGTATTACTTGAAAATACTATAAAAAAATAATATAAATTATACTTCAGTTGACTGTTTAAATCTATAGTCTTTTCAAGATACAGGCAAAGTAGATGTAAACAAAAAGAGACACATCATTGAAGATCATTGGAGTTTCTATTGGTTGAATCATCACATGATTTAGTGAAAAGTGCGTTGATTGGCTGGTTAGACAAACTAGAACAACAAGTGATATTTTTACTTCTACATTATATTACTTGAAAATACTATAAAAAAATTATATAAATTCTACTTCAGTTGACTGCTCAAATCTATAGTCTTTTCAAAACACAGGCGAAGTGGATGTAAAAAAAAGAGACACGTGATTAAAAATCATTGGAGTTTCTATTGGTTGAATCATCACATGATTTAGTAAAAAGCGCGTTGATTGGCTGGTTAGACAAACTAGGATAAGACGTGATATTTTTACTTCTACTTTGTATTACTTGAAAATACTATAAAAAAATAATATAAATTCTTCTTCAGTTGATAGTTTAAATCTATAGTCTTTTCAAGATACAGGCAAACTAGATGTAAACAAAACGTGATTGAAGATCATTAGAGTTTCTATTGGTTGAATCATCACATGATCTAGTAAAAAGTGCGTTAATTGGCTGGTTAGACAAACTAGAACAACAAGTGATATTTTTAGTTTTACTTTGTATTACTTAAAAATACTATAAAAAAATAATATAAATTATACTTCAGTTGACTGTTTAAATCTATAGTCTTTTCAAGATACAGGCGAAGCGGATGTAAACAAAAAGAGACACGTGATTGAAGATCATTGAAGTTTCTATTGGTTGAATCATCACATGATCTAGTAAAAAGTGCGTTGATTGGCTGGTTAGAGAAACTAGAACAACAAGTGATATTTTTACTTCTACTTTGTATTACTTGAAAATACTATAAAAAAATAATATAAATTCTTCTTCAGTTGACTGTTTAAATCTATAGTCTTTTCAAGACACAGGCGAAGCTAATGTAAACAAAAAGAGACACGTGATTGAAGATCATTGGAGTTTCTATTGGTTGAATCATCACATGATTTAGTAAAAAGCGCGTTGATTGGCTGGTTAGACAAACTAGGATAAGACGTGATATTTTTACTTCTATTTTGTATTACTTGAAAATACTATAAAAAAATAATATAAATTCTTCTTCAGTTGATAGTTTAAATCTATAGTCTTTTCAAGATACAGGCAAACTAGATGTAAACAAAACGTGATTGAAGATTATTAGAGTTTCTATTGGTTGAATCATCACATGATCTAGTAAAAAGTGCGTTAATTGGCTGGTTAGACAAACTAGAACAACAAGTGATATTTTTAGTTTTACTTTGTATTACTTGAAAATACTATAAAAAAATAATATAAATTATACTTCAGTTGACTGTTTAAATCTATAGTCTTTTCAAGATAGAAGTGGATGCAAACAAAAAGAGACACATGATTGGAGATCATTGGAGTTTCTATTGGTTGAATCATCACATGATCTAGTAAAAAGAGCGTTGATTGGCTGGTTAGACAAACTAGAACAACAAGTGATATTTTTACTTCTACTTTGTATTACTTAAAAATACTATAAGAAAATAATATAAATTCTACTTCAGTTGACTGTTTAAATCTATAGTCTTTTCAAGATACAGGCAAAGTGGATGCAAACAAAAAGAGACACATGATTGAAGATCATTGGAGTTTCTATTGGTTGAATCATCACATGATCTAGTAAAAAGTGCGTTGATTGGCTGGTTAGACAAACTAAAATAACACGTGATCTTTTTACTTCTACTTTGTATTACTTGAAAATACTATAAAAAAATAATATAAATTCTACTTCAGTTGACTGTTTAAATCTATAGTATTTTCAAGATACAGGCGAAGTGGATGTAAACAAAAAGAGGCACGTGATTAAAGATCATTGGAGTTTCTATTGGTTGAATCATCACATGATTTAGTAAAAAGCGCGTTGATTGGCTTGTTAGACAAACTAGGATAAGACGTGATATTTTTACTTCTATTTTGTATTACTTGAAAATACTATAAAAAAATAATATAAATTCTTCTTCAGTTGATAGTTTAAATCTATAGTCTTTTCAAGATACAGGCAAACTAGATGTAAACAAAACGTGATTGAAGATTATTAGAGTTTCTATTGGTTGAATCATCACATGATCTAGTAAAAAGCGCGTTGATTGGCTGGTTAGACAAACTAGGATAAGACGTGATATTTTTACTTCTACTTTGTATTACTTGAAAATACTATAAAAAAATAATATAAATTTTTCTTCAGTTGATAGTTTAAATCTATAGTCTTTTCAAGATACAGGCAAACTAGATGTAAACAAAACGTGATTGAAGATCATTAGAATTTCTATTGGTTGAATCATCACATGATCTAGTAAAAAGTGCGTTGATTGGCTGGTTAGACAAACTAGAACAACAAGTGATATTTTTACTTCTACTTTGTATTACTTAAAAATACTATAAAAAAATAATATAAATTCTACTTATACACAAATATGTATAAATATATATAAATATTTATACACAATTATAGAGCAAAAGATCACACTGTTCAGATAACCTTAAAATAATCTACCAGAACGATTGCACTTAACAATTAGATTTACTAGAACCTTCATTGTAAAAAATGTCGACTAGAATCGCCATACACATTTTATTTATTTTTGTCATTAATTTTTATTTAATCAAAAGCGAAGAATCAGGTATAAAAGAATAATTACTTGTTTTTTTGTAAAACAAAATTTTTTAGACTATTACTGGAGAGATTACAATGGGAGAATACCCGAAGACGCAATTGAAGGAGGAGAAGATACAGATGGTAACCCTACTTACATAGGCCAAGCTTTTGTCTTGCATCATGGCCTTCTAATTGGACAAATATATCCTGGGCAAACAACTTTAATTACATCAAAAGAAAAAATACACAAGACCGATGTGTACAACAGGGTGAGGCACTTTAAATAGAAAGAAAATCATTTGAAACGAAAACAGCTTAATTAATTGATAAAATAAAGTGTTGTCGCCAGTTTTCTAAAAATTATTTATGAATAACTTCAAAGCGATTCTGTTGTAGATTTTATGCAGTCGCCATAAATCCAGCTTTTACTGGGTTCGAGGTAATGCAGCAACATTACATTTGACAACAATTAACCAACATCTTGTACCTGGGGGAATGGAATGGGGAAAAATTTTGAATATTGGACGCGTCAAATATCAGGGACAATTGATAATTGGAAAAGTTTGCTCAGGGAATATGGGAAACGCAAAACTATATTTTCCATATAAGGACCAAGAAGTTCAAATAGACAGCTATGAAGTTTTAGCTTATCACAAATCACTGACTACTCGAGAGCCTTTGACTACTGAAAATAACCTATTAATAGGTTTAGATTGATAAATAAGATTTAATAATTCCGGTTTTCTCTCCTAACATCTTTTATATTATTAAAGAAATAATTCAATATAGTCTTTATCATTACTTGCCTAACCCGTAATAATTTTACAATCCAGCAAAGTTGCTGTGCCTCCAATGCAAAATAATAATATTTTAATAATTAAATCCGTGCAGATAAACTTTTAGAATGTGATAAAACATCTGAAACAAACAAGATAAGATTCTAATAATAATAAACAAATTTAATTTTTCTATCAATTGTTTATTTAAAGACATTCATAGAATTGCAACTAAATGTTTGATTAATAAATTAATACGCAATTTTACAGCAAAAGGTCAGATAACCTCAAAATTATCTATCAGTTGATAAGAAATACTACCAGAACGGTCTACTTTTAGCACCAGACAGAAATGTCGTCTAAATTTGCCATAAACATTTTATTTATTTTCATCATCAATTTTTGTTTTGTGAAAAATGAAGAACCTGGTAAATAACCACAATTATTAGTTTTGTTTGACAACAAATTACGCTAATTATTTAGATTATTACTGGAGAGATTACAATGGGAAAATACCAGAAGACGCCATTGAAGGTGGAGAAGATATAGATGGTAATCCCACATACATTGGACAAGCTTTTGTTTTGAATCATGGTGTTCTAATTGGTCAAATATATCCTGGACAGAAAACATTAATTACATCAAAAGAGGGAATACACAGGACCGATGTGTACAACAAAGTGAGACACTTTAAATAAAGTCGTTTGACATAATAAAAGGTTTTACTAAGCCTGTAAGTACTAGGCCGGAAAATTGCAGTTTCCAGCCGATTTTGGATCTTGCAAAGCGGTCAATATTGGCTGGCGGCTTGAAAAAACTATTTCTAAGCTCAAATTGTAACATTTTTCTAAATAATTGAAACAAATTGAAAACAAAATTGACACAAGGTAATGTAAGGTGTGCTTCCCACTAGAAGCAAACCTTTCTAAGTGAGATACAAGGATCATATGAAAAGTAATTTTTTCACAATGTAAATTGACCAAATTATGAAAAATAGCTGTTTTACATTACAAGACATTTTGTCGCACTTATTTTTAATCCGTGCGACAAACAAATGATTTGCACACTCGTATACGATTGTTCTAGATATTATGCAGTCGTCATAAGTCCAGCTTTTATTGGATTCGAGGTAATGCAGCAACATTACATCTGACAACAATTAACCAACATCTTGTGCCTGGGGGAATGGAATGGGGGAAAATTTTAAATATTGGACGCGTCAAATATCAGGGCCAATTGATAATTGGAAAAGTTTGCTCAGGAACTATAAGAAAAGCAAAATTGTACTTTCCATATAAAAATGAAGAAGTTGATACAGACAGCTATGAAGTTTTAGCTTATCAGCAGAAAACACCTTCAACCTACTAAGAAATAACCAAATATAATCAAAAATATCTAAAGAAATCAACTTTGTAAAAAAAAAACAAATAAAATACTATAGAATAATTTGAAAAAATTTTAATGAAAAATTTATCTTTTAAAAACTTTCACTTGGTAGAAATTCAAAAACAAGGCAGATTTGGATCCCTTATTTCATTGCTGAGAATCATTTATTAGGGGAAAAAAGTAAACCGAAAAAAAATTATTTTAAAAAGATTATTTTTAATATAAAACTCAAAAGAAAAATCCTAGATGATAGATTTGAATTCAGAAAGCTTAAATTAAGCTTAGGTAATTTTTTAGTCTTTGTAGACTAACTTCTGTTCTTTGTATTTTATTAATCTAACGAGAGTATGGTTTCGCACCCTCCGGGTGCTTACCCTACTCTCTTGAGTAGAGGGTTGCCTACGGCAACGTGTATGAACCTAGAGGGGTTGCCTTCGACAACCGTAAAATAAACGCACTTTTTTTTTTTATTAGATTATTGTTTATTTATTTTTTTATTGTAAATTTTTATTTATTTCTTTTTGTACTCATTCTACTTTCTCATATCAACGTTTGCCTTCGACAACATTTATATAAACCTAGCCTATTATTATTTATCTTGAAATTTATTATTATTTATTTAAAAAATTTTAATTAGATTTTATTAATTATACTTATTTCTTTTTCTTTTATCTTTCTCATCTTTTTTTTATAATAAAGGAAGCATATTACCATTTACTAAAATTTCTGTTTTTTTATTTTTTTTTTGTACTTGTTCTACTCACTCGTATTGAATGTTGCCTGCGGCAACATATATAAATCTATTACATATTATTTATTTTTGAAAATACTTTTACTATTCATTATTATTATAATTTTTTTATTTTTTTTTTATTATTTAGGTGGCGAACAGTCATTTTCTGTTATAAAAATTCTTGTTATAACATTGGAGATCATATTTTGACATAACGTTTTCATATTAATATTACTTTAAAATATTTAAAAATAATGTTACTATCTATCATTATTTTATATTATTTATATTATATATATTTTTTTTATTCCTTTTTGTTCTTACTATACTCTCTTATATGTAAAAGGTTGCCTTCGGCAACAATAACACAATTTTTTTTTTATAAAAAAATTTTGCATTACATTTTTTTATTTAATATACTTGATTTTTATTCTTTTTTTTTTCAAATTTTTTTCTTTCTTTTATTTTTATTTTTTTTTTCGTTTTAATTTTTATATTAATTTTATTACTTTAATAATAATTGTTATTAAAATTAGAAGAATAAAAACTATAATATATTATAATAATTTATATGAATTTTTTCTTATTCTCTTCTAAAAAAAGTCTTTTATTATTTTTTTTTCAAAATTAAAGTTGTTATTTTATATATTTATTTTTGTTTCTATTATTATATTTTTTTATTTATTCCTCCTTTTACTTACCTCACTTTCTTATATAGATAAGGTTGCCTTAGGCAACCATAAAACAACCATATTTTATTTTTATTAAAAAGGTTCGTATTACATTTTATTAATTATATACTATATTCTTTCTTTTTTATTCTATTTGTTTTCTTTTTCTATTTTTCTTCTATTTTCTATTTAATTTTTTCAAAATATGTAATCATTCAATTACAATCATACATAATCTAAAGAAAAAATCAATAAAAATTATTTATATTTTAGTTATATATCATATATCAAATTCAAAAAAACAACTACTCTATAGAAATTTGTACATTGAAATTAAACTCTTTCTTTTTATTCTTTTTCTTTTTTATCTCTTCAACTTTTTTTTTCAAACTCTTTTTTTTATTTCTCTCCACTTTCTTCTTTTTGATTCTATTTGTTCCTATTTTTATAATGTATTTACTTAATTTTAATTTTTTTTTTTTAATTTTTTTATTTTCTTTTTATTTCTCTCTTACATTTTCTTTTTTTGTGTATTTTAGTTTTTAAAAAACAAAATTATGGTTTTCCAATCTAAACGTTTTCTTTTCTATAAATTTTGTTTTCGATTTTTTTTATTTACTTAATTTTATCAATTTTTTTTTTCTACAAATACCATAATTTTGTTTTCCTATACTACTTAAATTATCTTTTCGTTTTTATTATCAACAATTTTATAATTTCTTTTAGTTTTTCTTGATGCTTTTTTTACTTAAATCATCGCATATCTTTTAAATTAACATTTTTTATTTTTAATTTTTTGCAAATTTTTTTTTCGCATATTTGATTGTCGGAAATTAAATAACAAAAATTTCAAATTTTTCTTGTATAATTATTAATTAGAAACATTTGTTTCAAATTAATACAATCAAAAAAAAAATTTTTTTTAATAAATATTTAATTTGGCAACACTTTTAAAAAAAAATTTTTAATTGCCTAGTTGCAACAATGTAACCGAAAACATTTCTTTCTTTACAAATATTTGACGTAACTTTCATAAAAAAAAAAATAGGTTATATCGTAGCGAACACATTGACATATTAATTTCAATATATATTTGTTGAAATTTTCTTATAAATAACGTTTTCACAACTATTTTTATGAAAAAATTTATAAATAATTATTTTGTTTGTGTTACTAAGAAACGAATAAACATATATGTCAATTTAAAAAAAAAAATTGTAATTATTGGTTGCTATAAACAAATTTGTTTATAGCAACAAAAAAAAAATTTGGGGCTCAATTTTGGAAGACCTATTAACCAAAAGCTTTTCTTTCAGCCATAATAACCTTCTCGACTTTTTAATCTTTACTTTTTCTATTATATTAGCTTCACCCCTTTGACATTTCGCGGGGCATGCTCTATCAATATAAGATTTTAGTATTTAATAAAAAAAAGTCAAAAAACCTACCCAGAGCTTTTCCTTCTATTATTTCTTCTATCTTTTCCAATATAAAAAAGCATTTCAATTAATTTGGGGCTCAATTTTAGAAGAACTATTAACACAAAATCTTTTCTTTCAACCATAACAAATTTATAATAAAGTAAAACTGTCAATTTGACAATTTTTTTTGTGAGCTTTTGATATTTTGACCGAAACCAAAAAAAAGACCCCTTTCGCCTTTTCGATCTTTGCTTCTAACTTTTTGGTGAGTGCCAATTGTTTATTTAACCAATATTTTAATTGTTTTGAGCTGTATTTACGTAGATTTTCCATTACATTCGCTTCACTTATTTGACAGTTTGGGTCACTAATTTTTCTCTAAAAATGCCTTGAAATCTTTTAAAAAACAAACAAACCTTTATGAATCGTTCAAAAATAGCCTTTAAACGTTGTTTTCATTTGAAAATTCATTGTAATTTTTATTATATTTGCTTCACTTATTTGACAGATTGGGGCACTAATTTTTCTATAAAAATGTCATGAAATCTATTAAAAAGTAAACCAAACCTATGCAAATTTTTATCGGTAGCTTCAAAATAGTTTTTAAACAATGTTTTTTTCATCATTTAAATATTTCATTGAATTGTTCTCCCATTAAATTCACACTCCACTCTGTTGACAGTTTGGGGGGCTACAATTTATAAAACCTTCTTTCTTGACGAAATTACATTAAATCTCTTGATGGGAAATCTTTATAAATAAAACCCCCATGTTTATTTAATAGTTATTTTATAGATTTAAGCTGTATTTTGGTAGATTTTCGTAAAATTACGATACGACTGACAGGTTAGACACTGATAAATGACATTTGTTGAAAAAATCCTTAGTGATATAGAATCTAGCCATAGTAAGTTTAGACGTTATTATCGCGTTTTGACACATTCTATCTCTTTCTCAAACTCTGTTTGTGGTACATCCTACGTTCAAGGGGGTTATCAAATTTGAAAAAAAATTTTAGAAATTATTAAAAAAACATTGTAATTTCAAAGATTTCCTACAAAAACTCATTTAAAAGGAAAAAAATTTTTAAAAAATCTAAAATTTGTCCGACAGAGATGCGGCTAACGCGTTTTATTATTATTTAAAAATTGTTGCAAGATATCTCAAAATCTGCTTACATGTTAACATTAACTTTACGTCTATTTCATTCTTTATAATATTAAATATTGGCATCTGTACAGATTTAGACACAAGTATGCCAATAATTGTCCGTCAATATGGCCACAAGTAAAAAATTTATAAGCTTAATTTTGTAAAAATAATACACTTAAATAAAAGTTTTGAAAAAAACTAGTAGTTTGTGTGCTTCATTGTTGGATAGCATCTTCTGCAAAAATTCAGCCAAAGTTGCAGGGGACTTTTGACAAAATTTTTCAATTTAATTCTACAGTTTTTCGACGAGCGATAAATCTGGTAACCGAGGTAGTCAAGGTCAGAGTAAATATTGCTTTGATTTATCAGCATTTATTATTCTTTGAATTAGCTGCGTAAACATCGCAATTCTAGAAACTAGATATCATTGCAAATTAAAGTTAATATTATCTGTCAAAATTTCTTGGTAATAAAAATTCCAGTTTAGATAATTTTGAATATATATATTTATCTTGAAATGGTTTTAGAATAACAACATAGTTTTTCTTTGAAAATGTCGGCTAGACAAATTGTTAAGGTTTTACTTGTTTTTGGTTTAAGCTTTTCTGTGGCAAAGAGTGTAGAACCAGGTATAACTATAGCAACTAGCTATTGGTTTCTAATTTAAAAATTAAAATCATGATTTAGACTACTATTGGAGGGATTACAATGGAACACTACCGGAAGACGCCATTGAAGGTGGACTTGATCTAGATGGTAATCCTACCTACATAGGACAAGCTTTTGTCTTACATCATGGGGTTCTAATTGGAGAAATACATCCTGGGCAAAAAACAATTATTACGTCAAAGCAAGGAATACACAGAACTGACCTCTATAACAAAGTGAGTGTAGAATTTTTTTGTTATACAACGTGTTTTTAAGTTTTTCATGATGTCAAGTAGTTGACAAATATTATTACAATTGGCTAAATCTTAATACGAGGCTTAAAAAGCATTGGTTTTACAAGATCCATCCCTTAACTCTGTCAAAGATTTTTATTTTTTTCTACTTTTTTAAATTGTTTATTTTTTAGACGTCTCTTAACCAACATTGGTCTTAATTTACTTTAAGCCATTACGCGTTTTTTTTTCAAAATTTTCTATGTTTTTGTCTTAAATCCACTTTTATTTTTGTTGTGTCTTGATGTTTTTTCTTTACCTGTAATACCCGCTTCCTATACCATTGTTGTACTTTCTCTATCTGAGTTATCTGATTCTACTTGTTCCGTTTCTATATTTTGTAGCATTATTCTTTATACAAACTTCTATTGTTGAAGAAATTTCTTAAATAGGCTAAAGACATATTCAAAATAAGTTTCTTTGTTTGTAACCATCATTTTATCCAGGTATTATGCGGCGGGCATAAAGACAATTTTTCCTGGATCCAAGCCAATGCGGCAACATTACATCTAACAACAAGCCATGAACAGCTTGTACCTGGAGGGATGGAATGGGGCAAAGTCTTGAGCATTGGTCGTGCTAAACATGGGGGCCGACTCATAGTTGGAAAAGTCTGTTCCGGGACTATAGGAAACGCATTACTGTATTTCCCATTTTACGACATAGAAGTTGATAAAAGCAGCTATGAAGTATTGACTTATCACAATAATAAATCACCAATACTTAAAGAGTACACAAACTGATAAATGTAAAATAAATTATCTAAATAAAAAGCGTTTATCAGAAAATAAAATTATTATTTAATCCAACATTTTCTATAAAATGTATGTAGAAAACTATAAAGGGTTGTCTCTGGCATCTTCAGTAGATCATCCATCAACTATTCAGTTGCCGACAGCTCAAGGTGTCACTTAACCCACCCTTGCATTAGTGTATTACTGCAGTGCTGCCAACCGTAAAGCTTTTAGCAACAGCAGATAATGTATCTACACTAATAAGAACTATACTATACTAAATTCTGCAAAATTATCTACAAAACACAATAGCTTTTGGCACCTTTATTATTGTTACAGCTTCCATACTTCAGTAAATACAACTCAACTTAACTAAATGGATTTTTCATCAAACAAAGTATTTTTAAGACTGAATAGCAAGATATTCAAATCAACGCGTATATACCAGTAAGGTTTAGCACAGAAAATGATTTTTATTGTAATTATGAGTGAAATTTAAGCCAACCTAACCTAAATTATTGACATGGTTACGATATTTTTTGTTTTCCACCAGAAATCTTAGTGTCTAACCTAACTAAATTTATCAAGGAATGTTCCTAAATCTAGCTAGTAATGCTGAGATGCGCAAAGCAACGTTTTTTTTGGTCCCAACGATTCTGAGTGGACAATATATTGTAAAACATTAGTAGCCATCTTTTTTTATTGTTATAAAACTTTCGAAAGTAAGCTTTCCAGCCAAATAAAAAACTAGAAAGAGTGAAAAATATTTAATGCATGTTGTTTGAGGTTGAAGTCGAAAAGAGATCGTGGTCCCCGAGGTGGTAGTAACTCAACCACACGCACATACATAATGGAATGGGGAGCAAAGAACTTTTCTTGTATAGAATTTCCTTATTCAACGACGATGGCAAAAGCAAAAGCGGGCGAGAAGTTGCAAAAGCTGTTGATGTTATTCAGAGCGCGTATTAGGGATCTTTGAAACGCCACTGTCGAAGAGTGAGCTTGCTTTTATGCTTAAATTCTATTCTCCTCCACTGAAATACTGTACTTACGTGTGATGCAAAAACTCACTGCATAATTCATTTATTGCTGGTTTATTCATCTCGTTAGCTATTTCGTATCTCTAAGACACCTTTCTCTTCCATTTTCGTATGATTAAAAGGAAATCGCAAATGGGAACGGATCCAGAGCCGGGTCTAGAGCAGTCAACCTTTCTTTCATAACAATAAACAATACTTCGTACATCAAGGGTGCAAGGTAAGCGATTTCAACCTGCTATAAATCAAGGGATAAAACCGCTCTTTACATAAAGTCATAGCCAACTAGATAAGAAAATACATTAAAAAAAAGTAAAATTTTTTTAACTATAATAAAATCTGACCTAGCTGGCCCTTTCTGACAAATTTTAGTTTTTAAAAAAAATTTTTGTGTTTAAATGGAGAATGGAGATGAAAAAGTAGCTATTAAATCAATTACACGGTTTTTTTAATGATTTCTAGCAATTTTTTTCAAATTTGATAACCCCCTTGAGCGTACGAGGTACCACAAACAGAGTTTGAGAAAAGGATGGAATGTGTCAAAATCGCGATAATAACGTCTAAACTTACTATAGATAGATTCTATATCACTAAGAATTTTTTCAACAAATGTCATAACCTGTCAATTTAATTTAATTTTAGCGAAAATCTACCAAAATACAGCTAAAATCCATAAAATATCTATGAAATAAATATGGGCGGTTTATTTCTAACGATTTCCCATTAAGAGATTTAATGTAATTTCATCAAGAAAGAAGATTTTACAATTTGTGGCCCCCAAACTGTCAAAAGAGTGGAAGTGAGAATAGACCGAATTTCAATGAATATTTCAATGAAAACATTATTTAAAAACTATTTTGAAGCGACCGATAAAGGTTTGAATAATTTTTTTCAAAGATTTCAAGGCATTTTGTAGAGAAAAATAAGGGCCCCAGACAAATGTCATAACCTGTCAATTTAATTTAATTTTAGCGAAAATCTACCAAAATACAGCTAAAATCTATAAAATATTTATGAAATAAATATGCTGATGAAGCGACTGATAAAGGTTTGATTAATTTTTTAAAAGATTTTAAGGCATTTTGTAGAGAAAAATAAGGGCCCCATTCTGTCAACAGAGTGAAGTGAATTTAATGGAAAATCTACGTAAATACAGCTCAAAACAATGAAAATATTAGTTAAGTAAGCAAGTGGCACTCACTCAAAAGTTAGAAGCAAAGATCGAAAAGTCGAAAGGGGTCTTTTTTTTGGTATCGGTTAAAATATCAAAAATTCACAAAAAAAAATTGTCAAATTGACAAAAACTATTTTGAAGCGACCGATAAAAGCTTGAATAATTTTTTTCAAAGATTTTAAGGTATTTTGTAGAGGAATAATAAGTACCCCCCGAAGTGTCAACAGAGTCAGAATATAACGGAAAATCTACGTAAATTCAGCTCAAAATAATTAAAATATTGGTTGAATAAACAAGTGGCACTTACCAAAAAGTTAGAAGCAAAGATCGAAAAGTCGAAAAGGGTTTTTTTTTTGGTTTCGGTCAAAATATCAAAAACTCCCAAAAAAAATTGTCAAATTGACAGTTTTACTTTATTATAAATTTGTTATGGTTGAAAGAAAAGATTTTGTGTTAATAGTTCTTCTAAAATTGAGCCCCAAATTAATTGAAATGCTTTTTTATATTGGAAAAGATAGACGAAATAATAGAAGGAAAAGCTCTGGGTAGGTTTTTTGACTTTTTTTTATTAAATACTAAAATCTTATATTGATAGAGCATGCCCCCCGAAATGTTAAAGGGGTGAAGCTAATATAATAGAAAAAGTAAAGATTAAAAAGTCGAGAAGGTTATTATGGCTGAAAGAAAAGCTTTTGGTTAATAGGTCTTCCAAAATTGAGTCCCAAATTTTTTTTTTGTTGCTATAAACAAATTTGTTTATAGCAACCAATAATTACAATTTTTTTTTAAATTGACATATATATTTATTTGTTTTTTAGTAACACAAACAAAATAATTATTTATAAATTTTTTCATAAAAATAGTTGTGAAAACGTTATTTATAAGAAAATTTCAACAAATATATATTGAAATTAATATGTCAATGTGTTCGCTACGATATAACCTAATTTTTTTTTTATGAAAGTTACGTCAAATATTTGTCAAGAAACAAACGTTTTCGGTTACATTGTTGCAACTAGGCAATTAAAAATTTTTTTTTAAAAATGTTGTTAAATTAAATATTTATTAAAAAAAAAATTTTTTTTTTGATTGTATTAATTTTAAACAAATGTTTCTAATTAATAATTATACAAGAAAAATTTGAAATTTTTGTTATTTAATTTCCGACAATCAAATATGCGAAAAAAAAATTTGCAAAAAAATAAAAACAAAAAAATGTTAATTTAAAAGATATGCGATGATTTAAGTAAAAAAAACATCAAAAAAAACTAAAAGAAATTATAAATTTGTTGATAATAAAAACGAAAAGATAATTTAAGTAGTATAGAAAAACAAAATTATGGTATTTGTAGAAAAATAAAAATTGATAAAATTAAGTAAAGAATAAAAAAAATCGAAAAAAAAATTTATAGAAAAGAAAATGTTTAGATTGGAAAACCATAATTTTGTTTTTTAAAAATTAAAATACACAAAAAAAGAAAATGTAAGAGAGAAATAATAAGAAAATAAAAAAAATTAAAATTAAGTAAATACGTTATAAAAATAGGAACAAATAGAATCAAAAAGAAGAAAGTGGAAAGAAATAAAAAAAAGAGTTCGAAAAAAAAAGTTGAAGAGATAAAAAAGAAAAAGAATAAAAAGAAAGAGAAAATAAAAATTTCAATGTACAAATTTCTATAGAGTAGTTATTTTTTTGAATTTGATATATGATATACAATTAAAATATAAATAATTTTTATTGATTTTTTCTTTAGATTATGTATGATTGTAATTGAATGATTACATATTTTGAAAAAATTAAATAGAAAATAGGAGAAAAATAGAAAAAGAAAATAAATAGAAAAAAAAAGAAAGAATATAGTATATAATTAATAAAATGTAATAAGAACCTTTTTAATAAAAATAAAATATGGTTGTTTTATGGTTGCCTAAGGCAACTTTATCTATATAAGAAAGTGAGGTAAGTAAAAGGAGGAATAAATAAAAAAATATAATAATAGAAACAAAAATAAATATATAAAATAACAATTTTAATTTTGAAAAAAAATAATAAAAGACTTTTTTTAGAAGAGAATAGGAAAAAATTCATATAAATTATTATAATATATTATAGTTTTTATTCTTCTAATTTTAATAACAATTATTATTAAAGTAATAAAATTAATATAAAAATTAAAACGAAGAAAAAAAAATAAAAATAAAAGAAAGAAAAAAATTTGAAAAAAAAAGAAGAATAAAAATCAAATATATTAAATAAAAAAATGTAATGCAAAATTTTTTTATCAAAAAAAAAATTGTAGTGTTATTGTTGCCGAAGGCAACCTTTTACATATAAGAGAGAATAGTAAGAACACGAAGGAATAAAAAAGATATATATAATATAAATAATATAAAATAATGATAGATAGTAATATTATTTTTAAATATTAAAGTAATATTAATATGAAAACGTTATGTCAAAATCTGATCTCAAATGTTATAACAAGAATTTTTATAACAGAAAATGACTGTTTGCCACCTAAATAATGAGAAAAAAATAAAAAAATTATAATAATAATGAATAGTAAAAGTATTTTCAAAAATAAATAATAATAGATTTATATGTGTTGCCGCAGGCAACATTCAATACGAGTGAGTAGAACAAGTACAAAAAAAAATAAAAAAACAAAAATTTTAGTAAATGGTAATATGCTTCCTTTATTATTAAAAAAAGATGGGAAAGATAAAAGAAAAAGAAATAAGTATAATTAATAAAATCTAATTAAAATTTTTTAAATAAATAATAATAAATTTCAAGATAAATAATAATGGGCTAGGTTTATATAAATGTTGTCGAAGGCAAACGTTGATATGAGAAAGTAGAATAAGTACAAAAAGAAATAAATAAAAATAAATTACAATAAAAAAATAAATAAACAATAATCTAATAAAAAAAAAAGTGCGTCTATTTTACGGTTGCCGAAGGCAACCCCTCTAGGTTCATACACGTTGCCGTAGGCAACCCTCTACTTAAGAGAGTAGGTAAGCACCCGGAGGGTGCGAAACCATACTCTCGTAATAAATAAAATGAGACGAAAAAGAAAGCAAATGGCTAGACAGAACGAGGGGCCTGAGACAAGGGTGCCCTCTAAGCCCACTACTGTTCACAATATATATGAGTGATATGGAAGAGGTGCTAGCAAAAGTGCAAGAAAGAAAAGTGGTAGTAAAAAGAAAGAAAATTTGGATGCGGACAATTTAGTGATGGTAGCGAGAGAGGAACAGGGACTGAAAGAAATGATACATAAAAAAAAAAAATTGAGGTGAATGAAAATAAAACAAAGATAATAGTGTTTAGTAAGAGAGCAAGACAAAAGGTAGAATAGAAATAGGGTAAAATAGAGATAAAACAGGTGAAAGAATGAATCCGAGATTTATGGTATTTGAAGAAAAAGATAGATCTAAAGCGCAGGTGAGAGAACTAGTGAAAAAAGGGAACTAAAAGAGTATAGAGCATGGCAGAGAAAAATTTTAGAGAAGAGTATGAAATAGGAATGACAATGTTTGACTGTATGAAGCCAAAATTTATGAAGAAAAAAAATGGGAGGAAATAGAAAAAGTGCAAGAAAAGTATGTTAGGTCTAAGTAGAGAGAGTCCAGGATAAATAGTGAGAAAAAAAAAATTAAAAAATAGAGTCAGGAAAAAAAGCCGCAAAAGAAAGAAAGAGATATTACGAAAGGAATATATTTAACGTAGAAGAAATTTAGAAAAAAAGAGAAGCAAGTCATGACGTGCATAGAGAATTGAAAACCAGAGACAGAAACATAGACAAGCAAGAAAGAAGGAGAGAAATTAGAGAGAGCAGGTATAATAATAGATACATGAATTTGATTACAAAAAAAATGCTGGAATATGTAAAGACACAAGACAAAAACATGATAGCAAGCTGTGAGAATGAGAAAACAGATGAAAGAAAATGAAAGGAAATGCTGGATGTGTGGAAAAGAGAGAGAAACGTTAGAGCACATGATGAAATAATGTGTAGAAGTAAAAGAAAGTATGTAACGAATAGAAAGAAAGAAGGAATAGAATAGATGAAAAAGATAATGAGGGAGAGAGAAAGATTAAATCAGAGGATAAATGAAAAATGAATAAAAGGGAGTGATAGAAAAAGAAGGGCAAGAAAGTGTAAAAAAATGGAGTTTTTTTGTTTTTTTTATATTAACACTGTACAGTGAGGAAATAACGATTCAGTGTACACTTTTGAACTAATTTGTAAATTCAGAGCAAATTTGAACTACTTTTAGGAAGCAACCGTTGTTAGCGAAAATTGTTACTTTCGATTTGAATACCTAACTATTAATTTTGTATTTAAATTAGCAGTTTGGGGTTGTTATTTGCTAAACTCTGTGTGGTTGTGGTTTTATTGGTACCTTGATACCCCAAAACTAATGCCGTATTTTGGTTGATTTAATTGATAGGCGTACATCGCTTTAAGACACAATAGGGCCACCTTATTAGACGATTGTCGTCGTCGGATAAAAATTACGGTAATAAAAAAACGAATATTTATAGAAATTTGGCAAAATGCCTCTGGAAGATAATATTTTTGTAGGGAAACCAAACATTGAAAGGAAACGTTTGCGGTATTACAAGCACTCACATGTTGTCAGAATGTTATTTTAAATCCACCCTAAGGGCTCGACGTTACACAATGTTGTGTAAATAACCTGAAGTTATTCGATTTTATACAGAAAAACGTTTTTATTCAGAGTCGACTCTTCCTCCCCTTGCGCTTTTAAAAACCTATCAAATAACCGAGATTTTGGCGATCAAATTTGACAGGAGAGGTACCTATATGTAGAGAAAGCAAATTAGTTTGGAATTGGTAGAGAGCGAAAGAGAGCATTTTAACGCTGATTCGGCCAATGTCCAATTATGGAAAGAAAGGCGAAAAATTGGATATTCGTTTTTCGTTTGATCTTGGTTATATTCGAATTTCGTAACGCTATCGCCCTTGGTTATAAATATTGGAGTCCAATAAAAGTTGTTACTTAGGATTCGCGTCAGACGACATCAAAGCGTCTCTGTCGAGCGTCGCAAGTCAAAAGAGGGTGCGAATAAATAAGCCGAAACTAGGAAAAAGAAACGTTCTTTAGTTAAGGGAGGGTTGAAGAAAGCCGCGTTCAGGCCTGGCTCAAAGAGAAATGTAAGCGATGAACACAGTATTCGAAAGCTACGTGAGAAAGTACTTTTTAACAGTATATTCTTAAATATTAGCAAAAAATTATAGCCAAAACACTTCAATCCAGAACAAAAACATTGAAAACTCACAATGTTTTAAGCTAAAACTAACAATAATTGATTCAGCTTATTACAGCTCACTAACGAAACAAAAAACGTCAGGCTACTGGAGTATAATCGCCCCCATACCATTGTGAGCTGAATCCAATTGACATTCCTTCTTAATGTTTAAGCGCAACTTTGCAATTTTATATAATCCTACCGCAGCGCTACTGTCATACCGATTGTGTCAGTTTGATGCTTTTTGACATGCCCCATATAAGCCAAGTTAAATATATTTGTATTTATTTACACTTTTAGTAGAAATTAGTGTGACGTAAGACGGATTTTATATCCTGCGATGGATGTATACCATGATTATTAGACCTATCATGACCTATGGGGCAATAGCCTGGCACTCTAAGGCAGAACAAGCAACCACAAGGAGAACCCTTGACAAGGTTCAAAGACTAGCATGTTTGTGTATCACAGGAGCTATGAGAACGTGCCCTACTGCGGCACTAGAGGTTATTACAGACCTGACACCTCTACATCTAGTGATAGCTAGAACAGCGAGGGAAGCTATTCTCAGACTCACAAGGGAGGGTACCGAATATGAAAAAATCAAATGTCAGAGAGCTTTGACATCTCTGACAGAGTGCATTTCATTTCCAAACCTTCCAAGTGACGAAATAGTAAGAAGACACATCTTTGAAAGAAACTTTATGGTAAGATTAAGCAACAGGGATGATTGGGGGAAAGAACCCACCACCAGTGAGTTTAAAAGAAATACTATTAAATGGTATACGGACGGCTCCGTGACAAACAAGGGCACGGGAGTAGGAGTAGTCGGTCCTAGAACCAAATACTCAGAATCAATGGGAACCTACCCAAACATCTTCCAGGCGGAAATACACGCAATCAGACGATGTGCAGAATTTAATTTAGAAAGAAACTATCAAAAATGTGAAATTGCAATTCACACTGATAGTCAAGCAGCGATAAGAGCATTAAGCTCCTATGTCACCAGTTCTAAAATGACATGGGAATGCCGAGCCAAATTGAATGAACTAGGCAAGAATAACAAAGTTTTTCTTGTTTGGATACCCGGACACTCGGGAATAGAGGGAAACGAGAAAGCTGATAAGCTAGCAAGAGAGGGCGCATTAACCCCTTTTGTAGGGCCAGAACCATTCTGCGGCTTAGGGAAACATACCTACAAGAAAAGGTTCAAAATGAAGGAAGAGAAGGACAGATCAGAACGCTGGCTAAATCTTCCTGGTTTGAGACACTCTAAGAAATTTCTTGGAAACTTCGACCATGTAAGGTCCAAAGCTTACATGAACCTCACTAAAAATAGGCTTCGCATCCTCACAGGTTTCCTTACCGGTCATTGCCGTCTAGGAAAGCACCTGATGAGACTTGGCCTAGAAGATAATGACGAATGCAGATTTTGCATGGAAGAGGAGGAAACTCCGGAACACCTAGTAACAGAATGCGTCGCCATTAGAACCCAACGTAAAGAACATCTAGGGCAGGAATACATACTGAATAGAGACATATTGTCTTTGAAGCCATCGCAGCTGCTGGAATTTATTACAGCTTTGGAACTAGATGGGGAGCTATAAACCGAGCCACTCCTCGAACAGCTCGAGAAAGGGGAGCACAATAGACCAATAGGTCGCAGTGCAGACGATACCCTATTCTAAATCAATCAATCAATCAAGACGGATTTTTACGACCCTGTCTTCTTTTTCCCATTGATATAAATAAATTAAGAGATATAATGCTATTGTTAGTTTAGTTTAACTAATCAATTTGAGAGTTTTGTGCGGTTTATAATTAAGAGTTGCTAAGTTTGGTCAACAATCATATAATGTAGGAAAAGATCTGACGGATGGCAATATACGAGTAGATACTGCAAAAATAAAGTTAAAGGCAAATTAATAGTTGTGGAAAGAAGAGCGATTCTGGTTTATTGGCATAATAAAGAAAGGAGTATTTTAAAAGAGTCAAACATTCAGTGCATAAGTCAGTAGTCTCTTCTCTCGAGTTTCGGAACAATAAAAGAAGTTTGAAGAAGTTTTAACACCTTATTTTAGTGTAGAGCTACTATATCTTTTCACCAAATCGAATCGATGAGGTGGTGGTATTTTATGTGAGCACTTATAAATTCTTAAGTTAAAATTGGCGCTTCGAAAGTCGAATCCAATCAGTGCAATTTCTTTATATGTTTTATCAAAGAGGAAAAAAAGGTTTTGAGCGTTTGGTGTTTTGTAAGACAACAAGTAAGGGAAAAAGAGATGAGAGAGGCTTCTTTTCGGTGGTGGTATCCTATTCCAATCTGTCGCTTAAACAAAGAGTAGCAAACAAACGGTTAGACTGAGTTCGGACGGACTGTCATTGTAGGAATGCAATAGCAAATCAAGATTGGATTTCAGCCCCTGGCAAAGGGTCGAAGTCGCTAGTCTAATCTCGACCTCGCACTCGACCGCCAAGTCCCCGGACCCCGGAATTACTTCACTAACAACCCTACGATCCAAAGGCACAATGACGTGTCTGAATCAAAGCGAACTTCCAATTCGACAAATTGAAAAATACTCATTAGTTGGATGTTTCGCACTCACCTTCGTTTCTTCTGGCCCGTTACGAGCCGGACGGAAATTAGAAGAAGTAAATATCTCGAATTTTTAGGACTTGAATGGGTGGAATGTCTCTTGATTCTACAAATGAAAGAACGGCTCTTGTAACAAGAGCATTTCAATTGTAAGAGAGTTCTACTTTAAAAGAAAACTTTTTTCTCTAATGAATACTACAGAAACTTGCTTCAGTCGATAATGTTACATCCATTTGCAATTGCAGTTCATTAGATCTTTTCCATATTTTGTCAGAATCGTGCCACTTTCTGACAGCAGACAGCATAAACATGATTTAACAAATGAAAAGCAATGAAACAATTAGCTGACACTTTAAAAACAAAAATCCAGCTGCTGTTTTTAGAAAATTTGTGTTGAGAGACATGTTCCGGCATCATGTTTCTAATAACCATAAAGTTTTGAAAATTACTTATGACATTGTTTTGTAAAAAAAAAAATACACCAATAGCTGACATGCTCGATTTCAAAAATGACCGAATAACTGACACTTAACAGACATAAAAAATAAGTCGCTAAGTTTACAAATTAAACATCCTTAGCCAAATCTGCGTTTGCAAATGTTTTGGATTTTTCGACGATATTCTCGTACTCATACCATAAGATTTTATCTTTAGAAAGACGCTTCCGCGCGTGCGTAGCTCTTTTTTTCTATTTATTACACCTAGAAATGCGTCTTGGAATCTTATTTCTTCAATAATTCTACCTTTTATAACAGTTATATAATATACTGTGTGGAAACTTTAACTGGAATAAAATTCATAACTTGGACATAAGCGATTTTTGCAAAAATTTCCAAAACACGTCAAATATTGTTTTTTTTTGTCCACATTGCGATGTACACGGTTTTTGTTTTTCTGCTGCTCTAAGCGCCCAACCACCTCTAACTTTTTTCTTCAAATAGAAAGGTATGTCAAGTAACCCCTTATTTGAAAGGTCTCTTCGCAAAGAATACAGCGCACTATTTTTTTTTTAAATTTTTCAAAGCCTACGTGATTAAAAAGTAAATATCAATTTTAAACTGAGGCTAACATTTCGTCTCTTATTTTTTTTTTTCAAAATCATTGATTACTTTTTATCTTTTGTTTAAAGAAATGGGTAAAGTTATGTTTTGTTGCAAGTTTTTTGTTGCTTTCAAGCCAATTTGCTTAGTTACTAATAACAGTAGCCACCAAAGCAGTCACATTAATAACTCGTTAAGTTGTCAAAGTAATTTATTTTTATTATTAACTAGCTGGCCCGGCGAACTTCGTTCCGCCTTAGTTTTGTTATTTTATTTTTTATTTTTATTAAGGTTTTAAGGCCCCGTAGAGCCGATCTTAAGGCCCCCTACGGGGGCCGTTTTTAGAACTTTTTTCTTTACTCCCTTTTTTCCCTCTTTTCTCTTCTTTCTCCTCCCTTTTTTCTCTCCCCTTTCCCCCTTCTTTTTTTCATTTTTTCTTTTTTTTTTCTATCGCTTTTCTTCATTTCCTTTCTTTTTTATTATTTTTTTCTTCTTTTTCTTTTTCTTTTTTTTTTTTTTTGTTTTTTTTTTACTGCTTTTTTCTTCTTTTTTTTCTATTTTTTTCAATTATCTTTTTTTTTTCTTCTTTTTTTCTATATTGCCCGGCCTCCTAAGGGGACCGTTTTTAGAACTTTTTTCTTTACCCCCTTTCCCCCCTCTTTCCTCTTCTTTCCCCTCCCTTTTTTCTCTCCCTCCTCCCCCTTCTTTTTTTTATTTTTTTTTTTTTTTTCGGCGGTTTTTCTTCATTTCCTTTCTTTTTTATTATTTTTTTCTTCTTTTTCTTTTTCTTTTTTTTTTTTTTTTTTTTTTTTTACTGCATTTTTCTTCTTTTTTTTCGTTTTTTTTCAATTATCTTGTTTTTTTTTTTTTTTTTTCTATATTCTCTTTTTTTACCGTTTTTTTCTCTCTATTTTTATACTTTTTTTTTTTTCCTACGTTTTTCTTTATTTTTCTTTATTTTTCTTCTTTTTTCTTCTTGTTTTCTATTTTCTTCTTTTTTTTCTATTTTTTGCTTTTTTCTTCTTTTTTCTTGTTATTTTTTTCTTTTTCTCTATTTTCTTCATTTTTTATTTTTTCTTCTTCCTTTTTTTTTCCCCTATTTTCTTCTTTTTTACTTTTTTTTTCTTCTTTTTCTCCATTTTTCATCTTTTTCCGTTCCGCCTTAGTTTTGTTATTTTATTTTTATTAAGGTCTTAAGGCCCCGTAAGGCCGATCTTAAGGCCCCCATAGGGGGTCGGGTTTAAAATCGAGTTATCGGCCCTTAAAAAATGTCTTTGTTATAAAAAAGCCTTAATCTCTTTGTTAATAAAAAGTATTCTATTCTTTTCATTCAAATCCAGTCATTATAATTTTCCATACCAAGTTAATCGGTCATGCACACACACGATTCAATTCCATCAAATTCAGTCCAATTTCGTCGCTTCCAATGAAATTGTACTGCACCGTTGACTCGTCAGTGACCAACTAAAGAGTGGGTAGTGCACTTAACATATAAACGCACTATCCGACTTTGGTTGGTGGTGAGGGAGCGGATCGATTTATTTGGAACGGTAATTTGCCGAGCCTTATCGAACGTTTCCGACATCGCAACGTTCGGTGAGGCTTTTCGTTCCAAGAAAAGGGCTATTTTTAGGGTTTTTCCAGCAATAATTCTAATTTTTCTCGCCGTAAAAACCATCCTTAAACTTCAACGAACATTTTAAAAAAAGATTTGGCCAAATTGGTCCAGGCGTTGTTGAGTTATGCGCTTACCAACAAAATTTGCGATTTATTTTTATATTATAGATTGGTTTTTATTTTTTAATCACGTAGGCTTTGAAAATTTTCAAAAAATGAATAGTGCGTTGTGTTCTTTGCAGAAGGGCCTTTCAAATATATGGTCACTTAACATGCCTGAAAAAAAAAGTTAAGGGTGACGGGGCGGTTAGGGAAGCAGAAAAACAAAAACCGTATATGTCGCAATGTGGGCAAAAAAAAACAATACTTAACGTGTTTTAAAAATTTTTGCAAAAACTGCTTATATATTCAAGTTATGAATTTTATTCCAGTTAAAGTTTCCACACAGTATATAAAAATTTGAAAAAATATTTTTTTTACGTCTAAAATGATTTTTACTGCTTGAATCTGACGATAGCTTTTGTTTTTGATTGGTTTTGGTTCTTTTGTTTAGACGGTCTCTTTAATTCTCACTCTTCTTTATTGTTTTATTTTGTTTATGATGCCACTGTTGGCCACAGTTTTCGATTATTTTTAATTTTTTTTGTATTTGACCAAAATATTAAATGACAAATTTGGTAGGTACATTTCTTTGTAGACTACCATTGATGTGCACTATGGTTAACACTAGATGTAGATGGTAGAAGTTGTTCAACAGTAGATATGGTCAAGGCCCGTTAATTGTAAATGTACAGTGCTTCCAAGCAAACATGAGTCTAGGAGAAGCGTGGTCTAAGGCCGTGTTTTTAAGCTTCTAATTGGTTTATTTGAATTTATTTCTGAATTTGCTAATTTAGTGCGCGGTTTATGTTTGCTTGGGCGCGCTGTAGATACTTCACATCTATGAGCAGAATATGCAGAATGTGTATCTTCTCATGATTGAAATGTAACAATTTCTAATTTAGTCTAGACAAGGTTTTAACGTTTTTAAATGTCTTGGTTAGTAGACCTAAATTCTTTATCAAAAGTAGATCTATTCGAGAAATTAATTACAAGTCTCTTACATCAAAGTCGAGAAACCTGTAGATCACTCTAAAAAACAGATATCGATTCTGATAGAAATAATTTCGTGACAAAAGTGATATCGCTGATTTTATTTATAATAGATGTCACTACTTTTACCATATTACGTAAGTAATAGACACCTGGATAAACAGAAGCAGTGCAAAATCTGTAGCAACTTGCAATAAAAGTGAAACATGTCCAAGTCTACAGATCTACTTTTAATAAACTTGCTTTAATTTGAATATTTTTTTAGTATTTCTAGAGTAATTGTCGTTAATATTGAAGTATTTAATAAATCATCGATGAACAATTTTTTCAAATAGTTGATAGCCTATCAACCGTTTCGCAGGATTCAAAATTGGCCGGAAACAACAATTTCTCGGTCTAGTCCTTACAATAGTGACAAAAGTTTACTAGAAGTGAAGTTGCAGCCTTGATTCTTAATTTTTTAGTTGTCAACGAGCTTGGAAACATTGGCATAAAACTGAGTTTTTTATAAAATTTTGATTTCTTTCTATTTATATAATGTCTAATATAAAAAAAAATTGTATTTTGCAACAAAACAACATTATTGACATTAAGAAAACTTGTTTTCGTTTTAATGCTAACTCCAAACATTTTCACATAAATATATATATATAAAGAAAAACATAAAATACAAGTTCAATTTATTTCGATTCGCTGTTCGTTGAGGTCAAGTGAACCCTCATCAAACCAGCCATAAACCGCGAACAATTTTTGACATGTAGGAGGGTAAATCCCTCGGTTTTAGAATAAAATTCACATTTCACACACCAAATTCTAACACATGAATAAAAAATAAATTTCCTTAGCCGGTGCGTTCGGAGGGATTTGTATTATAAGCTTCCATTACTTCAAAGTTACTGCCCACATTTACAACTAAAAGTAATCATAGAAATGCTGGAAAACACCCCAATTTTCAATTTTTACAAAAAAAGCAATAGGAAATGAACAAAAATTAAATCTAATCTTTCTATCTACGTATTTTCCCTAACGACTCAGATTTCTTATTAACGTTAACATTAATAACCAAATCTAGTAACTTTAGTGACTAGATTTCTACAGTAATAAGAATTTCTCATGAATAAGAACGCATTTTTCATTTATAAGACTAAATTTCCATTGTTTAATCGTCTGCCAAGCTTGCGTCAAATTTAAATTATTAAAGCTGCGTGTTGTGTGCTGCCAACTGTATTGCAGAAGTCACTAGAATGTAGCTTTGCCAACCTTAGATAGAAATAAATTTTGGTTTACCAAATGGTTTAATTGAATATGTAATGGTATTGTATCAGGCATTTTTTCCGAAAAATTAAATTTAACACTACTGCTTATTTTTTGACAGCGTAGCAAAGTAAACTAGTCAGTATCAATCGATGTCAATTTCAATGAGGAAATAAGTATAAAGTAAAAAATTAGACAGATACGGGTGTAGAAAATTTTTTATTATTTAATTTCTGCAGTTGTGCAAGATTGAAAAAAAACTGAACTGATGAGAGGTTTTTGAAGTAGGTAACCATTCCAAGATAGCAAATGGCGGCGCGATAAATTCTATGAAAAGCGTGTTAATAATAGGTTATTCATGTGAAACAAAAACTGCTTTGGCATTAATATTCTTCTTGTTAGTCGAAATCAGCCGAATATAATCATTGTCTTCCATTTTGTTGAAATATAAGACAAATAATTTAAAGTATATCAGATTTATTATCTCGAGAATTAGCATTATTCAGCAGTAAACGTAAAAATACTGATGCCGGACTATCCTGAATGTATTTCTAAATTATGAGTTCAGTTTGGCTGAGATCGTCCAGTCTGAGCCCCATACATATTCCCAATCCAACGGATACGGCCACATTAATGCGGGATATGGCTCGCGTTGAATACTGTATGAGGAAAGATACCCTCTGTTTTTCCTTTTTGCCTTTACGAATAACGTTCATCGTCGCCCTTCTGCCATTTTCTTCTAATCATAATATGGAAAATGTCACGGCTAGGTGAAAAATTTATCAGAAATGCGTCATTTGAAGAAGAGGGATAAATCTACTTTGGGTTATCCTGCTGAGAAGACAAGATCTGTTAATGTTAATACTTTTTTTTTCTATTTCCATTCCATAGGACTTATTTGTACAATGATAAGAGCATCATCAGCATAAAAAAGTTATTGATAAATGGAGATGCAGGGGTGTATATGCGATAGGCCAGAACTTACTTAACCTTCAACCTCTCTTCATCTCCCGCAATAACTGAACAGCTCTAGGGCCGGAAAATTGCAACATAAAAATCATCCCTTAAGTTCGTCGTCGTGCCTGCAGCTATCTCATATTGCCCCTTTTACCAATGTATTCATTCTCTTGTCAAAGTAGATTGATATCGTGCGAAGAATTCATTGCAGACAACAGCGAATTGCTTAAAACTAAAAAAAAATTATCAAAATATAGAAATAAATGTTTTTTTAACGTAAAAAATCTATGTCTTAATAATCATCAAAAAAGCCAAGAATTCTATGCAAAGCCAGTTTTTACATCTTTCTTTCCATCAATATTAATACTAAGTTTTTTAATTTTTAATAATAAAAAAGACAGAGTATAAAAAACTAGAAAAAAAAGGTGAAAAAATACTAAAAAAATTAAAGTTGTAGAAATAAAAAGGTGAAAAAAGACTGAGAAGCGTTTTATTTTAACATTTATTATCAAATATTGAAAAACCATCTTTTTGCAATTCGCCTCCATTTTGATACTCTAATAGACTCATTAGAGAACGCTACGTCATAGATTTCTGTGCGATTATAACTTTTTTTTCTAAAAAATTTTTAGGTTGGCAACACTTAATTTTTTACCTTTCGGTCGGGTACTGTGAATATATGAATTGAAGTGCAGCAAAGTGAAGTGAACAATTAAAAGAAAGTATATTTATGTGAAATATAACATATAATGGTGTAAATAATAAGTGCACCGGTCTGGGAAGAAAAACCGATTCCAATAAAGCAAAGTCACATTTTATCTCTCACTTAACCTAAAAAGGTCGGTATAAATCTTACAATAATAATAACAAACCACAAAATAATTTTTGCTATTTCACGGATTTCGGGGGGCGTAAATGGAAAGTTTTCTTCTATTTCTGCATTTTGTGTGTGTGACCGGACTGACAGGGTTAGGATTTTTGGGTAAACATAAAACAAAAGAAAAGGCAACTAGATATAATTTTCACTTTTAAAATCATGATATTCTGAATCAATAAAATTTTAAAAAATATTCGTTAAAACAGCATAAAAGGACAAATTACAAAAAATAATATGAAAAACTCGTTTCATAAGACCTTAAAGCACTAATTCTTTACAAAAACTGGTAACTTTGCCACTCGTTTTTTAAACTTGAATGCGTGCTTGAAGACATGTCTTATAAAACTTGTTTTTAAATATACTATTTTGCTATTTGCCTCTATTTTGATAATTTAATAGACTCATTAGAGAACGTTACGTCATAGGTTTCGGTGCGGTTATAATTTTTTCTTCTAAAAAATTTTTAGGTTGGCAAAACCTAATTTTTTACCTGTCTATCAGGTATTGTGAATATGTGACTGAAATTGCAACAAAGTGAAGTGAACAATTAAAAGAAAGTATATTTATGTGAAATATGGCATATAATGGTGTAAATAATAAGTGCACCGGTCTGGGAAGAAAAACCGATTCCAATAAAGCAAAAGTCACAGCTTATATGTGACTTAACCTAAAAAAGTAAGTATCTTACAATAATAATAATAACAAAAACCAAAATAATTTTTGCTATTTCACGGATTTTGGGGGGCGTAAATGTAAAGTTTTTTTATATTTCTGCATTTTGTGTGTGTGGCCAGACTAACAGGGTTAGAATTTTTGGATAAAACAAAAGACAACTAGATAAAATTATTGCTTTTAAAATCATGATATTGCCAACCTACTGCAAAAATCCCTAAATCGATCAAATTAAAAAAAATATTCTTAAAAACAGCATAAAAACTCGTTTCATAACACCTTAAAGCACTTATTCTTTAAAAAAACCTCGTTCGTTTTCAAATTTGAATGCGCAATTTAAGACATGTCTTATGAAACTTGTTTTTTAATATACTACCTATTAATCATTTTATTGTGTGTCATTTTTGCTGAACTTAAGTGTAGTGAAGCAACCTCAGACTTCTAAATATGTAATAAGTGCTGTATCTGTCAAAACTGTCATAAAAAATTATGTTAAACAATCCAAATTCAAAGAAAAAAACCCCTGAAGCATCATTATTATAGATGTCGTAAGAAAGCTACGAACAAAGTTGCGGCCTCTTTCTTCCACTTTTACGTAATCAACGTCAATTAGCCTTAAGCTGGACGTAAACTACGTTATCGCAAAAGGGGGTGTCCAAATGCACCGAGTTGACGGTGGAATGCCAGCACATCGTAAGTCAAGCAATGCGCGGGGCGTGGCGCTCTAATCGATGCTATATTGCGCTATTGATTGCTTCGGTTTTACTTCATTTTATCTCCTCGTCTGCAAATTTGAAGATATTATAGAAAGGATAAAACAGACGCAACGGTTTTGACATCTTATTATTGCCATCATCCCTTTTCAAATGTATTTTTTTCGCAAAAAAAAAGTATTCTGCTTTCTATTGTACCTATTTCAGAAATAAACTTTTTTTTTGACAGCTTTCTATGTCAAACTAAAAATTATCAATTATCTACAAGTTTTCTTATGTAGAATATAGTTTTTTACAGAATAGAATCAATTTATCTCATATTATAAAAGTTACAAAAAAAATGGCTGAAATGACGATAAAGACGAAATTCTATTTTTTTATCGATTTAGATTAATTAAAAATAAAAATGTTTAATTATTGCTTGTACATTTTTTTGCTTATTTACAAATTTTAATTAAAATTACATCAATCTTAGTGGTATGAGGCTATAGGTAATGTTCAATTAAATGGATTTTTACTTATCTAGTAACTTTTTCAAAAAGACGGTTGGCAACTCTAACATAACCTCAAATTTTCTTATTAGTTAAGTCTTAAGTCTGCTGTTTAGTTACTGATGGATGATAATCTGAAACTTACTGCTCAAATTGACAGAACCCCTTTGCAGTAAAGTCTCCAAATTGCTAAGAAATACTTAAAATAGTAGTACTAGTCGGTGAGTTGGCTTAAACCTTTCATGTATCGGGCATATTTGTACCCAAGCAGATCTATTTTGATCAGATAATCCGTGTCAGAGACGTACATATAGTAAAAATCGAGCTCATGAAAGTGTACTGGGCTGATGAGTTTTCAATAAGAGCGAAACAACGCTATTTTTTAGATTTGCAGGAAACATTACACTTTAATGAGATGCTCAGAGATATAGTGCTTCCAAGCAAACATAAGCCCCGGAAAGTATGCGAACAAAATTAGCAAATTCAAATAAGCCAATCAGAACATCAAAAAAGTACATGAAAGCTGAAGCGGCTTGAGGTCACGCCCTTCCAGGGTTCATGTTTGCTTGGAAGCACTGTAGCTATAACCTTTCATGCATTAGCTATAGTCAAAAAAATTCCATTAAATTAATATTGAATTCTTGTGACAATTTAGCCTTTAGTATAAAATCATTCTTAAATGTGCAGCTTTTAGTATTAAATAGTGTTGTTTATTAACAAATAAATAATGAAGTTCGAATATAAGTAAGATAAAAATTGCCGTTGCTGTGTGGCTTACAGACTACAACTGTATGCAACATAGAATACAGTACAACAGATTTCTGTTTAGAGTTTGTTTGATTTCACAACAGAACATAATTAATTATATAAAAAAACAATAATTTTTCTAAACATTACTTTTTTACAAAAACAAAATGTAGCCATTCAGATATAATTTATTGTTCATAGATTTTTTTACAATAGGTTTTAAAAACATTCTAGTAATCCTGTGTACATCTTTTTTTTATAATGATGCTCTTTTTTTTCTGCCCTTCACGATTGTGATTTGTTTTCTAAACTCTAGTTTTGGCCAACATGATCTTATCAGATTTTTTGTTATCAATTCGATTTAGGTTCGCATTTTGGGTCTATTCTATCAATTGTGTAATCATAATCTTTTGTTTACTAAGTTAACTTCGCTTTTTTATGAGTGGAAGTCTTTCAAATAAAAGCAAATTAAACTATCGCAATTATATAACTATTTTTTTACAATTTTTCTTTATCTATAGTTGGTAAACAGGTATTTATTTGGCTTTGTGTGCATTGTTCCAGTTACACAATAAAAAAAATATCGAAAAAAACAATTATTCTTCAGCGTAGTCTGATCATATATATTTACCAATAGAACAGCACAATTTCCAAATATTATTTAAGATCTAAGATTTTCTTCTTGACTACAATACATGATACAGTGCAAAAATGCCCCATTTTGCCTCCATTAAGGTAAAAATACGTTGTCATTCTTCCATAATCAGATAAATGTTGTTTTGAATAAGATTATGATTAATTGGACTTTTGATTGTGTTTATTTTTCGTCCATGTTCAAATTAAAAAAATTGCAAAAGTTGCTAAAACTTCTGCTAGATAATGTTCAAACGGGTTATGATTTGAGACCAAGATTTTAATCTAAAATATCTTGAGTCATTTCAAAACGACGATCAGTTTTGCAATTTATTTTTATTTATCTCAGCCAAATTTGCATTTGTTATTCTATATTTATAACTGTACTTTTGGTTTGTACACCATACAAATGTGGATTAAAATTTGTAGCATCATGTTGATAACTTTTAAAAAGTTATCACTTAAAGTATCTGTCTTTGACAGTTTGGTTTCAATTGTTTTAAACCGACAGAAGTTCCATCATCGTCTTCACAAATAATTCTTCTTCTTCTACTTTAAGGAGCTCAATATACATGCTGCCGTTCGTTCCTCTTCAGCTAAAAGTAAATAATCAAAAACCTATTTCAAAGAAAGAATTCTAGAAACTTAAGTTTCAAAACAATCCTAAAAAATATAAAGCACAAAATATTGTAAAGGAATCGAAGGTTCGAGAGCTTATCTAGTCAATTATAGATTGCTCAAATCAACAGAGATCAGCAGCAAGCGACGAATGTCTTGAATCGATATAAATGTACAAAGTGCGATAATAATTTATCTAAAATAGTGTAATATTGGTTTACAAATAAATCAGTGTAGAAAAGTAGCGTTATTTATGTGTGTAAAATAGAAATTCAATGAGTAAAAATCAAATTATACAGCTTTCACGCTACAATATTTTAGATAAATGGGCATACTACAGATTTTTCTTACACCGCTATTACATATTTAAAAATATAAACATTACAAGTGTTATACAATTAAATGTTATGTCATTCTAAGCTTTTTCTAACTGACAACAGCCCTAATCACTTTGATTCCACTATTTCTACAAACAAAGCTGCATAAAAAAAACAACTAATAAAACGATCTTATCAAACCAATTTCGAATATTCTGTATTCAGTCAAAGACATTTTATAATCGATCTATACATATGGCTCTCTTTTAACTATGATTTAAGCAATACAAATTACTAATACTTAAAATAAGCTATCCTTTGAACTAAAAATTGGTAAACAATGTCATATTTATATATTTAATGACTCTAGTCATGAACGTAATTCTTTTTTTTTGTCTCAATAACAGTTTGTTGCAAATTGCATGAGTTAATGTGTCCCAGACTTGTATTTTGGTTCTTAGATATAAAAAAACTGTTACATTCGCTATTACTATACTTCAAGCCTTAGCTTTTTGATGCTCAAGTTCAGAGGTGTTCGGGAAACCAAGACAAAACCTATATATAATGTTAAACAAAACACTACTTGGTTATAGTATTATGATGCACTTAATGTGTCGACAAGAAGTGTAAATGTCAGCATTCATAGTAATTTTGCATGTTACTACAGGAATCTGTCCAGATATTTTGAATATTTTACACTTTCTCCAATACAGTTACTAGTTAGTAGCACGGCGCAGATAACATGAGATGATTCAATCATCAAAATAATCGCTTTCTTAACACTGTCACAGCATAAAGATTATATGTAATCCTTATGCTGTGACTATATTGTAATAGAACACTGGAGGAGTCGCTCCGCTACTAAACTGTCGCCACTGTCGGATCCATCCCCACTCCAATCGGGCAAAAGAGATAAGCTGGACTAATTGCTTTAATAGTTGACTAAAAACTGTTGATAAATTTTATTCAAGCATTTCAAAAAAAAGGTTTTATACGAGTAATAAGGGTCTCTTCTTGTCCCATTGGAATGAGAGATTTGCACCGTTATTTTAACGTGCGGTCAGTAATTTATTAAAACAGTGTCAAATAAGCGTCTACTGAAAAATCCTGCTCTTTTGATTATTTAGGTGAGCATCAAGCCCTGGACTCTAAAAATAACTTTCCTCTACTCGTCAGAAGTAGAATTTTATTTTGATTTTCTCTCAATTAGGCGGTTTCGTTTCATAGCATCAATCCATAGAGTTATGCGTTGACCTAAAGAAGTTATTCATATAATCGACTTAAGTGCATATATTTTTAGTACCTTGTAAAAATCAAGTCCAGTTTCGTAGCTGTATTTTTAAAAACATTCTCAAGATCCATTCTGAAAATTCAGACAATTTCTTTTTCTTCTAAGTTTTTTTGATTGTGTGTCTTTTTTTTCAATGTTAGTTTTCAATTTTCATCAATATTCTTCACTGAAAATGTCGCCATTTAGAAAAAAATTTTATTTCTAACATTATTTCTATTATTAAAAGTAAATATCATGGAAAAATTATTTTCAATTTGACAAATTTTATTATTATTAAATATAGAACAGTAGAAGAAAATTAATAAATTAACAATTTAATTTCGCTTTAAAAAGTGTCAACCTTCAGTGGTTTACAAACTTCGGTTACAACTTTTCCTAAAAATTGCAATTACAACATCGTTGAATTGAACAAAGTTACCACAAATTGTTTATATAACTGCACAGAGTATATATTAAGTAGAAAATAAAAAAGAAACCTATATTAATTTCCAACATTTTCCAAATTTGTTTTATTAGCACCCAAAATCCACTTTAATTTATGCTAGGCCCTATATGCTCAATTAACTTCACTTGTCCTCATCTAATATACAATAAAATCAAGCCAATTTTTAATATAATGAACTTTTACTTGTGCTGTTTTGTCACGCGCTTCAACAAAAAATTTAATTAGAGGTAATAAGCAAAAAAAAATAGTTCAAGGATAGCAAAAACAAAGAGGCAAGGGCACATATTTTAAGGTTTTTTCAACCTTTGATGAATCACTATTATATGATACGATTTTTTTGTAATTTAATTGCTTATCAAAATCTGTTGAATCGGTTGTAAAATGTAGTAAATTGTTTGGTTTCGCCAAAAGTAAATTGTTGTCATAATATACCACTGTAGGCGCTACTGGCCTGTAATCAAAGAGACTAACAACTGATCAAAATTAATATATTATTCTAAAAGCGCTCAAAAAATTATTTTCGCTTTTTTTCCTTGACAACAGTGTTCATATTTAGCTACTATAATAATTAAAAAATACTAAAAGACCATATTATAATAAAAATCCAAATATTGTAATTAAAATAGATTATATAAATTGATAAATACATAAAATAAAAATAGTAAATATTTATGTATAAGTGTAAGTGCGGCCAAGAACGGCGGTGATACAAGAAGCTGGAAGCAATTGAGTGGATGGGGAGCAGATAAGATAGCTGAGACATACGTTGAGAATTCTTGACAGAACAAAATCAGAATTGTCAGACCATCTCAGGTGAAACATCAATAAACATACCTGACGCAAATAAGTTCAAGTGGCACTACTATCTCAACTCCAAGCAACTGCATATTCAATTTAGAAAAAATATAAAAAAGTTATAATTATTTATTTAAAAGAGAGAAATATTATAAAAGAAATGGATATACGAGTAAAGAAGTGGAAAGATTAAGAACAGAAGGCAAATGGATGAACGGAAAGACATGTGACAGAGACAATGATGTAGATAAAGAAGAGAAAGAATCAAATAATCCAGATACAACAGGAATTATGAGAAATGTATAACAGAGAATATTCCGGTGTACCTGGGAAGAGAAAGTGCGAAAGAAAAAATGATAATAACGAGGTTCAGGTGCGGAAATGAGGAGAGAGACAATAGGTATTGGGCGGAAAATGAAAAAGAGACTGTGTATCTAAGGTGTGTTATGAGGAAAGAGAGACAATAGAGCACAATTTGGCCCCCATTTAAGTACCAGAAAAGATGATTATGATTTTAAAATAAAATAAATATTGTTACAACTAAGCAAATTGTTATATAAAAAACAAACATAAATTGGCTAAGCAGAAAAAAAAACAAAATAATCATAAATTTTCCTCTCCACAAGTATTATTGAAATAAAAACATAAAACACGCTGCATATGAACTAGATAAACATTTTAATATCACAGCTTAAAAAAAATGTGTTTCACCTAACAGTACAAGAAAAGGTACAAAATTTTCTTTCTCCAAAAAGCTATTAATTGTAATTTTAGAGCGTTTTTGCCACTTTTTAATCTAAGAAACCTTTTTTTAGGTGAAACACGTAATAATAAATTCTCAATTGGTTTAATATTCACTTTTTCGTTAAGTAATCATTAAAAAAATGTAAAACCTTAAAATAAAGTAAAAAATTGAATGTCTTATGTTGATAATTAATACTTTAATTTTTTTTTGTGCTGCTGTATTAAGCCTTTATTTGCTTTTCAGTTGGCTTCTAATTGGGTTTAAACCTATTAGCCAACGTATTAATAATAATAATAATAATAATTCCTCTTAAATTATATAAAAATACAAACTTTTTAATTTGCTAGCATTAGATAAAGAACTATATATATATATATACCTACGAAAATTATTTAAGAAAAAAATATATTACTATTTATTTTATTAATTTTTTGCATAGAATATATAAAAATTAATCGTGTTATCTAGATTTTAGATACCAATAATAATAATTTATTGTAAACTCACTCTTTTAATGTAATATCTGACATTTATGTATCATAATTAAAAAAATATAGTGTATAAAGCCCTCTCTAATCGACCAATATTACATCATAAGTTGATAAAAGTACACAAAAATAAGATAAAAATCACTAAATAAATTAATTAATCAAGATTGTCTTCATTTGTTGCATTACCCGGTGGCAAAATATCACTGAATCAAGCCAATAATCCTCAAAAATAATAAATAAAAAAAATCCCATTTTATATTAATATAAGCGACATTTCATCGAATATTGAGAATAAACAAGCAATTTTTTTAATTTATGTAACATCATCAACGCTATAATTTTCCAACAAAATAAAAAACTGAATATTTAAATAGAAAAAACTCTTCAATAAAATAATTGGCAAAAAATCCAGATAAATAAAAATAAAATGTGGCATATAGAAGTTAAATGTGGCTAAGAACAGTTTTTTACTTACCAAAAAATTAAGATAAGCCAAAAACTGTTTTTTTTTTAATATTTCACCACAATTTTAATAAACGACAAAATTCACTTTAAATTTGAATGTCTGTACTGTAAGCAATTGACGATTTTTTTTGATCCGACAAAGCACCATCTCAGAGGGCTGCTGTACTCAAACTGAGCAAAAATCTTTTCACCCTTTACATAAAAAAGTCTATGCAAGCTTTAAAAAAAGGGGTGGAGCATATTTAAAGCTCCTCTCAGAAGTTTTCCAAGAACTACCTAGCATATATAGATTGCGTCGAGTGGAGGGGATTCCTGGCTTCGAAGCCATCTAAAGTGGATTCGGCAAACCCTTTGCATTGGCTACAACCCTAACTTTTTTACAGTTCAAAAAATCAACCCTTTAAAAAACTTCTTGCAAGGGCGCAACCCTTTATAATATAAAGTTCATTTTTAAAAAGATAAAAGCTTTCACTAATAATAAAAGTTTTGCAAAAAATAGTATTGTAAACACCTTGTACTATTTAATAAATCGTCTCAATTACAAAAAAAAAACAGCGTAATTAAAAAAAATAGTATACGTAAAGCCCCCTGTGCAGCTTCGTGTGCTTTAACAGCAAATATGATTTCAGTAATACCTTTTACACTATTTATACAAACACCCCTAAATATACTGAAATTAAATCGTGAATCAATTAAAACCCTTTCCTAAAAAACATACATACAATGAAACATGTGCAGCTGTTGGAACATAAAAAGGGGTGAAAGAGTTGAAAATTGAACCCTATACAATCAATCAATTTTTCCCTCTTCCATTGCATTCAATTATAAATTTCCTTCCTGATTTCACCATTAATAGCTTGAAAACCTAAAAAAAAACATTTTATATTATAAATTAATAAATAATAACAAACTTTGAAAATATTTAACAAAATGACAGTTGACAGACGTCAAACTTTGTTTGACGTTTAACTTTGACATTTGACGCTAAACATTTGACGTTAATTATAAGCTTTCACAGATTTAGTATAAAATAGAAATAACACATTAATTGATATAAAATAGTAACAATTTAATCTATTAACTAGGTTATATAACAACAATTTTAAATTGATACAAAAATTAATTTTAAAGTTTGAAAATTTTTCTCTCAAGTTTAATAAATAAATATATAATACAAATTTTTTGACAATATTTTTAATTGTTTACGTTGTATAATTAATTTAAATAATAAAAACAAATTATTATTTATAAGCAATGTTGGTAATTTTGTACCAACTGTCAATAATCAAGTTCTATATGTCAAAGTGTTAGACTATTTTTGTTCCGTTATATAAAATGGCGAAATATTGGCGGTCATCTACGATTTTTTCCTGCCATGATTTGCTGGAGTCGTATAAATGCCTTTTTTGCCCTTATAAAACTAACGAAAAAGTTTGTTATTCTAATCACAATTGTGATTTTGTCGACGATTTGGATACGGCAGGTGAATTGGCTAGTGTTTCGACTGCTTGGAGACACTTTCATAGAAAAAATTGCACATTTGATGAAGACCAATCAGCTAGTAATAGAGAAGATACAAAGTGTTTTGAACAAACAAATCCAAAGTATATGCTTGATAGGTTAGACGAATGGTTGAAATGTGATCAGTGTGAGTTTAAGACTACTTATAAATCTGATCTAAACATACACATAATCAGAAAACATCCTTCAGGTGGATCGCAAGAAGTATTTCAATGCGATCAGTGTGAATATACAACAATTCACAAAAGCAACTTGAAACGACATCGACATACAAAACATTTATCGAGTGAATCTCAACAACGATTCCAATGCGAACTTTGTGAATATGCAACGAACTTTAAATTTTGCTTAAAAAATCATATACAAAAAAAGCATATTTCAAGTGAACTACAACAAAAATTTCAATGCGATCAGTGTGAATTTGCGACTATCTACAAAGATAACATAAAAAAGCACAAAAAAATTAAACATTTCTCATGCGAATTGCAAAAAAAATTTGAATGCAATCAGTGTGCATATACAACTATATATAAACATGGCCTAAAGACTCATATACAGAAGCGACATTTTCCAAGCGAATTGCAACAAAAATTCAAATGCAATCAATGTGAATTTACAACGATTTATAAAAATAACTTAAATTCACATAAAAAAAGAAAGCATTGTTTGAATAAATTGGAAGATAGATACCAATGCGATCAGTGCAAACATACATTTATTGAGAGAAATAGCTTAAACAGGCATAAAAAAATTAAACACTATCCAAGCGAATTTTCGCAAAAATTCAAATGCGATCAATGCGATTACATAACTGCCTATAAATGCGGTCTAAAAAATCATTTAAAGAAAAAACATCTTTCAAGTGCGACTTCACAAATATTTATAGACATAACATAAAAGCGTTTTTATAGTCACGCCAAAGGACCGCCAGATTTAAGTTTTTGTAACTTTACGTCTATAGTGTTGTCATTTATTATTTACTAAAATATTTATAGGTGTCATTTTTCTACTTTTAGCGGATGTCTGTATAAATTTTAATATCATGAAGTATCTAGAAATAAGATGCAACTGATAAAAATTATGTTTAAACAGCTAGAGAAAGTCTTTTTTTTATATCCTCTTGTCATGTTTGTGTTCTTTATTATAATACTGAATTTTATATACTCATTTAGAATAATAAAGGTTTATGTGATCTGCACTAAACTTTTTGTGACTCACAATTAAAAATAAAACTTGATTTGTTTTATAAATCAATTGTTTTGTAATACACTGATGATGCTCTTTTTACAATGTTGATTTTCTTTGTAAATGGTTACGACAGGATTCTTCTATTTCCAGAGAACTTTCAACTAAATATATCAGTTCAGTTTAACATTATTGGTTCTGACCTTAAATGGACCATTCTCTGTTTGTATTGCAGTTTATTTAGAACGTTTGGTTTTGTTAACCATAAACTATCACACTCATTCTAATTGCATGCCGCTTCTTTGTGCTGTGCGTTAGATGCTTTTATATTACCACTTATAATTGCAATTGAAAACTTTTTGGAGTATGTTTCGTTTTAATATGATTTATTAGATAACGCTTGCAGTTAGTTTTATACTCACACTCCTTGCAGTTAAACATTATCTGCAATTCAATTGGCGTATGTTTTATTTTCTTATGCTTTCTTAGATAGCCGATAAGCTGGGTCTTATACTCGCATTCATTGCAATGGAAAACAGTTTGCAATTCAAGTGGAGTATGTATCAATATGCAAGCTGCTGCCAAGCTTCAAACCTTTCAACTAAAAAATCTAATTTATTTTTTTTAAAAACATTTATTTATAAGTTAGATACATTCTTAAAATACTATTGTACAATACTTGATACCTTTTATTAACAAAATTATCTTGGGCTTCTAGTTTAAAATATAGACTTTAGTTTCTTTGACAACATTGGTTAGTAAAGTTGGAACATGTTTTCAGCTTTTATGATGCCTTTTAACTTGGTTTTTAGAACGCAAACTTTTATTAAAATGTTTATGTTTCATATGTCGTATCAAGTCGGATTTTCTTAAAGTTCTATATTCACACTTATTGCAATTAAAAAATGTTTGCAATTCAATTGGAGTATGTTTAGCTTCTTTATGCCTTTTCATATCAAATTTAAATCTAGTTTTATACCCACACTCATTGCAGGGAATATACTTATCTATAGTTTGCAGATCTGTTGGAGTATGTTTCGTTTTTGTATGCTGTCTTAGATAACGTCTAAAACTGGTCTCATACTCACACTCTTTGCACTTAAAAATTATTTGCAAATCAGTTAAGCCATGTTTCTCTTTCTTATGCCTTGATAGATTTCCTTGAAAGGGAGTTTTATACTCACACTCATTGCACTTAAAAATTGTTTGCAAATCAGTTAAGCCATGTTTTTGTTTCTTATGCCTTGATAGATTTCTTTGAAAGGAAGTTTTATACTCACACTCATTGCAATTGAAAACTGCTTCCAATTCAATTTGAGTATGGTGTATTTTCTCATGCTCTGTTAGATAGCGTTTATACTTTGTTTTAAAGTTACATTCGCTGCATTTAAGATATGTTTGCAATTCAACAAGCGTATGGCTTTTTTTCTTATGGTTTATTAGATTAGATATCAACTCAGTCTGAAACCCACACTCACGGCAGACAAAATCAGTTGCTTGCAATTCAATTTCATCATGTTTTATTTTATTATGGATTACTAAGGAGCCTAGATAATTAGTTTTGGACTCACACTCGTTGCAGTTGAAAACTTTAGATAAATCAAATAGAATGTGATTCTCTTTTTTATGTACAATTAAACCACTCTCAAGTTTAGTTCTGTAATCACAATCATCACATTTGAACCATTTTTCCGGTTCGATAGACACATGTTCTCTTATCTTATGTAATTTTAAATCACGGCTTTGGCAAGTTTTATAGTTACACTGATCACATTCAAGTAGTTTGTCTAATGAATAATTTTTGAATTTTTTTACTAACAAATTATTATTGGTATTGGCACATTTTTTTTTATGATAATAACGCCAAACAAACGAGTAACTACCCACTTTGCATCGTCTACATCGTTTAAAAGCTACCTTTAAAGTATCATAACCTCCAAATTTGCAATTATGATTAAATTTTTGAACTTTTTCATTTGTAGCAAAATTGCAAGATTTACATTGATACGCCGGAAGAGAAGAGTAACACATAAATGTCTGCAAATAGTCACTCATTTTTCAAAATATAGATACACATAAACACTTCTGATTGATGAGACTTCTTAAATCAAGCAATTATCAAATGTTTATGACAGCAGAAGCCCAGGCTGTTGCCAAGTTTCAGACATTTTAGTCAAAAACAAATGTCAATTGACTGAAAAGCTTAAACTTGGCAACAGTTTGCTCATTTTCTGTCAATTAATGTAACAATTTTAAAGTAGGCAACTATTCCAAGGCAACTCAAAACCGCCTTCTGTGATGTATTTTCTGTGACATCACATCAAGTTTTTAATTTTTTGTAAAAAAAATTTTTAGAAACAAATCAATTCCACTGTCTCCTCTTTTTCTTTTTTCTTTAATGAAAATATTTATAATGATTGGTGTCACATGTGTGTTGTTTGTCTTTGACTCTGTGCGGTGCACTTTTGATCCAACCCTGGAGCTTTCTGTTAATAGGGCCCAAACCGTTCTTTGCAAGTTAAGAAACGGTTAGAAATAAAAGTGTTTTGTAGAAATCTCACTCATTATTTTATTAGCCTTATTATCTAAGATAATTTTTTATTTATATAACTATAAAAACCTGCTTAACGTAAACACTAAAAGTAACTAAATTTAACAATATTTGCAATTTAATACTAAACAGTTTTTGATATTTATTCTTATAAGTTTTTGTTTCGATTTATAATCCACCCATTGTTATCTGACAACATTGGTTAGTAAAGTTGGAACATGTTTTCAGCTTTTATGATGCCTTTTAACTTGGTTTTTAGAACGCAAGCTTTTATTAAAATGTTTACGTTTCATATGTCGTATCAAGTTGGATTTTCTTGAAGTTCTATACTCACACTTATTGCAATTAAAAAATGTTTCAATTGAATTGGAGTATGCTTTAGATTTTTATGTTTTGTCTGACTTGGTTTAAATCTGGTTTCAAACTCACACTCATCACATTTAAAAAAGGTCTGCAATTCAATTGGAGTAATGTTTCATTTTCTTATGACTTGTAAAGTAACGTTTGAATTTAGTTTGATAATCACACTCATTGCAATTAAATGTTTTTGTTTGTAATTCAATTGGAGTGTGCTTAATTTTCCTATGTTCTGTTAGATGGTGTTTATACCTTGTCTTAAAGTTACATTCATTACAGTTGAGAAATTCTTGCAATTCGATTGGAGTATGCTTAATTTTCTTATGCTTTATTAAGCTATATTTAAGCCTTGTTCTATACTCACATTGATTACAGTTAAATATTCCTAGTAATTCAATTTGTATATAGTTTTCTTTTCTATGTAGTTCTAAACGTCTATTAAATTTAGTTCTATATTTACAATCATCACATTGAAACCTTTTCTTCAATTGATTACTCTTTTTGTGTATTTTTAGATCATATTTCATATTAGTCTTAAAACTACATTGATCACATTCTCTTAAATTGCTTAATAAATCATTTAATTTTGCTGATGATAAGGCTTTTTTTTTGACACATTTCCTCTCATCATAATAACGCCAAACAAACGAGTAGCTATTCACTTTACAATCTCTACATTGTTCAACAGTAGCCCCCAAATTGTCATAACCTCCAAATCCGCACTTGTGATTAAATTTGTCAACTTTCTCATTTGTTGTATAATTGCAAGATTCACATTTATAGACCGAAAGACGTGAGTAACGAATAAATTTCCGCAAATAACCACTCATTTCTCAAAATTCAGACACGTCTAATGGAAAATTACGCAAATTCAAAAACAAAATGGAAACTTATTTTGCGCCACCTATCACTGGTAATTGGAACTAATTGCTAAATTAGTAACACTCATTTAGCTTATTAGTCAAATTACACTTCAGTCACAAAAAAACTATTTGATTTGAATTTGATTTTTTTTTTGGTCAGTTTTATATCTTTATTTGTAGCAAGTTTTTTATGTTTTATGTTTTTTGTTTACGTGATTTCTCAAATTATATTCTTTGTTAGATTTATACTTGCATTTCAAGCATTGAAACCATTCTTGCTATTCAATTAGAGTATGCTTTATTTTCTTATGTCTTGTATAATTAGATTTATACATGGTTTTATACTCACACTCATTGCAGTTGAAAATTGTTTGCAATTCAATTGGAGTATGTTTTATTTTTTTATGTCGTTTTAGATGATATTTATCGTAAGTTTTAAACTCACACTCATTGCAATTGAAAATTGTTTGCAATTCAATTGAAGTATGTTTTATCTTCTTATGCTTGTTTAGATTACTTTTAAATCCAGTTTTGAAATCACACTCATCGCAATTGAAATTTTTTTGGAAATCAATTGGAGTATGTTTCGTTTTTGTATGCTGTCTTAGATAACGTTTAAAACTGGTCTCATACTCACACTCTTTGCACTTAAAAATTGTTTGCAAATCAGTTAAGCCATGTTTTTCTTTCTTATGACTTGATAGATTTCCTTGAGAGGGAGTTTCATACTCACACTCATTGCACTTAAAAATTGTTTGCAAATCAGTTAAGCCATGTTTTTGTTTCTTATGCCTTGATAGATTTCTTTGAAAGGGAGTTTTATACTCACACTCATTGCACTTAAAAATTGTTTGCAAATCAGTTAAGCCATGTTTTTGTTCCTTATGCCTTGATAGATTTCTTTGAAAGGGAGTTTTATACTCACACTCATTGCAGGCAAAAATTGTTTGCAATTCAATTGAAGTATGTTTTATCTTCTTATGCTTGTTTAGATTACTTTTAAATCCAGTTTTGAAATCACACTCATCGCAATTGAAATTTTTTTGGAAATCAATTGGAGTATGTTTAGCTTCTTTATGCCTTTTCATATGAAATTTAAATCTAGTTTTATACCCACACTCATTGCAGGGAATATACTTATCAATAGTTTGCAGATCGGTTGGAGTATGTTTCGTTTTTGTATGCTGTCTTAGATAACATTTAAAACTGGTCTCATACTCACACTCTTTGCACTTAAAAATTGTTCGCAAATCAGTTAAGCCATGTTTTTCTTTCTTATGCCTTGATAGATTTCCTTGAAAGGGAGTTTTATACTCACACTCATTGCACTTAAAAATTGTTTGCAAATCAGTTAAGCCATGTTTTTCTTTCTTATGCCTTGATAGATTTCTTTGAAAGGGAGTTTTATACTCACACTCATTGCAGGCAAAAATTGTTTGCAATTCAATTGAAGTATGTTTTATCTTCTTATGCTTGTTTAGATTACTTTTAAATCCAGTTTTGAAATCACACTCATCGCAATTGAAATTTTTTTGGAAATCAATTGGAGTATGTTTCGTTTTTGTATGCTGTCTTAGATAACATTTAAAACTGGTCTCATACTCACACTCTTTGCACTTAAAAATTGTTAAGCCATGTTTTGCTTTCTTATGCCTTGATAGATTTGATTGAAAGGGAGTTTTATACTCACACTCATTGCACTTAAAAATTGTTAGCAAATCAGTTAAGCCATGTTTTTCTTTCTTATGATTTGATAGATATCCTTGAGAGGGAGTTTCATACTCACACTCATTGCACTTAAAAATTGTTTGCAAATCAGTTAAGCCATGTTTTTGTTTCTTATGCCTTGATAGATTTCTTTGAAAGGGAGTTTTAAACTCACACTCATTGCACTTAAAAAATGTTTGCAAATCAGTTAAGCCATGTTTTTGTTTCTTATGCCTTGATAGATTTCTTTGAAAGGGAGTTTTATACTCACACTCATTGCACTTAAAAATTGTTTGCAACTCAGTTAAGCCATGTTTTTGTTTCTTATGCCTTGATAGATTTCTTTGAAAGGGAGTTTTATACTCACACTCATTGCACTTAAAAATTGTTAGCAAATCAGTTAAGCCATGTTTTTCTTTCTTATGATTTGATAGATATCCTTGAGAGGGAGTTTCATACTCACACTCATTGCACTTAAAAATTGTTTGCAAATCAGTTAAGCCATGTATTTGTTTCTTATGCCTTGATAGATTTCTTTGAAAGGGAGTTTTAAACTCACACTCATTGCACTTAAAAAATGTTTGCAAATCAGTTAAGCCATGTTTTTGTTTCTTATGCCTTGATAGATTTCTTTGAAAGGGAGTTTTATACTCACACTCATTGCACTTAAAAATTGTTTGCAACTCAGTTAAGCCATGTTTTTGTTTCTTATGCCTTGATAGATTTCTTTGAAAGGGAGTTTTATACTCACACTCATTGCACTTAAAAATTGTTTGCAAATCAGTTAAGCCATGTTTTTGTTTCTTATGCCTTGATAGATTTCTTTGAAAGGGAGTTTTATACTCACACTCATTGCACTTAAAAATTGTTAGCAAATCAGTTAAGCCATGTTTTTGTTTCTTATGCCTTGATAGATTTCCTTGAGAGGGAGTTTCATACTCACACTCATTGCAATTGAAAACTGCTTCCAATTCAATTTGAGTATGGTGTATTTTCTCATGCTCTGTTAGATAGCGTTTATACTTTGTTTTAAAGTTACATTCGCTGCATTTAAGATATGTTTGCAATTCAACAAGCGTATGGCTTTTTTTCTTATGGTTTATTAGATTAGAGATCAACTCAGTCTGAAACCCACACTTACGGCAGACAAAAACAGTTGCTTGCAATTCATTTTCATCATGTTTTATTTTATTATGGATTACTAAGGAGCCTAGATAATTAGTTTTGGACTCACACTCGTTGCAGTTGAAAACTTTAGATAAATCAAATAGAATGTGATTCTCTTTTTTATGTACAATTAAACTACTCTCAAGTTTAGTTCTGTAATCACAATCATCACATTTGAACCATTTTTCCGGTTCGATAGACACATGCTCTCTTATCTTATGTAATTTTAAATCACGGCTCTGGTGAGTTTTATAGTTACACTGATCACATTCAAGTAGTTTGTCTAATGAATAATTTTTGAATTTTTTTACTAACAAATTATTATTGGTATTGGCACATTTTATTTTATGATAATAACGCCAAACAAACGAGTAACTACCCACTTTGCATCGTCTACATCGTTTAAAAGCTACCTTGAAAGTGTCATAACCTCCAAATTTGCAATTATGATTAAATTTTTGAACTTTTTCATTTGTAGCAAAATTGCAAGATTTACATTGATACGCCAGAAGAGAAGAGTAACACATAAATGTCTGCAAATAGTCACTCATTTTTCAAAATATAGATACACATAAACACTTCTTATTGAGACTTTTTAAATCAAGCAATTGTCAAATGTTTATGACAGCAGAAGCCCAGGCTGTTGCCAAGTTTCAGACATTTTAGTCAAAAACAAATGTCAATTGACTGAAAAGCTTAAACTTGGCAACAGTTTGCACATTTTCTGTCAATTAATGTAACAATTTTAAAGTAGGCAACTATTCCAAGGCAACTCAAAACCGCCTTCTGTGATGTATTTTCTGTGACATCACATCAAGTTTTTAATTTTTTGTAAAAAAAATTTTTAGAAACAAATCAATTCCACTGTCTCCTCCTTTTCTTTTTTCTTTAATGAAAATATTTATAGTGATTGGTGTCACATGTATGTTGTTTGTCTTTGACAATGTTTGGACTCTGTGCGGTGCACTTTTGATCCAACCCTGGAGCTTTCTGTTAGTAGGGCCCAAACCGTTCTTTGCAAGTTAAGAAACGGTTAGAAATAAAAGTGTTTCGTAGAAATCTCACTCATTATTTTATTAGCCTTATTATCTAAGATAATATTTTATTTATATAACTATAGAAACCTGCTTAACGTAAACACTAAAAGTAACTAAATTTAACAATATTTGCAATTTAATACTAAACAGTTTGTGATATTTATTCTTATAAGTTTTTGTTTCGATTTATAATCCACCCATTGTTATCTGACAACATTGGTTAGTAAAGTTGGAACATGTTTTCAGCTTTTATGATGCCTTTTAACTTGGTTTTTAGAACGCAAGCTTTTATTGAAATGTTTACGTTTCATATGTCGTGTCAAGTTGGATTTTCTTGAAGTTCTATACTCACACTTATTGCAATTAAAAAATGTTTCAATTGAATTGGAGTATGCTTTAGATTTTTATGTTTTGTCTGACTTGGTTTAAATCTGGTTTCAAACTCACACTCATCACATTTAAAAAAGGTCTGCAATTCAATTGGAGTAATGTTTCATTTTCTTATGCTTTATTAAGCTATATTTAAGCCTTGTTCTATACTCACATTGATTACAGTTAAATATTCCTAGTAATTCAATTTGTATATAGTTTTCTTTTCTATGTAGTTCTAAACGTCTATTAAATTTAGTTCTATATTTACAATCATCACATTGAAACCTTTTCTTCAATTAATTACTCTTTTGTGTATTTTTAGATCATATTTCATATTAGTCTTATTGCTTAATAAATCATTTAATTTTGCTAATGATAAGGCTTTCTTGTTGACACATTTCCTCTCATCATAATAACGCCAAACAAACGCGTAGCTATTCACTTTACATTCTCTACATCGTTCAACAGTAGCCCCCAAATTGTCATATGTAACTTCCAAATCCGCACTTGTGATTAAATTTGTCAACTTTCTCATTTGTTGTATAATTGCAAAATTCACATTTATAGACCGAAAGACGTGAGTAACGAATAAATTTCCGCAAATAACCACTCATTTCTCAAAATTCAGACACGTCTAATGGAAAATTACGCAAATTCAAAAACAAAATGGAAACTTATTTTGCGCCACCTATCACTGGTAATTGGAACTAATTTGCTAAATTAGTAACACTCATTTAGCTTATTAGTCAAATTACACTTCAGTCACAAAAAAACTATTTGATTTGAATTTGATTTTTTTTTTTGGTCAGTTTTATATCTTTATTTGTAGCAAGTTTTATATGTTTTATGTTTTTTGTTTACGTGGTATCTCAAATTATATTTTTTGTTAGATTTATACTTGTATTTCAAGCATTGAAACCATTCTTGCTATTCAATTAGAGTATGCTTTATTTTCTTATGGCTTGTATAATTAGATTTATACATGGTTTTATACTCACACTCATTGCAGTTGAAAATTGTTTGCAATTCAATTGGAGTATGTTTTATTTTTTTATGTCGTTTTAGATAATATTTATCGTAAGTTTTAAACTCACACTCATTGCAATTGAAAATTGTTTGCAATTCAATTGAAGTATGTTTTATCTTCTTATGCTTGTTTAGATTACTTTTAAATCCAGTTTTGAAATCACACTCATCGCAATTGAAATTTTTTTGGAAATCAATTAGAGTATGTTTCGTTTTTGTATGCTGTCTTAGATAACGTTTAAAACTGGTCTCATACTCACACTCTTTGCACTTAAAAATTGTTTGCAAATCAGTTAAGCCATGTTTTTCTTTCTTATGCCTTGATAGATTTCTTTGAGAGGGAGTTTTATACTCAAACTCATTGCACTTAAAAATTGTTTGCAAATCAGTTAAGCCATGTTTTTCTTTCTTATGCCTTGATAGATTTCTTTGAGAGGGAGTTTTATACTCACACTCATTGCACTTAAAAATTGTTTGCAAATCAGTTAAGCAATGTTTTTCTTTCTTATGCCTTGATAGATTTCTTTGAGAGGGAGTTTTATACTCACACTCATTGCACTTAAAAATTGTTTGCAAATCAGTTAAGCCATGTTTTTCTTTCTTATGCCTTGATAGATTTCTTTGAAAGGGAGTTTTATACTCACACTCATTGCACTTAAAAATTGTTTGCAAATCAGTTAAGCCATGTTTTTCTTTCTTATGCCTTGATAGATTTCTTTGAAAGGGAGTTTTATACTCACACTCGTTGCACTTAAAAATTGTTTGCAAATCAGTTAAGCCATGTTTTTCTTTCTTATGCCTTGATAGATTTCTTTGAAAGGGAGTTTTATACTCACACTCATTGCACTTAAAAATTGTTTGCAAATCAGTTAAGCCATGTTTTTGTTCCTTATGCCTTGATAGATTTCTTTGAAAGGGAGTTTTATACTCACACTCGTTGCAGTTGAAAACTTTAGATAAATCAAATAGAATGTGATTCTCTTTTTTATGTACAATTAAACTACTCTCAAGTTTAGTTCTGTAATCACAATCATCACATTTGAACCATTTTTCCGGTTCGATAGACACATGTTCTCTTATCTTATGTAATTTTAAATCACGGCTTTGGCAAGTTTTATAGTTACACTGATCACATTCAAGTAGTTTGTCTAATGAATAATTTTTGAATTTTTTTACTAACAAATTATTATTGGTATTGGCACATTTTTTTTTATGATAATAACGCCAAACAAACGAGTAACTACCCACTTTGCATCGTCTACATCGTTTAAAAGCTACCTTGAAAGTATCATAACCTCCAAATTTGCAATTATGATTAAATTTTTGAACTTTTTCATTTGTAGCAAAATTGCAAGTTTTACATTGATACGCCGGAAGAGAAGAGTAACACATAAATGTCTGCAAATAGTCACTCATTTTTCAAAATATAGATACACATAAACACTTCTTATTGAGACTTTCTAAATCAAGCAATTGTCAAATGTTTATGACAGCATAAGCCCAGGCTGTTGCCAAGTTTCAGACATTTTAGTCAAAAACAAATGTCAATTGACTGAAAAGCTTAATCTTGGCAACAGTTTGAACATTTTCTGTCAATTAATGTAACAATATTAAAGTAGGTAACTATTCCAAGGCAACTCAAAACCGCTTTCTGTGATGTATTTTCAGATGTATTTTCTGTGACATCACATCAAGTTTTTAATTTTTTGTAAAAAAAAATTTTTAGAAACAAATCAATTCCACTGTCTCCTCCTTTTCTTTTTTCTTTAATGAAAATATTTATAGTGATTGGTGTCACATGTATGTTGTTTGTCTTTGACAATGTTTGGACTCTGTGCGGTGCACTTTTGATCCAACCCTGGAGCTTTCTGTTAGTAGGTCCCAAACCGTTCTTTGCAAGTTAAGAAACGGTTAGAAATAAAAGTGTTTCGTAGAAATCTCACTCATTATTTTATTAGCCTTATTATCTAAGATAATATTTTATTTATATAACTATAAAAACCTGCTTAACGTAAACACTAAAAGTAACTAAATTTAACAATATTTAATTTAATACTAAACAGTTTGTGATATTTATTCTTATAAGTTTTTGTTTCGATTTATAATCCACCCATTGTTATCTGACAACATTGGTTAGTAAAGTTGGAACATGTTTTCAGCTTTTATGATGCCTTTTAATTTGGTTTTTAGAACGCAAGCTTTTATTAAAATGTTTACGTTTCATATGTCGTATCAAGTTGGCGTTTCAAACTCACACTCATCACATTTAAAAAATGTCTGCAATTCAATTGGAGTATGTTTCATATTCTTATGATTTGTAAAGTAACGTTTGGATTTAGTTTGATAATCACACTCATTGCAATTAAATGTTTTTGTTTGTAATTCAATTGGAGTGTGCTTAATTTTCCTATGTTCTGTTAGATGGTGTTTATACCTTGTCTTAAAGTTACATTCATTACAGTTGAGAAATTCTTGCAATTCGATTGGAGTATGCTTAATTTTCTTATGCTTTATTAAGCTATATTTAAGCCTTGTTCTATACTCACATTGATTACAGTTAAATATTCCTAGTAATTCAATTTGTATATAGTTTTCTTTTCTATGTAGTTCTAAACGTCTATTAAATTTAGTTCTATATTTACAATCATCACATTGAAACCTTTTCTTCAATTGATTACTTTTTTTGTGTATTTTTAGATCATATTTCATATTAGTCTTAAAACTACATTGATCACATTCTCTTAAATTGCTTAATAAATCATTTAATTTTGCTGATGATAAGGCTTTCTTTTTGACACATTTCCTCTCATCATAATAACGCCAAACAAACGCGTAGCTATTCACTTTACAATCTCTACATTGTTCAACAGTAGCCCCCAAATTGTCATAACCTCCAAATCCGCACTTGTGATTAAATTTGTCAACTTTCTCATTTGTTGTATAATTGCAAAATTCACATTTATAGACCGAAAGACGTGAGTAACAAATAAATTTCCGCAAATAACCACTCATTTCTCAAAATTCAGACACGTCTAATGGAAAATTACGCAAATTCAAAAACAAAATGGAAACTTATTTTGCGCCACCTATTACTGGTAATTGGAACTAATTGCCAAATTAGTAACACTCATTTAGCTTGTTAGTCAAATTACACTTCAGTCACAAAAAAACTATTTGATTTGATTTTGATTTTTTTTTTGGTCAGTTTTATATCCTTATTTTTATGTTTTATGTTTTTTGTTTACGTGATTTCTCAAATTATATTCTTTGTTAGATTTATACTTGCATTTCAAGGATTGAAAGCATTCTTGCGATTCAATTAGAGTATGCTTTATTTTCTTATGGGTTGTATAATTAGATTTATACAAGGTTTTATACTCACACTCATTGCAGGCAAAAATTGTTTGCAATTCAATTGGAGTATGCATTACTTTCTGATGCTGTATGAAACTAGCTTTAAAGCTGGTTTGATACTCACAATCATTGCAGAAAAAATTTGGCAATTCATGTTTCGCTCTGAAATGATTTGCAAGGACTGATTTAAGCCTCGTTTCAAACTCACAATCATTGCATTTAAAGATAGCTTGCAATTCAATTGGAGTATGCTTTATTTTCTTATGGCTTTCCTTATGGCTTGTATAATTAGATTTATACATGGTTTGATACTCACACTCATTGCAGGCAAAAATTGTTTGCAATTCATTTGAAGTATGTTTTATCTTCTTATGCTTGGTTAGATTACTTTTATAATCAGTTTTGTAATCACACTCATCGCAATTGAAATTTTTTTGGAAATCAATAAGAATATGTTTCGTTTTTGTATGCTGTGTTAGATAACATTTAAAACTGGTCTCATACTCACACTCTTTGCACTTAAAAATTGTTAAGACATGTTTTGCTTTCTTATGCCTTGATAGATTTGATTGAAAGGGAGTTTTATACTCACACTCATTGCACTTTAAAATTGTTTGCAAATCAGTTAAGCCATGTTTTTCTTTCTTATGCCTTGATAGATTTCCTTGAAAGGGAGTTTTATACTCACACTCATTGCACTTAAATATTGTTTGCAAATCAGTTAAGCCATGTTTTTGTTTCATATGCCTTGATAGATTTCTTTGAAAGGGAGTTTTATACTCACACTCATTGCAGTTGAAAACTGCTTCCAATTCAATTTGAGTATGATGTTTTTTCTCATGCTCTGTTAGATAGCGTTTATCCTTTGTTTTAAAGTTACATTCGCTGCATTTAAGATATGTTTGCAATTCAACAAGCGTATGGCTTTTCATCTTATGGTTTATTAGATTAGATATCAACTCAGTCTGAAACCCACACTCACGGCAGACAAAATCAGTTGCTTGCAATTCAATTTCATCATGTTTTATTTTATTATGGATTACTAAGGAGCCTAGATAATTAGTTTTGTACTCACACTCGTTGCAGTTGAAAACTTTAGATAAATCAAATCGAATGTGAACCTCTTTTTTATGTACAATTAAACCACTCTCAAGTTTAGTGCTGTAATCACAATCATCACATTTGAACCATTTTTCCGGTTCGATAGACACATGCTCTCTAATCTTATGTAATTTTAAATCACGGCTCTGGTGAGTTTTATAGTTACACTGATCACATTCAAGTAGTTTTTCTAATGAATAACTTTTGAATTTTTTTACTAACAAATTATTATTGGTATTGGCACATTTTATTTTATGATAATAACGCCAAACAAACGAGTAACTACCCACTTTGCATCGTCTACATCGTTTAAAAGCTACCTTCAAAGTATCATAACCTCCAAATTTGCAATTATGATTAAATTTTTGAACTTTTTCATTTGTAGCAAAATTGCAAGATTTACATTGATACGCCAGAAGAGAAGAGTAACACTTAAATGTCTGCAAATAGTCACTCATTTTTCAAAATATAGGTACACAGAAACACTTCTGATTCATGAGACTTCTTAAATCAAGCAATTGTCAAATGTTTATGACAGCAGAAGCCCAGGCTGTTGCCAAGTTTCAGACATTTTAGTCAAAAACAAATGTCAATTGACTGAACACAAATGCACAACTGAATGCTTAAACTTGGCAACAGTTTACACATTTTCTGTCAATTAATGTAACAATTTTAAAGTAGGTAACTATTCCAAGGCAACTCAAAACCGCCTTCTGTGATGTATTTTTAGATGTATTTTCTGTGACATCACATCAAGTTTTTAATTTTTTGTAAAAAAAAATATTTAGAAACAAATCAATTCCACTGTCTCTTCCTTTTCTTTTTTCTTTAATGAAAATATTTATAGTGATTGGTGTCACATGTATGTGTTTTGTCTTTGACAATGTTTGGACTCTGTGCGATGCACTTTTGATCCAACCCTGGAGCTTTCTGTTAGTAGGGCCCAAACCGTTCTTTGCAAGTTAAGAAACGGTTAGAAATAAAAGTGTTTCGTAGAAATCTCACTCATTATTTTATTAGGCTTATTATCTAAGATAATTTCTTATTTATATAACTATAAAAACCTGCTTAACGTAAACACTAAAAGTAACTAAATTTAACAATATTTGCAATTTAATACTAAACAGTTTTTGATATTTATTCTTATAAGTTTTTGTTTCGATTTATAATCCACCCATTGTTATCTGACAACATTGGTTAGTAAAGTTGAAACATGTTTTCAGCTTTTATGATGCCTTTTAACTTGGTTTTTAGAACGCAAGCTTTTATTAAAATGTTTACGTTTCATATGTCGTATCAAGTCGGATTTTCTTAAAGTTCTATATTCACACTTATTGCAATTAAAAAATTTTTGCAATTCAATTGGAGTATGTTTAGCTTCTTTATGCCTTTTCATATCAAATTTAAATCTAGTTTTATACCCACACTCATTGCAGGGAATATACTTATCAATAGTTTGCAGATCGGTTGGAGTATGTTTCGTTTTTGTATGCTGTCTTAGATAACGTCTAAAACTGGTCTCATACTCACACTCATTGCACTTAAAAATTGTTTGCAAATCAGTTAAGCCATGTTTTTGTTTCTTATGCCTCGATAGAGTTCTTTGAAAGGGAGTTTTATACTCACACTCATTGCACTTAAAAATTGTTTGCAAATCAGTTAAGCCATGTTTTTGTTTCTTATGCCTTGATAGATTTCTTTGAAAGGAAGTTTTATACGCACACTCATTGCAATTGAAAACTGCTTCCACTTCAATTTGAGTATGGTGTATTTTCTCATGCTCTGTTAGATAGCGTTTATACTTTGTTTTAAAGTTACATTCGCTGCATTTAAGATATGTTTGCAATTCAACAAGCGTATGGCTTTTCATCTTATGGTTTATTAGATTAGATATCAACTCAGTCTGAAACCCACACTCACGGCAGACAAAATCAGTTGCTTGCAATTCAATTTCATCATGTTTTATTTTATTATGGATTACTAAGGAGCCTAGATAATTAGTTTTGTACTCACACTCGTTGCAGTTGAAAACTTTAGATAAATCAAATCGAATGTGATTCTCTTTTTTATGTACAATTAAACCACTCTCAAGTTTAGTTCTGTAATCACAATCATCACATTTGAACCATTTTTCCGGTTCGATAGACACATGCTCTCTTATCTTATGTAATTTTAAATCACGGCTCTGGTGAGTTTTATAGTTACACTGATCACATTCAAGTAGTTTGTCTAATGAATAACTTTTGAATTTTTTTACTAACAAATTATTATTGGTATTGGCACATTTTATTTTATGATAATAGCGCCAAACAAACGAGTAACTACCCACTTTGCATCGTCTACATCGTTTAAAAGCTACCTTCAAAGTATCATAACCTCCAAATTTGCAATTATGATTAAATTTTTGAACTTTTTCATTTGTAGCAAAATTGCAAGATTTACATTGATACGCCAGAAGAGAAGAGTAACACATAAATGTCTGCAAATAGTCACTCATTTTTCAAAATATAGATACACATAAACACTTCTTATTGAGACTTTTTAAATCAAGCAATTGTCAAATGTTTATGACAGCAGAAGCCCAGGCTGTTGCCAAATTTCAGACATTTTAGTCAAAAACAAATGTCAATTGACTGAAATGCACATTTTCTGTCAATTAATATAACAATTTTAAAGTAGGTAACTATTCCAAGAGAACTAGAGAACTCAAAATTACTGCCTTCTGATCTTTAAAGATAAAAGTCTATAACAATTATGTGGCATTTTGATTCGGTAACTACGAAAATACAAATTTTAACTATTTATTTAATAATTTGTAATACAACTATTATTTGATTGATCACCTTAAGTAATACTCTATACATAACACACACAAAAATAACTAAAAAAAGAGGTTTTGCTTTATTTTTGGTTAAAATAAGTAATTATTTTGAGATTTTAATAAAATTAAATAATTTATTTTCGAATTTGTATATATAGTATATTCAAGTTACTTACATAACCTGTTTATCAATTTTTTTTTGACCAAAAAAAAACAATGAATTTATTTGCTGTTATCATCTTTTTTGTAGTCTTATGTAATGTTTTTTCGTTGTTTTCAGAAGCCTACTTTAGTTTAAGACTTCGTGTCCTTTGTCACGGATATTAGCGCGTTATTAAATTGTTTCGAGACGTTATTTTTTTGTAATTATTATTTTGTAAAAAGCAATGTTTAGAAAACGAATCAATCCTCTGTCCGCAAAAAAATCGGGTTAAAAAGCATTAAGTAGTGACGTGTCCTTGCAGATCATCAGTCCCAGTTATCCCAAAGGAACCTACATCAGGAAGGAATAAAAAAAGGTAAAATACAATCAAATTTGCGTGTTTATTCGACATTTTTGTGTAATTTCCACCAATTTTGTACCAAAAAAGTGCCAAAATTTACAATTTCTTTTATTAGAAAACTTTTTTAAGATTGCCTAAAAGCGTATAGTTTTTAACGTAAAAAGAAAATAATTATTTATTATTTTTAATCGCAGAAGTGGCAAATATTTTTGAACCAAGTAGGCCATGAATTATGACATAACGCTACTATTCAATTGTTTTTTTTACAAATGTAATGACGGGGCACGTTTCAAAGCGGTTTTTTAATCAGTTTTAGGGCGAAAACGATTATTCAAATTACATTTTCGGGTTTTAAAACATTAGAAAACATTTGTGTAGTGCGTTTTTCGTATGATGTGAGGATCTGGATCTTTGCGTCTCCTTGCAGGTAGGTTCCAGAAAAAAGGAGCCCCCCAGCTTGCTACATCTGGAAAACACGCAAATGGTAAGTAAAATCAAATTTGGGTGATGGTTATTAATTATTATAGCTTAAGTGATTGAATTTTTGCATAAATCAAAAGGATTTATTCTACTTTTTAGTAAAATTGTCTAAAGCAATTTTAAACAAAATAATAATATTTACATTTTTGTTTTATTTGAAGACCTTTCCCAAGTTGTCGTAAGACGTAGTTTTTAATATAAAAAATAAATAAATAATTTTATTACCATTCGAGCTGCAATTGTTTTTTGAGTCAAGTAGGCCGTGAGTTTGACATAATGCAAATGCTACTTAATTTTTTATATTGCGACGTAGTTTCTTAAAAACGGGTGTTTTTGTGCTAAAAGTGATAAAAAAGGGTTTTATAGCCCAATTTGTGTAGTGTTTTGCTTTCCATTCTGTGAAGATCTGCAAAGTTTTATTGGTGGGCCCCCCTTGGCTAGCAAATAGGTCTCAAGAATCTCAGAGAAGCAAGCTTCCCAGCTTTTTACATCAGGCAGATCGCAAACTGGTAATGTACAAACAAATTTTGGTGTTGTTTATTAATTTTGTCCTCTTGGATAACTTTATCTATTCAATATTTGCAATAAATCAAAATGGCGTATTTAACTTTTTGGAAGTTTCCCAGCAATTTTCAACTAGAAAAATGCCTAAATTTACATTTCCTTTCATTAGACAACTTTTTTTAGGATGCCCTTAAGCGTTTTTCTAAAATAAACATGAAATTAGTTGTATATTGTGCCTTTCGTGAAGTAGGTCAATGACCAACCTATTACCTAATAGCCAACTTATTAGGAAAATATTTTATTTGTCGAAATTTTAATTTTAAAAGTGTTATTATAATATTTATTTGATTTGAAGCGATCGGTCAGAATAGCCAACATAATTTTATTTCTTTTAAAAGCTGCCAACTGTCAATGTGTCATATTTTTAAAAATTACCTATAGTACGTTTAATGAAAATTGTCATCGCAGTAAGCTGTAAAATAGTGCGCCGCTTTATTCCTGTCTTGTCTCGCGAAATGCCTGTTTTTTTGCTTTTTGTTCAATTGATAGTTTTTTGTAGTTAATTATTTTTGTTGACTGATGTAACCTCAGCCAAATTGTGTTGAAAGTGAGACAACTCTATTGTCACCAAATAATTAGATAACCCTTATCAGTAACTTCAAAAAAAGTAAAATGTTATCAAAACCTTTAATTTTAAATACAGAAGAAACGCATTTTTGGTAGAAATAGAATTTTACATTTTTCAAATAAAAACTATTTTTGTCGTGAAATTTGTTATTAAGCAATGTATGAAAAGTAACAATTTTAAATAAAAGTCTATTTTAGATTAAGATTTATTAGCTTTCCCGTCGCATTCCAAATAAATCACAATAAAATTGGTTTTTTTTGTGTTTTTTTTTATATTCTAAGTAATGATTAGATTGCATCAGTGGCTCATTGCTAATACAAAAATTAATATTATCTTTTTGTAATTTCAACAACATTTTAAACAAATCCGAATTATTATCGTGTGGTTGATGCTTTTTTCTTTTCCGTACATTGCGTTTCGCTAATGCTCGCTTCATTAAATCCGATTTCTTAGCACTAGATGGAATTGGTTCTTCTGTTTGAATTTCGCATTCTGTAACTGCTACAGAACAATTCGTAACATTTTCTTCCAAACAACTCTCGTCAGATTTTTCGTTGTCTGAAAGTAACTATATAAATATAAACCCATTCCAGTCAGACCAAATTTATTCAAACAAAAAAATTAGTGTTACAGCTTATTTGATTTTAGAGCTAAAATTGAATAAATTTGCTCTAACTTTTTTCAACCACAAACCTAATTCAGGAATAGATAATATCAGTGGAGGTATTACATATTCTTGAAATATTTGCCTAAGGTGTTCATCACTTGGTACAGTATCACAATGATTATTTGTATTTTCAATTGTTTTATCTACTTCTAAAATGATGACTTCGTTTCTGTTTAATTCCGCCGGCAGTTGTTTTATTTCCTCAGGTTGTTTGTGGATTACAATTTGGCCAGGGTTTGTATCAAAGTGACGTCTCAAATTAGAACAGTCCTGCTCTTGTAACTGTGCAAGTAACTGTTTAATTTCCTCAGATTGTTTATGAATTATCATCTCTTTAGTTTCAAGATCTGATTCAAATTTACGTTTCAAGTTAGAACAATTCTGCTCTTGTAAATGTAATTTTTCTTCAAAATCTTGTATTGGACCAGTTCTAATCAATGTCAGCTCCGTAGACAATCTTTTTATTTCCTTTTCTCTAGAAGCAATAGTTAATTGAAAGTCAGTTTTTACATCTTGTTCTTCTTTTTGCATCGATTTTAACTGATCCTTAAAATGATTAATTTTCTCATTCTGCACCTTAAAACAAAAAAGTGATAATGATTAATGCTTTCTATGAAATAGATTATTGTCTAAATTGAAAATCAAACTTATTACAAATGTGTTGCTTTATTAGAAGCTTGCCAAACCTTCCGCCAGCTGTGAGCCACTTTGGTGAATTCTCTTAGATAGCAAATAAAAGTTTCTGAAAACTGATTTTGCCAATTTACACAAAACATACAGTCGTTACAGCAATTTTTGTGAATTTGAATTTAAAAATCGTTATTATAAAAATTCATTTTATAGAAAATGACGCAAATGCGTGCGGCAGGCCATTATGCACGGCACTGTAATAAAATAGCTAAATGAAACAATATTCACATTTACTGTCAAAAACATGTTAATTAGTCAACGTAAAGTTTTAAAATTAAGAGAAATAAAATAATTTAATTTACTTTTATCCGCTGCTCGGCTTTTTTCTTCATCTTGACATCTGTCTCAATTATTGATTGAACGTTTAATTTGTTTCTTAAGACAACTATTTCCGATTTGCATTTTTCCAACTCTTTATGTACATTTTGATATTTAATTTGCAAACTGTTTACAATTTCCGATGACTCAGCTTCCACAATTTCAAAATCTTGTCTCAACTTCTCATGCTCCTCTTTCAACGGTCCGTAACCCTTCTCCGCCAGTTTTAGTCCAAACGTCAACGTTTCGTTCTTCAATTTCAGTTGCTTGAGCTCCTTGCCAGCGTTTTCTAGTTTATTTCGAAGGTTTTTATTCAAATAATTTCTCTTTTTTACTTCTTGAACTTTATTCTCGTAAATTTGAAGCAATTGACTAAAAAAAATCAACATTAAAAAAGAACCACAAAAACCGGGAGATTACTTAGTCTTAATAACTTTGTTCTTAAGTGTTGGAAAATTTACGCACTCCTCCATTGTATCGAAAATAGCACAAAATATAAACCGGGTGCCTTTTAATTCGAAATTTATTAAATAACGCGCCGCTAAAAATCTAACCTAAAAAATTAAAAACCTTTATAAAGTGTATAATACGTCATTTGCAGCAGCCAACCTTTGGCAATATAATTTCTAAACTTGATTTTAAATTATAAATTTCATAATAAATATTAAACATTTCTTTCCGTATAATTTGCCACTAAAACGTTGCCAAACGCCATGGCAAAATGTAAATGTTTACGAAAATTGATAGGTTAACTGAGATAAGTTGACAGTTTAAAATTTTCTATGGTTTCAAACATAGAATGTTTCAAATTTGATCATAGACTAAAACCGTATAGTCCAAAAAAATAGATGACAGCGCCATTGCGGCCATTATTAAAACTAATAATTGACATTAACACGTAAACTTATTTTATTAAGCTTTTTAAAACAGTAATTATTCAAAATTATTTATTAGTTACATTCAATGTCAATTTTCCAAATTCTTATAGAGTTTAATATGTGAATTTAGTCTGTCAAAAATCAATTTGTCGTAGTGTCACTCAAAAAAAAGTGTCTGTAAGTTGATTATATAATAAAAAACGACTTATATTGTAATAATTTTATACAAAATATATAGTATAAATTTATTGTGTCTTCTTAACTTTCTTTCTTTTCTTTGTTACAGGTTTATCTCCTAAGCTTTCACTTTTGCCTTTATGCAACCTCTTTCCTCCACTGTAACAAATGTTTTACTCACTGAAACCGTTCCATAAAGTTGCATCAAACAATCTAATTTATTACCTTTTTTCTTTGATTTCTTGTCTGATTTGAAAGTCTTCAGTTTTTCCAACCTTTTCTTCTAATACATAGTTTATGTTTTGGACAAACTTTCTTATAATTTTCTTAAATAACCCTAAGAGTTGGGAGGATTGTATCTCCAGATCTGTAGCCAAATTATCCATTGTTCTACTTTGTAAGCCTATTCCTATCAAAATAACCTAGAAAAAGTTATTAATCATAAATGAATATGATGGATATTAAAAAATTACAGATTGCAACGCTGATAATTGCATATCTTCCATTTGATTTGAAAAATATAACTTGGAGAGAGTTGATATCAAATCTGTAATTGTATGGTAATCTGTCAAATTGCGGCTATACATATCCAAACGTTTTATTTCGTAACTAGTAAAAGTGTCCTCTAATTTTGATCTTGATAAAGCTGAAAATAGAATATAATTATAAATACTGCCATTCCCTGATTCCAGCAAAAATAAAAGAAAGTTCAATTAGACACTTACGTCGTCTAACTAATTTTCTGCCTGTGTTGGTCAATACACTAAGTCCCAATGAAGGCGAAAAATTCCTAAATTCACGGCTTAAATTGTTAATAAATCTCCTTCTGAAATGAGTCCAATACTCCAAAAGCCAATCATTTTCTTTAAAAGCGCCATCATTTAAAACATTTAACATAATGCAGGAATATTCCCCAGTCAAATCGTTTTTTCTTTGTCCCAAATATACAGGTACGTATCCTGCTTTTTTCCAAAATTTCAACAATGGCCCCGTTAAACCAAATGATACTCCTAAATAATCTAAATGTTCTGGACGTCGTTCACTAAGTTTCAAGAGTAGAGGTGGCAATGATTGTTTTGGCTCAATTGTTTCTTTAAGAAGTTCTATTTCGTCGTTTTGTAGTTCATCAACTGTCTCTTGATCGTCAAATGTATTTGAATCGTCAAGTTTGTAGTATTTTTTTAAAAACTGTAAAGCCTTAGATCCATATCCCATTCCTTGATAGTCAGGATGTGTTGCAATTCTTACAATTCTCGCTCCAGACAGATGGGCAAAGTCAGGATCGTGATATTGTTGAGCAACAGTCCATGGAATTAAATCACCAGAAGCTAGTTTGCCACGAGAAAGGCTATCAATTGCAGAAGACTTTGATATTTTCCCTTCAAGACAAACTTGAATTACTGATAGTACCTCAGGAAGCTTTTTAGAATTATCGTCAATAGGGCCTAGTAAACAAAAAAGGTGATGAGCCGGGGCATCAGACATCATTTGTAGATCATTTGGTGTATTCTAAAAAAAAAATGAGTGTAGTAAACCAGTCTATTTATTAAATTATTAATTTCATAATATTGATTCCAAAATTTTAGCAATTTGCCGCTTGTTGCTTGTAGTGGACAGTTTTAATTAATTTTTCAATGTCATAAAGTGTAATTATAATTAACAAAAAAAATTATTTAATCTCCTTACACAAATAGAAAAAACCACGGTTCAAGTTCACGCTTTTTCAGATGTTTGTTTTTCATTTTAAAACAACTAGGTGACTTTTAATGATTGAAAATTATTTTCTTATGTTGGCAAGATATTTAAATACTTTAATTGGCAGCATCAGTGACGTTGACATAACAACTAAAAACAATTGACAACTGACAAGTTGCATTACCAACTTACTCAGTCTTGCCATTGTTCTCAGCATTAAAAATTTAACTTACTTTATAATGAGAAGCCACTAAAAGAGCAACTAATCGTTGAAGAAACTCTTCTGTAGCTTCATTATAAGAAAACAATGTATCCCTGTTAATATAATACAAATCACAGCTACCAGATGGTGGACATCCTGAGATGAGTGGAGCGACAGACATTGCATCGAGACACAATAGTTTAGTCAACCATTCTTCAACCTCATCTCCCGGTCTATAACGTATAGATTCTTCCAAAGTAATCTTAAAAATCAATCATTACTTTCAATATCAAAATATAAAAAATCAAGTTACTTCATACAAAGCACGCTCTTTTGCTCCAGCTGTCTTCATTTTAGCGCCTATTGGTGCGACTTGAGCGCGCAATTGTTGCAATAATTTTAAAGAAAGAGACCGTCCAGTCCCTTCATAGCCATTAATAGTAGACGCTAAAAATATTAAATAAGGTCCCAACATTGACTTCACAAACGGTAAAGGAATGGCTGCGGCTTCATCAATCACTAACAATTCGGCTTGCAGTAATAGATGACTTTCTTGAGGACTAATGTACTGTAATCATAAATTGATTATTGTCTGAACCAAGGGACAGGGCAGGGCTTCTTTTAACACCACCAATTAATAGAATATAAACAATTAAAAAATTGGTTTCATATTTTTAAAATTCAGCGTCACCAATTTACACGTGACGATTTGGAAAAGTCAAGCTTACTTTTTATTTTAATGTATTCTTTTTTAAAAAGGTGGTTAAATTATTAGTAAAATTTGGCATAACCAAATCTCACCTGTATGGTTTGTAAGTGATTCTTAGAGATAGTGACCGTAACAATAGCGTTATTAAATTCTAATTTTCGTTTAAGTATATAGTCGCTATGTTCTTGATACCCCAACATATCCAATCCTTTAAATACAAACTCAAAAAATGTATATAAATTTTCCGGACTCGGGCTGGTAACAAAAATGTTCGAATAACCAAAAACAACAGCTGCAGCAACTGATAAGCCCAATGTTGCCGATTTCCCTCGTCCTCTAGCAGCTGTTAACGAAACCGTAGAGTTGTAAGTTTTTTCAGAAATAGTCTCAATAAACTTATGCAATGCTTTTCCTTGATCTAATGTCTTACAACAATGAATAAGATTGCCAACTGCTTGTGTATCTCTCAGATTGTCCAATTTTATTTCATTAAGAGACTTATTCTGATTGACTTCCGTTGGGGTGACTTGTAAATTGTGTGAGGAAATTGGTAGAACCGATAATTGATCGTCGGCGACTAAACATCGTCGGCATGACGCTAGGGAGAGGAAAAAACGCTCATTGAAACGACAAATAATATTTTGATGAGCCTCTGTTCGAAATTTCTGATGTACATCCATCGTTATCGTATACAATTGCTTGAGAGAGGCAACTGAAGGCAATAAAATTACTATTAATCCACCACCTTCCACAGTCTCAATAGTCCGTGCCAATAAATTCGGTGTCAATGCCTCAAAATCCTGTAAAACGCACATTCCAAATGTATTGCCAAGAATCTTTTGCGTCTCAGAATAGTAACAATAGCGAATTTTTGACGAAGAAAGAAACAATTCAAAAGTATCCTCTTCCTCTACATTCAATCTATCAGCTCGAATTTTGTGTTGAATATGCTTCAAATGCTTTTTTCGGTGAATATTAAAACCTAAATCATCTTTATAACACCATAAAATCGATGGTCGAGGCTTATCGTCAGCTTTATCAAGCATGTGATGCAGATTTACAACCTAATCAATTGATATTGAAATTAATTTTAAACTTAATCCCCTTAATAAATTACCTGATCCCTTGCTTTATTCCCAATAATTGCAAATAAGCTTCTATGGCCTAGCTTTACCCCATTTTCTATGAGAATTCTAATCCTATCATCTATTTTCTTTCGCATTTTTTATGCTCAATATAACTTAAAGAAGTTTGATAGAAAGAAAAACACGCAAAAAGTTGCAAAAGCTTCACTAGATTTGGCTAAAATCACAGCTAAATATATATTTTCTCGCTGTGCATTTATATTAGAGGTTAGGTTCCGATATAAAGTTAGGTTAGGTTCCAACATAAAGTTTGGTTAGGTTCCGAAATTAAGTTAGGTTATACCATAGAAAAAAAAATAGAAGAGATTGCAGCAGGCTTGCAATTGCAAGTCAAATAAGGTTACTATAGCGCTGCCAACTTACTATTGACTAAAATAACGGGTGTTTTTTTTTAATTTGACGTCTTAATTAGCCATGCCTTTAAGTTTGTGTAAACGGACTAATTTTTAAAACAATTGCTTTAAATGTCAAAATAGTCACTAAATTTTTTGACTTTTTTTTGTGAATTTAAAATTGTTTTTTTACAAAAATAAAACATTTTTGTACTTTAAAAAAGTTAATTTTTTTGTTTGTTATAACATTAAAAGTGCTTTTAATTTTATTTTATCAACATGTTGAATTATTGATTTATTAAACTAGAAGTGAAGTTAGATTCGGCTTAGATGTCAAATTAATAACTGTCACGTTTACAAATGTAAAATTTTAAAAACCACACGATATATTAAATACAGTTTATTTTATATTTCAAAAATGCTTAGTGTAATTTTTAGTATAGTAAGTGCGTCAACGTCTAATTAAATAAAAAATTATAGTCAACAATGATTGTTTTAGTTGGCAATTTTACATTTTATTTTAAAATGATACAACTGCAACCATTTTTTGTTGTTGACGGGTGACATCTTTGACATTAAAATTATTATTAACAGATGCCAATTAAAAAGTTAGTTGCTGTGACATAACCTGCATTTTTTTTATGAATGTTATGTTTAATATTGGATAAACAAACGTATTTGGTTACAGTATCCTAGCTAGACAACTAAAATAAAAATTTAAAAAAATGCTATCAATTTAAACAGTTTTTATTGACTACGCTGTAGATACATTATTTGTTAAAATTGGCAAACTGCTTATGTCAGTTATGATAAGTTTTTTTTTTATTTCTAATTAATTGTGACATAATATTAATGCATTATAGCGGCCTAGAAAAAATATATAAATACTCATCATTTTAAAATTACGTAAATTTTAAAAAACTGCAATAGTAAAAAAAAACAATACGTCTATGGAAAATTATTTTAGTAATTAAAGATACTTCAAAGTTTAAGGTTGGTATTATTTTGGCACTATACGTTGACATCTGACAGTTGACAAACATAACAAAACATAACCTTATAATACCTCGTGGCCTTGCGGTTTTAAACAGTTGGAGTGTGAAAGCATTTCAAAGCATTTTGTTCAGTTATTATTATTTTTATTCAACTAGCGACTGAAGCTTCTAATTAATTAGTATTTTTTTATATTTATTTTTTATTTCGGATAATAAAATGGTGCGAAAGAAAATAGACAACAGAATTAGAGTTCTCATCGAAAATGGGGTGAAGTTAGGTTACCGGTCTCTTTTTGCAATTATTGGAGATAAAGCACGAGATCAGGTAAAAGACCGGTTTAAATTTGACCAATTTTGATACATAAACTCGTCTTTTATTTACTAGGTTGCAATTTTGCATCAAATGCTTACTAAAGCTGAAGTGAAGGCTCAACCATCAGTTTTATGGTGTTACAAGAAAGATTTGGGTTTCAGTAGTCATCAAAAGAAGCGCATGAAGCATGATCAACGTAGATTTCAAGCTGGTAAATTGAGTATTAATGAAGACGATCCGTTTGAAGTGTTTCGTACTTCAACAAAAATCCGCTATTGTTATTATGCTGAAACGCATAAAATACTTGGTAACACTTTTGGAATGTGCGTCTTACAGGATTTTGAGGCACTAACGCCGAATTTGTTGGCCCGGACTATTGAGACTGTGGAAGGGGGTGGATTAATAATTATTTTATTGCGATCGGTTGCTTCGCTTCAACGATTGTATACGATGACGATGGATGTACATGAGAAGTATCGAACAGAGGCTCATCAAAACATCGTTTGTCGTTTCAATGAGCGTTTTTTCCTATCTCTAACATCATGCAAACGATGTTTAGTCGTCGATGATCAATTATCGGTTCTGCCAATTACACCACACACGCTCCATGTAACACCAGAAGAAGCCAAACAGGAAAAATCGGTCAATGAAGTAGATTTAGACTATTTAAAAACTGAATTAAGAGACACTGAACCTGTTGGAAGTCTCATAAATTGTTGTAAAACATTAGATCAAGGGAAAGCGTTGCTTAAATTCATTGAAGCAATTTCTGAAAAAACTTTAAGATCTACAGTTTCTTTAACAGCCGCTAGAGGAAGAGGCAAATCTGCAACTTTAGGTCTATCAGTTGCTGCAGCTGTTGCTTTCGGTTATTCGAATATTTTTGTTACCAGTCCGAGTCCGGAAAATTTGAAAACATTTTTTGAATTTGTTTTTAAGGGGTTGGAAGCATTGGAATATCAAGAGCGCAGCGATTATGAAATTAACACTCATCCAGATTTTAATAAAGCTATTGTTAAAGTGAAGATCACCAGGGATCATTTGCAAACAATACAGGTGAGAATTATGCATCGTGTGAAGTTTGCTGTTGTATAATACAACGCAAAAACAATTGTTTTTGATTTTTTATGTTTGAGTCTTGCGTAATCACAGAGAAAAAAAACAAGTTGTGGGTTTAGTTTATATCGTGTGTTCATTTGAAAAGTTCAACATTTTCGATTTTTTCAAGCTAAAAGAGTATAATATGACGCAAAAAGAATTGTTTTGGACTTGTATAAGCTATTAATGATATTAACTCTTATCAATGAGGCACGGGACTGAAACAATTACGTTGTAAATGTATGATTGCAGTACATTCACCCTAAAGACAGCCAGATGTTATTGCAAGCTCAATTAGTGGTAATCGATGAAGCCGCTGCAATACCCTTGCCTTTTGTGAAGTCAATGCTAGGGCCATATTTAGTATTTTTGGCATCTACCAATAATGGATATGAAGGAACTGGACGATCTCTCTCTTTAAAATTATTACAACAACTTCGAGTTCAAGTTGTGCCATTAGGCGCCAATACGAATGCAATTACCAAAAAAGATACAGCTGCAGCAACAGGACGTACTCTACATGAAGTAATATAATTTATATAATTTTACAGCAATTAATTATATCATTTAAGATTACGTTGGAAGAGTCGATACGTTATAAACCAGGAGATGTAGTGGAAGAATGGTTGACGAAATTATTATGTTTAGATGCTAATTCTGTAGCTCCACTATTGTCTGGATGTCCACCGCCAGATAATTGTGATCTATATTATATCAGCAGAGATACGTTGTTTTCTCATAACGAGGCTACGGAGGAGTTTCTTCAACGATTAGTTGCTCTTTTAGTTGCTGCTCATTATAAGGTCGGTTGATACAATTTAAACCAATATCTATTTTTCTTTTCTTTGTTATGAATGATTTTTGCAGAATTCTCCAGATGATCTTCAAATGATGTCTGATGCCCCTGGACATCACCTGTTCTGCTTATTAGGCCCAGTCGACGTGAATCGTAAAAAACTCCCCGAAGTGTTGGTAATAATTCACGTTTCACTGGAAGGTCAAATACCAAGCTCTTCTTCAACTGATAGCTTTTCCGCCAATAAACGACCCTCAGCCGATATAATACCATGGACGGTTTCTCATGAATTTTCAGATTCAGAGTTTTCGCAGCTATGCGGCGCTCGAATTGTTAGAATAGCAACACACCCTGACTACCAGGGAATGGGATACGGGTCGAAAGCTCTTCAACTTTTGAAAGATTATTATGAATTAAAAATTCCAAATCTTAATGAGAATGAAGAGAGTATTGGCGAAGATGCGAATGTGTCTGATGATGAAATAGGCTTAAATCAAACAATTAAACCAAAAACATCGTTACCTCCTTTACTCTTGAAATTGAGTGAAAGACGTCCAGAGCGTCTCAATTATCTAGGCGTATCATTTGGATTGTCTGAAAGAGTTTTGAAATTTTGGAAAAAAGCAGGCTATATACCGGTTTATGTTAAACCAAAAGCTAACGATTTAACTGGAGAAAATTCTTGTATTATGTTAAATGTTTTAAAAGATAACGATTCGAGCGAAGATGACTGGGTTTCAGCATACTGGACCGAATTTAGGACAAGATTTGTTGAGCTTTTGAGCTATCAAGCTAAGAAATTTTCGTCTGAATTGGGCCTTGGTGTGTTGATGAATAGAGGCAAGAAGTTGCCTAAGCGACGTAAGTATAGGTATTGAGCCCGATTCGGCTCTAGGAGAGACGAATCGGGCATCTTCGGAACTTTTTAAAACAATCTCTTTCCATTGGTTGAAAGCAATGTCTCGTTTACACAGCACAATTTAATGTCAATGTATCCTAACCTCACTTTTGTCTGTCAAACAGGATTTTTCCTAATTTATTATGAAATATATTTTCAGCTTTATCACGATTACAATTGGAGTACAGTTTTACCAGTTACGGTTTGAAAAGTTTAGAGAAGTATAAGTTTAGCAATAATTCGGATTATGATTCCATTATGCATTTAGTGCCAACTTTGTCGAAATTATACTTCTTAAATCAATTGGGTGATGTGGAACTGTCAATGGAACAAGCGGTATTTTTGTAATATTTATCAAATATTGTTTATAATGAAAAATGTTTTTTTTAGATACTTTTATTAGGAATAGGTTTACAACGTAAAAGCGTCAGTGATTTAGCTACGGAGCTTGGCAATTCCCCTGCACAGGTCCAAGCGTTTTTCAAACAAATTATTATAAAGTTCTCTCAATACTTAAATTCCGTACTAGAAGAAGACATAGCAAAAACATTAGTGCCAACCAGAGATGTTCAAATGACTGCAGTTGCAACAACATTGCAACAAGAACTGGAAGAGGCAGCAACGGTATTGGAAAAGAAACAGAAGAAGGAATTGCAAAAGTTAAAAAATGAAAATTTAGCTCAGTTTGCTATTAAAGGGTCGGAAGATGAATGGGGGCAGGTTTTAACTAAAAAGGGGAAGAAAAATATTATTTCTATTAAGAGGTATTTGATTGGTTGCTGTGATTTTTTTTTGTGGTTAATGAAATTGTTTGTAGTGGTGAGAAACGGTTGCATGAGAACAACAGCGAAATAAACTTAGAAGATAAGTCGTCAGAAACGAAGAAGAATAAGAAAGGTGAAAAGAAAAAGAGGAAAATATAATTTTTTATACTATATTTACTGTATATAATGTATATAAATCTTCTACTGTATCAGATAATACAAAATAAATATTATAACAACATAAAGATGTTTCTTTTTGTGTCAGTTTAACTATTCCTTTATATGTTCCTGATTCAATCGATTTAATTGTTTGAAAGCGATCAATTGTGAAAGATGGTGGTGGAATTGTGTAATTTCCCTAAAACGTATCTTTTTAATTATGAGACGATTGGAGGAAAGTAGTTACCTTAGGAATGGGACATCTGCATGGGACATTATTTTCCATGAAAGGTTCAGGGCATGTCTTATTTGACAAATAACCATATTTGCACAAATTGGAATAGGTACATGATCCCAGATTATCTTCGCAAGGCATTGGCACCCAAACACCCCATATCCGTTTTTTAATCCACAAGTCGGCCTAGTTCTCAAAAAAGTAGTCATTTTATGTTTGTTTTAATAAAAAAAATTGTTCTTTCTACGCAGGATTCTAACATAATATCTGAATTTTATTTATGTACCTGAATAGGTGCCACTAGGTCAATTTCGGTCTGCAAGGAGCCACTTACTGTAAGCTTTTTTGTTGGTTCTACAGTTAGTTTGACATTTTCGACTTCAAGGGGGTAGTGAGCATTGTCACATTTTGTTAGTTTTAAATCTTTGATATAAACGGCAGCCTAAAATAGAATTTTGATTTATTTTCGGACAGATTCGCACAACTCACATTCATATCAATTGATTTTTAATTTTGAAATTGTACATCAACTTGGTATTAGCCAGTGATTAGTCACTTTAGCTGATCTTAATAATGTTAATTAATTAAATAAAATTAATTACTTACGGAATTATAAGTGTAAAAAGCAAATAAAAAAATAATCTTAAGAATCATATCGTTTTTTTTTCTATTATACTAATTAAAGAGTTTAACAATGATATAAAGGAATTAATTACGTATTTGGTTTGCTAATTAATTGACCTTTAAACTGAAACAAGCTTTTATCAATGAATGAGAGAGAAATTAGGTTTGGAGGTTGCACAAAGCACAATTATATCAATGTTGATAATATTAATAAGCTGTTGTTTGAATACATTTTACAGAATAATCTTCACATTATCATAGTAATGGTTTTCTAAATATTTACAGATCAAATAATTCGATTTTTACTTTCTATTTACAGAGGCAACTCGTAACTGTAGTCATGGAGCTATACTGTAATACAGCGTGGTCTACAATGACTGTTTCAGTTGGCAACACTTTTTAGAGACTTTTTTAATTAATTGGTCTAATTGTAACACCGTAGCCAACTACACTTGTTTCACAAATATGTGACATAACACTTGTAAAAAAATTGTAGGTTATGTCACAGCGACTAACTTATTAATTAGCGTCTGTCAATAGTGTTGTCAGTGTCAGAAATATTACTTGTCAACAATAGAAAGTGGTTGTTGTAATTGTACTATTTTAAAATAAATTGTAAAATTGCCAACACAAACAGTCATTGTTGACCACGCTATTTTAGGTTTTTGGATAATCATAGAAGTTTTAATTATTCTATGGTTGACTGTCATTTGTCAACCAGTTTTGACAGTTCAAGTGACAATAACCTCAATAAAATTTATTTAATTTTCGAGTTATTTTAGATGATTTCACAGTAATTTAATTAAAACTGAATATTAATTGCAGTGCTGCATCTTTAATAATGACTTTGTATCATTTTGGTAATTGTGTGGCATTAATTTATGTGCCGTACTATCTAACCTATAAATATTCCGGATTGTAAGTATTTCATAAAATAGGGATAAATTAATTGCTTTTGTGAATTAGATCAGAATATGGAGCTTTTTGGAAGTGTGTCCAAGCTGGGGGCATCTATATGTTTACACAATTAGTCAAAATGTTGGTATTGGCAACTTTTTTTCCAGATAATGTGTCAGATATAGGTAGTGACACGTTGGGGGTAATAATTGATAATTGCTTTTTACATAAAATTAAGTAAATTTTTCTAATATAGGAATTTTTAAAATCAACAGTTGACTTAGCTGATTTAGTTGGATTATATGTAGTTTTGGCTGGAATTCCAGGGAAAGGTCATAGTAAAGTCTTAACCGCAGGCATTGGCTGGGCTACGGCTGAAGTAATCCTCTCAAGGGCGCTGCTTCTTTGGGTTGGAGCACGCGGTGCTGAATTTGATTGGAAATATATACAGAAATGTCTTGAATCGAATATCTCCCTAGTCCAGAATATAATCACAGCAACTTTAATTTGGTTATGGTCTCGGCATGATTTAAAAAATAATTTCAAACCAATAGTTACAGCTTTACTCATATTCTCATCATACAAACCTTTAATTTTAGACGTACTTCTAAAATTCATTCTAGCAGGCCCCTGGACAGGGCTATTTGTTAAAGCGACAGTCACCACCATTGTGGGGGCCTTTACATTAACAATATATGCAGGCTTAGCCCAAGTAATTGGAATTTTTTGAAAATAAAGAAACATTTTAGAAATAGTGTATTTATAAATTCAATAAAACTAAATCACGTAACGTTTTTTTTTTAAACAAAAAGTAATAACATTCTTAAATAATAGTACATATCTCCAACAGAATATGAAAAAATAATGCTGCTTTATGTTGATTAATGAGTGTTGCAATTTGGCACCCTTCCAAATATATGATCATCATCATCGGAACCAGAGGCACTTGCACTATCTGACGCAGACGAATTCGCTTCTGGATTAGGTGGATTAGTCGCTTCTCTATTTGCAGACTGAAATGAAACGTTTATAAACATCACAACAGACGATTTAAAGCAAACAATACATAAAACTATTAATTACTTACCGCCCTTCGCATTCTGGATGAATTTCGAAGATGTCTCCATAGCATTAACAGCATTTGAGTCTCATTTATTTCCGATGGGTCGGAGGAAAGCACCTTTTTCTTAAGATTACTTTTGAGTATATCCTCTAAACCTTCCATAGTTGGCTCATGTTCACAAGATGGAACCCACACTTTAACATCCCAATCTAAGCCACTAGTGCAAATAAACGGTAGCTGTGGATGAGGTTCTAAACAATTTACCTAAAAATTACAATACAACATACGGTTAGTTTGTCTATTTCGTTAACTTACCACTCCATTATCATCACCGAGCAGCCACTGAACTAAAGATTCAGTGTTTTTTTCCCAAAAATATATATGTCCACAGTCAGAACCGCTTACAATAAATTCTGATTTTGGACCAAAAAAGTTGACACCTTTAATAGTTGCTCCATTTCTATGACCCTGATATTGATGTATGAATTTCTCTGGTTCAGGTTCGTTAACATCAAAAAGATAAATATCATTATCACTATATGAAGCTAAAATTTCTGAACCATTGTGATTGTACAATGCACATGTTACATGATGGTGTCGTTTATGTTTCACCTGTCAAGATGTTATTCAGTAGTTCTTGCAAATAGCGTTTCACTTACCTTTTTAAACGCTGTAAGACTAGACAAAAGCGTATTACTTTTTCTTTGGTCATATATTCTTATAGTAGAATCTCGGCCACTAACACAAAATTCATTTGTTTTAAGTGGATGGCCATGAATGCTATATAAACCAATTGTTTTTCCTTCATCTTTTACATGTATAACCCTTCAAAGATAAGTTAGAATACAGCAAAATCATAACAAACGCTAGCAAAACTTTACTTGCTCGGCTTTGAGACACGAACATCATGACGAAGAACAACACCATCTTCACCTGCGCTCAAAATAATATGAGGCTGGTCGGGAAGCACTATTAATTTATGACAAGGGCCTTTATGGACTCCCAGCATTCTTGAATTACGAACACCATCATCGCTGTTCAATTGGGCAAGACGTACCTGCAATTTAAAATAATTGATTAATACTAACATCACTTTTTTCTATATTTTATTTGTTTTGCCAACATAAATATATTGTCGTTCATAGATTAAAAAAAAAAACAAACCTGTCCATCTCTTGAGCAAGTGGCAATATGTAAATCTCCCGAAAGGTGTAAGAATTTGCTTTGAAAGACATTTCCTCTGTGTCGAGTTTTGTACTTTGTCAACATTTTACCTATTTTCCAATCCCAAACAACCACTTTGAGATCATCTGATCCGCTCGCCAGCAAAGTGCCATTAGGATGAAAATTTAAACTATTTACACAGCCTTGATGTTCTTCCATTTTGTACATCAATTCTAACCGTTTCACACTGTTTAAAGATCCATAACATCTTCTTTGAAATAATTCACGATTTGGAAGTTTACCACTACAACCTAATTGTCTCTTATTAATTTCATTAATAGCAAACCATGTATGCTTTGGTTTTTCTTTTTTGAAAAGTGCATGTTCTTTGATGTCAAACTCTGGATCTGAGGAATTAAAACTTACACTCGAAGCATCACTACTAACACTATCCGAGTCAAACCCACGAAAATCATCAAGGTCATCATCTGAATCATCATTTAAATCATCCCAATCCTGATCATCATCATCATCCATCACCTGTTCTTCATTATCCGCCTGAGGTACAACACTTGTAAGCTCATCCTCCACCATAGGAGTATCTCCACCATCACTAAAAATAATACGTATAGTACACCTTTTCTAATTTTAAACAAATCAATGCAAATTCATTCAAACTACAGCTGGACATGTTTCGTCCAGAGTTGGTAGTCCAATCGTGTGACCTTATTTGAAGGTCTAAATAATGTTTCATCTAGCCAATAATACCTGTCATTATCTTCTGCTCGTGAGTTCCTATAGTTTCTTGCTCTCAAATTTGGAGAGAGATGAAACCTAATTGATGATTGTGAACTCTGGAGGCTACTTCTGCTACTACCACCCGGTGCTACTCCCCCACTGGCATTGGTTTCGTCTGATTCCGAAAGCATTGAAAAAGTCAGAGCCCCCTCAGACTGGCCAACTGCCAAATCACTAGATTTAAATCGTTTAAGAGATTTATTTTTTCCTTCTCCGTCCGCGTCCTGATTGGCATCAGGATTTTCATTACTATCATCCATTTTTATTATTCTAAAAATACCTAATTGATACGTAATTTCATATTTTCCGCTTTTCAATAGATACTTACAACAATTGAGAAACAGTAGAAATTATTTTTGATTGATTTGGCTGTTTTTGTTAATTTTGAGGAACAGCAGACGGACTTGTAAATTTTTGTAAAACAAAAGTAAACTGATCTGTCAAAAATCAGCTTGAAAACAAAAGTAACGCATCGCCAACTTTTAGGCTGAAATACATCTTATGTCAATTTTGTGCGCATGCGTGACAAAAAAAAATTAATTTTAAATTTGAAAACGTTTTCAAAATATTAGCTCAATTTTCTATAACTGTATAAACTTTTTATACTTTTTGTTATAAAAAATAACCTTGCAAAAAATTTTACGAATAAAAAAACAGCAGACTTACAAGTTTACAAAATGTTTCTGGTTTTTTTCAAAACTATTTTTTTTTTAAATAAATTATTTTAATTATTAGTTTTTTAATAAAACTAGGATTTTTAGTAACATATCTTGTATGTTTTTTAAATTATGTACACAAAAGCGTACTCTTCTACCTTATTCTCTGATCAAATTATTTGACAGCTATGACATTTGACAACAATAAATGACAGGTCCAATTTTTAATAAAAGTTAGGTTATATTATTCTGCTTTTTCATTGAAAATTCATGACAAATGGGCTTGAAATTACAAAATTACATGATTGCAAAGGATATAATTTTGAAAAATGTAACTTAGAACATTGTTTTAAGAAAAAAAAACCAATAAATTTTTTATTTAACTTTTATGCTTAATTGTACTAAAAAACTACTACAAATTAAGCTTTTTGTAGTGTTTAAAAAAGAAATTTATTTTGAGAGTAAAGTTGATTGCTTTTGTGTTTTATAGAAATTTTAAAAATTAATTTATTAGTTTTTAGTTTATTTAAGAGCGTTATCTATCATTCAATAGCCAAAGCTACAGCTCTAGTTTCAAACCAAAATTAATCTATACATTTTTTACACTTATTTGTGCGTAAGCATTGACTATAGATGGCGCCAGGTAACGTTTCAATAAAAAACCATTTATAAAAATTATCAAACATAATTTTTTTTTCTTCTACTTTCAATATCTATTGCATATCACATTAGTAGCAAAAAACCTCTAAAAATAAAGCCAAAATTAAGCTTTTTGTAGTCTTTTAAAAAAGAAATTTATTTTGAGCGTAAAATTGCTGTATTTCTTAAACTATAAACTATAAGAAATTTTTAGAAACGGTCTTTACCAATTGGCTTTTAATGTCTTTCTACATAGGTTTTTGCAAAAAACGAAAGATGTCAAATTTTGAAAAAAAAGCAAGACTATAACCTTGTTTTTTTTTTGACTAAAAATGTTTTTTTGTTTTTTTTAAAAACTTTTATGCTCAACGCCTTTTTCTTATTAATATCTACTGCGGATCCAATTTGTAGCAAAATAGCACTAAAAATAAAGCCAAAATTAAGCTTTTTGTAGTCTCTTAAAAAAGGAATTTATTTTGAGCGTAAAATTGCTGTATTTCTTAAACTATACGGAATTTTGAGAAACGGTCTTTACCAATCGGCTTTTAATGTGTTTCTACATAGGTTTTTGCAAAAAACTAAAGATGTCAAATTTTGAAAAAAAAGCAAGACTATAACCTTGATTTTTTTTTTGACTAAAAATGTTTTTTTGTTTTTTTTGAAAACTTTTATGCTTAACGCCTTTCTCTTAATAATATCTACTGCGGATCCAATTTGTAGCAAAATAGCACTAAAAATAAAGCCAAAATTAAGCTTTTTGTAGTCTCTTAAAAAAGGAATTTATTTTGAGCGTAAAATTGCTGTATTTCTTAAACTATAAGGAATTTTTAGAAACGGTCTTTACCAATCGGCTTTTAATGTGTTTCTACATAGGTTTTTGCAAAAAACTAAAGATGTCAAATTTTGAAAAAAAAGCAAGACTATAACCTTGATTTTTTTTTTGACTAAAAATGTTTTTTTGTTTTTTTTGAAAACTTTTATGCTTAACGCCTTTCTCTTAATAATATCTATTGCGGATCCAATTTGTATCAAAATAGCACTAAAGATAAAGCCAAAATTAAGCTTTTTGTAGTCTCTTAAAAAAGGAATTTATTTTGAGCGTAAAATTGCTGTATTTCTTAAACTATAAGGAATTTTTAGAAACGGTCTTTACCAATCGGCTTTTAATGTCTTTCTACATAGGTTTTTGCAAAAAACTAAAGATGTCAAATTTTGAAAAAAAAGCAAGACTATAACCTTGATTTTTTTTTTGACTAAAAATGTTTTTTTGTTTTTTTTGAAAACTTTTATGCTTAACGCCTTTCTCTTAATAATATCTACTGCGGATCCAATTTGTAGCAAAATAGCACTAAAAATAAAGCCAAAATTAAGCTTTTTGTAGTCTCTTAAAAAAGGAATTTATTTTGAGCGTAAAATTGCTGTATTTCTTAAACTATAAGGAATTTTTAGAAACGGTCTTTACCAATCGGCTTTTAATGTCTTTCTACATAGGTTTTTGCAAAAAACTAAAGATGTCAAATTTTGAAAAAAAAGCAAGACTATAACCTTGATTTTTTTTTTGACTAAAAATGTTTTTTTGTTTTTTTTTAAAACTTTTATGCTCAACGCCTTTTTCTTATTAATATCTACTGCGGATCCAATTTGTAGCAAAATAGCACTAAAAATAAAGCCAAAATTAAGCTTTTTGTAGTCTCTTAAAAAAGGAATTTATTTTGAGCGTAAAATTGCTGTATTTCTTAAACTATAAGGAATTTTTAGAAACGGTCTTTACCAATCGGCTTTTAATGTGTTTCTACATAGGTTTTTGCAAAAAACTAAAGATGTCAAATTTTGAAAAAAAAGCAAGACTATAACCTTGATTTTTTTTTTGACTAAAAATGTTTTTTTGTTTTTTTTGAAAACTTTTATGCTTAACGCCTTTCTCTTAATAATATCTATTGCGGATCCAATTTGTATCAAAATAGCACTAAAGATAAAGCCAAAATTAAGCTTTTTGTAGTCTCTTAAAAAAGGAATTTATTTTGAGCGTAAAATTGCTGTATTTCTTAAACTATAAGGAATTTTTAGAAACGGTCTTTACCAATCGGCTTTTAATGTCTTTCTACATAGGTTTTTGCAAAAAACTAAAGATGTCAAATTTTGAAAAAAAAGCAAGACTATAACCTTGATTTTTTTTTTGACTAAAAATGTTTTTTTGTTTTTTTTGAAAACTTTTATGCTTAACGCCTTTCTCTTAATAATATCTACTGCGGATCCAATTTGTAGCAAAATAGCACTATAAATAAAGCCAAAATTAAGCTTTTTGTAGTCTCTTAAAAAAGGAATTTATTTTGAGCGTAAAATTGCTGTATTTCTTAAACTATAAGGAATTTTTAGAAACGGTCTTTACCAATCGGCTTTTAATGTCTTTCTACATAGGTTTTTGCAAAAAACTAAAGATGTCAAATTTTGAAAAAAAAGCAAGACTATATATAACCTTGATTTTTTTTTTGACTAAAAATGTTTTTTTGTTTTTTTTGAAAACTTTTATGCTTAACGCCTTTCTCTTAATAATATCTACTGCGGATCCAATTTGTAGCAAAATAGCACTAAAAATAAAGCCAAAATTAAGCTTTTTGTAGTCTCTTAAAAAAGGAATTTATTTTGAGCGTAAAATTGCTGTATTTCTTAAACTATAAGGAATTTTTAGAAACGGTCTTTACCAATCGGCTTTTAATGTCTTTCTACATAGGTTTTTGCAAAAAACTAAAGATGTCAAATTTTGAAAAAAAAGCAAGACTATAACCTTGATTTTTTTTTTGACTAAAAATGTTTTTTTGTTTTTTTTAAAAACTTTTATGCTCAACGCCTTTTTCTTATTAATATCTACTGCGGATCCAATTTGTAGCAAAATAGCACTAAAAATAAAGCCAAAATTAAGCTTTTTGTAGTCTCTTAAAAAAGGAATTTATTTTGAGCGTAAAATTGCTGTATTTCTTAAACTACAAGGAATTTTTAGAAACGGTCTTTACCAATCGGCTCATAATGCCTTTCTACATAGTTTTCTGCAAAAAACTAAAGATGTCAAATTTTGAAAAAAAAGCAAGACTATAACCTTGATTTTTTTTTTGACTAAAAACGTTTTTTTGTTTTTTTTAAAAACTTTTATGCTCAACGCCTTTTTCTTATTAATATCTACTGCGGATCCAATTTGTAGCAAAATAGCACTAAAAATAAAGCCAAAATTAAGCTTTTTGTAGTCTCTTAAAAAAGGAATTTATTTTGAGCGTAAAATTGCTGTATTTCTTAAACTTCAAGGAATTTTTAGAAACGGTCTTTACCAATCGGCTCATAATGCCTTTCTACATAGTTTTCTGCAAAAAACTAAAGATGTCAAATTTTGAAAAAAAAGCAAGACTATAACCTTGATTTTTTTTTTGACTAAAAACGTTTTTTTGTTTTTTTTAAAAACTTTTATGCTCAACGCCTTTTTCTTATTAATATCTACTGCGGATCCAATTTGTAGCAAAATAGCACTAAAAATAAAGCCAAAATTAAGCTTTTTGTAGTCTCTTAAAAAAGGAATTTATTTTGAGCGTAAAATTGCTGTATTTCTTAAACTATAAGGAATTTTGAGAAACGGTCTTTACCAATCGGCTTATAATGCCTTTCTACATTGTTCTAAATATGTTTGTTTTTGTTTTATATTAAATTTGCAGTCATCTTGAAAATTAATTAATTTTTTTATTTTAGAGCGCTACCTATCATTCAGTAGCCAAAGCTATAACTCTAGTTTCAAACCAAAATTAATCCATACATTTTTTACACTTATTTGTGCGTTAGCATTGACTATAGATGGCGCTAAGTAACGTTTTATACATAGATTTAATACATTAGATATAGCTATGCATGCTAAACATACTTCGGTTCTTAAAAAACATATCAAAGAAATTGGTACATCTCTCCATTTCTTTCTATATTTAATAAAATACATCTTCCATCTTTTTTATCACACTTGTCGTATGCCGCACACGTTTTTATACAGATTTTATATTTCGTCTTAGAATATTTTTCTCTTTCGATCCCTACAATGGGGTGCGCGACTTCTGGGACACCCGGTATATTAAAGAAAATAAAAGTTGAGGTTAAAATCTTAACAAATAAAATTACTTACAAATTATTAAATATTTTTCTTGACAATAGGTTATGTCTAATTTTTCAGAGATTGAACATGTTTTGTTTACAAATTACTGTGATTTTTTGCAAAATTTGACACGAGGCATAACCTATAACACGAAAACAATGATAAATGTCAAAATAATTCAATTAATCGTCAAATTAAACGTCAAATAATAAATGTCATTTTGCGTCCACTGCTTTGCTATTGGTAGGAACCTCTCTAAAGGATAGCGCTATCGAATACTAATGCAGTTGAGAGTGAGGGCAATAGATGGTACGTCTTGGCGGACTATCCTAGTGCATGGCTGTATCTTGTTATAGTAAATCTATGGTTTGAAAAACAAAATATCTAGTGCTGTCATCTAGGTACAAATTATTGACATTAATTACAGGATTATGCATTATTGGTTTTAATCCTTGACACAATTGACAGTAATAACCACAGAACACTTATTATAATAATAACTATAATTATTAATAATTTTATTTTATCAATAAATATTACAATTTTGAATTATAAAACTAATTATTTATTAACATAGCATAACAAATTATATTTAATAATATTAAATATTTGAATTACGTTCGAAATTAAAAATCTTTTTCTTTTAGTACAAAAAGTTTAATTTTGGCTTTATTTTGACAGTTTTTTTGCAACAAATCAGATAATATTGTCCAAAAAAATAACGTTAAAACCACTTTATAATTAATTAAATAGATAAAGTCACAACAACTATCGTTTTTGCAAGTGTGACAAGATGTCAATTATCACCAATATAACAAAGCTAAATGTTACCAAAATCAGTTTAATAATATGATCTATTATTACATCATTTTAAATATATATACTAACAAGGCAAAGTAGATAATCTATATTTTATTTGTACAAAAAATGTAATAATGATTTATAAGAAAAATATCTAAATTTGTCTATATTACAAAAATTGCCAAGATTTTAAGCAGCTATTTTTTTCAACTTTTTTTGGAAAAGTTAATGGTAATCTAATGTCAAAAAGTAGTGGTACTAGACTTGTTGCGTCATGCGTCATCTCAAATTAAAAAGTTATTCTTCTAATAACTCGTTTATTTTCAATTTTACGCAAAAAATAGTAATTACAAAAATTGTTTAAAATCGAATTTCCCATAATTTTAGTTCCCATCAATTTTGTTGTAGGATCTATATTTTTGGATTTATACCCGACAAAAAAAGAGATAAAATCTTATTATTGTATTATCACGTTAATTGTCAGTTTTAAGAAAAAAATTATAATAAACAAAGTTGCTTAAAATTAAATTTTCTACAATTTTTGTAATGTTTATTTTTTCGGTAAAATTAAAAATAAACGTGATAAGACAATGATAAGATTTAATTCCTTCCTTTTCTCGGGTATAAATCGAAAAATATCGATCTTACAAAAAAGTTAATGGGAATCAAAATTGTAGAAAATTTGATTTTAAACAACTTTTGTAATAATAATTTTTTGTGTAAAATTGAAAATAAATGAGTTATTTAAGAGACAAAAAATAACTCTCAAATTTAAGATGGCGGATAACGCAACAAATTTGGTAATAGTATTTTTTGGATTTAAATTACCAGTGACTTTTTTGTATTTTACCTAGTATAAAGAGTATATTGTTTCTTTTTTTTTGATTTTCTCATCATTTTACACAATTTTATGAAATTATTTTGAAAAGTTTATCGAAAATTGGTCAATTTTTTTATTTAAATCGATACTATTTGTAACAAGCGGTAAATACCATTATAAGTTTATCACTTGTTCTATAAAAGTTTACCGCTGATGAGCACTTTTTGTGGCTCAATTACGAAAGTGTTACCAAAACTTGAATTTAGAGCGCATTAGGAGAGAATAATTGGTCAAATTTCACTTAAAACAGCGTTTTGCTCGTTGTGACCAATTCCAAAATGAATATTCTGCACCAAAAGCTTCAAACATGGGCAAAATTGTTCGTTTTTTGTTGTGCAAACTCACTGACAAGTTTCAACAAATTTGTGTTTGTTTACTATGTAATCGTGCTCGTCTTATACGGAGTGACGCTTTATTTTCGGTTTAATGATCAAAAAAGGAATAATATTCATACAGTAAACAGCGTTGCATTATCATTGCAAATAACAACATACATTACCACATTTGCATCAAGCCTCATCTCAACATTATGGAATTCGAAAAATTTTTTGAAATTTCTAAAACGGCTTGAAGTGTTCGATGAACAATTGATGAATTTTGGCGTATGTTTGGAGGTTAAGCATTTAAAAAAGTATTTAAATTTGTCATTTACGCTAGCCATATCGGTGATTTTGTATGTTTGTCTTGTTGATTTTATTACTGACGTCATAATAGAAAAAAACACCACAATTGGATATTGGATGTCAATTTTTATTCCCATAATTGTCAATTATTTTGGCGCTTATTTTATGATTGTTTCGTTATATTTTTTATCAGTTAGATACTTTTTTTTAAATAGTATTTTGAAAAAAGTTAGTATTTATAAATCTTTGACGCTTTGTTACATTTTTGAGAATCTATCATTAATTAGAAATTATGTGGATTTGTTTATTACTTTAAATAAAATTACTAATTTAATTATTCCACAATTTTCCCTAAGAATCTGTTCAACATTTCTCTTAGCTTTCATTACTGTTACTTGCAATTTGTATTTGTTACTGAAAGGGGATTTTTCTTTTTCCCAATGCTGGCTTTTGGTGGACCTAATTGGCATTAACATAATTATTGTATATTTGGTTATATATGGGCACTATCAAGTCTACCATAAGGTATAAATACCATTAATATTATTAATAATTAATTAAACTTATTTTAGTTTGACGAAATCAGACATAGAGCGTCAAAATTATTGAAAATAAAATCACGCCATCCTGTAAAAACAAACGAAGTAAGCATTACTTTCGCTTTTGTTTTTTGTGTAATTGTTTTTCGATTTTAGATTTTGGAACTTTATTTTATAATCGAAAAAAGCAGATTAAATGTTCTTGTGTTTGGAATGTTCAAAGTGGCTCCTTCAAATATTCTAGTCGTAAGTAGAATATCGGTCAAAATCTAGTTGTTTTTCTTAAAAAAAATTCTGCCAAAAAAAAATGCAGGTCAACTAATTTGACAGAGCGGCAGCTTTAGCGCCACCCTGTTTTTGATTAACCAATTATTCTCACAAGAGTATCAAAAACTGATTTAAGCGTTTGTTGAAAATTATTATTTTACACAAAAATTTTCCTATTGAAGCCAAAAAAAAATAGATAACGTTTCCATGGAAACGCGATGACATACAAAAACAACAAGTAGGCGGAAAAATAGAAAATAATTAGTAAAAAAACCTTTGTTGAAGACAGTGCCTATTATAGATAGAGATAGAAACATAAAAAAGAAAAGAGTTAGACTTGCTTAGACTCTTTAAAAGAAAAAAAGAAAAAAAAGAGAACATTAGAACATAGAACACATGACCAATGAATTCGAGATAATAGAAAGCAAGCTGGAAACAAAAGATAATAAAAAGAAAGAATAGAATGAATAAAAATGAGAAAAAGAAAGATTAAACAAGATAGTGTATGAAGTAGAAAAAGTGAAAAAAAAACTGAAATTAAAAAAAAAAGCAAAACTTAATTTTAGATGGAATTTTGAACCAAATAGCTTAATTAGTTATATGCACATAACAGAAAAAAATATGTTGTCAACCTGAAATTTGCACGCTTTTTAGTTGAGTTTGAATAAAAACGCTTTTTAGCAAGCTACCATTTATTCAACCGCCAAACGTTTACATCTAATTTTCAGTTTTTTGACTCTTTCCTCTTAAATAATATAGTTTTTTTAATAAAATCTTAAATTCTAGATTTCAACATGGATGGTTTCTTATTTGATAATTATGATACAATTTACTAATCCTGGGTCTGGAAAAAGCGCTTCAAATAATTGGCTTACTCGCACGTCAATGACAACTTCTCTCGAAAAACCATTATAGTTTGTGCCTAAAATGTCGAAAAACTTGTTTGATTGCACTTTTGCGTAGATTTTTGAGTGAAAAATATATTTTGTGTTGTATTTGATATTTAAATAAATGTGGAATTTTATCGTAAAAGTCTTCTTTTCCCTATCATCTTCAAAATATCATTATTTTAATTTTCAAATAAAAAAAAAATTAAAATTCATCAATAAACCAAATTTTTAAATAGTGTCCTACAGCAATATGTCACTAAGCACTCGAAAAAACTTAAAAAAAAAGAAAAATTTGGAGGAAAGAACGGGTGAGGAATAGAACTAAAAAAATTTAAAAAAACAGAATAAAATGAAAAAGAAGAGGAAAATCAGAAAAAAGAGTAACAAAGCAATAGAAAGCTTAGAATGCTTTCAATTGTTCTACTGGTATTTTTTTCTAATAACTTGTGAATCAAACATAATAGATGATTATCTAATTGAAAAATTACCAAAAATTTACATTTGGCGTCTCCACCTTTTTGACTTTTTTTTTTTGATTAACTTTATAAGATAACTTTAAAAAAAAAAATTAAAAATAAAACTAACCTTGATTTTTTTTTTGGCTAAAAATGTTTTTTTGTTTTTTTTTGAAAACTTTTATGTTTAACGCCTTTTTCTTATTAATATCTACTGCGAATCCAATTTGTAGCGAAATAGCTCTAAAAATAAAGCCAAAATTAAGCTTTTTGTAGTCTCTTAAAAAAGGAATTTATTTTGAGCGTAAAACTGCTGTATTTCTTAAACTATAAAGAATTTTTAGAAACGGTTTTTACCAATCGGCTTTTAATGTCTTTCTATATAGGTTTTTGCAAAAAACTAAAAATCTCAAAAATTGAAAAAAAAAGCAAGACTATATATAACCTTGATTTTTTTTTTGGCTAAAAATGTTTTTTTGTTTTTTTTGAAATCTTTTATGCTTAACGCCTTTTTCTTATTAATATCTACTGCAAATCCAATTTGTAGCAAAATAGCACTAAAAATAAAGCCAAAATTAAGCTTTTTGTAGTCTCTTAAAAAAGGAATTTATTTTGAGCGTAAAATTGCTGTATTTCTTAAACTATAAGGAACTTTTAGAAACGGTCTTTACCAATCGGCTTTTAATGTCTTTCTACATAGGTTTTTGCAAAAAACTAAAGATGTCAAATTTTGAAAAAAAAGCAAGATTTTTTTTTGGCTAAAAATGTTTTTTTGTTTTTTTTAAAAACTTTTATGCTTAACGCCTTTTTCTTATTAATATCTACTGCAAATCCAATTTGTAGCGAAATAGCTCTAAAAATAAAGCCAAGATTAAGCTTTTTGTAGTCTCTTAAAAAAGGAATTTATTTTGAGCGTAAAATTGCTGTATTTCTTAAACTATACGAATAGAATGAAGAGGAAAAGAAAAAGAAAAAAGAGTAACAAAACAATGGAAAGCTTAGAATGCTTTCAATTGTTCTACTGATATTTTTTTTCAAATAACAAACATAATAGAATTGAAAAATTACCAAAAATTTATATTTGGCGTCTCCACCATTTTTGATTTTTTTTTTGATTACATATAATTAACTTTTTATTACCCTACTTTTTTTTAATGTTGCAGTTGGTTTAAGCTACATAAACAAGCTACCTAATCTATCCAATAGTAAAATTTTTAATTTAAATTATAAGCCAATCAAATGCCTTATAGTATATTAAAAAACAAGTTTCATAAGACATGTATTAAAGCACGCATATTCAAGTTTAGCCGCGAGTTTTTTAAAAAAATAAGTGCATTAAGGTCTTATGAAACGAGTTTTTTATACCATTTTTTGTAATTTGCCATTTTTATGCTGTTTTTAAGCATAATTTTGATCGATTTAGAGGTTTTTGAAGTGGGTTGGCAATATTTTGATTTTAAAAGTGAAGTTGTGTTTTCTTTTGTTTTATCCAAAAATCCTAATCCTGTCAGCCCCAAAATACGAAAGCTTTACATGTAGGTCTTCCAAAATCCGTAAAATAGCAAACATAATTTTGATTTTTATTATTATTGTTCACTTCACTTTGTTGTTCGAAAATAGCACTAAAAATAACGCCAAAATTAAGCTTTTTGTAGTCTCTTAAAAAAGGAATTTATTTTGAGCGTAAAATTGCTGTATTTCTTAAACTTCAAAGAATTTTTAAAAACGGTCTTTACCAATCGGCTTTTAATGCCTTTCTACATGGTTTTTTGCAAAAAACTAAAAATCTCAAATTTTGAAAAAAAAGCAAGACTATATATAACCTTGATTTTTTTTTTGACTAAAAATGTTTTTTTGTTTTTTTTTAAAACTTTTATGCTTAACGCCTTTTTCTTATTAATATCTACTGCGAATCCAATTTGTAGCAAAATAGCACTAAAAATAAAGCCAAAATGAAGCTTTTTGTAGTCTCTAAAAAAAGGAATTTATTTTGAGCGTAAAATTGCTGTATTTCTTAAACTATACGGAATTTTGAGAAACGGTCTTTACCAATCGGTTTTAAATGCCTGTCTACATCGTTTTTTGCAAAAAACTAAAGATGTCAAATTTTGAAAAAAAAGCAAGACTATAACTTTTATTTTTTTTTTTGCTAAAAATGTTTTTTTGTTTTTTTTGAAAACTTTTATGCTTAACGTCTTTTCCTTAGTAATATCTACTGCGGATCCAATTTGTAGCAAAATAGCACTAAAAATAAAGCCAAAATTAAGCTTTTTGTAGTCTCTTAAAAAAGGAATTTATTTTGAGCGTAAAATTGCTGTATTTCTTAAGCCATAAGGAATTTTTAGAAACGGTCTTTACCAATCGGCTCTTAATGCCTTTCTACATTGGTTTTTGCAAAAAACTAAAGATGTCAAATTTTGAAAAAAAAGCAAGACTATATATAACCTTGATTTTTTTTTTGGCTAAAAATGTTTTTTTGTTTTTTTTGAAAACTTTTATGCTAAACGCCTTTTTCTTATTAATATCTACTGCGAATCTAATTTGTAGCAAAATAGCACTATAAATAAAGCCAAAATTAAGCTTTTTGTAGTCTCTTAAAAAAGGAATTTATTTTGAGCGTAAAATTGCTGTATTTCTTAAACTATACGAATAGAATGAAGAGGAAAAGAAAAGAAAAAAGAGTAACAAAACAATGGAAAGCTTAAAATGCTTTCAATTGTTCTACTGATATTTTTTTCTAATAACTTGTGAATCAAACATAATAGAATTGAAAAATTACCAAAAATTTATATTTGGCGTCTCCACCATTTTTGATTTTTTTTTTGATTAGATATAATTAACTTTTTATTACCCTACTTTTTTTTAATGTTGAAGATGGTTTAAGCTACATAAACAAGCTACCTAATCTATCCAATAGTAAAATTTTTAATTTAAATCATAAGCCAATCAAATGCCTTATAGTATATTAAAAAACAAGTGTCATAAGACATGTCTTACAGCACGCATATTCAAGTTTCGCCGCAAGTTTTTTTAAAAAATAAGTGCTTTAAGGTCTTATGAAACGAGTTTTTTATACTATTTCTTGTAATTTGCCGTTTTTAAGCATAATTTTGATCGATTTAGGGATTTTTGAAGTGGGTTGGCAATATCTTGATTTTAAAAGTGAAGTTGTGTTTTCTTTTGTTTTATCCAAAAATCCTAATCCTGTCAGCCCCAAAATACGAAAGCTTTACATGTAGGCCTTCCGAAATCCGTAAAATAGCAAAAATAATTTTGATTTTTATTATTATTGTTCACTTCACTTTGTTGTTCGAAAATTGCAATTTTAAATTTTAATTCACAATATTATTGACAGACAGGTAAAAAGTCAAATTAAGTTTTACTACCAACCTAAAAAATTTTTAGAAAAAAAAGCTCGCTTTGAGCCTATTAAAGTACATATCAAAATGGAAACAAATTACATTAACTAGGCCATTTCTTACAAATTAAATACTATTTTTTTTCTACTCAAATTAGTATTAATAAAGATTGTTTATTATTTTTTTTTTGGGAAACATAACCTTCGGCTACAATCGTCAACTTTCCTAGTATTGTCGGTAATGCTCTTCTGAAACTATGTCCAGTATATCGATTTTGTTTAACTTATTTTTGTCAAATGTACTTTTTTTGATAGTTAAAAATTAATTTTTCATAATTTTGTGTCAAATTGCTTTCCCCTTACTTTAATGGTTTTAAATTGCTTTAGCAAGCTGGGCAATAATACAAAAACTATTATTTTATATGAGATCAATAATATTAATGATAGCTTGCTCTTTAACCGTTTATAGTCGATGAACACTTTTTAATATTCAATTAGATTGCAAACGAAAGTGTCACTTAAGCGTGGAGGAATTTAACCATTAAAAGTAGTCTAGCTTCAGTCGCGGTTCAGCATGAATCTCGTGCACCAACGGCTGCAAACATGGGCGAAATTGTTTGTTTTTTGCTGTGCAAACTCGCCAACGAGCTTTAACCGAACGGTTTTTGTTTATTATCTAATGTTGGTCGTTCTGTATGGAATGGTTTTGTATTTTCGCTTTAATAAGAAGAAAAGCAATATTCATACAGTAAACAGCATCGCATTATCATTGCAAATCGCCACGTACATAACAGTTTTTCTGTCAACTCTCATCTCAACATTTTGGAATTCGAAAAATTTTGTCAAATTTTTTAAGCGACTTGAGCTATTTGATGAACAATTGGTCAATTTTGGCGTATGCCTAAAAGTTAAACCAATCAGAAAGTATTTAGTTTTTTCATTAACAATTGCTGTTTCTTTGATTTTATATGTTTGTCTTGTTGATTTTATTATTGATGTTATAATTGAGGAAAACATCTCAACTGGATATTGGCTGTCAATTTTTATTCCCATAATTGTCAATTATTTTGGCGCGTATTTTATGATTGTTTCATTATATTTTTTATTAATTAGATATATTTTTTTAAATAATTTCCTAAAAAATGTTAGTGTTTACAAATCTTTGACGCTTTGCTATATTTTTGAGAATTTGACAATAATTCGAAATTATGTGGATTTGTTTATTGCTTTAAACAAAATTACTGATTTACTTATTCCACAATTTTCTTTACGAATCTGTACTACATTTTTACTTGCATTTATTACTGTTACTTGCAATATGTACTTGTTACTTATTGGGAGTTTTCCCTTTGTTCAATATTGGCTTTTGTTGAACTTGATTGGGATTAACATAATTATTGTATCTTTGGTTATATATGGACACTTTCAAGTGTATCGAAAGGTAAAAATACCATTATTATTATTAATAATTATTTAAACATATTTTAGTTTGATGAAATCAGACATAGAGCAACCAAATTACTGAAAATAAAGTCACGCCATCCGGTGAAGTCCAACGAAGTAAGCATTTTACTTTTATACCCCGGCTTTGCACGGAAGCCACACCTGCGCGTTGAGTATTTTTCTCAATATAGTAATATTTTTAAGTAGAATGTCAATTTTTCGGCATTTATATTAACTTTTATTTTTTTTTTCAAAATATTAGTCTATGTTACTTAGTGGTAATGTAGCTTTCTAATGACAACAGAATTTTCAAAATCGGTTCAGTAGTTTTTAAGTTTATTCGTTACAAACAAATCTTTTCACTCTATAATATTAGTCTAGATAATGTTTCTTTAATTCTAGATACTGGAACTTTATTTTCTCATTGAAAAAAGCCGACTAAACGTTCTCGTTTTTGGAATGTTTAAAGTTGATACGTCAAATTTCCTCGTGGTAAGTCTACAATAGTATATTAAAAAACAAGTTTCATCAGATAGTGTTAAAGCACGCATTTAAAGAATAAGTGCTTTAAGGTCTTATGGAACGAGTTTTTAAGAATATGTTTTTTAATTTGATCGATTTAGGGATTTTTGGAGTGGGTTGGCAATATCTTGATTTTAAACATTCAGCGCCAAAGTCCGGTTTACATAAAACAGGGTTGCAACTGCTACTGAATAATACCAACTAAATTTAAGAAAATCAAAAAATAATTGTTCTTTTTGTTTTACGTTTGGTTTATCGCGTAATAAATTGTTTGGACTATTGTCGTAAGCTTGTTGAAAAAAATGAATAACGCTAAATGACAGTTTGGTATATAAAATGACAGAATTTCGTCTTGTTGCTGTTAAAAATAATAAAAAATGAATGTTTAATTTTTTTTACATTTTAGATTTCCACATGGATGGTTTCTTACTTGATAATTATGATACAATTTACAAATCCTGGAGAGATGAGCACAAAAAGAGGCATGGATTTGCATTGGCAAACCCGCACACTAATAAAAAATCCTAACCTACAAAGTGTTTAAATTGTGTCATCAACGCATTTATCCGAATAATGCCTAAAGTTTTGTTGACGCACATTTGCACAGATTGACGTAATATAGATGTTTCTCTTTTGATCATTTTATAAACTACAACAAACATAATATTAACTAATCATTTTGTTATGTCACTTGTCAAAATGTTCTTTACTGTCACTTTTCGCACAGAAACGTCACTTGTCAATTGTCATTCTTGTTTATCGCAAGCTATTCTTCAATAGTATATTGTAATCCTAGGCGGCAAAGTGGTATTTTTCTAGGCCGAGAGAAGATATGGACAGGCGAGTCTGGCCACTTCTCAAGGCCTGGAAAATCACTTTGCGGCCGTGGTTTACACATTATTTTTTATCCTACACAAATTACCTTATAATCGAGCATTATCTTAAAACTGATTTGAGGTTATTACCGCCAATCGCCAATTCAAAATGTCAAACTTTGACAGATGTCAAAAATTGATGGATTACTTTACTGTCGTGATTTACACAATTTATCTTGCACAAAAGTAGTTTTTTAAAATAAGATTGATGTTCATAAACAGTAAATGTGATTTAAAATTTCAACACCCTTCACAAATAGTGAGACGTTTAGAGTAATTTTTCTTATAACAGCGACCCCTGGCGGAGAAAATCAGATTTTTTTTTCTCGGCTAGCCTGGAAATGATGTACTTTCACGGCTGTCGAAAGACGAGAAAATTGTATTTTGAGTTGGTGTAGGATAAAAAATCTTTTTTTTTTCAATAATTTATACAATAGTTGATAATATTCTTAATAAAGAGATTTGAAATTTTTTTATTGTTTATATCTTTTTTTTTAATTCTTTATTAGTTTTTAAAATTAAAAAAGAGAGCAATTATTAATTTAATTGTCTACAATTTGCTTACAAGCATTTTTTTTCTGAAATCTTTTGTACAAGAGTTGTTTATATTTGTTATTTAATATAATATAAAAAAAATAATAATAATAATTTATAAACAAATGAAAAAAGACTGAAGGAAGATAAAAACCTACATAACAAACCAAAGTTATGGTCAAAAAGTTGAAAAATAAGAAATAAAAATAATAAAATATGATAAACGCATCTTTCCTTTAGCAAAATAACAATTCATTAATTTTGGCATTCAAATGGAAACGAATTTCAAAGTTATTTGTTTATAAACAATTGACATTTAATGCTAAGCACTACGCCCCCTGGTGGAGGCTGGAAATATGCAGGCAATCACACTTGCGTCAAAAATATACGTTAATTGACAGAATGACAGCGCGGGAAAATGAAGTTTAAAATCTCAATTCGATTCTTGATTTAAAACAGAGTGTCTTAAGGGTTGTTTCGAAAATTTAGTAAAATTGCATTCTTCCTTCCAATCCTAATCAAAATAAAAAAAAAAATACAAATTTTTGCAAAAATTTGCGCATAGCTTCTTTGTTTATTAACCGATTTTGATAATTATTGTTTCTTTGTGGATGAAAACATGCTAAATCCATAATTAAGAGCAAATTTTACAAAAATCTGTTTAAAAATTTGCAGATAATTTAATATAATTTGTAGATATTCAAGCTACTTACATAACTCGCTTATCAGTTTTCCTTTGCTCAAAAAGAAAAAAAAACAATTGTTTTATTCTTTCTTATCAACTTTTTTATAGTTTTATGTAATATCCTCCTGCTGTTTTTTAAAAGAATTATCAACTTTAGTGCAGTTTACAGCGTCGTACGGTGCGCCACGAATTTTTCTGCGCAAGAAATAATTATTAATTTTCGTGTTTTGTGTTAATTATTGTGAAGTGCAGTGCCTGCTATTTTCATTTTTCACTTTATCCATGGATACGACGTCCAGAATTTCAATATACACAGTGAGCCAGTTTGCAATTACATCTCAGTTTATTTATATAAACCAATTCTAATAATATTTCTTTTGTTTGTAAAGGAATTTTCTACGAGCCGTCTTATAAAAATTTAGTAATAATCTGCATAAAACTTTTAAGAAAATCAATCTTTTTTTCAATCAAAATACTGAAATTATTTGCTGGATTAAATAATTCAATTTTTTGATTATAAAAACCAATGATTCTATTCTTTGTTATCAATTTTTTTTTGTGTCTTATATAAGAATTTTCTATTGTTTTTAAAAGTGTTATCTATTTTAGTGTAGCTTAAAAACCTCGCATTTCTTCCAATTAATGATTAGGATTTTTCCTTCTAAATTAACATTATTTCCATGATTAGATAATTATATTAAATTTTTTTAAACAAAAAACCAATACTTTTCTTTTATTTGTTATCATCTTTATAAAAAATGCACTCTATTTAGCTGGTTTTTAGTTTATAAGCACAATGTTCAATATTTCAATATACAGAGCTCACATATTATGGAAGAAATAAACAGAGTGAGTTTGTTTTAGGGTCATTCAATTGTTTTCAGATATAGTTAATATTTTGAAAAAAATATATTCAGAAATCAAATCAATTTTTCTGTCCACCGTTTTTCTTTCTATTAATGGAAACATTTGCAGTGATTGGTGTTAAATGTATATTAATTATTCTTAACTTTGTTTGGCTTCGCGTAAGTGCACGATAAATCCTCATTGAGGATCGTATCAACTCTGACCCTTGGTAATGCGAGCCTCCAAAACTCGTTGAGAGTCGTTAAGGAGTTAGGTATAATAGTGTTTCTTATAACGATTGTTTCTTGCAATCGGCATGATCTCTCTGTGAATATGTCTTGTACATACATATGTGAGGGCATGTGAGCGGGGTCAGCATTGTGGGGTAATTAATATACATTTGATGCTTTTTGCTGTTTATGTATTTCTTCTCCACAATTTTCGAAGGTTTTTCTTGATTTATCTAAAATGCCATTATCAAATCTCAATTTCCTTATTATAGCACCATCTTCAAGATATCTCCTTTCCAGCAAAAAAAATAAATGTCAACTCCAAAGCATTAATAATCTATATGACAAGATAACGTCTCAAATAATTAATCAACTATAAGTGCCCAACGGTAAGTGACAGACTATTTTAAATGAAATAAACTGTTTATTGTAAATAAAGTCGTTTTTTGTATTAGATGTTTCATTTTTATTGACGTTTTGTGATATGTTGCGATGATTTATCTATAAAAATGCGAAAATTTCGGTCAGATTTTAAAATGCGCATGACTGGTGTCGTTTTCTGAGAGGAGAAAACAGATGTGAGATTGCAACAAAAATTTTTTGTCTTGCAATATGGTGTTTCTCTTATTTTAACAGTGGATTAGGCCTACTGGGGACACCACTTAAAAAAAAAACGCACCATTTACTGTACCTCTTTCTTATAGGTGGTGTGGAAATCAGTATAACTGTTTTTAATTTTTTCAAAAAAATGTAAACTGTTTACTTATTATACTATTCACTATGAAAATTTAAGAAAAGTCCTCTTAAGCACTCTTTTAGAGTTATTAAACTCATGTCACACGTCAAATCTCTAAACACCTAATAAAAGCTTCTCCAATAAATAAGAGGACGAAAGAAAACGTATCTACAAACAGTAAGTCGTCTAATGTATAAAAGACCAGCTTTATTCAATATTTACATAACAGTAAAGTTAAAATATAAAGATTCAATTAAAAAATTATTGATAGAATATATTGAAAATAATAATTACAGTCTGTTCATAAATTATTTAAATCAATTCTTGCTGTACAATTCAGACGAACATATTTCTTTTACCTGCGCCAACTTTCAAACTTAGGGATTTTTTTGTTATTACTATACTTTCTGTAAGAAACTAAAATAAATACGTTCAAATTTCCACAATGAGAGTTGATCTAAATAATTAATGAACGCTCCGTATATATAATATACATAAAAAAGAAGTGAAAACATAGTCAACGCTAACATTCCTCAATCACAGCAAAAATACAATATATAAAAAATTTGTTGATCTATTCTCTTGATCTCAATCTTGTTCAAATTATCTTTAAAAAAAAGCAGCACCAAACATGGATTTTTCTATTCTTTTGCAAAATTACTATCCATTTTGTCCGTGATTTTCATGAACATTAGTAATTTAATGGGCTAGTTTGGTCCTTTGAAGATATTACTATCTTGACACATGGCATCTAAGGTATTGTTTGTCAACCTTGTTAAACTGTCCGTCATATTTTGATCATGTCTTCCACCGGTAACATCAGTTAACGATACATTTTGTGCAAAAGTTTCCGACAAATTATTCGTGTCAAAAATGATGTTCTTTAAATCGCCAGAATTTAGAACTTTCAACTCCATCTCATGTTGTTTGTCTAAATCAAACATTATCGAAGTTGCATTTTCCAAATTTACATCTTCAGAAAGGTCATTCACACAGGGAACGACACGGCAATCTGGATATCCTAACAAAGAAGTTGTAGGCATATGAGCTGGTGAAGGTATCCAACCATTGATATCCATTGGAGGTAAGCTAATATTCGGTTGCTGTGGAGTGAAGAGAGCTTCTCCTGTCGGCAGGGTAACTGCAAAGTGACTTGGCGAAACACTCGAATTGTCATACATAACTCCTCCATATGGAGAAGGAGTTTTGTCGCGTGGTTCCACCTTAATGGGGTCCATCGGGATGTTGAGGGAGTATGAAGGTTGTGGATTTCCTATTACAAAAATATTACAAAGTGAAATCGAATTATTGCGACACTACTTCTACGCTCATGCAAATACATTGAAGCTGTCTTTAAACAACTGACTTGAGACTTCAAAAACCAATTTTTGCAATGTTGCCAGATTAGGTCAGGTCTCGCTTGAAATTGTTTACAAGACAGGTTTTTTAAACATTCTATACCGTCTCGATTGTCAATTAGGCAACGTCGAAAAACTGTCAGACTCAAATCACTAAGCATAAAGTAAATAGTTAGATTGGACATGCAAAATAAATGTTAATGGGTGAATACGAAACGCAAACCAAAACAAGATGGCGCAACGCAAAAACCACATTTTAAATGGTTATGTCAAAAGTACTCGGCAAGCGTATGTATAGTAGGAATGTTTGAAATATACCCGGCAGTAAATTTTATTGCTCATATTGAGAGAGACGGGGCAACAAAAGTAAGAAAGATTTACAGCCCAACGTGTCGCGTTGCTTGGGATTTTGAATAGAACCAGATACTGAGTACTACCCTGAATACAGAACGACTGTTTTGCAATAAAATTTACTGCCGGGTATATTTCAAACATTTTTACTAGAGTTTGTCGAGTCGAAAACGCCAATTTGCGACTGATTTCTGACCAGATGTTGCGGTACAAATCAACCAAAACGTCAATTATCGGATATATATACATTGTGCTGTCCGCGTTGCGCCACCCTGTACGACTTTGTAAAGAAACACACTAAAATGAAGATATATATGTACCTTTAAATATATTCCGTCGATAATGATTGAGGCTGTAAATCTTATTACAATAAAACGCGTCATTACAGTAAAAAAACTTTTAATATATCAAGCGATATAAAGATATAAAGCTTTAAAAAACTCTAACAATCTACATCAATTCTTAAAAATCTCAAACATTCCGAACAACAAACATCAACACAATTTGATATTATTAAAACATGTAAATATAAATAATAACAAATATGTTTGACTAGATTATGACTAGTGAAAAAACTTAATACGTTACACATCGAATCGTTACGATGACATAATATGTAAAAGACAGAGTGAGAGAAAATGAGCCCCATCACCAAAATAAAAAACAAAAAAACAAACTTACTGTTTCTGTCACTATTGTGTACAGGTCTCAACAAGTGGTTTGGCTCATATTTTCTTTTTCTCGGCGCTAAAAATACAACTTTCAAATAAATAAACATGATATGACAATGATTGCAACTAATACAAATAAAATAAAAAGAAATTAAGAGAAAATCACGTTTTTGATGCTAATCTCGCCAACATTTCAGTATTTGTCAATATTTTACCACCTTCAACAGGGGCATAATAGCATGAGGTTTCATCAAATTCACTTTGAGTTGCATGAGGCGCCATTGTTGTATACAATGCATAATGTTCCGCCTCTGTTAAATCAAACCCTACATTCTCCTGCTCCATTTCATTTGTCGATGAATCAGAAAGAGGGTTTTCTTTCAATTCTACGCGCATACTTGCAACAGAACCTGTAACGCTGTGTACTGAAGGTGCAACACTTGATGCACGAGACGTCGCTACAGGTGTTTTACATTTTTTCCCAAACAATTTCGAAAATAATCCTCTTTTTTTCACATGAGGTAATGTAGAGCTTGGGATAGGAGGCAGTTTAGATGGGAACGTGGGTTCTTGTGATTTAGGTCTAGGAAGTAAATGGATCGAATGTGCTCGAGATAATCCTATTTCATTAACACTTTGCGTGGAATTTCCTATAAAAGTTTCAATCTTTTTTGAGCGTTTTGGAGGCAGAGGCGGCTTTTCTAGATCTATCTCTCGCTTGCTTCGGTTTGCTTCAATCTGAGTACTTTGAGGCTTTGCCACATTTAGATCAGTGTGTGTTATTTGTACGGGATTTTTAAAGGCTAATTGTAGACTAGAATAGGTTTTGGCATCATCGAAAATTTCATATGAAGTTGACTGATCTACGTCTTGTAAAACTTCATTAAGGAGTCGAGCTTGATTCTCAGAGTAAATCTCATCTAATTCTGCTACTTGACTGATTATTTCATTAAAACTCTTTTCCTCATTATTTATTATTTTATTATCAAGTTTAGTCATTTTATCAATTTTTGAATAATCAGATGCAATTGTTATATTATTGTTATTATTTTCAGATGAAACCTCATTATTATTCGTTTCCGTACTACTAGAAGGAACAATAATACTTTCATTTAAATTAATTGCGTTTGTCATACTTTTATCTGTTTCTTCTATAGTTGGCTTCTTAGCTTTATTATCAGCTGCTAATAAAGTGCTAAATAAATTATTATAGTTGTTTTTCTTTGCGTAATTCCTTCTAAATGACCAATATAGAGGCCTACCTGAATCTAACGGTAACAATTCGAACGCAAGAGGCGGTTCACTTGTCATCCCATCGGATGGTCGACGAAGTTGAATAAAAACTTTCACCGGTTCGGTAATATCCAAAGTATGATATCGTGGAGCTTTAAAACAAATCGCTGTTTGTTTATGCACCTGAGATGGCTGGAAATCACCAAAGCCCTCCCATACAACTTGACCGTCTTTCTCTTCAAAGAAACGAACTTGTATATCTTCTTTGGCGACCTGTTGATCGAGGAATCATTATTATCCAATATAAATCAGAAATGAAAACTTACTTTTTCGCATAGTAGAATTATTTCGTCTCTTCCACCATCCACATAACTGTTACAATGAGACAATTTTACTATTAAAAGGTCAGACATTGCCTTTTTATCGTAAATAGGCTCGCTGACGACTGGCTGAAGAGGAACCGTAAATTTTCCTTTACGTTCACCTTCTAGAAATACTTGGAAACATAATCGAACAGCGTTGAGATCTATCGAAGTTGGTTGACTTCTGTGATCAAATCCATCTGCAAAAAAACCACTTATTAGAGATTTTCTATAACAACCAACTTTTTTAGTTACTTCATTTTGATAAATGTGATTCATAAATCTCAAGGCAGCGTTAGATAAAGGACAATAGACAAAAAAAGTAGGAAAAGATGAAGGATATGAGTCATACAGAACAGATGACACCGAAAGAAAGATATATAAACAAGAAGAGATGAAAAGAAAACAAAAATTATGCAGAAGCAAAAAAGAGAGCAACAAAAAAAATAGAAGGAAAATGTATGAGAAGGTAGCATAAAGAGAAGAAAGAAGATTAAATGAATGAAAGAAGTAAAAGTAGAGAAGGGAATAGGACAGCATGTGCCCCTTGACCTGAACTTAAAATTGTTTTATATCTATACTTACTCATATAAGGATCAACTTTAATTTCTTCTCTAACTCTAAGCGCATTTTCAATATCCTTTTTCTTGACGCATTGAATTCCCAAATTCGAAAATGTAACGCACATCGTTTCTGGCGATATTTCAAGAGTACAGACACCTTTCTTGCATCCCTCTCGTCCCACCAAATTATGGGGATGAGGTCTATAAGGTTCGTCTTTTGTAACACAAGAAACTACCACCACGGCTCTTCCACGATATCCTACAACTTGAATCGCTGGAAAAGTTTTATTTTCTGGTTTACTAAAAACTCCTGGAATAGATCCAGCTGAACGGCCCTCGCATTCATATCGAAACCTCAAAGCTTTCGACGCTGGTTGTTCGAGAATTTTTACATAGGCTTTGCGCCGTGTTGAACTTAATTGTGACCTAGTAGAGGACTGCGATATTTCACCACCGCCGTTAAACATTGTAGACTCGTTGAAGTCCAAGTCAGTCTCAATAATTTCAACTAAAAAAAATAAGACAAAATTCATTGATCAGAAGAAAATAAGTCATGAAAGTTTAAATTTGATAGGTTATTAATAACGTCACTAGGTGGCGCCATTAGAAAACGACAGATTCATGCTTAGATTAACAAAGGATGGAAAAAGCAAATGTCGTAAGTGAGACGAAGAGCCACTAGCTTTAGAGAATTTTCAAAATGGCAACAGTGCTTCAACGTCAAAAAAATAGGGTTATGCGCATATATGTCACCTCAACATTACATATGACTGACGTCAGTAACCTGACGATAGGCTTCTTTCCAAACAAAACGTTTGACACTTTTATATTATATTATCACTGACCTTTCAACATTTCATAAACGTCACTTTGTTCAGTTCGTCACTAGATTAGCGACATAAAAATTACTAATGGCGCTACCTCAACACGTAGTGTGTTAATCTAGTGACTTTAGATCAAAATGTTTTAAAGCGACATCTTACGTAAACTAAGTGAACTACTATGTAAATTACTCCTATCAACTTTTACAATAAATGACGACAGCTACGACATACCCTGCATTATTTGTATAGACAACAACTATGACGCAACAGAAATATTTCGTAACTTAAACTGCAATAGAATAGAATTCCATTTATATAAAAAAAAAAAATTAAATTGCACCACGAGCGTAGCAAGTCGTATAATTATACGAATGGATATTATTAAACTGAAAATAACTGTCAATATTTGTCAAAATCAGGTGGTTCCGGACAGATAATATTTTTTTATATCAATAAAAATAAAATCACCATTTTCACAAACACTAAACTTGAAAGAAAATACTTACTGACATCACTTATATTGATGGATTCATCCCGCATCCTTTCCACATTATTAAGTGCGTTTTCTAAAGATTGAAAAAATTAATTAGTTACAGTTTTGTACAACAATAATGAATAACTGTATGAGCATTCGTATACATACAGTTATACAGGGTTTCTAATAATGATTCTAACGCAGTAAATTTGAAAACACCGCTTTGTTGAAATGAAATTTATAATTTGACACTTCTCGCTGATCATTAATGTAATTTGTCATACGTGTCCTTGAACGAACTATGTACAAAGTAAAAGAGGCGGCACACTTCCTACGCCAACTGCGTTCTTAGAATCATCTATAAAAACCCGTTATTAAGTCATACACAACAATTAAGAGACAAAAAGATAACAACCACATAAGCACACAGACATGTTTGTGGTAGTTTAAAAATCATAAAAATTAAACAAAAACAACATTCTTTGAAATAACCCATAACTGCATCGATTTTCTTTCAAAAAAAAAACCTGTATAGTTATTTTCTACTATCAAAATGCCCATGGTAAGAGTGAGAAACGTAGGAATACTTCATAAACTGATAGTATTGAAACAGTCTGCAAAAACTACACCCCAAGCATTGATACACAATGCATACTTCTTTTTCAAAAATAAATATCCCAAAATAAGCTTTTTGTTTACTTTAATTTATTAGTTAAAATAGTAGATATCAAAAAATGAACTTTTTTTTGGGGATTGTGTTGATTTCTGCCAAGTTTAAAAAATTCTACTTTTTCTGGCTGTAGATTGTGGTTATGTGTACCAACCTACTTTAACAAAAGTAAAATCAATCAGATTATGAAGTATACTTATTGAGAAGAGAAAAGCGTCTATACTAATTTCCAAAAACCCGTGTTAGTAGCATGGCTTTGCCCCAGCGCTAAGTCTAAAAGCTAATCATTATTAGCTTTTAATAGTTACAAAAAATTCCACTAATACTAATCAAATAAAAGTCAGGTTGGTAGCACTGCTTTTCAATAATTATATTGTGGAGTTCTAAGACTGCAGAGATTGGTCATCTCAGCGCATCCAATCTGACCAATCAAATCAAGGCCAGGTCAAGTCACTTCAAACTGACCAATCAAGAGCCAAGTTCAGTATTTTTATAGAAATTCAACCTTAATTTTGTTTAGTTCGAAACAATTTCTTCTTGTGTTTTAAGTGAGCTCAAATAATTCTGAGTAGGATTCTATCCCCTACGTCATATTGATACCACATATAACCACATCCTTTGGTGGATAATGTCAAATAACGGTTATTTAGTTTGCTTACTCAATAGAGACACGAATAATTGAAATAGTAGACAACCGTAAAACATCACATCCACAAGTCAGCTTTGGTATACTGCTCCAGATGCAATAACGTTATATGATCCTACATTTGTTATAAAAGCTAATAGCCCAATAAAAACCATTACCCAAATGAAATTTGTGATAAATGAATAAAAAAGAACTGATTATGTACTTGGGTAATGCAAAAACAGTGCGATAATATTTCTATCTTTCAGCATCTCGTACGGTTCTGGATAATCTGTCGCCACCTGTTCGAAAGTCATTACAAATGAAAAATCCGGTTCATTGTCCAGTAATAAAAAATTATAAAAGCAGAATTTTAAGTAGGGCCATCCACTGGGACTAGTATACTTAATCTAAGTAATTCAAACTTTTAGACAACAGAAAAAAAATTGCATAAAACAGCATAATTGAAATCAAAAATCGAACAATTAGATGTATTTTAAATATTTTTGGGCACATAATTTAGTAAAACATTCTTGGGAACGCTCGCTCTTCCAATCCCATTCATTTTCTATGGGGTCAAAATCTGGACTTATGCGAGGCCATTTAGTGCAAAACGAATAGTGAAGAATGTGCAAGATATGTACCGATGTTTTTTGTAAAAGTTTATAAATAAATTTAGCGATTATTTCTATTGTTTTATTGTTTTTTTTCTTAAATACCGACCACATTCAATGCAGAAAGGTAAACAGCCCATCATTATATAATTGTTTTAATTGTGAAACGGCTAAACATATTTTTTGCAAATTGCCTCCATTTTGATACTCTAATAGACTCATTAGAGAACGCTACGTCATAAGCCATTAGAGCACCGAACCTTTTTTTTTTAAAATTTTTTAGGTTGGTAAAACTTAATATGACTTTTTGCCTGTCTGTCAAAAATATTGTGAATTCGAACAACAAAGTTAAGTGAATAATTAATGGAAAGTATATTTATGTGAAATATGACAATGGTGTAAATAATAAGTGCGGTGGTCTGGGAAGGACAACCGATTCCAATAAAGCAAAAGTCACAGTATATATGTCACTTAACCTAAAAAAGTAGGTATCTTACAATAATAATAATAATGAAAACCGAAATAATTTTTGCTATTTCGGGAGGCCTACATGTAAAGTTTTCTTCCATTTTCACATTTTGGGACTGACAGGATTAGAATTTTTGGATAAAACCAAAGAAAAGACAAATAGATAAAATTTTCACTTTTAAAATTAAGATACTGCCAACCCACTCCAAAAATCCCCAAATCCATCAAATTAAAAAAAAAAACTTCATAAACAGCATAAAAATCTCGTTTCATAAGACCTTAAAGCCCTTATTCTTTAAATACGTGCTTTAAGACATGAAACTTGTTTTTTAATATACTATAAATTAATTAATTTCAATCAAAACTGCGACTATATTTTTTAACCAGACTTGCTTAGCTTTTTGTCGAGCAGCCAAGTCCAAAAAAAAATTCTTTGGGAAAAACGATGTTGAAGTGCTCTCATAGCCAACAAACAAGCCAGATTTAAACGTAATCGAAACCGTGTGGCACGGTATGAAGCGGAAGCTAGAAAATGACTCTCAAAACATTGTACTCGATTAATTACACCTCAAATGTGTCTGCCGAAATTCAGACTGGCATAAAAAGCAAAAAAAAATGTATAATTCCTATCAAGGATTCCAAAATAGTTCTTTTTTTTTGAATAATTATCACAATATACAAATGTCACATAATTTAATCCTCGCCATTCTGCAAATTTCCATTTATTTACACATAAAAAGCTTAATAATCTTGCTGCTTTAAAAGTTTACTCAACTACGAATGAATCGTTGTGTTTTTATTTTTAGATGATGATCCACGAGTCTACAAATTTAGGATCAATCCTGATGTCTTTACTACCGACTAGATTCGAAAATGTTATTTTAAATCAAAACGGTTCTGGATACAAAAAATGACAATTGAATAGAAATATTGCAAATAACAAAATTAATAAAACAGCATAATTGAATAATTTAATGTTTTTGAAAATGTTGCCAATGTGAGAAAACTTAAGTTTTAAATATCGATAAATCTCAATGATAACCATACTGTTCTGTTTGTAAAAAACATTTCCTTACGTGTTTATCTAACTTTTCAAAATAAATTTATTCCAGCAAAAACTTAATTCAAAAAAATAACCTCAAAAACCTTTTTTTGAGGTTATGTCAAAGAGTAATCTCAAAAAAATCTTCAAATCCAATTAAATGAAATGTTATAACATTCGCAAATTTCTCGCCATCTGGTAGATGTTTTCGAATTCACAATCGATTTTGGTTCCTGATGGCATATTTAATCAAACTTGCACAAAAAACTTCTCAAATAATTCGTAAACTGTCAACATCATTCAAAATTACTGTTGTAAAGTCCGATGACATGCAACATAGAAAAGGTAATTTCCCTAAAAGTTCGAATCATAGAGAGCAATTTAATGTTGACATAAGACTTCAGCAATGTCAAAACCAATTTGACAACAATGACATTTTGAGTAACAGTTAATCTAAGACATGACTTTTGTTACTTATAGATAGCTTTGATAGCAATTTTGTTCGACAAACCAAATAAGAGCTAGGAGAGTAATCCGCTATATAAAACTGTTAACTTTTTGAAGTATTGATAGTGGTTTATTACTGTATTGCTTGATACCTCACCGAACATTTAAGCTTGCCAAGCAGGGCGACAATTTGTCGCACAGACGAATGAGGACCATAGCTTGCTCAGACAGCTGTAATGTTGTACATGACCGCCAAAGTTTACTAGCTTTTACATATTTGGTTTGTCGCACTATATATATCGTGCGTAAAACATCATTTTATTAAACTTCTATAAATATATGACTTAAATAGCACCTCATACAATTTTACATCTCTGCACACTATTTATTTACATAAAAAAACCTTATTATTCTTGCTGCTCTAAAAGTTTATTTAACTAAAAATAAATCGATATGATTTTATTTTTAGAAGATGATTACAAGTCTGCAAATTTATGTGCCTTTCCTACCGGCCAGTTTCGAAAATGTTACAGAATGGTAAACATTTTATTTTTATTTGAGATTAATTCAAGACTTGTGTTCTGGATTCTGTCAAAAGCTCCAGATGGGGAGGTATGAGAATCATACATTTTCAAGTGTTTTGGTCTCGTAATAAGGAATATTCATAAAATCGAGTCATCCATGGCTTTATAACAAATAGTATATTAAACTACTATTAGTTGATTTGTCACGGCTTGTCTTCCAATTTCATATACAAAAAATTAATTTTCAAGCTCTGTTGCTAACAAAAAGAAGCCATTTGATGTTAAATTCAGTTTAAAACTTGTATTTGACATAATTTGTTCGATGATAAATCCGAAATAGCCTAACAAGTCTTATGTTTGCAGCCCCGCTATAATCCACTTTGCCTTCTAATTTGAACAATTTAACCACTGACGGTTTGTATGTGTTATAATGAAGTAATTATGACAGTGATGCTATACCAACCTTTAAAATCTAAAAACATACCTATAAGAGCACAAGTGCTTTTATGATGACGCCAAATTGAAAACATTATTATTCTTTCTGAGCTTATTAAAGAATCTCGAAAAAACAAAACAAGGGACATTTCCATTTATTTAAAAAAATAAATATGCATCTTTTTTAGACAGTGTTTTTTTTTTCTGACAACTGTCATTTTTGACATTTATTAATGCTTGTCAGATTTCGAAAGCAAGAACGGCTCGATTATAATTTTTGTTAATAATAATTAATTAACAGCAAAGTAACAAAGAAATAACTGATTATTTTACTTGTGTCATAATATAGACTGATTTACCATTTTAGTCACTTAAATAGATGGTTGAGCTGTTAATGGAAGAGATGCAAGTGTATTTCCTAGAGGAAGTCAATCAAAGGTTTGTTAATTAATAATCTATGAAAGGAATGCAAAAATGGTTAAATTCCCAACGTGCCAAAAATAGACCCATTCAACTATCAAATTTATCTGAAAAAAGTGGCGAGGTCAAATTTCCGTTAAATTTATTAGCCTTTTTGAGGAATAATTATTATTCTAGATCAGTTTAGCAGCGACGTAAGTATCTTTTATTAATTAATTACTTTCTCTACATAGAGAGTGGTCAGAGAGAGATAATAGCAAGCGCTTCGAGCAACAAGTCCAGCATGCGTTGCAAACAACCAACAAAACAAATCCGATAAAAAAACAAAAGAAAAAAAAACAGTTGCTATCATTACCTACTATTATTATTATTACACACCTAAATGGTTCTCGTCCATCATGATTATTTATATTTGCCGCAGGTTCTCTCGTAACAGATCCTTGACAAAACAAAAAAAAAAGCGTCTTTAACCATGAAAATGTGGATGATGGTAAAATGTAGAAAATCAACACTCAAGAATAATAAAACTTACCTCACGCATACTACGATGAGTACTTCAAAATAATAATAAAATTCCTGCAAATTCATTCAAGGTCATTATAGAAGAGCACTTTAGGACACTCCACGTGCACTATTTTTGGTCACCCCGGATAAACGAAAACTGCAATTGCTTTGTATTTATCCAAGTAATACCACACCTTTGCAAAAAAAGATCAAAATGAAGTCCGAAAAGGCTTATTTTAAGAAACTACGATTCGCGGAACGATCAACGATTGTCTCCGATTGGATGGTGTAAATGCGCACGTGATCCGCCAATGTTGGCTGAACTGAACCGACTCGAGCAGCAAACGTCAACGTTTTGTTGTGTTCTGTGGTTTTATCCCTATTATACAGAGAGCTCGCTGCGCAAAATCCGACTTTTATTCCTCGTCAAAAGACAACAAAAAACTTTTATTTTATTGTCTCCCGCTTCGTTTACCACACTACGAACGGTCGCTGAAAAACTAAATTTCAACTTAAACTTGACTCCGATCGAGGCAATTTACGGAACTTTCTCTGATGACTCGCGCATTTTGGGATTTCACACCGGCTCTTGACGTCATTAAATGACGTCAACGTAGGGCATTACACGGCTATGGGGCAATTATATAATAAGAGGAACGTTCTGCTACAGCTTTATTTCAGATTGGATTGGACCGAGCCACCAATTATTTATTGTAAAAACTGTTTTTTTTTTTACAAAAAAAAATCATATATTTATGCAAAAAAGTCGAAATTTTAATGTTTCAATAGATAGTCCGACATTCCCAATAAGAACTGCTAAAATTTTCTCAAACCAGCTTCCTTATACAAAACTGTTAACTTTTCCAAATAGTTTATGACTGATACATCACCAAACAGTAACAAAATTTGTACACCTGAGTTGGTCGCACGGGCTAATGCGCACCAATATTGTCGGCTTGTGCAGACAAACGATGAATAAGTGCTTATGAAACAAGCTTTTTATACATTTTTTTGTAATTTGCTCGTTTCATGCTGTTTTTAAACTTTTAATTTGATCGATTTAGGGATTTTTGGAGTGAGTTGGCAATATCTTGATTTAAAATTTTTCTATTTGTCTTTTCTTTTGTTTTATCCAAAAATTCTAATCCTGTCAGCCCCAAAATACGAAAATGGAAGAAAACTTTACATGTAGGCCTCCCGAAATCCGTGAAATAGCAAAAATTATTTCGGTTTTCTTTTACTTTTTTAGGTTAAGGGTGTCTTTTGCTTTATTGGAAGCGGTTGTTCTTCCCAGACCAGTGCACTTATTTTTTACACCATTATATGCCATAACTCACCTAAATATATTTTTCATTAATTGTTCACTTCACTTTGTTGTTCGAAAATTGCAATTTCAAATTTCAATTCACATTCATTGTCATTTCATTGACAGACCGTCAAAAAGTCAAATTTAGTTTTACCAACCTGAAAACTTTTTAGAAAAAAAAGAACGGTTCTCCAAAATAGAGGCAAAAAATTGTTGTATAAAACTACTTCAAATCTGATAAATTAAAACAATAGTTGCTCTCAAAATGTATTTTTAAACAAAACTAAAACTAAAAGTTTTTCAATTTTTTTTCAAATATTGCACTAATTTGTCAGAAATTTTGACATGTTAAACCGCAGTTATAAAGCCAAGAATTCTTATTGGAGACGGCTGTTTTACTGCTACCTGATTGGTTGCTCTGTATCTCTCATTTTAAGCAATAAAATTTACTGTTCAGGATCGGGGCTTAGAAGTGCGCATAGAGTGGTAAAAACTAAAACAAGAGAAATTTAATTAAAAAAAACAAAAGAAAGTTTTATTAACAAAAGAATAACTTTCCTCACAAAATAGACAATAAACGATAGATATAACAATAAAGCATTAGCAAATGTGACGAAAACATGTTGAATAATTAAAGAAATACAAAAATAAAACTGACAAGAAGAAAAGCAAAAACTTAACATTAAATTAGACTAAAAAAAAATAAGATTGTTAAGAAATTAGAGCTGCAGAAGTGAAGAACACAAAGAAAAATTGAATAACTCAGTTTTCTGATTAAAAAATTTGACTAAAGTTGGAAAAAAAATTTTTTTTTTTGATCGAATAAGCAAAAAACCATAATTATCGTAAAAAAAGCATCTAAAAAGTAATAGAATTCAACTAAAGAAGAGGTGAGGGAATAATTTAAAGCATAAAAAAGATTAAAAAAAAAACGAAAAGATACTGTTGATAAAAAATATGTAATAAGTAAAAACGTTTCATAATTGAAGGAAAAATAATACAAATTTGTATAAAAATAAACAAAAAAAGCGTAAAAGGTAAAATGCACTAAATTAGACAAAAAAAATTTAGGGTTAGGAAGAAATAAGAGCTTCAGAATTGAAGAAAACAGAAAAATATTAAAAAAAAAATTCCCTGGATCAGTTTGGTATACTGTATTAGAACTATTATGGAGGTTAAATTTGTAGTATCATTATTTTGGAAAAATTAAAAATCTTTTGGCAATATAGTAGGTACAAAAATAGCAAAGCAAATAAACAAAAGAACTATAAATAGCTTTTAAACCCATGGTTTACTGAGATTATGGTAATTAATTCACATTAGACCAGGTCGGGGATTTCCCCCCTCATAATTTACCGACTCAATGTTGGTATTGTGTGCTAATTGATGTTTCTTCCGAGTTGATGATTCAGATTATATTTCTGGACCTTATAGAACTGAAAATTGTCCACTGAAAATAATATCTGCATAAGCCATAGGTGCAAATGTCCTTGGAGCGTACGGAAAGCAAATCTGGTATCTGGTACACCATTGACGTCAGATTTTGTGCAAAAAAGTGATCAAAATAATTGCATAATAATTAATGTCAATTTTGAAAATGTTTATATTTACATCGGTAATATATCATTGGCACAGTTTAATTATTCAAAGCAGTTGAATCTGCGTCACTAAAGTGAAAGCCCCCTTGACGAAAAGTCAAAATTTTGTAAAAAAGTTCATCAAGTATTGTACTTCCAGCAGAAAGTTGAACAACAGTAAGTAGGCATCAACGCATTGTAATGACCATCTTGGAGCCCAGATTTTAATCTGGTTGAATACCCCTGGGGCAAGATGAGTCGGCTTTAGCGCACCCTAACAAGCAACAATTCGAAAAAAAAAGAACATAGAGCACCTATCAGACAAGAAAATAAGGAATCTGGTCTACCGAGGGCGGGGGTTTGAGTCTGTTTTTTATAAGCATATTTTAAACATAGATAAGATTGAAATAGTGTATTGTGTACAAGTGCCAATAACAAACTAATTATTTTTATCAGAACAACTAGTCTGGCTATAAATAAAGACATCTGGTAACACTGAGATGTGATTTCACTTCAATATTGCAGTTCATCGGATACAGTCACTTACAATAATCAGAACATACGCGGCTGATTATTATAATGTAACATGTTTTTTGTAATTAATTTATGTAAATAAATAATGTATTCCTCAGCACACTATTATAGATGCTTAAGCTACTATGACTTAAGCCTAATAATATATCGGTCTGTGTGGTACAAAATATGTGTTTGGTGATTAACAGGTCAAAGCAAACCGACGGTAGGTCGCCGTCTAAAGCATTGCATGTGACGCCTAGTGTTGCGGTTGAAGGGACGCCACCGAGACGCGACGCGGATCAGCGTCGTCTATTGTCGACGCTTGATTCTGTGCGTTTGGCGCCGCAATAGGACACGCCTAGCGATGCTATCTGAGTCACTACGGCGTCGCCGAGAACAGGTTTGTCATTCAATATTATTATTTCATGTCAATGAATAATAAATAATATTGATAAATTATAAACCAAAACAAACATCACATCAAGATAACAGCTTAAGCTTCACTTTTTTCTCAGATCCTCAAAAGTGGACTGACTATCTGTCGATATTTGATTCCTGCACTGGCCAGCAATCAGCCCCGATTTGAATCCCATAGATTATCTATAGAATGCTTAAAAAAAAAGATAACAGCACAGATATCATTTGTGCTGATTTGAGCTAGGTTTTTCCACTGAACATTGGTTAATACTGTGGTTAAAGGTTAGCAAATTTGTTTTTGTCTATAACATAATTCATCAAATTAAAAACTAAAAAAAAAACGACTCCAATATGATTAATTATTATTTAATTGATTTAAATCATTGCTTTTTGTTTAATTTGTTTAAATAATTGAATAAACTAATATTTAATTATAATAAAATTAATTTTTTTGATCTCTTACAATTAATTTAAGTGTTAATTAGACATAACTCAAAAATTACTAGTCAGATATTGGATTTTTTTGGACTTTTGCTTCTAGCTCTTTTATTTATAATTCTACGACTAAAAGATGCTAGACAAAAGTTGTAGATAATTTTATAAGCAATAAAAAATGCTAAATACTTTTTTTTGTGAGATTTATAGTTTGACCGATAAACCATAAAAGCCCTTTGAACCTCTTCTTTTTCTACGCAGGCGGCCGTGGGACAAAGATTGCAACCCCACCAACATTCATTATAAAGCTACATTTATGTTAAAATTGTCTTCGACAATTTATTTTTTCAAACTCACTTTTTTAACAGTGTAGATTTTGATTGCACAAGAGTTGGCGCTTAAATTCAAATAATAATTGAATAAATACTATTTCCAACCAAGGTTATATAGTTTTAATATATCTAAAGTTGTTAAAAAAACTTCCAACTCCTAAAAATGTTCTAGAAAAGACGCTGATGGAGTAGAATACTGTTTTTGATATAATAATCTCGTTGAATCGATTCGCTTTGAGTCACGCAATTCCAGGAACTCAGAACTTCCATTAGAAGAGAGTTAGCATGACTCATGCATTGCCACCCCTATCCGGAGTTTGGAAATGACTAATTTATTTATGTTTTTTCAGATGAAGGAATAAGATGGTATGATTCACAGAGAAGATGCTGTAGAAATATTATTTTAACTTTCACTAGTTCATTTACAAATTGTGTTAGGTATTGCTTTTTATTAATTTAATATTAATAATTGTGTGAATTAGTGATTGCTAATTGTTGTGTAATTAGCTTATTGCTTTATATGTCAGTAATTTCTTTTTTTTATTTTTTTATTTTTAGATCCGATAACCATTTTCGTAGATTTTCCTTGCCCTAGAAGATTTGTAGACAAGTTAAACTGTTGAACTCTTTGAACTTTTTGGAGGAAAAAAAACCATACCATAATTTATAAAAACCACACCGTTGGTTAGGCATAAATAGCAATGTTGCCTAATGTACAGCAATGTTGTAATACAGCGTGTTCAATAATGACTGTTTGAGTTGGTAACACTTTTTAGAGATTTTTTTATTTGCCTAGTGGCAACATTGTAACTGAATACGTTGGTTTGACAAATATTTAACATAACACTCATAAAAAAATGTAGGTTATTTTACAACGACTACTTTTTTGATTGACAAATGTCAATGATGTGGTTGCTGTCAAAGGTGTCACTCGTCAACAGCAGGAAGTAGTTGCACTTGTACCATTTTAAAATGAAATGTAGGATTGCCAACTCAAACAGTCATTGTTGACCACCCTGTATTTTGATACAACAGAAGCTAATACGATTGTGTAATATTAACATAAATCATAGACGGCTGTGCTTTTTTAGACAGTAGATCGATTCGTACTAAAATTAGGTAAAATATCTACTCAACTTGCATTTTCCATGAAGACACAGATTAGTCAAATATTTCAATTTTCGTACCTTATTTCAATTTTAAAGATAACATTGATTAATTACTTAATAGTGACGGTAAACTAACATTGTTTTACGTATCCTGCACTATCACAAACACTTTGTTGTTAACAATCTTACTGTTTTCATGACGTAAGATAACATTTGTATGAGACAACTTAAACTTATACGTCATCACTTAGGTAGCCTATTGTTTCCTTTATCTGTGTACGTTTATTGTCAATTGTGAGAAATGACATATTGCTTCTTGCTTGTCATCAGTGCTGCCAACCCTACCGAAATTTCGGTATTTCTACCGATGTTGAAACTTTTCTACCGATCTACCGATGTCACTTAAATTCTACCGAAATTTCAAATAAATTAAAATTTTTATTCCACAAACTACTTTTTAAAAAATATTCCTTGGTGGATTCCTGCTTATTCCTTCCACACTTCCTCTTTCAAAGCCCGTTGATTTTATAAAGTACCGACACGAGTTCAAATTCGCTTCGGTAACGATTCATTTTGCCGGTAGGAGACGCTGTGACAGTTAATGTTTATCACCATTTTGACATTGGCTTTGAGATAATATTATATTTTCTTATTTTCAAATAAAACACAAATGTCAATAATATTTATTATTTGTCAATAATAATATGTGATAAACATTACAAAACCCGTTGATTTTATAAAGTACCGACACGAGGTCAAATTCGCTTCGGTAACGATTTTGTAACGATTTCTTGGCCGCTAGAGGCCGCTATGGCTATTTCTTTTGACGTCACAGAAGTCATAAAATTTGTTTCGATCTTTTCGATCCGCTCTTCATTATGATACCAAAAAACGCAAATAGAACATTGAAAAATAGAAGACTTGGTAATTTTTATCAACGAATAAAGATATAAGGGAAGTATATAATGAATTAATTAAAATTAATAATTTTAATTAAATTATTAACTGACACAAATTTGAATTTTTGTGTCAAGTTGACAAGTAAGACAGCGCCTCTCTCGGAAACAAAATCGTTACAAAAACTAATTTTTGAACTGTCAAATCGTGTCGGTACTTTATAAAATCAACGGGCTTTGAGTCTACCGAAATTTGGAGTCATCTCCCGAATTTTTGTCTAACCAGATACCGATTTTTACTCTCACTAGGTTGGCAGCACTGCTTGTCATTCTTGTTGTTATTGAAGACATTGGTGGATGTTCTGATTGAGCAATATTACTTATTCTTCTATAGCGTAGCTATAGGTTATCTATGGTTTCTACATTGTTCTAAAATTGTTTGTTTTTGTGCTTTATATTAAATTTGTAGTCATCTTAAAAATTAATTTAATTTTTTATTTTAGAGCGCCACCTATCATTCAGTAGCTAAAGCTATAGCCCTAGTTTCAAACCAAATTTAATGCATACATTTCTTACAAATATTTATGCGTTAGCATTGCTTATAGATGACGCTAGGTAACGTTTTTGCCAAAAATATTTAAAAAAAATAGCAAATATAAGTTTTTTTGCTATTCCTAATATCTATTAGGAATCCAATTTGTAGCAAAATAGCACTAAAAATAAAGCCAAGATTAAGCTTTTTGTAGTCTCTTAAAAAAGGAATTTATTTTGAGCGTAAAACTGCTGTATTTCTTAAACTATAAGGAATTTTTAGAAACGGTCTTTACCAAACGGCTTTTAATGCCTTTCTACATAGGTTTTTGCAAAAAACTAAAGATGTCAAATTTTGAAAAAAAGCAAGACTATAACCTTGATTTTTTTTTTGGCTAAAAATGTTTTTTTGTTTTTTTTGAAAACTTTTATGCTTAACGCCTTTTTCTTATTAATATCTACTGCGGATCCAATTTGTAGCAAAATAGCACTAAAAATAAAACCAAAATTAAACTTTTTGTAGTCTCTTAAAAAAGGAATTTATTTTGAGCGTAAAATTGCTGTATTTCTTAAACTATAAGGAATTTTTAGAAAACGGTCTTTACCAATCGGCTTTTAATGTCTTTCTACATAGGTTTTTGCAAAAAACGAAAGATGTCATATTTTGAAAAAAAAGCAAGACTATAACCTTGATTTTTTTTTTGGCTAAAAATGTTTTTTTGTTTTTTTTGAAAACTTTTATGCTTAACGCCTTTTTCTTATTAATATCTACTGCGGATCCAATTTGTAGCAAAATAGCACTAAAAATAAAGCCAAAATTAAGCTTTTTGTAGTCTCTTAAAAAAGGAATTTATTTTGAGCGTAAAACTGCTGTATTTCTTAAACTATAAGGATTTTTTAGAAACGGTCTTTACCAAACGGTTTTTAATGCCTTTCTACATAGGTTTTTGCAAAAAACTAAAGATGTCAAATTTTGAAAAAAAAACAAGACTATAACCTTGATTTTTTTTTTGGCTAAAAATGTTTTTTTGTTTTTTTTAAAAACTTTTATGCTTAACGCCTTTTTCTTATTAATATCTACTGCGGATCTAATTTGTAGTAAAATAGCACTAAAAATAAAGCCAAAATTAAGCTTTTTGTAGTCTCTTAAAAAAGGAATTTATTTTGAGCGTAAAATTGCTGTATTTCTTAAACTATAAGGAATTTTCAGAAACGGTCTTTACCAATCGGCTTTTAATGCCTTTCTACATAGGTTTTTGCAAAAAACTAAAGATGTCAAATTTTGAAAAAAAGCAAGACTATAACCTTGATTTTTTTTTTGGCTAAAAATGTTTTTTTGTTTTTTTTGAAAACTTTTATGCTTAACGCCTTTTTCTTATTAATATCTACTGCGGATCTAATTTGTAGTAAAATAGCACTAAAAATAAAGCCAAGATTAAGCTTTTTGTAGTCTCTTAAAAAAGGAATTTATTTTGAGCGTAAAACTGCTGTATTTCTTAAACTATAAGGAATTTTTAGAAACGGTCTTTACCAAACGGCTTTTAATGCCTTTCTACATAGGTTTTTGCAAAAAACTAAAGATGTCAAATTTTGAAAAAAAGCAAGACTATAACCTTGATTTTTTTTTTGGCTAAAAATGTTTTTTTGTTTTTTTTGAAAACTTTTATGCTTAACGCCTTTTTCTTATTAATATCTACTGCGGATCTAATTTGTAGTAAAATAGCACTAAAAATAAAGCCAAGATTAAGCTTTTTGTAGTCTCTTAAAAAAGGAATTTATTTTGAGCGTAAAACTGCTGTATTTCTTAAACTATAAGGAATTTTTAGAAACGGTCTTTACCAAACGGCTTTTAATGCCTTTCTACATAGGTTTTTGCAAAAAACTAAAGATGTCAAATTTTGAAAAAAAGCAAGACTATAAACCTTGATTTTTTTTTTGGCTAAAAATGTTTTTTTGTTTTTTTTGAAAACTTTTATGCTTAACGCCTTTTTCTTATTAATATCTACTGCGGATCCAATTTGTAGCAAGATAGCACTAAAAATAAAACCAAAATTAAACTTTTTGTAGTCTCTTAAAAAAGGAATTTATTTTGAGCGTAAAATTGCTGTATTTCTTAAACTATAAGGAATTTTTAGAAAACGGTCTTTACCAATCGGCTTTTAATGTCTTTCTACATAGGTTTTTGCAAAAAACGAAAGATGTCATATTTTGAAAAAAAAGCAAGACTATAACCTTGATTTTTTTTTTGGCTAAAAATGTTTTTTTGTTTTTTTTGAAAACTTTTATGCTTAACGCCTTTTTCTTATTAATATCTACTGCGGATCCAATTTGTAGCAAAATAGCACTAAAAATAAAGCCAAAATTAAGCTTTTTGTAGTCTCTTAAAAAAGGAATTTATTTTGAGCGTAAAACTGCTGTATTTCTTAAACTATAAGGATTTTTTAGAAACGGTCTTTACCAAACGGTTTTTAATGCCTTTCTACATAGGTTTTTGCAAAAAACTAAAGATGTCAAATTTTGAAAAAAAAACAAGACTATAACCTTGATTTTTTTTTTGGCTAAAAATGTTTTTTTGTTTTTTTTAAAAACTTTTATGCTTAACGCCTTTTTCTTATTAATATCTACTGCGGATCTAATTTGTAGTAAAATAGCACTAAAAATAAAGCCAAAATTAAGCTTTTTGTAGTCTCTTAAAAAAGGAATTTATTTTGAGCGTAAAATTGCTGTATTTCTTAAACTATAAGGAATTTTCAGAAACGGTCTTTACCAATCGGCTTTTAATGCCTTTCTATATAGGTTTTTGCAAAAAACTAAAGATGTCAAATTTTGAAAAAAAAGCAAGACTATAACCTTGATTTTTTTTTTGGCTAAAAATGTTTTTTTGTTTTTTTTAAAAACTTTTATGCTTAACGCCTTTTTCTTATTAATATCTACTGCGGATCTAATTTGTAGTAAAATAGCACTAAAAATAAAGCCAAAATTAAGCTTTTTGTAGTCTCTTAAAAAAGGAATTTATTTTGAGCGTAAAATTGCTGTATTTCTTAAACTATAAGGAATTTTGAGAAACGGTCTTTACCAATCGGCTTTTAATGTCTTTCTACATAGGTTTTTGCAAAAAACTATAAATCTCAAATATTGAAAAAAAAAGCAAGACTTTAACCTTGATTTTTTTTTTGAGTAAAAATGTTTTTTTGTTTTTTTTGAAAACTTTTATGCTTAACGCCTTTTTCTTATTAATATCTACTGCGGATCCAATTTGTAGCAAAATAGCACTAAAAATAAAGCCAAAATTAAGCTTTTTGTAGTCTCTTAAAAAAGGAATTTATTTTGAGCGTAAAATTGCTGTATTTCTTAAACTATAAGGAATTTTTAGAAACGGTCTTTACCAAACGGCTTTTAATGCCTTTCTACATAGGTTTTTGCAAAAAACTAAAGATGTCAAATTTTGAAAAAAAAGCAAGACTATAACCTTGATTTTTTTTTTGCTAAAAATGTTTTTTTGTTTTTTTTGAAAACTTTTATGCTTAACGCCTTTTTCTTATTAATATCTACTGCGGATCCAATTTGTAGCAAAATAGCACTAAAAATAAAGCCAAAATTAAGCTTTTTGTAGTCTCTTAAAAAAGGAATTTATTTTGAGCGTAAAATTGCTGTATTTCTTAAACTATAAGGAATTTTTAGAAACGGTCTTTACCAATCGGCTTTTAATGTCTTTCTATATAGGTTTTTGCAAAAAACTAAAGATGTCAAATTTTGAAAAAAAAGCAAGACTATAACCTTGATTTTTTTTTTGCTAAAAATGTTTTTTTGTTTTTTTTGAAAACTTTTATGCTTAACGCCTTTTTCTTATTAATATCTACTGCGGATCCAATTTGTAGCAAAATAGCACTAAAAATAAAGCCAAAATTAAGCTTTTTGTAGTCTCTTAAAAAAGGAATTTATTTTGAGCGTAAAATTGCTGTATTTCTTAAACTATAAGGAATTTTTAGAAACGGTCTTTACCAATCGGCTTTTAATGTCTTTCTATATAGGTTTTTGCAAAAAACTAAAGATGTCAAATTTTGAAAAAAAAGCAAGACTATAACCTTGATTTTTTTTTTGGCTAAAAATGTTTTTTTGTTTTTTTTGAAAACTTTTATGCTTAACGCCTTTTTCTTATTAATATCTACTGCGGATCCAATTTGTAGCAAAATAGCACTAAAAATAAAGCCAAAATTAAGCTTTTTGTAGTCTCTTAAAAAAGGAATTTATTTTGAGCGTAAGACAGCTTTATTTTCTAAACTATAAGAAATTTTGAAAAACGATTCAATCGGCTCTTAATGTGTTTCTACATTGTTCTAAAATTGTTTGTTTTTTTGTTTTATATCAAATTTGCAGTCACCTTAAAAATTAATTTAATTTTTTATTTTACAGCGCCATCTATCATTCAGTAGCTAAAGCTATAGCTCTAGTTTCAAACCAAATTTAATGCATACATTTCTTACAATTATTTATGCGTTAGCATCGCCTATAGATGGCGCTAAGTAACGTTTTAGCAAAAAATATTTTAAAAATTACTAAATATAACTTTTCTTGCTATTCTTAATATCTATTGAAGATCCAATTTGTAGCAAAAAAACACTAAAAATGAAGCTAAAGTTACGTTTTTTTTGTATTTTTTATTTTAGAGCGCTCAAAAACAATAACGCAAACTAATTCACGAAAATTCAAGGGAAAATAATAACAGAGAGCGTATGCCTACAGAGATTTTTTATTTTCTGAGTATTAAGTACAATATAATACAGTATTTGTGCTTTGTACAAACTATTGTAAATTTCAAAACAACTACACATACTTAAACTTTATAATAATAGAAAGTAAGCTATGAACAGCAAAACTGGTAACACTAGCGCGGAATCTGATGCTCTTATCAGCTAAAAGGCGATTTAATTTCTATTGTCATCTGATCGTTTCTAGATGTTAAGCATCAATAATAGCCTCGCGCTCACTGGCCCCAAATAGAAAAAAAAGTACTAAATGTCTAAATATACTTAATTTAAAAAAAAAATTAATTGGACACATTTTTATTATCACAAAGATATTTAGCTGCTATCATTCATCGACTCTGAACCCTTTTTCACAATTCCTCACTACAAGCGTGTAATTTAACAATATTTTTGTACTTAAACATTATCACAATATAACGTCATCTACGTCATTTTAATAATAATAATAAATTAAATACTGGGTCATAATTAACATCATCTTAGACCATTCCGAATCCCTCAGTTCCTTCGCTTATCGCAAGGAGTAAAGATTTTTCAAAATGTTCGTAGCAATCATAGTCAGGAAGGCATAATTGGTTGAAACTGAAAGCACAAAAGTTTTTTTACCACTTTCCAATCAAGATTATTCATAGAATCTTTTAATGATCCCACTGTACGGTTACTATCTACCTGTCAACTTACCAAGTATGCGCAGTTGGCAAATTCCCGAACGTCGGTGCAGCCGTAATTTGAAATCTAGGCGTTAGCTCTTTAAAGCCCCCTGGTGGCAATTGCGAACATCCTGTGGTAAACTGCAGTAATCTGGCCATTTCCTCTTGGGTAAAATTCCCAATAGCAGCCCAAAACCAGCCTATAATTCTTCGAAACTCGGCAGAGTTACCATTGATAACATGATGTAATTTAAAGTCGGCTATACTATAATGTCCTGTACCGCAAAGTAGCAACTGAAAGGCCCATTTAAACAAATATTATTAACTAAAATTCTCAATTCTAACTAATGCTTACTTCAAGTTCGTTTTCGTCAAAAATACTAAGTAGATTGTCCGGAATTAATTCATTTAAGCCCTTTAAAAACGCTTCCATTTCGTCTTTAATGCTTGTGGATAATCGATATTGTGCTAAAGCGTCTAAATACTGCAACTTTGAGGAATTTCTTACTCTAATTTTAGTTCCGTTAGGTATCAGCTCTACAGTTTTTAATAATTGCCCTGAAGTATCATAATGCTCTTCAACAAAATAAAGTTCAGTATCAATCAGATCGATATCATTCTCTAACAAATATTTTATTTTGCTGAGATAAAGATCGGGATCATCTTGCTCAAAATATTTATAATGTACACGAAGACCTATCACTTGAGCAAGGAATGATCTGGTAAAACGAGCGCGCACAAGCTGACGGTACGAACCCCCCAAAGCACTTTCGTAAAGACATTTTCCAACCACTTTTCCTGCAAACTCATAATGGCGTAGCTTCAAATGTACAGGCCTATTAGGATTTGGATGAACTAATGATTGTTGACTCTCATGGAAACTAGTAAATAAACCATTTTTAGCATCAAATAATTGAGCACATATTAATTCAAACCACTCACGACGGAGGCCGCCCCAATCTATACCTGGAAACATATTGATAAATTATATAAAACACAGAAATTAATATCAATATGAAAAGAGTACGTCTGACGAGGCCAGAACTAATTACTCAAATTAATACCTTGCTCTCCTTGGAAAGTAATTTCAAAATTCCTGCACCATTCAGTCACTGAGAAATTTTTCGTAGCCTTCATACTCGAATCAAGAAGCTTCTCACGATTTACTTTCATAGAAAGCTTCTCGTGGTAATGCCTTTGATGAAACTTTCTAACCTCATGATAAAAGAAATCTTGCTTATCCTTAAACGTCTCCGATCCCCCCATATTTTTCAAAAGGAACTGAGCAAATGTAGCTGCTATGACATTTCGATCTCTGGATATTAACTCAATTTTGGGCTGACAGCCATCATCAACAGTAAAAAAACCTGTTAGGTTCTCGAATTTCGATGGACTTTCAGTATTTTGAAAGCAAAATTTCGTGGAAGGGCACAGCCGAAAAGTGTATAAACGTTTTGGAATAAATTTCAAAATAAACTCTTTTACAATCAATTGCTTCGGGGAGACATAGCAGATGACTTTCTTAGGCTTTGACAGACGCTCATTTTGAATTCCTATCAATTTAGCCTCATAGCAAATGTTATGATTTTTTGATGCAACATTTTTATGAACTAATGTAGAGTCTATACTATTAAGAACTATAATATCAAAGTCGCCATTATGAAGCTCAGTTCCTTTATATTTAATTGTTGTGTGATAGCAACCTTCATACACAAATTTCAATTGAAGACTAACTCGCTGACTTTGCCAATCATAGTCTAGAGCATTCATAAAATTATTGTCATCGATGTCTACATTTGATTGTTTACAATGACTTCCTAACTGACTTATGTGAACAGTGTAACCCTAAAACAACATTTTACAACATCTAATTATTTCTTACAACTTGCTTACTTCTGTAGGGTCATCATCTCGAGAAGAATAACTACAAAGATTGTTGTATTCATCTCTAGGCTCTATGTATAATAAATGAGCAACACTAGCCGTACATACTACAGTGCTACAATGACGTACAACGACTGTTCTTTGGGCAAAAGCTGGACCAGCAATAAAAGTCCTGATAAATGGACTACCTGCAACGTGTTGATTGCTCACCATTATGGTTATTTTATATTGGCCAGCATGTCTAACAGTAAATTTCACTTTAGCAATGTTGGCACTATTTGGGTCAGTTGGTGAGCCCAACTCTGTCATTACGACCATCTGCAAAACAAAAAAGGTGCTTAAATTACACAATTAACAGAGTACTCCGGTTACATCATTAACCGGAGAAATTGTGTTAAAAAACTATTCCAATACAATAATAAAAAGAAAACCCATGCCAACCCGACCACCGCCTATGTTATTGAAGTCGTAAATCACAAGATTTATTGTTTCTCTTGCGGTGTTACCTCAGTTGAGCCGCTGAACGGCGTCAGCAGAATAGCAATTGGTGTGTCAGGGTCAGCGGTACACTGTAAATCAAGCTCACGACGTTCTTAAATTATTTGAACATAACCTATAAAAAAGTATAAAACCCTACATATAATATAGCAACTTTGTTAAATCTTGCAGCATTTTCAGGAAATAATTAGAAATCTGGTGGAAATGTCGGACTATACAAGTAGATAGCTTTGGCACTTTAACTGTCAATAGTGTCAGCGTTAATCAATTGTTTATGTTTACATAACCTCACACAAGCACCAGAATCTAAAGAGTCGCAATAATGGAGGTCAGTTGCCATGAAAATCAAGCTTTGCGCTCTAAACCACACAGAATTTGCACGCCGTTATGGAAAAATCTTGTTTAACAGACAAAAGTGAGGTTAGGATAAATTTATAAATTGACACATCTGCTTTTTCATAAAATTGTGCCGTGTAAACAGGACATTGCTTTAACCAATAGAAAGAGAGTATTTTAAATACAATTCCAAAGATGCTCGATTCGTCTTGCAAATAGCCGAAGAATATAGTATAGTATCTAAATACTGCTTGTCACCACTAGTAATACCAACTTAAAACAAAAAGCCCTATAATTTGGTGCTGCTAACCTAACTTTTTATTACTTGGTTTTGGCATAAATCGGACAAATAATAAAGTACCTACTATATTTTGATAAGACGCGTTATGCTAGTTAAGAAACATTAAACAAACAATTGTACAATCGGTAAGCAATAATATTTTGAAATTGGTAGAAATTTCCTAACTGACCTTTCTAGTGCCCTCGGAAACATCAACAACAAAATTATCAGTATCACAGATCGGATAAGGCTGTCCATTGCGTTGATAAAATTGTACAGTAAAACAGACTGTATGTCCAACCGAATAGGGATCAGACCAATTAAAAATAACCTTACAGTTCGAGGGTAGCAAATATTTGCCTGTTACATATTGCAGCAGAGAATGTTTGGCTTCCGGTGCTAAGGACGGTTGAGTCATTGCTGCCAAAGTCACCAAACCGGCGACCGATACAGAAACAACCAGCATACCACCTATAATAACAACTTTTACTATCAGAATAACGAGAAGCAGGGATGTTTTTACCCCATGTCCATGCGTCCTGATGGCTACTTGATTTAACCACTTCAGACCACAAATCAGCTTTAAGAGCTTCAAGATGTTGCTTGGATGTTGGTAACGATTGGCGAGCGACTGACCATTTAGAAAAATCTTTTTGAAGGACCGTTTTTGCTTTGGTATCTTCTAGCCAATACACATCTTCTAAACTTGTTACTTCAAGACTCAAAAGACGGGGGTAATAAAATTGAAGGTTGAATTTGATTAGCCACTGACGAAGTACTAGACGCTGCTGGAGAAGGGTTGCTGCTTTTTGGAGACGCTGTTCGTCTGGGGCAGGAAGCTCTGGCAACTCACCCAATTGACCGCATTGAGCCAGCTGAGAGATACCTGAAAATAATTTATTAACAACATTCACACCTTTTAGAAAATCTATCAAACTTAGACTTCTCTAACTGAATGCCAAACTCTGTTTGCTTCAATTGCTTGTGATTTGCTTCGAACAAATATAAACATAGATACCTAATTATTGCAAAAACTTCCACAAACCAATAAATTTTTGGAAAAATAATAAAATATCTCAAACAAATATTTGTGAAAATTATTGTGTTACCAACCTTAATCTCAAAACCGTTTTACTATGTAGTAGTGCTTTCAAAAAACCACACAAATTTAAATATTGAACTCAAAAAATTTCACTCAATCTCAATACATAACACAAAAAAAATATTTTCAAATTTCGTGCCTTTTTTTTTCGTATTATTAATACAGCTTGGTCAACAATGACTGTTTCAGTTGGCAATCCTACATTTCATTTTAAAATGGTGCAAGTAACCACCTTCTGGTGACACCAACAACATCACTGACAGATCGCTGTGACATAACCTATAATTTTTTTTATAGGTGTTTTTTCAAATATTTATCAAACAAGCGTACCCGGTTACAGTGATCACGCTGATAACGATAGCTGGGTTGCGCACCCTATGGGTGCTTACTCAAAGGTTTCCTGCGCCTTGATGTATAATATTTTTTATTTCACTTTAAACAATTTCTCGAAACTCGAGAAAAACTTAAAATTTCAAAAAAAATTGAAAATTTATTGATAAATAAATAATAAGTTAAAATTAGATATAACCAATCGATAGAACCCAATGCATGTTTTCGTTTCATGTTCGCGTGTTTACGCTCCTCGCAACACGTCATTGGAGCCACTTGAGAATTAAATAACTAAAAACAGCAATTTTTAGTCGATTTAAATCATGACTTTGCTTTATTTGACTGTTTTAGATGGAGAATGGGTAAATAAAGTAGAAACGTTTCATATATAACTTTATAATGAGAAAGACAAGGTAAGAAAGATTTACAATCCAAAGTGTGTCGTGCTCTGAATATAAACAAGCAGGTGTTCGCTAATTTATGACTGTGGTTTCGAGTGTCAAACTTTCTGAAGGGTTTTTATAAATTATTCTAAGGACGCAGTTAGCGTAGGAAGTGTGCCGCCTCTTTCACTACACGTATGAGACGACTCTAATTAGTGACAAATCACATTAGTGACCAGCGGAAACCATAGAATAAGCGAGAATTGTCAAATTATAGGTTTCATTTCAACAGAGCGGTATTTTCAAAACTGCGTAAATAGAGCCCCTGTACAATAAAACTTATTGCAAACGTTTTTACTATTTGGTCGACTTTATATTTGTGGTTTGCACTTTATTGCAGTTTATTGTTCTTGTTCAGTTCGGTGCTCCGCAGCGCTGATGCACCAGCCGCCCCTGACTTAGAAAAGAGCTGGTCTAGTATAACAATGAAATGAATGATGCTATTTAAAAGCACAACAATTGTGATGGAGACTTTGTAAGGGTTTTTGAATAAGAGTGGCCGAAAACAAACCGGCGCATCCACCAAAAGTAGCCGCAAAACGTTTTGGAAAGGCGCCAAAAAGGAATAATAATAGTTCTTACCAGAAGAGGCACTTGCGGACGGCTGCATTGTCATGCCAATTGAGCAAATTTCTGTACCATCTTGATCCCACATATTTTAGGTCACTCCGAATCGAAAAAAGACAATTTGCAATAATAATAATAGAGAGAAAATTTGAAAAAAAGTGGATATTTTTGATTTTGGATCATGGCTGGGAAGTGAACAAAATCGTAGTCGGCCGACGTCAGCAACTGCAGTGTTTGCTGCTGGCTTTGTTCGTTACCCTGGACGACCGAATATCAGATGGGGGAAGGATACTGCGCCTTAAAACTTAAAAAAACACCCCTTATAAACCTATCCCAGTTTTATGCGAACCACCACTATTAGCTTAATTATCTTAATTAATTGAATTTGATTTTTAATTTTAATTTAATTTCCCTCATCGTATTTAATTTATTTTTTTTTAATTAAACAAAATTATTCTTACTCACCCCGTCTTATAAATAATGTTTTAAATTCACCTAGCTGATTCTGTTCCAGCCATAAATCCACCTCGGAATTCGAATTTGTGATATTCTTCCAAAAAGAAAAACACAGTCTAACCGCACTTGAAAAACAAATAAAAACAAATAATGCAATTAAAAATAGTTTGGCACAACGCTTCATAACCAATTTGGAATTTATGTTACATTTTGATTTTTTTTCTTTAAACTTCTATTAGGTAATTCTAACATTTTCGAAAATGAGATGATATTTATTAGAGACTCGATTTTCTCATAAACAGCCCAAAATCGCCATCAAATGAGAATTTCGTTTGTTTTTGTCGCACGGTTTGACAATTTGATGCCCAAAGCGCCATCTGTGGTCCATTAGAATAAGCAATGCCTGCTAGATTTGTAGGGCTGTAGGCTTCTTTTGTTGGTTGACATTTAATGCTAAGCACTACGCCCCCTAGTGGAGGCTGGAAATATGCAGGCAATCACACTTGCGTCAAAAATATACGTTAATTGACAGAATGACAGCGCGGATATGCCATTTAATGCTAAGCACTACGCCCCCTGGTGGAGGCTGGAAATATGCAGGCAATCACACTTGCGTCAAAAATATACGTTAATTGACAGAATGACAGCGCGGGAAAATGAAGTTTAAAATCTCAATACATATTTTTTCAATTTTTATTATTAAAAAAATTACATAAACAATAACAGTAATAATGATAAAATATCAAGCGTTTCTTACGATATAAAAAGGATTAATTTTGAGTCTAAAATTGCTAAAATATTAATAAATTGTTTTTACCAATTAGTTTAAAACGCTTTTCTACATCTCAAATCTTGAAAAAATCTGAAGTTTAATAACTTTGTCAAAATTGTCAAGCACCCTCTAGCGGTATAATGTCAAACTAAAAAAAATATTAAAAGCTTTTGCTATTGACCACTAGATGGCAAAATAATTTTCAAATTTTAATATTAATTTTTCAAATTTAAACCGTTTATTTTGTTAAAGCATTAACAATGTTTCATATTCTTTCAATTGTTTATTTTTATTATTAAAAAAAATACATAAATAATAACAGTATTAATGATAAAATATCAAGATAAAGAAAAGACTAATTTCGAGTTTAAAATCGCTGTATTTTCTAAACTATAAAAAATATTAAAAAATACTTTTTACCAATTCACTTAAATAGTCTTTCTACGTTAATTTCTAAAAAAAAAATTGTTTAAATTTTGAAAAAATTTTTCTTTTTTTTTAGAATTTTTATGCTTAACGCTTTTTAAATCAGAATACCTCTTGCGGATTCAATTTGTAGAAAAAACAGAGTGAAAATCGGGTCAAAATTAAGCTTTCTGTGGTGAAAAAGTCTGAAACGTATAATCGTTTTTTTTTTTAATTTAAAAAACATTTAAAAACAATTTTTATGAATCAACTGTAAACAGCATTTTCTATAATGTTTTTTGCAAAAAATAGCGAAAAAGAAATAAAATAATAAATTTTATACAACGTAAAACAAATTGTTAAGAGCTTCTGCTATTGACTACTAGATGGCACATTTTGTGTAAACATTAAAAAAAACTTAAATTGTTTTTTAAATTAAGAAAAAATTGCATGAATAATGGCACCAATAATGATAAAATACCAAACGTTTCTTATGACAAGTTTTAAACCCAGAACCGCTGGCTTTGCTAAGCTACAGCGTGGTCAGCAATGATGTTTGAGTTGGCAATCCTACATTTCATTTTAAAATGGTACAACTGCAACTACTTTCGGTTGTTAGCGGGTGACACTTTTGACACTGACAACATCATAATATTAACCAGATGCTAAATAAAAAGTTAGTCGCAAACATAACCTAGAATTTTTTTTGAGTGTTATGTAACGTATTCAGTTACAATGTTGCCACTAGGCAAATAAAAAAGTCTCTAAAAAGTGTTGCCAACTTAAACAGTCATTGTTTCAATTAGTTTTATAACTAATTATAAATAATCAAATGAATATAATAATAATTATTTTAAATACTTTTTGAATAATAAATCAACATCTAGTGATCTTAAATCATGAATGTAAAGTAAAACACCTGGTATATTTTTTTTTTAATATCGATTACCAATGATATCATTAGTTCTGGTTACCTTGGTAACATGTTTGTATACAATTTTTGTTTAGAAGCATCAAGTCTGAAATAAAATAACAAGTTTTTCCTTAAAATGGTAGACTCAGAAACAAATATTTCTAGTTATAATGCAATGGAAGCTCTACTGGACAAGCTAAAACTTCTTAATTATCAGACTGAATTTTTGAAAGAAACAAAAATGAAGCCTATCCATAGGTAAGTTTTGATTAATTCAAAATACCTAGGCAGGATTAAATGCCTATTATAGGTTTTATTTTGTTATAACGAAAAATCCAGGAGAACAATTCTATTTATTCGCCCTATTAGCGTCTTATCTGATACAGAAAATAGGAATGCCATTTACAAAACCGCAAGAGGATGACGATCCGAATGAAACAATTGAACGAATACTGCAACAAGTACGAGCGAATGTAGGACTTGTTTTGTACAGAGTGATCAAAAAGAAAACAAATGAAGAGCGCGTTCATCTTTTGTTTTATCAATAAGTCTGTCGCAGCTTGAGTCATATAAATATTATCCCGATTCTCTGAAATTTTCCACTATAATTGTAATACACTGATCAACTTGTTGATAATTAATATTTATCCGGTCCGGATATCTGGCCTAAAGAGGTATGGTAGGACCAGTCTCCATTTTCTTGTTTTACCTCATTTTGAAAGTAGAATTTTAATAAAAATGTGTTTTTTTCAATGTTAAAACTTGTTTTACAACTTATTCTATAGTTATTGTTGCGAAATTTCCGAAAATCGCAGAGATTTTTAAGGTTAACAACAGCAATTTGACGTTTTTTTTGACAGTTGACATTTCAGCAAAAATCAGTGGCGTCTAATTAATAAAGTTGGTTACTTCTTTTTTTCTTTATTTTTGCTGTAATCAGACAATAAGTATCATTTGACATCACAAATTGTCTACGTCCATAAATTGGAACGCCTGCTCTGATTTGTGTTCTTTTTGATCACACTGTATTTTATTATTAAAAGAAAACGTATTTACAGGGTATTTCAGTAAATTTTCCTCCTAATAAATTGAAGCAAGGGGTTGGTGATCAGGTGGTGTATATATTGGATAGTTTAGCAGATAAGGCTCTATCGACAAATTTCACTTGGAAAAAGTAAGTCATTATAAATCAATTAGTCGCGCTATTTAAAAAAATAACTTGCCATCTAGTGGTCGATAGTTCAAGCTTTTGACAGTTGTTTTAACAGTTGGACATTATATCGCTAGAGGGTGTGGAACACTTATATAATTTTTTTGTTGTTTAATTGTTTTAGTTTATTATTTACTTCTTGCACATTTTAATAAATATTAATATTTTACAAATTGATTTTATTAATATATTAGTAGGCTATATTACTCCTAAAAAATGTAAATAAATATTATTTTTATAAAAAATACGATCTATTTTAGACATAATTGGATAAATATAAAACGTTTTTAATGTTACAAAAAATTAAACTTTGTTTTACAAAATAATTTGCCATCTAGCGGTTAGTAGCGGAAGCTTTAATTTTTTTTTAGTTTGTTATTATGACGCTAGGAAAAGCAAGGTTAATTTGACATTTTTGTTTTATTTGTGATTCAAACAAAATAATTTTTATTATTAATAAAGTTATGAATAAAAAACTTATTCTTTATAAAAAAAATATTTTGCTAAATTTCTAGTGGTCACTAGTAAAAGCTTTTGACAGTTATTTTTTCAGTTTCTCATTATGACGCTAGAGGGTATACAACAGCTTAAAAATTTTCTTTTATGTTTAATTAATTATTAATATTTTACAATTAGCAATATTTTTGGAGATTTGATTTTATTAATAAATTAGTAAAATTACTCTGAAAAAAAGACAATGTTTTGATTTTTAAAAATAGCCCGTCATCTAGCGGTTAGTAGCAAAAGCTTTTAAAATTATTTTTAGTTTGGCATTATGTCGCTAGGGGCAGCAGGGTTAATTTGACATTTGTGATTCAAAAAAGTAATTTTGATTTGTAATTTTTCTCTTTAAGACCTATTCCTCCCGAAGAACAAACCGAAGAGAAAGATCTGATTGACGACGAATCAGAAATTAATTTAGATCGTGTTGAAGAAGAAATGATGGCCGCATATTCAGATGATTCGGATGATGAAAATTTGTTCATTTTAGATAATATAAAAGTTTCTAAAAAGGAACCACAAATTACTGATATTAATAAGAGTAATGTGGATGAGGAGGCTTGGAAATTGGAACTGGAACGAGTGTTGCCAATGTTGAAAATGACGATTAAAAACGAAACGAGGGATTGGCGCTCACATTTAGAACAAATGAAGCAATACAAGGCAAACGTGGATGGTTCATTAAGCGTTGCCAAAAGTCAATTAGATAAACTTCATCGCGAAATAAGTTCTACATTAGATAAGATTTCTAATAAAGAGAAACATCTGAATCGGGAACTTGAGCCAGAATTGGAAGAATATCGAATGCTGCAAGATCAATTGTCTAAAGTAAAAGATGCCTACAAAGGCATTAGCGAAGGTGTTGCTGAAAGAAATCGAGAATTGTTGCGATTGACCGATAGGCTGGAAACTGTTAAACAGCAGATGGAAGAGCGTGGAAGCTCAATGACAGACGGCAGTATGGAATTCTATTTAAATCTACAACTCAATCATTATAGCTTGATTCTTCACAAAAACGGCTAAGGGACATGGGGCGTGGTCAGTACGGGAGACGTCAAATCAGCTGTGCTTTGTTTTGACAGTTGATGGATGACAGCAGTTTGTTTTGTTTTGTTTTTAATTTGTGTGTGATCAATTGTCTACTACCTATTGGGGTTAAGCAATTGGCAAAACGAATCAGTAATTTTCAAAATCGTATTTAAAATACTCCCTTTCCTCACCTAAGACCTAACCTAACCTCACTTTTATCTGTCAAACAATATTTTTTCTTAATGGCGTCCAAATCCTGTGTCGTTTAGAGCGCAAAACTTGGTTTCCATGGCAACTGATGTCATATTTTGGTCCACTATTGCGAGTTTTTAGAGATTCCGGTGCTTGTGTGAGGTTATGTACACCTAAAAATATAGGGCTTTTCCAACGCACGCATCTGTCTCTGCCAAAAAAATGTCATCGCAGATCGATGTTCCTTAGCCGTTATAGAAATTATTTCAATAGACAGACTTTTATCCTATCGAAAAGTAGTAGACTAATTTCTTATTTCATCTTATGCGCGTTTCAAGTATCAAGCTAAAATACTTGCGTTGTACTGTTTCACCAGCTTTTTAAAATGTCTTATGTTCTAGCGCCTTTGGTAAACATTAAAAAGGCTATAACCAAAGTGAAGCAAGAACTTGTCGATATGAACGTACGAATTGGTGTTTTGGAGTGTATAGTTCTACAATCTAAAATACGCGACGAAAAAAGCTTTGAAAATGAGTTTGGTCAAACAATATCAGTGTTTTAATTATTGATATGCTTATATGTAAACACTTTTGTATTGTAACCTAGAAAAAAATAAAGTTTATTACTGTAGCATAATACTTCCAGCCCTTTTGCCATAAAGGCTCAAAAGTATAGTTTAGATTTTAGTAGTAGACGCGGCGTTCGAATTATTCTATCTCTGAAAACACCCCTCTTTCCTGATTGGCTCTTTATTCACTAAAAGCTTAGATAAAACCAGGTTATGTATAGCGTCAATAGTACTTAATGAACACTACTTGACAAGATAGATTACGAATTATCAAATAAATGGTAAAGCCGTCAAAAGTGGGATTGAATAAAATGAGTGAAAAAATGTAGTCATAAATTGCTTCAATAGACGTGTTAAGCATGACGTCACAGCTCACGGAGTGGGGAACTAATGTTTCCAAATAAACAAAACAGAAGCGATTATTTGTTTTATTTGGTCTACACTACACTTCACAAATGTTTCGCTATCAACAATTTTAATGTTTTTATGACATAACCTAGCTTTTGTGTTTGGAAACATTTAAGCTCCTCCCACTTACGTCATCACTGAGGTAGTCTATTGAATAAATAAGTGAAACATGTCAATAAGGAGAGCAAAGCACCGCTTTTGTGTATATCTAGAGTCTAGAGGTCATTTTTGTGAAAAAATTAGAAGAATTTGGGTATTAAATTAGAATTGAAATTAGTAATTGGGAATTTGGTGTTGTGATAAAATTTTGAAAATGTCAATTGTCATCGGCATGCGCCTTTCGCCCCAGACCTGGTAACAGGAACAGGCGGCGGGCCAGACCAGGCACGGCAGTAGTAGCGAGCAATAGCCATCATAACACGAACACCAATCAGCAACTTAGACTGGCAATACAGAACAGTGCAACTTGTTAATTACAAAAGACAGAATGGTGCTGAATTGTCATCAACAAGCCTTGCATTTATGAGAAATTGATTAACTTCTGTGGGCTTATCCGAAAAGCAACAATCTTTTGTCAAAAAAACAAAAGACGGTCACAAAAACAATGAATTTGCAAAAAGACTGAAATTTTGAGTCAAAAAAACATTTTCGGTGTGAAGTGACAGTGTTGAAATAATAATGGTGCTTGGTTAGAAACGGAGACAGCTGAAAATGTCGGCGGGAAGTAGGCCTGGATTTACTACCGCCCCCACCAAAGCCGTCTCCGTAAAAGCTATCCAAGTGCCTCAGGCCCTTCAAACTGGCGAAAAGTTTATCAAATGGGACGAGGTGAGAACACTATTCTATGGTGTACCACACCCTCCAATCCACCCCCCAAAATAGCTACGTCCGATCTCTTTAATTTATTGTTTTATCATTTTATTATTTGTGTTGGGCAATCTCCAAGAATTAATTTATTGAACTTTTGCATGTTTCCTGTCAAAAATGCTAAATTTAACAATTGAGGTTAGTTTTTGCGTCATTCATTTGTTTAGTCTTTAAACAAAAAAAAAAGAACATCTATTAATTTTGTAAATTATATCATTATAAATCTCTTGCTTTGCCATTAATCTTCATCGAAATCCATTTTGTGGCACTTCTATGTAATAATAAAATGTTTCAAGGACAACATTATACAGAGTGTTTATTTTCGTATTTTAATCATTAAAAAGAAAATAATTAATTTTATAAAAAATAATATTAAATTCTCTTTGGTTGCTTTCACTGAAAAGTCAAATAATTTTTAAATGTTCAAGGGCAACATCATTATACAGAGTGTTTTTTAATTTTTGGTAGTTATGCATGTCAATGCAATAACTATAATTTGTCATTTAAAAATAAAATGTAAATTATATCATTAAAATCTTTCTATCAATATGTTAATCAAAAACCAGAAAAAAAAAATTTTGTAAGCAATATCAAAATCTCTTATTTTCCCACATTTTGTTTCCTTTAATGAAATGTCAAATAATTATTTAATGTTTCAAGGACAACATTATACAGAGTGTTTTTTAATTTTTGGTAGTTATTTTTAACTAATTTGTCTTTAAAAAAAAATTGTAAATTATATCATTAAAATCTCCCGTCTTTCTATCAATATGTTAATCAAAAACCAGAAAAAAAAACTTTGTAAGCAATATCAAAATCTCTTGTTTTCCCACATTTTGTTTCCTTCAATGAAATGTCAAATAATTATTTAATGTTTCAAGGACAACATTATACAGAGTGTTTTTTAATTTTTGGTAGTTATTTTTAACTAATTTGTCTTTAAAAAAAAATTGTAAATTATATCATTAAAATCTCCCGTCTTTCTATCAATATGTTAATCAAAAACCAGAAAAAAAAACTTTGTGAGCAATATCAAAATCTCTTGTTTTCCCACATTTTGTTTCCTTCAATGAAATGTCAAATAATTATTTAATGTTTCAAGGACAACATTATACAGAGTGTTTTTTAATTTTTGGAAGTTATGCATGTCAATGCAATAACTATAATTTGTCATTAAAAAAAAATTGTAAATTATATCATTAAAATCTCTCGTCTTTCTATCAATATGTTAATCAATAACCAGAAAAAAAAAATTTTGTAAGCATTATCAAAATCTCTTGTTTTCCCACATTTTGCTTCCTTTAATGAAATGTCAAATAATTAATGTTTCAAGGACAAGATTATACAGAGTGTTTTTCCAATTTTTGATGGTAGTGCATAGACATTATGCCATTTAAAAATTTGAAAATTTATTAACGTCTTAAATAATATCAATAAAATCTCTTGAGTTGTCACATTTCGTTGTCAAATAGTTATCAAATGTTCAAGGACAACATTATACAAAGTGTTTTTTATTTTTGATTTACAAAATAGAAAAATTTTTAATTTTGTAAATTAAATTATTAAAATTGTTTGTCTTTCCTCAAATCTGAATGTATTTTATTGCTCTCTAATATAATAAATAATTGTTTCAAGGACAACATTATACACAGTGTTTATTTTCGTATTTTAATCATTAAAAAGAAAATAATTATTTTATAAAAAATAATATTAAATTCTCTTTGGTTGCTTTCACTGAAAAGTCAAACAACTATTAAATGTTCAAGGGCAACATTATACAGAGTGTTTTTTAATTTTTGGTATTTATGCATGTCAATGCAATAACTATAATTTGTCATTTAAAAATAAAATGTAAATTATATCATTAAAATCTTTCTATCAATATGTTAATCAAAAACCAGAAAAAAAAAATTTTGTAAGCAATATCAAAATCTCTTGTTTTCCCACATTTTGTTTCCTCTAATGAAATGTCAAATAATTATTTAATGCTTCAAGGACAACATTATACAGAGTGTTTTTTAATTTTTGGTAGTTATGCATGTCAATGCAATAACTATAATTTGTCATTTAAAAAAAATTGTAAATTATATCATTAAAATCTCTCGTCTTTCTATCAATATGTTAATCAAAAACCAGAAAAAAAAAACTTTGTAAGCAATATCAAAATCTCTTGTTTTTCCATATTTTGTTTCCTTTAATGAAATGTCAAATAATTATTTAATGTTTCAAGGATAACATTATACAGAGTGTTTTTTAATTTTTGGTAGTTATGCATGTCAATGCAATAACTATAATTTGTCATTTAAAAAAAAATTGTAAATTATATCATTAAAATCTCTCGTCTTTCTATCAATATGTTAATCAAAAACCAGAAAAAAAAAACTTTGTAAGCAATATCAAAATCTCTTGTTTTCCCATATTTTGTTCCCTTCAATGAAATGTCAAATAATTAATGTTTCAAGGACAAGATTATACAGAGTGTTTTTCCAATTTTTGATGGTAGTGCATGCCAATGCAGACATTATGCCATTTAAAAATTTGAAAATTTATTAACGTCTTAAATAATATCAGTAAAATCTCTTGAGTTGTCACATTTCGTTGTCACATTTCGTTGTCAAATAGTTATCAAATGTTCAAGGACAACATTATACAAAGTGTTTTTTATTTTTGATTTACAAAATAGAAAAATTTTTAATTTTGTAAATAAAACTATTAAAATTGTTTGTCTTTCTACAAATCGGAATGTATTTTATTGCTCTCTAATATAATAAATAATTGTTTCAAGGACAACATTATACAGAGTGTTTATTTTCGTATTTTAATCATTAAAAAGAAAATAATTAATTTTATAAAAAATAATATTAAATTCTCTTTGGTTGCTTTCACTGAAAAGTCAAACAACTATTAAATGTTCAAGGGCAACATTATACAGAGTGTTTTTTAATTTTGATAGATATTTGAAAAATAGAAAAATTTTTAAATTTTGTAAATTAAATTATTAAAATTGTTTGTCTTTCTACAAATCGGAATGTATTTTATTGCTCTCTAATATAATAAATAATTGTTTCAGGGACAACCTTATACAGAGTGTTTTTGTTATGGTAAAGAAACATATGTAAATAAAAAAATAATATCATTAAAATCTCTTATTTGCTGTTAATTGTTATTTTGTGCCACTCCAAATTGTTTTTTATTATAATTGTTAAGCAAATAAGCCTAATATTTGATTAAAACAAAAGAAAATTTATTTATTTTGTGAAAATCTTTTTTTTCATCAAAATTCATTTATGGCACTTCTAGAAAAGTAAAATAATTATGTATAGATGTCAAGGACATCATTATAGAGTGTGTTTTTTATTTTTATCGGCTATGCATACAAAGTGTCGTTTAGAAAAAAAAAATGTTAATAAAATGTTTCAAGGACAACATTATACAGAGTGTTTATTTTCGTATTTTAATAGTTAAAAAGAAAATAATTAATTTTATAAAAAATAATTTAAATTCTTTTTGGTTGCTTTCAGTGAAAAGTCAAATAATTATTAAATGTTCAAGGGCAACATTATACAGAGTGTTTTTTAATTTTTGGTAGTTATGCATGTCAATGTTTATTTATTTTGTGAAAATCTCTTTTTTCATCAAAATTCATTTTATGGCACTCCTAGAAAAGTAAAATAATTATGTATAGATTTCAAGAACATCATTATACAGTGTGTTTTTTATTTTTAACGGCTAGGCATGCAAAGTATCGTTTAGAAAAAAAATTAAAATTTATTAATTTTATAAATAAAAGAAAAATCTTTGTTTCGTTGTTAATCTTTATGTTTGTGGCTGGCAATCTGGTTAGATTTTTACTGGGCCGTTTTGAATTCGTTAAAATCAGTGAAAATGTCAAAATTAGTGAAATTTTTTTTATAAAACGCTAGTGTAGGGATATAGTTTGGGAGAAACAAAAAGAGACAAGATAAAAGCAGAAAAAGGAAAAGGAACAATAAAAGACTGGAAAGTGATCTTAAAAAAAAAGAAGAGAAATAGAACAGTGTATAATAAAAAAAAATATAAAATTACAAAAAAGTTATTAATATTAATGTGTATCATTTTATGATGATTCACCCACAGGTTGAAATCGCTTACCTTGACCGTTTTATGTATAAAATAGTTTTTCAAAAGCAAAAACATTGATTAACGCTTTTTAAACTGTTTTTGTTTTTTCTTGGACTAAAAATAGAATGACTTTTGTTTATGTTTATAGCGTTTTTTTTAAAAAATGTACAATAAAACAAAATGTTTTTTTTCATTTTGGCTATTTTAAATTTATAAGAAAAGTTCGCCAAGGTGATTTTAAAAGTCAATGGAATCTGAATCTCTTAGGACGTTTATTAGTCAGAAAAAGCGACAAAAACATATTTTTCGAATGTTTTCAGATGCGACAATAATTCTTGGTATTATTTTCGTGACTATTTCGGTAATGCTTTTTGTGAGTTCTGTTTACTAATGGGGCTCAGCAGCAGATTCAGGGAACAACAACTGACAAACTTTTCTAATTATCATTTAAAAGGAAATTGGAAAATACCTGCTTTGACGTCAGCAATAATTCCTAATATATATTTTTTTAACTACTGCTAAAAAAAACAATAATACTATTGTTTAAGTTGGCTAATAAAAAGTGGTCAATAATATTTCATTATTGACCTAGGTTAATAATATTCCATTATTGACCTAGAGAAATAATCAAGCAAGCGTTCAATAATGAAGATTTGGCAGTTCATGCAGTCGAGAAATTGTTTGTGTAGATTCATACTAATATATATTTTTTCAACTACTAGTAAAAAAAACAATAATACTATTGTTAGTTGGCTGATAAAAAGTGGTCAATAATATTTCATTATTGACCTAGGTTAATAATATTCCATTATTGACCTAGAGAAATAATCAAGCAAGCGCTCAATAATGAAGATTTGGCAGTTCATGCAGTCGAGAAATTGTTTGTGTAGATTCATACAAATATATTTTTTCAACTACTAGTAAAAAAAACAATAATACTATTGTTAGTGGGCTGATAAAAAGTGGTCAATAATATTTCATTATTGACCTAGGTTAATAATATTCCATTATTGACCTAGAGAAATAATCAAGCAAGCGTTCAATAATGAAGATTTGGCATTTTATGCAGTCGACAAATTGTTTGTGTAGATTCATACTAATATATATTTTTTCAACTACTAGTAAAAAAAACAATAATACTATTGTTAGTTGGCTAATAAAAAGTGGTCAATAATATTTCATTATTGACCTAGGTTAATAATATTCCATTATTGACCTAGAGAAATAATCAAGCAAGCGCTCAATAATGAAGATTTGGCAGTTCATGCAGTCGAGAAATTGTTTGTGTAGATTCATACTAATATATATTTTTTCAACTACATACTAGTAAAAAAAACAATAATACTATTGTTAGTTGGCTAATAAAAAGTGGTCAATAATATTTCATTATTGACCTAGGTTAATAATATTCCATTATTGACCTAGAGAAATAATCAAGCAAGCGCTCAATAATGAAGATTTGGCAGTTCATGCAGTCGAGAAATTGTTTGTGTAGATTCATACTAATATATATTTTTTCAACTACATACTAGTAAAAAAAACAATAATACTATTGTTAGTTGGCTAATAAAAAGTGGTCAATAATATTTCATTATTGACCTAGGTTAATAATATTCCATTATTGACCTAGAGAAATAATCAAGCAAGCGCTCAATAATGAAGATTTGGCAGTTCATGCAGTCGAGAAATTGTTTGTGTAGATTCATACTAATATATATTTTTTCAACTACATACTAGTAAAAAAAACAATAATACTATTGTTAGTTGGCTAATAAAAAGTGGTCAATAATATTTCATTATTGACCTAGGTTAATAATATTCCATTATTGACCTAGAGAAATAATCAAGCAAGCGCTCAATAATGAAGATTTGGCATTTTATGCAGTCGAGAAATTGTTTGTGTAGATTATAATTATTCAATTACTAAACATTCGTAGTTGTTGGTAATTAAAAATAAAGAAAAGGTGAATTGGTCGACATACACTGATATAAATCAATTATGGAGATGGCATGTTGAATAACTTGGTTACTACACTTGCTACCATCTATTTGAATTATTAAAGCTACTTGGCTAATAAGCCCGAAACGTCTATCATCAATTATTCAAATAATCCATGATTTTATCTATTTTTTTTGAATAAATTTGATTGGATTTATTACTTTTAATATACTTTGTTAATGGGGCTGTTTTAGGAAAACATATTTTGAGGTCATTAATTAGATTACTATTGTATTTCCTTGAATATTTGATAATAAACACAATTATAATCTAATGTTTGAATTGGTCTAATTGTTTCCTTCAGAGTTTATAACGATAAAATTACATGAAAAGTCAATAAAGAACGGTAGATTAGGAGGTAATGCTTTTGTCATTGAACAATTTTTTATAATTCATTATTTAGCTAAAAAATTATAAAATATTTTTCTGCCTGTGGTGTCAAGTCTGGAGATCTAGCAGGCCACGGAATTGGACCACTTCTATCGATCTGTGGAAATGAAGGATAGATATAGAAACATAACATAGACAAGCACGAAAGAAGGGGAGAAAGATGATATCACAGATGAGTTTTTAAGAAGAAAAAATGAGAGAGAGAGAGAAAAACATAAGAAGATTTAGATGGGAAAAATTTTGGGTGGAGGAAAATGAAAGAAAATGCTGGTAAAGGAAAGCAAGCTACACAACAGAAGGAATAGAATGAATGAGAATGATAGTAGGAGAGAGAGATTAAAAAAATTAGTGAATAAAGTACATAGAAAACAGAAGAAACTGGAAGACAAAAAGAAAAAGCGTTCAAAGTCATAGAAGTCTAGTTGTGTCAAGTCTGAGGATCTAGCAGGCCACAGAATTGATTCACGTCTATCGATCCATCTATTTGGAAAAATATTTTCCACATACTATCTACAGCTTCTTACGCTTCTTTAATTTGGGGAGAAAAATCTAGATAGCTGTCTACGTTTAATTCTGAGGGGAGAAAGCAGATGTGAGATCCGTTTTCTCCCCTCAGAAAACGACACCAGGCGAATTTCAAAACCCGCCTGAGAATTTCGCCGTTTAAAAAATTTGAAATTACAATAAATATACATGACAATGTCTATAAGCTAACTTCACATCAATACCATTCAATTAAATAAATTAGAATAATTCAAAACAAATTCGAAATTACAATACGTATATCTAGTTGTTTGAGACGCTATAAAACAAATATTTACAAAACTACGTATACAAAAAAAGTTTTGTTTTTTTTTTTAGTTATGCTTTTTTAATAAAAACATAAATAGTAAGAAGCATCGCATATATACTGAAAGTTCGGACAATGTGAACTCCTTAGATACTCCTTTGTACCTACGATGAGTTGTAGGCCCGTCTTATAGAGGGCCAGGACTGATATAATAACGTGTACCGCATTGTCAAAGACAAACAACATACATTTGACACCAATCACTATAAATGTTTTCATTAAAAAGAATAGAAAAGGTGGAGATAGTAAAATTGATTTCTTTTCCAAATATTTCTTTTTACAATGCGTAAACAATGCTACTCTTTTACACAAGATGACTTACATTTTATTATAATTAAATAAGAAACAACAGAAAACATTACATAAAAAAGTACAAGGCAGTTGCTTTTTTCAATACAGCTTACTTCGGTGACAATCTTTATTAATCGTACTATAAGAAACATTGTAATTTTTAAAAATATGACACATTGACAGTTGGCAGCTGTGATTAAAACATTACGTTGGCTATCTTGACCGATCGTTTCAAATTAATATAAAACATTTTCGAAATTTTAAATTTTCGATATTTAAAATTCTTTTTCTCATAAATTGGCTATTCATTAATATTTTTGAACCCGGAAATGCGTTTTTTTTGGTGACAATATTGTGCGGGTAATTTTGCTTCAAACTTTTAATTTAAAGATTTTTTTTCAAGTCTGGAGATCTAGCTGGCTACGAAATCGGTACACCTCTGCCAATCCATCTATCTGGAAAAATCTTTTCTAAAAATTATTGTCTGAAATAATGTAGTTTTTGTAACAATTTGCATAATTATCATAAATAATGCTAGGTTATGAGACTTTATGCCGCTTTTTAAAAATAACTATGCTTGCCTCCTGGCAATATTAGTCAATTGGGGTTAAGTAAAGTTGAATGTATTTTTAAAATTTGGCATTTGTGTTAATGAAATTGCAGCTTTAATTGAAATGTCAGCTTTGAGGTTAAAGAACTTTGACTATTTTTTAGTACCTTTTTTTTTTCTGACAAAATTGATGTTTTTCCAATTATGACAGATTTTTTTTTTATATAGATTTTAAAAACTTTAATTATATTCATGTTTTGCACAAATATACGTGCCAATATTGCACGTTTTTAGCGGAAAACTGCAGATATTTACAAAAAGCTTTAATGTTTTCATATTTTTGCCACGTAATATTCGTTATTGAGATCTAAAAAATGTCAGTTTAGTGTCAATCACTGAAAATACGACTGTAATGAGAGCAATGAAATTTGAAATGTTGCCAAAAGTTCATTTAATGTCTTTTGTGTTTATTTTAAGCGATTGACATTTATATTTTATCGATTTTTTTATGGATATCTATTGTGAAATTTGACATTTGTATATATTTTTTACAATGTATTGTAAAGGTGAAGACATAAATAAATTAATTACAATAAACAAAATAACAAATCAATTTATTTCCTAAACCCTACTTTGTATTATTCAACAGTGACTGTTTGAGTTGGTAACACTTTTTAGAGACTCTTAGTTGCAACACTGTAACTGGATACGCTTGTTTGACAAATATTTGACATAGTACTTATAAAAAAATTGTAGGTTATGTCGCAGCGACTAATTTTTTAATTGGTATTTGTCAACGATGTTGTCAACATCAAACTCTAACTCAAACAGTACGCTGTATTTTCCAAATTTTGGTGCTAAAAAGGAAAACTCTTAATGACAAAATTGAAGCCAATGGGCCGGATATGGTTTTTGTAATTTTATTCATATGTTCAATACGAAAATGCTAAATATTTGCGGCTTTTGGGCAGCTATTAAGGACCTAAATTTTACCTTTACTTATTTCAAATATCATTAATTGACCCATTTTGGATTTAAACATCTTCGAGAAAAAACAAAAAGCGGCTTTATTATTATGTTCATGTTATATTGTTCGAATGTTCTTAAAATGTTAAATCTGACAATTTAAATAATATGATTGCAAACGCTTAATTTAAGTTGATTTTTTAAAAAACAAACTTATTTGGCTTAAAACACAATTTATTTCATTCTTAAATTGTTTTTTACCAATTTTTGTATTATAGAAAAAATTATTCTGTAATTACTTGTCAAAGACCGTACTGCTTTTTGAATCCAGCAAGATTGCTGCGCTTTTGGGGTAGGGAGGGTCGAACATAATAATAATTACTAATAATATTATTTATATAAAATACTGTTTCTTCTAATCATGTAGTATAGATGGTTTTTATGCTTTTGTCTGGTCAGACTTATATTTATGATCTGTTGGCTTTTAGTAAGATGATTCTTACCGGTAAGTTCCTATTGTAAATATACAAATAACTTTTATACAATAGACATCCGTATAAACGCAAAGTAGCATTTGGATTAATAAATTATGTAGATTGGCAATTTAGTTTTTTTTTTATTATCAATGATTGTAAATGTATAGTTAATATTATATTATTTTCAAGTTTAGCCCAGTCCAAATAGTATTTTAGGTTTACAAAAATTCCAAGTAGCAATTTTTCTTCGAAATTTGTTGAAGGAAGGTCACTAGTAGTCTAAATTAAAAAAAAAGGGGTACCAAACTTGTTGCGTCATCCGCCATCTTGAATTAGAGGGTTATTCAATAACTCGTTTATTTTCAATTTTACACGAAAAATAGTTATTACAAAAGTTGCTTATAATTAAATTTCCTACAATTTTGATTAAACAACTTTTGTGAAAACTATTTTTTGTGTAAAGTTGAAAATAAACGAGTTGTTTGATAACCAAAAATTCACCCTCTTTTCCGGTGTAAATCAAAAAATATCGATTTTACAGAAAAATTGATAAGAACCAAAATTATAGGAAATTTGATTTTACACAACTTTTGTAATTATTATTTTTCGTGTAAAATTGAAAATAAATAACCAAAAATTCTTTTTTGGTATAAATCGAAAAAAATCAATCTGAGGAAAAAAATTATAAGAAACAAATTGTAGAAAATTTAATTTTAAACAGCTTTTGCAATAACTATTTTATGTGTAAAATTGAAAATAAACGAGTTGTTTGATAACCAAAAATTCACCCTCTTTTCTGATATAAATCAAAAAATATCGATTTTACAGAAAAATTGATAAGAATCAAAATTATAGAAAATTTGATTTTACACAACTTTTGTAATTATTATTTTTCGTGTAAAATTGAAAATAAATAACCAAAAATTCTTTTTTGGTATAAATCGAAAAAAATCAATCTAAGGAAAAAATTTATAAAAAACAAATTGTAGGAAATTTAATTTTAAACAGCTTTTGTAATAACTATTTTTTGTGTAAAATTGAAAATAAACGAGTTGTTCGATAACCAAAAATTTTTTTTTGGTATAAATCGAAAAAAATCAATCTAAGGAAAAAATTTATAAAAAACAAATTGTAGAAAATTTAATTTTGAACAGCTTTTGTAATAACTATTTTATGTGTAAAATTGAAAATAAACGAGTTGTTTGATAACCAAAAATTCACCCTCTTTTCTGATATAAATCAAAAAATATCGATTTTACAGAAAAATTGATAAGAACCAAAATTATAGGAAATTTGATTTTACACAACTTTTGTAATTATTATTTTTCGTGTAAAATTGAAAATAAACGAGTTGTTCGATAACCAAAAATTCACCCTCTTTTCTGATATAAATCAAAAAATATCGATTTTACAGAAAAATTGATAAGAACCAAAATTATAGGAAATTTGATTTTACACAACTTTTGTAATTATTATTTTTCGTGTAAAATTGAAAATAAATAACCAAAAATTCTTTTTTGGTATAAATCGAAAAAAATCAATCTAAGGAAAAAATTTATAAAAAACAAATTGTAGGAAATTTAATTTTAAACAGCTTTTGTAATAACTATTTTTTGTGTAAAATTGAAAATAAACGAGTTGTTCGATAACCAAAAATTTTTTTTTGGTATAAATCGAAAAAAATCAATCTAAGGAAAAAATTTATAAAAAACAAATTGTAGAAAATTTAATTTTGAACAGCTTTTGTAATAACTATTTTATGTGTAAAATTGAAAATAAACGAGTTGTTTGATAACCAAAAATTCACCCTCTTTTCTGATATAAATCAAAAAATATCGATTTTACAGAAAAATTGATAAGAACCAAAATTATAGGAAATTTGATTTTACACAACTTTTGTAATTATTATTTTTCGTGTAAAATTGAAAATAAACGAGTTGTTCGATAACCAAAAATTCACCCTCTTTTCTGATATAAATCAAAAAATATCGATTTTACAGAAAAATTGATAAGAACCAAAATTATAGGAAATTTGATTTTACACAACTTTTGTAATTATTATTTTTCGTGTAAAATTGAAAATAAACCAGTTGTTCGATAACCAAGAATTCTTTTTTGGTATAAATCGAAAAAAAATCAATCTAAGGAAAAAAATTATAAGAAACAAATTGTAGAAAATTTAATTTTGAACAGCTTTTGTAATAACTATTTTATGTGTAAAATTGAAAATAAACGAGTTGTTTGATAACCAAAAATTCACCCTCTTTTCTGATATAAATCAAAAAATATCGATTTTACAGAAAAATTGATAAGAACCAAAATTATAGGAAATTTGATTTTACACAACTTTTGTAATTATTATTTTTCGTGTAAAATTGAAAATAAATAACCAAAAATTCTTTTTTGGTATAAATCGAAAAAAATCAATCTTAGGAAAAAATTAATAAGAACCAAAATTGTAGAAAATTTAATTTTAAACATATTTTGTAATAACTATTTTTTGTGTAAAATTGAAATTAATCGAGTTGTTTGATAACCAAATATTCTTTTCGAAAAAAATCAATCTTAGAAAAAAATTAATTAGAACCAAAATTGTAGAAAATTTGATTTTAAACATATGTTGTAATAACTATTTTTTGCGTAAAATTGAAAATAAACGAGTTATTCAAGAGACAAAAAATAGCCCTTTAATTCAAGATGGCGGATGACGCAACACTACTTTTTGAATTTAGGAAAACTGCTGCTTGGAATTTTTGTAAATCTCAGCTCGTTCAAATTAACCGCTTGAGAAGTGGATAATGATATATGCTTTTCAAATGAGAAACTGTAGAGTCAGTAATTGTAGGAATATTATTGTCTCTGCTGTCCTGGAATGGTCACCCACTTTCAAACTACTACAACATCAAGCTCTGGTCTAAGTTATTTATTTATTTTTATGTTTTTTTTGAAGAAATCTTTTGAATGGTCTATCCATAGTGACTATTGTGTCACTTTTATTTTTTGTTTAATAAGAACGTATCATACTTCAAAACATTGTAAAATTGAGAAATTTAAAAGTACGTTTTGTTAATCCGAACAAATTGATAATCCGTTTTGCAATTATTATAAAATGAGATTATCACGGCCGTACTGTCATTTGGTCTTTTTATCGCTTGAAATAGATGTTTTTTTATATCAATAATGCCTCAAAATAGCTATTTTTGGAGATTGACCTTTCATTTAGCAAGCCTTAGATGTACAACAAGTATGTTTGATTTGTTGATTTTTTTTTCAGGATTCGGGCGGAGGGCTTCCTGTAACCTTACGGGTAGACGAATATGGGTTTTATGTATATTGGACGGATCAACATCATGAAATGGATTTGATTGACATTGCTACCATTAGGGATACCCGGACTGGACGCTACGCAAAAATTCCAAAAGTTTGTATACTTTTTTTTTGAGATGAAATTAATTATGCTTTTATCTAGGATCATAGATTAAGGCAAATTGTAACAATGGGGTCTCAAGATACGTTAGAAGAGAAAACAGTGACTGTATGTTGTGGTAGTGATTTTGTAAATATAAATTTTACTAATTTTTGTTGTACGAGAAAAGAAATTGCTAGGCTGTGGACAGACGCTTTAATGAGTTTAGCTTACAATCTTAATCAGATCAATGGCACAACAAATATGTATTTACGGAAAGCATACACAAAACTTACATTAATTACGGATAAAGCAGGAAAAATACCGATTAAAAAGTAAGAATAATTAAAAAAATTAGCAGTAATAAGTATTTTATCAAAGGCAATTCTAAAACTGTTTAGTTTAAAAGCTTTTAAACGTAAGAAGATTAATATTTGTAGAAAACATGCAAATAAAAGGATTGTTTACTGGAAAAACAATTATTTTCTTAGGCTTATCTATTAACCTTTAATTTACATTTTCAGTAATAATGTGAGGAATAGTTTAGTTAGAGTATTGTTCTGTAGAGCAGCCAATGAAAGCGAGCGCTTAAATCTCAGCGAATGAGAACGCTTGTTCCATATATGAAACAACTCCACCTCTTTGCTACTGTCTTTTTTGAACCAATAAGAACGACTAGCTATATTATAATATTTTCTTACTACTCTTTAAGGCTATTTAGTTTTCAAATTGTCCGATATCTGTTAAACGCAACAAAAACGCTATTAGGTACCTATTGTGTTCAAAAACAGCCAATGAAAACGATGTAGGGCAAGCTGAAGGTTGCCTAATCAGCGAATAAGAACGCTTGATAGATATCAAATTTTTGATAGATTTAGTTTGAGTTAAAAGGTATACCGCTGATTGGACAACCTAATTCATCTTCTTTTGGTATATAATGCCTCCAAAATTTGTCACTGCAAATTAATAAGACCGAAACATGTCTAAGTGTCGTAACTATTTAGTTTGAATGAATTTGCTTTGATCTTTTCATTAAAACTATTTTGATGCAATGAAGTAGAACTTAAAAATTAGTTCATAGCTTTATTCTTAATGAGGGATGCTTGAAAGTTTTTTCTTTAATTGGGGGCTCTTCTCAATAAGGTCTAGACGAGACATTGACTCAAACATACTATAGCGGTAAATTGTATAGCGGCTTTTATATGCTCTTGTCTGTTTTGGGGCGAAAACTTGCTTGGCACATTCTAAGCTCTATACGTTTTCAATGAGGTTTATATCTGGGATTGTTGGAGGCCAGACTTTTAACCGGTTTTTTCCAGTTATTAAAATTACAAGGCATTGTAAGTAGATTATTTATTGAATAAATGAGTAAGACATGATATTAAACTCCTCTAATCAATTTATCAATAATACGCAACTAATGAAGTATGGGAACATATAAAATTACTTAGCTACAACGGAGCTTTAGCGTATCTACTATCTCTTTCTAAACAAGTAATTATCATATTTTATTATGTAACAAAGCTTTAGCGTATCTACTATCTCTTTCTAAAAAAGTACTTATCATATTTTATTATGTAACAGAGATAAAATTGTAGATAACAGATTTTTTTGGCTTTTTTTAGCTTCTTCTGCTACAATATCTCATAGCAAAAATTTTTGCATCAGTTGACCAGCTCGTACAACTTCACTGTCTTAAAATAGAATAACTAAAGTTGGTAGAGTTGTCCGAGCTAATCAACTGGTAAACTCACTTATTTTAATCTATGAAAACGCAGTTAAACTTTTTTTATCTACTGACAGGAATATAACCATAGCGGTTATATTCACACAGAGAGCCACAATTTCAGTCTGAGATGCAACGCCACATAGACCGTAGTTTAGGTATTAAACTATAGTTTCTGTCGTGGATATTTCATATTAACATATTTGTGCTAGCGAGTATAATACAACTTATATAACTTAAGATGCCATTTGGCCCTCACCGAGATCATTTAATTGTACATTTAGAGCCGTTTTGGCGTATTTTACTTTAAATATGAATATTTATTTATTGATTGCTTTTCATGGATCTTTTATAAGCCATAAACTAAACATTTTTGGGCAAATTGCTGCAATTAATTTTGAAAAATAGTTATTACAAAAGTTGCTTATAATTAAATTTCCGACAATTTTGATTAAACAACTTTTGTGAAAACGGTTTTTTGTGTAAAGTTGAAAATGAACGAGTTGTTTGATAACCAAAAATTCACCCTCTTTTATGATATAAATAAAAAAATATCGATTTTACAGAAAAATTGATAAGAACCAAAATTATAGGAAATTTGATTTTACACAACTTTTGTAATTATTATTTTTCGTGTAAAATTGAAAATAAACGAGTTGTTCGATAACCAAAAATTCTTTTTTGGTATAAATCGAAAAAAATCAATCTAAGGAAAAAAATTATAGGAAACAAATTGTAGAAAATTTAATTTTAAACAGCTTTTGTAATAATTATTTTTTGTGTAAAGTTGAAAATAAACCAGTTGTTTGATAACCAAAAATTCACCTTCTTTTCCGGTATAAATAAAAAAATATCGATTTTACAGAAAAATTGATAAGAACCAAAATTGTAGGAAATTTGATTTTACACAACTTTTGTAATTATTATTTTTCGTGTAAAATTGAAAATAAACGAGTTGTTCGATAATCAAAAATTCTTTTTGGTATAAATCGAAAAAAAATCAATCTTAGGAAAAAAATTATAAGAAACAAATTGTAGAAAATTTAATTTTAAACAGCTTTTGTGATAACTATTTTTTGTGTAAAGTTGAAAATAAACGAGTTGTTTGATAACCAAAAATTCACCCTCTTTTCCGGTATAAATCAAAAAATATCGATTTTACAGAAAAATTGATAAGAACCAAAATTGTAGGAAATTTGATTTTACACAACTTTTGTAATTATTATTTTTCGTGTAAAATTGAAAATAAACGAGCTGTTCGATAACCAAAAATTCTTTTTTGGTATAAATCGAAAAAAATCAATCTTAGAAAAAAATTAATAAGAACCAAAATTGTAGGAAATTTGATTTTAAACATATTTTGTAATCACTATTTTTTGTGTAAAATTGAAAATAAACGAGTTGTTTGATATCCAAAAATTCACCCTCTTTTCCGGTATAAATCAAAAAATATCGATTTTACAGAAAAATTGATAAGAACCAAAATTGTGGGAAATTTGATTTTAAACATATTTTGTAATAACTATTTTTTGTGTAAAATTGAAAATAAACGAGTTGTTCGATAACCAAAAATTCTTTTTTGGTATAAATCGAAAAAAATCAATCTTAGAAAAAAATTAATAAGAACCAACATTGTAGAAAATTTAATTTTAAACAGCTTTTGTGATAACTATTTTTTGTGTAAAGTTGAAAATAAACGAGTTGTTTGATAACCAAAAATTCACCCTCTTTTCCGGTATAAATCAAAAAATATCGATTTTACAGAAAAATTGATAAGAACCAAAATTGTAGGAAATTTGATTTTACACAACTTTTGTAATTATTATTTTTCGTGTAAAATTGAAAATAAACGAGTTGTTCGATAACCAAAAATTATTTTTTGGTATAAATCGAAAAAAATCAATCTAAGGAAAAAAATTATAGGAAACAAATTGTAGAAAATTTAATTTTAAACAGCTTTTGTAATAATTATTTTTTGTGTAAAGTTGAAAATAAACCAGTTGTTTGATAACCAAAAATTCACCTTCTTTTCCGATATAAATAAAAAAATATCGATTTTACAGAAAAATTGATAAGAACCAAAATTATAGAAAATTTGAATTTACACAACTTTTGTAATTATTTTTTTTCTTGTAAAATTGAAAATTAACGAGTTGTTTGATAACCAAAAATTCACCCTCTTTTCCGGTATAAATCAAAAAATATCGATTTTACAGAAAAATTGATAAGAACCAAAATTGTAGGAAATTTGATTTTACACAACTTTTGTGATTATTATTTTTCGTGTAAAATTGAAAATAAACGAGTTGTTCGATAATCAAAAATTCTTTTTTGGTATAAATCGAAAAAAATCAATCTTAGAAAAAAATTAATAAGAACCAAAATTGTAGGAAATTTGATTTTAAACATATTTTGTAATAACTATTTTTTGTGTAAAGTTGAAAATAAACGAGTTGTTCGATAACCAAAAATTCTTTTTTGGTATAAATCGAAAAAAATCAATCTTAGAAAAAAATTAATAAAAACCAAAATTGTAGGAAATTTGATTTTAAACAAATTTTGTATTAACTATTTTTTGTGTAAAATTGAAAGTAAACAAGTTGTTTGATAACCAAAAATTCACCCTCTTTTCCGGTATAATTAAAAAAATATCGATTTTACAGAAAAATTGATAAGAGCCAAAATTATAGGAAATTTGATTTTACACAACTTTTGTAATTATTATTTTTCGTGTAAAATTGAAAATAAATAACCAAAAATTCTTTTTTGGTATAAATCGAAAAAAATCAATCTAAGGAAAAAAATTATAGGAAACAAATTGTAGAAAATTTAATTTTAAACAGCTTTTGCAATAACTATTTTTTGTGTAAAGTTGAAAATAAACGAGTTGTTTGATAACCAAAAATTCTTTTTTGCTATAAATCGAAAAAAATCAATCTTAGAAAAAAATTAATAAGAACCAAAATTGTAGGAAATTTGATTTTAAACATATTTTGTAATAACTATTTTTTGTGCAAAATTGAAAATAAACAAGTTATTCAAAAGACAAAAAGTAGCCCTTTAATTCAAGATGGCGGATGACGCAACAAGTCTGGTAGTTGGTACCAGACTTTGGGAATATTTATTTATTGCTTTTCATGGAACTGTTATAAGCCATAAACTAAACATTTTTGGGCAAATTGCTGTAATTAATTTTGGGAGTTTTTGAAAGTTGCCTCATTCAATACAAATACTTATTACGCGCTTTTTTTTTGTTTATTTTTTTTATAGAAAAAAGTACTTTTTCAGCATTATCAAAATGTTTGCGCACAGTCGAGATGACAAAAAGCGAATAGAAACTGTATTACAATCTTCAGGTTTGCCTTATGGTAAAAACGATACGATAAGTTTGGACAAATTCCAATTTGAAGATTTTTTTAATTTTTACAAGAATCTCACGCAAAGATCTGAAATCGAAAAGGTTTTCAACGATATGTGAGTACATCCATAAATCTAGAAGGAAGAGTGCTGTGTTGTGCATGAATATCTAATTTATTCTCTTATCTAAACGCTTTTAATCTTAAAGTCATATCTCTCTGAGCTTTCATGAATTTCATGGATTTTCTCTCTGAAACGGTTGGCTGAAGTTAACAAATTTTGTAAACACAAAGGAATCTGATATTATGAACTCTTTAAATTATGCTTTCGTAATGACTTAAGACTACGATGACCTATATTTGATTATAATGTTGGTATTTCAGGAAATTTATTATGGCACACTGGCTCTGGCTATTTATGTGCTCAAAATAAATAGGAATACGATGCCAAAATTGCGACAACACATCTTTTTTCTTAACTTACCACTTTTCATTTCAGGGAATCTTTTCTTCTGTCATATTTGACACTCTTTATAATACTTTCATATGATAATGTCGTTGCTTGCTGTTGTCAAAAATCAAATTGTATATTTATTATTATAGCGAGTTACTCTTGTCTATAATGCATAAGTCTAGGTAAGTTATTTTTTTTACAGGTAGGAGCGGGATGACGTAATAAGCTTAAAAACACAAATAAGTGCCGCCATTTTGCGAAAAAACGTTTGAGCCTGTATCTCCGTAACCGTGCACTTGAGGCTTATAATTATACGGACATTTATTATAGATAATTACCTTTCCTATCTTTTTTGTTCAATATATTTTTTTGTATCTTCTACCGTTTACGATTTATTTATTTAACATTTTTACTGTTTGTTTTAGCGATATCTCTTCTAATAATTGTTTAAATAATAAATTGCCAATAATCAAACTTTTGAATCAATAATTTTTCTACAACTTTTAATTTAAATTTTTTTCTCTAAAATAAATATTTTTGAAGTTATAAGGCGTTCAATGTTGTACTACCGTGTACAAAGTTAATAAGAACTTTTATTTATTTGGCTTTTTTTTTCTGCCATACATTGTTTATTATCACTTTCTTTATTGTTTAAGTCACTTTTTCTGTGCTGTTTATCTTAATTTTGTTTGCCAGTTTATCTTCTCTTATTGTTTTATTATTTATTTTTTTGATTTACGTGTTTAGGTCCAGATGGCGTCAACCGTCCAGTGACATTAACGCGTTATAACTTTGAAAATATTAATTTTCGGAAAAAAAGTAAGTCACGAAAAAATCCTCTATTTCCTGTACTATAAAAACTATTTTTTATAATTTTTAATACTCTTGTTACATTGTTAGCATTGCCTCCATTTTTGAAATTCTGATATCGTATTTTGTACGTTCCTCCTTTGGAACAAAACCTTTCCAACAATAATGTCGGCTTCCATTACACTGGAATTGTCGCTCCAGTTTAGAATCCATTTATGCTCTTTGGGTAATCATTTTTTTTTGTTTGCAGCTCCAGCACATGTACAATATTTCATTTGTTTTGGATTTCTAGATATAAAGCTTTGGCAGTTTTTTTTCTTATATAAACCATAAAACTCTTTTTTTTTCTCCTTATAACAACACATATGTGGACAGATATGCCAAAAACTTTTTATACGTAAACACGAGATTTGTTTATTATTAACGATATATTAGAGTTCTTTATAAAAAAAAGAGTTTTTCAAAAGGCTTTTTTTGCGAGAAATGTGCTATAATTTGACAGATAATTGACCAAAACTTTAAGAATTGAACTGATAAAAGATCATTTATTGATTAGGAGCTATAATTTTTTTAATGGAGTTCTGTCACTTTTTTTTTGCGAGAAATGTGCTATAATTTGACAGATAATTGACCAAAACTTTAAGCATTGAACTGATAAAATATCATTTATTGATTAGGAGCTATGATTTTTTTAATGGAGTTCTGCCACTTTTTTTTGCGAGAAATGTGCTATACTTTGACAGATAATTGACCAAAACTTTAAGAATTGAACTGATGAAAGATCATTTATTGATTAGGAGCTATGATTTTTTTAATGGAGTTCTGTCACTTTTTTTTTGCGAGAAATGTGTTATAATTTGACAGATAATTGACCAAACCTTTAAGAATTGAACTGATAAAAGATCATTTATTTATTAGGAGCTATAATTTTTTTAATGGAGTTTTGCAACTTTTTTTTTTGCGAGAAATGTGCTATAATTTGACAGATAATTGACCAAGACCTGATAAAATATCACTTATTGATTAGGAGTTATGATTTTTATAATGGAGTTCTGTCACTTTTTTTTTCCGAGAAATGTGCTATAATTTGACAGATAATTGACCAAAACTTTAAGAATTGAAATGATAAAAGATCATTTATTGATTAGGAGCTATAATTTTTTTAATGGAGTTCTGTCACTTTTTTTTGCGAGAAATGTGCTATAATTTGACAATTAATTGACCAAAACTTTAAGACTTGAACTGATAAAATATCACTTATTGATTAGGAGTTATGATTTTTTTAATGGAGTTTTGCAACTTTTTTTTTGCGAGAAATGTGTTATAATTTGACAGATAATTGACCATAACTTTAAGAATTGAACTGATAAAAAATCATTTATTGATTAGGAGTTATGATTTTTTTAATGGAGTTTTGCAACTTTTTTTTTGCGAGAAATGTGTTATAATTTGACAGATAATTGACCAAAACTTTAAGACTTGAACTGATAAAATATCACTTATTGATTAGGAGTTATGATTTTTTTAATGGAGTTTTGCAACTTTTTTTTGCGAGAAAAGTGCTATAATTTGACAGATAATTGACCAAAACTTTAAGAATTGAACTGATAAAAGATCATTTATTGATTAGGAGCTATGATTTTTTTAATGGAGTTCTGCCATTTTTTTGAAATGTGCTATAATTTGACAGATAATTGACCAAAACTTTAAGAATTGAACTGATAAAATATCAGTTATTGATTAGGAGCTATGATTTTTTTAATGGAGTTCTACCACTTTTTTGAAATGTGCTATAATTTGACAGATAATTGACCAAAACTTTAAGACTTGAACTGATAAAATATCACTCATTGATTAGGAGTTATGATTTTTTTAATGGAGTTCTGCCACTTTTTTTTGCGAGAAAATTGCTATAATTTGACAGATAATTGATCAAAACTTTAAGAATTGAACTGATAAAAGATCATTTATTGATTAGGAGCTATGATTTTTTTAATGGAGTTTTGCAACTTTTTTTTGCGAGAAATGTGCTATACTTTGACAGATAATTGACCAAAACTTTAAGAATTGAACTGATAAAAGATCATTTATTGATTAGGAGCTATGATTTTTTTAATGGAGTTTTGCAACTTTTTTTTGCGAGAAATGTGCTATACTTTGACAGATAATTGACCAAAACTTTAAGAATTGAACTGATAAAAGATCATTTATTGATTAGGAGCTATGATTTTTTTAATGGAGTTCTGTCACTTTTTTTTTCGAGAAATGTGCTATAATTTGACAGATAATTGACCAAAACTTTAAGAATTGAACTGATAAAAGATCATTTATTGATTAGGAGCTATGATTTTTTTAATGGAGTTTTGCAACTTTTTTTTGCGAGAAATGTGCTATACTTTGACAGATAATTGACCAAAACTTTAAGAATTGAACTGATAAAAGATCATTTATTGATTAGGAGCTATGATTTTTTTAATGGAGTTCTGTCACTTTTTTTTTCGAGAAATGTGCTATAATTTGACAGATAATTGACCAAAACTTTAAGAATTGAACTGATAAAAGATCATTTATTGATTAGGAGCTATGATTTTTTTAATGGAGTTTTGCAACTTTTTTTTGCGAGAAATGTGCTATACTTTGACAGATAATTGACCAAAACTTTAAGAATTGAACTGATAAAAGATCATTTATTGATTAGGAGTTATGATTTTTTTAATGGAGTTCTGTCACTTTTTTTTTCCGAGAAATGTGTTATAATTTGACAGATAATTGACCAAAACTTTAAGAATTGAACTGATAAAAGATCATTTATTGATTAGGAGCTATGATTTTTTTAATGGAGTTTTGCAACTTTTTTTTGCGAGAAATGTGCTATACTTTGACAGATAATTGACCAAAACTTTAAGAATTGAACTGATAAAAGATCATTTATTGATTAGGAGTTATGATTTTTTTAATGGAGTTCTGTCACTTTTTTTTTCCGAGAAATGTGTTATAATTTGACAGATAATTGACCAAAACTTTAAGAATTGAACTGATAAAATATCATTTATTGATTAGGAGTTATGATTTTTTTAATGGAGTTTTGCAACTTTTTTTTGCGAGAAATGTGCTATACTTTGACAGATAATTGACCAAAACTTTAAGAATTGAACTGATAAAAGATCATTTATTGATTAGGAGTTATGATTTTTTTAATGGAGTTCTGTCACTTTTTTTTTCCGAGAAATGTGTTATAATTTGACAGATAATTGACCAAAACTTTAAGAATTGAACTGATAAAAGATCATTTATTGATTAGGAGCTATGATTTTTTTAATGGAGTTCTGTCACTTTTTTTTTCGAGAAATGTGCTATAATTTGACAGATAATTGACCAAAACTTTAAGAATTGAACTGATAAAAGATCATTTATTGATTAGGAGCTATGATTTTTTTAATGGAGTTTTGCAACTTTTTTTTGCGAGAAATGTGCTATACTTTGACAGATAATTGACCAAAACTTTAAGAATTGAACTGATAAAAGATCATTTATTGATTAGGAGTTATGATTTTTTTAATGGAGTTCTGTCACTTTTTTTTTCCGAGAAATGTGTTATAATTTGACAGATAATTGACCAAAACTTTAAGAATTGAACTGATAAAAGATCATTTATTGATTAGGAGCTATGATTTTTTTAATGGAGTTTTGCAACTTTTTTTTGCGAGAAATGTGCTATACTTTGACAGATAATTGACCAAAACTTTAAGAATTGAACTGATAAAAGATCATTTATTGATTAGGAGCTATGATTTTTTTAATGGAGTTCTGTCACTTTTTTTTTCGAGAAATGTGCTATAATTTGACAGATAATTGACCAAAACTTTAAGAATTGAACTGATAAAAGATCATTTATTGATTAGGAGCTATGATTTTTTTAATGGAGTTTTGCAACTTTTTTTTGCGAGAAATGTGCTATACTTTGACAGATAATTGACCAAAACTTTAAGAATTGAACTGATAAAAGATCATTTATTGATTAGGAGTTATGATTTTTTTAATGGAGTTCTGTCACTTTTTTTTTCCGAGAAATGTGTTATAATTTGACAGATAATTGACCAAAACTTTAAGAATTGAACTGATAAAATATCATTTATTGATTAGGAGTTATGATTTTTTTAATGGAGTTTTGCAACTTTTTTTTGCGAGAAATGTGCTATACTTTGACAGATAATTGACCAAAACTTTAAGAATTGAACTGATAAAAGATCATTTATTGATTAGGAGTTATGATTTTTTTAATGGAGTTCTGTCACTTTTTTTTTCCGAGAAATGTGTTATAATTTGACAGATAATTGACCAAAACTTTAAGAATTGAACTGATAAAAGATCATTTATTGATTAGGAGCTATGATTTTTTAAATGGAGTTCTGCCACTTTATTTTGCAAGAAATGTGCTATAATTTGACAGATAATTGACCAAACCTTTAAGAATTGAACTGATAAAAGATCATTTATTGATTAGGAGCTATGATTTTTTAAATGGAGTTCTGCCACTTTATTTTGCAAGAAATGTGCTATAATTTGACAGATAATTGACCAAACCTTTAAGAATTGAAATGATAAAAGATCAGTTATTGATCTCTATTTGTTTAGAAATTACGAATTTTATAATGGACTTTTTCAACTTTTTTTTGCGAAAAATGTGACAACTGAACGTCGTGAACTCACAATTGTTTTTAAGTATCAAATCTAGATGGCGTGTTGCATTTTCAACAAGCGCAAACCGAAACAGCGCTGTACTGGCTTCTACAAAAATAAATTCTAATATCTGAGTATGTTATAATGCAACTTTTTTGTATTGAAAAAAAAAATGCTTGTTAAAGGTTTCGATATCATTCTAAGATCGTTTATATTGTGCAGCATTCACTTTTGTTTTCTTATTATGTTGTGCAGCGAACGGCATGCTGTTAAGCATCAAAGCTTCATAATTCCCTTTTTTGTTGGCGTTGCATAGAATCTTTTAAGCGCCGATTTTACAAAATTAAACCTGTCAAGTCTTCTATCGGAACTAAATGAAGTGTTAAGTTAAACGTTGTTTTGAGTTGAGCACAAACTGCATTTTGTTGTTGTTTTCTTTGAAATTGGATAGGTACATTATGAATTTGACATTTTATTTTTGTTTTGTTTTTTGCAAACATGTTCATGATCCTCGTGCAGAAAATTGACGTCACTTATTAGCTAATCATGCATTATAGTGTTCTAAACTAAACGCGTACGCCAAATTTCAGCTCAATCTGTTGCGCTTAAAAATTTAGTTATAAAAACTAGTAATAAGTACATTTTATTTGGCAAGTTATCATAATAAGAAACTTTGCTAGAGAAATGTGGAAAAGCAGCAAAATTAAGGGAACAAGACAGGAGAAAAGATGGTACAAAACATCAAAAAAGAAGAAAAGGAAATCAATTTAAAGAAAAAAAAATATTATTTATCTTTTTCTTTTTGGAGGAGTTTGTATTAATGCGTGCTTCTGATGTTGTTAATCAACTCTTTGTGGACATTGCCTCATTTTCTCAATAACATGGTTTTTAGCGCGTAACTTGGGAGTTCTGGCTTTAAACTTGCTACCCAACATGTTCTATAGGTGTCATGTCGGGATATCTAGAAGGCCAATTCATCTTGGTTATTCCAACGTTCTGTGAAAAATGTATTACATAGCGAGCTCGATGATTGCTTTTACCCAACATGCTCTATAGGTGTCATGTCGGTATATCTAGAAGGCCAATTCATCTTGGTTATTCCAACGTTTTGTAAAAAATGTAATGCACAGCCAGCCAAATGATCGCTTTTACCCACCATGTTCTCTAGGTAAACTTTGAAAGTACTGAAAGCTCAGAGTATACGTATTTGTTTAGACAATTGAAACTATGTTTTTAAAAACAATGTTTGCTTTTAGAGTTGGTTCAAAAAAGCACATGACAGCTACACAATTTGTAGATTTTTTAAACAAAACTCAACGAGATCCACGCTTAAACGAAATTCTCCATCCTTATGCGAATACAACTCGAGCCAAAGATATAATCGCACAATATGAACCTAACAAATATAATTCGCAGAAAGGGCAGCTGTCTTTCGATGGTTTCCTGAGATATCTCATGTCAGAAGATAACAACATAATAGCACCGAGCAAATACGAACTTAGCGACGAAATGGATCATCCTCTGGCCCATTATTTCATAAACTCGTCGCACAATACCTATTTGATTGGACATCAATTAACTGGCAGGTCCAGTACGGAAATGTATAGACAGTGTCTTCTGTCTGGATGTCGGTAAGTTGACACAGGACTTTCCTAAATTTTCTGTTCTTTTGTCTCAAGATCAATGGTTGATTCTTGGCCAGAAAGTTGCCAGACCTAAAACGCCATCTTTCTTACTCAACTTTTTTTGTTCATATTTCTTTCTCGTCCCATTTTCAGTCTCTCTCCTTTTTTTTACGCTAGTTTTTTTGTTTTTTTTTAAATAATTTTTATTCATTCTATTGCAACTTCCTTTTCTTGTCAACCAGCTTTTCCTACTTTTTTCACCCGCTTTGATTATGTACTCTATTTTCTCTCTTTTTTTCACACATCTTACAGATCCTGGGATTTTTCTCTAAGCGTTTTTTTTGCTTTATTTCCGCTTCTGAACCTTCCCATCATCAATTTTTTTTGCACAAGTTTTTGTCTTTCTCTTGCCAACTTGCTCTTTCTCACACTTGTTGATTATGTCCTTTATTTTCTCTCAGACACATTATGTGTTTTTTCTCTACGCAGTTTTAAATTTTTTTCCGCATCTGAATTTTGCTATCATTATTTTTTCATACCTTTTGTTGTGTGTATCAATTTTTGTTCTTCTCTTTTGTTTTTTTTCTTTCATTTTTTTACTCTACTGTCTTATGCTGTATACTTTCAAGAGAAGATTTATGACTATTTTATTTTGAAGCTGTGTAGAACTGGATTTTTGGAATGGACGCGAGGAGCCGATTATTGTACACGGCTATACTTTCGTGCCAGATATTTCTGCTAAAGAAGTTTTAGAAGCAATAGCAGAAAGTGCATTTAAAACTTCAGATTTTCCCGTAATTCTCTCTTTTGAGAATCATTGCAATCCTCGTCAACAAGCAAAAATAGCAAATTACTGTAGGGAAATTTTTGGCGATATGTTACTAGAAGCACCTTTAGAAGCGTTTCGGTTAGAAGCAGGAAATCCGCTTCCGCCTCCTTCTGTGCTAAAACGAAAAATCATAATAAAAAATAAGAAAAAACACCATCATCATCATCATCATCACCATAAAAAGGAAAGCGTTTCTTCACCTGAAGTGCTACCTGAAACGGAACCAACGGGAAATGGGGATATACCTCACCATGCACCTCCTTTGCAAACTCGACAGGTAATACTTTTTTCTACTTAGGAATGATTGCGCATGCGCATAATGTCTAAAAAATTTGAGACAAAAATGCTGTGATTATAGCAATTTTTTCAATTTCTTTCTCTACTTCTTTTTGTTTCAAGATGTTTTTTGTTTTCTCTACGCTTTTTTTTGTGACCAAACGCAGAATGATTTTGATTGGTCTGCATATTCTATCTTGTCTCTTGTCAGTTTTTCGTTTAGATCAATGGTAACATGATAGGAAAATAAGAAAGCCCAATAATACTAAAATTAAGAAATTAAATCTAGTAGTTAAACGAATTTTTTTGTTTGTTGTTGATCTTTTGTTTTCTCCAATCAAATGTCATTTTCATTTCTCATGTCATTTTCTTGTCAATAAGTCAGCAGATGGTAGATTATTGCAGTGTAAGCAGTCTTTGGATGACCTGACCTGACCAGGATTACTATCGCAACGACGAGTCATTAGTAGGTTAAAACTAACCTGTCTTACGATTTGTCTAATCCCAGCTTACGTGAACGACTGGACCGCATTGTAAACCGTTTTAAAAGTTTTTTTTTTATTTTAAGAAATTTGTAAAGTTTGATCTACAAATATAACAACTATCTAACTTCGTTTTGAAGCTGCGCTTACTCCTTATAAAATAGTTTATAATATTGTAGCCTAAATGACTTGTTTTTTTTTTATTTTTTATAAGCTTGCTGCGATAGCGAATTATCCTGAAAGCTACACGTTTAGCGTTTGTTTTATTGACAATACCTTCCAAGTTAATCAAATAGCATCAATCACAAATCATTGTGAAGCAAATTGACATGTAATATTATCCTTTCAGTAACCTTGTTTGCCATGGTTGAGGTTCAAAGTAAATACCAATTATGACAAGTGATCTAAGTATGAATAAATTATGAAAAATTTGATCAATAAATTATAAAAAGTTTGCTTTTGTTACATCAAGAATATAAGATAAACATTAGAATAAGTTAGATAAAACTAACTTATTATAATGTTCAATATAATTGTACTTGAAAAACAAAAGATCGCTGATAAATTATTTAAAACACTTTCTTTCTATTGGTTAAATGCAATGGTTAAAGCAATGTCCCGTTTACACAACACAATTTAATGTCATCAGGACTTATCAATTTATCCTAACCATACTTTTGCCTGTCAAACCTTTTCTTAACGGCGCGCAAATACTGTATTGTTTGGACCCTAGCATTTTTCTCCTCTATTGCGATTCTTCAGAGATTCCGGTGCTTGTGTGAGGTTATAAACAAAAACAATTTATTGACACTGACACTATTGACAGTTAAATTGGCAGCAGATTCTAATTATTTTCTAAAAAACGCGCACAGCCGTCTCTGCTAAAGAAAAAAGGCGTTTTCAGCAGTAAATTTTATTGCATTAGATGATAAGAATGTTTGACGTTTGAAACTACAATCATATTTTAAAAATGACTAAGCTACTTGCTTGGTCCTACTCGTTAACCCAAGACTCGCGACACTTTGGACTGTAAATCTTTTTTACTTTTATTGCCCTGTTCCTCTCATTATAAGCAAGATTATTGCAAATACTCTGTTAATAAACATCTATTGTGAACTTTATTTGTCAAAAAGGGCTCTAAAGATTCAACGGGAACCGAAGACGAGGAGTCAACAAGCGATGAGGATGGGGAGACTATGGAGCAGGACGCTGGTCCAGAAAATCCTGTCGAAGCTGCAAGCGAAGGAAGTGAGCGTGTTGTTGCGGCTTCAACTGTGGAAACGGAAGCGGGCGCTGAAATTTCCGCTTTGGTGAACTACGTACAACCAGTGCACTTTTCCAGTTTTGAAAACGCCAAAAGTTGGTTTTCCCAGGAATCAATTTTTTAAAAGAACTAATTTGAGACTTTTAACAGAGAAAAACCGCAGCTACGAGATGTCTTCATTTGATGAAAGGCAGGCGACATCACTTTTAAAGGAATATCCAGAACTATTTGTCAACTACAACAAACACCAGTTGAGTCGAGTGTATCCTGCGGGAACTCGGTTCGACTCATCTAACTTTATGCCTCAAGTATTCTGGAATGCTGGATGCCAGCTTGTTGCTTTAAATTTTCAAACATTAGATTTAGCAATGCAGCTGAATTTAGGCATATTTGAATACAATTTTCGCTGTGGTTATTTGCTCAAACCTGAATTTATGCGAAGAGCTGATAGAAGGTTCTATCCTTTCGCTGAATCGACTGTCGATGGTATTATTGCTGGTACCGTCAAAGTTACTGTGATATCTGGACAATTCCTGACTGACAAGAGAGTAGGGACTTACGTTGAAGTGGATATGTATGGCCTACCGGCAGACACTGTACGAAAAAGATTTAGGACAAAGGTTGTACCGAACAATGCCATCAATCCCGTGTACGATGAGGAACCTTTCGTGTTTAAAAAGGTAAAATAATTTTATTTTTTGATGCTTTTTTCCCATCTAATACATTTGAAACAACAATTCTTGTATATACAGTGAGATTTTTGTTTTACTGAACATAACGTTATAAATCGTATGTTCAGTTTTAAAAAAACCATGTCAATACATTGTCGCTAGGTAGGCAACCAAATTAACAAATGTTTTATTTTGACACTTGACAGAACAGCTGAACTCTGAAATTTTATTTTATTCATAGACAAGGAAGGTTATGTTACCTCTTAATAACAAGTTTAAAAAGAAACTTTTAATCAAATTAGTTTAATAAATGTTCAAAGTGACCACTTTCTTGTTCCAAGCAATAAAATGCTTGTACAGTACTTTGTAAAAAAACTGAATTTATTTCGTTTGCAGGCGGTGATTATTCTATTCTTTAGTTCTTCTGTACTCTCTATTACGGTACTGTTGTAGACTTTAGATTGGAGATAACTCCAAAGAAAGAAATCGTTTGGTGATAAATCTGGCAACCGAGGTGGCCAAGCTATTGGTCCAAACCAGTGGCGGCTGGTGCAGGGAGGGCACCGGGGCCGGGCCCCCCCACAGATAAATTAATATAAATACCTAATTTGTAATTCCGAGTTCAAAAGTCGCGGTCTGTAGGCTCCGGGACATCTCGCTTATTGCCCTCAACCTGAGGAATCGATCGATTTTGGAAGCATATTTTGCAAAAAATTTCCGGGGGCGCGGACTCCCCAGACCCCCCGGTGCCCTCCCGTGAGAAAAAATCACGAGCCGCCACTGGTCCAAACCGTCCAATCCAGCGATCTTGGAAGTTTTCAGTCAGGAAACGTGTAATAGAGCCCGTGGAATGTGGTGGAGCGCCGTCCATTTGAAACCATGCGTTCTCAAGATTCAAGTCTTTTAGTCGTCGCATTATGTGTCTTTGCAATAGTTCTAAAAACTTGGCGGCATTTAGGTTGCCGTTTAGGTTCTCAAAGTGGACCAATAATAATATTGGTCCATTTTTAATTGTTTATTGTTTTTATTGATGGCAACCTAAATGCCGCCAAGGTTTTAGAACTATTGCAAAGACACATAATGCGAAGACTAAAGGAATCTTAGAGAAAAAGAAATTTCAGAGTTCTGTTCTGTCAAGTGTCAAAATAAAACCTTTGTTCATTTGGTTGCCTACCTAGCGACAATGTATTGACTTGGTTTTTTTAAAACTGAACATGCGTTTTATAACGTTATGTTCAGTAAAACAATAATCTCACTGTATATATATATATATGTATTACGTATCTTGGAAACGGCTCTAAGGATTTGAGTGAAATTTTTTGTTTGGATATAGTGTCACTTCATAAGTTTGCCTGTTTAATTGTATTTTTTCCAAAAACGTTATTTTTTACAAAAAAAAATGTTTAGTTATTTGGACTACCAGATAATGGGTTCAAAATAAGGCAATAGAACATTATATTGACTGGCATATTTTTATAGCGCCTCTTCACAGCAAATAGTGTTCTATTTTAAAAATTTTCTTTAGGTAGTGTTGCCAGATTTGGCATCTCTTCGGATCGCAGCGTACGAGGAATCTGGAAGATTTATAGGACATCGCGTCCTTCCAGTTGTCGGTTTATGTCCAGGATTTCGGCACATTAATCTTCGAACCGAAATCGGCCAGCCTTTACCTTTAGCAACACTTTTTGTTCATGTGGTAGTCAAAGATTATGTACCCGATGGTTTGTCAGATTTTGCTGAAGCTTTAGCTAATCCAATCAAATACCAAAGCGATTTAGAGAAGCGATCTCAACAACTGGCGGTACTCACCGATGATATGGAACCTATCGAAGGTGATGAAATGAAGAAAGACAGTTTAACTAGGACAACTAAAGAAAACACTACAAATGGTAGTCCTATTCAACGAATTTCTGTAGTCGCTACTGGAGCCACATCTGTTGATGTGGCATCAGATAATGAAGGGCCGACTGTGGGGCCAGTTATGGTATCACAGAATTCCACCACTGAATCGAATTCAGTATCAAAAGTAGAAGTCAAAGAGAATATATTTGAAGAACTAGTGGCGGAGCCCTTAGAAAAAATTCTAGACAATAAACTAGTTAGAGAAAAAAGGTTAGTACAGATTTTTTTGCGTTATAATCGAGTATTAGATATTTCCAACCATTCAAGTGGCGTGCTATCAAGAATGAGTTTTATTCATACGTAAAAGATTAGTTTGAAAAAGAAATTCTTCTGTGTGTTTTTTTGTGTGAATTGACATTGTCATTTCCTCCTGTTTTAGGGAGTTCGGCCTTATATTTTATACTAGCGGGTGGATTTTCCTGAGAGCGGTACATTGTTTATGAAACATTGTACAATATTTTGTTCTCATAATGAAGTATATTGTTTTTTTTTTTAGGTTAGAGTTAGATAAGAAATTAGACACATTGAGGAAAAAACACGAAAAGAAGAAGATGACATTGCAATCTCAAAAATCAAGTGATTTTTCAGAAAAGAGATCTAGGCTTATACATATGAAATTAGTGAAACGGTTATCGAGTAAAAATATGTAAGTATTTAGGATATCAGGGTCCAATGTGTCTTAAAAAAGTATTATAATCATTTTCAATCGATTAGGCTGATCAAAAGCTTTAGAAAAGTCGGTATAAATGGACATGCGCGTCTACTTTATTAACCAATCATGTCACGTTACTGGTTCACCATTATATTCTTGAAGCCAACCAGTATGTTTTTGCTTATTAACTTTTTGAATAATTGAGGAAGAACAGTTGCTTAAAATTCTTCTTTGGTAAAGCAAAATAATGTTCTCTGTTAATTTTTCCTATAGAAGGCTTTTGAAGAAGGTTTTTGTTTTAGTGTGAGTGGTGTGTTCTCTACAGAATCACCAAGTGCGGAGCCTTTAACTAGCGTAGCAGATGGTCCAGAGACAAGCGGGGGAGAAAGTGATAAGCCCAATTTACCGAGAAGTCATTCCGAGCGTCTTTTAAGCATAAATAGAGATTTTGTAATACAGGAGAAAGATTTACGCGAGAAATACCATGAAGCGGTATATAATACAGCTGAGAAAGTGATGAAAATATCACAATGTAATCAGCTGAAGATGTTGAAGGATCAATTTGAGCGGGAAACTAATGATCTGATGAGAAAACTTCAAGCTGATCATAGAGAAGAAGTGAAAGCTTTAGCGAAGAAACATAGAAATCGCGAACAATTTACAAGAGTGAAAAGAGAAGCGGAGACAGCTGTGGTAGGAAGAGGGGTGTCTGAAAGGGAAAAATTAGAACAAATTTTTGAAAGCCGAAGAGAAGAATTGCAAAGACAGCATGATGCCATCAAGGAGGCCATGGGAGAAAATAGAAATAAAGTAAGTTTTTTATAGATTCACAAACTTTTTTAATCAGATTATCTTAGAATTATTGTTGACTCATTGAGTTTTAGAACGAAACTAAAATACTAACAATATAATGTATCAATAAACTAAACTTAATTTGGTCTATAGTTCATCATAACATTATTTATTTTATTAGTGGGACAGAGAATGAGCTAGAAAAAAGTATACGGGTTGAAGAAGGATGGCTTATACCCCCTGCTAGCGATGGGATAAATGTGAGAGAGAGAGACTCATTGTAAAACTATATGAGCTGGAGAAGGATGTATAATTTATTTGGTAGTCTCACTGCTAGTAGCTGATTTTTTTTTTTTGGTTGAATTCTTATAGACTGACTCCTTTTCTGTCGCACAACAATAATTTGTGTTTAATAACTTTTGAAATATTAATTTAGGCGAAGATTGCTTTATCAAAGGAATTCGAAACAAGGTTGGCAAGAGTGGAGGTTGAGAGCTGTAGTGGCGGCGTTCTGTGACAGTCATCTTAAAATAAGAAAAAACACTTCTCCCAAAATTTACTGTGAGTTACCTGAAGAGGATCTTTATGAGAAATGTCTAGTTATTAATATAAGTAAAGTGCAATATTTACAAATATTGTCGTTTGTAATTTATTTATCGAATACTGTCTTTGATACTCTCGACAATCAAAATGTTAAGGTGGCCCAGACGTTTTAATTACTGCAGTCCCTTAATCTTGTTATTACAATTATTATAGTCTGTATTGATGTTTATCGTTTATTGTGATAGTAGATTTTAGCGAGAGATTTTTATTAGATTATTTAAAGTGATAAGCGATTATTTGCAATGCCAGTTTGACAATTTGTAAAACGTCTTTTCATTTCGTTGGTATAAATTGTTCCACTTTTTTCAACCGAGATTATATTAATATACGACTTCTATTATTTACAATCGAATCGACATAGATTCTTAGCAATAGTATTTAATTCCCTACTTTAAGTTGGTATTAATTACTTTTCCACGGGTTAAAACAAATCTAGTCATCCTTGCTCACCTAAAAACAAATTCTAATCGTTGATTACTACAGTCTTCTTGATTATTTAAATGAAAAAGATTTCCTTAATTCCTGGACATCAACCTGGCAACAGGGTCAGCGGGCTCGGCATTGTACAAGTAGATAGGTATGGCTTTCAGATTACATAACTAATTGTTAACTTACCTAAGTCACTGTACAAATTTTAATCCGGTTTAACACAAAACAATTCGACAGCCCGCACCTAACCTCAAAAAATTCGCCTAACCGCACCTAACCTCAAAAAATTCGCCTCTTCTACAAAGTGCAATTTGTCATACACCCACTAATGAACTAACAAATTCAACATTTGGAAAAACAGTAAAACACAAAATACACATAAACCACAAACAGTTTCACTTATTTTGTCTGCAACAAAAGCATTGCCACTAGCGAATTCTAATATATCCGCTGGCAGCGTTGCCACATTTTGCTGTAGACTACGGCTGTGCCACGGTCCTTCTTGGTTACCCAGAAAAAATACTTGGCCGTGGCTTACAAAGGTTCATTTCTGTTTAATTTCTCAGTTTCATATTTGTCACTCGTACAGAGCAAAAACACTCCAATATGTCTATTGTTGACAAGTGATTAATACGCTAGTCCACATTAGCTCTATTGGATTTAAATCCGGATAGTAGGGGGCAGTTTTAATCAGCTATATCTTATCATGGCTTTTTGAAGGGAACTAATGTTGACGCTGGATTTTTCCGATGCCATGGTTGTCTGTGAATATGGTGGGAAATTGGGGTCTCACGGTTAATTTTGGTTATAGAATTTGACAATTTGAAAATATTTTTTATCTGGGTTTTTTGTTTGGTGTCATTTGAATCTCTTTTGATGTGAAACATTTGTAGCCCCGTGCATGCATTCCTTGGTGATCTCGCTCGCGACGCTGAGCTTGGATACTTCAATCTTCTGTTATCATTGGCAATAATGACTGATGGCTTTTTAATTAATCAAGAAGACTGAAACATCTTAAAGGTGCGTGCGATTCACAGATGGCGCTTTTAAAATTTGTTGGTTTTTAGACAGATGGAGATTACTAATTTAAATTAATATTGAGTCGTTAATGTTGCTGACTAGTGTTTGTTGCTACTAATTGTTAACATAACTGGTTGTTGAACATGTAGTTTTAGTCACATTGTTAGATGAAGCTGTCGTTCATCCTTATCCTAGATTGCGGTATAAAATGTATAGAGTTAAAGAGGATTGAGGTGATGATTAAATAATGAATGTAGACAGTTTTAGAAATGCCATAGATATAGAATATAGAATTTTCTTTGTAACTGTACTCCAAATGTAAAAAGATACCTACTCAAAAACGGCCTATTAATCTGTCATTTGATTATTTATTATTAACATTTAACACTTTTCTGTCTTCATTCATTTATAGATAAGTACTTAATTTTATACAATTGCTCAACGTATTTTTGGCGATATTTGTTTTAAAATTGTTTTCTTAGATCTAAGTGAATCTAGTGATATTTGCCTATTATTGTAAACAGGTTGTTGTTTTTCTTGAGACACCATTACATTCCAATTAATTTTGTTTTTCTTTTTTAATAGTGCTTTATTAAAAGTAATACATTACGAATCTCGAAATTTTGTATTTTTCCAAGTCGTGCCTTTTGACCATGAATATTTTTTCTTGTACTGTTCTTACTTATCTATGTATTACATGTGTTTACTATGAAGTTGATGTCAGAATAGATATATATGTGCTCTATATAATGTGTTTTTTTTTCTATATTAATTCAAAAAGAGGCGCTTCTCAATTGTTTTTTCTATGTGAACCGAATTTATTTAAAAATCGACCACCTGGGGGTGAAGTTTTACGACAACTCTACGTAAGCATATTCTAAAATACATCAAGGGATGGAGAGAGGATTCTCACCTCTACGATATTTGCAAGCCAGAGAACCATTCTGCCGCTGCCAGTTCAAATGCTGCCACCAGGCCCTCATAACTTTATTTTATTTGCCTTAATAACTTTTCCAGCTGGGTAACAACACACTATATAATCAAAATAATGGCAAAACATTATATATTATTTATTAAAAAGTAATATATATATGTGCTCTATATAATGTGTTTTTTTTCCATATTAATTCAAAAAGAGACGCTTCTCAATTGTTTTTTCTATGTGAACCGAATTTATTTAAAAATCGACCACCTGGGGGTGAAGTTTTACGACAACTCTACGTAAGCATATTCTAAAATGGAGAGAGGATTCTCACCCTTATGATATTTGCAAGCCAGAGAACCATTCTGCCGCTGCCAGTTCAAATGCTGCCACCAGGCCCTCATAACTTTATTTTATTTGCCTTAATAACTTTTCCAGCTGGGTAACAACACACCATATAATCAAAATAATGGCAAAACATTATATATTATTTATTAAAAAGTAATAAATTGTTTGGTAAATAATAATAATTTTTAACCGACTTCAAAAAAAAAGAAGGGGTTCTCTTTTTCGACTGTATTTTTGTGTGTGTTTTACCTCCTAACTTTTTTCTGTTTAAACTGATTTTTATGATTCTTTTTTTATTTGGAAGCTGGTGCTTTCCACTTGGTCCCATTCAAATTTCATTAAGATCTGACCTGTAGTTTTTGAGTAATTCCTATTAATGCTTCAATTGATTATAAAAATTTGTGAGAAATTAAAAAAATATTTCAAAATAATCAAATAATAGTCTATTTATAATTATTTGAGCAATTTGAATAAATAAATAAAATAATAATTAATCATACTGTAGTCAGTTTTTTCCAAATTTTTAATTTGCATTATTGACACTAAAAGGGAAAAATTTTTTTTTAATCATGCTTTGGTTGGTAAACAATTCAAAAAATAAAAGAACATCAGTGATCAAGTTGCGCACCCTACGCAATAGTGTGAATAAAGGCAACAGAAGAGAGAGGAGAAAAGAAATAAGAAAAAAGATAGAAAATGTTTAGATTTGAGAAACGAGAGCATAAAAAATGTAAAAGTACGTAATTATGGCACTTATTTAGAAACACTTTGTATATATTATGCTGAACTATCACTTTATTTTATAGTTATCACTGTTATAATATCTGTTTTTTTTTATTTTTTGACATTTTATGCTTTATGCACAAAATTAATGGGCATAAAAAGGCAATCAAAGCGTCTTTATTATTATAATATCACAAAAGCAATTATGCATCTATTTTTAATTTGATAAAAGATTATAATGGCGGTTTATTTCCATATTTTGGTTTTTTACGTTTAAATTATACATTTTATTTACAAAAAAATCTATAAACACGCCTTTTTAGATATGATAAGTGACAAGTTTCTTGTGATGTAACATAGAAGGCCATGTCTGCAAAACTCAATAATACTCCTAATGAAAGATTTTTAATAGAAAAACAGCAACAATTTGTAATTATTTATGTATTTTATAATATATATATATATATATAAATAGTTAATTCAGGTTTTTCCATAAGTTTGAAAATTCAAATATAATTGCGCCTTATATACGACCAATAGGCATGCGCATTAGAAATCAATAGGTGTGGCATATAGACCCGGGTATGGGTATGGGCCAAGGTTTGTAGTCAATCAGCCAATCAAAAGCGAGGCGCGAACGCGTCCTCATTATATAAAATCCATATATGGTTCTGTTTTATAAATATTTAGCTGATGATGACGCTTTATTTCCCCCTTGCCCCCTCAAAAAGAACCAGTTAGTAGGCAACCTGCAATATATAATAATATTTGAGTGTGGGCTAGAGGCTATTTACGTCGAATTTTATTCTTCGTCTCATTCTGCTGCGTAGCGTTGGAGCCTCCCGGTCCCTTAAATTCCCGAAACAAACCAAAAATGGTCAAAGCCAAAGCTTACATTTTTCAAAAGCAATTTGATGGTGTTCCAAAATCAAGTGATCTTAAATTGTTAGAAGAAGAGCTGCCTGAACTAAAAGATGGAGGTAAGTTACTTTTTTTTTAGTTTTTTAGGGGAATTTTAAGGGTTGGTACTGGAAATTCACTTATTGCGTTTTATGCGGTCAAATAAATGTCATTTTCAAGCATTTATTTATTAAAAAATTGGGATCTTCTCAACGGTCAAGGTTTTATTTTTTTTAATTTGTGTTAGGTTGTGAGGGGTCTAGAACATTAGAACAGATAAGCTTGAATGCGCGCCACCCTATTTTTATGACATGCGTGGATTCATCAACAAATAGGCCAAAATTTTTGTTTACAAGTCCCAAAAATGTAAAATGTATACAGCGCGGCCAAGCAAACATAAGCCCCGGAAAAAAGCTGTCTAAATTAGTAAATTTAGAGTAAATTCAAATTAACCAATCAGAAGCTTTAAAAAGCGGTACAGCGCCCTCAGGTCACGCCCCTACAGGGCTCATCTTTGCCTGGAAGCACTGTAAGAATTTCTGTACTTATACAAATGACAAACTATGCAAAACCGATTTAAAGATAATTATTAGTTATTTAATGAGAAAAAAAAGCATTTTTTTAATTATTTAAATTAATAATTAATTATAATGAAGTGGCTTTTTGAAATTTTTTATTTGTTGCTTGCTTTTAACCGATTTTTGAAAAAAAAGAAGAAAGTAGTTAATTGGACTGGATTTTTCTTTTGTTTGTGAACCGATTTTGATTTTTTTTTTCTTTTTGAAACCTTTTTGTATATAAATTTAATTAAGATCTATATTGAATTTTTTGACATAGATTGTTGACATTGATTATGAAAAATTAATAATTTGTAAAATTAATTTTAATATAATAATTAATTATTAGTTGATTTATTTAATGAAATCAATTCAATTTGAATTGAATCGATTAAATAAATAGCTTAATAATTAATTATACTGATTTAATTTGCTTTATTATTATCTAAATTAGTTTTTTAATTAGACTTGATTTTAAATTTTAGTGGATCGAATATATAAAGTAATTTTGTTTTTCAAAATGTTTTGTTTGATTTTTTTGCAATTAAGAATGAAATAAATTAAAATTAAATTAAAAATTACAGCAAAATTACCAAAATTTTAGACCTTTTGAACACCCTTCCACTTATTACATCATTTATTGAAATTGGACAAGAAACAAAAGAAATTTTGAGTTTTTATTAATGACAGTTGTTTTTTTATTTTAATTAGAACGATTATACAGAGCGATTCTTTTGTTTTTTAGTATTTTGTTTTCGATTTTCTATCAAAAAAATTAAACAAAATAGGACCACAGTTGAATTTAAATTACAGCCAAAGTATTGACTCTTGCATAAAATTTCTCAACTTTCGCATATTATTACCAAATGAAAAAACAAAAGAACGCTTTATTTGAAAAGAAAAAACAAATGAACGATCTATCGACAGTTTTTTTTAGACATAAATATTTATAAAATTAGATATGGATCGCGCAGATGGATCACTTTGAACATTATTTATAAATTTATTAAATAAAATGGTTTTATTCGAATTATACATAATATAAAATCAGCTAAGTAGCAAATTAAAAAAAATATATAAATTTTTTGTTGTACAAAATTAAGCAAAAAAATTTTTTTTTATTAATGAATCAATTAAGTAAATTAATTATTAATTAAAATGAAGTCGATTTTGAATTTTTTTTTGTTTTTTTTTTTTGTCAAAAAACGCATTATTTGGGATAACTCCAAAACTACTATTCAGATCTTGATCAAAATTTATAAGAAGCACCAGCTTTCAAATCAGAAAAAAAATACAGTCGAATTGACTCTCTTTTGTTTTTCTAAAGTCGGATAAAAACAAAATGATTCAGATGAATCAATTTGAATAAAAAATTATAAATTTACTAATTAGATAGGGGTTCTCATGGTATTTTTAATTCCTCCCCCCCCTCTGTTGTTTTGTCTGACTCACACGCCATTCTGCAATTATTATCTAAAGAGCCCCACTTACCATAACATGGAAAAGCTTTCCATTTTTTTTTTTATATAAAACATTTTATCGTGTTGCCTGTGTAGCCTTCTTTTTTTTAGTGGTTCCTCATGGACTGGTTTATTGCTATTGTTTTGTTTTGGTCGAATTTCAGCCAATAATAATAGGCCAATCACCTCAACATTTTAAAGTATTTTCAATAACATTTTAAACAAAAAGAGTTCGGTCGCGCACCCTCTGGCTGCTTGCCCTCCTTACTCTATTATAATAATAATTATTATTAATAATTGAATCGTTTTTTTTAGGGTTTTTCCATATTATTTTTATAATAATACAGTGAAACAAAAAAGTGACATTAATTATTTATGTTTGCTCACCAAATAACTTCTATTTGAAAATAGAGATAACGGGAGATAATTAATATTTTTGTAGAAAATTGTTTTTTGTTATTTTGTCTAATAACTTTGCCCCCTTATCTCTCCCTAGTTTTGGGACCCTACCAGCTGGTTTCTTTTTTATTCTTTGTTTTTTGCAAAAATGAGGAACAATAATTAAAACTGCTGTCCAATGTTTTAAGGCAATTAATGCAGCTGATAAGCGCCGGATGTTTCCTGACACTTAATTGCCATGAATATAGAGAAATAATTAATTTTATTTTATATTTGCGTGTTTTGGTCATTTCGAAATGGAATCGTGAGCTAAAAGTCTTTGAAGTGTGTCACGTCAATTATTTTATTAGTGTTACAGTACCTACAGATTGCATAATATAGCCGTTCTTATTGGCCGAAAAACTGCAGTGCTCAGAAGGAGGAGTTTAGAGAGAAGCGTTCTCATTCGTTGATTACACAATTCGTGCTCATTGGCGGTTATATCATAAAATAATACCTTCTTTGTCAAATTAGCGCATATAGGAAGTATTTACTCGATTAGTCAAGTTTTGAAGCATCAAATAGAGTATGAAAAATAACCGTTCTTATTGGCCGAAAAAGTGCAGTACTAAGGAGGAGGAGTTCAATATAAGCGTTCTTATTTGCTGATTAGGCAACCTTCAGCTCGCCCTACATCATTTTTTATTTTACATTTTTATTATAAACCATTATTTTTGTTGTTTTTATTTTAATTTACGATTAATAGATCTCTTGAAGTTAATGCAAATTTTTGCAGAATTTTTAGCGGAAGCAGTTTACCTAAGTGTGGATCCTTACATGAGGGCATATGCTCCAAATCTTCGCCTTGGTACTACATTTATTGGATCTCAAGTAGCTAAGTGAGTTTTAAGCATTACTTAAGTCAATTATGACGTAATATTGATCAGTTCTGACAAATCTATTTGCATATTTTCTCAAAATTACAAGAGACTTTGAGCTTTATTATTAGATAGCATAAAAAAGAGCGTAAGTTTTTGAACGCCTAAACTGCTTTTCATAAAAATCTAAACACCCAATAAGAGTTAAGTAAAGGATTTGAATAATCAATCATATCCCAAACATGTTCGATTGGTGACAAATCTGGTAAGCGAGCAGGCTATGTAACAAAAAAACATTCTAGTAGTAACCATCGCTGTAAGAAGACCTGCGTTATGATCTAGCAAGTGGTCCACCAGGCCTAGTATCATTGTTATTGTTCTATTCTTACTGAGTGTTTACTAGATTTTTTTTAAAGCAGTTTTTTTTAAATATAGTCACATTTGCAATTTTTGCGACAGGACAACAAGTGATGATTTTAGTTTTTATTTTGTGAGTTCTATGACGTTTCCTCTCCAGAAAGCCTCTTTATCTCTCTTTTCTTTTTGCTTTTTCAGTTTTCTCTTTTTATATCGCTTTCATTCATCTTTGATCCTCTTTCTTTCCTTCTATTACTATTGTCTGTCTTCACACATTTATCTCTGTTACCTCTACAAATTCTTTCATTTTGGATTTTCTTTGGTCTTTCTCTATCCAAAATTTAATCTCTTTTCTGAATCTTTCTATCCTGGAAACTCCTCTTTATGTCTTTGTACTATCTCTGATTCTTCTTATCTTTTCTTGTTTGTCTTTTATCTCTAACGTTTTATGATTTTTTAATTTTGTTGTCCAGAATCACTGAAAGCAAGAATCCGAAATACACGGTCGGGCAGCACATAGTCGGCGCGTTTGGTTGGCGTACCCACACCATAAGCGATGGTAAAGGCCTCTGGGTTATACCAGATCCCGAGGGCCTTCCCTATTCGTTATCATTGGGTGTTTTGGGAATGCCAGGGTAAATATTGTGCCAGAATCACTGGAATAGACTAATTAAATCTTATGTCTTTAGAAATAGTGCCTATTTTGGATTCTTAGAACTGTGTCAGCCCAAATCTGGGGAAACTCTTATAGTCACAGGAGCTGCTGGTGCTGTCGGCAGCATCGTTGGTCAGATTGCAAAAATCAAAGGACTTACAGTGATTGGTGTCGCTGGGTCGGATGATAAAGGCAAATGGTTGGTCGATGAACTGAAATTTGACCATTTCATCAACTACAAAGACAAAGATTTTGAAAAGAAGCTCGCAGCTGCAGCTCCCAACGGAATCGATTGTTTCTTCGATAATGTCGGTGGTGAATTGAGTACCACCATTTTAGGCAAAATGAACTCTTTTGGACGAGTTTCGGTTTGTGGGGCTATTTCTGGATATAATGATCCCGAGGCTGCCAAAGGTAATAAACATCATTTTTTAGTTCGTCAATTTATTGTGTTTTTTACAGCAAGCGCTGTCCAATTCTCTCTAGTAGCTAAACAGCTCAAAATGGAAGGATTTATCATAGACAGGTGGCAGGCACGCTGGTTTGAAGGTATAAAGCAAAACAAGGAGTGGATTAAAGAAGGAAAATTGCAATATCGAGAAACCGTCACGGAAGGGTTTGAAAATATGTTCCAGGCTTTCGTTGAAATGCTTAGCGGCAAAAACTACGGGAAAGCTGTCATAAAAGTGTAAATGTTGCAAAATAAACAACTTTATTTCTTTATTTTTTGATATCATTACACTGAACCCCTTTCCCTTTTTGATACAACTGAGTTTCAAAGTGGAAAAGCAGGTCTTCCCAATGGCAGAATTTGGGAAGACTTCAGACTTACTGAATCAATCTGAAAGTCAGTGCGGGATTCCAGGGTACGCCTGAAGAAAAAACTAATGCTTGTTTCCAAAAATTTTTATTTATTAAAAATATTGCTAAAAACAAATGTAACAATAAAATCCATATATAAACAACAGAACATCTAACAATCTCAGCTCATGCTGATATGATGCAAGCCAAATTTTCAAAAACTATACTGTCATTTGTCTCTCTATATATATAATTTTGTATAATAAATTGACACAGCCCATAAAACGGAGCATTGATTTAAATTGTTTATTCTATAGTCATCATTAAGTCTTCTGCTTCTATTTTCATGCCCATAGTGACATCTAAATTTTTGATAACTCCAGCAACAGGACTTTGCACAACCGTCTCCATCTTCATCGCTGATAGAATGACCAATGGGGTTCCTTTATCAACTTTGTCACCAACTTTTACTCTAATATCTATCACAGTGCCAGGCATTGGAGCCCCAACTTGTGTCTTATCCGCTTTGTTTGCTTTCGGATGAATGTGTATTTCTTTACCAGCGGCTTTATCTCTTATCAGCACTGATCTTAGCGTGCCATTCAGTTCAAAGAAAACTTCTCGCTCACCATTTTCTGTTAAATCTTCAGCCATTGCAAGGGTTTTAATGCCGAGAGTTTTACCCTTTTCAATGGTAACTTCAAATTCTTCTCCAACTTTCGGACCGACGAGGAATATTCGTGTATCGAGTTTATCAACGGGACCATAATTATCTCTGAATGCTAGATAATCGTTTGTAACTTGCGGGTATAAGGCTGCCGACATGACATCTCTTTCGTTTGCATGTGGGAAGTTTTCTTTCAAGTCAGACTTCAATTTGTCAAAATCTAAAGGTTGTAGAGACGCTCCAGGCCGACCATTAATTCTAGGCATATCTCTTAAGACTTTTGAACGCAAGGGCTCTGGGAAACCACCATAAGGTTGCCCAATGTGACCTTGAAGATATTCCACAACGGATTTAGGAAAAGATAATTCCTCAGCTTTGTCAAGCACATCTTGAGAAGACAATTTGTTTTGAACCATAAACTGTGCCAAATCTCCAACCACTTTAGATGATGGTGTAACTTTTATAATATCTCCAAGCAAAATATTGGCTTCGGCATACGCTTTTTTGACATCTTCAAAGAAATCGCCGAGCCCAAGCGAGTAGGCTTGGAATTGTAAGTTAGTGTATTGTCCCCCTGGTATTTCATTATTGTAAACATCGGCGTTGCCAGACTTCATAGTTGTGGTGCATTCAAAAGGTGCGTACAGCGTACGGGTTTGTTCCCAATAGGCCGAATATTCGGAGATTTGGGGCAATTCGAATTTTGTATCCAATGGGGTACCTTGAAGGCTGGCTACAATTGCTCCCATACTAGGCTGACTAGTTAAGCCAGACATAGAGTCTACAGCAACATCTACAACGTCAGCACCTGCTTCAGCACAGGCTAACATAGCAGCCACCCCTGCGCCGCTAGTGTCGTGAGTGTGAATGTGAATAGGCAAATCAGGGTACTTGTCCCGCAATGCAGTCACCAGAAGCCTAAAAATCATAATAACAATGTAGAAAGCCAACACAAGGATAGTAGAACCATTTTCTCTAATAATTAGGTTGCTATGATTAAAGAGCCTTGACAAGACATCACAACGCGGCCAAATAGCTGGGGTGTACAACCAAAAACTACTGTACAAAAGACGCTTTGCCCAAACTGTTTCGAACACAAACTGAGACATTGTTTTTAATTTTTATACAGAGCTGTTCAAAGCAACTGTCGCTTCTCTGTTTTATCGCTGTCTCTATCTTCAAAATGTTACATAGTTTGTAACGGTTGAATTGCGGCACACGCCAAAAATTACGAAAAATAAGCGCCTTCTTGCCATTTTGCGGTAAACTACTCATTGTATGACGCTAGTTTGTGCACTATCGAATTCGCTGTCATCGATTTAGTCTAGAACTGCGAAGACCCGACGCCTTTAAGACAATTTATGTCTTTCGAGTAACTGTCTTTTCTGAACACTCTGTATATAAAGTAAAGCAAGCTAACTTTTTTTATTGGCCAGGGGAAAAAAACCCAGGTAGTTTTTAACGGATAGGAAAAGAATAATCCGATAGTAAAGCAGAATTTACCAGATTTTAAGCGGGAAAGATACCGACTCTATATATAGAAGTGGTGTTAGCGCCCATGTTGGATTTTTAAGTCCGCCACCGTACGTAGTGTTAGTGTACCCTTCTACGCCAAAGTAGTGAGTCAAATAAACCCGGTAGTGGGTATTACGTGTGTTCACGACTTTTTGACAAGAAAATTGGTACGGCTTTGAAGCCACGTTTTGATAACGACTTTACCATTTTCGCGATTACGTGACGTTAGAAGGGGGCAAGGCGAGTCTAGGGTCAAGAGACGACTCAATTGCGGCACTCGATCTCTTCCTCCTGTTTTCTGCTATTTACCATCGAGCTTCCGAGGAGTGAAGCACTGCAAAACAATCATCTCCAACGGAAACAGCAGATAAGGTTAGTTCAAGGTCTATGAAAGGTAGAATGAATGTGTGAATGTTAGTAAGCCTTTGAACGACACCTTTAAAGTGAAGGAAACCTTCCTTTTATTATATTTTGTTTCATCAAATTATTGCCTTTATTGTTTGTGGTAATCAGGACAACCTGTAAGGGGTGCTTGAGTTAACTACAAGGGAATTGTCTTGTCTAACTCAGATTGCATCGAGTCCTGTCAAGTTGTGTTAAAATTGTGATAAAATTTTATTTGAATTATTTAGAACTAATTAATTATTTGAACATTCTGGATTTATTTTTTTTTTATTATATTTCATTTTGAGGCCAATATCACTTATTGCTATCAGTTAGTTTTTTTTATTTGTTGTATTTTCTTTTATTTATTCAATATATTAATATTATTTTACTGGAGCTTTTGTTTAGCCTGCAGGTCTTGACCCCTAAAAGGCTAAAGGGAGGTTAATTTCGGCTATTGTCTGCGCTTAGGTTGAGTGGCGCTATATCCACCACCTGTGTTCTTAGATTCACGCCTCTACGGCTGAACTACCGGGCAATTTTGAACAAGGTAAAGCTAGCCGAGATTAGCCTGTCCTCGAGTTTTCCTATTCCCTTTATTCCCTTCTCTCCTTTTCCCCTTGTGTAACTTCACGGTTACAAGTTCCGCTGCTGAAGACCTGGGAACAAACCACTCTGAACTGAAAAGAGGCCCCAGTTCTACTCAGAAATCTCTGAGAACGACACAAATCATACCAACGGAAGAGTTGTCAAATATGTCACATCTACACAAAACGTAGAAAGAGCTTGAAGAGTTTAACTAGAAGATAGAAGGTCTGGTGGGTACCCTATCTCATTACTATAGTGGTAAGCGGCATAAGCGTCAAAATTGAACAACGGAAGGTTGAAAATATTGAAAGCCCATGCGGTCTATACTAGAACAAAAAACGAAGAACCAAAGAGGCTGTGGAAGCTACGTCAATAGACAAAACATTATCATGGAAACAGGCGTCTAGATACGAGCCCGCCGCTTGTACACCTCTAAGACAGCCGGGTACTGACAATACATGCTGAGAAAGCGAAGAAAGACTCCCGAGTGCTTACAACACACTGAACAAAATCTTCAGCCAAGACTCTTGCCTGGGTAGGGATCAAACGCACGACCTTGGTTAGACCAGATTCCAAACGCACTATTGTTAGCAACCTGACTACCAAAGCTCTTTGACTAAAAGAACTATGCTTACCTTCCAGCTGCTGGTTTGAGCAACCCAGCCATATCTTTGATCGCAAGAACGTGCGTTCCAGCTTTCACCAATTCTTCAGCAATCTTGAGGTAGTATTTGAGATCGTATTTTGTTTTGTTGGGATTGCTGACATCTCCAGAGTAGGAAATTGCTGCTTCTACTATACCGCCAGCTTTACCTGCCGCTTCCAAACCCACAATTAAATTGGGAAGATAATTTAGAGAATCAAAGACGCGGAAGATGTCCATTCCAGTTTGGACCTAGGAACATACACATTAATTCAACGCTTCATGTAACTGTATAAGATACATACCGCTAATTCGCAAAATTTGAACACAACATTATCGGGATAGTTCGTATAACCTACAGCGTTTGCTCCTCTTAGAAGCATCTGAAAGGGAATATTTGGGATCATTTTTCGCATATCTTCCAGCCTTTCCCATGGGCATTCATGCAAAAATCTTAAAGCGACATCAAAAGTAGCGCCACCCCAATTTTCCAAAGCGTATAACTGATTAAAATTGTGAGTAACAAATGGGGAAACTTTTAAGAGATCATGAGTTCTGACTCTGGTCGCCAAGAGCGACTGATGTGCATCTCTAAAAGTTGTATCCATAAGTAAAAGTCCCTTATGCTTTCTCACAGCTTTCGCAAATGCTTCTGGACCTTCATCTTTGTAAATTTGTCGGAACCCTTTAGGAGGCTGCGCGCCTATAAAATGTGGAAAAATAAGAAAACTAGCTCAAACACCGTCAAAGCTATATATGTATTAGATGCCTATTTTTTAAATACAGTACAACGTCGATTATTCGAACGTCAGAGTTAACCGAACGACTGTTTAACCGAACTGCTGCCACTAGAGTTCCCCCCCCCCGCGCCAAGCAATTTCTCTGATATCTTGTCAATTTTGCCGTTTAAAGTGACATAAAATCATAAGGCAAGTTACAAAATGAATTCCCTAACCGTTTATAGCACTCTTACAGCCTCTAGTAGAATTCCGCTTGTGCCTTCAGCCTCGAGGAGGTTCTTCAGTAACCTTGTATTTGTTCTTCTGTGGTGTCGCAGTTCCCAAAAGGATCAACCCAACAACATCGGCCCTGCGCAAAGCAACGTCAAGCAGCAGCCTCCACTCAAGCACTTTTACAACAACCACGTGATTGCTACAGCTCTCTTAAGCATTCAGTGCAGTTCAAGTTCGATTCTTATTTACCGTTGTAACAGAAGAGACTCATGTTACTTCACTATTACTTCGCGTAACCGACGCTCTACTGTACTTGAAGGTTTATTCCTTCTACAAACTGCGTGGTGATACACTTCCCTCAGCCTCGGGGAGGTGCTTCAGTCACTTTGTGTTTGTTCTCCTGTGGTATAGCAGTTTTCAAAAGGATTAACCCAACAACATCGGCTCTGCGCAAAGCCACATACCACTCAAGCACTTTTTCAACCACCACGTGATTGCTACAGCCCTCTTAAGCATTCAGTGCAGTTCAAGTTTGACTCCTATTTACCGGTGTAAAAGAAGAGACCTATGTTACTTCACTATTACTTCGAGTAACCGACGCTCTACTGTACTTGAAGGTTCATTTGGCCTTCAGGAGGTTTAGTAGCACTTTTTTTATTATATTCCTGTAGCTGTACACTTAATTTTTAAGGCATTTGATACTTAAAAGCTTTGTGTTAGCAGAAGTTAAAAGCTTCCAAAACAAATCAACAAAGTTAATATTTACATCAGTGATTAAATGTAAATAGCCGTTACCAAATTAATAAGAAGAAAGATAAAGGTAATACTTTACTTGGGTTTTCTTCGGGTGTAGAGGCCAGGTACTCTGTCAAACCAAAACAAAATAAAGCAAAGCAATTAATAAAAACCAACAAAACACAAAGGTGAAAGTAATTATATAAAATAAAGCCAAAATACTATAGTTATTGAAATGAAATTGTAACAAAAGTGCAGAAAGAGAATAGAAATTTACGCAATCAATTGTCGAAAAGAGATTGCATAAGATTCTAAAACTCTTGAGAGAAGCACAATAGTGGTACCTTGACTCGCTTCTGGTATATGAGGTCTTATCGATGCAGGTTTTAAAGTGGTTCCTAATGGAGTTTGGGGTCCGTTAACCAATACTTGTCCCAAGTAGTTTAGAAGCTTTTGGGCTCGATTTTGCGTTTGTGCAAACTTAAATAATTGAGGATGTTCATCAATAAAATAGGTATCAACAGATCCATTCAAGAACTTCTGGTTCTCTAGAACGTTCAACAAAAATGGAATGTTTGTTTTGACCCCACGCACTCTGAATTCTCGTAGCGCTCGGTTCATTTTCGCACAAGATGATTGGAGATCCTTGGAGTGTGCAATTACCTTGACCAAAAGAGAATCATAATACGGTGAAATTATAGCTCCAGCGAAAGCTGACGCTCCATCCAAGCGAATACCCATTCCTTCACCAGACCGAAACACTTCAATTCTTCCGGTGTCCGGTTGAAAGGATTTCGCAGGATCTTCAGTGGTGACTCTACATTGAATAGCAAAACCCTAGATTTAAGTGTTGAGCACTGAATTGTTAAGCTATATCTTACATCTGGTCGAATGTTTTCTTGGGTGATTCCCATTTCTGGGAGCGTTACCCCTTCAGCGACTCGAATTTGTGTTTGAACCAAATCTATTCCAGTGATCTCCTCAGTAACTGTATGTTCGACTTGAAGTCGAGCATTAACTTCAATAAAATAGAAGTTGCCTTTTTCATCACAGAGGAATTCCACAGTTCCAGCATTTTCATATCCAACATGCTTTGCCAATTTCACAGCCAAATCCGTCATTTGATCCCTTATTTTAACATCCAATCGAGGAGCTGGAGCAATTTCTACAACTTTTTGATGACGCCTTTGAACCGAACAATCCCTTTCAAAAAGATGAACCACATTCCCTGCTTTATCGCCCATCAACTGAACCTCAATATGTCGTGGTCTTTCTATAAATTTCTCTATGAACATAGCACCATTACCAAAAGCACTTAAAGCTTCCGAAGAAGCTCTTACAAAATTCTCTTCCACTTCATTCATATTTCGTACTACTCTCATCCCGCGTCCGCCACCGCCATAAGCCGCTTTGAAAATCACTGGAAGCCCATGTTTCGCGCAAAACTCCTTCGCCTCTTCTTTGGTAGTGATCGGCCCATCGGTTCCTGGTACAATTGGAACGCCAGCAGCAATCGCTGCCTCCCGAGCAGCAACTTTATCTCCCATTTGCTGCACGACTTTTGGAGAAGGGCCGATAAATCGGAGCCCTGCATCAATAACAGCTTGTGCAAAATCGGAACGCTCAGAAAGGAAGCCATATCCCGGATGGACGGCGTCCACTCCATGTTCTTTACATATGCGGATAATGTCAGGAATGTTAAGATAAGCTGCTACTGGCGCAAGACCTTCTCCGACCAAATAGCTTTCGTCAGCTTTAAGTCGATGAATATGAGAACGATCTTCTTTTGAATAAATAGCAACCGATTTGATTCCTAGTTCGTTGCATGCTCGGAAAACCCTAACAGCTATTTCTCCACGATTCGCAACTAAGACGCTGCGAATCGGCTTATATTCCACTTTAGTGGAATAGGTACATCGAGCAACGTGATTAAGAAGACTTTTGGCGGTGGCAAGACGGAGTAGCATTTTCTATTATCTGAAAAACAAAAAAAAAAGATTGTAAGAGTACTACTTCTATCAGAATTAGAAGCTCCTCAGGTTTCTACATCAGTCACACCAAATGACAAATGCATTTCTTAGATATACGTTTTAGGCCTGCTTGCCAAATCAGCAATATCTCTTTTGTCTTCAAATTATTTCCATCAGAATCAATTTTTGTCATTAGAAGTGACCATTGGCATCGACAATGTAGAACCCTTATTGCTTGACTTTGTTGTAAGGAGGTAATTCTAATTCTAATAGATTTTACTGTGATTGACTAGGATTCCGGTTCCTTTATACTCATTGCACAACTCGCTAAAAGACATCGATATGATTTACCATAGCGTTTAAAATCAGATTCACAAAGTTTATAAAAATTAGATGGAAAAATCAAATGAGAACCGATACCAGAGAAAAAACTTATCAACCACTACACTACAATACACCGTGCGGTAATTTTCACTCAATTGATAATTGAGTGAAAAAATTTATAATTAATTTTTTCTGTTTGATCTTAAAAAGTTCAAAAATGTTGTCTGGGGCGGCGCGTACGGGTTAAGATTTTATCACCTACCTAATCAGCACACGAGCCGTCACTGAAGAAAAGATACATGTGGAGGAGGTGATTAAGAGTTACAGGTGTTTCTATTGGTTGAACTATTATATGACTTAGCAGAAAGGGCGTTGATTGGCTGGCTAGACAGACTGCAACACGTGATTTTGTTTATCTCTAGTACTTCGTCTTTATAAAAAACTGTTTTTTTTTCCTAGGTAAAATAAGAAAATATTAGAAATGATCCAGTCAATGTCAAAAATGCCAGCTTACACACCCCTTATTTGTTAGCGTGTGCTCGACCCTTTTATTACCCACTTAGCAAAGAGTGTTTGGAAATACGATATTTTCCAAGGAAAAGAAAATGGGATGTAATTATGTTTGTCCTATCATTAGTATGGCTTGTCCCACCCAATCGTTTACCGGTGAAATTATCTTAAATGAAAAATTGCCAATTGCCTCAAAATTAAATATTTCCACACGCATATTGAGTGAGAAAAGTGGCCGATTCCCACGCTAGTGCGGAAATGAAATATATCCGCACGTAAAATGCGTGCGAAAAGTGACCAATTTCACTTGTAGAATATTAAGGGCAAGATGGGTATACTTTTTGGGTATTTTCAAGTTTCACTAAATGATCGCACATCATGGAGATGTTTTAATTGAGAAAATTATCATTAATAAACTCGTAAAAGTGGTGTGATAGTGATAATTTATGAAACCGTAAAAATGTGACAATTCAAAAATTAATTGTATTATTTATTCGAAAACAAAAGAATGAGTGTCACTCAAGAATGAATAAATAATAACACAATAATGTTAAAAACATGTCAAATGTTCCATATATCGTTATTTTTAAAACATTATAAGCCAATCAGAAATAAGAATTTGAAAAGCAAACGAAAAAATCATCTAAACAGACATAAAAGGGTATAATAAATAATAGAGTCTAAAAATAGAGGTACTAGACGTTATAATGCGAGACCAATCATGCCTAAAAATCCTAAGATAAGGAATTGACCCTCCCGCAGCCCAGATCTGAATCCAATCGAGCACGTTTGGGACACATTTGAGCAGCGATTTTAGAAAAATCAGTCATTCTTGAATCGTCAACTAGTTAAAAAAATACTTTTGCGATATGATTTGTGTCTTGATTTTGTAATAATTGCGCAAAACGCTCTGTTTACCATTATTTATTTGCACAAATAAAAAAAAAGTTGATATATTCTTATCAGAAAAATTCCAAGCTGTTATCTAATCGTCATATAAGGGCAAAAGGAATATGAAAAATCATATAAATAGTGATATATTATTAGATTTTCTTCCTACATAGAAGCCAAGAACGATAGACATGCGTTTGGCAAAAAATCAAAAATTAATTTTGTACTTAGGTTTCTATCTTTAAAGTAACAGTCAAATCATTGTTTCAAAGCTTTACAAATAATTGACCAGCTGTTGAAACTTATCAATTTGATATCAATTATCAAAACTTGGAAAAGTGGAAGACAAATCTGAACTTAGTTGTCTATATTATCAAATTAGTACTAAAAAACTTTAGTCTAATATTACTATTTCCATATCAAAAGCGTTATCAATCAAATAGTGTGTTGATAATGATAATCAATTTTTGAACATTAGACATCAATGTAAACAAGTTAACAAAAATAGTACAACATAATAAAAATTGGAACCACGATAATAAAAACCACATTTTATCATCAATTCCAAAAAATAATCAACTGTTGGACGTTTCCAACAGATTTAATTAAATGACCAAAGTCAACTTTGGGGGCCCTTTGCGGGAGGAGCTGTTGAATGGCCAGCTAGGCCCCCGGATTTAAGCTTACTGAAATCTAGATTTATCTATACAATATTTTCTCATCTTCTAACCAGTACTTTGCTCTCATGCTTCTTTTTTTTGTAATTTTTGATTTTTCTTATTGTGGGTATCTACCTTTTCTTTTTTTTTTATTACATACTTTTTCATCAATTTTTTTTTATTTCTTCTGTTTCCTGTCTCTTTCTGTAATTAAATTTTTTGCTCAAAATACTTATCTAATGCTAAAGTAAACAAGAGAAAGAAGATGTGGAGAAAAAATAAAGACTTAAGTTAGTTCAGAGCATGAGAAAGATGTAATTGCGGTAGATTAATTAAAATTAAACAATTAAAGTTAGAATTTAATTTATTAAACAGAATTAATTAGATTTAAATCAAATAACAACATTCAAAAATTACATGCCAATGTTAATGAAAAATATTAACATTACAAAGAAAACTTAATTATTTAAAGCAATAATAAATAATAAATAACAAATTAATTGAAAAAGTTCTATAATCAAGAAAAAAATTAATTAAATTAAAATAATAAAAAAAAAATTTTCAAAATTGAACAAAATACGGTTTTTATTGGTGGCAAGCAATTGTTTTATTATTTTGACATAAAACTTATACAAATTGTTTATATCATTCAGTGGCGGCTTGTGTGTTGATTGGCAAGTTAATTGGCAAAATTAATTAAACAAATTTTTTGTGTTTTATCCAATCAAAAACTTGTATCATTTGAAACTGTCCTCTCTCAGCCAATAAAAACGATTAGGTATATTAATTTTCTTGCAAGTACTGCCCATGCGCTAATTTGACAATTAAATTCTTGTTCTAAAAAATGTTAATTGTATGGATAAATTGGATGTTATTTAGTTTTCAAATTGCACGTTATTTGTTAAACGCAACTTCAAATCTTAGATTATAAAAAAAGTTAGGTACCAATGTTTTAGAAAACAGCCAATGAAGGCAAGCTAAAGGTTGCCTAATCAGCGAATAAGAACGCTTGTCTCATACATATATTGAACTCCTCCTTCTTAGCACTGCACTTTTTCGTCCAATAAGAACGGCTATATTGTATACTCCACTTGGTGCTTCAAAACTTCAAAATAAACCGACCAATCATGATAAGGAGTTAAAAAAAGCGCGTCTAAATCAGTTAATGAAAGCGATTATGCACTTTTTCTATATATAAAAACTTTTTAACAAAAAATCAAAGCAAAATTTAATTATGACGCAATTTATAAATTACTAAGCTGATTTAAAATATAAAATCTTATTAAAATTTGTATCTGAATAAATATTTATAGTATCCTTTTTAGATGGTATTTAGCACCTCATAGTATGCTAATACAATCTGCAAGGTCTAAAGTTTGTTTAACATTTCCCTGAACTACTAGAAGATAAAATAGCGGCCTAATCAAACTGTCAAATTTTGCCGATTTCTACCGTTTTGTCGCTACTGAGAATACCCTCCTGTCACAATTTGACGTTTTGTATAGCGTGATCACTTTAAGTTATCTAAGTTATTGTTTAATGTCAAATGCAGCAAGTTTATCTTGAATTGTGTCAAAATTAATCTTTTTAGCATAATTTAAAACGTACTTGACGTAATTATCCTCTTTTTTAAAACGGTTCTGTTTGTTGTTTAAATAATAATGCTTAACAGTTTTTTATTTGAATCTAGGGTGAAAATTACATAATAATACATAAATTAATAATTATTAATTAATTGAAAATTATTAATTAATTGAAAATTATTAATTAATTGAAAATTATTATAAGTTCTCTATGTTACGGATCATCATCAAAAATAAGACGTTTGTCATAATTGTTGTTATTTATTCAAGTTCGCTGATCCAACCTTGGGTCCATGATAAAAAAAACAATTAATATAATTTATTAGAATAAATATTAAATAAGAAAAAATTATCTTTATCAACTTTTTATAGCTATAAACAAAAGTGCAGACCCGTGTTTGGCAATTCTAAAGTATTATTGCTTAAGTTTTAAGCTGATATAATTTAATTTATTTGTAATTTCTATTCTAATTTGGAAATTTTGTCTTCATTCATTTAAGATATATATGTACATTATCTATATCAGTCTGGTAATCCTCCCACTCCCTCTATCTCCTTTTTCAACTTCCATATTCGAAAAAGCTTTTCTCCCTTCCACATTTCACGTAGTACTTCTCTGTCTATCTTTAACTCTCTCATTGTCACACATTCATGCCTCATTCGATATCCCATGACTTTTTTCTTTTTAATTTTATGAGTTCTCTCTCTTCTTTCTCTCTTGTTTTTTAGTCGTTCTTATTGGCCGAAAAAAGACAGTACCAAAGAGGAGGAGTTGTTTCATATATGGCACAAACGTTCTCATTCGCTGATTTTCATTGGCTGCTCTTCAGAACAATACTTCTTGTCTTTCAAACTTATCTTTTGTTTTTTTCTTGTTTTAATTGATAACGTACAATTTGCTAACTAAATATTCACAAAAATGATTCAAGTTTTTGATTGGAGAAAACACAAGACCAAAAACAAAAAAAAAATGCTCTATCACTAGATTTAATTTCTTAGTTTTAGTATTATTAAGCCTTTCTTGTCAACTAATTGTCATATTATTTGACAGCAAACGCGCCCCATTGAGTCAATTGATAATTTATTAATTTATTTTTTCGGTTTGACCTTAAACAATTCAAAATTTCAACACAGAATTTCTACAAAATATGGAATTTATGGCATAAGTTTAAACTAAACACAAAGAGCACTGGATTCACTTAGAATACGGCAGATTGGACAAGTCGAGTATAGCCGAGCACGCCTTGATGAACAATAGTATTAGCAGACAAAAATTAGTTAAACTATAGACATATGGACGCCGCCAAATTTATTGAAATCTATAAAAACAAGACAAATGCTTTTGAAAAAAAATAAACGGTCTTCTTTTCAGCTTATTAAGAAAAACTTCAAAAAAATTCTCTAAGGTACAATCAAGCAAATAATAAATCTATTAATGAAGATAATGGCCAAGCTTTAATAATAAAATTTTAGCAAGTGGTAAAACTGTGTCAGTAATCAACACAACGAGAAAACTGTAAAACTGGACGATCACTTGACAATGAATGGCCCAATTTTCAATAGGTATAGTAAAAAACTATGTAAAAAAAACAGACCATTACAAAAAAAAACTTAAAATTTGAATTTTCATAGCCTGCTGAGATCTCAATCATTCAGCAACGCTCTATATTTTTAATAAATCATTATAATAGAAAAATAATTAAGTGCCTAATATATGCCTAATTTAAGCAAATAAAGACTAATTAATTTAATTATAATTATACTTTAATTATTGTCCAAATACAAAAAAAAAAACTCTCACCATTCATTCACTCAACTGTCACGAGACAATCACTGAGAATAAAATCCAATCTTAATCTGGGACAAGTACAACCTTTTATTGACATTTTTGTCTGGCTCTTTAAACGGCATGTTTAAGGTCAAAAAGATATCAAATTTTGAAATAGGGTATAGTCGTCCAAAAACTACTTTGTTTTTATGACAATTGACTGAAAGGTGGTAGCAAGCTGTGGACAAATCCGTCATAAATCACGTTTCAATTGTTTATTTGACCGGACCTCTGGTGATACTTTTATTTATGACCCGATGATGGTAAGCGGTAAGCCCCTATTGTATCCCTAAAATGGGATGTTTTCCTCTTAGGATTATACCTAATTTTGCTGATAATAATAATAATAATAGAATGAACTTTGGCCAAATCATTGAATTGTATTGCGTAACTACTTAATATGGGTAAATAACAAAGTTCAAAATAGCCAGTGATTGACCTATCAAAATATTCAATGCAACTGCAAGACCTTTTTTTTTAATTAATTAATTAATTAATCACTTTTTTAATCTAATTATTTTTGTGCTATTTCCAGAGGATACACGTGTCAATTATCATTGGAGATTTCTCTGTTATAATATTTGACGTTTTTCTTTTGTTTTTTTTTTGTTTTTATTTGTCAATTTGTTTAGTTAATTGCTGGTTGTACTCTTTATCTAAATATGTTCATAATTAAATTTTGGCAATGGAATGCCTCGGTATGCGGCAAAAATCTATAATTTATTCTCACCTTAAACGACTTTGAATGAAAATGGGCCGCGGTCAACAAGTTACACTTTGGGCCGCTCCGTTCACTTATCTATCGCACGGTTGCCACACAAACTACAAAAAGAAAAGCAATCCAATATTTTTAAATGCATTTGGTAAAGCAAGCTACCGTAAAGTGAGCCGACACGCGCATGTTATTTGGGGTGCTCTACATGTGAAATTTTGCAGCGGGAAAATACGAAAAAGATCTATAGGCAATATGTATTACAGCACCAGAAACTGCTTTTTATAGAAATTGAGAGCGCCCTGCAGCGGCAACCTTCAGCATTTTAAGCAGGAGTGAGGGAAAACATAAGAAAACGCCATTTGACTGATCATTGACGTTATATATGCTTGATATTTTCTAATTTATAATTGACCATCACTTTATACGGGACATTGTTTTCGTCAAACGCCAGCCACTCTCTTTGTCAGCGCGGACGGCAATTTAAAACGCCTCAGACGGTGGAAAAGCGACACGATTGCAGAGTCCTATGTTGAAGAATCTGTGCTCAATAAATGAAAATTCAAAAGAAGTCGACGGATATATAGAAAAGTGGCAAATGCACAGTCCAGCCAGTTGGAATCCATACTTTTAAAAGTGTACCAAGCTAAATTGCTAATTATTTTGATTTATTAAATCATCATTTTATACGGGACATTGTTTTCGTCGATCGTCAGCTACTCTTTGCCAGCGCAAGCGGTTGTTAGGACAATTTAAACGCCAAGAAGGGTGGAAAAGCGACACGATTGCAGAGTCGTATGTTGAAGAATCTACGCTCGATAATAACACAAGAATTGCAACTATCAAACTGACAACATAGTGATACGAATGATAATTCTACATTTTCAATTCAAGGTCTTCTGACTTTAGGATTAAATTTTTTTTATATTTTAAAAATATCAAAAAATTATTATTTTTGTTTTGTACTTGCTGTTTTTTTTCTAATTGTTAATTTTTTCAAAATAAATGGTTAAAAGTTAAAAATTTTCATTTTTTTTATTTTTACGGTTGGCCGCACAATTTTGCTTGTCGAACTCGCCTCGCGCTCGGCTCGCAATCTCAGACTCGTTCACTACATAAATAACTATTAATTGTAAGCTTAAATTTTTTTGTTTCTAGCAATTATTTTTGTTTTTTCATAATTATTGTAAGTTGGTTCCCAAAAAGTAGTTTACCATAAAATCATTTGTTTTTTTATTTAAAAAGCTTCAATTTGTTTACAAATAATAGGAGAATTGGTCAATCAATACGTAATTGATTGGTCATCTCTAATAAGCAGCACCTTAATGAGAGGCTTATCAGCCAATGGGAATTAAGCCTTGGTGCAAATTTAGCTGTCTTAAGCTAAAATGAGTGCAAATCCGCCTCCTTTGCATTTAATTGGTTTATTCCAGGTGAAGGTGTTGGCCGGCGGAAATGACCGGCCAATGATGAATTGATTATTATTCATTACATAATATACATAAATTATAATTATTTCCATTGTTTTTATATTATTAATTTAGTAAAAAAACAATATTTTGGCAAATGGTGGATGCGATTGTAGATTGTTTCTGTGTATAAGTTTGTGGCGTTGTAGCTAGCCAAACATCTGATCTAAGTAGTTTTTCTTTTGTTTTTACGTTTTATTTTAATTTGAAATAAGTTTAATTTGATTGTTTTTTTAAGTTAATTAGAGCGATCATACAAAACAATTCTTGTTTGTAATAAAATAACAAAAATGTTGATCACTTAAAAAAATAAGCTAAATAAAAATAAATAGTCTTTTTTTTTATTGAAACCCCACTAGACTGACATTCTACATACAAAATAGAATTTGCTGCCAATTTAACTGTCAATAGTGTCAGTGCCAACAAATTGTTTATGTTTACAGTTTACATAACCTCAATAGTCAATTGACAGGCAAAAGTGAGGTTTGAATAAATTGACAAGTTCTGTTGACAGTTCTGACACCGGTGCGTAAACGGGACATTGCTTAAATCAATAGAAAAGGAGTGTTTCCAAAGATGCCCGTCTTGCCAAAAGCCAAAGCATATAGTATAGTAATTTCTCGTTTGTAAAATTTGTCAACAAGTTTTAATTTAAATAAACAATTTTTATTTTGTGTAAATTAAATAATAACATTTTTATATCTCTTTCATCAATAATTTTGTTTAGACATACCTTTCTGACGTTTTACGAACCATAACTGTCAAAATTTCTACTATAAATGAACCGAAAAGCTGTCATACATTGCTAAATTAAAAAAAAAACAAATATTCTTTAAAATACCTTGAAATTAAATGTCACATTTTGGTAAGTATATCATCATATCTGTCATAATTGCGTTAAAAGTCAATGTCATTATAAATAATTTGTAATTTTTTACTTATTGTTATATATACGTATTAAACCGAGAGTATTTTGAAAAGTGGTTCAGATAGATTCAAAAATAATTTGGCTAGAATCAGAACTGTTAGGCTATTTCAGATTTATCAATTTGTAGCCATTGTCTCTTCTAGCTCTCACCAAATTTTGAGTGGGATAAGTAATTTTTTGGATAAAAATTAAACAATTTATAAATAATAGAATTTTAAAGAAAGCCCCCAAAAGAACACCGTATTCTGGTACTTGTGCGCCAAATATTTATTTTACTATTTTGTACTTTTGGAGCTATTGATAAAAAAAAAGTTTATTTTTGTTTAGGCCATCCCTGTTTCACATCATCGTCAACAACAGCTATCAGCTGATTTGTCTGTTATCTGTCACATTAAACGTCATTTCATTATTTGATATCATTTCAATTTCTAATCAATTTAAATGCTGTAAATAACAAACAATGCGAATTTTGCAATTGGAAACAATCCTGTCTTGTTTACGTGATAAGCGAAATCAGTATTATGTGAAGCATTCTCCATCAAAGGCCTGATAAGTACTGTGTTCTATTCCATTGACAGAAGCGGTAGAAAATGTTGAAAAATTTGTTAATTTTTAATAATTTATTACTAATTATCCAATGTCAAGTGTTTTGGTACCAACCAGAGCAAATACATTTGTCCTATGGGTCAAATGTCTACGAAATGGTCGTGACATGGTCAACATTTAATGCCACGGACGAATCAAAAGTCGAATATGGGATCGGAGGGCTTATTTTGGAGGCCAAAGGAACTTTAAAATTATTCGTCGACGGTGGAGAAGCCAAACATTCTCAATACATTCATACAGTTACATTGGAGAACTTAACTCCTGGATCGAGATATGGTACGATTTTAATAAAACAATTGAAACGAGAGTTGGGTTGCGCATCCTCCGGGTGCTTACTGGGGGTTGCCATGTCGCTATTATTATTCTTCACTGTTTTTTTTTTGGCTTTTAGTTTATCACTGCGGTAGCAATTTCGGTTGGTCGGAATTGTTTTGGTTCCAAACACCACCCGAGACCAATTGGCAACCGCACTTGGCGATTTTCGGTGATATGGGCAACGAAAACGCGCAATCGCTTGCCAGGCTTCAGGAGGAAACTCAAAGGGGCTTATACGATGCCATATTGCATGTTGGAGATTTTGCCTATGACATGGATTCCGTATGGCTAATGTGACACATAGATTTTGTTTTTTGATTAATTTATATTTTGATTTAGGATAATGCCCGTGTTGGTGATGAATTTATGCGTCAAATTCAGCCGGTTGCTGCTTATCTTCCATACATGACCTGTCCCGGGAATCATGAAGAAAAATATAATTTCAGCAATTATCAGAATAGGTTCAGCATGCCAGGAAGTCCTGAAGCTATAATGTACAGTATAAATATAGGCCCTATGCATATTATATCAATATCAACGGAAGTCTATTATTTCATCAATTATGGAATAAAACCACTTGTTTTTCAATATGATTGGTTGGAAAAAGATTTATTAAAGGCAAATCTTCCAGAAAATCGCGAAAAACAGCCTTGGATCGTGGTAATGGGGCACAGACCCATGTATTGTAGTAACACTGACATGGATGACTGTACACACCATGAGACATTAACGCGAGTTGGTCTACCATTTTTGCATTTCTTTGGCTTGGAGACGCTTTTTTATAATTATGGAGTAGATCTAGAGATTTGGGCTCATGAACATTCCTATGAACGATTATGGCCTCTTTACAATTACCAAATTTTGAATGGATCCTATGAGGAGCCTTATGTCAACCCAAAAGCTCCAGTTCATTTTGTTACCGGCTCTGCTGGGTGCAAAGAAGGCACTGATAATTTTAATACCACTCGACCAGCTTGGTCAGCTTTTACCAGCAGCGACTATGGTTATACAAGATTAAAGGCTTATAACGCTTCGCACATTTATATTGAGCAAGTCTCGGATGATAAGGCTGGGGCGGTCATCGACTCATTCTGGCTAATCAAAGACAACCATGATCCGTATCCGGACGCCAAAATGGACTGGTCAACATTAGACAGATTGCGGTTAAAAAACTTAGAAATGTGATATTATTGTAGCAGAGAACTTAGCCAAATGTTGTTTAGAATATAAAAATTCTCATTGAAATTGAAAATGTTTTTCTTCCTACACCAACTCCAACAACCGAGAAAGTGGGACATTTCTCGGCTAGCCGAGAAAACAATCAGACTTTCTCCGGCAGACGTCCCTACAAGAGGGACGGTGGACAGTCGTCTCGAACCAAAGACACTCTAAACGTCTCACTATTCATGAACGGTGTTGAAATTCATCTCTTTCTCTAATCGCATCAATAAGTCTACTCCGCAATGTGTTCTCTCAGAATTAGTGAGTGCAATGAGTATAAAAGAACCGGAAATACCAGGGTCATCCCGTATACTCGCCCTAGCTACCTGTAAAATCTCTTTTTGCTATTACTAACTAAACTAAAAACGTTAGCTATATTATTCACTTTGCGCAGTAGTTTAATTTAATTCACATAAACTTTATTTAATTTTTAGCTCTCCAAAAGTTAGTCGAATGTTTTCAGCGCCTACTTATTACGTGCTTGCGCTTGCGCATGACGAGAGAAAACAAATGAGCTCTACCAACCGTACAACAAAATTTCCCAGAACATACTGTATATTTACAATTACGCAAATCTGACACGTTTTATAAGGGGTATTGGTGTGCATGTCTTTTATAAAAAAACTAGTTTTGTTGATCTGTCAAAAGTCCCATAACATAACCTAACTTTTCGATTTGGAAAGCTTTAAGCTTCACCTCTTACGTCGTTACTTGGGTAGGGTATTGTAAATTGGTTATATGCAACCAAGAATTAAGATAGTTCTAAATCTAAGCTGCCTGGTTGTGTGGTTATTGTTTATTTAATTACCAAAATTCTCTTTTATCCCCACCTGTTGCTCGCTTTTGTTTTGTTGTCTCGTTGGCTGTACCTGGTGCTGCGCTCTGCGATCCGCAACCTTCCATTTCTTTGAAACTTCCTGCTGGGAGTGCTGGCTGGGTGTCGTGACCGCTACAAACAAGTGCCAGAATGGCGTAGTCGTGTTTCGAAAATTTTCGATTCGGTCGGATCAAGTGTGCTAAAATACAAAATAAATTCAAATTTGAAAATGTGCCGCTCTAGCAAGCTGTGACTTAATTTGTTTTTTAAAATTTTTGTTTTGTGAGTGTATGTATGTGTGTGTGTGATTGTCTTTTGTTTTTGTGGTTTTGTTTCGTACCTGTGCCGCCTATCAATATTAAGTAATTGTTACCATGAGAGCCGTCCTCCAGCTTCTCTTTGGCGCAGCTTTCTTCTTAGGGTCAATCAAGGTATGTCTATTCTTTTGTTTTAAATGTTTGTTTTTTGTTTGTGTATTATTTTACTGCTTGCTTGACACATGTTCTCACAACGTCTCGGTTCCACGGTTCTAGATTAACACTTCACCAACTATTAAAAAAAAAACAATATCCGCCACATGCATTTGTCTATCATTCCAAAGCCTACTTTCTAAAACACACATTTTTTAAAAATGGTTTATTAGAAAATTCTAGCCAATTGGGTCGTCCCTTACTAATAATAATCCTGTTGGAATTTGCGCTAAATACTTTCAGATACCTATCTTTACCTAATTTACACATTTTTTGGCATTTAATTAATAAAAAAATTGGCAGCCATTTGGGGTTGGTTGTAAAAAACAATATCTGGGTCGATTGTGTTTTGTTTTATAATTATTGATGAAAATGTGTCGATTTTTGTGAGGAATTTGGGCCAAAACATGACATCATTGCGGCGTGGTGCTTGGCGCAGCACGTGCGTTTCTTGTTAAACTGGACCTGGGCCAAACCTCGAATTTAAATAAAAAGAAATTTTTCTAATTCTAAGTGACATTTACATGTGGATATAACGACTCAGTGCAAAAGCAACAAGAAATAGAGTTTTTTCACTATAGCTGTGCCCGTGGGAAAAAATAAAAAAAAAAATATTTTTTATCTAATTTTGGATAATTTTTTTTATAGATGGGATGGGCTGTCACACGATCCTCGCTCCTGCCCCTTTCATTATGAGCAATACAATTTATTGTCTATAGTCTCTAAGAACTACATATTTTGTTTTTATAACAGTGACAAATCCGTCGCATTTCAATTGTTTCTTTGACTAACAAAATACGGTTCTGTATAAGACCGGACTTCTGGTGATACGTTTATTTATGACCTGATGATGGTTAGCGGCAAGTCCCAATTGTGAATACTTTTAACTTAAAAAACAATATTGTTCTTGGACGACTATAACTATAGACCAGTGCTGAAGCCTTTGCAAATGGTAAAAATAGTGGAGAAGTAGAAGGGGGTGAGCTTTTAAGGGTAAAAACCGGTTTAGTTTAATTTTCTGGCAAAACTACAAATCCTATGGACAAACAAAAGTAAAGTTGTGGATAATAAAAAAATCTACAACTTTTGTTTCTACACTTTTCTTACATAACTTCAAAATTGATGTGAAAAATCATGTTTTTCCAATGAGTTTCATTCTACAATTATTTTTTTTTGAATATGGGGCAAATAGCAGCTGATTTCCATGCTTCCGGAAAGGTGGAAGTGTTAATTGTTATAAAAAGCGTAAAAAATTTGTTAAGTCAAGGAAACATGAGCCCTGGAGGGGCGTGGTTTGAGGGCGCTTCACGTGAGCTTCTGATTGGCTACTCTTGACATTATGACTTTAAACTGCTTTTTTTTTAATTTGAAGCAAAATGGCAGAAAATACATAAATATAGGACTGGTTTCTTAGGCTATAATTCTTCAATTTTCCATCTTTGAGTCATCGTACCAGGATATGAGTCGTATTTTAATTATCGGTTTCTTGAATGTTTCAACTTATGTTGCAATAATTGTGCATAAAGTCGACATAAATACTTTTAACAAGTAATCAAGATTCTTGCTAAAGATAAACATTGAAATTGAATTTCTGACAATTACTCACTCTCAATTTTCTAATGAACTAAACAAATAATAACAATATTTTGTTTTTGTCAAGGCTTTGATGACCTAATGAATAATTAAACCAAAATATCATGTTTTTTAGGACACATTTTTTTTTTATTAAATTAATCTACCAACAATAAATCACTGCCTAGGATTCGAAAATTTAGGGAAATTACCTTTCTAATGTTGCATGTAATAGGGATTTTCACAATGCTTAAGGTTGGTTAAGCTTGATGTTGACAGGTAACCTCTATGTAGGTATTATCTGTCATCAATTGTGAGATTTTTCGTAGAAGCTTAATTAAATATGCCGCAGGAAACCAAAATCGGTTGTAAAATTTTCTTTCGATTATCTGATTTTTGAAATTTAAAATGGTCTCATTGTGGTTTTATTGAAATAAAAGAACATCGTTTCGAACATTTCCCCCTAGATTCGGCAGCAAAGTAAAAAATACCGCGGTGCGGGAGAATATTTTTTCCTTACCGATCTTTGAGCGATGAGTGCAAAACCACTCTTTTATGCGGCAACTATAGACTCGAAATGACGATTATTGAGAACATCAAGGTAGAACAATAGTATATTACACTACAAGGGCAGAAAGTTGAGATTCCTGCAATGGCGCGCAGTTCATATATTAGTATTCATATACTAGTTTTCTTGCTACTTCAGTCGACAGTACGTAGTGTCGGCTGCGATTCCACGGCAGAAAGTGTATTTTTCATGCACTGCTGGAGCTGCACTTTCTGCCGTGGAATCGCAGCCACGTACTTTCGACTGGAGTAGCAAGAAAAAAATATTTTTAATATTTACATATATACAGTGTGTTTTCATGCGATAGATTTTTTTGGCGTTTTTGTCCTAAATTGAGCATTTTGTTTTCGCTTTTTCAAAATGATTATTTGATTATCTAAGCGTGGGCATCGAAAAATTTTTTGGCTGTATGTTGTCTATATGAAAAAAAAAAAGAGATAAAAAACAGTTTCTGTGGGGGGGATGTGCCATTGCTGGTATGATTCTTGTGTACTGATCTGAGCAAATTTGGTGCGTTTAACCGCTCTATTGTGAAAATAATGTTTTATTTAGTTTTTCATTTCTTGAAAATTTCGAAAACCGACATTTTTACGGTTTGTGGCACCTCAGGCTTAATGTAGAAGTTTTTGGCACTTTTTTAAGGATTATTACTTTTATTATAGTTTAATTAAATGAAAAAATTATTAATGTTTTCTCATTATTACATCTTAACACAAACACCCATTAATTATAATCAATTACGATGATGGTCAAAATAATATTTCCGCTTCAAGGTGGAAATAAGGCAGACCTTGTTGAAAGGCTGGGATAGTAATTATTTCTCATTCAAATGTATTAATTACTAATTTAATTAATATATGTTTATCAGTTAAAGCAAACATGAGCCCCGAATTAAATTAGCAAATTCACGAGTAAATTCAAATGAACCAATCAGAAGCTCTTATTAACCAATCAAAACGATGAGATTTGGGCTACGCCCCTTTAGGGCTGATGGAAGCACTGTAGACTGAAGATTAACGAAATTTTAATCCAAGGCAATTTAAAAATAGATTTAAATATAATTTCGTTTATGAGTGAAGTCAATCAAAACCGGAAGCGCATCTGATGCAAGACGTCTCCTAGATCCGGCGCATCTCAATTAGTTCGACGTCTGGATGACGACGTCCAAAATCGATACTGTATGGGGCGGGATATTTTTAGAGCGTTTACATTTTTGATACAATCAACGCCGATAAATAATTTGTCTAGTTGGCAGGGCTCCAGCTCTTCAATTTAACAAATTTTCATTGTGTAGACATAACCCACTCAATGTAGCTTAGAACGGGAAAATGGCGTAATTTTCTTAAATTTGAGGATTTAAATTTTCGAGAAAAACTATAATTTTTCTCTAAAATTATTATTTATCAAGTTATTGCGGTCTAAACGCTCACATTTTCTCAATTTTCATCTGTTTTTTCTTAACTTCTTTTTAAAGATTACACCTTTACTGGTGTGGACACTTTTTTTGTTTTCCTGTAGGATAATGGATACCGGCCCTGATTCTAGAAAAATTGTAGTCCGATTTTTTGTGTATCATCTATTTGAACGGCCCTAATGCGTTTTTCTCAATTAAAAACAGGGCCAAATTCAAATGGAAACGGCACTGTTCTCAAAAATAATAACAAACTGTTTTTATAATAATATAGTTATTAAAAAACCCAAACTAATAGTTTTTTTTGTATTATACATATATATAGTCAGTTATTCAAAAATATATGTTTTAAATTTTTAATATTTGATAAAATGAAATTTAATTTGTTTTTTTATACTTTTTATTTTAATGTTATTAAGTTCACTGTTCAACAAATAATTATTATAACGAGAGTATGGTTGCGCACCCTCCGGGTGCTTACCCTACTCTCGAGAGTAATTTCAGCTCAATATAGTCATTTTTATTCCCAAAACGTCCAATTTATTTGCTTCCATCTGACCCACGTTTTTCGAATCGAACTAATAGTTTTTTTTTGTGAATTTTTTAAATTATATATAAAGCCAGTTATTCTAAAATAATTTTTTTACATTTTTTAATATTTGAAAAAATAAAATTTAATGTGTTTTTTTATACTTTTTATTTGAATGTTTAGTTTAAGAAATAATTATTATAACGAGGGTATGGTTGCGCACCCTCCGGATGCTTACCCTACTCTCGAGAGTAATTTCAGCTCAATATAATCATTTTTATTCCCAAAACGTCCAATTTATTTGCTTCCATCTGACCCACGTATTTCGAATCGAACTAATGGTTTTTTTTTGAGAATTTTTTAAATTATATATAAAGCCAGTTTTCCTAAAATAATTTTTTTACAATTTTTAATATTTGAAAAAATGAGATTTAATTTGTTTTTTTTTATACTTTTTGTTTTAATGTTTAGTTTAAGAAATAATTATTATGACGAGAGTACGGTTGCGCACCCTCCGGGTGTTTACCCTACTCTTGAGAGTAATTTCAGCTCAATATAATAATTTTTATTCCCAAAACGTCTAATTTATTTGTTTCTATCTGACCCACGTATTTCGAATCGAACTAATAGTTTTTTTTGAGAATTTTTTAAATTACATATAAAGTCAGTTATTCTAAAATAATTTTTTTACATTTTTTAATATTTGAAAAAATGAGATTTAATTTGTTTTTTTTTATACTTTTTATTTTAATGTTTAGTTTAAGAAATAATTATTATAACGAGAGTATGGTTGCGCACCCTCCGGGTGCTTACCTTACTCTCGAGAGTAATTTCAGCTCAATATAATAATTTTTTATTCCTAAAACGTCTAATTTATTTGCTTCCATCTGACCCACGTTTTTCAAATCGAACTAATAGTTTTTTTTTGTGAATTTTTTAAATAATATATAAAGCCAGTTTTTTTAAAATAATTTTTTTACATTTTTTAATATTTGAGAAAATGAGATTTAATTTGATTTTTTTTTATACTTTTTGTTTTAATGTTAAGTTTAACAAATAATTACTACAACGAGAGTATGGTTGTGCACCTTCCGGATGCGTACCCTACTCAAGAGAATGATTCCAGCTTAATATAATTATTTTTTATTCCTAAAACGTCTAATTTATTTGCTTCTATCTAACCCACGTTTTTCGAATCGAACTAATAGTTTTTTTTTGAGAATTTTTTAAATTATATATAAAGCCAGTTGTTCTAAAATAATTTTTTTACATCTTTTAATATTTGAGAAAATGAGATTTAATTTGTTTTTTTTTATACTTTTTATTTTAATGTTAAGTTCAACAAATAATTACTATAACGAGAGTATGGTTGCGCACCCTCCGGGTGCTTACCCTACTCTCGAGAGTAATTTCAGCTCAATATAATCATTTTTTATTCCCAAAACGTCTAATTTATTTGCTTCAATCTGACCCACGTTTTTCGAATCGAACTAATAGTTTTTTTTGAGAATTTTTTAAATTATATATAAAGCCAGTTATTCTAAAATAATTTTTTTACATTTTTTAATATTTGAGAAAATGAGATTTAATTTGTTTTTTTTTTATACTTTTTGTTTTAATGTTTAGTTTAAGAAATAATTATTATGACGAGAGTACGGTTGCGCACCCTCTGGGTGCTTACCCTACTCTCGACAGTAATTTCAGCTCAATATAATAATTTTTATTCCCAAAACGTTCAATTTATTTGCTTCCATCTGACCCACGTATTTCGAATCGAACTAATAGTTTTTTTTGAGAATTTTTTAAATTACATATAAAGCCAGTTTTTCTAAAATAATTTTTTTACATTTTTTAATATTTGAGAAAATGAGATTTAATTTGTTTTTTTTTTATACTTTTTGTTTTAATGTTTAGTTTAAGAAATAATTATTATGACGAGAGTACGGTTGCGCACCCTCTGGGTGCTTACCCTACTCTCGACAGTAATTTCAGCTCAATATAATAATTTTTATTCCCAAAACGTCTAATTTATTTGCTTCCATCTGACCCACGTTTTTCAAATCGAACTAATAGTTTTTTTTGAGAATTTTTTAAATTATATATAAAGCCAGTTATTCTAAAATAATTTTTTTACATTTTTTAATATTTGAAAAAATGAGATTTAATTTGTTTTTTTATATACTTTTTGTTTTAATGTTTAGTTTAAAAAATAATTATTATGACGAGAGTACGGTTGCGCACCCTCCGGGTGCTTACCCTACTCTCGAGAGTAATTTCAGCTCAATATAATCATTTTTTATTCCCAAAACGTCCAATTTATTTGTTTCCATCTGACCCACGTTTTTCGAATCGAACTAATAGTTTTTTTTGAGAATTTTTTAAATTATATATAAAGTTTTTTTACATCTTTTAATATTTGAGAAAATGAGATTTAATTTGTTTTTTTATATACTTTTTGTTTTAATGTTTAGTTTAAAAAATAATTATTATGACGAGAGTACGGTTGCGCACCCTCCGGGTGCTTACCCTACTCTCGAGAGTAATTTCAGCTCAATATAGTCATTTTTATTCCCAAAACGTCTAATTTATTTGCTTCCATCTGACCCACGTTTTTCGAATCGAACTAATAGGTTTTTTTGAGAATTTTTTATATTATATATAAAGCCAGTTATTCAAAAATATATTTTTACAGCTTTTGATATTTGAGAAAATGAGATTTAATTTGTTTTTTTTTTTTGTACTTTTTGTTTTAATGTTAAGTTCAACAAATAATTATTTTATCGAGAACATGGTTGCGCACCCTCCGAACTAATAGTTTTTTTTTGAGATTTTCTTAAATTAAATAAAAATATATAATTTAAATCATAAATATTTTATATTATATAAAAATTATATATATAATTTTTTTAATTATAAATATTTTAAATTTTCGCCGACAAGAGACAACAAATGTGCTTTAGCTTAGAGATGGATAATTTACTGTCAAACTCTTTACATTTTTTATAGAAGGTGTAGATGCGAGGATAGTAGACCAAATGGTATAACGTTATATGGTCCCAAAAGTGGGACTACCCAAAACAGCAACTTAAAAGATTAGGTGTATTGTCCAGTACTAAAAGATTGGTCATTTATTTTAGAAAACAGGTGTCAACATCACAATAATTAAAAATCTTACTTGTTCTAAACTTAGCTCTGTTCTCTCTACGGCACTGGATTTAGTAAAATTAGACTATGAAGGAGCTCGGACAATCAAATGAGGACATTTGGTTTTACGGAAGCAATTTGAAAATCCGCTTCTTAATGATGCTTGACCAATAGTGTAATTTTTAGTGCAAATGGTAATTGGGAAATTGTTTCCTAATGTGGTCGCACCAAGGACGGCAGAGAAATTAATAAAAGTACAAAGATATGGATGGCTTTGTTGTTGCTAAGAATAGATTTATTTATTTTCTAGGAGTGACCAACCAATTAAGATATGTATCATACAAGCCGGACCAAATAATTGGGACTGCAACGAACAAATAATATACAATTAAACAAATTGTCTTTCTTCATCTTGCGATTTCTACCTATTTCATAATCAGATATATTATGTAACTATTTTATAAGAAAATATACAGTTTGGCCCCCAAAATGGTGAGATCTGTGTGAGATTTTGCTAAATGTCAAATTTGTCGGATGTAGGTTTAGATGTATAAAAGTGGGAAATTATGTTGATATAGTAATAGCAAATCAGTAGTTTTTGTGTTCATAGCATCTAAATTTGGGTTATTACATGGCCTAAGACAGTGTTACAAATTAATGGTGCCACCACATAAAACATAAAGCACTGCTGGGCGCTATCAACCTAAGCAATGATTTTTTAGAGGTTTATTCTCCCATTCGTCAATCACTACTTCTGACAGCTTGTGATTACTTTGCACCTTTTTTTTAGAGCATCCCATAGATGCTCAATGGGATTTAAGTCGGGGCTGTTACGCACATAAACAGCCACGTTCTGGCCTGGCCGCGTTCTACTGTATCGTGTCCTGGTGATGTAACCAAAATGGCGTTTTTTTGCTCATTGTTAAGATTAACTGGGAATATGCACTGCGATCTATAGTTCTATTGTACTCTGTACATTTGCAAACATATATACATACATACACACACCTATAAGCCAGACAAAAGCCATCTTCCTTGTACAACTTGCCTGAGTGGGAATCGAACCCAGACCAGACTCTAACGTACTATCGTTGGCCATCTGATCCACCGGGCTTCGCTTTTTACAAAGCAAATTTATGAAAGTTTCATACACGGGTTTGGCACTGACATTTATTAATTAATAAAGAATCTACAGGGGGCAGTGGAGCCCGCTTGCGCCACTAATTGTATACAATTTAATTTGAATGCTATTTATTATCAGTGTGATAACTTATTTAGCAGGTTGATAATGGATACATTTATGTGAAAGTTTAGGAAAATTAAAAATCGTGGAATTTTTTATTAACAATGCATAGTTAATATCTAATCTTAATCTATTCATTAATGCATGAAAGTTTAACATAAACAATTAAGAGTGTTAAAAGTTTGTAAACAAAAAGTTTCCTGTAGTGGGTTATTTAGAAGGTTGCTGTTTGTGTGAAAACTAAAGCTATTAGGTTGGATTCTTTGTGTTAGAGGAGCTTCTATAAGAGGTTTTAAAAACATTTTTATGATGAGTTGTAGCTTAAACAAGGGCGATAATACTCATTTACAACCGAGTGTGGGAAGTTGAATTTGGCAGTGTAACAATTTACTAAAAAAATTACATTTGGCGCCTCCACCATTTTTAATTTTTTTTTCTAAAGTCTAGAATATTATAAACATTCATATTTTTACTAATCTACCGACTTCTGGTTGAATTAACTTGATTAGCTTGTGAATTTGAGACAAAAGAACATCAAATAATAGAAAAAATTACAAAAAAAATTATTTGGCGCTTCCACCATTTTTAATTTTTTTTTCCAAAGTCTATAGAATATTATAAATATTTATATTTTTACTGATCTACCGACTTCTGGTTAAATTAACTTGATTAGCTTGTGAATTTGAGGCAAAAGAACATCAAATAATAGAAAAATTTACTAAAAAAATTATTTGGCGCCTCCACCATTTTTAATTTTTTTTTCTAAAGTCTATAAAATATTATAAATATTTATATTTTTACTGATCTACCGACTTTTGGTTAAATTAACTTGATTAGCTTGTGAATTTGAGACAAAAGAACATCAACTAATAGAAAAATTTACAAAAAAATTATTTGGCGCCTCCACCATTTTTAATTTTTTTTTCCAAAGTCTATAAAATATTAAAATTATTCATATTTTTACTGATCTACCGACTTCTGGTTAAATTAACTTGATTAGCTTGTGAATTTGAGACAAAAGAACATCAACTAATAGAAAAATTTACAAAAAAATTATTTGGCGCCTCCACCATTTTTAATTTTTTTTCCAAAGTCTATAAAATATTAAAATTATTCATATTTTTACTGATCTACCGACTTTTGGTTAAATTAACTTGATTAGCTTGTGAATTTGAGACAAAAGAACATCAACTAATAGAAAAATTTACAAAAAAATTATTTGGCGCCTCCACCATTTTTAATTTTTTTTCCAAAGTCTATAAAATATTAAAATTATTCATATTTTTACTGATCTACCGACTTTTGGTTAAATTAACTTGATTAGCTTGTGAATTTGAGACAAAAGAACATCAACTAATAGAAAAATTTACAAAAAAATTATTTGGCGCCTCCACCATTTTTAATTTTTTTTTCCAAAGTCTATAAAATATTAAAATTATTCATATTTTTACTGATCTACCGACTTTTGGTTAAATTAACTTGATTAGCTTGTGAATTTGAGACAAAAGAACATCAACTAATAGAAAAATTTACAAAAAAATTATTTGGCGCCTCCACCATTTTTAATTTTTTTTTCCAAAGTCTATAAAATATTAAAATTATTCATATTTTTACTGATCTACCGACTTTTGGTTAAATTAACTTGATTAGCTTGTGAATTTGAGACAAAAGAACATCAACTAATAGAAAAATTTACAAAAAAATTATTTGGCGCCTCCACCATTTTTAATTTTTTTTTCCAAAGTCTATAAAATATTAAAATTATTCATATTTTTACTGATCTACCGACTTTTGGCTAAATTAACTTGATTAGCTTGTGAATTTGAGACAAAAGAACATCAACTAATAGAAAAATTTACAAAAAAATTATTTGGCGCCTCCACCATTTTTAATTTTTTTTTCCAAAGTCTATAAAATATTAAAATTATTCATATTTTTACTGATCTACCGACTTTTGGTTAAATTAACTTGATTAGCTTGTGAATTTGAGACAAAAGAACATCAACTAATAGAAAAATTTACAAAAATATTATTTGGCGCCTCCACCATTTTTAATTTTTTTTTCCAAAGTCTATAAAATATTAAAATTATTCATATTTTTACTGATCTACCGACTTCTGGTTAAATTAACTTGATTAGCTTGTGAATTTGAGACAAAAGAACATCAACTAATAGAAAAATTTACAAAAAAATTATTTGGCGCCTCCACCATTTTTAATTTTTTTTTCCAAAGTCTATAAAATATTAAAATTATTCATATTTTTACTGATCTACCGACTTTTGGTTAAATTAACTTGATTAGCTTGTGAATTTGAGACAAAAGAACATCAACTAATAGAAAAATTTACAAAAAAATTATTTGGCGCCTCCACCATTTTTAATTTTTTTTTCCAAAGTCTATAAAATATTAAAATTATTCATATTTTTACTGATCTACCGACTTCTGGTTAAATTAACTTGATTAGCTTGTGAATTTGAGACAAAAGAACATCAACTAATAGAAAAATTTACAAAAAAATTATTTGGCGCCTCCACCATTTTTAATTTTTTTTTCCAAAGTCTATAAAATATTAAAATTATTCATATTTTTACTGATCTACCGACTTTTGGTTAAATTAACTTGATTAGCTTGTGAATTTGAGACAAAAGAACATCAACTAATAGAAAAATTTACAAAAAAATTATTTGGCGTCTCCACCATTTTTAATTTTTTTTTCCAAAGTCTATAAAATATTAAAATTATTCATATTTTTACTGATCTACCGACTTTTGGTTAAATTAACTTGATTAGCTTGTGAATTTGAGACAAAAGAACATCAACTAATAGAAAAATTTACAAAAAAATTATTTGGCGCCTCCACCATTTTTAATTTTTTTTTCCAAAGTCTATAAAATATTAAAATTATTCATATTTTTACTGATCTACCGACTTTTGGTTAAATTAACTTGATTAGCTTGTGAATTTGAGACAAAAGAACATCAACTAATAGAAAAATTTACAAAAAAATTATTTGGCGCTTCCACCATTTTTAATTTTTTTTTCCAAAGTCTATAAAATATTAAAATTATTCATATTTTTACTGATCTACCGACTTTTGGTTAAATTAACTTGATTAGCTTGTGAATTTGAGACAAAAGAACATCAACTAATAGAAAAATTTACAAAAAAATTATTTGGCGCCTCCACCATTTTTAATTTTTTTTTCCAAAGTATATAAAATATTAAAATTATTCATATTTTTACTGATCTACCGACTTTTGGTTAAATTAACTTGATTAGCTTGTGAATTTGAGACAAAAGAACATCAACTAATAGAAAAATTTACTAAAAAATTAATTTGGCGCATCCACCATTTTTAGTTTTTTTTTCAAAGTCTATAAAATTTCAGTTTTTTACTGATTCGAACCTCTTTTTGAAGTAACTTGATTAGTTAGTGGATTTAATACAATTGAAAATCGCCTAATTGTGCAAATTTTTTTCTTTTTCCCACGCTTCATAACGATTTAAAAAAAATGACCTAGAAATAAAACTATCGTCAGAAAGTTGATTAAATTTATAGATTTGAGTTCTATTTATTTTTATGAATTATGTATAAAAATACCTTTTGCACACACTTCGTGTAGTCATGAATAAAACAAAATATGTATATAGGACACAACACAACAAAACTAGCGCGTTAATCAAAGCAAAAATAGCATTTATAAATACTAAACGATCAAATGTAATTTGGAGTTTACATGATGTGCAACAAATACTCGAATATTTTTTAATTAATACATATTTAAAAAATTATAATTAAAAAGGAAATTATTTCGATTAATTTGGTTAAAATTAATTAATTTAGGAAGGCGAACGATTTAATCTTTAACCTTAAAAGGTGTCTTGTCTAATAAGCATTAAATTTCTACAATTTTTCCCTCGAGCAATTAGTGAACTTTAAACAGATTATTACTTTTAGTTTGTGGGGAGTTATGCAATTTCAATCATTTATTTTAAGCCTAATCTTAAATCCAAGGCACGCGACACTTTGAGATGTAAATCTTTTTTACCTTTGCGGCCCTGTTCCTCTCATAAACAATAAAATGCACGTTCCTACTGTCCGGCAGGATACACAGGCCATTGTTATAGACGATCAGTATATTACTATCAAATTTAGAAAAGAAATGAATATGCTGAGTAGTCCAAAAAATGTGCATGTTGAAGAGAAATATTCTAATGTTTTCAAATAATTTTTTATATTAAAATTTTTAGAATGATTACCGCACTAGTGAAGTAATATGTCACATTACCTCACATTTTCTAGCTAATCATACATTACTCTAAAAATTATAATTATAATTTATTATTTAAAATAGCTTTAATTTAAATTTGCCATAATACCTCTTCTATTACTTTCCATCATCATAATGCGGCCTAATTTTTCAAAATTTTTATTTATTATGCTAAATTATAGTGAAGGAAAGTTTTAGCAATGAATAAAGAATTTTTTTTCATCTTTGAATGAGAACGAAACTAAAATTAAAAGTGATCCAACTTTTTGGCAATAGAATATATTTATGAGATAATTAAATTTATTTATTCTTTTACCACACGGCAATGCACAAAAACAAATATTTTATTTAGCTGTGATTTTGAATAAAACTGCTCATTTTGGTGCGCAAATTTAAATTAATTATTTAGGGTAATTAAATTATTAATTACAAAAATTAGTTATACAATATGAAAAACCCCAAATAGTGTGATCAAATAGTCTGCGCTTTAGAGATGATTCTTTAGGTTATTTACAACTAAAAAACAAATAAATAAGAAATCTATATAATATATACACAGTGTCAACAAAAACACTAATTCATAAAGCATTTATTTATTCAAAAATTTTAATTGAGTTTTGGCACATCGATAGTTTCCGATCGTTTCCAATCCATCGAAAAACGATTTTCCCGCACCGCGGTGCGTTTTACGTTACTGCTAAAACTAGGCAATACAGTGAAACTAACCGAAAAATAAGTAAAAAACTAAATAATTGAAAATTTGCACAAATAAACAAATTGCTCATGTGGGAAATTTCACTTTCCGAACTTGTTAGGTAAATGACTATGATCAAAAGTTGGCCTAAAATAATGCGTTTCCGCTTTAAATTAAGATGGATTCTCTTCCGGTACAGCTCTGGATAAGATACTGAACGGACATGCCGTTCCCACATACTTCTAACTTTGGTTATCCTCATAGGCCTTAAATCAGATATGTTGGTCTTGTGACAAACAATGGACTCTAAAAAAAAGCTCTCACTTTACAAAATTAGTCTAAATTGGTTAGAAGCAAAAATTGTGCTTAAAAAATCTAGCCAAATTCCTCTTTTCCTACGCATAATGTTGTTTGAATAGTCGGATTTAACATTTTAGAACATTCGAACAATATGACATAATCTTAATAATGCTGCTTTCTGTAGCCAAATCGAAAATTTTGAGATTTTCACTTGATGGCATCCATATTTGAAATAACTAAAAGTAAAATTTACCATTTTAAATTCCAAAAATCTCAAATAGTCACCGAAAGCAGCGAATTTTCGTATAAATACACAATTTTAGTTTTTTTCAATACGTCCGCTCTATTGGCTTCAATTTTTGATGCCGAAATACCATTTTTCAAAAAAAATATTGTGCGGTATAATTATATGGTTTAACATTTTAAATTTGAATGAACTATTTTTGCAATCGCGTCGTATCTTTTTCTATAATCTCTATCAGCTTTGGCTATTGGCAAGACGGCATTTAAAACACTGCTTTTCTATTGGTTAAAGCAATATCCCGTTTACACATCACAATTTTATGGAACGGCATGACTTATCAATTTATCCTAACCTTACTTTCGGCTGTCAAACAGAATATTAATTTATGTCAACCTCACTTTTTTTCAAAATCTTTCGAATTTATTCAATTATTGGCAAATATTAACGTCATTTTTATTTATTAAACGTCACTCTTGATGCGGAAATATATTTTTATAGATCGTAAATCCCCTATCACCGGTGGTAATCTAAAATTTCCCAGGGTTAATTGCCATTTAAATCATATATAACCAATTAACGCTTATGATTGCTGCTTGACCCCGACGAAAATTTGCATATAAATAAACTATTTAATCATCTATTCCACATTTATTTTACTGAATTTAGAGTATTAACACAGTTTTACCAATTGCCAAAAAGTTTGTTATTAAATTTTGACTAAAACTAAATTATTATTAGAAGTTTTTGTGAGTTTTTTATAATAATCCGACTAAAGAACTGAAAAAGGCCGTTATGAGCTTTTGCCTGGGTTTTATAGATTTCAATGAATTCGGCAGCATTCAGATGTCTATAGTTTTTTATTTGCTTGACTGATATGATTACTATTCAAGGCGTGCTCGGCTATACTCGACTTGTCCAATCTGCCGTATTTTAAGTGAGCTAAGGGCTCTTTTTATCTGGTTTGAACTGATCTACGCGACTGTCCTATATAAAATTTGTCACTTTATGCGATTGCTTATAATTTTATTTACTATTTCTTCTAATTTTCAATTTTTTTTTTTTTTTTTTTTTTTTTTTTTTTTTGAGAAATGCATCTAAAAGTTAATGAAAAGTTAAGTCTTTTGTTTACTAAAAAACCTAAACTTGCCATTTTATGTTAAAAACAAAATGGTTTTAGTCGTTAGGTCTTGTTTCTTGTCTAAATATATTAAATTCTAAATCGCCTGTTGCTCTTTTAATTACGCTTACATCTAAAACCGATAATTTGTTATTAATTGCCTTTTCATGAGTGACTTTTAATGAACGATAACTATTTTTTGAATTTGACACAATATTTGCTGAGCTTTCAAAATTATTAATAATGTCTTTTGCACGCAGTTTATGTCGTTTTGGCATGTGGAAAAACTGTGTTAATAGTTATTGGCCCTTTTTGTTACAATTTTGCAAATCTTTTCGAGCAAAAACTGTGCGATAGCCGATTAAATTGTAATTTGCACTCAATTAAGAACCGGGACACTTTCTTTGTTTTGTTTTGGAACAAAATAATTTAACGCTCGTGCTGGCAGCAGAGCAAAAAGTATTTTGTTAAGGCAAAAGTGTACAAAAATATTAGGATTATTTAATGGATTTGTAAATGATCGCGCCAATGTGAAAGTTATTTTTTAATGTGCCATTTCCGCATAATTACGTCATGAGTGACAGTTTTTGAAAAAAAAAAATTGGCTAAAGGTGCCAAATTGAAATGTTTTTATTTAGAAGAAAAAACAGGAAAAGAAATTTAGGCGAAGCGGCTCTAAAAGGAAAATGAGCATTTTCAGATCATATGGCTTATTGAACAGCTTAATTATTAACTAATCCATCCCAGAAGATTTAAAAAACAAAAAAAAATAATGAAAATGCAATAAAATTTGGACCTTTATCACTTTTAATGGTGCATTTTTGTGACATTTCTATAGAAAATGTCACCTAAAATTGTCAAAAAAAAAACACGATTCTCGGGGTTAGTCTGAACACTGCCTGAAAATTTCACCAAAATTGAAGTTCCTAGAGAACTAATCAAAAAATAAATAACTAAATAAATTACTAACTAAAATATGGGAAGAAGTCTGACCTGACCCGACTTGCTAAATGAAAAAAATAGCGGTCTAGTCAAACTGTCAGATTTCCTTGCTTTTCGGATTCAAGTCATTTGACTTCCTTAACCACTGCGTTGAGGAAAAAATTTGAAAAATTGCTTTACAGCCGCAGCGCAATGAGGAGGAGCTCCGTCTTGCTGAAAATAAACACCATATAACGGGACTTGGTTGAGCCACGCAGTATTATATAGATTTAAGATAAAAAATTTGGGTATTTATCTTGTCAGATACCCAAGGTTCAACTTTGGAATGTACAAACTATATTATGCATTTTTGTGACATTTTTATAGAAAATGTCACCTAAAATTGTCAAAAAAAAAACACGATTTACAGGGTTAGTCTGAAAATTTCATCAAAATTGAACCAGATGTTTTGAAGTGCATAGAGAACTGATAAAAAAATAAATAACTAAATAAATTACTATGGGAAAAAGTCTGACCTGACCTGACTTGCTAAATGAAAAAAATAGCGGTCTAGTCAAACTGTCAGATTTCATTGCTTTTCGGATTCAAGTCATTTGACTTCCTTTACCACTGCGTTGAGCAAAAAATTTGAAAAATTGCTTTACAGCCGCAGCGCAATGAGGAGGAGCTCCATCTTGTTGAAAATGAACATCATATGCCATCAGTTACAATGGGATTTTGATCTTCCACGCAGTATTATATAGATTTAGATGAAAAATTTGGCTATTTATCTTGTCAGATACCCAAGGTTCAACCTTGGAATGTACAAACTATATTATGCATTTTTGTGACATTTTTATAGAAAATGTCACCTAAAATTGTCAAAAAAAAACACGATTTACAGGGTTAGTCTGAAAATTTCATCAAAATTGAACCAGATGTTTTGAAGTGCATAGAGAACTGATAAAAAAATAAATAACTAAATAAATTACTATGGGAAAAAGTCTGACCTGACCTGACTTGCTAAATGAAAAAAATAGCGGTCTAGTCAAACTGTCAGATTTCATTGCTTTTCGGACTCAAGTCATTTGACCTCCTTTACCACTGCGTTGAGGAAAAAATTTGAAAAATTGCTTTACAGCCGCAGCGCAATGAGGAGGAGCTCCGTCTTGCTGAAAATAAACATCATACAACGGGACTTGGTTGGGCCACGCAGTATTATATAGATTTAGATAAAAAATTTGGGTATTTATCTTGTCAGATACCCAAGGTTCAACCTTGGAATGTACAAACTATATTATGCATTTTTGTGACATTTTTATAGAAAATGTCACCTAAAATTGTCAAAAAAAAACACGATTTACAGGGTTAGTCTGAAAATTTCATCAAAATTGAACCAGATGTTTTAAACTGCATAGAGAACTGATAAAAAAATAAATAACTAAATAAATTACTATGGGAAAAAGTCTGACCTGACCTGACTTGCTAAATGAAAAAAATAGCGGTCTAGTCAAACTGTCAGATTTCCTTGCTTTTCAGATTCAAGTCATTTGACTTCCTTTACCACTGCGTTGAGCAAAAAATTTGAAAAATTGCTTTACAGCCGCAGCGCAATGAGGAGGAGCTCCGTCTTGCTGAAAATAAACATCATACAACGGGACTTGGTTGGGCCACGCAGTATTATATAGATTTAGATAAAAAATTTGGGTATTTATCTTGTCAGATACCCAAGGTTCAACCTTGGAATGTACAAACTATATTATGCATTTTTGTGACATTTTTATAGAAAATGTCACCTAAAATTGTCAAAAAAAAACACGATTTACAGGGTTAGTCTGAAAATTTCATCAAAATTGAACCAGATGTTTTGAAGTGCATAGAGAACTGATAAAAAAATAAATAACTAAATAAATTACTAACTAAAATATGGGAAGAAGTCTGACCTGACCTGACTTGCTAAATAAGAAAAATAGCGGTCTAGTCAAACTGTCAGATTTTTTTGCTTTTCGGATTCAAGTCATTTGACTTCCTTTACCACTGCGTTGAGGAAAAAATTTGAGAAATTGCTTTACAGCCGCAGCGCAATGAGGAGGAGCTCCATCTTGCTGAAAATGAACATCATACAACGGGACTTGGTTGAGCCACGCAGTATTATATAGATTTAGATAAAAAATTTGGGTATTTATCTTGTCAGATACCCAAGGTTCAACCTTGGAATGTACAAACTATATTATGCATTTTTGTGACATTTTTATAGAAAATGTCACCTAAAATTGTCAAAAAAAAACACGATTTACAGGGTTAGTCTGAAAATTTCATCAAAATTGAACCAGATGTTTTAAACTGTATAGAGAACTGATAAAAAAATAAATAACTAAATAAATTACTATGGGAAAAAGTCTGACCTGACCTGACTTGCTAAATGAAAAAAATAGCGGTCAAACTGTCAGATTTCATTACTTTTCGGATTCAAGTCATTTGACTTCCTTTACCACTGCGTTGAGCAAAAAATTGCTTTACAGCCTCAGCGCAATGAGGAGGAGCTCCGTCTTGCTGAAAATAAACATCATACAACGGGACTTGGTTGAGCCACGCAGTATTATATAGATTTAGAAGAAAAATTCGGGTACTTGTCAGATACCCTTAGAATGTACAAATTATATTATTTGGCCATCGTACAAGGACTTTTAGCGCAAGATACTGATCGTTCTAATTTGTGCATAATTGCTACTTGTTTATTTAACATAAAATAGGTTAAAAAACTCATAAATTTGAAGCTGCAAGAATTTTCATTATAGGCGATTATTAATTACTTAATAAAATTGCAATTAAAATTTTTTATTATGCAATCATACAATAGAACATTAATCAAATTAATTGTTCAATTTTTTTGTTTATTAGATTATAATTTGCAGTGATAAAAAATGTTAGAATCAGTTTCTTTGCTTTCTTCTTCTTTTTCTTCTTCTTCTTCTTCTGATGCATTAAAATTCTGGTTTTTAGCTTCCGACATCACTTGGTTCTATCAAGCACGTTTTTTTTTGTAATTTCGTTCTATTTGTTTCGATTCTTAGTATTGAGAGGTCTTTCATTACGTTGTCTTGTTATCTCTCTTTCCTTAAGATACTTTTTGTCGTAGTCCTTCATTATTCTAGTGCCCTGACTTCTTTGATTTCTTTTTACCTTTTGTATAATGTTTGGACAGGTGCGCAGCAAAGTTAATTCGGTTTTTTTTTTAATATTTTTTATTCTTTGTTTCTTCTGGTTCTTTGTTATTTTCTTCTTCTTCTTCTTCTGTTGCATTAGAGCTCAGGATGGTTTTTAGCTTCCTATACCACTTGCTTCTATCAAACACGATTTTTTGTAATTTTTTTCTATTTGTTTCGATTCTTAGTATTCATTACGTTGTCTTGTTATATTTTCCTTAAGATACTTTTTCTCATAGTTCTTCTTCTTGTGTCCGGACTTCTTTGATTCCTTTTCACCTCTCGTATAATGTTTGGACCGGTGCGCAGCAGAGCTAACTCAGTTTTTTTTTTATATTTTTTATTCTTTGTTTCTTCTACTTCTTTGTTCTCTTCTTCTTCTTCTTCTTCTTCTGTTGCATTAGAGCCGAGAATGGTTTTTAGCTTCCGGCATCACTTGCTTCTATCAAACACGATCTTTTGTAATTTTTTGCTTTTTGTTCAGATTCTTAGTATTGAGAGGTCTTTCATTACGTTGTTTTAGTTATCTCTCTTTCCTCAGATACTTTTTCAATATTCTAGTGCCCTGACTTCTTTGATTTCTTTTTACCTCTTTTTTTTATAATGTTTGCACAGGTGCGTAGCAGAGCTACTTCGTTTTTTTTTAATATTCTTTATGTTTTGTTTCTTCGCGTTCTTTGTTCTCTTCTTCTTCTTCTTCAGTTGCATTAGAGCCCAGGATGGTTTTTAGCTTCCGGCATCACTTGCTTCTATCAAACACGATCTTTTGTAATTTTTTGCTATTTGCTTAGATTCTTAGTATTGAGAGGTCTTTCATTACGTTGTTTTAGTTATCTCTCTTTCCTCAGATACTTTTTCAATATTCTAGTGCCCTGACTTCTTTGATTTCTTTTTACCTCTTTTATAATGTTTGCACAGGTGCGCAGCAGAGCTACTTCGTTTTTTTTTTAATATTCTTTATGTTTTGTTTCTTCGCGTTCTTTGTTCTCTTCTTCTTCTTCTTCTTCTTCAGTTGCATTAGAGCCCAGGATGGTTTTTAGCTTCCGGCATCACTTGCTTCTATCAAACACGATCTTTTGTAATTTTTTGCTATTTGTTTAGATTCTTAGTATTGAGAGGTCTTTCATTACGTTGTTTTAGTTATCTCTCTTTCCTCAGATACTTTTTCAATATTCTAGTGCCCTGACTTCTTTGATTTCTTTTCACCTCTTTTATAATGTTTGCACAGGTGCGCAGCAGAGCTACTTCGTTTTTTTTTAATATTCTTTATGTTTTGTTTCTTCGCGTTCTTTGTTCTCTTCTTCTTCTTCTTCTTCAGTTGCATTAGAGCCCAGGATGGTTTTTAGCTTCCGATACTTCTTGCTTCTATCAAACACAATCTTTTGTAATTTCTTGCGATTCGTTTCGATTCATAGTATTGAGAGCTCTTTCTTTATGTTATCTCTTTTTCCTTGGGATAGGTCTTGGTCTGTTTCTGGGGAACTGAAGACTTTTTGGAGCATTTTTTTCGTTTGAAACATCTCGTTATTTGGCTAGTCATGGTTTTTATTTATAGTAGGTTTAATAGACGATGGTTTTTGTTTTTGAGGTTTTAGAAAAGTGAAGATAATGTTTCAAGATATTGGCATGCTTGATCTACGTGCTAGATTTTGCCAGCATGAAGCCCGATTTTGCCAGCTTTCTCTCTGTTAGAACGACGTCCATTTGCCAGAAATAACTCTGTCTTGGTACTTGCAGTTACTGCTCTATCGAGATGGAAGAGACTGCATCTTCTTCTTTTGGACCTATATATTTTGCTACATTTAATCTTCACTTTAGGTGCTAGTTTGCTGAATGGAAGTTATCAGTTCTATCATTCTTTCTCAGAGCTGCAGTCTAATGACGATCTGATGATACTTTTTATTAGACCAGGTCCAAATATGCTGATCTATGTCAATAGATCAAACATTGTTTTTGCTTGAAATGGACTTATTCCATAATATCTTTCACTTTTTTTTTGTTCTGAAGAAAGAAACAGGCTTAAATTGGTTATGTTGCGGATCGAGAAGCCTTTAAACCTTTGCTAAGGCTTAGGATATTGCTTCGGCTTGTCTTTTGCCTGAAAAGTTGAACCTGCATGGGTTGTGAGTTATTTGGCCAAGAGTAATACTTTGAACTGTGTTTTAGGTGGAACATCTTATAGAATTTCGCAGTAAAGAAGTACCAGTTGAGAATATTTAGATTCAGCAAGATGGTGCGCAAGACCTGCCGGGTCACCCGATTTAACTCCACTTGACTTTTTATTGAGTTATTTGTAAAAACCGGTCTACGTCAACCGATTACTAGATATTGAGTACTATTCCATTCGATTGGGATTTGTAAACTTTGTAGCAACTCTATCTAGGAAATAAAGTTGTGAGAAAGGCAAATTTTAGAATGTTTTTGTTTGTTGCAGCATATCTTTTCGGCAGAGCTCGCAATTCACATACCTGGAAACCTTGGTCAAGAGGGTGTAATTTATCGTTTAGACTACTCACCACCATTCGGCCATCCTGCTCCAAACACTACAATAGCATCTAAGAATATCAGAGACGTAATCAAATTTTCGCAAGCTCTTCCTGGTACAAAGTACGATTTTTGGCTATACTACTCCAATGCGACCCATAACACTTTGACATGGACTGCAAACTTTACAACAGGTGATTTACAAAATAAAACTGTTTTTTATATTCTATTAGTAATGTTTTGTTTTAGTACCCGATCCACCTTCAAACCTATCTGTGATTGTACGAAGCGGCAAATCTGTAACTATTTCATGGAGCCCACCAGCCCATGGGGGCTATTCCACATTTAAACTCAAAATAAACTCCCTCAACAGCTTAGCTGAAGTTAAACCTCAAACTTTAACAGTTGACAACGTGGAGACCTCTCCTTATTTACTTAAAGATCTTACGCCAGGAGCTACCTATCAAGTTCAGGCGTTTACCGTTTTTGAGAATAAAGAAAGTGCCGCTTATACTTCTAGAAATTTCACAACAAGTAAGTGAATCGAATACTTTTTCATTGTATTGGAACTTTGCCGGCCATTTGGAACAAACCTGCCGCGAATAATAATGCTATTAACACGATTCTAGTTGTTTGCAGATGAAAACAACAGTTTAACCTAGATGGTGAAACAATTTCACTTCACTAATGGTAACTAACCACTTTGGCCAAATTAAAAGATTCTTGCAATTTTATTGAAAGTTGAAGAAATGGTTCTAGTAATGCTAGATTTTTATATATATGGTCCTTCTAACAGACCAGACTTGAATCCAATTGAGCAGGTTTGGGCTTGATTCTTGAACACAAAAAGTGGAACAACTGTGACAATAGATTGATGGATTAGGAGTAGAACTGACAAATAATGACCGAAACGCTTTGAAAACCACAAATATAATATAACAAAAAGTAGTACCAAATTTACTAGAAGAGGTTAGATCCTACGTTAATCAGTTTAATTGTTGTAATTGTTAAAGAACAGTAACAAACAATGAGTCACCCGTAACTTAGCAGTACAATATTTTATTTCTTTTATTATTGTTTTACTGTTTATCGAATGCAAACCTTGGATCGAGTTAAAACATAGTGTTATGTCACGACCTTGCAATATTATTAAAACAATTCAAGAAATGTAATAAAATGTTTATATATAAACAATAAAGACCCAATAATATAAATAAATTTAATTTAAATAATTCGTAATACAACTTATTAATTATTCGATCACATAACACGCTTCCATCTATATTCAATTGCAATGCACTAGAAACTTCTAGCGTCGTCCAATTAAATGAAAGGATAATCAGCCAATCATTGAAGATGGGTGTTTCCAGAAGCAGCACAATTCGAACTCCAAATTTTAACTTACATTTTATTATGATTCAATCATTAATGTCAAAGATCGTAGAAGCAACAAACTTTTAGACTATTTAGAGTGTGGAATCTTGTACCTGGCATGTTCCATAGGTGTCAAGTCTGGCGACGTAAAAGTAGAGATTAAACCAGTGCTTATTATAAGATCAAAAGATCACTCAACTCTCCCACTTTTGAAGCAGCTTGTTATCTTCATTTTTGAAAAGTTCTAAATTGTCTACTTTGTCTATAGATTCTCTAGATTAATTGGTTAGTTTTGGTGTAGTTTCACTTTTTACAAAAGTTTCTGTTCAAGAATCAGTAAGAAGATAACTTTCTTCCTGACCTGACCTGACCTGACTTGGCAAATTTTGCTGATCCTTGTGTGTACTGTTTTTCAGAACCGAACACTCCTGGCAAATTTATCGTCTGGTTTCGAAACGAGACAACTCTTTTGGTTCTGTGGCAGCCCCCATACCCGGCAGCTATCTACACACATTACAAAGTTTCCATAGATCCTCCAGATGCCAACGATAGCGTCCTATATGTCGAAAAAGAAGGAGAACCTCCAGGACCGGCTCAAGCCGCCTTCAAAGGCTTGGTTCCGGGAAGGGCGTACAATATTTCCGTACAAACAATGTCAGAAGATGAAATTTCGAATCCTACAACTGCGCAATACCGAACTGTTCCGCTGAAACCAGCCAAAGTAACGTTTCCTTTCCAGTCAATAACCTCAAATTCTTTTGTGGTGAATTGGGAAGAGCCCAATGGGAAAAGGTAATTTTATCAAAAATTTTTTTTTTTTGAAGCTAAATTACTCTCGCATGATTCTAGAATACATACTGCAAAAAAACATAAAATTGTAAGGTAAAAAGTTTGATATTTCTGAATTTTGCATGGTTTTTCTCTCTCTGTGTGTGTGTGAAACCAACCTTTGCGCTTCAAACGAAACATGATTTGCACGCCGTTGAGCAAAAATACAGTAAAAGTGAGGTTAGGATAAATTGATAAGTCCTGCTGACACCGCTGTATCATAACATTGTGTTGTGTAAACTGGACATTGCTCTAACCAATAGAAAGAGAGGGTTTTAAATGCGATTTCTAAAATGCCCGATTCGTCTTGCCAATTGCCGAAGCATATAGCAGTTTATATTTGTAAATCTACAAAAACTATGTAATTTGAGTTATAATAACAAGGGCAACAACATAAAAATCACAATACCAGAATCTGATGGTGGAAAAATAATTATAACGCTTTGCAAGAATTTACTTTTCTGTCCTCGGGCGAGAATGGTCTACTTCACACGCGGGCGGCAATAGGCCATTTCACGCCCGGTTGACTATAAAAAAATATTCTTTTAAGCTTTTTTTACAAATTTTATTCCTAAAATGCAATTTTTTGAAAACTTTTTTATTATGTAGTGAATTCGACAAGTACAATGTGTTCTTGGGCACAGTGAGGAAGCAACAAATTACTAAACTCAGAGATGATCCGACTTCAGTTGAGTTTAAGGAAAATTTGGAACCTGGAAAAACATACACTGTTACTGTCAAAACGGTTTCTGGAAAAGTCTCTTCTTGGCCTACCACAGCTGACGTTACTCTGAGTGAGTTTTCTTTAAATTTAATAAGATTAACCAAATTTTCTGAAAATCTGGCAAAATTAATAGTTATTTGAATCGCAAGCGATTCCGGACGTGTGATTCACAAGGCTTTCTGTGAACTTTCTTTTACATAAACAAATTTATTTATGTAAAAAATCAAGATCTTTTGTTTATTCAAAAAATATATATATATTTTGCTTCACGCACGGCGTCTGTGGGGCTTACGGCTTAGTGACTTGGGGGACTATACATTATACAATACAATCCGTTAGTACTCGTTGATAAATGTCTGACAATTGACAATGACAGCAAATGGTGCCACCGCAAAAATTTAATTTGCCGAATATTCCTAGTATGTAGTCATTTTCCGACCTAGGCTGGCAAGAGTCCATTGCCGGCCGAATTAAGAGTCTAATCACATTCTGATCAATATTTTCCTATTCTTCTACAAGTGCGACTCTCAATTCTGGTAGCCTTTCCGGACGAGCGCTAAAAACGTTTTTCTAACTCATCCCAAGCGAGCTCTATAAGATTCATATCTGGAATCATTGCAGGCTACTATAAAAGTCCTACTCAGTTTAGCCTTTTTCTTAATTACTACTAATTTAACATGTTTGAATCAGTTTTTTCTCTAGTTTTTATGTTGTAATCTCTTGAATGCGTTCCAGAGATTAGCAATTGAATTTAAATTGGGGCTCCGAGCTGGCTATGCTATAGTAGCGCCTAAATAAGAGCAATGTGAGTTTTTTATGCGAATTGAGTAGGTCTCTGCTCTATGTCTTCATGTTTGTAATCTTTTAAGTGTGTGCCAGAGATTTGCAATAGGATTTAAATTGGGTTTACGAGCTGGCAAGGCCATGAACCGATACCAATTTTTCACATTTACTGTCAATTTTAGGATGGTAAATGCAAGGATATTTAAGTTTCTTTGGTTTTCTAAAAAAATAATTAAGCTGTTTATAGAAAACTTGCATAACTTCTTAGATTGTACATAATTTTGTTTCACTATCAGTTGTTTTCTTAATTATGCATTTACATAATAGCAATAGCTATTTTTTTTTCATAATTAGCCTACAATTGCTCATTTGAATAGTAAAATAGAAAATAATTATATTGCATTAATTGTGGAATTTATGAGGATTACGTTAAAGGTAATAAACATTTTTGTGCGCACGCTATACAAATATTAATGAAACTTTTAGTTTTCAAATAATTAGCAGAGTTTAAAGGAAAATTATAAGTTTTTTAGCGAATATTCTTTTGTTTTTATTTAGTGAAAAACAACTCAATAACTTACTCTAGGCAAAAATGGGAAAGCCAGCTTTTTAGTAAATATTCTTTTGTTTTTATTTAGTGGAAAACAAAAGAAACAACCCAAAAACTTACTCTAGGCAAAAATGGACAACCAAGTTTTTTAGTAAATATTCTTTTGTTTTTATTTAGTGAAAAACAAAAGAAACAACTCAATAACTTACTCTAGGCAAAAATAGGAAAGCAAGTTTTTTAGTAAATATTCTTTTGTTTTTATTTAGCGAAAAACAAAAGAAACAACCCAATGAATTACTCTAGGCAAAAAAGGGAAACCAAGTATTTTTAGTAAATATTAGTTTTTATTTAGTGAAAAACAAAAGAAACAACCCAATAACTTACTCTAGGCAAAAATGGGAAAGCAAGTTTTTTAGTAAATATTCTTTTGTTTTTATTTAGTGAAAAACAAAAAAAGACAACGACCCAATAACTTACTCTAGAAAAAAAATGGGAAAGCAAGCTTTTTAGTAAATATTCTTTTGTTTTTATTTAGTGGAAAACAAAAGAAACAACCCAAAAACTTACTCTAGGCAAAAATGGACAACCAAGTTTTTTAGTAAATATTCTTTTGTTTTTATTTAGTGAAAAACAAAAGAAACAACCTAAAAACTTACTCTAGGCAAAAATGGACAACCAAGTTTTTTAGTAAATATTCTTTTGTTTTTATTTAGTGAAAAACAAAAGAAACAACCCAATGAATTACTCTAGGCAAAAAAGGGAAACCAAGTTTTTTTAGTAAATATTAGTTTTTATTTAGTGAAAAACAAAAGAAACAACCCAATAACTTACTCTAGGCAAAAATGGGAAAGCAAGTTTTTTAGTAAATATTCTTTTGTTTTTATTTAGTGAAAAACAAAAGAAACAACCCAATAAATTACTCTAGGCAAAAAAGGGAAACCAAGTTTTTTTAGTAAATATTCTTTTGTTTTTATTTAGTGAAAAACAAAAGAAACAACCCAAAAACTTACTCTAGGCAAAAATGGACAACTAAGTTTTTTAGTAAATATTTTTTTGTTTTTATTTAGTGAAAAACAAAAGAAACAACCTAAAAACTTACTCTAGGCAAAAAAGGGAAACCAAGTTTTTTTAGTAAATATTCTTTTGTTTTTATTTAGTGAAAAACAAAAGAAACAACCCAAAAACTTACTCTAGGCAAAAATGGACAACTAAGTTTTTTAGTAAATATTTTTTTGTTTTTATTTAGTGAAAAACAAAAGAAACAACCCAATAACTTACTCTAGGCAAAAATGGGTTTTTATTTAGTGAAAAACAAAAGAAACAACCCAAAAACTTACTCTAGGCAAAAATGGGTTTTTATTTAGTGAAAAACAAAAGAAACAACCCAATAACTTACTCTAGGCAAAAATGGGAAAGCAAGTTTTTTAGTAAATATTCTTTTGTTTTTATTTAGTGAAAAACAAAAGAAACAACCCAATAACTTACTCTAGGCAAAAATGGGAAAGCAAGCTTTTTAGTAAATATTCTTTTGTTTTTATTTAGTGGAAAACAAAAGAAACAACCCAAAAACTTACTCTAGGCAAAAATGGACAACCAAGTTTTTTAGTAAATATTCTTTTGTTTTTATTTAGTGAAAAACAAAAGAAACAACCTAAAAACTTACTCTAGGCAAAAATGGACAACCAAGTTTTTTAGTAAATATTCTTTTGTTTTTATTTAGTGAAAAACAAAAGAAACAACCCAATGAATTACTCTAGGCAAAAAAGGGAAACCAAGTTTTTTTAGTAAATATTAGTTTTTATTTAGTGAAAAACAAAAGAAACAACCCAATAACTTACTCTAGGCAAAAATGGGAAAGCAAGTTTTTTAGTAAATATTCTTTTGTTTTTATTTAGTGAAAAACAAAAGAAACAACCCAATAAATTACTCTAGGCAAAAAAGGGAAACCAAGTTTTTTTAGTAAATATTCTTTTGTTTTTATTTAGTGAAAAACAAAAGAAACAACCCAAAAACTTACTCTAGGCAAAAATGGACAACTAAGTTTTTTAGTAAATATTTTTTTGTTTTTATTTAGTGAAAAACAAAAGAAACAACCTAAAAACTTACTCTAGGCAAAAAAGGGAAACCAAGTTTTTTTAGTAAATATTCTTTTGTTTTTATTTAGTGAAAAACAAAAGAAACAACCCAAAAACTTACTCTAGGCAAAAATGGACAACTAAGTTTTTTAGTAAATATTTTTTTGTTTTTATTTAGTGAAAAACAAAAGAAACAACCCAATAACTTACTCTAGGCAAAAATGGGTTTTTATTTAGTGAAAAACAAAAGAAACAACCCAAAAACTTACTCTAGGCAAAAATGGGTTTTTATTTAGTGAAAAACAAAAGAAACAACCCAATAACTTACTCTAGGCAAAAATGGGAAAGCAAGTTTTTTAGTAAATATTCTTTTGTTTTTATTTAGTGAAAAACAAAAGAAACAACCCAATAACTTACTCTAGGCAAAAATGGGAAAGCAAGCTTTTTAGTAAATATTCTTTTGTTTTTATTTAGTGAAAAACAAAATAAACAACCCAATAACTTACTCTAGGCGAAAATGGGAAAGCAAGCTTTTTAGTAAATATTCTTTTGTTTTTATTTAGTGAAAAACAAAAGAAACAACCCAATAACTTACTCTAGGCAAAAAAGGGAAACCAAGTTTTTTTAGTAAATATTAGTTTTTATTTAGTGAAAAACAAAAGAAACAACCCAATAACTTACTTTAGGCAAAAATGGGAAACCAAGTTTTTTTAGTAAATATTCTTTTGTTTTTATTTAGTAAAAAACAAAAGAAACAACCTAATAACTTACTCTAGGCAAAAATGGACAACCAAGTTTTTTAGTAAATATTCTTTTGTTTTTATTTAGTGAAAAACAAAAGAAACAACCTAAAAACTTACTCTAGGCAAAAAAGGGAAACCAAGTTTTTTAGTAAATATTCTTTTGTTTTTATTTAGTGAAAAACAAAAGAAACAACCCAATAACTTACTTTAGGCAAAAATGGGAAACCAAGTTTTTTTAGTAAATATTCTTTTGTTTTTATTTAGTAAAAAACAAAAGAAACAACCTAATAACTTACTCTAGGCAAAAATGGGAAAGCAAGTTTTTTAGTAAATATTCTTTTGTTTTTATTTAGTGAAAAACAAAAGAAACAACTCAATAAATTACTCTAGGCAAAAAAGGGAAACCAAGTTTTTTCAGTAAATATTCTTTTGTTTTTATTTAGTGAAAAACAAAAGAAACAACCCAATAACTTACTCTAGGCAAAAATGGGAAAGCAAGTTTTTTAGTAAATATTCTTTTGTTTTTATTTAGTGAAAAACAAAAGAAACAACCCAATAAATTACTCTAGGCAAAAAAGGGAAACCAAGTTTTTTCAGTAAATATTCTTTTGTTTTTATTTAGTGAAAAACAAAAGAAACAACCCAATAACTTACTCTAGGCAAAAAAGGGAAACCAAGTTTTTTTAGTAAATATTCTTTTGTTTTTATTTAGTGAAAAACAAAAGAAACAACCCAATAAATTACTCTAGGCAAAAAAGGGAAACCAAGTTTTTTTAGTAAATATTCTTTTGTTTTTATTTAGTGAAAAACAAAAGAAACAACCCAATGAATTACTCTAGGCAAAAATGAGAAAGCAAGCTTTTTAGTAAATATTCTTTTGTTTTTATTTAGTGAAAAACAAAAGAAACAACCCAAAAACTTACTCTAGGCAAAAATGGACAACCAAGTTTTTTAGTAAATATTCTTTTGTTTTTATTTAGTGAAAAACAAAAGAAACAACCTAAAAACTTACTCTAGGCAAAAAAGGGAAACCAAGTTTTTTAGTAAATATTCTTTTGTTTTTATTTAGTAAAAAACAAAAGAAACAACCCAATAACTTACTCTAGGCAAAAATGGGAAAGCAAGCTTTTTAGTAAATATTCTTTTGTTTTTATTTAGTGAAAAACAAAAGAAACAACCCAAAAACTTACTCTAGGCAAAAATGGACAACCAAGTTTTTTAGTAAATATTCTTTTGTTTTTATTTAGTGAAAAACAAAAGAAACAACCCAATAACTTACTCTAGGCAAAAATGGGAAAGCAAGTTTTTTAGTAAATATTCTTTTGTTTTTATATTTTTTAGTAAATATTCTTTTGTTTTTATTTAGTAAAAAACAAAAAAACATCCCAATAACTTACTCTAGGCAAAAAATGGACAACCAAGTTTTTTAGTAAATATTTTTTTGTTTTTATTTAGTGAAAAACAAAAGAAACAACCCAATAAATTACTCTAGGCAAAAAATCGGAAACCAAGTTTTTTAGTAAATATTCTTTTGTTTTTATTTAGTGAAAACCAAAAAAACAACCCAATAACGTCCCTGGGCAAAAAATTGAATAATTAAACATTCATATTTATATGCATTGTTGTTAAATTTATCTTTGACCTTGGCATTGGCATTTTTATAAAACATATTGCAAAACATGACGCAAAAAGTAATTTTAATGAAAAACACAAGTTAATAAACTATTAGAAGCTCTTAAACTATTAAAAATTTTTATGAAAATATTGCCAATTAAAGGAGATACAGTGCTTCCAAGCAAATATGAGCCCTAGAGGGGCGTGGCTTGAACACTGTACCTCATCTTTTTGAGCTTCTGATTGGTTAGATGAATTTACTCCTGAATTTGCTAATTTAGTTCCGGGGCTCATGTTTACTTGGAAACACTGTCTGCGCCTGAGAATACAGAATCAGATCTTCTCAGAAAGTCATAACTCTCTGATTAGGGATGAGAAACTTTCATATTTTTAAGTTTACTACACCAAAAATGATTAGAAAATGAAAAGAAAATATAAAGAAAGATAAAGCAACACAATCTGTAAAGAAAAAACAAAGACGTGCAGATAAAATATAAAAGAAAGGATGAATAATAAGAGTAAAGAAAGAAATAAGAGAACACAAATAGTTTACGAAATATGATGGCTATTATTCACGAAGATAAAAATTGCACCACGAGCGTAGCAAGTCATTAAACCATCTGAGTGAATAATAACCATTACTTGTGCCAGAATAACGATTTTTTTTTGTAGAACCTCTACCTGTAGTCAAGTTACATGCTGAAACGGATGAAAAAACTGGCGCAGTGAATGTATCATGGTCACCAAATCCAGATAGTTTTCAAGAAGGCTTTCTTGTTTCTTATCATGAAGTGGAAAGTTCAATCGGTGATTCAAATAATATCAAAACAAATAAATCTTCTCTACCACTTGATACTCTTCTTCCTGGTCGTAATTACTCTCTGATAGTTCAAGCAATTTCCAAAGATATGGAGTCAAATGAAAGTTACTTGTATGTGGTAACTCAACCTAGTGCCCCAATTATCGAAGACTTGCGTCCTATTGTAGACGGGTTGAATATTAGTTGGAAGAGTGACGTGAATTCACGTCAAGACAAGTATGAGTTGCATTGTGTCCGAAATGACACTTTTGATAAAATTGTTAGAACTACGTATGATACGAGAATGGTTCTGACCAGCTTATATCCAGGAGCTGGATACTCAGTGAAAGTATTTGCTATATCACATGGTTTGAAAAGCGAGCCTCATGAGTACTTCCAGCCTGTTTGTAAGTACCAAAATATTTAGATCGATTTGATACATACTTATGATGATGATTTAGTCCCTAGACCTCCAAGGAATATGACAATTGAGAAAACTACAACTACTTCGGTCCTAGTTCAGTGGGGAGCCCCGACAGATTCTCTGATCTCCGAATATGCAATAAGGTAATTACACCATTTAGAAATATTATGCCGGAAACTGTGATTTATTTTTATTTAGATACAAGACAGATTCGAATAGTATGTGGACGAAGCTACCGGCAGTTCAAAACACAGAAGCTGAAGTCACAGACATGACACCCGGTGAACGATATACAATACAAGTTAATACTGTAAGCTACGGGTTAGAAAGCAATGAGCCTCAGCAAATGAACCATACTGTACGACCTAATCCTGTTTCCAATATAGCTCCTTTAGTGGATTCAAACAACGTCACGTTGGAGTGGCCCCGACCTGATGGAAGAGTTGAGACTTACATTGTGCGTTGGTGGGAATCTTCGAATACCTCTCAGATCAATACTAGAAATGTTAGCCAGAATGATAATGGTACAGGACCGATACGACTTTTAGTCGGAGATCTTATGCCTGGAGTGGAGTACGTGTTTGATATTCAAGCGACGTCAAATGGTTTGGAAAGTGACGTTACAGTCTTAAGAACTAGAACAAGTAAGTAAAACCTTGTAGCCTCCAGGTTGTAGCGATGAGCTGGCGCAGATAATAGCCGCTTCTACTTGTAGAGGGGGCATAATCTACCGCTCGTCATGTATATTGTTTATAATTATGGTTTGTTTTCTAGTGCCTCTCATTCAATCAGAAGTGGTAGTAGTCAACAACCAACAATCTACAGATTCTATTAGTCTCCGCTATACTCCGACTCCTCGTGCTTCTTCGAAATTCGACAAATATCGTTTTTCTCTAAGCGAGAGTAATATTCTGGATCAGGAAAAAACCTGGAATGATTCGGATCGTTTGGTTACGTTTACTGGACTAATTCCTGGTCGTTTGTACAATATTACTGTATGGACTGTATCCCATGACGTTGCTAGTCAACCTCTTCAAAGACAAGATCGATTATATCCAGAGTCTATTACCGGCATCAATGCCAGTTCAATTACAGACACTGAAATAACTTTAACCTGGGCATTGCCACGTGGAGAATATAATGCTTTTGAAGTACAATATCTCAATTTTGAAAATGATTTTATTCAAAATCTTACACTTCAAAATACAATAAGCATCAATGATTTGAAGCCTCACCGTAATTATACGTTTACGGTAATTGTCAGAAGTGGTACCGAAACTAGTATACTTCGTAAATCAGTACCAGTATCAGCTATTTTCACGACAAAAGAGTCTGTACCGGGAAGTGTTGATAAATTCCAACCGGTTGATATACAACCTCAATCAATAGTGTTTGAATGGTCTCTTCCTTCAACGGAACAAAATGGTGTTATTCGTAAGTTTACCATTACCTATGGATTAGAAGGCTCAACAAATACAATATCACGTGATTTCAATCCACAAGAATTTAGAGGTATTATTAAACAATTATTGCCGGGAAAGACGTATGTTTTCAAGATCTACGCTGAAACTAAAATTGGCTTCGGACCGGAAAAAATATGGAAGCAAAAAATGCCAATTCGGGAACCACCGGTAACAAGCTGGAAAGCGGTGCCTACAGAAATACAAAGAACCTCCACAACTATCCGGATTCGCTTCGGAAAGAATTACTTTAGCGATGGTAATGGTCCTGTTTTGACATATGCGATCATAGTAGCCGAAGATGATTCGAAAAATTCATCTGGATTGGAAATGCCCAGTTGGCGCGATGTACAAGCGTACTCAAAGTGGCCTCCATATCAAGTGTCGGAGCCCTACTATCCGTTTTTTAATGATTCAGTTGAAGACTTTACAATTGGTGCCGAATCGTGCGACATACGGCAAGTTGGATATTGCAATGGGGCCTTGAAGAGCGGTTCTACATATCGGGTGAAGATTAGAGCTTTCACAGCTCCTGATAAGTTCAGCGACACAAATTACAGTTTTCCTGTAGAAACCGGTAAGTATCTGCAAATCTGACAGTTTGTCTAAGCCGTGCTAGATTAATTTAGTTCATCCAGCACGTTGTTTTTAAAAAATTAGGCTTTAGAGGTGCATAATTTTGCAATAAGCCCTGGTGATCCGGGGCTTTTATACCTGTCAACAGTCATCCTTCATGACATCTATGAGAAACAGGCATTTTTTTTTTAAATACTGTTAGTAATCTATTTCCAAGTTTAATTTGGGCTTTTATGATAACAGTAGTGCAAATATTTTTGTCATTTTATTGATTTTTGTGCACGCGGCAAGGATTATTAAGGATGGGTAAGTGTTTCCTTCAATCGATGTGCTTAAAAATAGAAATAGTCGATATTTTTTAAGTCAGACATAAAACAGATCGAACTTTTCCAGACCAAGACAACACGAACATAATACTCGGCGTGTTGATCCCTTTGATACTCTTTGCGCTTTTATTTTTGGTTATCATTTATATTCGAAGACGAAGATCGGCAGGAAGAAAAGCGACCGACACTCGAGCAACCGATAACATGTCTCTGCCGGATTCAGTCATTGAGACGAGCCGGCCTGTGAGGATTGAAAGCTTTGCCAATCACTACAGATTGATGTCAGCTGATTCAGATTTCCGATTTAGTGAAGAATTTGAAGAATTGAAGCATGTGGGTCGCGACCAACCCTGCACCTTTGCTGATCTACCTTGCAACAGACCAAAGAACCGATTTACAAACATTCTACCATATGATCACTCCAGATTTAAGCTGCAACCCGTCGACGACGAAGAAGGGTCTGATTACGTCAATGCCAACTATGTTCCAGTAAGTAACTATAATGCGTTCTTTTATGCATCTGCTAGGCGTCCCGTGACGGCTCACACTTTATACACTTCTCCTCACATATTAGCTCATCAATTGTATTTTCTTCAGGGTTACAATTCGCCTCGTGAGTTTGTGGTAACTCAGGGTCCTCTGCACTCCACACGTGATGACTTTTGGCGCATGGTTTGGGAATCGAACTCAAGAGCTATAATTATGTTAACTCGATGCGTAGAAAAAGGCCGCGAAAAATGTGACCATTATTGGCCGTATGAATCAATGCCCGTCTATTATGGCGATATCTCAGTACAAATTTTGAACGAAACCAGATATCCAGATTGGAATATATTGGAGCTTATGGTCTGCAGGGTAAGTAGAAATTATATACCAGAAATCAGCTATTTTTTGGGACGGTGCCAGTCAAAGGGACAAATACAGTGAAGTTTTTCACTTTTTGTCTGTACAAAAAATGGATTTTAGTTGTCAGCTGAGCTTTAACTTGAAAGTAGCTTTGCAAGAATTTAATGTTGTTTTTTATTTTTTTTCCAGGGGGAGCAACAGCGTGTTGTTCGCCATTTCCACTTCAGTACATGGCCCGATTTCGGGGTGCCTAACCCTCCACACACTCTTGTACGTTTCGTTCGGGCCTTCCGAGAGCGTGTTGGTGCAGACCAGAGACCTATAGTGGTACATTGTAGTGCTGGGGTGGGCCGATCGGGTACATTTATTTGTCTCGATCGAATCTTGCAGCAAATTTTGGTTTCTGATTACGTGGACATTTTTGGAATTGTGTACGCAATGAGAAAAGAACGTGTTTGGATGGTTCAAACCGAGCAGCAATACATTTGTATACATCAATGCCTCTTGGCAGTGCTAGAAGGAAAAGAGTTATCCGGATCGCCGCGTGAGATTCATGAAAATCAGGGATTTGAAGGTTAGTAAGGATAATTTCTTTCTCTGTATTTTGAAACATATCTTGTTTTACGATGCAGAAATGGTATCACAGTTGTTCAGTCGTTGTAAAAGGCTGCTATTCTGTGGTGCAGAAAAGGGTGGTAGTGGTGGTGGTGGCGCTAATGTCGAGCCTACTTTAGGACAGAGTGAGAAAGAAAGGTAGAGATTATATAACCAATCAGCTATAGTTGTATGGTGTTGGTAATATAAGAACTTTAGTACTAAGCATGAACAGCACGTTGCATGTATTCGTGGTACCGTATTTTTAAGCATAACTTAAACTCGTAAACATAAGAATCGTGCAATATAGCAACATTATTAAATCTCGGTGCATTTACAAACAGGATTTACACGCCGTTGAGGAAAAATCCTGTTTGACAGGGAAAAGTGAGGTTTGAATAAATTGACAAATCCTGCTGACACCGCTGTTTCATAAAATTGTGTTGTTTTAACCAATAGAAAGAGAGTGTTTTAAATACAATTCCGAAAATGCCCGATTCGTCTTGCCAAGATAGAATACTATAAAATTGGTTTTTTAGATGAAAAAGTCGATCCATTTGTGAGGACTGACTTGATATGTATTTCAAAAACGGCCTTAACGATTTGAATGAAATTTTGTGCTTGGATAGGGTTTTGCTTTTTAAGTTTGTCTGTTTAACTGTATTTCTTGTAGAAACACTTTTTTAAAAATTATTTACAGTTTTTTCTATCCACTTAGCATCTAAAACAGATACCATTTTTTTTTATAGAGGTTTATAGATATTAAAAAAATTATATGAAACACCTGGTATATTCTATAATTCACAACTATAGGCAAAGCGTGCACTTTGCATGTCATTCATTATTTTTGTCTTTTTTTCTTATTGTTATATATTTGACGTTTAATTGTTCTTTTGTTTTTAGATGACGAAGGCATTGCAGAATCTGGAATGTGATCAAATTGGGGAATGGCAAGCAGCAATAATTATGAAACATTTGTCAAGTTGAAGACAATTTTATGTATTTGTTTAAAATTTTATGATATTATTCTAATTGTACAGTATTTTATACATTTTGTTATTATTGCAGAGGCAGTATTTTACGTACGTACTCGATTGTTATGAATTAAATCTGGTAAAAATCATTCCTGTGACAAGCTGGACCAGATTCTTCTACTTTTCACGTAATTTTGAGGTAAATTCTACCATCAGAGCAGGCTTACGTGAAATTTAGACCATTTCAAATGTCATTATTCGCATTTTTAGTTTTAGTTTACTAATGTAATTTAAAATTGCAGTTCTGTGATATAACTATTTGGTTTAGTGTACATTTTAAAGAGAAACTATTGTATAATCAAATTAATCAGCTTTGTACTTAAATCAAATTAAACCCCTATTTTCTTGAAATCATTTATCATTCACCCTGACAGAATGGAGCATGAGGGGGAGGGTAAGTAGAATTAATAAGCAAATCTATGACTGGGTCACAGTCGGAGCATGACTCCGGATATCAATAAAACTGATATGATTCGAATTTGGGACGAGGCACGTTATGCTTTATAATATTTTTCCTCACGCAACTTTCTGATTAAATTTCCTTTCATTCCATTCCGGACTTTTGTGCTCCTCGTTATAGCTTTGCAACAAGTTCATTTAAGTGCTATTCCAATGAATTTTAAAGATTTTGAGTACGTTGTCGAACGAAAGCCCCCAGCGGCTGTTTGTTTTGGATCAACAATTGCCAGAAATACTTGCCCAATTGGCAAGCAATTGTCCGCCTTTCAGCGGCGATTAGCTCCAGAGATTTTTTCTGGAGGCCCTGGACAGTACGCAACCGAAAAATGCAACACTGCATTTGGCCAGCTTTTTGACAAGGTGACAAATTTCAATTTTAGTTATAGAAAAAGCACTTTTCTTGTGTTTTCTGGCCCAAGGTTGACCGTAAGCCAACCCTGTATTACAGCTTTTGACGGATTTGTAGTCCAGTTTAGTTCTTTTTCACATTCTCTTTTGTCTTTCTCTATTATCACAACTTTTTCTTTCCCATTTCCTCTTCCTTTAATCCTATATGAATTGTTTCTCTCTCTTTATTCAACATTTCGCTTCTAATCTTCAGCTTTTTTTTCGTTTTGTTTCTCTTGCTTATTCTAAATGCCTTTTCGTTTTCTCCTGCTTTTTTTTATTCTTTCTTTCTTCCCATTTCTTCTGTTTTCTACTCTCAATTTTTTTTATTATTTCATCTAGCTTTCTTTCTATTTCTTACATTTTTTTTTCGTTTTCTTTCTCTTGCTCATTCTAAATGCTTTTTCTTCCTGTTCTTTTGGTAAACAAGAACTAAACGGGGACACTTTTAACGAAGAAATTGAATATTGAACGTTTTTTTGACTGCTCTGCTTTTTGTGTTAATATTTATCCCGCTTTTTTTTTGTTTTCCCAATCTAAATCGTCTACCTAAACATTCTCTTTTCTTCAACATCTATCATATCTTCTGTTTTTGTTTTATTTCCTATTTAGTTCGTTCTTTCTGCATTTGCTCTGCAAACGTTATCTAAAGAAGCGACGACTATAGACTCTAGAGGCGTATTTTCTATAATAGACTTCTTTTTCATTAACGAATTTTCTTTTATGCCCATTTTTTAACATTTTCTTTGCCCTGTTTTTTTTTTTATCGAAGGTGCATAAGCTACTGAGGACACCTAATTGAGGGATCTTGATTTTTCAGATCCGTAGCACGAAAGGTGTGGGTTCACTGGCTAGCCAAGACGAAAGGTTCAAAGACAAGATTTTAATGCGAACTCCATCACCAACAAGATACAACGTTGAGTACAAACAAATCGCAAAAAAAACCGACAGCATTCCCTTTGGAAGTAAATCACGCCGAATGGCAATAATAGAAAACAAATTTCCTGGGTTTATTTCTACAATTTATATAAATATATAATATATTTCTCTAATGTTTCAGTCCAGGAACTTATGCCACAAACGTAAAAAAGTGCCAACGTACGAGATTTATGTACAATTTCGGACGTCCAACAATGATACCAACGATAGAAATGAATTGTGTTAATCGTCCGATAGATGTGTGTGTTAAATGCGCTCAACTCTGTACAGGCGATTATTGGCATCAAAACGGAACCGTCTATCTGTGTCATTTGTGCTGGGAAGAAGAAAAACGAAGAGGCGAACTTTATAATGCGCAACAACTCAAAAACTTCTCCAAAATTCGGAACTGCGCGTTCTTTCATAGGCATGAAGGAACCACTGCTGCAATTCGATTATTGCCGCCCAAAAAAATTAAGAAAAAAATAAGATTAGAGAACTATTTGGACCTCTACATTAAATGTTAAAATATTTGTACAAATAAATTTTCTTATTACTAGGCCGTCTCATAGTCGGTTGGAGAAAGTACTCCCAAGCCGGCCCAATTGATCAAAAAAGGTTTGAAACCTACCCAGGCGAAAAGCGAGGCATCTACCCCTCTAACCCCCTAGCTATGATACGTTTAAAATCACAGGAGGTCTAACTTAACTAACTTTTGTCTACTCAACGATAAAACAGGAATCGGGTAAGAACAGGTCTGGTCAAGACTGACCAAAATAAACAAGCTTTTTATTATTAAAATCAAATTTAATCTTAACTTCGAATTACATCATACATTTATTCTGATTCAAGACATTCTTCTGATTCCACAGGACTTCTTGAGCATCCTGAAACGTACCTACTAGAGTTTTCGCCAGAAATTAGACTTAATTTTTCTAGTAAAACATCAATTTTTTGCTTATTTGAAACAGGCTCCTTATCGGTTTGCAAGAGACCAATTTCCCTAACGTGAGTTAAACTAAATTTACGAGCTTCTTGCTCAAAATTCAACATATCGAAATCGTCTTCGACACATAATGTATTGATATCTCTTTCAAACTCATCGGCCGTTTCATCGTTAGAAGTGTCCGACTCGTCGGTAACTTTGGATAACCGTAACCTTAATCGTTGAGTTATTTCGTCCAACTCGGTGAATTTCCTTTTTAGAGCACGATTCAACAGTTCGCCGGGCTCATCAATCACTTCTGCGGAAGCTACTGGCTCAAAAGTACAGCATAATGTGTCTTTTTGTGCTTGAAATCCCTGCAAGCTCTCCAGAGGGGATACGTGTATCTGCAACAAAACGCCACCATTTGAGTTTTTAAAAGCTAAATATGTCCAAAAGAAAACTTACATTTATTTGACCATTGCATTTTTTCGATAAATCATTAATATTGTACCACCCTTGCACAGTTGGTAATCCAGATAGAAGTACTGTCAGATCAACTGCTGCAAATCCTATCACATGATCTGTCTGCCTATTAGGTACCATCGTAGTATTAGTCGATTTCTTCCAAATTTTAAAAATGAAAGATTTTTGTTTCTATAAAAAAACCGTTAATAAATCCAGCTTTGTATGATTAAAACGTACATTTGTAAGTAACTCCACTGGTAAGTTAACATCACATTTATAATTCCAATTAGGAGTCGTACTTTTTGGCACTATATCTGTAATTTTTATATCACCTTCATAAGTCTCAAAAGTTACGTAAGTACTGGGCAAAATATCTTCATGTTTGTTAGTTCGGCTTTTATTTCGCTTCGATCTACATTTCTTCCGGCTAGGCAAATGCAAAGCATTCTCTACGAAAACATTTGCTTTAAAAAAATCTTGTACTTCCGGCTTATCAGCAACATCAAAAGCCTTTTGCAACGAATCCAAAAGATCGGTAGTACTGCGCACTTGAGGTTGCGCAAGATCGGCAGTACTGCGCACTTGAGGTTGCGCAAGATCGGCAGTACTGCGCGCTTGAGGTTGCGCAAGATTGGCAGTACTGCGCACTTTAGGTTGCGCTTCAGTTTGATTTTGTGCAGTTGCAGTTTCTACCGTTTGCTGATTTTGCGCCACAATCTCTTTCAGAAATTTTTCTATATCATTTTTAGGCTCCATATTTTCTGCTTGAATGCCCACATCTGTGGAAGTCTGTAAACTAACAATGCCCTTCTTAAATCCTCGTTCTTTTTCAAGATTTTCTATTTGTTCCTTTGTACCCAATGCCAAAAGTATTTCCAACTTGCCCACAATTTCATCATTGCTTGGATCTATAATGTCTTCCCAGCCATCCACTGCAATTGAAGGATGCTGAAATCACCCATATCAAAAGCGAACTTTTAAACAATTTTAGTACTTCACTTACTTCCTTCTCTGACAAATATTTTACCACAATAGAATTTCTACAGGCCAAATAGAAAGGATGTAGAGAAACTTTTGATATGCCTACTAAGAAGTCTTTTGTTTGACCTTTTTCGCGTATTTCAATCACCATACAGTTTTCACGCAGTCCCAACACCAATTTATCTTCATATATCAAAGGAATTCTCTATAATTTGATAAGATAAGCTTTCGAAGAACTAATACACAAGATAATCTGTTTTTTGTAAGAACCACCAACCCCGCATTTGATCTTAACAAACTCCAGAAACATAAAACGCTTTTCCTCTTTTTTGGCTTCATAAAAAAACACTTCATAAGGAGAACGTATTGCTATACTCTATTGTTTTGGCAGAGGCAGATCACTTTCAGCTTAACCTCAATTTTCCAATTAATTATAGAATATAAACCCACCTGAGAAAAATTGTATGCAGGGCACGACTCAAAAGCTATCGGTTTGCTATTGACTATCTCATCTTCTCCAAAGAGATTACATGATACATAAGAATTACTAACTTCCCTCAAAAATTGAGCTCGTGAAATGTACAGAAACCCTAGCAAAACTAGTTTAGGTTTATCGGGAAGGCTGATAGGAGGTGTTATAGGATTTGTAGGTTGAATCTTGCGCAGATTATTGCTAGGCTTTGCTACAGTTTTTTCTGCTTTTGGGTTCGATCGATCATTCACAGGTTTTTGTGCTTTAGCATCAGCTGCAGATTCTATGCGATCCAAATGATTTGACAATTTCACAGTCAATTTGGTAAGCTCGTCAAGGGTTAATTCTTGAAAGTTAGAAACTTGGAAGTCGCCGCTCTGCCTAACCTCGGAATTCTCCTTGTTGTTACTTATAGCGTCTGTAAGTGACAAAAAAAAATTGTATGAAGAGAAACTGAAGGAAAAAATAAGTGAACTTGTACTGAAAGTGGTGTGCGGTTGTACAAAATGTCGAATGGTAAGCACCCAGACAGTGCGCAATTCCACTATCGTTACGAAAAACAATTGAAGGGGAGTGTAAGCCCCCGGAGAATACTTCGGCCAACTCAAAAAAACAATTGGTAAATTCAAGTCATACCCCCAAAATATAATCCACATCCCAGTTGAACGGACATTTTCATGACTCCAACAACATCTTTCCCTATTTTTAGACATAATTCTTGGGTGCATGTCAAATTTTTATTGACGTATAATGAGGAAATGTCAAAATGAGCGACTCCCAATGGAACAGACTGTCTTTGCCTAAAGCCCCGAGAACGTAATCGAAATGTGATTATGTTGTCTTCTAGATTATTAATATTTATTTTATGAACAGATGTATTGTTAATATTTATCGCTAATAAAAGAAAAAAAAATTAGAACTTGATTAATGAATAATAATGAGGAAATAGGTACTTTCTAATTGTGTTCTCTGTGCCCAAATTTTTATAGGATTCATTTGTTTATTTATTTTTTCTTTAACTTGCTCCATCTTTTTCGTTACAGATTCTGGGATTTGATATTCAAGAAAAAAGGTTTGGGTAACATTAATTGCTTTGTCTTTAATGGAATGGCCTTTAATTTTTTTTTCACCTGACTCTGTTAATGTTACACTTTCCACAGCAATTTTTATAGCATCGACCATCTTTAATAGAGACGAGTTCTCATGCTTGTATTTTTTCTGAATTCTTTTTTTGAGTTGATTATCGTTATCACTTCGTTTTCTATCACAACTTAAATCGTTTTCACAATACTCAAGGCAAGTGAGGCAATCACAAGGATCATTACTTTGGTACGTTCTATCGGTGATTTTACACAAATCTACCGCTGACATAGAACGCAACGTTTCCATGGTCTGTACCTCATCTTCCTTCGACATTGAATCACCTTTTAAAAATGCTTTTATATTCCTTTCACCTAAATCGGGCTTCGGAGCCCCACAAACCGGTCCATTGATATCCAAGTTCAAGGCTGCATTATTCAAGATTGTTTGGACCATTGCACTTCTCAAGCGTTGCCCTCGTTCTAAAACCTCATCAACTAAATCTACCTCAACTTTTCTAGATGAATAACAATTAAAACAAGACATTAGCGAGAATATAGAACATTTTTAACTTTAAAGAATGAAGCTGAACTGTCAAATTGAATCAACAAAAACACTATATAGTCTGTAGTTGTGCCAACATAAGTGCGAAAAATACCCCAAAACTCCACTCGGAGATGAGAAATCAATAGCAAACTTGTGGCTTTTAAATGAATAATTGATAAACTTTATTGATTTTTAGCAATAAAAATCTTTTATTAATAATGCAGATTGCTTACCTTGTAATTAAATTGCAGTTTTTAGCAATAATTAAGCCGTGGTGGTGGGAGTAAGTTTGCGCATTTTATTTGCGCCTCTACTGGCAGCCATGTTTTCAATTTAGTTCAGTGTCGGCGCATTAGATATTTTGCTTTTAGAGGTTTATAAGTTCAGTGGCGGCGTGTGTTTTTAAAAAATTATTTGAGACGTTGAAAGTTTAATAATACTTTGTTTAACAGAGTTTTGTGTAACCTGTGTACCGTGTATTGAGCCCATTTTGTGTAGGGTGTAATTATAATTGACATTTTTAGGTTTTTTTATAAACGACAATTGACTGGTTTTAGTTACTTAAATATTAATGTTTTAGTATGCATAAGCCTAAAGTAGGAGTAGTCTGTTCGGCACGTCGTTGTCAGAACAAAACATACAATTGCGATTTAAAATTTTTTACATTTCTAAAAGATCAGGCAAGGCAGGTTTTTACTAATATACGATGCTTATAATGCTAACTTTTAAATGCTTAGCCAGATAAAAACCGCGGGAAATGTACATATACAGGGTGTTTTAGAAATAATGCAGCTTTAAAAATTAATGTGACATTTCATGTATGAAAAAAAACTTTTTTTTGTAAAAAGTATACGACAAGCTTCAAGGCTCATTTTGAAAATAATATGTATTTAAATGATTTGAAAAATTTATTAATGCCTAATGTTGTGCCAACAATTTTTTTTCATTTAAGGTATTTAATTTTATTGAGGTTGAATGTTATCAGCTCAATTAGTGGCAAAAAATTGCATTTTTTGAAGTAAAACCTAACCTAACTTTTACTTGTCACTAGTGGCGTAGCTAAAGTGTAAGTTGTGTGAGGCAAATTTTAATAAATGATATTTTAAAAGTGTACTAAAACTTCTAATTATGCTAAAAAATGCCTAAAAAATCTAATTTACTATCTCTTTTTTTTAAATATTTACTAAAAAGCAGTTGTTTAGAACGTTACACTTGAAATTATCAATTTTTTCTAATGTTTATGAACTTTGGTGCATTGAAAATAATTTAATTTGAGCGTAAAATAGCTTTATTTTCGAGATTATAAGAAATTTTGAGAAACGGTCTTTACCAATCGGCTCTACAAAAAATTGTATTGACCAAAGTACAATAAAAAATAGTGCGTTAGCTAGATGTTACACACTATTAACTATAATACAATACACAAAAAAATATAATGCTACAATAGAGTTCGTTTTTGTAAACAATAGTAAATGTGACATGATTCAACTTGTACGTCATCACTTAAGTAGACTATTGTTTTCTTCTTCTGTGTACTTTTAATGTCAATTGGGAGAAGTGACATATTGCTTGTCAATTTTGTTGTTTTTGAAAACATTGGTGGGAGGATGTTCTGGTGGAGCAATATTACTTATTCTTCTATAGCGTAGCTATAGGTTATCTATGGTTTCTACATTGTTCTAAAATTGTTTGTTTTTGTATTTTATATTAAATTTGCAGTCATCTTAAAAATTAATTTAATTTTTTATTTTAGAGCGCCACCTATCATTCAATAGCCAAAGCTACAGCTCTAGTTTCAAACCAAAATTAATGCATACATTTTTCACACTTATTTATGCTTTAGCATTGCTTATAGATGACGCTAGGTGACGCTTTTGCAAAAAATATTTTTAAAAATTACCAAATACAACTTTTTTTGCTATTCTTAATATCTATTAAAGATCAAATTTGGAGCAAAAAAGCACTGAAAATAAAGCTAAAATTAAGTTTTATGTAGTTCCTTAAAAAGGAATTTATTTTGAGCATAAAATTGCTGTATTTCTTAAACTCTAAGGAATTTTTAGAAACGGTCTTCACCAATCGGCTTTTAATGTCTTTCTACATAGGTTTTTGCAAAAAACTAAAGATGTCAAATTTTGAAAAAAAAGCAAGACTATAACCTTGATTTTTTTTTTGGCTAAAAATGTTTTTTTGTTTTTTTTGAAAACTTTTATGCTTAACGCCTTTTCCTTGTTAATATCTACTGCGGATCCAATTTGTAGCAAAATAGCACTAAAAATAAAGCCAAAATTAAGCTTTTTGTAGTCTCTTAAAAAAGGAATTTATTTTGAGCGTAAAATTGCTGTATTTCTTAAACTATAAGGAATTTTTAGAAACGATCTTTACCAATCGGCTTTTAATGTCTTTCTACATAGGTTTTTGCAAAAAACGAAAGATGTCAAATTTTGAAAAAAAAGCAAGACTATAACCTTGTTTTTTTTTTGACTAAAAATGTTTTTTTGTTTTTTTTAAAAACTTTTATGCTCAACGCCTTTTTCTTATTAATATCTACTGCGGATCCAATTTGTAGCAAAATAGCACTAAAAATAAAGCCAAAATTAAGCTTTTTGTAGTCTCTTAAAAAAGGAATTTATTTTGAGCGTAAAATTGCTGTATTTCTTAAACTCTAAGGAATTTTTAGAAACGGTCTTTACCAAACGGCACTTAATGCCTTTATACATAATCAAGATTGTTTGAAATTAAATTTTCAACTACTTTGAATAATACTATTTTTGTTCTAAAATTGTAAATTAATGAGTTATTTTAGAAAAACAAAAAATTGAGCTTTAAATAAAGATGGTAGCAACCGCGGCGGCGGGATATTTCCGAAAATCGAGATTAAAACTTCCAACAACCGCCCTCAACGTTTAAAATAAAAATCTCGCCTTTATTTTTTTTTATGTCTAGCTCGAGTGGACTATTATCAATTCCAAATTCTGATGAGCGCTAAACTATAGTTTTTTTTTTGGAAATACATGCGCCGCTACTGTCTTTTCTAGAGAAGCAGTATTATTTTGATTTATGTCTTTTGTGCCTGAAGCTGGTCGACAAAGAGGGTGTCATACTGCATCCTCTTTAGGCTGGAGCGTGGGATAGGGGAGAGAAGTGCAAAGAGGGAACAGTTCACCACGCTTTGTTTTGAAGAAGTAACGGTAGACTAGTTCTTACAGTTTTCCTCCAGTTTTAAAGGTCCTTTACTTCGAAGAAAAGTAATAATCAGTAAGTATTACTTTACTTTACATTTCTACAGAAAAATTACTTAAAACAAAAGAGGAATAAAAGTGCGTGAAGCTTTAAAGCGCAGGGTGCAGGGTGTATAAAATCGATACGATGTTGTTTAAAATAGTCCCTTTTTCCAGACAAAAATGACTGATAAGATTGAAAGTAATCCAGACAAGAGCGAGGATAAGAAGGATATCGAAATGGAGGAAAGGGAAAAAATGCTAAATGCCGAAAATAAAGCATTGGAGAAAGCCGAAGATGAAGGAGGCGACGATAAAAAAATTAAAAACGATGTTAAAGAGGGAATGGAGGTGAAACCGAAAAAGATCCCAATTGGGGGAATACAAATGCCCGGATTCTTCACTCGCAGCAAATCGAAAGAAAAGTGCAAGGTAAGAGACAAACTTAATTATGGAAATCGCATTAATATTAAAGAATTGGCTTAACGACAGCAGACAAAAGTCAACTAAAAAGGTTCCAACTTTGGAAGAAAAATCGAAAATAGTCAAGTTTAAGTCATATTTTCAAAAAATATATATCAAATTTTGGTGAGTTTATACAGTGCGATTTATTATTATTACTATTTTAGCAAGTTTTTTGTATTTTCAGTTAATTTCTTTTAGTAGAGTTTTTATACGGGCCACTGCTTTTGATGTAAAAAGCAAAAAACCTGTTTTTTTTAACATAACTCATCATTAGTAATATTTAATTTTTGCAATTGGTATCAATTGATACTGAATAGTTTATTGTAGTATAATATTTTTGAAAAGTTGGTACTAGAATTTTGCAACATGTCTTCTTGACAAAAAACTTATTAATGATTTTGTGCTATAATCTATTTTAACTCACTCTTAAAGTGTTTTCTCTGTATCTAATGATCAACAAAACTAAAAATTCTTGACTTTACAAATTGAAAAAGAAAATGAAAATTTTGCACTTTATTGCTGGAAAAGGAGAATGCAATTGAAAACAAGCACGGTAACTTGACGTGTGAACCACGCTAAAGGCGAAACTTATTCAATTACAAATTTAAATTAACGTTTATAAAACTAGTACTTTAATATACTATTAAAGGTGTATTTTTTTAAACCGTGCGACTGCTTTTGTCCCACAAAAACTTGTTTTAAAATTGAGAATTTGGTGATGAATTATCAACTTTCAGGCTTTAGCTCAGTCGAATTAGCTTAAAAACAAGCTAAAGTTTACAAGAATTGGTTGGAAAAGAAAGGTCGATAGTAGACTAAATTTAAAAAAATAGTACCAAACTCGTTGCTTGATCCGCCATCTTTAATTAAAGGGCTATTTTTTGTCTCCTAAATAACGCGTTTGTTTTCAATTTTACACAAAAAATAGTTATTACAAAAGTTGCTTAAAATTAAATTTCCTACAATTTCGATTCAATAATTTTTTTTGTAGAATCGATTTTTTTTTATTTATGTCTGAGAAGTCTGGGGCTAAAATCTAATTATTGTATTGTCACGCTTATTTTTAATTTTACACAAAAAAATATTATTACAAAAATTGCTTAAAATTAAGTTTTCTACAATTTTGATTAAATAGTTTTTTTTGTAGAATTGATTTTTTTCTTATTTATGCCTGAGAAGCCTGGGGCTAAATTCTAATTATTGTATTCACGTTTATTTTAAATTTTTTGCAAAAAATAATTGTTACAAAAGTTCCTTAAAATTAACTTTTCTACAATTTTGATTAAATTATTTTTTTTTTAGAATCGATTTTTTGTTTTTTTATGCCTGAGAAGAATGAGGCTATAATCTAATTTTTGTATTGTCACGTTTATTTTCAATTTTTCGCAAAAAATATTATTACAAAAATTGTTTAAAATTAAGTTTTCTACAATTTTGATTAAATCATTTTTTTTGTAGAATCGATTTTTTTTTTATTTATGCCTGAGAAGGATGAGGCTATAATCTAATTTTTGTATTGTCACGTTTATTTTCAATTTTTCGCAAAAAATAATTATTACAAAAATTGTTTAAAATTAAGTTTTCTACAATTTTGATTCAATAATTTTTTTTGTAGAATCGATTTTTTTTTATTTATGCCTGAGAAGCCTGGGGCTAGAATCTAATTTTTGTATTGTCACGTTTATTTTTAATTTTACGCAAAAAAATATTTTACAAAAATTGTTTAAAATTAAGTTTTCTACAATTTTGATTAAATTATTTTTTTTGTAGAATCGAATTTTTTTTTTTTTATGCCTGAGATTTCTGGGGCTAAAATCTAATTTTTGTATTGTCACGTTTATTTTCAATTTTTCGCAAAAAATAATTAATACAAAAATTGTTTAAAATTAAGTTTTCTACAATTTTGATTTAATCATTTGTTTTGTAGAATCGATTTTTTTTTGTTTATGCCTAAGAAGAATGAGGCTATAATCTAATTTTTGTATTGTCACGTTTATTTTCAATTTTTCGCAAAAAATAATCATCACAAAAATTGTTTAAAATTAAGTTTTCTACAATTTTGATTCAATAATTTTTTTTGTAGAATCGATTTTTTTTTATTTATGCCTGAGATTTCTGGGGCTAAAATCTAATTTTTGTATTGTCACGTCTATTTTTAATTTTACGCAAAAAATATTTTTACAAAAATTGTTTAAAATTAAGTTTTCTACAATTTTAATTTGATTATTTTTTTTGTAGAATCGATTTTTTGTTTATTTATGCCTGAGAAGAATGAGGCTAAAATCTAATTATTGTATTGTCACGTCTATTTTTAATTTTACGCAAAAAAATATTTTTACAAAAATTGTTTAAAATTAAGTTTTCTACAATTTTGATTAAATCATTTTTTTTGTAGAATCGTTTTTTTTTTATTTATGCTTGTCCACATCAATTTTTTCGTAGGATTCATATTTTTTGAGAGAAGAGTAGGGGTAAATTTTTGAAAATTAATTAAAAAAAATCAATCCTAGAAAAAAATTGCTAAAAATGAAAATTGTAGAGAAAGTAATTTTAAGCAACTATTTTTCGAGTAAAATTGAAAATAACCTGACAAAAAATAGCCCTTTAATTCAAGATGGCGCATGACACAACCAGTTTGGTACCACTACTTTTTGAATTTAGACTACCAGTGCCCCCCAACAAATTTCGAAAAAAATGCTGCGTAGAATTTTTGTAAATCTAAAATACTAATTCGACTGCGCTACTTTTTAGCGTTAAAAAACGCTTAAACCGTTTTTGTTTTAGGAAGACGATCAAGAAAATATTATAACAAAAATTGTTTAAAATTAAGTTTTCTACAATTTTGATTAAATTATTTTTTTTGTAGAATTGATTTTTTGTTTATTTATGCCTGAGAAAAATGAGGCTATAATCTAATTTTTGTATTGTCACGTTTATTTTTAATTTTTCGCAAAAAATAGTAATCACAAAAGTTGCTTAAAATTAAATTTTCTACAATTTTGATTTGATAATTTTTTTTGTAGAATCGATTTTTTATTATTTATGCCTGAGATTTCTGGGGCTAAAATCTAATTTTTGTATTGTCACGTTTATTTTCAATTTTTCGCAAAAAATAATCATCACAAAAATTGTTTAAAATTAAGTTTTCTACAATTTTGATTTAATCATTTTTTTTGTAGAATCAATTTTTTTTTATTTATGCCTGGAAAGTTTGGGGCTAAAATCTAATTTTTGTATTGTCACGTCTATTTTTAATTTTACGCAAAAAATATTTTTACAAAAATTGTTTAAAATTAAGTTTTCTACAATTTTAATTTGATTATTTTTTTTGTAGAATCGATTTTTTGTTTATTTATGCCTGAGAAGAATGAGGCTAAAATCTAATTATTGTATTGTCACGTTTATTTTCAATTTTTCGCAAAAAATACTCATTACAAAAATTGTTTAAAATTAAGTTTTCTACAATTTTGATTAAATAATTTTTTTTGTAGAATCGTTTTTTTTTTTATTTATGCTTGAGAAGAATGAGGCTGTAATCTAATTTTTGTATTGTCACGTTTATTTTCAATTTTTCGCAAAAAATAATTATTACAAAAGTTGCTTAAAATTAAATTTTCTACAATTTTGATTTAATTATTTTTTTTGTAGAATCGATTTTTTTTTTATTAATGCCTGAGAAGTCTGAGGCTAAAATCTAATTTTTGTATTGTCACGTTTATTTTGAATTTTTTACAAAATAATTATTACAAAAGTTGCTTAAAATTAATTTTTCTACAATTTTGATTTAATAATTTTTTTTGTAGAATCGATTTTTTTTATTTATGCCTGAGAAGCCTGGGGCTAAAATCTAATTATTGTATTGTCACGTCTATTTTTAATTTTACGCAAAAAAATATTATTACAAAAATTGTTTAAAATTAAGTTTTCTACAATTTTAATTTGATTATTTTTTTTGTAGAATCGATTTTTTGTTTATTTATGCCTGAGAAGAATGAGGCTAAAATCTAATTATTGTATTGTCACGTCTATTTTTAATTTTACGCAAAAAAATATTATTACAAAAGTTGCTTAAAATTAAATTTTCTACAATTTTGATTTGATTATTTTTTTTGTAGAATTGATTTTTTTTATTTATGCCTGAGAAGCCTGGGGCTAGAATCTAATTTTTGTATTGTCACGTTTATTTTTAATTTTACGCAAAAAAATATTTTTACAAAAATTGTTTAAAATTAAGTTTTCTACAATTTTGATTAAATTATTTTTTTTGTAGAATCGATTTTTTTTATTTATGCCTGAGAAGCCTGGGGCTAAAATCTAATTATTGTATTGTCACGTCTATTTTTAATTTTACGCAAAAAAATATTATTACAAAAATTGTTTAAAATTAAGTTTTCTACAATTTTAATTTGATTATTTTTTTTGTAGAATCGATTTTTTGTTTATTTATGCCTGAGAAGAATGAGGCTAAAATCTAATTATTGTATTGTCACGTCTATTTTTAATTTTACGCAAAAAAATATTATTACAAAAATTGTTTAAAATTAAATTTTCTACAATTTTGATTTGATCATTTTTTTAGTATAATCGATTTTTTTTATTTATGCTTGAGAAGCCTGGGGCTAAAATCTAATGATTGTATTGTCACGTTTATTTTTAATTTTACGCAAAAAAATATTATTACAAAAATTGCTTAAAATTAAATTTCCTACAATTTTTGTCCACATCAATTTTTTCGTAGGATTCATATTTTTTGAGAGAAGAGTAGGGGTAAATTTTTGAAAATTAATTAAAAAAAATCAATTCTAGAAAAAATTGCTAAAAATGAAAATTGTAGAGAAAGTAATTTTAAGCAACTATTTTTCGAGTAAAATTGAAAATAACCAGACAAAAAATAGCCCTTTTATTCAAGATGGCGCATGACCCAACCAGTTCGGTACCACTTCTTTTTGAATTTAGACTACCAGTGCCCCCCAACAAATTTCGAAAAAAAATGCTGCGTAGAATTTTTGTAAATCTAAAATACTAATTCGACTGCGCTACTTTTTAGCGTTAAAAAACGCTTAAACCGTTTTTTTTTAGGATGACGATCAAGAAGTCGAGGGTGCCGAGCTTATAGAAAGTAACAAATCAAATCAAGAGGAGGCCCCGACACGCATTAAACTGCCGAACCCATTTCGAAAATCGAAACTTATCAACGAAGAAGAAGGCGAGAAACAGGCAACGGAACCAAAAGAGAAAAAGAAACTTTTGGATACAATCCGACTTCCTCTAGTGTCGGTTTTTCCGCGGAAAAAGAAAGAGGGCGATCAAAAATTAGAGAATCAGGCTGGACTTGCTTCGATGGAAACTCTAGACGATAAAAGTACGGATGGGAAAAATAACGAAGAAATGAAAAATGTAAATTTGGAGGAAAAAAAAGATGTAGAAAGACAAGAAATTACCGAGTATACTTGGGGACAAAAAGTAAAAGCATACAGGGTTGTTATCAGTGCATTTCTGGTTTTTATATTGCTCATTGGAATTATTTTGGCTGTGGCTATTCCGTGTAAAGAAGTTATAAAAGAAGCTCCAATCAAAGATGGAAGATATGTAGAAGCTGTAACTAGCTGTGGGAGGGTAGAAGGGTATGTATCAAATTATTTCACTCTATAACCTGACCTGTTATGACTTGACCACAGCGTAACCAATTTGAGCAACGTAATTGTAGCCTATGTAAGATCAATTGGGTTTAAGTCTGGATGATATGACGGCAGGGTGATGAATTATGTGATTGAACGCTATTGTTAGTTTTGAGATCTTCATAACATTGGAGTCTCATTCTAATATCTCACACTCTAAATTCATCTTCAAACTTTACAGCTTTCTTTTCTACTTTTTCTTTCTTTTTACTTTGAAGTGGGTTTGTCTACCTGTTATCTTGTTATTTCTTCTCTTTTAACATTCTTTCTCCATTTATTGTGAAGAAAGATGACATTTGTGGAACTAATATTTTCTTTTGTTTTTCTAGATTGGTAGAAGACAGTGCCGTCGCTTTTCGCGGCATTCCATATGCTCGGCCCCCCATTGGAAATCTTCGTTTCAAATATGCTCAACCTTTAAATAATATTAACTATTGTTGGAATGGCACTTTCCTCGCTCACAACGCTACGGATCCATGCCTCCAGATTCTCAGCAATGGTACCATCACAGGCATCGAAAATTGCTTAACTTTAGATGTGGTCACCCCTTACGTTCGCTACCATGACCCTCTCCCCGTGGTTGTTTTGATTGGTGCTGAAAGCTTAATTGGAGGATCTCCAAATAAATTGCGGCCTTCGGCTCGTTATGCCCGATCGAAAGATGTTGTTTTTGTCCGACCAAATTTCCGGTTGGGGGCGCTTGGATTCCTGGCATTGGAAGTTCTGACAAACGCCGATTATCCTTTAGCGTCTGGTAATTACGGCTTATCTGATATTTTGGAAGCTTTGCAATGGGTCCAGCTGAATATTGAGCATTTTGGAGGCGATAAAGATTCCGTTACGTTGCTTGGACATAGAGCTGGGGCTACTCTAGTGACAGCATTAGCAACCTTACCTAATGCCAACAAATATTTTGCTCGCGCTTGGGCAACCTCTGGAGGAGCATTGTTCCCAAATAAAACCCGCCAAGAAGCGGAAATTGACAACCGAAGTTTCTTGCAAATGGTAGACTGTGCTGATATTGAGTGCCTGCTGCAACTTGATGCTGAAAAGCTTGTAGCAGCTGTGGAAGACACTTGGCGAAAACCACAACTAGATTTACCTCTCCCCGATGAACAACCAAGCAGAAGACATGAATGGCTGGCTTTGGATGGAAGAATTCTGAAAGAACATCCAGCTACCATTTGGACGGAAAAAAATATAAGTTTAGTAATTGGAACCACTGCGCATGCGGCTGCTTCAGAAAAACTTCTTTTCAAACATAAAGAATGGACTTCAAATTTAGTGAAAGAACACATTAGTAATTCATTTTTATATGAAAAAAATCTGACAAATTCTGCAATGGAACTATACCCTTTGACTTATAAGGGATTAAGTGCCATGATTTCGGAAATTCGTACCATATGCCCTTTACTGGCAATCGCTACACAAATGCATAAAGTACCATTCTACGTTGTAACCCAGACTCGTGGTCAGCAGAACATTGCCGATGTTGATTCCGATATTGATGCAATTTTGGGAAGATATGAGCCCAAAACTCCGGAACAAAAACGCTATTTTTCGGCCATGCAAGGCTTATTTTATAGCTACGTTTGGCATGGGGAAATTACTCAAACGGATGATAAAGCCAGATCAGTTCTAGTTGTGGGACAAGACGTACTTTCAAATGCTACATACTCACAGTGTGCTTTCTGGATAAACAAAAGTATAGTACCACCCTATGCCGCTCTGGACTAAATTATTTGATGTGCCCAAAAGGGCGTTAGGCCTACAATTTTTTGATCTCTTTATACATAATAATTGTTGACGAAAATTGCCAAATGTACCACTTTTTATACTCAATTTAGGTTAGCATAGTAAATGTGAGGCTTGACGTGTACCGATCCGATCCGATTATTATATTTTATATTTAATTTATGATGAGCTTTTGTAATAATGTACACTTCTTGTATTTGATTCTATGAATCGTTTTTATTTATGATTAAAATGTACCATTTTATATTTAAGCAATAAACATTTATTGTCTAATTATCATCGAAGATAGCAATTTCGCAAATTTCCTAAGAAACTTTTTGGTTTTTAGAGTAAGAATTCTCGTAAAAGTGCGAGAATTGCTCATTTCCCGCATTCAATTTGAGTGTGGGAAGGTTTTATTATTCCATTCTTGCACTAATGCGAGAGTTGTTCATTTCTCCCACACAATTTGCGGGTGGAGAGCTGTAATTTCAAAATGATTGAAGAAAAATAACTATTTTGTAAAAAATTTGTTTTACTTATTATGAGAGAGACAGGGCAACAACGGGTAAAAAAGATTTACAACCCAAAGTGTTTTGGAACCGAGGGTTACGCTACTTTTATGTATATGTTTTTTCAAAATAAACAATACTTGTCGGAAATTATCTACGTAATTAATCAACAATAAATTAGAGAAATTAAAGATGTAATTTAATAGAAAAAAAGATAAAAACGGTCTCTTGCAAAGAACAAGGACCTAAAAATATGTGAATACAGAAACCTAGATTGTCAATTGACCGAAAAATACAAATAAAAATGGCGATACCAAAAAAAAGACATAATAAAAGCAGTTAAAAAAAATCAGCAAAGAGAAAGAAAGAAAGATAAGAGAAAATAAAATAGTCACAAGCACAGACTGATGAGAAAACTAATTATATAGAGACAAAAGCAATTTTTTTGAGGTTAGAACAATTTAAATAAAGTGAAAAAAATTATATATAAAACACTGCATTGCAAGATTGAATAGGAAATTACAAAGACAGAGCGACAAGACAAAGAAGAAAGAGTAATACAATAAATAAAAAAAGAAACAAGTAAAAGAGAAATTTTTGAACGTATAGTAACTGATAATATTAAAGAAGATAAAAAAAAATTAACATACCTTGGATAAAAGCGATAAAAGTAATCAACAATTATATAAAAGCAAAAATTAAAACATTTTTAAAATTATTAAAAAAATGAAGGCAAATATACAGTCAGACCACCTCCCTACAATAGTAACAATAATAAAAAAATATCAGAAAAAAAGACAATAAGAATATGACAAAACAACTAAACTAGAAAAACATTTAATAAACACAAAAAATCTCAAAACGCAAAAAAATGATGAAAACAGTTTGAAAAAACAAGGGTTAAGCAAAAGATATACAAAACGTAAATGGTAGCAGAAAAATAATTATTGTGGAAAGTGAAACTAGAAAAAAGTAGAACAAACTATTAAATAAAAAATTAAATACTAAAAAAAATAATAGAAAAAAGTAGAAAATTTAAAAAAATGTAGAAACAAAGCTAAAGAATAAGTATTAAAAATTGTGGAAATGTACCTATAGTTAAAAATAAAAAAAACATTACTTGAAATGACGATATTTTAAAAACGTGACAAAAAGTAAAAAAAAAATAAATAGAATAACAGCAAAAAGCAAAATAAAAACAAAAAAGAATACTACATCAGAAAAACTAAAAAAGCAAATATAGTCCAGTCAAAATAGACATTGAAATAGAAAAAATTAGAAAAGTGACAGTATAAATCTCGATTTTTGGGACAATTCCGTCGCCACGGCAGCTGCCATCTTGGTTCTAAAGTACAATTTTTTTGGTTTTTCAACTTTTCAACTTTAGAGCAAAATAGTTTTATTTTGAAAACGTGACAAAAAGTAATAAAAAATAAATAGAATAACCGCAAAAGTAAAATAAAAATAAAAAAGAATACTACATCAAAAAAAGTAAAAAAGCAAATATAGTCCAGTCAAAATAGACATTGAAATAGAAAAAATTAGAAAGGTGGCAGTATAAATCTCAATTTTTGGGACAATCCCGTCGCCATGGTAGCCGCCATCTTGGTTTTAAAGTACAATTTTTTTGGTTTTTCAACTTTAGAGCAAAATAGTTTTATTTTGAAAACGTGACAAAAAGTAATAAAAAATAAATAGAATAACCGCAAAAAGTAAAATAAAAACAAAAAAGAATACTACATCAGAAAAAGTAAAAAAGCAAATATAGTCCAGTCGAAATAGACATTGAAATTGAAAAAATTAGAAAGGTGGCAGTGTAAATCTCGATTTTTGAGACAATCCCGTCGCCGCGGCAGCCGCCATCTTGGTTTTAAAGTATAATTTTTTTGGTTTTTCAACATTTCAACTTTAGAGCAAAATAGTTTTATTTTGAAAACGTGACAAAAAGTAAAAAAAAATAAATAGAATAACCGCAAAAAGTAAAATAAAAACAAAAAAGAATACTACATCAGAAAAAGTAAAAAAGCAAATATAGTCCAGTCAAAATAGACATTGAAATAGAAAAAATTAGAAAAGTGACAGTATAAATCTCGATTTTTGGGACAATCCCGTCGCCACGGCAGCCGCCATCTTGGTTCTAAAGTACAATTTTTTTGGTTTTTCAACTTTTCAACTTTAGAGCAAAATAGTTTTATTTTGAAAACGTGACAAAAAGTAATAAAAAATAAATAGAATAACTGCAAAAGTAAAATAAAAACAAAAAAGAATACTACATCAGAAAAAGTAAAAAAGCAAATATAGTCCAGCCAAAATAGACATTGAAATAGAAAAAATTAGAAAAGTGACAGTATAAATCTCGATTTTTGGGACAATCCCGTCGCCACGGCAGCTGCCATCTTGGTTCTAAAGTACAATTTTTTTGGTTTTTCAACTTTTCAACTTTAGAGCCAAATAGTTTTATTTTGAAAACGTGACAAAAAGTAATAAAAAATAAATAGAATAACCGCAAAAAGTAAAATAAAAACAAAAAAGAATACTACATCAGAAAAAGTAAAAAAGCAAATATAGTCCAGTCAAAATAGACATTGAAATAGAAAAAATTAGAAAGGTGGCAGTATAAATCTCGATTTTTGGGACAATCCCGTCGCCACGGCAGCTGCCATCTTGGTTTTAAAGTACAATTTTTTTGGTTTTTCAACATTTCAACTTTATAGCAAAATAGTTTTATTTTGAAAACGTGACAAAAAGTAAAAAAAAATAAATAGAATAACCGCAAAAAGTAAAATAAAAACAAAAAAGAATACTACATCAGAAAAAGTAAAAAAGCAAATATAGTCCAGTCGAAATAGACATTGAAATAAAAAAAATTAGAAAAGTGACAGTATAAATCTCGATTTTTGGGACAATCCCGTTGCCGCGGCAGCCGCCATCTTGGTTTTAAAGTATAATTTTTTTGGTTTTTCAACATTTCAACTTTAGAGCAAAATAGTTTTATTTTGAAAACGTGACAAAAAGTAAAAAAAAATAAATAGAATAACCGCAAAAAGTAAAATAAAAACAAAAAAGAATACTACATCAGAAAAAGTAAAAAAGCAAATATAGTCCAGTCGAAATAGACATTGAAATAGAAAAAATTAGAAAGGTGACAGTATAAATCTCGATTTTTGGGACAATCCCGTCGCCATGGTAGCCGCCATCTTGGTTTTAAAGTACAATTTTTTTGGTTTTTCAACTTTTCAACTTTAGAGCAAAATAGTTTTTTTTTGAAAACGTGACAAAAAGTAATAAAAAATAAATAGAATAACCGCAAAAAGTAAAATAAAAATAAAAAAGAATACTACATCAGAAAAAGTAAAAAAGCAAATATAGTCCAGTCAAAATAGACATTGAAATAGAAAAAATTAGAAAGGTGGCAGTATAAATCTCGATTTTTGGGACAATCCCGTCGCCACGGCAGCTGCCATCTTGGTTTTAAAGTACAATTTTTTTGGTTTTTCAACTTTTCAACTTTAGAGCAAAATATGTAGTTTTATTTTGAAAACGTGACAAAAAGTAATAAAAAATAAATAGAATAACCGCAAAAAGTAAAATAAAAACAAAAAAGAATACTACATCAGAAAAAGTAAAAAAGCAAATATAGTCCAGTCGAAATAGACATTGAAATTAAAAAAATTAGAAAGGTGGCAGTATAAATTTCGATTTTTGGGACAATCCCGTCGCCGCGGCAGCCGCCATCTTGGTTTTAAAGTACAATTTTTTTGGTTTTGCAACATTTCAATTTTAGAGCAAAATAGTTTTATTTTGAAAACGTGACAAAAAGTAATAAAAAATAAATAGAATAACCGCAAAAGTAAAATGAAAACAAAAAAGAATACTACATCAGAAAAACTAAAAAAGCAAATATAGTCCAGTCAAAATAGACATTGAAATTGAAAAAATTAGAAAGGTGGCAGTATAAATCTCGATTTTTGGGACAATCCCGTCGCCACGGCAGCTGCCATCTTGGTTCTAAAATACAATTTTTTTGGTTTTTCAACTTTAGAGCAAAATTGTTTTTTTTTGAAAACGTGACAAAAAGTAATAAAAAATAAATAGAATAACCGCAAAAGTAAAATAAAAACAAAAAAAAATACTACATCAGAAAAACTAAAAAAGCAAATATAGTCCAGTCAAAATAGACATTGAAATAGAAAAAATTAGAAAAGTGACAGTATAAATCTCGATTTTTGGGACAATTCCGTCGCCACGGCAGCTGCCATCTTGGTTCTAAAGTACAATTTTTTTGGTTTTTCAACTTTTCAACTTTAGAGCAAAATAGTTTTATTTTGAAAACGTGACAAAAAGTAATAAAAAATAAATAGAATAACCGCAAAAGTAAAATAAAAATAAAAAAGAATACTACATCAAAAAAAGTAAAAAAGCAAATATAGTCCAGTCAAAATATACATTGAAATAGAAAAAATTAGAAAGGTGGCAGTATAAATCTCAATTTTTGGGACAATCCCGTCGCCATGGTAGCCGCCATCTTGGTTTTAAAGTACAATTTTTTTGGTTTTTCAACTTTAGAGCAAAATAGTTTTATTTTGAAAACGTGACAAAAAGTAATAAAAAATAAATAGAATAACCGCAAAAAGTAAAATAAAAACAAAAAAGAATACTACATCAGAAAAAGTAAAAAAGCAAATATAGTCCAGTCGAAATAGACATTGAAATAGAAAAAATTAGAAAGGTGACAGTATAAATCTCGATTTTTGAGACAATCCCGTCGCCGCGGCAGCCGCCATCTTGGTTTTAAAGTACAATTTTTTTGGTTTTTCAACTTTTCAACTTTAGAGCAAAATAGTTTTATTTTGAAAACGTGACAAAAAGTAATAAAAAATAAATAGAATAACCGCAAAAGTAAAATAAAAACAAAAAAGAATACTACATCAGAAAAACTAAAAAAGCAAATATAGTCCAGTCAAAATAGACATTGAAATAGAAAAAATTAGAAAGGTGGCAGTATAAATCTCGATTTTTGGGACAATCCCGTCGCCACGGCAGCCGCCATCTTGGTTTTAAAGTACAATTTTTTTGGTTTTGCAACATTTCAACTTTAGAGCAAGATAGTTTTATTTTGAAAACGTGACAAAAAGTAATAAAAAATAAATAGAATAACCGCAAAAAGTAAAATAAAAACAAAAAAGAATACTACATCAGAAAAAGTAAAAAAGCAAATATAGTCCAGTCAAAATATACATTGAAATAGAAAAAATTAGAAAGGTGGCAGTATAAATCTCAATTTTTGGGACAATCCCGTCGCCATGGTAGCCGCCATCTTGGTTTTAAAGTACAATTTTTTTGGTTTTTCAACTTTAGAGCAAAATAGTTTTATTTTGAAAACGTGACAAAAAGTAATAAAAAATAAATAGAATAACCGCAAAAAGTAAAATAAAAACAAAAAAGAATACTACATCAGAAAAAGTAAAAAAGCAAATATAGTCCAGTCGAAATAGACATTGAAATAGAAAAAATTAGAAAGGTGACAGTATAAATCTCGATTTTTGAGACAATCCCGTCGCCGCGGCAGCCGCCATCTTGGTTTTAAAGTACAATTTTTTTGGTTTTTCAACTTTTCAACTTTAGAGCAAAATAGTTTTATTTTGAAAACGTGACAAAAAGTAATAAAAAATAAATAGAATAACCGCAAAAGTAAAATAAAAACAAAAAAGAATACTACATCAGAAAAACTAAAAAAGCAAATATAGTCCAGTCAAAATAGACATTGAAATAGAAAAAATTAGAAAGGTGGCAGTATAAATCTCGATTTTTGGGACAATCCCGTCGCCACGGCAGCCGCCATCTTGGTTTTAAAGTACAATTTTTTTGGTTTTGCAACATTTCAACTTTAGAGCAAGATAGTTTTATTTTGAAAACGTGACAAAAAGTAATAAAAAATAAATAGAATAACCGCAAAAAGTAAAATAAAAACAAAAAAGAATACTACATCAGAAAAAGTAAAAAAGCAAATATAGTCCAGTCAAAATATACATTGAAATAGAAAAAATTAGAAAGGTGGCAGTATAAATCTCAATTTTTGGGACAATCCCGTCGCCATGGTAGCCGCCATCTTGGTTTTAAAGTACAATTTTTTTGGTTTTTCAACTTTAGAGCAAAATAGTTTTATTTTGAAAACGTGACAAAAAGTAATAAAAAATAAATAGAATAACCGCAAAAAGTAAAATAAAAACAAAAAAGAATACTACATCAGAAAAAGTAAAAAAGCAAATATAGTCCAGTCGAAATAGACATTGAAATAGAAAAAATTAGAAAGGTGACAGTATAAATCTCGATTTTTGAGACAATCCCGTCGCCGCGGCAGCCGCCATCTTGGTTTTAAAGTACAATTTTTTTGGTTTTTCAACTTTTCAACTTTAGAGCAAAATAGTTTTATTTTGAAAACGTGACAAAAAGTAATAAAAAATAAATAGAATAACCGCAAAAGTAAAATGAAAACAAAAAAGAATACTACATCAGAAAAACTAAAAAAGCAAATATAGTCCAGTCAAAATAGACATTGAAATTGAAAAAATTAGAAAGGTGGCAGTATAAATCTCGATTTTTGGGACAATCCCGTCGCCACGGCAGCTGCCATCTTGGTTCTAAAATACAATTTTTTTGGTTTTTCAACTTTAGAGCAAAATTGTTTTTTTTTGAAAACGTGACAAAAAGTAATAAAAAATAAATAGAATAACCGCAAAAGTAAAATAAAAACAAAAAAAAATACTACATCAGAAAAACTAAAAAAGCAAATATAGTCCAGTCAAAATAGACATTGAAATAGAAAAAATTAGAAAAGTGACAGTATAAATCTCGATTTTTGGGACAATTCCGTCGCCACGGCAGCTGCCATCTTGGTTCTAAAGTACAATTTTTTTGGTTTTTCAACTTTTCAACTTTAGAGCAAAATAGTTTTATTTTGAAAACGTGACAAAAAGTAATAAAAAATAAATAGAATAACCGCAAAAGTAAAATAAAAATAAAAAAGAATACTACATCAAAAAAAGTAAAAAAGCAAATATAGTCCAGTCAAAATAGACATTGAAATAGAAAAAATTAGAAAGGTGGCAGTATAAATCTCAATTTTTGGGACAATCCCGTCGCCATGGTAGCCGCCATCTTGGTTTTAAAGTACAATTTTTTTGGTTTTTCAACTTTAGAGCAAAATAGTTTTATTTTGAAAACGTGACAAAAAGTAATAAAAAATAAATAGAATAACCGCAAAAAGTAAAATAAAAACAAAAAAGAATACTACATCAGAAAAAGTAAAAAAGCAAATATAGTCCAGTCGAAATAGACATTGAAATAGAAAAAATTAGAAAGGTGACAGTATAAATCTCGATTTTTGAGACAATCCCGTCGCCGCGGCAGCCGCCATCTTGGTTTTAAAGTACAATTTTTTTGGTTTTTCAACTTTTCAACTTTAGAGCAAAATAGTTTTATTTTGAAAACGTGACAAAAAGTAATAAAAAATAAATAGAATAACCGCAAAAGTAAAATAAAAACAAAAAAGAATACTACATCAGAAAAACTAAAAAAGCAAATATAGTCCAGTCAAAATAGACATTGAAATAGAAAAAATTAGAAAGGTGGCAGTATAAATCTCGATTTTTGGGACAATCCCGTCGCCACGGCAGCCGCCATCTTGGTTTTAAAGTACAATTTTTTTGGTTTTGCAACATTTCAACTTTAGAGCAAGATAGTTTTATTTTGAAAACGTGACAAAAAGTAATAAAAAATAAATAGAATAACCGCAAAAAGTAAAATAAAAACAAAAAAGAATACTACATCAGAAAAAGTAAAAAAGCAAATATAGTCCAGTCAAAATAGACATTGAAATAGAAAAAATTAGAAAGGTGGCAGTATAAATCTCGATTTTTGGGACAATCCCGTCGCCACGGCAGCCGCCATCTTGGTTTTAAAGTACAATTTTTTTGGTTTTGCAACATTTCAACTTTAGAGCAAGATAGTTTTATTTTGAAAACGTGACAAAAAGTAATAAAAAATAAATAGAATAACCGCAAAAAGTAAAATAAAAACAAAAAAGAATACTACATCAGAAAAAGTAAAAAAGCAAATATAGTTCAGTCGAAATAGACATTGAAATTGAAAAAATTAGAAAGGTGGCAGTGTAAATCTCGATTTTTGAGACAATCCCGTCGCCACGGCAGCCGCCATCTTGGTTTTAAAGTACAATTTTTTTGGTTTTTCAACTTTTCAACTTTAGAGCAAAATAGTTTTATTTTGAAAACGTGACAAAAAGTAATAAAAAATAAATAGAATAACCGCAAAAAGTAAAATAAAAAAGAATACTACATCAGAAAAAGTAAAAAAGCAAATATAGTCCACTCAAAATAGACATTGAAATAGAAAAAATTAGAAAAGTGACAGTATAAATCTCGATTTTTGGGACAATCCCGTCGCCGCGGCAGCCGCCATCTTGGTTTTAAAGTTAAATTTTTTTGGTTTTTCTGAAATAACTCGGCAATCTTTAACTTTAGAGCAAAAATAGTTTAATTTAAAGTGGATGGAAATTAATTTTTCTACAAGTTTTCTTATTATCATTTTTACGCTAGGATCAATATTTGCAGAGTTAAACTTTCAACTTTACAATACAATTTTTTGCCAATAAACTAGGTACATAATAAACAAAATATTAAAAAAATAACTTTTGATTTGAGTATAAGTCTGAAAATATTGATGGTAGAGTGAAAAAAGTACGAAAACCAAAATTGAACAAAATAAAATTCCCATACGATTTTTTTCTATAAATATAAAGATAGATAACTCTGCAAATATTAATCCTAGCATAAAAATAATAATAACAAAACTTGTAGAAAATTAAATTTTCAGCAACTTTGAATACTACGACTTTTGCTCTAAAGTTGTAAATTAACGAGTTGTTTAAAAAAAACAAAAAAATGGCATTTTAAATTAAAATGGCGGCGGGATTGCTCCGAGAATCAAAATTGAGGTTATGTTTATATCTCAACTGAACTAATAAATGAATAAAAAAAAAGAGCATTTAGAGTAGATCAAACAAAAGAAAACCTTTCTTTTTTTTAAAAATCGGTTCATAAAATGAGGAGTGGAAAAAAGAGTAACAACCTTTTTTTCTTAATGACAATTAAAAAAAAAACAGCCAAAAAAGTGTAGAGAAATAAAAAAAAACAAATGAACTAAGAAAAAAAAAGACAGACCCGAAAAAGAAAAGCGAAACAGCGTGACGAATTAAGAAAGATAGTGAAACAAAAAAACAACTAAAAAGATACATACCAAATACAATAGTAGCAGAAAAATAAATATTGAGTAAAAACAAAAATAAAGACACTTGAAAAGAGAACGGTTGAAAAAAGAGTAACCACCTCCTATTCATAATAATAATTAAAAGAAAACAACAAAAAAGTATAGAGAAATAAAAAAAAACAAATGAACTAACAAAAGTAAAACAGACCCGAAAAAGAAAAGCGAAACAGTGTGAAGAATTAAGAAAGATAGTGAAAAAAAACAACAACTAAAAAGATACATACTAAATACAATAGTAGCAGAAAAATAAATATTGAGTAAAAACAAAAATAAAAAAAAAGACACTTGAAAAGAGAACGGTTGTAAAAAGAGTAACCACCTCCTTTTCATTATAATAATTAAAAGAAAACAACAAAAAAGTGTAGAGAAATAAAAAAAACAAATAAACTAACAAAAGAAAAACAGACCCGTAAAAGAAAAGCGAAACAGTGTGAAGAATTAAGAAAGATAGTGAAAAAAAACAACAACTAAAAAGATACATACCAAATACAATAGTAGCAGAAAAATAAATATTGAGTAAAAACAAAAATAAAAAAAAAGACACTTGAAAAGAGAACGGTTGTAAAAAGAGTAACCACCCCCTTTTCATTATAATAATTAAAAGAAAACAACAAAAAAGTGTAGAGAAATAAAAAAAACAAATAAACTAACAAAAGAAAAACAGACCCGAAAAAGAAAAGCGAAACAGTGTGAAGAATTAAGAAAGATAGTGAAAAAAAACAACAACTAAAAAGATACATACCAAATACAATATTAGCAGAAAAATAAATGTTGAGTAAAAACCAAAATAAAAATTTAGAAAAGAGAAAATGAATAATAATTAAAAAAAAAACAGCGAAAAAAGTGTAGAGAAATATAAAAAAACCAATGGACTAACAAAAAAAAAAGACAGACCCGAAAAAGAAAAGCGAAACAGTGTGAAGAATTAAGAAAGAAGAAAGATAGTGAAAAAAAACGTCAACTGAAAAGATACATATCAAATACAATAGTAGCAGAAAAATAAATATTAAGTAAAAACAAAAATAAAAAGAAGACACTTGAAAAGAGAACGGTTGTAAAAAGAGTAACCACCTCCTTTTCATAATAATAATTAAAAAAAAACAGCAAAAAAAGTGTAGAGAAATAAAAAAAAACAAATTAACTAACAAAAAAAAACAGACCCGAAAAAGAAAAGCGAAACAGTGTGAAGAATTAAGAAAGATAGTGAAAAAAAACAACAACTAAAAAGATACATACCAAATACAATAGTAGCAGAAAAATAAATATTGAGTAAAAACAAAAATAAAGACACTTGAAAACAGATCGGTTGTGAAAAGAGTAACCACCTCCTTTTCATAATAATAATTAAAAAAAAACAGCGAAAAAAGTGTAGAGAAATAAAAAAAAACAAATGAACTAACAAAAAAAAGACAGACCCGAAAAAGAAAAGCGAAACAGTGTGACGAATTAAGAAAGATAGTGAAAAAAAAACAACAATTTAAAAATACAATAGTAGCAGAAAAATAAATATTGAGTAAAAACAAAAATAAAGACACTTGAAAAGAGAACGGTTGTAAAAAGAGTAACCACCTCCTTTTCATAATAATTAAAAAAAAAACACCGAAAAAAGTGTAGAGAAATAAAAAAAAACAAATGAACTAAGAAAAAAAAAGACAGACCCGAAAAAGAAAAGCGAAACAGCGTGACGAATTAAGAAAGATAGTGAAACAAAAAAATAACTAAAAAGATACATACCAAATACAATAGTAGCAGAAAAATAAATATTGAGTAAAAACCAAAATAAAAAATTTAGAAAAGAGAAAATGTAGAAAGCTTAAAAAATAAAACAAAATTGCGAAAATAATCATTTAAGAGCAAAATTTGCTGTTTCTTTTATTGTCTATGCTATAAATTGAAAATATAGGTGAATAGCTATAACAACTTGTTTAAATCTTGCAGAATTTTCCCGCCAATTTAACTGTCAATAAATTGTTGATGTTTACATAACCTCACACAAGCAGCGGAATATTTAAAGAGTGGCAATTGTGGGATAAATGTGACATCAGTTGCCGTGGAAATGAAGCTTTGCGCTCCAAACAAAACAAGATTTGCGCGCCGTTAAAGAAAAATTCTGTTTGGGAAGCAACAGTGAGGTTAGGATGAATTGATAAGTCCTGCTGACATTGCTGTTATGCAAAAAACTATATTTTTGCTTCTTTTTACCAACTTTAATATTTTTTTAAAAAATTTTAAGATTTATTTTTCGATTTTTTTTTAAAAAGTACATTTTTGTAAGACCTGTCTAAGATTTAATAATATACATAATTAGATAGATCTCAGTCAATTCCAAATAAATGAACTAAGCTACCAGCTACAAAATTTCGACCAGAAAAAAATAAAACATAACAAGCTAAACACTTTAGGTACACTTTAAAAATAAATACTATGACTGAACACAAATCTTCGATTTAATCGATTAAAATTATTTAGTCGATTAAATCGAAGATTTGTGTTCAGTCATAGTATTTACGTTAAGAAAAAAATAAAACATAAGCCAAACACTTTAGGTACACTTCTTAAAATAAATACTATAACTGAACACAAATCTTCGATTTAATCGACTAAAACAGTTTTATCAATGTAGAAATTTGACTATAATAATGACTATTCTTCTATAAATTATATTTCACCAATTTTCAGTATTCTGAAAAAAATCTCAAACCAGCCAGAATACGTTCAAAGTTAGTGAAATAGAAACGCTATTATTTGGTAATAAAAACTAATCAGCCTTTTCTTTTACAGAACACACAAATAATTAAAAACTAAAACAAAGAATCAATTTATCTCCTTTAAAACCCGAGGACTTTGAGCTATTTTCAAAAATTTTGGGCTTGGGACGTTTTCTTTATCTTCAAGTTTTATTGTTCGCTTCTTCAAACCGTCTAATTCATGCTTCATCTTCTCGATGGTTTTATTCAATTGTTGATTGGTCGCTTCCAATTCGATATTCTTTTCGAACAATTCAGTCGATTTTATCTTCAAAGAATTCAGATGCTTGAGCTTTTGTTTGTGATTTTGATGACCTACAATTTCTGCATATTTCTGACTGATTTCTTCGTTTTCCTGTTTGTGTTTTTCCATCTCTGATTGGCAGGATGCTAACAGATTTTCTAATTTTTCCAGTCGACTTTTACTATCATCAAGTTCTTGGAGTAGTTGTTCGAATTGTTGCGCTAATTCATCATATTTTCCGCTTTTCTCGATGTATTTTTTCCTAATTTCAGCACCGTCTTCGATTTCTTTCCCGATCCGGGCCTCAAGCTCTAATTGCTTATTTTCCAAAATTATGATGAAGGCTTCTGCTTCGGATATGGTGTCTTGGGCTCTTTTGACTAAAATTTGCTGTTCGCGGTATTCTTCCATGATTTGAATCAACAGGTCTCTATCGGTTGTGATTTGTCTAGCTTCTTCAGCTAATCTTTCGACTTTTTCTAATAAATCACGTCTAACATCATTCATTTCGTGCTGCATGATCTTCGATGTGGATTCATATTGCATTTCAAGCTCCTCTCTCGATGTCTGCGATTCGCCTAATTGATTCAACAAATCAGCGAATTTTTGCTCGTAATTAATTATTTTTTCGTCGCATTTTTCCAATTCTTCTTTCAGCTGCACGACGTCTCGATCAGAATCGAATAGGCGTTTTTTTAACACTTCAATTGTTTCACGAAAAGTGCTTATAGACAATTGATAAGCGCGCTTTTCTGTTTCTAAACGATTGTTTTTCGCCTCTAGAGGTTCAAATTTCTTTTTAATCTCCTCAAATTTGTTTTTATAAGTATTTTTCTCGATTTCTGATTGGATAATATTGTATTCACTAATTGCTTGACATTCTTTCAAAATGGCTTCCGATTCCATGTCCTTTGCTTCCAATTTAGCTTTCCACATATTCTCCACTTCATCGACTTTTCCCCTCATCTGCATTTCTGTAAGAATCTCCAGCTCTTTGAAATTTTCCTCCAACAATTTAATTTTTGCTTCACTTTCTTCCAGTTTATTCTTATAGGAATCTATATCATGTTCATGAATTTCCTTCAAATTGTCAATTTCCTGCTGTAATTGAATTTCTTTTTGGTGGCTTTGCTCTTTTTCTACGTTAAAAAGCGTCTGATATTGTTTAATACTCAAAAATAAATTGTCAAAATTATAAGATTGAAAACTTTTGCAAATTATTCGTGTTTGATTCATTTCTTCCTTCAACTCATTTAATTCAATGTTGACTTTTGTGAGGCTTTTTCCCATATCATTTTTCTCTGTTGCCATACGCTTTTTCTCATTTTCCAGCTGATTTATCTGTGTTTTCATCTCCTCCATGTGCTCGTTGAGATCTCTGATGTACAGATCCTTATTGTTGCATTCGACAATCTTCTCTCGCAGCTCCTCAGTATCCACATTTTTGCTGCTTCTGAAAGATAACTTCAACAGCTTCTTTTTCTTTGGAAATCCAGTCGGCTGAAAAAATTCATTAAATTAATACCGAAATTTTATTTAAAAAAAAACGTTTTTTTACTAATTGTGAGTTTTTAGGCGAAAATGTGACAAATTTTGATAAAGCCGTATCGGCTGAGTGGCTAAACAACCCCCCTACTAGCCATAAATCAGAAATTATAGTTTTACCTTTGCACGTTTTTGCGTGTTTTTTTTGATATTTTACATCTGCTTGGCGTCCCGTGACGCCTCACACTTTTTCTTCCAATAATAAAGTAATTCCCGATACAAAGACTTTAAATCAAAACAAAAAAAAGTTAAAATGTACACACAGCAAAAAGATGAAAATGCAATAATTATAAGAGGGGACTTCAATGCGAGAATAGGAAGAATTCTATAAACACAAAATCTCAAAATAATAATAAAAAAAAAGGTTTCAAAAACAAAAGCGAAAATAAAAAAGACGACTTCAAAGAGGAAATTGAAAAGCAAATAGTCGTCACTATAATTTTCAAACGTTTTGCTCAATTTCCCTAAGATAATAAGCTTTATTGTTGCCTATACCGGCTTACATACTCTATCTACAATTTATTTCATTTTCTATTCTACCCTCCCTGTTCTTCCTTTGTCCTTCATTTTCCTTCTCTCCCATACTTCTTTCATCCACTTTATCTCCACTCCATTTTCTTTCAGTATTTCTCTTCTTTCTGCTCTTTCTCTCTCCCTCATATCACTGCATTCATTCCACATGTGCTCTTTTGTCTCTCTTTCCTCATAACAGATTCTGCACAGTCTCTCTTCCTTTTCCATCCAATACCTATTCTCTCTCTCTCCTCATTTCCGCACCTGAACCTCGCCATTATTTTCCTCTCTTTCGCCCTTTCTCTTCCCAGGTACACTGGGATCTCCTCTGTCATACATTTCTCATAATTCCTGTTGTACCTGGATTCTTTGATTTTTTCTCTTCTTTCTTATCTACATCCCTGTCTCTTTCGCTCGTTTCTGCGTTCATCCACTTGTCTTCTGTTCTTAATCTTTCCACTTCTTTACTTGCATACCCATTTCTTCTGTAATATTTTTCTTTTTCGTTTATCTCCAAATTTTTTTTCTTTTCTCTCCAACATTCGTTCAATATTCTACATTCTTGCCTTCCATTCATTCTATCCTCAAACTTAGTCGCTCTTTTCCCCGCTTTCACTCTCAGCTTGTTTCTCTTACATTCTTCTCTTACTATATACCCAGGGGTTTCTCTGTCCACCCCAAGGACCCACCTCAAATACTTCACTTGTACTCTCTCTATTTCCTCTTGTTCTTTCCACCCCCAAATTTCTGCCCCATACATCAATACGCTCTCCACCAAGCTCTCAAACATCATTATTCTCCTTTTAAAATCCCTTCCCCACTTCCTCTCTCCTATTCCCCATACACATCCCACTATCTTGTTTGCTTTCCTTGCCAACTCTCTGACATGCGCTTTGTTCGTAGCTCTTTCATTAAACGTATACCCTAAATACTTGAACTCTTTTACTCTCTCTATTTTCTCTCCCTCCCATTCCCAATCATTCTTTTCTTCTTTTCTTCTTTCCTCTTTTTTTTGTTAAACACCAGCATCTTTGTTTTATTTACATTCACTTCTAGCTTTTTTTTCCTCACATACTTTTTTAGGTTTGTCATCATTTCTCCCATCTCCCTTTCGCTTTTTGCTATTAATACCACATCATCTGCAAACGCTAGACTCCACACTTTTTCTCTTCCAATCACACATCCCCCAGCTTGCGCCTTTCTAAACATTTCTTCCATATCGGCCATGTAGGTTGTAAACAACAAGGGGCTAAGAGGACACCCTTGTCTCACCCCTTTTGACGTTTTAAACCACTCACTCTCTTTCTCCCCTGCTCTCACTTTGCTTTTTGTTTTTACATAGATCTCTTCTACCTTTCTCACCAGCCACTCGTTTACTCCTCTTTTTCTCATATTCTCACACATTTTCTTTCTATCGACCTTATCAAACGCTGCTCTAAAATCTATGAAAAGTGTATACAGCCTTCCGCCCTTTTTTTTCATCTCGTTATTTGCTAAGTGGTCCAAGATGTATACATTATCCATAGTTCCCCTTCCTTCTCTAAATCCCGCTTGGTTGTCTGGTATTGCCTTCTTTTCCTCTATCTCTTTTCGCAGCCTTTCATTCAGTACTGACGCATACAATTTATACCCTGTGTTAAGGAGAGTTATTCCTCTGTAGTTTTCTACTCTATTTTTATCTCCTTTTTTGTGGATAGGGCAGATTATGCCTTCTCTCCAACCTGTCGGGAATCCCTCTCCTCTCCACACTCCATTCATAACCTCTACCAATCTGTCTATCACACCTTTCGTCCCATACATCCAGTCTTCATTCTGTATTCCATCCCTCCCCGGTGCCTTCTTCTTCTTCAGCTTCTTTATCTGTCTCTCTACCTCCTCCCTTGTAAGTTCTGTTCCTAATGGTGCTGTCTGGTTCGTTTGCATCGCTGGGTCTTCTATATCTACTTCTCTTTCTCCTTCCAGAAGATCTTTGAAAAACTCTTCCCATTCCTTTATTGTTATCTCTTCACTCGCCGCTTCTTTTCTTAATCTTTCTGTGTTTATGTACTTCCACACCTCTCTTTCTGTTTTAATAGCTTTTATTTCTTTATCTTCTTCTTCTCTTTTCTCTCTCTTTTTTTCTATACATCTTTTTCTATATTTTCTTTTTGCTTCTAAGAAGACTCTTCTATTTACTTGCTTTCTTTTGAATTCCCTTAGCGCTTTTGTAGCTTTTTTCTTTAGCTGGTAGCATTCTTTATCCCACCATTCATTTCTCTTTTCTGCTTTTTTTCTTTTACTGCTTACTTCTGTTGTAGTCGTTGCCTTTTCTAGTATTTCTTTTAATTCCACTTCCATCTTCTCTGTCTCTTGCCCTTCGAATTTGACGTTTTTCAGCTTTTTCCTGTATTCTTTCACGCCTTGCTCGTTCCACACTTTAATTATTACCTTCTTCTGCTCTACTTTTGTCTTCTTTTTCTCCTCTGTTTGGCTATTTCTTCCTTCTAGGCTTATTTCTATTGGAAGGTGGTCTGACTCTATTCTGTCCCCTATTTTAAAGTTCTCTACTTTTCCCCACGCCTCTTCATTTGTTATTCCGTAGTCTATCACCGACTCCCCCCTACTATCTACATACGTCCACTCTCCTTCTTCATCCCCTTGTTTATTACCATTCAGTATCTCCCATCCCTTTTCTTCTAACCATTCCATCAACTTTTTTCCCTCCACATTTTCTTTTGTGTCTTTGGTTTTCCTTTTCCCATCTCCTTTCTCTTCCTCCCAATTTCTCGCTCCTCTTTCCCCAATTCTTCCGTTAAAATCTCCTCCCATAAGTATGCATTCTTCTGTGTTTTCTTTCACTGTTTCATCTATGTTTTTTATTGTCTTTTTCATCTCTCTGCTGTATATCGTCATTATTTTCCACCATCGTTTGTCTATTTCGATATTTCTCTCCATGAGTCCCTCTATTTCTTTTTTTTCCTGGTTTTTTTCTCTTATTCCCTTTCTTACTCCCGTGACTATCCCTCTTGCTGCCCTCCTTTCTTTTTTTCTTTCTTTGCCCTTTGACACTCCCAATTAAATTCTGGTGGTAGCCTTACCTTTATTTTTTCCCAGCTTTTTTCTTCTATCCATGTTTCTACTAAACCTACTACGTCAAAAAGTTTCACATAATCCCAGAAATTGTCTTCTTTTTTTGCTAATCCCCCTACATTCCAAAATAGTATCTTTTTCTTCCCGTTGCTTATATCTTTATTTGTTTCATTAGTCTTCTCGGTTTCCATTGTACATTTGCCCGTGTCTTCTTCCTTGTTTCTTTTAACTCTCCCTTTTCTCCCTAAAAAACCTGCAGTTTCAGGTCTTTCTCATTCCATTTGAATGTTTTTCCCTCCATAAATATTTTTCCATAACCCACCGTTGCTTTTATTCCCTGTTCTCTCTTTTCTTTTGCGATTTCTCTTAATTTTTTCTGAACCTCTCTCTCCCTCTTTGTTAAATCATCATCTATGTAAATATTCTTAGTTGTTTCTTCTTTTCTTAACTCTTTTTTATTTTCCATAATTCTTTTCTTCGCTTCCCAGTCTTGGAGTTCTACTAGTACTTTTCCCTTCCCAATTTTGTGCCACTCTTTTATTCCCGTTTTTACCACTTTTTTCATTTCTTTTTCAATGTCTTCTTTTCCTTCTCTTCCTCCGTCAATTCCATTTATTATTATGTTGTTTTTCCTATTTTTCTTATCTGTTATCTCTGTTTGTTTTTCTAAAGTTTCTATCCTCTCTAGCATTGTACCCTTTTCTTCCTCCCATTTCTTCTCTTTCTTTTTAAACTCATCTTTTATTTCTTCTATTTCCTTTCTAATTTCTCTGTTCTCTTGCCTTAACAATTTGACCTCTTTTATTAATTGGTCTAATTTCCTTACCACTAGGTCCAAGTCTTTCATTTCTGCCTCTCCTATGTTTTTTCTTTCTTTTGGGGATCTTATTACTTTTTTGCTAATCGCGAAGACTTCTGTTTCTTCTAGCTTCTCTTCTTCTTCTTTCCTTTTCTTTTTTTCCTCTTCCTCTTTCCTTTGCCCTTGCGCTCCTTCTCCCCAACTGAGCGACCTCTGCCTTGCTTTGTGCATTCGCCTCTCTCGCCACAGATTGGTTACGCTTCTGAAGCCGGAACTTCCTCGAATTTGCCCGGGTCAACCCCTCGGAGGCCTATTTGCTTAACCCCACCGGAACACACTCAGCACTAATCTACGTCCAATTTCCCTAAGATGCCACCGCCAAAATTTAATTGCCTTACAATGATAACATCTTTGAGATATCTCCTTTCTAACAAAAAAATAACTATCAAAATCGGCTTATAAATAGCAAAATAAATATATGTATATATATATACAGAGTCGCCCAAAAGTATGAAAACGGTTAAATATTTTAAAAACCACTTCTGAGAATTAAATCAAATTTGACATTTAAAAAATATTGAAAAAATCTATTAGCTGTAGTTTTTTCTGATAAATACATTATTTAATAAATAAAAATAATATGTTTTAAAGATCCAAGGCCAACTTACTTTTTATTTAATAGTTAATTAAAACTACATTTTTTTTTATGTATTTTTAACAATTTTTTTGTTTCAAAATGTCAAAAAAAAGTTTTTTAATAACACTAAAAATGATGTGTTGATGAAATAAGCTGTCATTAAATTTTGACAACAAAAGTGGTTGAAATCGATGAATTGACTTTTGTTCGTCTTTTTAGATATTGCAGAAATTATAATGACAAGAAATTTCATCTTTATCGTCAATTTTTTATGTTATTAAAAAATCTTTTTTTGACATTTCAAAACAAAGACAGGTGAACATGTATTACATTGTTAAAATCAGACAAAAATGTACTTTTTAAAAAATTTTAATTTTACTCCTCTTGCTATTTAAAAAAATAAGCAAATTGCAGGCTCTAGATGTTGAAACAAATGAACGTATTTATCAGAAAAAATTAATAGATTTTTTCAAATATTTTTTACGCGTCAAAAAGTGGTTTTTAAAATATGACTGTTTTTATTTTTTTGCGCAACCCTGTATATATACGGTCAAATTGAGAAAATTCCTCTTTTTTTGAAATCGGTGAAAACGGAAAACTATTAAATTTATAGAAGAAATGAGATATTAGGCTACTGAATGAGAACGAAGAGTATGAAGACAAATACCACAAAAGCCAAAAGAGAATCAAACAAAAACAAAATTATATAAAGAGAAACACAAACGTTCAGAGTGGTAAAAAAAAACCGAACACTAAATACTACAAACACAACAAAAGAGATAGAAACCTAAAAATATTAATTTTGGAAAAAAATAAGAAATTAAAAACTCAAAAAAAATAAACCATAGAAAATTATGTACGAGCAAAAAAAAAAAAATCAATACATTAGTCTAATGACGTTTAAATGGTCACTGAATTAATCTTCTTTTGTCAATTCAACAATTTTACCGAATATCTTATAATCAATTTTAAGAAAAGTTTCAATAATTTCAAATTTTGTAGGTTAAAGCACCACTATAGGTAGGTAATGCTAAAAAAAATTACTCTATTTATATAAGGAAAGATAGATGAGCTCCTGAATGAGAAGTGAGAGTATAAAGAAAGATAATTCACAAATACCATAAAAGCCAAAAAAGAATCAAACAAAAACAAAAAATACAAGCATTCAGAATTGGAAACAAAAAAAAAAGATTTATAAAAAATAAAAATAAATAAAAAACTTTAGTGGAGAACTATATAGAAAAGTATCTATAAAAACAAAGCAGAGGAATAAAAAAGAAGCTGGGGAAGCATATAGACCATCCAAAAATAAAATGACCATGCGTCATTGTTCAAGATGACATCGCCTTGTTGCCAGATTTTAAAAAAAACTGTTGAGTTTAAGACGTACGTACTACTAGTGGCAGAATTTTGAATACACTATTAAATAAACAAATGAAAAATCACTTTAGAAAATAGATCTACGTAGGATCGATTGGCAACACTGAATTTGGCAACGTAGATAAGTGTTGCCAACCGTAACGAGAGCGCCAAGTTTAAATTGTAAAGCATTATATATATATATATATACATAATAATTTTCACTATACACAACAGTTGGTCAGAGTATGTCATATATTATCTTAATGAACCCATTGTCATTTAATTTTGGATAAAGTATATAAGCAGATAAAGAAAACTGATCTACGTAGGATCGATTGGCAACACTGAATTTGGCAACGTAGACAAGTGTTGCCAACCGTAACGAGAGCGCCAAGTTTAAATTGTAAAGCATTATATATATATATATATATATACATAATAATTTTCACTATACACAACAGTTGGTCAGAGTATGTCATATATTATCTTAATGAACCCATTGTCATTTAATTTTGGATAAAGTATATAAGCAGATAAAGAAAACTGATCTACGTAGGATCGATTGGCAACACTGAATTTGGCAACGTAGACAAGTGTTGCCAACCGTAACGAGAGCGCCAAGTTTAAATTGTAAAGCATTATATATATATATATATACATAATAATTTTCACTATACACAACAGTTGGTCAGAGTATGTCATATATTATCTTAATGAACCCATTGTCATTTAATTTTGGATAAAGTATATAAGCAGATAAAGAAAACTGATCTACGTAGGATCGATTGGCAACACTGAATTTGGCAACGTAGACAAGTGCTGCCAACCGTAACGAGAGCGCCAAGTTTAAATTGTAAAGCATTATATATATATATATATATACATAATAATTTTCACTATACACAACAGTTGGTCAGAGTATGTCATATATTATCTTAATGAACCCATTGTCATTTAATTTTGGATAAAGTATATAAGCAGATAAAGAAAACTGATCTACGTAGGATCGATTGGCAACACTGAATTTGGCAACGTAGACAAGTGTTGCCAACCGTAACGAGAGCGCCAAGTTTAAATTGTAAAGCATTATATATATATATATATATACATAGATAATAATTTTCACTATACACAACAGTTGGTCAGAGTATGTCATATATTATCTTAATGAACCCATTGTCATTTAATTTTAGATAAAGTATATAAGCAGATAAAGAAAACTGAGTAAAACCATAAAAAAAGAAAAACGCGCTAAAAGAATAGAGAAAGTACTCCAAGAAAAACAATCGAAAAAGAAAAACAACATCAGAAAAAATTGATAAAAAAAAAGTAACAAAACATTACAAATAATAAAAGATGTATCGCAAGGAGAAAAAATGCTGAGTTAATAAAAAATGCCTTGTACAAAAAAAAAGTCAAAAAAATTACAGTATATTCGTAAATAGTGTGCTGTGAAATCCAAAAATATTGTTAACATAGATGATAGTAAATTAGAATATCAACATAAAACTTGATTATTATTATTATATAGAATTACAAAAATAAAACAGTAAACAAAAAAAAAATCTTTAACAAATTTGTCTATTCTATCAAATCTTATTATAAATATTATTTATCTATATATATATATATATTATTATTATATATATATTAATATTATTTATCTATATATATACATATATATATATATATATATCTTTAAAACCAAAAATAAAATACTATACTTCTAACCTTCTTTGACATATGCACAAAAAACTAGATGAGATAAATAAAGTCCCGTATAGCAATTAATAAAAAAAAATTTTGAGTCCGATCCTGGTTGGCCCTCTTCACCTAACCCCAAATATTTTTTGTTTTGCTAAAACAACCTTTTTTAATCGTTTTTTCTCCATAGAATTGCCGATTTTCTTATTTTAGTACTTATTTGTTTACCTAAATTGAATTTTCATATTTTTTCATGAAAATTTTCATCAAAAAATTAAAATCAAGTAGGGTTGAAGAAAAGCCTCAATAGTGATATTAAATTGATAATTTTTTGTTTAGTTTTGGCAGTTTATTTCGAAAAAAACTTACTGTTTGGAAGCAGGGTGTACTGTGAAAGGATCCTGTCTCTAAAGCCGTGGGGCTTCCTGTTCTTTTGAAATTTGCTCCTAGTTTATCGATAACCCCATATTTGATCTTCTTTTGCCCGGGAACGTTGTAATCTGCTGGTGATGGGGTGCATTCTAAACGAAAAAAATTGAAATTTATTCATTAATTTTTATAGTTTCACGCCGATTTTACCTTTATTTTCGTTAAATCTTTGGAGTTCAGCTTTGGAAAACGACATAATTGTTATAAAAATAAAATTCTTATTATAAAAAACAACGTTAAAAAAAGAATTAAAAGAAACAGATAATAACGTCTATCTACTTACTACTACATACAAACAATACATACAAACACGCGAAAGCAAATAATATAAAAATGACGGTTAAAAATTGACCAATGGGGAGAGTGTTTATAAGAGGGATGCAATTCTATTGGTTCAAAAATATATAATATATCGGTCTAAATTTGAGTTGCCTATAGCATCTAAGCGTTTTGGGTAAAAATACAACCAAATGTTCATTTAAAGCATTGTTAAAAATTAAAAAAAGAATTCTACAATTTTTTATTCTTTATTAATTTTTTATCTAATATTTATAAAAATTAATCACAAATTTTTATATATTCTACCTATAAAAAGCCGTGACATTATACCATGTGATCCACAATTACTGAAATAAAGAGAGGCGATAAAAAACAAAAAAATTATTTCTTAACATCTGTCATGTCAAACTAACAGCACTAAAACAAAAACTTTGATTTTGTTTTTCATAGACTTCCCTTATCTAAATAATTATAGATCACACAATATGGTACAAACATAGACCCTACTAAAAATATTATTTATTTATATTTAATAGTGTTTATTGCTTACCTTACAGTGTTGTAAAATATCTAAAGTGTCTCATAAATAAAAAATTTCTGTCTGCGTCTGTTTGATTAGTTTTTTGTTTCTTCTTTTTTTTTCTTACTCTTTCCTCTTAGGTATCTTGATTGATCTCTCTTTTTATTTATTCTACTTTTTCTTACTAATTTGTTCATTATGTCTTCTTATCTTAAAAGAGACTTTTTTCTCATCTGTAACTATTAAAAATCTATAGTGTTTTTCTTTAGTTTCACATCTAAATCTTGTTATCATCTTCTAATCGCTTTTTGTTTTTTTACATTCTTCTGCAATTATTATTATTATATCTGCTTTCTCCCATTTTTGTTAGTTTGGGTCATTTTTTTCTATGTTTTTTTTATTTTGTTTCTCTCTTTTTGTTAGTTTTTTTACATTTTCATTTAACAATATTTTTTTCTCTTATTCTTCTATTTGTTTTATTTGTTTTTAGCGACATTTTGGTTCATATTTTTCATTTGTATCATTTTAGTCTCAAGCTTAACCGTTTTTTTGCCTCTCTCTACTTTTTTTTTCAAATATTTATTACCTAATAAAAATTGAGTGTTTTTGCTTAATTCAAACATATTTTTTGCTTTATTAAAATTCTCTCTTTACCAGACTGTTTACTATAATTTTTCTATTATTTTTTTTTTATTATTTTCTAAAAACAAATTTTTGTTCTAGTTGCCAATTGTCATCTAGTATTTTAATATGATTAATGCAAATTTATTCAAACTAGATCTGTCTATTTAGAGACGTTTCGTTCCTACTGGAACTCTCCAGCAAGTCACAACAGATACAAATAATTTGCAGTGACAAATTTGAGCTTATATTTACCTCAGCTCGTAATATGGTAAAACTAGCGACATCTATTGGAAACTACCTTACATAATAAATTTAAGAAACAAGATATATAGGTCACTGTAAATAAATTTTGATAGATACAAATTTAAATTAAACGTATATTACTAATTAGATAAACAAGAAATTTTAACGTCGATTTAGAAACGTTTCGTTCCTATTGGAACTCTGCAGAAAGTTGCAACAGATACAAATAATTTGCAGTGACAAATTTAAGATTATATTCACCTAAGCTCGTAATATGGTACAACTAGCGACATCTATTGGAAATTACCTTACATAATAAGTTTAAGAAACAAGATATATAGGTCACTGTAAATAAATTTTGATAGATACAAATTTAAATTAAACGTATATTACTAATTAGATAACCAAGAAATTTTAATGTCGATTTAGAAACGTTTCGTTCCTATTGGAACTCTGCAGAAAGTCGCAACAGATACAAATAATTTGCAGTGACAAATTTGAGATTATATTCACCTAAGCTCGTAATATGGTAAAACTAGCGACATCTATTGGAAACTACCTTACATAATAAATTTAAGAAACAAGATATAGGTCACTGTAAATAAATTTTGATAGATACAAATTTAAATTAAACGTATATTACTAATTAGATAACCAAGAAATTTTAATGTCAATTTAGAAACGTTTCGTTCCTATTGGAACTCTGCAGAAAGTCGCAACAGATACAAATAATTTGCAGTAACAAATTTGAGATTATATTCACCTAAGCTCGTAATATGGTAAAACTAGCGACATCTATTAGAAACTACCTTACATAATAAGTTTAAGAAACAAGATATATAGGTCACTGTAAATAAATTTTGATAGATACAAATTTAAATTAAACGTATATTACTAATTAGATAACCAAGAAATTTTAACGTCGATTTAGAAACGTTTTGTTCCTATTGGAACTCTGCAGAAAGTCGCAACAGATACAAATAATTTGCAGTGACAAATTTGAGATTATATTCACCTAAGCTCGTAATATGGTAAAACTAGCGACATCTATTGGAAACTACCTTACATAATAAATTTAAGAAACAAGATATATAGGTCACTGTAAATAAATTTTGATAGATACAAATTTAAATTAAACGTATATTACTAATTAGATAACCAAGAAATTTTAACGTCGATTTAGAAACGTTTCGTTCCTATTGGAACTCTGCAGAAAGTCGCAACAGATACAAATAATTTGCAGTGACAAATTTGAGATTATATTCACCTAAGCTCGTAATATGGTAAAACTAGCGACATCTATTGGAAACTACCTTACATAATAAATTTAAGAAACAAGATATATAGGTCACTGTAAATAAATTTTGATAGATACAAATTTAAATTAAACGTATATTACTAATTAGATAACCAAGAAATTTTAACGTCGATTTAGAAACGTTTCGTTCCTATTGGAACTCTGCAGAAAGTCGCAACAGATACAAATAATTTGCAGTGACAAATTTGAGATTATATTCACCTAAGCTCGTAATATGGTAAAACTAGCGACATCTATTGGAAACTACCTTACATAATAAATTTAAGAAACAAGATATATAGGTCACTGTAAATAAATTTTGATAGATACAAATTTAAATTAAACGTATATTACTAATTAGATAACCAAGAAATTTTAACGTCGATTTAGAAACGTTTTGTTCCTATTGGAACTCTGCAGAAAGTTGCAACAGATACAAATAATTTGCAGTGACAAATTTGAGATTATATTCACCTAAGCTCGTAATATGGTAAAACTAGCGACATCTATTGGAAACTACCTTACATAATAAATTTAAGAAACAAGATATATAGGTCACTGTAAATAAATTTTGATAGATACAAATTTAAATTAAACGTATATTACTAATTAGATAACCAAGAAATTTTAACGTCGATTTAGAAACGTTTCGTTCCTATTGGAACTCTGCAGAAAGTCGCAACAGATACAAATAATTTGCAGTGACAAATTTGAGATTATATTCACCTAAGCTCGTAATATGGTAAAACTAGCGACATCTATTGGAAACTACCTTACATAATAAATTTAAGAAACAAGATATATAGGTCACTGTAAATAAATTTTGATAGATACAAATTTAAATTAAACGTATATTACTAATTAGATAACCAAGAAATTTTAACGTCGATTTAGAAACGTTTTGTTCCTATTGGAACTCTGCAGAAAGTTGCAACAGATACAAATAATTTGCAGTGACAAATTTGAGATTATATTCACCTAAGCTCGTAATATGGTAAAACTAGCGACATCTATTGGAAACTACCTTACATAATAAATTTAAGAAACAAGATATATAGGTCACTGTAAATAAATTTTGATAGATACAAATTTAAATTAAACGTATATTACTAATTAGATAACCAAGAAATTTTAACGTCGATTTAGAAACGTTTCGTTCCTATTGGAACTCTGCAGAAAGTCGCAACAGATACAAATAATTTGCAGTGACAAATTTGAGATTATATTCACCTAAGCTCGTAATATGGTAAAACTAGCGACATCTATTAGAAACTACCTTACATAATAAATTTAAGAAACAAGATATATAGGTCACTGTAAATAAATTTTGATAGATACAAATTTAAATTAAACGTATATTACTAATTAGATAACCAAGAAATTTTAACGTCGATTTAGAAACGTTTTGTTCCTATTGGAACTCTGCAGAAAGTTGCAACAGATACAAATAATTTGCAGTGACAAATTTGAGATTATATTCACCTAAGCTCGTAATATGGTAAAACTAGCGACATCTATTAGAAACTACCTTACATAATAAATTTAAGAAACAAGATATATAGGTCACTGTAAATAAATTTTGATAGATACAAATTTAAATTAAACGTATATTACTAATTAGATAACCAAGAAATTTTAATGTCAATTTAGAAACGTTTCGTTCCTATTGGAACTCTGCAGAAAGTTGCAACAGATACAAATAATCTGCAGTGACAAATTTGAGATTATATTCACCTAAGCTCGTAATATGGTAAAACTAGCGACATCTATTGGAAACTACCTTACATAATAAATTTAAGAAACAAGATATATAGGTCACTGTAAATAAATTTTGATAGATACAAATTTAAATTAAACGTATATTACTAATTAGATAACCAAGAAATTTTAACGTCGATTTAGAAACGTTTCGTTCCTATTGGAACTCTGCAGAAAGTCACAACAGATACAAATAATTTGCAGTGACAAATTTGAGATTATATTCACCTAAGCTCGTAATATGGTAAAACTAGCGACATCTATTGGAAACTACCTTACATAATAAATTTAAGAAACAAGATATATAGGTCACTGTAAATAAATTTTGATAGATACAAATTTAAATTAAACGTATATTACTAATTAGATAACCAAGAAATTTTAACGTCGATTTAGAAACGTTTCGTTCCTATTGGAACTCTGCAGAAAGTCGCAACAGATACAAATAATTTGCAGTGACAAATTTGAGATTATATTCACCTAAGCTCGTAATATGGTAAAACTAGCGACATCTATTGGAAACTACCTTACATAATAAATTTAAGAAACAAGATATATAGGTCACTGTAAATAAATTTTGATAGATACAAATTTAAATTAAACGTATATTACTAATTAGATAACCAAGAAATTTTAACGTCGATTTAGAAACGTTTTGTTCCTATTGGAACTCTGCAGAAAGTTGCAACAGATACAAATAATTTGCAGTGACAAATTTGAGATTATATTCACCTAAGCTCGTAATATGGTAAAACTAGCGACATCTATTGGAAACTACCTTACATAATAAATTTAAGAAACAAGATATATAGGTCACTGTAAATAAATTTTGATAGATACAAATTTAAATTAAACGTATATTACTAATTAGATAACCAAGAAATTTTAACGTCGATTTAGAAACGTTTCGTTCCTATTGGAACTCTGCAGAAAGTCACAACAGATACAAATAATTTGCAGTGACAAATTTGAGATTATATTCACCTAAGCTCGTAATATGGTAAAACTAGCGACATCTATTGGAAACTACCTTACATAATAAATTTAAGAAACAAGATATATAGGTCACTGTAAATAAATTTTGATAGATACAAATTTAAATTAAACGTATATTACTAATTAGATAAACAAGAAATTTTAACGTCGATTTAGAAACGTTTCGTTCCTATTGGAAGTCTGCAGAAAGTTGCAACAGATACAAATAATTTGCAGTGACAAATTTGAGCTTATATTTACCTCAGCTCGTAATATGGTAAAACTAGCGACATCTATTGGAAACTACCTTACATAATAAATTTAAGAAACAAGATATATAGGTCACTGTAAATAAATTTTGATAGATACAAATTTAAATTAAACGTATATTACTAATTAGATAACCAAGAAATTTTAACGTCGATTTAGAAACGTTTCGTTCCTATTGGAACTCTGCAGAAAGTCGCAACAGATACAAATAATTTGCAGTGACAAATTTGAGATTATATTCACCTAAGCTCGTAATATGGTAAAACTAGCGACATCTATTAGAAACTACCTTACATAAAAAATTTAAGAAACAAGATATATAGGTCACTGTAAATAAATTTTGATAGATACAAATTTACATTAAACGTATATTACTAATTAGATAAACAAGAAATTTTAACGTCGATTTAGAAACGTTTCGTTCCTATTGGAAGTCTGCAGAAAGTTGCAACAGATACAATTAATTTGCAGTGACAAATTTGAGCTTATATTTACCTCAGCTCGTAATATGGTAAAACTAGCGACATCTATTGGATACTACCTAAAATAATAAATTTAAGAAACAAGATATATAGGTCACTGTAAATAAATTTTGATAGATACAAATTTAAATTAAACGTATATTACTAATTAGATAACCAAGAAATTTTAACGTCGATTTAGAAACGTTTCGTTCCTATTGGAACTCTGCAGAAAGTCACAACAGATACAAATAATTTGCAGTGACAAATTTGAGATTATATTCACCTAAGCTCGTAATTTGGTAAAACTAGCGACATCTATTAGAAACTACCTTACATAATAAATTTAAGAAACAAGATATATAGGTCACTGTAAATAAATTTTGATAGATACAAATTCAGGTTAAACGTATATAACCAAAAAATTCTAAAGGTAGTCTTATAGTCTACCGATAACAAATAAATATTTTTCTCTTTTCTAAACAAATTTTGGTTTTCTAAGATGTTTTGATAAACAGTATTGATAAATCATTATGATATCAATTTCTAGTTCATATATCAAATAGAAACTTCAGAAAGTCTTACAAATTTTGGCTGACACATTGTCAGGCTCTGCAAATTAAAAGTCTAGATCTTCAAAGATCTAGATCTTTCAAAAGATCTAGAGTTTGTATCTACAGATTTAAAGAATCTGTAGACTTTGCAAATCCGGAGGCTTTGCAGATCTGAAAGCTCTAAAGATCTGAAGGTTTTGAAGATCTAGATCTTTAAAGATCTAGATCTTCCAAAAGATCTAGAGTTTGTATCTACAGATTTAAAGAATCTGTAGACTCTACAGGTCTAGAGACTTTGCAGATTCAAGGACTTTGCGTTCATGATTACTAACATTGTGCAGATATTACATTGGTATCAAAATAATTGTTGAAACAATGATTATAAAGTAAATAATTGTTTACACTACAACAGAAGACACTACATTTATCTCAATACAAACAGAAATGATTATAAATAGTCCATTCGAGATAGACAAAAATAACCTTAAATAAAAAAAATTAACAACCGCAATTTTTTTTTAAACGCCGCCATCTTGATTCAAAGTTAAATTTTTTGTTTTTCTAAGATAACTCGTTAATTTACAACTTGAGAGCAAAAATGGCAATAATCAAAGTTGTTGGACATTGAATTTTCTACAAGTTTAGTCTATTAGCAGAGTTATACTATCTTTATTTTTATATAAAAAATTGGTAAAGAGGGAATTTTATTTTGTTCAATTTTGGTTTTCGTACTTTTTTTACTCCACGATCAATATTTTCGAATTCATTCTCAAACCAATGGAGATTTTTTTTTATTTTTTAAATATTTTGTTTATTATGTAGCTTATTGACAAAAAAATGTTTTATAAAGTTGATAGTTTAACTCTGCAAATATTAATCCTAGCGTAAAAATAATAATAATCAAACTTGTAGGAAATTAAATTTCAAACAACTTTGAATAATTGCATTTTTGCTCTAAAATTACAAATTAACGAGTTATTTTAGAAAAACAAAAAAATTAAACTTCAGATCAAGATGGCGGCGACCGTGGCGGCGAAATTGTTCCAAAAATCAAAATTTAGACTTCCAACCTTCCTACGCTTAAAAAAATTGCAACTTTCAATTTTTTCAATTTCAATGTCTACTAAAATAAAGTTTTAAAATTTGGACAAACATCTAAAACGCATGCGTAAACATACGAATTATTGTTCAAACAAAGTACTCCGAATTTAGTCAAGTTTCATCGTTCCAGAATGTGGGTGGGATTTGTTGTTGGTCCTGAAGGACAAGGTAGGAAAATTATTATTATTTTACTCAACATAAACACTTTTTAATCAACAAAGTTTCTTTTTTTATAAAAAAGTATCTTATACAACAATTGAGCAAAATGATATATTCTTTCAGTGGGTCTTATTTGCATCTCCAAATTGTCCATAGCCGATTGTGAGGTATTGGCTGAAAAAGTTGTCACAACTACTAAGGACTGCTTCATCTCAAAATCCGCTTTTACAGCAATGCTCGAGGATTTGGTTCGCCAGGAGCGCAAAAAACGCAAACAAATTGAAGAATTAATGGATCCTGAGCACAAAACTAACACCGAATCTTCAGATGATAGTGAAGACAACAAATTGTCAGATGCTCAGCCAACTTTCCACAAAACTAGCTTAGAAAACTATATAAAACTGGTCTCACTTGGCTCAAATGTTATCAAAATCCATCATAATCTATTGAAGAAATCTTCACAAGAAAAACACTTTTTCAGGGCTATGATATCAAGAACAACAACTTTTATTCGTGATTTAGTTCTTTGTAGATTATATTTGTAGTTATTTATTTAAAAAATATATTTGTTGTTGATTATTGTTCAATTAATACTGTCAGTGTATACCCAAAAATATAAATTTTTTAGAACTATAGCCTAAGAGATAAAGTGAGTATTTATATAACTCTTTTTCCAAAAAATTATTTTTATCAAACTAAATTTTTGTGAGCACTTTTGTTTTGGCGAGACGCTCATCTTTTTTCGGCACACGAGCTTATCTCTGATAGTATCAGCTAATCATAGAAGTACAATTCTAAAATTATTGGTCGTACTTAATGCCTCAGACCAAAAGCAAAATAGTGTATTAAAAAGCAAGTTTTATAAGACATCTCTTAAAGCACGCATTTAAGTTTCAGTGGCAAAACCACGAGTTTTTGTGCTTTAAGGTCTTCTGAAACAAGTTTTTTATACTATTTTGTGTAATTTACTAATTTGCCTTTTTTATGCTGTTTTTAGGAATTTTTTTAAAAATTTGATCGATTTAGGGATTTTTAAAGTAGGTTGACAATAGTGATTTTGAAAGAGAAAATTTTTTGTGTTTTCTTTTGTTTTATCAAAAATTCTAATCCTGTCAGTCCCAAAATTCGAAAATGGAAGAAAATTTTACATGTATGCCCTTCAAACTGTGTGAAATAGAGAAAATTATTTTGATTAAACTTTTTTAGGTTAATTGACAGATACATTATATGCCAGATTTTACATAAATTAATACTTTCCATTTTGCTGTGTTAAACTTGCAATTTCAATTCAAAATATTATTGGCAGACAGTTAAAAAGAGAAGATAAGTTTTGCCAACCTAAAGATTTTTTAGAAAAAAACGTTTGGTACTCTAGTGGCATATAACCGCACCAGAACCTATGACGTAGCGTCCTCTAATAAATCTATTAGAGTATCAAAATAAAGACAAATTGCAAAAAAATAATTAAATTTAAGCAAAAAAATTTTGAGTAAAATGTATCTGAAATTATTAATAAATTGCTATTCCATACGTAAATTTCAGATTTTATGTATAAGCGAAAGTATGTTTTTTCTCACTCTTTTTTTTGTCTTTCTTTTTCTCTTTGTTCTGTTTTTTATTTCTTTTCACTTTCTTTTTTTTTATTTTTTTTGATTCCATTTTTATGATGTTATTACTTGACTTGAATTTTATTTTTTTATTTGTGTTCTCTAATTCTTTCTGTTTTCCACTGTTTTTTCTTATCATTTCTTTTTTTTTTTGTATTTTCTTCTTGTTCATTTATACTGTTTTTTTATCTATATATACATTCTTAAAATTTTTTTCCGTTTTTCTAATGTAGCTTTCCAATCTAAACATTTTCTTTTCTATAAATTTATTTAAAAGCTATTTTTTTTTGCTTTAATCACCTTAATCAGCGTTTATTTTTTTTCACAAATATGTTTTATATTAAATTTTTTTCTTTATCAACAATCTTTCAATTTTTTTTATGCTGATTTTACTTGTATTATTGCATATCTTTTAGTTTATTTGTTTATTTCTAACTTTTATTTGTTTTTTGCATATGAGTATTTTGTTTGTTTTCAAACTTTTTCTTATCAGCATGTCAGTATTAGTTTTATAATTATTCTATTTCTATGCATCAATGTATAATAATGAATTAGCCTAAAAAGATTATTTTTTTTTATACTTTTTTCTGTTTTCGTTATTTTTTTCTCTTTTGTTTTATTTTTTCTCATTTGTTACATTTTGTACACTTTTAATTTTTTTCTTTTGTATCATTATGCTTTACATTTTGTTTATTATATTTTGTTTTATTATTGGATTTTGTCTTACATAGCCACATTTGATTTTCTTAAATATTTTCATCCGATTATTCTTCTTTAATCACATTTTGTTTAGTTGTTACATTTTTTTATTTTAATTATTATAAATAGTCTCTAATGTCGGTTTTATTTAATAAAACATTACTTTCCTTTACATTTTTCTATTTTTTGTTTTTGTATCTTTTTCTTCGCTTTTGTTTATTTTTTTTTTCTTGGTTCTTCAAATCCATGTTTTTAATTAAACATTTTCTATTTGTCTATTTGTATTACTTAGCGTCATCTAAACTTTATTTCACCGCGTTTCTGTTTTTTTATTTATAATTACATTATTTTTCACTAACAAATTTTCATTTCATGTCTATGTTCTTTATTTAGCTTACATTTTAATAATCCCATCTGTTTTTATTTTCCAACAGTTTTTTTATTATTCTTTTTTTTTATTTTTGTTGTGTCTATTATTTTTCTTTCTTTTGTTACTGTTTTTATTGAAACATTTTAATATTATTTTTATTTTTCTATCATATGTTTTGAAATGCTTTTTATAGCCTCGCGTTTTTAATTACTTTTTCACTGTTTTACGTTTTTAAGTATATAATTTAGGTAGGTAGGCACAGCAATTTGGCTGGATTTAAAAGTCATTACGGTTTTTGATAAGTGATGATAATGACATTATTACTTTTTATTATTTATTATTTTTGAATTGACTACAAACAGCTAATATACAAAGTGCAATATTATTAAAATAAAAATATTATTAAAATGTTTATCTTAAGGCCCATTAAAACACTATTAATATTGCGTTATGAGATCTACTTAGGACAAATTAATGAGCAATTAGTGTTAAATTTTGCAAATATTAGAACTGATTTTGCTACCAAAACATTTATTTAAAAAAAAATTCAATAGGTCTAGAACACAGAAACTCAAAAATTGGTGCTTCTGCTGCAAGACAAGGTATTAATTAATTTTTTTTTGAAAAAACAAAATCTAATCAAAATTTATTTTTTATTTGTTTGTCAATATACTCAAAATTAATTTAAAATTAGTTCAAATGTCACTATTGCCTGCTCGGTTTTGTTTTGTTTTTTTTTTCTTTGTTTTTTGACTGAGATAACTTTGTTTTTACTCCAGAGGTCTCGTGTTATCTTCCTTCGTTTATATTAAGTTTTTTAAAAAAAAAATGTGTTATTTTATGTTTTTTAAAAATTCAATAGGTCTAGAACACAGAAACACAAAAATTGGTGCTTCTGCTGCAAGACAAGGTATTAATTAATTTTTTTTTGAAAAAACAAAATCTAATCAAAATTTATTTTTTATTTGTTTGTCAATATACTCAAAATTAATTTAAAATTAGTTCAAATGTCACTATTGCCTGCTCGGTTTTGTTTTGTTTTTTTTTTCTTTGTTTTTTGACTGAGATAACTTTGTTTTTACTCCAGAGTTCTCGTGTTATCTTCCTTCGTATATTTTAAGTTTTTTTAAAAAAAAAATGTGTTATTTTATGTTTTTTAAAAATTCAATAGGTCTAGAACACAGAAACTCAAAAATTGGTGCTTCTGCTGCAAGACAAGGTATTAATTAATTTTTTTTTGAAAAAACAAAATCTAATCAAAATTTATTTTTTATTTGTTTGTCAATATACTCAAAATTAATTTAAAATTAGTTCAAATGTCACTATTGCCTGCTCGGTTTTGTTTTGTTTTTTTTTTCTTTGTTTTTTGACTGAGATAACTTTGTTTTTACTCCAGAGGTCTCGTGTTATCTTCCTTCGTTTATATTAAGTTTTTTAAAAAAAAAATGTGTTATTTTATGTTTTTTAAAAATTCAATAGGTCTAGAACACAGAAACTCAAAAATTGGTGCTTCTGCTGCAAGACAAGGTATTAATTAATTTTTTTTTGAAAAAACAAAATCTAATCAAAATTTATTTTTTATTTGTTTGTCAATATACTCAAAATTAATTTAAAATTAGTTCAAATGTCACTATTGCCTGCTCGGTTTTGTTTTGTTTTTTTTTTCTTTGTTTTTTGACTGAGATAACTTTGTTTTTACTCCAGAGGTCTCGTGTTATCTTCCTTCGTTTATATTAAGTTTTTTAAAAAAAAAATGTGTTATTTTATGTTTTTTAAAAATTCAATAGGTCTAGAACACAGAAACACAAAAATTGGTGCTTCTGCTGCAAGACAAGGTATTAATTAATTTTTTTTTGAAAAAACAAAATCTAATCAAAATTTATTTTTTATTTGTTTGTCAATATACTCAAAATTAATTTAAAATTAGTTCAAATGTCACTATTGCCTGCTCGGTTTTGTTTTGTTTTTTTTTTCTTTGTTTTTTGACTGAGATAACTTTGTTTTTACTCCAGAGGTCTCGTGTTATCTTCCTTCGTTTATATTAAGTTTTTTAAAAAAAAAATGTGTTATTTTATGTTTTTTAAAAATTCAATAGGTCTAGAACACAGAAACACAAAAATTGGTGCTTCTGCTGCAAGACAAGGTATTAATTAATTTTTTTTTGAAAAAACAAAATCTAATCAAAATTTATTTTTTATTTGTTTGTCAATATACTCAAAATTAATTTAAAATTAGTTCAAATGTCACTATTGCCTGCTCGGTTTAGTTTTGTTTTTTTTTTCTTTGTTTTTTGACTGAGATAACTTTTATTTTACTCCAGAGGTCTCGTGTTATCTTCCTTCGTATATTATAAGTTTTTTTTAAAAAAAATGTGTTTTTTTATTTATTTAATGTTTACTTGAACATTTATTAATTTTCAGTTTTGATTCTTCTGTTGATGGTTTCAAGGCGATGGGTGGTAAAGGCACAACAACTAATAGCTCATTTTTCCAAAATTCGATTTTGGACAAAAAAAATGAAAAACTGATGAGCCCTTTTCCGAATGTTGGCCCGAGAAGATTAAACAATATGAATGCTGACGTCTATGACGAGGTTATCATTTCGTGTGTTACCATTGTTACTTTTTATGATCAAACATTGAAAAAACCACCGAAAAATAATTGTTTGTTCATTTGTTTTTCGACTATGTTCTCGAAAGTGTTACAGTTGGTTACAGAACTATTTGTTCCCAAAATTCTAGACGGGGTGAGTCTGTCAGAAGGCCGAAATTTTATTAAAAAAAGCAAAACAAATTAAGGACCGATTCTAAAAATAGTTATTTATTTTTCTGGTAATTTCCAGTTTGAATTGTACTTAAAAAACTTCTAATCTCTAAGATTGTTTTATCTAATATTTTTTAAACAAAGTAATATACAATATTGTTGTTTTTTTAAATCTCTAAACAACACTTAAAATCAGATCAATGTTTTGTTGTAATTTATGTTAAAAAAAATTGTATTTCTAAATAAGTCCAATTATTTTTTTTATTTAAATACAAAAATTTATTTCCAATTACAACTGAATTGTTTTAATCCTTCTCTTAGTAATAGTTATATTTAATGTTGCCTCTGGTAACAATTTGTCGATGATTACTGAACAACTAAAGTATCCAAGCTTGGTCGCTCGGTGTCGCAAGCGAGATGACGCAAAACCAAACTGAGTGAACCAAGGAATGCGTCGCCACGAGTTCCATAGTTGTTTTTCATCTGAAGCTGGCTAAAAAAAATTGACAAATAATCAATTTTCTCAACAAAAATAAAAAACCAAATAAAAACAATTGAGAACAAATAGACATTTTGCTCTGAGAATTAATTATTTGCCAAAATATTGCTTATTGCTATATAAAGCTGTTATATAGCCTAAATATATATATATATTTTTAAATTTGTTGCATTTAAAGCAAAGCCTGGATTTTTTTTTTTGAGAGTTTAGGCAACGCTTGAGACATCTAAAATTTCAAAAAAGAATGTTTAATTTATTTTTCAAAAAATTAAATAAAAAAAATAAAGAGAAAAAGAAGTTGTAAAAATAGAAAAAGAAAAACAAAGGAATGAAAAAAAGAAAGAGAAAGAAAAAGTATGAAAAAAAAAAAGAAAAAAAGTTGCAAAAAAGGAGGATTAATGAGAGAATAAGACCAAAAAAAAACCAAAAGAAAAATTAATAAGCTTGAAATAAATTTAAAAGAAAATGAGAATATATTATATAATATATTACAATAAAATAAATTATATTATAATATATTATAATAAAATAAAGCATTAAAAAGTTAAATACTTTAAATAATAATAAAAAAAACAAAAAGAAAAAGACGAAAAGAGAGAAAAGCTTTCAGAGCTCCTAAATTTTTTTTTGGACTCAATTGTCTGGGTTACAGTTGTTTACTATTTTACGTTAAAACGTCACTATTTCTTCCAAATTAAAAATTTCTAAGATTTTTTTGTATTTGTAGATCCATTATTAATTTATTCTGCATCACTTAATTTTTTCTTTTTTTTTTGCATTTTAATATAAATTTTTTTTATTTTATCTTTTTTTTTTGACATTTTTGACTCATTCTAATTTTAAGCCAACTTTAAAAAAATGAAAGACGTTTCCAATTTGACTGTATTTTTTTTATCTGTGTTATTTCATAACTTTTTTCTGGTTGAACCGATATTGATGATTGTTTTTTTATTTGGAAGCTGGTGCTTTACATTTGGCCTCATTTAAATTTGTTTATTTTTATTACTGTTTTATTGAATTAAATAATAGTTTATTATAATAATAAGGTTTATTGTTTAACTATACAGTTTTACAATTTTTACTAAAATAAGTCTTCTTCTTTCTCCTTCCTCTTTTTTTTTTCTTTTTTTTTTCTCTTTATTATTTTCATCCATTCTTTTTTCTTTTTTTTCCATTCGTTATGTCTTCTCTTATTCTTATTCTTCCTCATCCACCCAGTTTAATCTTTTTCTTTCTTTTTCTATCATTTTCATCCATTCTATTCCCTTTTTCTTTCCTTTCATTATATCCTCTCTTACTAACATGCTCTCTATTACCTCCTCACATTCCTTCATCATGTGTTCTAATGTTTCTCTCTCTTTTCCACACATTCTGCACTTTCTTTCATTTTCTTCCATCCAATATCTATTTTCTCTCTCTTCATTTCCACACCTAAATCTAGCAATCATTTTTCTCTCTCTCTTATTTTCCCTTTTCAGGTAGCTTGGCAGTTCTTCCGTAATTATTACCCCATATTTTGTGTTGTACCTGCTTTCTCTAATTTCACCCCTCCTTTCTTGTTTCTCTATATCTCTATCTCGGTCTCTCATTTCTCCATTCACCCATTGCCTCTCTTCTCTTTTCCTCTCAGTCTCTTCTACACTGAACCCTTTACTTTCATAGTATTCATTTCTCTCTTTTTTTATTCGCTTATCGCTCTTTCTTTTCATCATTTTTCCACACTCTTTCAGTATCTCACACCCTTCTCTCTCCCGCAATTTGTCTTCATACTTAACTGCTCTCTTTCCCGCCTCTATTCTTACTTTTTCTCTCTTTCCTTGCTCTCTCACTATGTAACCACTATGTAATTTTCTTTTGTTTCTTTGTTTTCTCTCCATTCTTTCAATTTGTTTTTCAGTTCCCTTTTTTGTTCACTACATTCTCTGTCCCACCATTTATTTTTCTTTTCTTTTCTTTTTTTTCCATTTTTATTTCTTTTCACCATTGCTTCTTTTACTTTTGATTCTAGTTCTTGTACCATTTTTCTTACCCCTTTTTCTTTATATTCTGTTCTTTCCAGCTTTTCCTTGTATATCTTTTTTAATTTTTCGTCCCATTTTATTGCTGGTGATTTTATTCTTTTTTTTTTTTGATTTCTTTTTTCTCTTATTTCTTTTCTTCCATTTTTTATCTGTACTTCTAGTGGCATATGGTCTGATTCTATTCTTTCTCCAATCTCGAATCTTTTTATTTGTTCCCAGGCTTTTTGGTTTACTATCCCATAGTCTATTACCGATGTTGCCTGTATTCCTCCGTATGTCCATCTCCCTTTCTCATCTCCCTCTTTGTTTCCGTTGAGTATCTCCCACCCATTTTCTTCTACCATTTTTATTAACAGTTTTCCTTCTCTGTTTATCTTTTTATCTTCTGTTGTTCTTCTAGTTGTTTCTTTTTCTTCTTCTCCCCAATTTCTTTTTCCTTCTACTTCTATTCTTGCATTTAAGTCACTTCCAATTAGTAAGTTTTTGTTATTTGCATTTTTGTCCTTTTTTTCTTCTTTTTCTTTTATCATTCTTATTCCTCTGCTATATATCGTTCTTATTTCCCATTGTTCTCCATTTATCTTTATCTTTCTTTTCATTTCTCCCTCTTCCTCTTGGCGATCTGCTTCTTCTTCTTCTTCTATTTCTTTTTTTACTCCCGTTATTATTCCTTTTGCTGCTTTTCCTTTTTTCTTTTTTTTTGTTGCGTATTGTGCCTTTCATCTGTATTTATCAGATAGCTTTTTTTCTGTCTCTTTCCAATCTTTCTCATTCACCCACGTCTCTACCATTCCTATTATATCGAACTCTTCTATATATTTAAAAAATTCTTTATCTTTTTTTCTTATTCCTGCTATATTCCAGAATACTGCATTTATTACTTTTTCTTCTTTATCTTCTTCTTCTTCATTATCTGCTTTTTCTTTTGTTTCTTTTTCTGTTTTTTTCTGTTCTTCCTTTTTGTGTCTGCGTTTTATTCTTGACCCTTCTTTTCTTTTTTCTATTTTTAACTCTTCTATTCTTCTTTTTATTCTATTTTCTATATTTTCTCTTGTTTTTTCTTTTATTTTTTCTATTTCTTATTTTTCCCATCTAATCTTTTTCTTTATATCTCTTTTCTGTTCTTCATTGTTTGTACTTTGTCTTTCTTCCTTTTTTGTGTTTACTTGCGTTCTTACTTTATTTCTGTTTTTCGGTTTCTTTTTTTCAGCTTGTATTTCTTTACTATCTCCATCTCTTTCTTCTTTTTCCTTTCCATCCTCTTCATTCATCTTTTTCAATTCTTCCACGTACCATCTGATGACTTCTCTTCCCTCTTAATAGTTTATTTATTTAAGCAATTTGTATATTATTAATTATGTTGTTAAAAACAAAACAACAAACCTTAAAAAATAAAAAAATACACAAAAAAATATAAAATAATTGCGTAGATTTGTATGGTTAAAAAACCATCAAATTATGATACTATAATGTACAATTATTGTTATTTTTAGAGTCGGTGTCGGTCAAAGTCGGTTTGTATAAAGTATTTAAACTAACCGCATGCAGACGCGGGCGCTCATTTTACCTTGACTGACACCGACTCCAAAAATAACAATAATTGTACATTATAGTATCCAGATAAGCAATTATTTTATACTTTTTGGAGCATTTTTTTCTGTTTTGAAGTCGGTTTTTGAGACGTAGATTTTTTAATTTATTATTAAAATTGTTGGTAAAGTGTTGTTACTATAGTACTATTAAGCAGCAAGTTTTCCAAGGTTAATTTTTGCATTAAATGTAAAGTTTTCTATAAATAGATGAGAAAAGTGTGTACTTACAAATTGTTTCTCTTGTTATTTTGTAATTGTTTTTTATATCTAAGAAAATTTATGTTTCGTAATTCTTGCTTAATGGAAAGGTGGAATAAGGGCCACTTTTTGCATTAAATAATTAATAACGGAATCAATTTAAGTCAGCTCCTACGCAATTTCGACTCAATCCAATTTCTAAACATTTTTACGAACCACTCACACATGAAAAAAAAGACAATCACGATGTGGGTAGCCGCTAAACCAGTCTGAAAATTGCAATATTTTATGTATTTAAAGATATGCCATATTTGCACAAAACCGTGGGCATCGTTGTCCTTTTCTGCCACCTATAGCACCAGACCTATCTCCAATCGATCCAGCTAGGTACAACATTTCTCCATCTAATTAAAACGTTTGAGAAGACTATTAGGCGAAATTTTTCAGAAAATGTGATAAAGCTATTGGCTGAAAAAATTTAATTTATAATAACAATTTTAGAAGCCATTTGATGTTCCAAATATGGTCTTGGATGTGTTTTGAATGTATATTATAGGCATAAATCAGAACAAGTGGAAACATGCACCTGGCTGATACGTTGACCTCGACACCTACACAAAAATTAACATTTTTCATTAAAGGTGTGTCTCCATGTATTAATCTACTTATTTGTAATTATGTCGCTGAGGTTTTGGAGATGCTGAACGCAGAACTGCTTGAACATCTTGTTTTTTTCTCATTTACCTCCAATATTTCACTATTTTATAACAAATTTTAAACACTTTTTTAAAGATATTAAACCATTACAAAAGCCTTTTTTGAATTTAAATATGTTTAAATGTCAACTTCTCTTGCGGAATGGATTAGAGGTTATTAGTTAATTTGAATAATTCCGTTTAATGAAAAGTTAATGTTTTTCATTTGACACTTTTCAATAACTTGCGCTATTTATTGTACAAATTTCTTAATTCCAATATTCTTGCACAATATTTAGAAACTATCAGAAAATGGTACATCTTTAATACTATCAAAACATGAAGATCAGAGACGGCCTAGTTTTGTAATGTGGTAATTTATAATATTTCTGAATCAGAAGTAAGTAATTCCATAAAAGATTCTGGCATTGAAATCTCCTAGGTATTCTTCTTTATTTCTAAGTGTTGTGACCGATCAAGCTACCTGAGGTGTCTATTTTGTCGTACCACATTCTAGTTTTTCGGCCAAGATGTTGTTCTTTTATAGAATTTTCAAGTGATGAAGAATTTGAAGATTATTCGAGTTTGCCATAGGGAAACTATACTATATGCTTCGGCTAATTGCAAGCCGAATCGGTCATTTTCAAAAGAAATGTTTACATAACACAATATTATAAAACAGTGGTGTCAGCAGGACTTATCAATTTATCCTAACCTCTTTTTTGCCTCAAGCAAAGCGTGCAAATCCTGTTTCGTTTGGAGCGCAATGCTTGGTTTCCATGGCATGTCACATGCGGCTTTCCAATCTAATGTCAAAACAATGCATCAAAAAAGTCAAAATTATTCAAACAAATGAAAACTGTTAATATTATTTTTTATTGAAAACGGGAACAAAAGTACAACTTGCAACAATTTGTGCAATAAATTACTGCATTTCCAGTCCTGGAGCAAATTCAATGTGCTGGCTGGGCAAATATCCAGCTTAGATTACTAATATGCTAGTTAAATATTAATTTAATTAATTAATTATGAATTAAAAATGAAATAATTTAAATATGATAATTAAAATATATTTTTGGACATGTGGAGTTGCACATTTTTATGAAGTATTATAAAGAGAATAATTATTATCAATTACTAGTTGTCAGTTATAACATGACGAGCAATTCCAGACTATGACCAGCAAAAAATCCAGATTCGAATCCGATGGAGTTTTTTTGGGACGTACTTGAGTCGAACAGCAGATGGTATCAAACAGACCTCGCATTATTTAGCTTCTCTCTTCTTTAGCCTTTGAAGGTCGACAATCCCCATAACATTTTTGACATTTAAAACTGCAGCTCTAAACAGTTCACTATTACTGCATCCAAACCAGTCCTTAAAGTTCTTCAGCCATGATTTTCGTCTTCTTCCTATAGATCTCTTGCCTTTGACTTTTCCTTGCATAATTATTTTGCATTTAGTATTTTTCTCTTCTGTTTATATGTCCCATGTACAGCAGTTTTCATCTCTTAACAACTTCTATGTTGATCATTCTCAGTACCCATGAGATCCTCAATATTCTCCGGTACATCCACATCTCAAATGCTTCCAGTCTCCTCATGTCGGTCCAGACCTCCATCCCATAGTATAGTATAGACAGCACAAACATCTCTTTTTGAATCAAGATTTAGGTTTCAGGAGGTTTTAGGTTCTATTCTCACTCGCATTTCTTGGGAGCTGTCATTGTTCTCATTAATAATCGTTCCTAGGTATTTGTACTGGCTTCTTCTCTCAATAGGTTGATTCTTTACCATAGTATTGGGTTGATTTAGTTATCAGCATATATTTTGTTTTTGATGGTCCATATTCTTCGCTTACTGTGACCATTCTGTTAGTTAGCGTCTGTAGGTCTTTATGTGTTCTAGCCTATATGACTATCCAAATTATTTGTTTTCATGCCGTTAATTCTAAAGTTCATGTCCTAATCATCTAATGTTCTGTTTAGTATGTCTACACCTCTGAGAAACACTTTTTTGTATTTCTATTCATACTGCTGCTTTTTGGTCATAGTATAGGTTAGAGATTATTCTTTTGTCTCTGAGATCTATCCTTATCTTGGCCAATGTTTCTGTGAGTTAGTCATGTCTAACTTTATCAAATGCTTTATTGTAGGCGAATTTGTTTTGGTTTATGTCTAGGCAACTTTGTGGTAGGAGATTTAGTGCAAGTAGTACGTCTCTTGTTTTTAGACATTTTCAGAATCGCTAATCTACATCCAGTACCACCTTCAATAGCAGTTGGTACACCTTTTCCGTTTTTCAGCATACCCAGTGCATATGTCACTTCACCCTGTCCAGGCCCAACTCCTTTTTTGTATTTTCCAGATTTGTGTGTCGTCTCTCACCTTCGAAGATCTGTACAATGTATTTCTTCTATATTTCTAGTTTTTGTTCTATTTCTGTGAGTATCTTTCCGTTGTTATAGAATATATTAAGTTCCTTTTGTTTGCTGGTGTCGTGGTTACTTTGTGCTTGGCTTGTAGCTTCTCATTTTTGTCATTCTTCCTTCGCTTTTATGATTTTCTTATTGTGTTGTTCGTTTTTTCCCTTAAAGCTTCTGCTTTTTTCCATAAGATTAATAATTGCGCTAGTAATCCATTCTTTCTTTCCTGTGGCTTTCTCTGTCTTTTAATTGTCTAATTGGAGTTTCAACAAAGCTCTGGATCATTTTTCGTTATGTTTTTCTTCCTTGTTTTTAAGTTTTGTCAAATTTTTGTTTATCTTTGTTTGTAGCTTTCAGAATTATAGTGAGCTAGTAGGGGGCTGTGGTCTGACAAGACGTTAGTACCCGGGTACTCCGGGTAGGTCTTAACTGACTTGATGTTCTTTCTACGTCTCAATCTATTTAATTTTTTATCAGATTCTGGTCACTGTTTTGTAGGCAAGACATTTCTTCCTTTTGGCAAAATTGAACCCCATATTCTCCCATAGGTATACTTTTCACATCCCCTTTTTCCGGCCTTGGCATTGAAGTCTCCCAGAATTGTAGTGATATCTCTTATTTAGCAAACAAACACAATTCTATTATGTAGTATAATATTGAAGGTATTGCAAAAAACAGTGTACCTAACTGTGTAAGGTAAGTAAGTATTCTCAAATATCTTAGGAATATAATTATTGTTGTTGAAGAGAAATTTTTGGAAGGTTCAAAATGTTTTATAGATTTATGAATGAGCGTGGTACTTGATATCTATTAATTTTAATAAAACATGTTGAAAAGTTAAGTAAAACCACCGCAGGAGTGTCTATGCCATAACTGTAGCCCACTCTTCTGCGCCGTTAAAGGACAATAAGTGGGCTGTCGATATGTTTGGCAAATAAAAATATCTGTCGATTCTTGTTTATTTTGGTGGCTGTGGCAGGTAGGTAAGTTAGTTAGGGACTGGACTTTTTCATTGAATAATGGCGATTTTTCGGTACCACGAGCTGCGCGAGATGACCTTCTCTCGGTACGAGGCAAGCCTTTGCCCAAAAAAGGCATCAACAGCCGCCTCCGCGTGCCGCCCCCGGTGCAAAAACATCAACCGAAGCAAATACCAAAGTCGCACGATGCTTGCCTTACCTACGTAACTTCCTTTACGGGATGATACAAATCCCATTTGGGACAGTTATGCGACCACTAACGGTCACTGCGATTTAGAAATTTTGACATCTGGTCCTCTCAATAATATCCCAAAATTAAATTCAAATTTTGACAAAACAGATCCGACACAAAAAAATAATACAAAACTATTTTGGAAAATCCTGAAGCTATTTTAGTCTAAATTTCTTCTGTATGACAACTATTTAAAATACTCTGAGCTGAAAATAAAAGTGACAAATTAATTCTAAAAAACTATATGGTAACAAAGACAAAAATGATAAGATTTTGATAGCGCTGAAAAAAAGGTTTTTTGCCATGCTTGTGGCCAACACAACAAAAATGGTAGAAATGAACAGAAAAAGGTAGAAAACTACGAATTCAGACACAAACTTTAGAAACCAGATCAAAGGACGCTTATTTTGAAGCTTGTAAGAGTCCATTCTTATAAAGAAACGACAAAAATTTTTCTAGAAAATCTAGTTTTTAAAATTCAAAAAACGATCACTTCTTTTGGAAAACAAAAGAAATGGCAGAAATGAGCAAAAACCGATTCTGAGGAAAAAGGTTCTTGAAAATCAAAAAATAGGATTTAGGGAGCAAATACTTCTTTTGAAAGACAAGACAACGGAGGAAAAATGCAGAAAAAATGTAGAAAACGTCAAGCCAAAACACAAACTGAATTTTTAGACCAAGTTGAGAAAGAAAAATGGCGTGTTGGGTGGATGTTTTTTGAAAAGCTCTTTAAGTATTTTTGTAAAAACTGGCTCAGCCTTAGCATGGCTTGGTAATATACTCCACTGGTCAACATAACGCCGTTTTTTATAATATTTTTTCGAGCACAAATCGCGATTTTTTAGTACAGCATCATGTTTTTGGGAGCATGGCAGCCAACAAGTGTTTTCTTCAATGCAAAATTTTGATAGCGCTGGAATCAAAGATTTTTTGCCATGCGTGTGACCAACACAACAAAAATGGTAGAAATGAAGAGAAAAATGATAGAAAACGACAAATTCAGACACAAACTTTAGGAACTAGACCACCAGAGTTTGGATCTACAGCAATTTTTCTTGAAAATCAAATTTTTGAAATTCAAAAAGCAATCAGTTGTCTACCAGATTTTGCAAGAGTCTATTGGAACTATAGCGATTTTTTTTGAAAATCTACATTTTAAGATCCAAAAAGCGATCACTTTTTTTGGGAAACCAGAGAAACGGCCGAAATGCGCAGAAGACGACAAGTCATGACACAAATTTTAGGGCGCTTATTTCCAAAAACATGTTTTGATAGATCATCATTTTTTTTGGGAGCATTGCCAACCAACAAGTGTTTTCTTCAATACAAAACAACAGATATTCTATGGTTCTAAATTTGACCTTAAGACAGCCCACATTGAAAAGTATCACTATCAATAGCGGAACAAGTCAATTCAACTTTCAAATTTTTTTTGGAAAAATTATAATCTGTTTTTGTTAAAAATGAGATTTGATAAATAATATAGACATTATTTTGCAACTCTCATCGGTTCAACATTCTATTGGAAGGTGCGAAGATTCTTCAATGCTGATTTGGTAAGAATTCCATGTTATGGTAGAAAACACTGGTCTACCCACGTGCCCATGACAGATCCACGCAATATTCGGATCACCATGTGAAAGAAGCCGCTATTACAGACAATTTGTACCCATGATAATCTCACTTAGATCTCAAAATAATTTTTGAGATTTTGATTTTGATTTTGTGGCAAATGACACAAATTTTTGAGAACCATGATTGATCAGACACCATCAGCTGAAAATTGACTTATAGTTAAGGGGGCTTTAAAAATACAAAAAATTTAGTCAACTCACCAAGTAAAGGAAGATAAAAAGACATGCCCGAATTTTCAAAATCAAAAAATACCTTTCCAATTCAAGTGCCAAAGAGAACTTGCCAAAATGTGCAAGCGACACTTTGAGAGAGGATCTACTTTCTCGTAGAAAGTAGATTGTAGATAGTAGGCTTAGGTTTTAGCTACATGACTTTTTTGGCTTGTTGCAAAACATCTGCACTGCCCAAAAAGCGCCACTATTCAGTAAAAAACCAAAAATAATTTTCTATAGGTACCATTTTTGGACGCAGACTATTCAAGAAAATCCACACAAATTCTGGACGCCATTTGAAAAAACAGCAACTGGTCTGTCAGTTAGGTATGATTTCATCCATAGTTTTTTATGTTTTTTTCCCGCATTGCTGTGTTTTTTACTTTGCTGCCAAATCTAGGAAAACATGCTCAAAACACTGTTCTTTTATTTTAATGAAATCATAGCAACCACACAATGAGACCATTTTAAATTCCAAAAATTAGATAATCGGCGGTAGCAACGCCACCAACCGAAAAATAAGTAAAAAACTCATGTGGGAAATTTTACTTTCCAAACTCGTTAGGTAATAGTTATTTACCTAACGAATTCGGAAAGTGAAATTTTCCACATGAGCAATTTGTTTGCAGCACGACCGAAGGGAGTGCTGCATCTATTGCGAATGGGGGAAATTTCTTTCCGAAAAAGTTAGGTACAATTTTTTTTGCAACGAATAACTAATTTTTTAATAATAAATAACTAATGTTTTGATAATAAATGATTTAGTTTTTTACTTGTTTTTTGGTTGGTAGCGTTGCCCACGCCGATTATCTAATTTTTTAAATTTGAAATAGTTTTATTGTTTGGTTGCTACGGTTTTATTGAAATAGATTAAAAATTTATTCCGCCATTTTCTTCTGCGAATTTTCGTTTCAAATTTGTAAATATGAGCGACTCCGATAGAGAAATTTTAACTCCACCTGAAATTAGAGAATCTGCAAATAGAGCAGTATCAAATTTGCTTCCTGAGAAAAGCCGCTTGAGGTACGAGCGGCTTTTAGCGGCTTTTAACCATACAACAAATTTTTAGATTGGTGCGAAAAAGGAAAAATCAAAAATTTCACCGAGAATTGCTTATTGGCATATTTTCAACAACATCAAAACAAGAAATCTCTTTGGTCTGTATACTCTATGCTTAAACTTTGCTTAATGGTAAAGAATAACGTAGATATTTCGATATTTTATAAACTTTTTGGAACGTTGTGTATTTTGTAGAATGGTTGTGTGACAATTGACAGTTTGACGTGACGTCTCTGGATTTCAATACAAACCTGACTAAGGCATTTCCCCTAGTTTCGCTTGCAAAGGAAAAAACACCGCAGTGTGGAAAAATTGTCTTTACATGCATTGGGAACGAACGGAAACTACTGATGTTTGAGCGATGAGGGCAAAAAAAGTTTTATAGATTTTTGAAAACAAAAGAAGTAAGCTTATGGACCGGTCACCGAAAAAAAATTGTAGAGATAAACTTTTTTTATAAATATGTATTAACAACTGATGCAAATTCAAGAAATCTAACCAAATAAATTATTTTTCTTGCTACTCCAGTCGAAAGTACGTGGTTTCGGCTGCGATTCCACGGCAGAAAGTGTATTTTTCATGCACTGGTAGAGCTATGCGCGCGCCTTCTTTTAGCGGGAGTAAATAGCCGAGAGCATCATGGCGCGCAGTTTAGGCTCTGCACTTTCTGCCGTGGAATCGCAGCCGACACTACGTACTGTCGACTGGAGTAGCAAGAAAAATTAGTTATACACTACACGGGCAGAAAGTTGAAAGCCTAATATACTATTTTCTAATTTGATATGTTAAAATTTTATTGCAAATGTAGTCCACAATTTCCGCGCGCCGGAATAATAATTTTTTTCTGAGCAGTTTCAAATTCTTGCAAAATTTCTGCTGAATAAACGCTTTCTGCTTCAGAAACGTTCATTTCGAAAAATAAATTGTTTTTTAAACAAACACCAAAATAGCTAACTTTTCACACAACACTAAAATTTGCCTAAACATAACTTTTAGTTAATTTTCTTTAAGGAATACTAAATTTTTGCTCGAATTTTTTAGAATTATTAAATAGAATAAAACGTTGTGTGTATCACGGGCATAATTGTCGATTATGGCCCAAGAGAGTTTAAAAGCTTTAAACATAATTATCCCTTTAATACCTATAAATAACTATTATGCATCCCTTAGGATTAAAAATATTGAGCTTAAATTTAAACCAAAAGACTCTGATTTTTGACAGGTACGAATTGTTGTGACAACATATTTTTTTGCACTCATCGCTCAAAGATCAGCAGTTTTCGGTCGTTTCCAATGCATAGTAGAACGTTTTTCCCACACCGCGGTGTTTTTTACTTTGCTGCTGAAACTAGAGAAAAATTTTCGAAACAGTCTTCTTTTATTTCAATAAAACCATAGCAATCAAACAATGAAACTATTTCAAATTTACAAAATTAGATAATCGGCAAGGGCAACGCTACCAACGAAAGAATAAGTAAAAAACTATATCATTTATTGAAAAAAATTAGAGATATTCGTTGCAAAAAAATGCAAAGTTGACAGAATTTTTCAAAATTATGCTTAAAGCTTTGCAGAAAATGTTGTAATATATGAGATTTTTTTATAATTTTGTATGAAAAAAATTAAATTCATATACAAAATTGTAAATAATTTGATTTTAAGCTTTGTTTACAACTCTGTCTTACAAATATTTTCTTTAAAATTGTAAATAATTATGTAGTTTTCTGTATTTTTTTTGACAGCCTTGTTTTTTTTTGACAACAAAATTTTTTATAATGCGGCTTCAAGCATTTTGTAACAGGGTATAAGTTCAAAAAAACTGAAAACAAAATATCCAAAAAAGATGAATTTTTTTTTATTTTCCGCCATTTTTCATCTAAACATGCATAAAATACTAAAAATTGCAAAAAACTAGTTTAAAATAAATAGAATTGCATTTTCTATAAGCTGCAAATTGCCTTATAACTGTTGTGAAAGAAACCAATAAACAAAAATATATGTATCATAAATGAGCATTTATAGTTAATAATTTTTAAATTAAATAATATTTAATTGTTTAATTGATTAATTAAGGCACTGAAAAATATTTAATAGTAAAACAAAACTCGATCTTGGTTTCTGTTGTACACTTAGCTAAATAAAAATGAAATTAATAGCGACATCTATTAGAAGCTCTTTATCATTAAGTCGAGAAACCAAGCTTCTACATTCTGATGCATAACGTCTCTCCTAATGACAAATTATTCGAACAAAAAACTTGCTGAAGTGTGTCAATATCAACAAAACATAATATTTGTTTGAATAAATTTGCCGCAACTTTATTGTATATCAACCAGTCAAAAAAAATTTTAAATTACAGAGTTTATATTAATTAAAAGAGTTTTTGTCGCACACAAGTGCAAGTGTCGCAAGATTTTTTAAAAAAACCAAACTATAAAAAAATTAAAAAAACTATGTAGTAATGGAAGCTATTTTGTTTTTGGCAAATTTCTCAAAATTTTCATTATTGGAACATTTGGAACTTGTCTAGTTTTTGGAGTAATGTTGTTATAACACTTCTTAATTATGATGTTTTTGATTGAATTATTGGGTCTATAAAACACGAGTGGTTTTATGAATCAATAATACAACTGTTTTTATATTATTCAACAGTTTACAGAAAAAAGAACAGATTATTGAACAGCAAAAAATACAATTACAATTAAGAGGAATTTCAGATGAAATTATTTGTTGAGATTTATGTTATCATCTATATTAAATACAATACTTCGGTCACATTGAAGAAACCGCAAATCTTTTTTTGACACGTCTTGGCTTACCCCACTAACATTGTTTTCTGGTTGACTCAAGCAATCTTTTGGGGCTAAACATTACTTTAGTGACTTATAAGACACTTGATAACTAGTTTTATAAGGGTTGAGGTGTGGGCACGTGCGCTAATACCCCTTTTTGGTCTATTTTTTCAAATATGCGTTTTTTTTATAAAAAAAAAATTGAAATTTTTACAACTAAAAGAGATATGAATGAACAATTTCGGTAAAAGTCGTATTCACTTTGTAACACGCGAGTTGATTGCCGCTCGCTCTCTTCTAGCCCGCCCTGAATGAAAACCTACACATTCTCAAAGTATTTACGTGATTAATGCAGTAAATTGAGTCTTGCAACAGAAAGGAGACGTTTTCTGCTAAGCGGATTTCGTTTTAATAATTTCGTCTTTTATTCAAATTTTTTTCAACAAAAGAATTGTGTCGGGAAGATCTTGAAACGTTCGCGCTCTTTTTTAAAAAGTATTGCCACACGCAATGAAGTAAATAGTGAATTTCATGAGGTGACTAGTCATAATTAGTGCCATGGATAGTGTTAATTTGAGGCAAGTACTTAGATTAATTTTTTTTTTGTGATATACCAACTTTTTCTACTATTTACTACTTATTAAAAGCGAAAAAAGACTATTTTAGACTCCCACGCTTGACATTCTTACCTTGATGCAAAATATAATTTTTTTTGAATTTTTGACTATTTTTGCACCTAATTATTCAATTAGTTTCGTTTTTGTTTCGCAAGGAAAAGTAAAAATTTGGGTCAGATAGGACATGGAAAAAAAAATACACAAAATTAAGTAACAAAACTTGGAGAAATCGTTGTTTTACGAGTGATTAGAATTAGCGTGGGATGCTATTGGCGGCGACGTCATAATTGATTGGTTTTATTTTTTAGTAATTAATATTTATAGGTATTCGTACACTATAATCTTATAGATTTGACGTATAGATAAAATCAGATTTTCTGTATAATTTAGGGTCTTATAATAGACCTGAAAATTATAATTATATTCTACAGGGTGTATAATATATGTACGAGCCGATCTAAGACCTGCTGACAAAAAAACACAGTCGCCTTTGACTCACGTTAATATTATACCCCTTGTACTTTGGCTATTTTAACCTATAAATAAATATTGTATATCTTAAATTAAAAATTAAATATTTTACATTTATTAGAATATTAAGTTTTGAGTTAAATTATTAAATTATTAAGTTTTCAATTTTGAATTAGCTTAAAAACCAATTTCAGATTAAAATAAAAACAAAAATCACAAATTGTGTTCTACAATATAGAAAAAACATGATTTTTAAGAAATTAAGCCACATTACTATTTTTTTACCCATCTGCGATCATTGTGGAATTTAGCATTCAAACACATTCGAACAATATGACATGAACATGATTTGGCTGCATTTCCCTATAGATGCTTAAACCCAAATCCAAAATTTTTGAAATTGTTACTGAATAATATAGGTAGAACATTCTAATTTAAAACACTTAACTAGAAGTAAAATTTCTGCTATTTTCAAATTTGAAAATTCCATAATGATCGCCGACAACATCAAATATTTAAATATTTTTTTCATTAAAAAAATAAAATGCCATTATTAGCAAAGCTTTGCCTATTTTAAAAAAAATAGTATTTTAATTTGGTTTGATAACATTTTTTGTCAAATTGAATTTGACAGCTAAATTGAAAAAACTATTTTTGCAACAGCTTTATTTTATTTTTTATAATTTCTATTAGCTAGCAGTAAACAGGAAGACAAAATGTCTTTAATTAATTTTTATGACTTAACCCACATATATATTATTTTTGTCATTATTGTCAATTTAATTGCTCATTACAACACTTTATAATCTGATATTATTTTAAGAAAATTGAATTATAATATGTCAAAAAATTTGACTTTTTTAAAATAATTATTGAAAATATGACAATAACTCATTTCAAAATAAATCAAAAAAGTATTTGATTGTTATTATGATTATTTTCTGCACATATTGATAAAAAAAATTTTTATTACATTTACATTATTAGATTTTATGGCAGTTTTTATATAATACTTATATTAAAAAATTCAAGATTTGAAAAAAAATTATTTTTTTTGTTTTTCTAAAATATCTTTTTAATTTACAACTTTAGAGCAAAAATAGTAGTATTCAACTTTGTTGCAAATTTAATTTTATACAAGTTTTGTTATTGTTATTTGTACGCTAAAGTTAATATTTACAGAGTTATACCATTGAGGTTATACTATCAAGTTTATAATACAATTTTTTGTCAATAAACTACATAATAAACGAAATATTAAAAAAATTATTTTGAGTTGAGTATAAATATGAAAATATTGATAGTAGAGTAAAAAAAGTGCAAGAAACTAAAATTCTACTTATTACGATTTTTTTTTATAAATTTATAGTAGAATTATAGTACATAGAATTATAGTAGAATTATAGTAGAATTGTAGTAGAATTGTTCTGTAATAATATTAAAAAACTAATAAGCTTCTATTCTTGGAACTTTGACTTGTTGGCTCTTCAATTCAAAACATACTAATTTTGCTACTTTTTTCAAAAATTTATTGAACCTATTTCTAATATTTTTTTTAAGAAAGATTTTTGGTTTCAGTGTATTTTAGTCTTTCATTAATTTATTAAATTTTTCCTATAGAAATGGAAACTTTTAGTGTTTGGCAGAAATTGGCAAAAACAGACGGAAAGTCAAAAAATATAATTTGTAGCAACTTTTTTCTTAGATAATTTATGTTTTTTTTTTCATCTTGTAAAACTATATATCGGACTTTTAATAAACTGCGTTTTTTTGCGCGTCTTTTGGCATAATAAATAAAACACATGTGTTTAATGGCTACCATAATAAGTAGTAGCATAGTAAAATTATAGTAGAATTATAGCAGAATTATAGTAGAATTAAAGCAGAATTATAGTAGAATTATAGTAGATTTATAGTAAAATTATAGTAGAATTATAGTAAAATTATAGTAGAATTATAGTAGAATTATAGTAGAATTATAGTAGAATTATAGTAGAATTATAGTAGAATTATAGTAGAATTGTAGTAGAATTGTTCTCTAATAATATTAAAAAACTAATAAGCTTCTATTCTTGGAACTTTGACTTGTTGGCTCTACATATTATAAATTTAAAAATAACTCTGCAAATATTAATCCTAACGTTAAAATAGTAAACACTAAATTTGTAGAAAATTAAATTTCCAACAACTTTGAATAACAGTGTTTTTGCTCTAAAGTTGTAAATTAACAAGTTATTTTAGAAAAACAAAAAAATTGAACTTTATTTCAAAATTTAAACAAAATTTCTGTTTCTAATTTTTTCCATTTAAGGTTATTTTTATGTCTATCTCGACTGGACTATTGGTATTTGAGGTTAGATTAGTTATTTTAGTGTTTTTCATAAAAAGATATAAAGTTTTGTATATTATTTACTATACTTACATTTTTGTTATTTTATTTGCTTTATAGGTTTTGTAACAAATTCTCATTTCTCATTGATTTCGTCATGAAAACAAAATATTCATAAAAATAAATAAAAGTTTAAAAAACAAAAAAAAACGCCTTTAGTGGGATATTCTATTCCTACTAAAAAATAAAAAAAAAACTTATAAGAAATAATTGTATATTATTGAAAGCGTGAGTAGTCAATAAAATGTTTATAGCTGTTGACAAAGCATTAAAATTATTAATTATTATCAAACTTTTTAATTCTAGTTTTTTCATTTTTGGTCTGTTTGTTTGAAACCGACATCTTTGGACTTGCTTTTGACCACTTAATTAATTTTTTAGTATTTTTAAATTTTTATTTATTTTTTATAGCGTTATAAGCTTGTATTTTAAACTATAATTTATAATAATATATAACTCTTCTCTCTCTCTCACTCTCATGGAAAGGATGTGGAAAGAAATTGATGAATCCTGCCGAATCTAATCAGGATAATCGGTTATTTTAATCGGATTATTGCATTGTCATCGGTTTTTGACAGGTGTACAAAGTTTGAATTAAATGTGATCATTTAAAATAGGGCAAAATCGAGCCCAAAAGGGTCGGCTACATACAAACATACAAGTGAAACTAATAAAAAGTATATATATAATATAAAAGAATAAATCGAAAATAAGATCAGACTATAAACATCTAAATTATAAAATAATAAACATTTTTTTCATCTTTTAGGGCACTTACAGTAAAGCTTGTTTTATTAAAAAACGAAAACAGCAATATAGCAGCGCTTTTTATAAAAAAACAATGACAAAACGCCGCATCTTTCAATCGATTCAAGTGCCTTCCCTTGACTGGCACCGTTTCCAAAAATAACTGATTATGTATTGTTTTTATTAATTTCTTGCTACGTAATAATCAATCAAGGCATTTTATTTTTAAATTTTATGGCATGTTCTACTTGGCATATTTTGTTGGTGCTGCTGCTGCTGAATGTGGTGGCAATCTCAATTTAAAAATACAGCTTAATTGAAATAGTTTTTTGTAATTTACAACAAAGTGGGCCCCACGGCATAAAAATTCCCCTTCTGACCCCTTTGCCGTCTAATCCCGAAAAGCGACGAAAATAAGCGCGCCGGCACGCACGCGACGCCGCCAGGAACCTAAGAACGGGTTAATAATAAACCTCGTGGAGGCCGGAGTACCAAATATGGTTCAATCTCGTATTACAGCGACGTCCAAATTCAGAATATACCCAAGATTAGTAGGAGAGAGGGCGGGCGGGCGTCCGGCGTCGAAAATAGCCGCCGCCACTCACCTTCTACGGCCAAAGTCGTCTTCGCGCGCTCCGTCAACGCTCAAATCCAAATTAATAATATTATCCGTTGGAAAAAGCGTCGCGACGCGTGCTTCTTGCAATTTTTCCTTTTGCAATAATCGAATCAAGTGCAATGACAGATTGATTATCGGTGCACGATTGCAGCAATATTATGAATCAAAGTAAGTAGCCGATGCCAAAATGCTTAATGTGCTAAATCGACTTTGGAGGGAGGTTTTTTGAGTCATTAAGCATTTCAAAATGCCATTTCCGGATTTTTTTCAAATTTTTGACATTCAATCAATATAATAAATCAATTTTTTTCAAATTTTTGCAGAGGGGCTTATCATGAAATGCGAAGAAGCAGATGAACCGGCATTGGAGATCCCCACAGGAGAGATGACCTTTAGTGATAGCAGAGATTCTCCCGCACAACTTACTTCCGATGAAAATAATAAGTAAGTTATCCAAATTAAAAAAAAACACTAAATAAGAAAGATAATTGCTATAAATGTTATAAATTTAAAAAAAAAAAAAAATTAAATTTTAGAAGCTTATTTTAGACTTTTATCAAATGATCTGTCTATTTGGTTATTTGTCAAATATCTAACTTAAATAATTTATACGAATTATTTTGAAAACATTTATATTAGAGAGGTATATAGTAATTTATTAAATTTTGCACATTCTGTAGAAAAATTATCTTTATTTTTTGTTATATAATTTTGCCAATTTGAATTTGTGAAATTGGCGTAGCAATTCCTTATCTATTTTATTCATAATGAGCATATTATTAGGGAACAATTCTACTATAATTCTACTATAATGCTACGATAATTCTACTATAATTCTACTGTAATCCTACTATAATTCTACTATAATTCTACTATAATTCTACTATAATTCTACTATAATTCTACTATAATTCTAATATAATTCTACTATAATCCTACTATAATCCTACTATAACTCTACTGTAATAATTCTACTATACTACTACTTATTATGATAGCCGCTAAACATATGTCTCATTATGCGAAAAGACGCGCAACAAATTTAAATTATAATATTAGTTTATTGAAAATCCGATATATAGTTTTACAAGATAAAAAAAAAACAAAAACTATTTAAGAAAAAAGTTGCTACAAATTATATTTTTTGACTTTCCGTCTGTTTTTGCCAATTTCTGCCAAACACTAAAAGTTTCCATTTCTATAGATAAAATTTAATAAATTAATGAAATATAATTTTATCTTTTAATGCAGCTAAAGTGGCTATTTTTCAAAAATTACTTAAAACTACTATAATTCTACTATAATTCTACTATAATTCTACTATAATTCTACTATAAATCTACTATAAATCTATTATAATTCTACTATAATTCTGCTATAATTCTACTATAACTCTGCTATAATTCTACTATAATTTTACTGTGCTACTACTTATTATGGTAGCCATTAAACACATGTGTTTTATTTATTATGCCAAAAGACGCGCAAAAAACGCAGTTTATTAAAAGTCCGATATATAGTTTTACAAGATGAAAAAAAAAACATAAATTATCTAAGAAAAAAGTTGCTACAAATTATATTTTTTGACTTTCCGTCTGTTTTTGCCAATTTCTGCCAAACACTAAAAGTTTCCATTTCTATAGGAAAAATTTAATAAATTAATGAAATATAATTTTATCTTTTAATGCAGCTAAAGTGGCTATTTTTCAAAAATTACTTAAAACTACTATAATTCTACTATAATTCTACTATAAATCTATTATAATTCTACTATAATTCTGCTATAATTCTACTATAACTCTGCTATAATTCTACTATAGCTCTGCTATAATTCTACTATAATTTTACTATGCTACTACTTATTATGGTAGCCATTAAACACATGTGTTTTATTTATTATGCCAAAAAACGCGCATAAAACGCAGTTTATTAAAAATCCGATATATAGTTTTACAAGATGAAAAAAAAACATAAATTATCTAAGAAAAAAGTTGCTACAAATTATATTTTTTGACTTTCCGTCTGTTTTTGTCAATTTTTGCTTTCTTTAAACACTAAAAGTTTTAATTTCTACAGGAAAAATTTAATAAATTAATGAAAGACTAAAATACACTGAAACCAAGAATCTTTCTTAAAAAAATTATTAGATATAGGTTTAAGAAAATTTTTAAAAAAGTACCTATATTAGTATGTTTTGAATTGAAGAGCCAACAAGTCAAAGTTCCAAGAATAGAAGCTTAGCTATGACATTAAAGAAAATATGAAAAATGAAAAGGTAAAGAGAAAACAAAGTGGGAAAAAAGACAAGTAAGACAAGCTGTGCAAGAAAAATATATAAAATGGATGCTAGGGTTAAGTAAGAAAACTCTAGATTATATAGTAAGAAAGGAAAGAAAAAAAGAAAAGCTATGAATAGAAGCAGGAAAGAGAGCGGTAAAATTTGAAGATAAAATGAGAGATAGAGGAGGATGTGAGATACTGAAAGAGTGCTGGAAAAGGATAAACAAAAAAACAGACAAGAGAATAAGAAAAGAGAGAAAAGAAACAAAAGAGCTCAATGTAAAGAGATTGACAAAAAAAGAGAAGCAAGGCAATGGATAAATGAAGAAATAAGAAATAGAGAAACAAGAGAAGAAATTAGAGAAAGCAGATATGTACATAAAAAATATATAAGAATCTGGTAAGAGAAGAATTAAACAGAAAATAAGAGAGAAGAAAATGATTGCAAGGTTCATGTAGGAATAAAGAGAGAGAGAAAACAGATTTTGGATATTTGGATAGAAGGAAACACTAGAGCACATGATGAAGTAAAAGAAAGTATAGTAGCAAAAGAGGACATAATAAAATGAAAGAAAAATTGAATAGAATGAAAATGACAGAAAGAGAAAAAAAAAATTAAACTGGGTGAATGAGAGGAGAAGGAAATACAAAATGTTTTTCCTATGCAGGAATCAGAAAAAGAGAAAAAAAAAGAAAAACACCAAACAGATTAAATTTTTCTTTTTATTTTTTATATTAGATTTTAAGCCTATATTATATTTTAATAAAAAATTAAAAAAATCATGTTTTGCTAGCAAAACGATGAAAACTAAAAAAAAAAAACTATCAAAAATAGACAAATCGCTTTAGAATTTAGATTATGCACAAATTTTGCAAAACAATGTATAATGTTTTCCAACCATTTTGGCATTTAAAAAAAATTATTTTTTAATTTTCAGTGAAAATCTGTCATTCTACATCTCTTGAAATTTAAAAGAAAATTTTCCAAAATAATAATATTTGTTAAGTAATTAAAATAGAAAGAACGATAATTATTATACACTTTTTTGCCCAAGGGCGAGAATGATATGCATTGCGCACTCTTATTAATTAGCAGAGTAGAGATAACACTGAAGCAGAATATAATTTCACTAAATTTTCCAATATTTTTTTTAGTTTTTTTAGACCGCATATTGTCAACTGTTATGGTATCTAGACTTTTTCACATGCAGAGCTTCCATCTGTCACTTTGACTCACTGTTTCCTTTTGTTTCAGAATCCAAGCAATCAAGTTTGATGGCATCAATTTAGAGGATGACATTGAAAAAGTGGAAGTATCGTCTCCCGATTCGTCGGAAGCTAACGATGAGGAGTTTATCGAAGCCTGTCCAAAACTTTTTCCTCCAATACCAGAGCAGAATTCGAACGAATCCATTAAAACTTGGCTGCAAAGAATTACCGAATTGCAAAAAAAGCTGGCTTTCGAGTCTGCTTCTACTTCGGAAGTTAACTACAAGCCCCAGCCAACTCCCAATCGTGTCGTTAAGTTTCAAGATTTGCCCTATATGGGAGAGATGACGCTTGACAACTCCAAACCGCGCCGAGGGCGCAAGCCCAAAAAAGCAGACATTTGCCATTTGATTTATAAAAACTATGGTACAATTTTTCCAGGAACACCAAATCCCAAAAACTATACTGATTCGAAGAAACAGAGCGATTGTTCACAGATGAAAGATGATTTGTCACATAGAAGCGATGTGCAAAACAGAATTATCAGTAGTTTATTAGAAAAAAGACTGACACAAGAAGTAAAAAAGACGGATCTAGAAGCCAAACGAGATCAAAATGAGCCCCTAAACTTATGCATAAGAGATTTAAATCATCTAAAAATTAGACTGTTGAAAAAGAATGATAACACCTACACTTCCGAAATTAAATCTGAGCCGACAAGTGACGATGATGTAGAAATAATCCACGAAATTCCCTCATCTTTACCATCAGGTTCCAAATTAGATTCGCGCTTTCCATCACCTAGTCCTTCTCCAGACGCTCCTGGAGGATATGTTTTCTGGCCAAATGCTGGGGTTTTTATTCACCCTATGACTCTTCAACAACACTTAGTAAATTATCAAAAAATTGCTAATAATAGCAATTATAGTTTACCAAATCATAGTCCTCGACCTCCTCCTCCTCCTCCTCCTCCCCAAGAAAACATAATGAAAGAACCACGTAAAATTGTTCCAAAAATACGAAAATCCACTGAAGAGACTGAAAATTCCCATCATTTGGAGCAAAAAACCAAACGAAACGCTTCTTCATCTACAGATAAAACTCCAACGAAAAGAAAACGTTCCGCCATCTTCATTCCACCAATTCCTACAGAAAGCAATACAAATCCCGCAACAGAGGTTAGCATATGTAAGTTTAAGTTTACTGGAGGAGCGAAACCTAGTTTGCAGGAGAAGAAAATGCTATCTGTAGATTCTGGAGGGAATTTTAGATATTATAGTGGAACGGGAGATAAGAGTATGAGAGGGTATGAGTTTTTTCCGCGCGAAACGTTGCAGCAGCAAATCAGTAACACGCAAGGATCTAGCACTGGTGCTTTTCTGCAAGCAAGTGGTGAAAAAATATACCCGGTTTTGCCAAATGACTTTCCTGGGCTGCAGCCCCCTCAAGAGTTTGTGATAACGCCCGATATTCCGTCGACGCAAGAAATTCAGCAGCAAAGGCATAAAAAACGCAAATCTAGAAAATCCCTTCAAAGAGAAAAATTGGAACAAACTTTTAAAGAAAAAGGGTTTTTGATACAAACGCAACAGCTGGAATCAGCGGAAGGTGCTACATATTGTAAGTTTAGACAACTTCGAAAATTCACAAGGTATTTGTTTAGAAGCTGGAAGGATTATCTTCCGGGAAATGTGAGGGAACTGCAAGAAGGGGAAAAGCCAGATTTGGAGGAAATTGTTGAACAGGAAATTGATTCGTTGTCAAGACATTCAAGTGAAGTTGGAAATGTGCAGTTGTGACCAAAGAATCTAACAATATTATCAGAAAAGGACGCTTTTGCGTGTTGGTGCTAATTTTATTATTTACGTACATTTTAATCTAGTCGTTAACGTAAAATTTTATTTTATGTATCGTAATTTTGTTGTTAATTCATTAATTTTTCGAATTTTTGTTTCGGAAATAAACCTGTTGAAAATACATGGCCTTTTTATTGCGCCTCTGTGCTTTCGAATGGCAGCTCCGCCAGGATTCCAAGAGCTGGGTAACAAGCGGACTTTGGAATGGATCACGCTACACACTATTACCCTTTCTTGAGTTTGAACAGACTATAGATTACCATACATTTGATTATGGCGAAAAAACCTTCAATACAATCACAATTTTTGAAGTAAGACAAAAACAAATTTTAAAGTTGAAAAAATACTTTATTAATAACCTATAAACAAAAAGACTTAGAATATTTTACAAACTAAGCATAATGGCCTGAGTTTTATTAATATAGAAAAATTAGATTTAATCTGAAGTCAATTTAGACGATAATTTCCCTCCCATACGAAACTTTAATTATAAAGTTTCTCAGTAGGAGTATTTAATCTTAGAGTCTTTTAGACACTTGCCAAACGTTGATTAGTTTTTTTATCTTCAAACAGCAATCTTTAAACGTTTAAGTTTAAAATCTTTTCATTTATTTCATAATAATAATTAGGTTTATTGTTTAACTTTACGGTTTTTACAATGTATTTACAATTTTTGCTAAAATAAATCTTCTTCTTTCTCCTTCCTCTTTTTTTTCTTTTTTTTTTCTCTTTTTATCATTTTCAACCATTCTTATTTCTGTTTTTTCCATTCATTATGTCTTCTCTTATTCTTATTCTCCTTCTTCCTCATCCACCCAGTTTAATCTTTTTCTTTCTTTTTCTATCATTTTCATCCATTCTATTCCCTTTTTCTTTCCTTTCATTATATCCTCCCTTACTAACATGCTCTCTTTTACCTCCTCACATTCCTTCATCATGTGTTCTAATGTTTCTCTCTCTTTTCCACACATTCTGCACTTTCTTTCATTTTCTTCCATCCAATATCTATTTTCTCTCTCTTCATTTCCACACCTAAATCTAGCAATCATTTTTCTCTCTCTCTTATTTTCCCTTTTCAGGTAGCTTGGCAGTTCTTCCGTAATTATTACCCCATATTTTGTGTTGTACCTGCTTTCTCTAATTTCACCCCTCCTTTCTTGCTTCTCTATATCTCTATCTCGGTCTCTCATTTCTCCATTCACCCATTGCCTCTCTTCTCTTTTCCTCTCAATCTCTTCTACACTGAACCCTTTACTTTCATAGTATTCTTTTCTCTCTTTTTTTATTCGCTTATCGCCCTTTCTTTTCATCATTTTTCCACACTCTTTCAGTATCTCACACCCTTCTCTCTCCCGCAATTTGTCTTCATACTTAACTGCTCTCTTTCCCGCCTCTATTCTTACTTTTTTTCTCTTTCCTTCCTCTCTCACTATGTAACCTGGGGTTTCTCTGCTTAGTCCTAGCATCCATCTTATATATTTTTCTTGCACTCTTTCTATTTCTTTCCTCTCTTTCCATCCCCAGATTTCCGCTCCATACATCATTACACTTTTTACCAGACTCTCAAACATCGTCATCCCTATTTCATATTCTCCTCTAAACTTTTTCTCTGCCATTCCCCACACTATCGCACACATCTCGTTTCCCTTTTTCACCAATTCTCTCAACTGCGCCTTACTTCGATTTCTTTCTTCAAACATGTATCCTAAATACTTCCATTCTCTCACCTGCTCTATTTCTTTTTCACCCCATTTCCATACTACTTTTTTTCTTACTCCCTTACTAAACACTATTATCTTTGTTTTAGTTTCATTCACCTCAAATCCCTTCTTTTTCATATACCTCTCTGCGATTCTCATCATTCCATTCATTTCTCTTTCTTCTTTCGCTACCATCACTATGTCATCCGCATACGCTAACAACCAAATTTTCTTTCACCCCACTACCACTCCCCCTTTTTGCGTTTTGGCCAATTCTTCCTCCATATCACTCATATAAATTGTAAACAGTAGCGGACTCAGAGGGCACCCTTGTCTCAGTCCCCTCTTTGTCCAAAACCATTCACTTTCTCTTTCATCCGCTCTCACCTTGCTCTTTGTTTCCTTGTATATCTCTTTCACTTTTTCTATTATTCCTTTCTGTATTCTTTTTTTTTCCATGCACTCCCATAATTTATTTCTATCAACCCTATCAAACGCTGCCTTTAAGTCCACAAACACTCCATATACTCTCCCTCCTTCCTTTTCTAACTCACTCTCAATTAACGCATTTAACACATATACATTATCTATTGCACCTCGTCCCTCTCTGAATCCTGCTTGCCAGTCTGGTAATCCTCCCACTCTCTCTACCTCTCTTTTCAGCTTTTCTGCCACACACATCGCATACACCTTGTACATTGTGTTGAGAAGAGTTATTCCTCGGTAATTTTTTTCAGTGTTTTTATCCCCCTTTTTATAAATTGGTACTATAATTCCCTTTGTCCATTCCCGAGGAAACTCTTCTCCCTTCCACACTCCATTCAATACTTCTCTCAATCTTTCTTTTACTCTTTCATTCCCATATATCCATGCCTCATTCGGTATCCCGTCCGTTCCCGACGACTTTCTTTTCTTTAATTTCATGATCTGTTTTTCAACCTCTTCTTTTGTTATCTCTTCTTTCTCTGCTTCCTCTGTTTTTTTTTCAATTTCATTTTCTGTCTCGTCTGTTCCTTCTAGAAGCTCTCTGAAATGTTCCATCCATTTGTTCATTTCTATCGTATTTATAATCCCTTCTTTCTCTTCTTTTTCCTCTTCCAAATATTTCCATATTTCATTTTGTGTTTTTATGGCTTTTATTTTTTTCTGTTCTTCCTCTTTTTTCTTTTTCTTTTTTTCTTCACATGTTTTTCTATATTCTTTTTTCATTTTCATGTAATTTTCTTTTGTTTCTTTGTTTTCTCTCCATTCTTTCAATTTGTTTTTCAGTTCCCTTTTTTGTTCACTACATTCTCTGTCCCACCATTTATTTTTCTTTTCTTTTCTTTTTTTTCCATTTTTATTTCTTTTCACCATTGCTTCTTTTACTTTTGATTCTAGTTCTTGTACCATTTTTCTTACCCCTTTTTCTTTATATTCTGTTCTTTCCAGCTTTTCCCTGTATATCTTTTTTGATTTTTCGTCCCATTTTATTGCTGGTGAGTTTATTCTTTTCTTTTTTTGATTTCTTTTTTCTCTTATTTCTTTTCTTCCATTTTTTATCTGTACTTCTATGGCATATGGTCTGATTCTATTCTTTCTCCAATCTCGAATCTTTTTATTTGTTCCCAGGCTTTTTGGTTTACTATCCCATAGTCTATTACCGATGTTGCCTGTATTCCTCCGTATGTCCATCTCCCTTTCTCATTCATTTATTTCATTATAAGTTAAACATTTTTCAGATAGACGCAACCTACTAGGAGATAGTTCTAGTAGGTTCCTTTTCATTTCATGATTCATAGAAATATAGGTTATGTCTCCTTACATTTTTTGCCCCAAAATTGAATAGACTGCTACACTTGATTATTTTTTAGGGCTTTAAGCCTCTGCTAGTTAATTGACTCATGTTTTTTTTTATGTAAAATCAAGTATGTTTATATTTTATATGTCTTTTTAAACTGCCTTTTTGGATAGCCTTATAGTCGCAGATATTGCAACAAAAAAAGTGTTGCAATTCAGTCGCTGTATGCTTCCTGTATTTATGAGCTTTTAGGTCTTTGTCTGTATAAGTTGTATAGTGGCAATATTCACATTTTAAAAATGTCTGCAATTCTCTTGAAGTGTGCGTCTTGTTTATGTGAGCTTTTAAATAAATTTCTTTCTTACATCTATACTTGCATTCCAAACATTTAAACCATTTTTGTAATTCAATGGGAGTATGTTTACATTTTTTGTGATTTACTAGATTACTTTTGAATTTAGTTTTATACTCACACTCATTACAATAAAAAATAGCTTGCAATTCTATTGGACCATGCATTCTTGTCTTATGCTGGCTCAGATAAGTCTCAAACTTTGTTTTAAACTCGCACTCATTGCACTTAAAAATTGTTTTCAATTCAATCGGAGTATGTTTCACTTTCTTATGTTTTTTCATATCAAATTTAATCCAAGTTTTATACTCACATTCCTCGCAATTCAAAATAGTTTGCAGTTCAAGTGGAGTATGCTTTCTCTCTTTATGCTCTGCTATAATATATTTACGCTTAGCTTTATACTCACACTCATCACAGTTATAAAAAGCTTGCAATTCAATTGGAGTATGTATTCTTTTCATATGATTGGCTAGATTACTTTTAATGTGACTTTTAAATTCACACTCATTGCAGTTGAAAATTCTTTGCAATTCAATTGGAGTATGCTTCACTTTGCTGTGATTTGTTAGACGGGCTTTTAATTTTGTTTTATACTCACACTCATCGCAGGTAAAATATATTTGAGTATGCTTCATTTTCTTATGCTTTGCTAGATACTCTTTAACGTATGTTTTATACTCACACTCATTGCAATTGAAAATAATTTGCGATTCAATTGGAGTATGTTTTAGTTTCTTATGTTGGGTTAGATACTGTCTAAAATTTGTCTTATACTCACACTCATTGCAGCTAAAAATTGTTTGTAATTCAATTGGAATATGATTGCTTTTATTGTGTCGTATTAGACAACTTTTAAATTTAGTTTTGTAAACACAATGATTACATTGAAACCATTTACTAATGGCATGTTTTCTAGTTTTATCAACTTGAAATTTACACTGATCACATTCATGTGATTTTTTTAACAAATTGTTTAATTTTGTTGCAGATGAGCATGTGTGCTTGCCACAAGTCTTCTTATGGTGATAACGCCAAAGAACCGAGTGACTACCCACTTTACACTGTCTACATCGCTTGAAAACAGCCCCCAAATTGTCATAACCTCCAAATCCGCACTTATGATAAGATACATGAACTTTTTCATTTGTGGTATAATTGCAAGACCCGCATTTATAGGCCAAAAGAGAAGAGTAGCAAATAAATGTCTGCCAAAACGCACACATTTCCATAAACAAACACACGTCTTAACGCAATAAAATCTTGCCACAAAATGGCGACCAAAATGCCAAATTATGTTGGCAGCCAATCTTATTAAAGTCACTAAATAATCACTTTTTAGTAACTTTAAGTCTTATAAATTATAATGTTTATAATCCTGAAAATGTAGGATTATGTCATAAGTCATATTATTTTTTAGATTGAAAATTACGCCTAAAGGCAATTTTAAAACAGTTCCAAAAACGTTAAAAAACACTTTTGATAATTATCTCGCTTGATAGCAGTGAAACTTTACAAGTTTAAGCAACAGATTGCAACGGTTACTTTTAAATTATGAGTCCACAGCTTGTCAAAAGTGGCTTGGCACTTAAGATGCGCAAAAGCAAGAAAGTAAGAATGCGCACGCAGCTAAGCGGCGCGTGCGCATTCAAACGCTTTTGATAAGCTGTCACTTGAAAAACTTTGATTTTGAAGAAAACTATATAGTAAATGTTGAAGAAAACACTTGAAAAGTGGAAATAATTTTTATTCTGATAATATCATTTCTTGTAATAATTACAGATTAAGTAAAAGCTTTTAAATTGCTATAGTAATTATATTGCATCAAGATCTCTAAATTTACAATGATAGTTATTATGGAGTCCTGTGTTTAAAACGACATACAATTTAGATGCTTTTCATTATTGATCACGAACTTTGTGAGCATTCTAAAATCTATTAATAAAAATATTTACAATAAAATACAACAAAGTGATTTAAGTCAAAAACGTGCTTAAAACCTATCACAAAATCATTATTACCAAGGTACGATGATAACAATTCGCCTGCAATGTCATCACTACCTATAATAAGACTATAGCAACTACTTTAGATATTTCAAAGCATATCTTACCAAAAACTTAACAATGAAACAGATGTGGTTTTTACAATATTTTATGTAAAATACCGAGTGGCTGATAAATGAATAACATTGGCAAGACTGATGAGTAAGTTGGTAGTGCAGCCTGTCAGTTGTCAATCGTCTTTATTTAGGTTATGTCACAAAATAAAACAAAATGGTTGACATTTGCGTGTGTTAAAGTAATGATGCTGCCAACTAAATAATTCAAATACCAATGTAAGAAAATAGTCACCCGGTATATAAATAGTTTTTAAAGCGTTTACAAAATAAGCTTGTTCAATTATATAACACTGGCTCCATACTAATTGGATAATCAATTATAATAATGGAAGCCTTTTTAAAAAATTTTCATAACAACAAATATCTAAAATTGTATTGTATAATGAATTTTTTTTTATTTTGCAAACACTTTGTTTATAATTAGGAATTGGAGAATTATAGAGGCAACTACGGTATGATTGAAAAATTCAAAGACTTTAGGGCACTTGTAGATTCAAAGAAGAAATGATCCATTTGCTTTAAACGTCAGAAAATATATTTATAACTCTAAAGTTAAAGCAAAAAGACCTTAATAGTACTAAAAAAAAATTTTTTAGTATTATTTTAGAATATTGTGAAGTTTGATTCGGGTGGATAATTGTGTATCTTGCTTAACGAAATGTGAAAAGTTTGTTTATAAATCTCTTATGTTTAACTTTTAGCTGGTAGACCTGACCTGACCTGGTCTGACCCGAGACGACAGATAAAAAATTTTCCATAGTGACCAATTTACACGTTTTTTTTTCTCATATAAATATTGTAAAGCTGAAACAAATCAGGTCAAGTCAGGTCACTCCAGCCTCCATTTTTTGAAAATAATTATATATGGTTTGGTACAACATTTATCCTCATAAACTAACAAAGATTTGGTCAGGTCAAGTCAGGTCTACCAACTAAGAGTTAAATTAGCTGGTAGACCTGACCTGACCTGAGACGACCGATAAAAAGTTTTTCCATAGTGACAAATTTACACGTTTTTTTTTTCATATAAATATTGTAAATTAAAACAAATCAGGTCAAGTCAGGTCACTCCAGCCTCCAATTTTTGAAAATAATTATGTATGGTTGGGCAAGACATTTACCCTCATAAACTAATAAAGATTTGATTTAAAACTGGTCCATTTGTCAAAATAGATTAGGCATATTGCAATTAGACCCTTATGATCGATTGTAAACGTCAACAGCCAGCCAAAAAGTATCAAGAGAGTGAACCCACTTTAATCATACCATCCGGCTCCAAAGTACTATTTTCTGCCTCCGAACTATTAACCTACCCCTATCAAAGGTGTCCAGCAGTCTCAGCAAAACCTGCTGGGTAAGAAACAAAAAACAAATAATAATAGAAGTATTTCAATCTTTTGCAGCATAGAAGAGATTGGGACAAAAAAGTATAAATATCAAAAAAGCTTACAAATTGAAAAGAAAGAGAAAAGTAATAATATAAATAAACAAAAATGTAAAAAAAACAAACAGAGAAAACAAGCATCTAAAAATATAATTGATAATAGTCAACAAAAAAAATAGAAGAAGAAATAACAAAAGATGTGATATAGTACTGAATAATTTTAATGTCAAAATTGATAAGAAGGATACTTGGCAAGGCTAATGGCGTCACAAATGACAAAAAATTATGTAGCGACAAATACAGTTATTTACAAAAAATCCATAATGGCACAAATTAACAGAAAAATCGTTTGATAAGAAAACATCTAAAAACAAATAGAAACATATTAATATGGATAAGAAAGAAACATTCATGAGAAACACAAGAACAATCAGTTACAATAAAGAAAAAATAAAAATCAGAAGCAGAAATGAAAAAATAAGTAATAAATAAATAAAAGATAAAATTACAAAAACAATAGAATTACACCAAAGTATCAAAAAACAAAAAAAAATAGAAAAATGCATCAATGGCGCTGCAAAAGAACAAATAGGAGTAATAAATAAACACGATAAAAGTATGGTGCAGCAAAAATGCTCTAATATAATAGAAAAAAAAACAGTGCAATATTAAGGACGACTAACAAACAAAGATACTGGAAAAATATGACAACATGAGAAAAATAAAAAGAGACTGAACAAAAAGCATAATAAAACAAATAGAAAGAGACAATAATAAAAAATATTTGATAAAAAAAATTGACAATCTAGAAGAGTAAAAAGTTATAGGAAAAAAAATTGATAAACTGTTTGAAACAGTTATTGACAAGACTGAAGCTTAATGACATTTGACATGCAATGTCAAATGATATATGTTACCGATTAGTAATTTAACCCTTATTATAATTATTATTTTATTTAGACATTTATCCTTAAAGATAGAACGTTGATTCCAACACTTTTTAGTCTACGTCTCTTATAGAGTCGAAAAATTATTAAAAAAAACTGGAATTTTGTCACTTTTTTTTGTAAGCTGTTCGTTTTTTTTTGTTTTTCACATTTTGTTTTGAGCAGATACACAAAATTACCATCGGCGGTTGTTTGTACAAACAATAGAACGCTATTTTCACTGACAAACAAACATCTGTTTGTTCTAAAATGAGATAAACTCTTGGTTTGGTCCTAACATTTTTAAATTCGGTCATATAAGTGAATAGTAAGATGTGCAAATCACAGATGCAGAGGCACTCTTTAAACAAGTCATATTTACAGTAGATTTCGGCCAAAAAGAGGAAAATTGTTCGTTGTTTAGCTTCAAATTCCTGTAAATAGCCGAAATAGTAACTAAATGTTAAGGCTTAATCTCTAAGTTATAATAGCAACCTACAAGAAGTTTTCAATAAATTGGACCCCTTATATAATGTACGCTAAAAGTCCAATCAAGCATTTGTGGATTATAAGAATTAATTTGATATAATTAAGCTAAAATTCGATTGATATAATATTTACAACTCGGTACGAGTCAGAAAAATAGATTGTCGGCAAGATTTTTTTTCTACCTTTTAATTACATAATTTATAAAATTCATAACGTTTTTTTCAATAATAATTGTAAAGACAACAATCAAAATATTTACCTATTTAGATACACAAAATCTAACTTTATTAAGATATACCCGGTAATCATTTCGAAAAAAAACCATATTGCTAAATAATCATTTCAGATCAGAACGCTAAAAACTAGCAAAATCTATAATACTGATTAAATATTAAATTAAATTTTTTTGGCGAATTTTGTAGATCCTGCTTGACAGTAAATAGTACTTATCAGTTTTTATTTGACAACTTTTGTGTAATCAAAATCTACAATGTCGTAAAGATAATAGTGTAAGAAAAACTAAGTCTTTTTATAATGGGAAATGCATCTTACGGCCCGCAGAAATCGAAGAAAATTGCTTTTTAATCAAAATTTTAGTAACCAATGTTCGTTTTTGCTATTAGAATATGAAAAAAATTATATACTGGACATTGATACAGAAGATCGTCTGCTGTGGAGAACAATGAGACCAACACGGTGGTCAAGAAATGTCAATTTTGACGTAAATTAGGAAAACATCTGAATTGCAAGTTTTGAAATGTAAAAAATGATACTGTCAATATTTATAAAAATTAATTTTGTTTTATTATATAACTAGTGTTATAATAAGTCTGACAATAAAAATTCATTATATTACTATATCTAATAATAAAATAAATTTTTTCTTGTAAAAATTATTATTATTGTATTGTAAAAAACCTTTAATTTTTTTTTTTTTTGCATTTTTGCATATTAAATAACGTGTGATTTTTTAATTTCCAAAAACTACCTAAAAACTTTTTAATTTTAAAAATTCATTTATCTTTATTTGTTTGAAAAGTGTCGTATTTAGCTCTTTTGTGTACTTTTTTTATATTTACAATTCGTAGTACATATTTTGTTATTACGGTACTACTTTTTTCAACAAATTGCCAGAAACTGCAGCACAGTTTAGAAAATTAGACATTTTATTCTAAATTCTAAAGACAAGGTGAGCCATGTCCAGCCAGCCAATCAGTGCACTTTGTGCTAATGATTCAACCAATAGAAAGTGTAATAGTCTCCAATCACGCGTTCTTTCTTGTTCCCAACTTCTTTAACTTTAGCTGACTATTATGTTGTGTTTTTAATCATATTTTCTTGTTTTTTTGTGCTAAAGCTTTTAATTATTTAAATTTTCTGTTAGATTTTCTGTAAAAACAAAAATGGCTTAATATTTTGACAGTTGTCGTTTTTGTTTGAATGATAATAAATGTTTATTTATCAAGATTCGGCGCTAAATATGTCTTAAATTAAGTCTAAATAGGCACGGTCTAGATATACGAATAGTAGATATGAGAATTCTCTAAAAGTGACTAAAATATATTACATTTAAATGTCACTATTTTCATACGTGTGCCCCTTATTACCATGATTAGTTTTTGTTTTAATGTATATTGACTAGTTTACTTATTAAATATTAGTTATTTACTACTATTTACATTGTATTTAGACAATTCCCTCGATTCCTGACGAAATGAAAATAGGATATGTAAGAATCTGTATAAATTATTATTGCTGCATCGAAACAACCGTTTTGTTTTTGTTTTTTTTTTTGTACGTCATCTTGTTGAAAATAACTAAACACCCTCTCAAACGTCATCTTCTATCGATCTGAAGGGTGCTTGATTTTTTTGTGCTAAGGAATTAAGAATGTGAGTTAAGGCGTCCAATTTTTTATCCATTGTTCCTAACTGCAAAAATGTTGTTATAATAAACTCAAAATTTTCCATCTCTCTCTATCTTACCTGTTGCTCTACTCTATAAAGTCTTGCCCCTACGGTCATAGGTTTTACATTACCAACCCTATCTATCCCCGCTAAGTAGCTTCCCGGCTTGCCAAGAGTCTGGTCCAGTCGTCTCTGAAGTTCTTTTATCCTCACCATCATGTTTAAGTGCCCTTGACTGTAATGGAAAAAGCTTTTAGCACTAAACAACAACAACAACATTCATTGATCTATATCGGAAATTGCAGAACAAATTTTTCTAAGTACATATCCAAATCTAAGCACAAACCAAGATACTTCTCCTAATTTTCTAATTACATCTTTTAGTTTAATTGAAATTAGCAACGCGTTTGACCCTATTTGTAACATCACACAATTTTTTAGGTTTAAATTTGACCAAAAAACACAATGAGGTAAGCACCCGGAGGGTTTGCACCCGCACTCTCGTTATATCCATATGTATATATGCGCATCGAATAAAAAATTGACAACTTCTGTGACATTCCCTGTAAAATTTTATTTTCTTAGCGCTTTGGAAAGGTTCATGTTGATCATTTTCCGACATTTTGTGAATTGGTAAACTATGTGGTATATTTGCACCATTAATGGGTGATAACTTGCTCATAATTGAATGATAATGTAGAACTAATCATTGCTAGGATTATCACAAAACAGCTCGATGACGCCAGTACCAATCAAACTAAGTCGCCCTTTAAAAACCCCGATTTAAATCCTATCGAGCATGTTTGGAACACCAGTTAGAGCTGTTGTTTCTGCTCCAATGATTAAAGAATTAGATTTTTCTGATTGAGCAAATAAGATGACGCAATAATGCAGTAAACTGCATTTTTAACCACGCACCTGTACTGTTCAATAACATCACGAACATCATACGGTTTCCTGGCTTGTTGGAACTTCCTTCGTGCAACAAAGTATTTAATTTTTCGAATGGCTCTAATGGCGTTTTTGTGGGCTTCTGTCAATCTGGAAATGTTGTTCTTATAAAAACTCTTGTATTTGACAACTTTGATGTTGTCTTACTGTGTAACTCGTGGGAGTTCACCGTCAAGATCATCGATATCATCACTTGCGGCCTCTGTGACGGTGCTGGTTTGGCTGGTAAAAATGGCTCCTTTTGAACTTTCCCGTTCCCCACGACGCACTCGATTAGGGGTCCCTGTGGAATATCATTCATATTAAAAATTAAAATGTCAGGCAAAAAAGCCAAATGCATTAGGGAGGTCAGAGAACTCCAGACAATCCAATTAAGCCTTAACGCAACCTTATGCTGTTTGGACAATTTTACAACTTTATTAGATTATTAACGCATTTTAATATTCCTTATAGTTCTTCAAATTTGATTAATACAAAACTATATACAGCGAGATTATTGTTTTACTGAACATAACGTTATAAATCGTATGTTCAGTTTTAAAAAAACCATGTCAATACATTGTTGCTAGGTAGGCAACCAAATTAACAAATGTTTTATTTTGACACTTGACAGAACAGCTGCACTCTGAAATTTTATTTTATTCATAGATAAGGAAGGTTATGTTACCTCTTAATAACAAGTTTAAAAAGAAACTTTTAATCAAATTAGTTTAATAAATGTTCAAAGTGACCACCTTCTTGTTCCAAGCAATAAAATGCTTGTACAGTACTTTGTAAAAAAACTGGATTTATTTCGTTGCAGGCGGTGATTATTCTATTCTTTAGTTCTTCTGTACTCTCTATTACGGTACTGTTGTAGACTTTAGATTGAAGATAACTCCAAAGAAAGAAATCGTTTGATGATAAATCTGGCGACCGAGGTGGCCAAGCTATTGGTCCAAACCGTCCAATCTAGCGATCTTAGAAGTTTTCAGTCAGGAAACGTGTAATAGGGCCCGTGGAATGTGGTGGAGCGCCGTCCATTTGAAACCATGCATTTTCTACTATATATTAAATTTGATTAAAAGTTTCTTTTTAAACTTGTCATTAAGAGGTAACATAACCTTCCTTATCTATGAATAAAATAAAATTTCAGAGTTCAGCTGTTCTGTCAAGTGTCAAAATAAAACATTTGTTAATTTGGTTGCCTACCTAGCGACAATGTATTGACATGGTTTTTTTAAAACTGAACATACGATTTATAACGTTATGTTCAGTAAAACAAAAACCTCACTGTATGTTTATAAATTGATCTTTAAAAGAAATGAATGGTGGAATGAAAATTGCTATAAGAAACCACAAAAAAAATTCAAAAGAACGCAAACGTTTCCTAGAAACAAAAGAGAACATAATAGTGGAAAAAAGACAAAAAAGAGATACAGGGAGAGGGAGAGATCTGTGGAAGTACATAAGCAGAGAGAGGGCAAGAAAAAAACAGACGAGTGAGCAGATAAAGATAAACCAATGACAATGGTTCTTCAAAAAACTTCTGAAAAAAAAAGAGAAGTAGATATAGGAAAACCTGCAAAGCAAACAGACCAAAGAGTATCATTAGAAACCGAAATTACGTTAGAGGAGATAAAAAGACGAGAAAGAAGAAGGCACCGGAAAAGGCAATAGAGATAGAATACAGAGTGATAGAAAAAAGTGATAAAAATGATCTTTTGCTGTCTATTCCTATTGACGCTACCACCTGACATTCTGTAAAAAACCCTTCTAGTGCTCTCTAAGCGAGTAAGTTTTTTGAAAAAAAACCTCCGCATAGGCTGGATTTAAACCCGCTTGATCCTAGGTACTATCCGTGGCAGCCTGACCTATTGACCGGCAGAAAACGGAACCATGTTCGCCAGTTTCTTGTAAAAAATTAAGACTATTTTCTAATAAACGCTATACTTGTTCTTAAGAAAATGGTTGAAAAAAAATTTTTTTAAATATCGAAAGGAAGTAGCCGACTGCTTTTCCATTGCAAGAGCTATACTTTATATCTATCTCACTTGTTTACCGATAAGCCATAAATGCTGTCCTGTCTTGACAGATGTCAGTGAATCTAAACCTGTTCTAGATCGGTTTCGCTGATGAAACAGATGTTGGTGACCTATAAAGTGTAGATTTACTAGAATCTGTCAAAGCAGGACGGCATTTATGGCTTATCGGTAAACAAGTAGAACATAGAGTATAGTTACCAAGAGAAAGATCCATTTGGAGAATCTATATAAGCGCTACAGCCTGGTCTTGTATAAGTTATCTTTACTCTTTTTTTCAGTGCTCTCTGTATAAGTGACTTAGTCTGTAGCAGATTTTTCACCTCTTTTACAACGTCTGCCAGTTTCTTCCAAAAAAAAAAAGTTAATCATTACTCTTACACAATCTTTGAAGAAAAACAAAATGACGCCATGACAAACAAAAGATGTCATTGTAAGACTTTTTTTCCACTACAACCTTTTTGGTACTCTTTGTACAAATAGCCAGCTTGTGAAATAATTTAAAAAAATATACAGTGAGATTTTTGTTTTACTGAACATAACGATATAAAACGCATGTTCAGTTTTAAAAAAACCAAGTCAATACATTGTCGCTAGGTAGGCAACCAAATTAACAAATATTTTATTTTTTGACACATGACTGACTTGACAATGACAGAACAAAACTCTGAAATTTTATTCAAAGGTAAGGAAGGTTATGTTACGTCTTAATAACAAGTTTAAAAAGAAACTTTTAATCAAATTAATTTATTAAATGTTCAAAGTGACCACCTTCTTGTTCTAAGCAATACGCCAAACGATTGTAAAATGCTTGTACAGTATTTTTTAAAAAAACTGGATTTATTTCGTTGCAGGCGGAGAGTATTCTATTTTTTAGTTCTTCTGTACTCTCTATTACGGTATTGTTATAGACTTTAGATTGAAGATAACCCCAAAGAAAGAAATCGTTTGGTGATAAATCTGGTGACCGAGGTGGCCAAGCTATTGATCCAAACCGTCCAATCCAGCGATCCTGGAAATTTTCATTCAGGAAACGTGTAATAGAGCCCGTGGAATGTGGTGGAGCGCCGTCCATTTGAAACCATGCGTTCTCAAGATTCAAGTCTTTTGTCGTGGCATTATGTGTCTTTGCAGAAGTTCCAAAAACTTAGCGGCATTTAGGTTGCCATCAATAAAAAATGAACCAATAAAGGTACCGTCGACTATTCCAGTCCAAACATTAACTCTGCTATTATACTGAGTGTGTGTTAAATTTTGAACATGTTCGTTTGTACGTGACCAATACCTGTGGGAATTAGAAAGAAAGATAGGAAAAAAAAGGAAAGAGGTGTTCAATACAAACCGACAATTCTGTGAATTGACCGTGCCATTTAAACAAAAGGATGACTCATCAGTAAAAACTATCTTGTGTAAAATATCTTCATTTTCATTTATTAAATTAAATATTGTTTCACAAAAATCTGTTCTTTTTATTTTGTCAAGAGGAAAAAACTGTTGGTGATTTGTAAGGTTTGTATTTATACTTTTTGAAAGTTTTAAGGACAGAGGATTCTGAAATGCCAAACTCGTTTGCTATTATCCGCGACGGGGGAATGGGGTTTTCTTCAGCATAACATAATATCTGTATTTCTCGTTCTTCTGTCAAGACGAGACAAGTTCTTCTTCTTTTTATGTGTGAATTTATTACACAACCTTCTGTTCTGTCATTGTCAAGTCAGTCATGTGTCAAAATAAAATATTTGTTAATTTGGTTGCCTACCTAGCGACAATGTATTGACATGGTTTTTTTAAAACTGAACATACGATTTATAACGTTATGTTCAGTAAAACAAAAATCTCACTGTATATAGCCTTTTTCCTTCTAAACACCATTCGCCTAGAGTGAATTCAAACCAGCTTAATTGCAACTAGACTCTTCGGTACTACGTGTGGCAACCTTAGCTGTTGACCGATTTCTAAGCGAAACTTTTTTTCCGCTTGATCTCAAAAGGAAGATCGCCAAGATTTACCTACAAGCCTCCACATTTTTATTAAAGAAACTATATTGGCTGTCCCTAAAGTATCTAAAAGAAGAAGATAACTAATTTCTTTTAGTTTTTTCTAGAATCTAACTATATCTACTAGCATCGTTTAGATAAAATCTCTTTTACAAAAATGGTTATTATCATCAGATAGTTTACAACTTTTCAAACACGATTCAAAAATTCCCTGACGGGATTCAGAGAAGGGGGAGGAACTATAGATAATGTATACATTCTAAACCATCTATACCCTCTCTATTTCCACAGAAATAGAGAGCTAGAACCTCTGAACCCTCTATACCCTCTCTATGTCCACAGAAATAGAGAGCTAGAACCTCTGAACCCTCTATACCCTCTCTATTTTTGTGGAAATAGAGGGGGTATAGAGGATTCAGAGAAGTATTTGAAATGGGTTCTAGGAGAAGACAAAGAAACCCCTGGATGTATAGTACGAGAAAAATGTAAGAGAAACAAGCTGTGAGTAAAAGCAGGAAAAGGACTACTAAGTTTGAGGATAGAACGAATAAAAGAAAAAAAGTAAAAAATTGAATAAATCTGGGAAAGAAAAAAAATGAATAGAATAATAAAATGGACAGATTAAGAACAGAAGGCAAGTGGATAAACGGAGAGACGTGTGAAAGAAACAAGAATGAATCAAAAAAGAATCTAGATACAACAAGAATTATAGAGTATATAAGATCCCGGTGTTTCTGGGAAGAGAAAATGCAAAAAAAGAAAGATAATACCAAGAACAAAAATAAAGAAAGAGAAAGGACAAGCAAAAGATGAGGAAAAAGAGACAATAGAGCACATGTGGAATAAATGCAATGAGATGAGAGAAAAAGAAAGATAGAAGGGGAAGAAAGGAAATACTGAGAGAAAATAGAAGGGAAATAGTGGATGAAAGAGGTACGGAAGAAAAAAGAAAAGAGAAATAAAGATAGGGAAAGAGAACACAAAGGAAGAACAGGGAAGATAGGATAGAAAAAAACTGAGAACGGTTAATAAATGTATCTATTTTAAGCCTGTATAAGCAAAAATGAACCCATTAGTAGTAGTAGCTTCAGAAGAATAATTTGCATAATTATATAATAATAGCTATTATTAACTTAGAAGAAAATTGTTTTTTAAATACGGACTTGCATAATTCTAATTATCTCTAATTAATTATTCACAGATATAAATTAAATCTTTTGCCCCAACATTCAAGAGTTGTGACTATTTACAACCTCAACAACTAGAAATAAACAATAGAACAATAGTGCTTTCTGCACTAGTAAAAATAAATTGCTTGCTCCTGTACCGGATTGGCCCCAATTGAGCTGTAAATACCGTTTTTCCAGAGATTAATTTACGTTACTTGTTTGTAGCAAATCTACGACGAGGAAAGCCTCTTTTGTAGAATAGTTGGCTACGATAAAGGTATATTTAGGTTCTTAAGACTTCTTCACTATTGATTTTTCTATCAGACTAATATAGGAATCAAAAGCTTAAAAAAGCACAAAGCATCTGGCTCTTAGGTTACTTCTTCCTCTTTTCACAAAACAAGAAAAATGAGGCGTTTTATTGTGCACATGAGAAACACAAATAAGAGATTTTCTGATTTTATAAGAAAATGCTATTTTTTTCAATTAGAAATCAAAATTATAAAATGTTTTAGATAGAAAACCTATTTAGAATAAAAACATGAATTATGCATATAAACGCAATAGCGCAATACCGGTTTTGGCATTTGCACAGCAAACTCTTACTAAAAAATTGCCACTTACCAGCTCTTGGTTCCTCCATGTAGAATACCACATCGGAATCGGATTCGCATCTAGATGGTCCATTGTTGGCACCAGCGACTGTTTGGACGGGTGTGTCGCCTTGTGGTGTTCCAGGAGTCTCCATGCGATTTCGGGATTTCCGACGCTTCAATACCGACGCTTTTTTAGCAACCTGCAACATGAGGGACTGACCCAACCGATGGAGACTTAACACCAAGACACCAAACACTGCATCTAGAACTAGCCTAAGAAAACGATATAGTAGCCCAGGACAAATTAATACAAGCCTAGCTTGCTTCAAAATGGTTCATATCTAGCAATATCTTCTTGCAAAATAATAACATCTCATTTTAAGACCAAAAGTCCATTTTTTGAACAACGTTTTATAGAAAGATCAATGCATTCAAACTGTATCTGTAAACTTAGACATGTTTTGTTCTTATTGAAACTCCTCAGCAAATCGCAACAGATTCAAATTTTGATAAACCTAATGCCTATCATGGTAAAAAACTATTAGAAGCTAGCTTGCATCAAAAAATGTTGCGACTTGCTGAAGAGTTCTAAAAAGAACAAAATATGTCCAACTTCACACATACAGTTTGAACGAATTTGCAGTGGCAAGTTATTTTACAAGTTGGTGGCTAAGCCAAAAAAGATAAATTACATTGTATATGATTAAAATACGTTTGAGGCAAGAGGCGCTAACGTGATAACTTGGTTGTCCAATCAATATATATATATATATATATATATATGTTAATCTTCAGGTTTCCGCAGGTGCTTGATGAAAATTCTTTGGGTTTCCGGGTATTCATCCGCGTGGAATTCTTGGTTAGAATTTCTTGACGACGTTTAGGTTCAGTTCACGCGTGACTCGCAGTCAAGCAAGAACCCTCCGACCTGAAGATGGCAAATGAGATTTTGCCGAAACGTCGTCAAGAAATTCTAACCAAGAATTCCACGCGGATGAATACCCGGAAACCCAAAGAATTTTCATATATATACATATATATATACAGTGAGATTTTTGTTTTACTGAACATAACGTTATAAATCGTATCTTCAGTTTTAAAAAAACCATGTCAATACATTGTCGCTAGGTAGGCAACCAAATTAACAAATGTTTTATTTTGACACTTGACAGAACAGAACTGTGAAATTTTATTCATAAATAAGGAAGGTTATGTTACCTCTTAATAACAAGTTTAAAAAGAAACTTTTAATCAAATTAGTTTAATAAATGTTCAAAGTGACCACCTTCTTGTTCCAAGCAGTAAAATGCTTGTACAGTACTTTGTAAAAAAACTGGATTTATTTCGTTGCAGGCGGTGATTATTCTATTCTTTAGTTCTTCTGTACTCTCTATTACGGTACTGTTGTAGACTTTAGATTGGATATAACTTCAAAGAAAGAAATCGTTTGGTGATAAATCTGGCAACCGAGGTGGCCAAGCTATTGGTCCAAACCGTCCAATCCAGCGATCCTGGAAGTTTTCAGTCAGGAAACGTGTAATAGGGCTCGTGGAATGTGGTGGAGCGCCGTCCATTTGAAACCATGCGTTCTCAAGATTCAAGTCTTTTAGTCGTCGCATTATGTGTCTTTGCAATAGTTCTAAAAACTTGGCGGCATTTAAGTTTCTTTTTAAACTTGTTATTAAGAGGTAACATAACCTTTCTTATCTATGAATAAAATAAAATTTCAGAGTTCAGCTGTTCTGTCAAGTGTCAAAATAAAACATTTGTTAATTTGGTTGCCTACCTAGCGACAATGTATTGACTTGGTTTTTTTAAAACTGAACATGCGTTTTATAACGTTATGTTCAGTAAAACAATAATCTCACTGTATATAATTATATATATATATATATATATATGTTTTTGATTTGTTAAACCTATACGCAGCAGGACATGTAAAAAATAAAAATGTTGATGCAAAAGAAAGCTTCCAACAGATGTCGCTCGTTTACCATAAGACACAAATGAGTGTCTTATGGTAAAGTGTCTTCAGTAAAAAGCTATGAAACAAAAAAATAACCCATGGGAAGCATAGTATCAGTTATGGTACATTCTGTCATGTACTGTGCTCAATTTCTGCGCACAAACCAAAAATAAACCGTCAGAAAAAAAACGCTGTATTGTCACACAAGTGTGACAATTAATACGTCTTATATAATTTTTTCTACTTTGGTCTAGTTCTATTAACATAGTAAGACAATAATTATTTCTATAAGCTTTGTTATCTATGTATGACGTTTTCATATCAATTTGCAAGGTTTTAATCGTCCAGATACAGGTAAATATTTTTACATAGAGATTAATTAGAAAAATTGCAAAAAAGTATAAATTCCAATTGTTTTAAATAAATTGATCTTGGTTTTTTAGCAGCAATACCTGAAAATACTGCATATCTTAGATGTGTGTTTTAGACGAAACGAACTAATGTTGTTACTTTCTTGCAGCTGATTAGCGCTGTACGTTTAGGAAAGCGCAAAATGATACTTTTCTGATCTCAAATAGCGGCACTGATTTTGCGAGTGCTAATCTGGTCTTTACCAGCTTTATCTTTTATGATCACGCCGTATATTTTTTCGTTAAAAAAAATTATACACAATTTAATAGCATCCCTCCATTTTGTGTCTTAAAAGCAGAAAGGTGTCTTAATTTAATTTAATCTTGTAGAGTCTTACTGAAAATAAATTTGCATTTTTGTTTTGCTTACAAACAAAAAACATGTGCATGATTTCAAAAGCAAATTATAAGATACAGAATAACTTAGAAAAAAAATAAAAATTCCATTTAAAACTCATAAATTATTATTTATTGACGGCAGCTCCATTATAGCGAAAAAAGCTGCATTTTTTATTTACAAGCAAATACTATTGGCTCACATGCCGTAAAGTGTTTCTGTAAATAATTCCGTTTGCCATTTTTCTGTTTTTTTTTTTCAAAAGCAAAAGTGCTTGTTTTATTCATTTTAGTACAGGTAATAGAGGCGCGAGTTACTCTTGTTCATAATGCATAATTCTAGGTAAGTTATTTTTGTTTGCAAATAGGTGCAGAATGACGTAATGAACATAAAAACACCAAATATTCAAATGCCGCCATTTTGCAAAAAACTGTTTAAACCTGTATCTCTGTAACCGTACAGTTGAGGACTATAACCATAGGAATCTTTATTATAAAAAATTAAATTTTCTATCTTTTTTGTTTAATAATTTTTTTTTTATCATTCATCGTTCACAATTTATAAGATTATTTTTGTTTGTTTATTAACTTTTTTACCGATATTTCTTCTAATAATTGTTTAAATAATAATTTGTCAATTGTTAAACCAATAAATTTTCTACAATTTTTAATTTAAACTTTTTTTTCTAAAATGAATATTTTCGAAGTTATAACGCGTACAATGTTGTAGTACCGAGTTGAATAAAAAATATAAATTATATATAATATATATTTTTTTACATAATAAATAATTTACGTTCTAACCTGCAAAAAACAGTGAAATAAATAATAAGCTTTTATTCGATCTAGTTGTCCTTCAATTGTTTTTTTGCATATTTTGCATTTGTCTCTTATTTCTTGTTTTAATTGTGTTTTCTTTTTATTTATAAAACTAACAGACTTATTTTTTATTTATTTAGCATTTTTCTTTTCTGCCATACATTGTTTATAACTTTCTAAGTCACTTCTTGTGTACTGTATTTTTTCATTTTTGTTCACCAGTTCTCTTATTTATTTTTTTGTATTTACGTGCTCAGACCCAGCTGACGTCAACCGCCCAGGCACAAGATTTTTGAAAATAATGCGTTGTAAATTCAAAAATATTAATTAAAAAAAAAATTGTAGAAAATTTATCAATTTAAAACATTGGTTATAAGCAATTTATTATTTTAACAATTATTCAATAAAAAAGTCAATAAGTAAACAAAAATAATCTTATAGATCGTAAACGGTAATTCATAATAAAAAAATTATCAGACAAAAAAAACAGGAAATTTAATTATCTACAATACAAATTCTTATAATTATAAGCCTCAAGTGCACGCTTTCAGAGATACAAGCCCAAACGTTTTTTGCAAAATGGCGGCACTTCCACCCGCCTTTTTTGTAAGTATTTTGTGTTTTTAAGTTACCTATCTGTAACAAAATAACTTACTTGGAATTATGCAAGAAAAAATCCTTTATTTTCTGTACTATTTGATAAATAATCCTGTCGCTTAATAATTTGAGCAAAAAAATTTAATAAACTTGGTTGTTCAAGAGCTCAGCGTAGAACTAGTTTGGTTCAAAATTTCTGACAGCTGTAGCAATTGTTTCTTCTGAATTATATTCCATACATGTTCAAGTGGCATTAAATCAGGAAATATTGCAGGCCAATATATCAATAAAACGCTCATATCGGAAGCTAAATTATACTATATTTATTCAGTCTGATCAATTTAGACATTCGAAATCCCAAAAAATTAAAAATCACTAAAATTGTTCAAACAATAATTATAAGTAGAATTTAAAAGTTCCCCATCATTCTCGTGCATGGAAAAAATTGTATTTGCAGTTTTTTGCAATTTTCAGCAAAACGGTAAGTTTTATCATAAAAGTACACCTGACTAAAGCTGTAGACCATAAAATTTTCTATAAAAAATGTTGTAGTTTTTTTTTTCTACAAATTACCGTTTCTGAGATATAACGATTCAAATAGTTGTAAAAGTTATCGTCATAATATGCACACGCTTCCACGCCACCTATGAGGTGGTGCACTTAACGTTTTTTTTTAAACGTGGTTTCTTCAGTGGACCTCCTCTACAAGTCAGTTGTGATCTTGTTAATGCAAAATAATAAAAATTTTCAAATATTATACTATAACAAAATCTGATTTAGTTGCTCTTTCTGACAAATTTTAGTTTTTAAAAAAAAATTTTGTGTTTTGAATGAGATTTTGAATGAAAAAGTAGCTATCCTTAAAATTACAATGTTTTTTTAATAATTTCTAAAAATTTTTTTCAAATTTGATAACCCCCTTGAACGTAGGAGGGATCGAAAGCAGAGTTTGAGAAAGAGATAGAATGTGTCAAAATCGCGATAATAACGTCTAAACTTACTATGGCTAGATTCTATATCACTAAGGATTTTTTCAACAAATGTCATTTGTCAGTGTCTAACCTGTCAGTCGTATCGTAATTTTACGAAAATCTACCAAAATACAGCTAAAATCTATGAAATATCTATTAAATAAACATGGGGGTTTTATTTATAAAGTCATCACATCAAGAGATTTAATGTAATTTCGTCAAGAAAGAAGGTTTTATAAATTGTAGCCCCCCAAACTGTCAACAGAGTGGAGTGTGAATTTAATGGGAGAACAAATTTAGATGAAAAAAACATTGTTTAAAAACTATTTTGAAGCGACCGATAAAAATTTGCATAGGTTTGGTTTACTTTTTAATAGATTTCATGACATTTTTAGAGAAAAATTGGTGCCCTATCTGTCAAATAATTGAAGCAAATATAATAGAAATTACAATGAATTTCCAAATGAAAACAACGTTTAAAGGCTATTTTTGAACGATTCATAAAGGTTTGTTTGGTTTTTAAAAGATTTCAAGGCATTTTTAGAAAAAAATTAGTGACCCAAACTGTCAAATAAGTGAAGCGAATGTAATGGAAAATCTACGTAAATACAGCTCAAAACAATTAAAATATTGGTTAAATAAACAATTGGCACTCACCAAAAAGTTAGAAGCAAAGATCGAAAAGGCGAAAGGGGTCTTTTTTTTGGTTTCGGTCAAAATATCAAAAGCTCCAAAAAAAATTGTCAAATTGACAGTTTTAGGCTATTATAAATTTGTTATGGTTGAAAGAAAAGATTTTGTGTTAATAGTTCTTCTAAAATTGAGCCCCAAATTAATTGAAATGCTTTTTTATATTGGAAAAGATAGAAGAAATAATAGAAGGAAAAGCTCTGGGTAGGTTTTTTGACTTTTTTTTATTAAATACTAAAATCTTATATTGATAGAGCATGCCCCCCGAAATGTCAAAGGGGTGAAGCTAATATAATAGAAAATGTAAAGATTAAAAAGTCGAGAAGGTTATTATGGCTGAAAGAAAAGCTTTTGGTTAATAGGTCTTTCAAAATTGAGCCCCAAATTTTTTTTTTGTTGCTATAAACAAATTTGTTTATAGCAACCAATAATTACAATTTTTTTTTTTAAATTGACATATATATTTATTCGTTTTTTAGTAACACAAACAAAATAATTATTTATAAATTTTTTCATAAAAATAGTTGTGAAAACGTTATTTATAAGAAAATTTCAACAAATATAATATATTGAAATTAATATGTCAATGTGTTCGCTACGATATAACCTAATTTTTTTTTTATGAAAGGTACGTCAAATATTTGTCAAGAAACAAACGTTTTCGGTTACATTGTTGCAACTAGGCAATTAAAAATTTTTTTTTAAAAGTGTTGCCAAATTAAATATTTATTAAAAAAAATTTTTTTTTTTGATTGTATTAATTTTAAACAAATGTTTCTAATTAATAATTATACAAGAAAAATTTGAAATTTTTGTTATTTAATTTCCGACAATCAAATATGCAAAAAAAAAAATTGCAAAAAATAAAAAATAAAAAAATGTTAATTTTAAAAGATATGCGATGATTTAAGTGAAAAAAGCATCAAAAAAAACTAAAAGAAATTATAAATTTGTTGATAATAAAAAAGAAAAGATAATTTAAGTAGTATAGAAAAACAAAATTATGGTATTTGTAGAAAAATAAAAATTGATAAAATTAAGTAAAGAATAAAAAAAATCGAAAAGAAAATGTTTAGATTGGAAAACCATATTATAAATACGAAAAAAAAAATGTGAAAATATCAGGAGTTTATAGATGAATAGTACAATATTAAAAAAAGAATAGTATAAAAAAAAATTAAAATACACAAAAAAAGAAAATGTAAGAGAGAACCAATAAGAAAATAAAAAAAATTAAAATTAAGTAAATACATTATAAAAATAGGAACAAATAGAATCAAAAAGAAGAAAGTGAAAAGAAATAAGAAATAGAGTTCGAAAAAAAAAGTTGAAGAGATAAAAAAGAAAAAGAATAAAAAGAAAGAGAAAATAAAAATTTCAATGTACAAATTTCTATAGAGTAGTTATTTTTTTTAATTTGATATATGGTATATAATTAAAATATAAATAATTTTTATTGATTTTTTCTTTAGATTATGTATGATTGTAATTGAATGATTACATATTTTGAAAAAATTAAATAGAAAATAGGAGAAAAATAGAAAAAAAAAATTGAAAAAAAAAAGAAAGAAAATAGTATATAATTAATAAAATGTAATACGAACCTTTTTAATAAAAATAAAATATGGTTGTTTTTGGTTGTATAGATAAGGTTGTCTTAGGCAACCTTATCTATATAAGAAAGTGAGGTAAGTAAAAGGAGGAATAAATAAAAAAATATAATAATAGAAACAAAAATAAATATATAAAATAACAATTTTAATTTGGAAAAAAAATAATAAAAGACTTTTTTTAGAAGAGAATAAGAAAAAATTCATATAAATTATTATAATATATTATAGTTTTCGTTCTTCTAATTTTAATAACAATTATTATTAAAGTAATAAAATTAATATAAAAATAAAAAAAATTAAAACGAAGAAAATAAAATAAAAATAAAAGAAAGAAAAAAATTTGAAAAAAAAAAGAAGAATAAAAATCAAGTATATTAAATAAAACAATGTAATGCAAAATTTTTTTTTTTAAAAAAAATTGTTTTGTTATTGTTGCCGAAGGCAACCTTTTACATATAAGAGAGTATAGTAAGAACAAGAAGGAATAAAAAAAATATATATAATATAAATAATATAAAATAATGATAGATAGTAATATTATTTTTAAATATTAAAGTAATATTAATATGAAAACGTTATGTCAAAATCTGATCTCAAATGTTATAACAAGAATTTTTATAACAGAAAATGACTGTTCGCCACCTAAATAATGAAAAAAAATAAAAAAATAATAATAATAATGAATAGTAAAAGTATTTTTAAAAATAAATAATAATAGATTTATATATGTTGCCGCAGGCAACATTCAATACGAGTGAGTAGAACAAGTACAAAAAAAAATAAATAAAAAAAAATTGGTAAATGCTAATATGCTTGCTTTATTATAAAAAAAAGATGAGAAAGATAAAAGAAAAAGAAATAAGTATAATTAATAAAATCTAATTAAAATTTTTTAAATAAATAATAATGAATTTCAAGATAAATAATAATGGGCTAAATGGGCTAGGTTTATATAAATGTTGTCGAAGGCAAACATTGATATGAGAAAGTAGAATAAGTACAAAAAGAAATAAATAAAAATATATTACATTAAAAAAATAAATAAACAATAATCTAATAAAAAAAAAAGTGCGTCTATTTTACGGTTGCCGAAGGCAACCCCTCTAGGTTCATGCACGTTGCCGTAGGCAACCCTCTACTCAAGAGAGTAGGTAAGCACCCGAAGGGTGCGAAACCATACTCTCGTTAAAAAATATAAAAGCTGTAAATAAAAAAAAAAGCGGTGAAGTTTCGTAACTTTCCAATGCTTCTTCTTTTTTTTCTTCTCCTGCTTCTTTTTTATCTTCATATTAAATGCAAGTGAATTGCGTTATTATTAAAAATTTTTGTTATATTAAAAATAGCTGTCAAAAACTATAAGAGAGCTTAGACGAGTCTATGGCCCCCAAAAGTAACGTAAAACATTTTGGTAATCATAAATCACTAGAAAAACGCATTTTACTGAAGCAAAACTGTATCAATTTTAAATGTGAATATTGAGTTTAATGAAAGCACTTGTTATATATAAAAGAAAAAAAAATAGACATATAAATAAAAAAATTAAAAAAAGAAATAATAATACGCTTACTATGTTTGCTTAAAGTATAAGCTGCTTACTTTAGGCAACGTGTATAAAATCTTCTATAGTCTGTTCAGATTCAAGAAAGAGTATTTTAGTCATTTGAATGTTGAATAGTTTTTAAACCATTCAAAATTGGTTTAAAATAAAATATACGATTTTTTCTGCGGCCTGCCCTGTCCAAAAAATTGTCAAACATCTCCTACTTCATAGATGTGATCACGTGGAGCCTGCATGCATTTGTTTTCATGCATTCTTCTTGAAATTGAATAGAGTATAGGTTTATACACGTTGCCGCAGGCAGCCCTCTACTCTCGTTATGATTTTTTTGAATAAGTTTCCTGCCATTTAACAATGCTTAATCAAATTTAAATAAATATGGCCGATATTATAATAGATAGACTTCACATTTGAAGATTAATACCTTTTCTAAATGTTCAGTGGTTCAGAGTATTTATCAAATTGAAAGCGCCATTGTTCTATGTCCCAAGCGTAAAAGTAGATATCATTCAAAATTTAACAGTTATTGACATTAAAAGTATTCAAATGTGCTTTGACTATACAATAGTTGAATGTTTAGAATTGTTAAACATCAATTGAATTCAAGACAAACGAGTAGAACGCAACAGGTTTAATTCGTAAAATGAAAACTTGCATAAATAATAATGTCTGCTCTACATGAAGTAACATTTGATTATCTCTACGCTATAATAAAAGCAATCACAAATTCATTGTTTCATGAGTTATAAATAGAACAATGTTATACAAAAAAATTGTTTTTTTAAAGAAGTAAATCAGCACATGATTCCCAACATGAGATTTTAGCGGTCTATGGCTTTTGCCGGTTCGCACACAATGATTATAAACAGACTTTCTAAGAGTCGGCCATAAAAACTATTGTGTACACAGTAAGTCTTTATTTGTCGGATTCTGCCTAAATCGGCAGAATCGCTCTTGTTAACTGATTTAGACACGTTTTTGTAAACTCCTTATTTCGATTGGTCGTTTTATTTAGTAATTCTAAAGCATTAAGTAGAGTATGCAATATAGCCGTTCTTATTCGCCGAAAAAGTGCAGTACCAAGAAGGAGGAGTTTAATATATAAAACAAGCGCTCTCATTCGCTGATTACACAATTTGTTCCCATTGGCGGTTATCGAAAACAATACTTTATTTCTAGCTTCAGACTTTTGCTGACTTTAACAAATAACGTGTAAATTGATAACTAAATAACCTTAAATTTATCCATACTCAAAGATCATTTCTACTGTTGACAATGGATAATTTAAATTTAAAACAAGAATTTAATTGTCAAATTAGCGCATAAGTAGTACTTGCTAGACGAATAAAGTTTTAAAAAGAAAGAAATTTGGTAAACAAACAGTTTACTTTAATTTGTAATTACTAATTTTTAATTTGACGATTTAGTTGTAATTTTGTTTTATTTTGAAGTACCAAATGGAGTATACAATATTCTTATTGGCCAAAAAAGTGCAATACCAAGGAGGAGGAGCTGTTTCATACATGGAAAAAGCGTTCTCATTCGCTGATTCAAGCGTTCGATTTCACAGAACGTCTTATCTTTAAAACATTTCTTTGGTTTTATTTTTGTTTTAATTATTGATACCGTACAATTCGCTAAGTAACTAATCCATATTCAATTATGTAGCCATCTGCTGAGTTTTTGACAAGAAAATAATACAAATTTTTTATTATAAAAAACAAAAAAACATTTTTTTTTAATTCACATTTAATTTAATTAAAAAAATAGTCTTCGGTGCGATCGGTACCTTGTATCGCCTACCTTGCCAACCCGCCACTGATGAATTTGAATTACTTTTCTTCCACATAGAACAAAACTATAAAATTATTCAAAATCCTACATATTACAATGCGGTAAATGCAAATTTCTCTAACTTGACTTAAATTTCAATTACACTTTGTTCTAAATGATAAATATTTAATCATAAAGTCAGTGCTCCGATGTACCAGTTTGAGTTAGCTCCAAACTAGTTCATTTTATAATTAAATTTAATCACGCTAACTACTACAAAAAGTCTTCAAAACAACGCTAGAAAATAGAAAACAATTAGATGCAGTAGTTTAAAACAAAAAAAGGAATTGACGTAAAATAAAGAAAAAAAAAATTTTGAAACAAAGAAAACACACGCGATTAGCTTTTAATTCGCTTTAATCGGTGTAAATTAATGGTTGCGTTTGTAGCATCTACAAATTACTTTTAAAATTTCGTGTCTGCACACAATTCGTGTTTATCCAATCAAATAACAGTGTCCATGAGAGATATGCAACAAAAAGTCATATTTTTAAAAAAAAAAATGTTATTTTAAGAATAATAGAAAGATAGTCTTTTCCTTCACTTTTATGTTGGAAACAAACAGATCTATCTATGTTCCGTCTAACTAAATAGCCAAATTTATTCAAACAAGTAAAAAACTTAAAGTCTTCCCATAATTTTATTTTTATTTTTCAATAAATGAAAAATTGAAAAACTACATATGTTTCGGCTTATAACTTATCTTTTGACAAGAGCCATCATCAGGTTTGAGTGGTGTGTTAACACCGAAGCTTTAACTAACACTAGACTAGTTTTTCAATTTTTCATTTATTGAAAAATAAAAAAAAAAAAAAAAAAAAAAAAAAAAAAAATTATGGGAAGACTTTAAGTTTTTTACTTGTTTGAATAAATTTTTAAACAATCCCATTTTGAGTTATAAGATGGAACAATTTTATAAATTAAATAGCCAAAATTTCAAAAAAATTCCGGTTAAGCAGGCTATGAGAAACAAAAAAAATGAAAACGTAATTGAAAACTGTCATAACATGACACTTTTAGAAATAGCTTTAAAAACGGTGATTTTCTTAGCTTTTTAAGGTAATGGGCAAAATTTGATATTGTCGCTTTTTTCTTCTGAATAACAACAGCATTTACTGAAACATTACCAAAAAAACAAAAAAGAATCGGAGTTTGACATTTAACTTCATTCAACACGGTAATAATATAAAAAAGAAAAAAAATTAAATTTTTAAAAAAGCAATTTTTCTGAAACTTATGTGCCTTATGTACTTTTTCATCATTTTTATATTTTAAATATCTTTAATTTTAATTTTAAAATTTTTTTTTATAAATATTTGGCACTTAATACGCGTTTAATTCAATTATGGTCGATTTAAATTATAAGTTTGATTATTATTGTCAAAGACTATACTTCTATAGATTTTGCCAAAGCTACACTGTCAATTTGCTTATTTTTTACAAAAAAACTATATGAAATTATAGCAAAAAAACATTAAAAAATGATAAAAAAACAAAATATATTTTTTTAAATTTTCATATTGAAACAAAAAACAAACCATCCGATAAAGAAAATGCTGTCCATTACATATTTTAATAATTTAAAATTTTTCTACTTAATTATTGAAAAAAACTCCTCTGTAAATAATGTTTTTTTGTAAAAATTCTGTCAATGTTTGCTAAACTCTTCGAGTTTTAAAAAAAACGGTTTAATAATAAAATTATTATATTTTCAAATGTTTGTTTTTTTGTAAAAAAGATATAATAATGAGCTATTTTAGAAAAAAAATTTATTTCTTTTGCGACTACTTTAGGATAGATTTTGCAAAAGCTACACCGTTAATTTGCTTATTTTTTTCAAAAAAACTATATGAAACTATAACAAAAAAACATTAAAAAATGATAAAAAAACAAAATATATTTTTTTAAATTTTTATACTGAAACAAAAAACAAACCATTCGATGTACAAAATGCTGTCCATTACATATTTTGATAATTTAAAATTTTTCTACTTAATTATTGAAAAAAACTCCTCTGTAAACAATGTTTTTTGTAAAAATTCTGTCAATGTTTGCTAAGCCCTTCAAGTTTAAAAAAAATGCTTTAATAATAATATTTTTAATTTTTAAATGTTTGTTTTTTTGTAAAAAAGATATAATAAGCTATTTTAGAAAAAAAATTAATTTCTTTTGCAACTACTTTAGGATAGATTTTGCCAAAGCTACGCTGTTAATTTGCTTATTTTTTTCAAAAAAACTATATGAAACTATAACAAAAAAACATTAAAAAATGAAAAAAAAACAAAATATATTTTTTTAAATTTTTATACTGAAACAAAAAACAAACCATCCGATAAAGAAAATGCTGTCCATTACATATTTTAATAATTTAAAATTTTTCTACTTAATTATTGAAAAAAACTCCTCTGTAAACAATGTTTTTTGTAAAAATTCTGTCAATGTTTGCTAAACTCTTCGAGTTTTAAAAAAAATGGTTTAATAATAAAATTATTATATTTTCAAATGTTTGTTTTTTTGTAAAAAAGATATAATAATGAGCTATTTTAGAAAAAAAATTAATTTCTTTTGCGACTACTTTAGGATAGATTTTGCCAAAGCTACACCGTTAATTTGCTTATTTTTTTCAAAAAAACTATATGAAACTATAACAAAAAAACATTAAAAAATGATAAAAAAACAAAATATATTTTTTTAAATTTTTATACTGAAACAAAAAACAAACCATTCGATGTACAAAATGCTGTCCATTACATATTTTGATAATTTAAAATTTTTCTACTTAATTATTGAAAAAAACTCCTCTGTAAACAATGTTTTTTGTAAAAATTCTGTCAATGTTTGCTAAACTCTTCGAGTTTAAAAAAAAATAGTTTAATAATAAAATTATTATTTTTTCAAATGTTTGTTTTTTTGTGAAAAAGATATAATAATGAGCTATTTTAGAAAAAAAATTAATTTCTTTTGCGACTACTTTAGGATAGATTTTGCCAAAGCTACGCTGTTAATTTGCTTATTTTTTTCAAAAAAACTATATGAAACTATAACAAAAAAACATTAAAAAATGATAAAAAAACAAAATATATTTTTTTAAATTTTTATATTGAAACAAAAAACAAACCAAAGCTACACTGTCAATTTGCTTATTTTTTACAAAAAAACTATATAAAATTATAACAAAAAAACATTAAAAAATGATAAAAAAACAAAATATATTTTTTTAAATTTTTATATTGAAACAAAAAACAAACCATTCGATGTACAAAATGCTGTCCATTACATATTTTGATAATTTAAAATTTTTCTACTTAATTATTGAAAAAAACTCCTCTGTAATCAATGTTTTTTGTAAAAATTCTGTCAATGTTTGCTAAGCCCTTCAAGTTTAAAAAAAATGCTTTAATAATAATATTTTTAATTTTTAAATGTTTGTTTTTTTGTAAAAAAGATATAATAATGAGCTATTTTAGAAAAAAATTAATTTCTTTTGCGACTACTTTAGGATAGATTTTGCCAAAGCTACGCTGTTAATTTGCTTATTTTTTTCAAAAAAACTATATGAAACTATAACAAAAAAACATTAAAAAATGATAAAAAAACAAAATATATTTTTTTAAATTTTTATACTGAAACAAAAAACAAACCATTCGATGTACAAAATGCTGTCCATTACATATTTTGATAATTTAAAATTTTTCTACTTTATTATTGAAAAAAACTACTCTTTAAACAATGTTTTTTGTAAAAATTCTGTCAATGTTTGCTAAACTCTTCAAGTTGAAAAAAAAATGGTTTAATAATAAAATTATTATATTTTTTCAAATGTTTGTTTTTTTGTGAAAAAGATATAATAATGAGCTATTTTAGAAAAAAAATTAATTTCTTTTGCGACTACTTTAGGATAGATTTTGCCAAAGCTACGCTGTTAATTTGCTTATTTTTTTCAAAAAAACTATATGAAACTATAACAAAAAAACATTAAAAAATGATAAAAAAACAAAATATATTTTTTTAAAAAAGCAATTTTTCTGAAACTTATGTGTCTTATGTACTTTTTCATCATTTTTATAATAAATTTTAAATATTATTAATTTCAATCTATTTTTTTTTTATAAATATTTGGCACTTAATACGCGTTTAATTCAATTATGGTCGATTTCAATTATAAGTGTGATTATTATTGTCAAAATAGATTTTGCCAAAGCTACACTGTTAATTTGCTTATTTTTTTCAAAAAAACTAAAAAACATTAAAAAATGATAAAAAAACAAAATATATTTTTTTAAATTTTTATATTGAAACAAAAAACAAACCATTCGATGTACAAAATGCTGTCCATTAGATATTTTGATAATTTAAAATTTTTCTACTTAATTATTGAAAAAAACTCCTCTGTGAACAATGTTTTTTGTAAAAATTCTGTCAATGTTTGCTAAGCCCTTCAAATTTAAAAAAAATGCTTTAATAATAACATTTTTAATTTTTAAATGTTTGTTTTTTTGTAAAAAAGATATAATGAGCTATTTTAGAAAAAAAATTAATTTCTTTTGCGACTACTTTAGGATAGATTTTGCCAAAGCTACGCTGTTAATTTGCTTATTTTTTTCAAAAAAACTATATGAAACTATAACAAAAAAACATTAAAAAATGATAAAAAAACAAAATATATTTTTTTAAAAAAGCAATTTTTCTGAAACTTATGTGTCTTATGTACTTTTTCATCATTTTTATAATAAATTTTAAATATTATTAATTTCAATCTATTTTTTTTTTATAAATATTTGGCACTTAATACGCGTTTAATTCAATTATGGTCGATTTCAATTATAAGTGTGATTATTATTGTCAAAATAGATTTTGCCAAAGCTACACTGTTAATTTGCTTATTTTTTTCAAAAAAACTAAAAAACATTAAAAAATGATAAAAAAACAAAATATATTTTTTTAAATTTTTATATTGAAACAAAAAACAAACCATTCGATGTACAAAATGCTGTCCATTAGATATTTTGATAATTTAAAATTTTTCTACTTAATTATTGAAAAAAACTCCTCTGTGAACAATGTTTTTTGTAAAAATTCTGTCAATGTTTGCTAAGCCCTTCAAATTTAAAAAAAATGCTTTAATAATAACATTTTTAATTTTTAAATGTTTGTTTTTTTGTAAAAAAGATATAATGAGCTATTTTAGAAAAAAAATTAATTTCTTTTGCGACTACTTTAGGATAGATTTTGCCAAAGCTACGCTGTTAATTTGCTTATTTTTTTCAAAAAAACTATATGATACTATAACATAAAAACATTAAAAAATGATAAAACTACAAAATATATTTTTTTAAATTATCAAATTGAAACAAAAAACAAACCATCCGATAAAGAAAATGCTGTCCATTACATATTTTAATAATTTAAAATTTTTCTACTTAATTATTGAAAAAAACTCCTCTGTAAACAATGTTTTTTGTAAAAATTCTGTCAATGTTTGCTAAGCCCTTCAAATTTAAAAAAAATGCTTTAATAATAATATTTTTAATTTTTACATGTTTGTTTTTTTGTAAAAAAGATATAATAATGAGCTATTTTAGAAAAAAAATTAATTTCTTTTGCGACTACTTTAGGATAGATTTTGCCAAAGCTACGCTGTTAATTTGCTTATTTTTTCCAAAAAAACTATATAAAATTTAAACAAAAAAACATTAAAAAATGATAAAAAAACAAAATATATTTTTTTAAATTTTTATACTGAAACAAAAAACAAACCATTCGATGTACAAAATGCTGTCCATTACATATTTTGATAATTTAAAATTTTTCTACTTTATTATTGAAAAAAACTACTCTTTAAACAATGTTTTTTGTAAAAATTCTGTCAATGTTTGCTAAACTCTTCAAGTTGAAAAAAAAATGGTTTAATAATAAAATTATTATATTTTTTCAAATGTTTGTTTTTTTGTGAAAAAGATATAATAATGAGCTATTTTAGAAAAAAAATTAATTTCTTTTGCGACTACTTTAGGATAGATTTTGCCAAAGCTACGCTGTTAATTTGCTTATTTTTTTCAAAAAAACTATATGAAACTATAACAAAAAAACATTAAAAAATGATAAAAAAACAAAATATATTTTTTTAAATTTTTATACTGAAACAAAAAACAAACCATTCGATGTACAAAATGCTGTCCATTACATATTTTGATAATTTAAAATTTTTCTACTTTATTATTGAAAAAAACTACTCTTTAAACAATGTTTTTTGTAAAAATTCTGTCAATGTTTGCTAAACTCTTCAAGTTGAAAAAAAAATGGTTTAATAATAAAATTATTATATTTTTTCAAATGTTTGTTTTTTTGTGAAAAAGATATAATAATGAGCTATTTTAGAAAAAAAATTAATTTCTTTTGCGACTACTTTAGGATAGATTTTGCCAAAGCTACGCTGTTAATTTGCTTATTTTTTTCAAAAAAACTATATGAAACTATAACAAAAAAACATTAAAAAATGATAAAAAAACAAAATATATTTTTTTAAAAAAGCAATTTTTCTGAAACTTATGTGTCTTATGTACTTTTTCATCATTTTTATAATAAATTTTAAATATTATTAATTTCAATCTATTTTTTTTTTATAAATATTTGGCACTTAATACGCGTTTAATTCAATTATGGTCGATTTCAATTATAAGTGTGATTATTATTGTCAAAATAGATTTTGCCAAAGCTACACTGTTAATTTGCTTATTTTTTTCAAAAAAACTAAAAAACATTAAAAAATGATAAAAAAACAAAATATATTTTTTTAAATTTTTATATTGAAACAAAAAACAAACCATTCGATGTACAAAATGCTGTCCATTAGATATTTTGATAATTTAAAATTTTTCTACTTAATTATTGAAAAAAACTCCTCTGTGAACAATGTTTTTTGTAAAAATTCTGTCAATGTTTGCTAAGCCCTTCAAATTTAAAAAAAATGCTTTAATAATAACATTTTTAATTTTTAAATGTTTGTTTTTTTGTAAAAAAGATATAATGAGCTATTTTAGAAAAAAAATTAATTTCTTTTGCGACTACTTTAGGATAGATTTTGCCAAAGCTACGCTGTTAATTTGCTTATTTTTTTCAAAAAAACTATATGAAACTATAACAAAAAAACATTAAAAAATGATAAAAAAACAAAATATATTTTTTTAAAAAAGCAATTTTTCTGAAACTTATGTGTCTTATGTACTTTTTCATCATTTTTATAATAAATTTTAAATATTATTAATTTCAATCTATTTTTTTTTTATAAATATTTGGCACTTAATACGCGTTTAATTCAATTATGGTCGATTTCAATTATAAGTGTGATTATTATTGTCAAAATAGATTTTGCCAAAGCTACACTGTTAATTTGCTTATTTTTTTCAAAAAAACTAAAAAACATTAAAAAATGATAAAAAAACAAAATATATTTTTTTAAATTTTTATATTGAAACAAAAAACAAACCATTCGATGTACAAAATGCTGTCCATTAGATATTTTGATAATTTAAAATTTTTCTACTTAATTATTGAAAAAAACTCCTCTGTGAACAATGTTTTTTGTAAAAATTCTGTCAATGTTTGCTAAGCCCTTCAAATTTAAAAAAAATGCTTTAATAATAACATTTTTAATTTTTAAATGTTTGTTTTTTTGTAAAAAAGATATAATGAGCTATTTTAGAAAAAAAATTAATTTCTTTTGCGACTACTTTAGGATAGATTTTGCCAAAGCTACGCTGTTAATTTGCTTATTTTTTTCAAAAAAACTATATGATACTATAACATAAAAACATTAAAAAATGATAAAACTACAAAATATATTTTTTTAAATTATCAAATTGAAACAAAAAACAAACCATCCGATAAAGAAAATGCTGTCCATTACATATTTTAATAATTTAAAATTTTTCTACTTAATTATTGAAAAAAACTCCTCTGTAAACAATGTTTTTTGTAAAAATTCTGTCAATGTTTGCTAAGCCCTTCAAATTTAAAAAAAATGCTTTAATAATAATATTTTTAATTTTTACATGTTTGTTTTTTTGTAAAAAAGATATAATAATGAGCTATTTTAGAAAAAAAATTAATTTCTTTTGCGACTACTTTAGGATAGATTTTGCCAAAGCTACGCTGTTAATTTGCTTATTTTTTTCAAAAAAACTATATGAAACTATAACAAAAAAACATTAAAAAATGATAAAAAAGCAGAATATATTTTTTTAAATTTTTATATTAAAACAAAAAACAAACCATCCGATAAAGAAAATGCTGTCCATTACATATTTTGTTAATTTAAAATTTTTCTTCTTTATTATTGAAAAAAACTCCTCTTTAAACAATGTTTTTTGTAAAAATTCTGTCAATGTTTGCTAAACTCTTCGAGTTTAAAAAAAAATAGTTTAAAAATAAAATTATTATTTTTTCAAATGTTTGTTTTTTTGTAAAAAAGATATTATAATGAGCTATTTTAGAAAAAAATTTATTTCTTTTGCGACTACTTTAGGATAGATTTTGCCAAAGCTACGCTGTTAATTTGCTTATTTTTTCCAAAAAAACTATATAAAATTTAAACAAAAAAACATTAAAAAATGATAAAAAAACAAAATATATTTTTTTAAATTTTTATACTGAAACAAAAAACAAACCATCCGATAAAGAAAATGCTGTCCATTACATATTTTGATAATTTAAAATTTTTCTATTTAATTATTGAAAAAAACTCCTCTGTAAACAATGTTTTTTGTAAAAATTCTGTCAATGTTTGCTAAACTCTTCAAGTTTAAAAAAAAATGGTTTAATAATAAAATTATTATATTTTTTCAAATGTTTGTTTTTTTGTAAAAAAGATATAATAATGAGCTATTTTAGAAAAAAAATTAATTTCTTTTGCGACTACTTTAGGATAGATTTTGCCAAAGCTACGCTGTTAATTTGCTTATTTTTTCCAAAAAAGCTATATGATATTTAAACCAAAAAAAAAATTTAAAAAATTATAAAAATACAAAATATATTTATTTTTATTTTCATACTGAAACAAAAAAAAACCATGCGATAAAGAAAATGCTGTTCATTACATATTTTGATAAATTAAATTTTTTTTTGTTTAATTATTGAAAAAAACTTCTGTTTTAAAAAAAAAAATTGCTTGATTCAACAAAATTTTAATTTTTTCAAATGTTTGCCTTTTTGGAAAAAAAGTATAAAAATAAGCTATTTTAGAAAAAAAATTAATTTCTCTGATGACTACTTTAGGATAAATTTTGCCAAAGCTACACCGTTAATTTGCTTATTTTTTTCAAAAAAACTATATGAAACTCTAACAAAAAAACATTAAAAAATGATAAAACTACAAAATATATTTTTATAAATTTTTATATTAAAACAAAAAACAAACCATGCCATAAAGAAAATGCTGTCCATCACGTATTTTAATAACTTAATTTTTTTTTGTTTAATTATTAAAAAAAAACTTTTCTGAAACGATGTATTTTGTAAAAACTCTGTCAATATTTGCTAAACTCTTCAATTTAAAAAAAATAATGCTTTAATAATAAAAATGTAAATTGTTCAAATGTTTGCCTTTTTGTAAAACAAAAAAATATAATGATGAGCTATTTTAGAAAAAAAAATTTCTCTTATGACTACTATAAGATAGATTTTTCCAAAGCTACGCTGTTAATTTGCTTATTTTTTCCCAAAAAACCATATGAAATTATAACAAAAAAAAACATTAAAAAATTATAAAAATACAAAATATTTTTATTTTTATTTTCATACTGAAACAAAACAAAAACCATGCGATAAAGAAAATTGAACAGCATTTTCTTTATCGCATGGTTTTTGTTTTGTTTGATAATTGAAAAAAACTTCTGTGTAAACGAGGTTTTTTTAAAAACACGCTGCGACATACTTTCAAAAAAAAAATTGCTTGATTCGATAAAATTTTAATTTTTTCAAATGTTTGTCTTTTGTAGAAAAAAAATTAATTTCTCTGATGACTACTTTAGCATACATTTTGCCAAAGCTACACCGTTAATTTGCTTATTTTTTTGCAAAAAAACTATGTGAAATTATAACAAAAAACATTAAAAAATGATTAAAAAACAATATATATTTTTTTAAATTTTTATATTGAAACAAAAAACAAATCATGCGATAAAGAGAATGCTGTCCATTACAAATTTTGATAATTTAAAATTTTTCTATTTAATTATTGAAAAAAAGTTCTGTGTAAACAACGTTTTTTGTAAAAACACGCTGCGACATACTTTCAAAAAACAAATTGCTTGATTCAATAAAATTTTAATTTTTTCAAATGTTTGCCTTTTTGGAAAAAAAGTATAAAAATAAGCTATTTTAAAAAGAAAAATTAATTTCTCTGATGACTACTTTAGGATAAATTTTGCCAAAGCTACACCGTTAATTTGCTTATTTTTTCCAAAAAAAACTATATGAAATTATAACAATAAACATTAAAAAATGATAAAACTACAAAATATATTTTTATAAATTTTTATATTAAAACAAAAAACAAACCATGCCATAAAGAAAATGCTGTCCATCACGTATTTTAATAACTTAATTTTTTTTTGTTTAATTATTAAAAAAAAACTTTTCTGTAAACGATGTATTTTGTAAAAACTTTGTCAATATTTGCTAAACTCTTCAATTTTAAAAAAATAATGCTTTAATAATAAAAATGTAAATTGTTCAAATGTTTGCCTTTTTGTAAAACAAAAAAATATAATGATGAGCTATTTTAGAAAAAAAAAATTTCTCTTATGACTACTATAAGATAGATTTTTCCAAAGCTACGCTGTTAATTTGCTTATTTTTTCCAAAAAAACTATATGAAATTATAACAAAAAAACATTAAAAAATGATAAAAAAAGCAAAATATATTTTTTTAAATTTTCATATTGAAACAAAAAACAAACCATGCGATAAAGAAAATGCTGTTTATTGAAAAAATCTTTTGTGTAAACGATGTTTTTTGTAAAAACACGCTGCAACATACTTAAAAACTTAAAAAAAATGTTAATTTTTTCAAATGTTTGTTTTTTTGTAAAAAAGATATAATGATGAGCTAGCTATTTTAGAAAAAAAATTAATTTGTCCTGTGACTACTATAAGATAGTTGCTTTAGCTGCAAAATATCTATAGTCTATTCTGTACAAGTTTGTATTTACAGCTGCAATTTGCTAAAATCTCAAACCAAATAAAATTGTTTTTTATGTTTTTTTGTTGTGTTATCTTTATGTACAACTCACCTTGGATAGGGGAATACTGCAATTTGTGCCGCTCCCACTGGAAGAGTTGTTGAGGGTGCTGCCGTTTGTATCTTTGACATAAACTTGCCACGTCGCTCTTGAATTGAAGCTTTTGTCGGCGGCGTAACACCTCCACAAACACTGGATGAGCATGGCGGCTGCCGGGATTTGGCGGTTGAAGTGTTTCTGACGCTGCTTTTGCTGTACTTTGAGGGCAAAGCCCGACCCCAAGATACCCTAAACAACGGTTAAATTAAGATCTTTTTGAATCAATTCTCATAAAAAATTATTTATCAGCTTAAAATTAATACTTAATAATTAATCAACAAATTGATACAAATTTTAAAACAGGCCGCCTAACAGATATAGTAATAAAAACGCCCACCAAAATCCGAGCAGTTTTTCTAGTAATCGGTACAGTGTTACCATTTGTTAATTTTTTTTTTATTAAATTTTGAGAACTTTATCCGCATACGCTAACATTCAAATTTTTTTTTTTGTTTACTACTACTCTTTCTTCTTGCCCTTTTGCTAACTTATTTTCCATATCACTCAAATAAATTGTGAACAGTAGCGCCCCCTTGTCTTAGGCCCTTCTGCGGTAAAATGGTTCAATCGAGAAAAAGGCTGAATATCAGCTAAACCATAATATTATGTTATTTCAGCAATTTAGATCAAAGATAATGTAAACGCTTATAGAAAAATTTTAGATTTTATAGCACGATTAAAAGTAAAAGTCGATTTACATATACACGAATTCTTATCAAAACAGCTTTCGCTGGTAATTATAGAGTTTAAAAACAAATTTGACATAAAATTATTATATAGAACATTTGTGATAAATCTAAAATTCCCAACGAAAGTAGAGCGGAATGCAAAAAGTTGAAGATTCCTTGCCTGGGATGTTCCATAGAATTAAAATCAGGTTTGTGATCAAGACAAATTCTTTTACTTTACTATTCGTTAATTGACATTTATGATTCCGGCAGTTCTTTTTTGTTTTTGGTTTGACCCTCCATTGGGACCGTATTTATCGTAAAATCCAGACACGCAAACAACCAATTTTCACGATCGATTACGGTTAGCTCTCCCATTTCACGTAGACGTAAACATCTGTCATTATTTACTCGGAAAGCTCACTCACTTCTGGTTTAGTTAAAACTTAATCGGTGTGAAACAGGTGTATAATTATCCGAGATAAGGAAATTAACTACATTTACTAATGAATCAAAACAGAGGAGGAAAAACGCAGAATCTAATTAGTAAATGAGAATTATTCTGCTCCTGCCGAGCAGGTCTAGAATTATCAAAAGTTAAACAAGTTATTCATAAATACCCCTAACTATTAGAAAAAAATTATAAAATTTGTTAAAAATAATAGTATGCTACAGAACTAGTTTTATAAGGGTTGATTTGGCGCACAAGTACCACTTGCGGCCATTTTGTTTCCTAATTTGAACCATTGAACCACTTTAAAAAATACTCTCGGTACGTATAGTGATAATAATTTTTAAGTAAAAAATAAAAAGTAAATGATAATTAATAATGACATGTTTTTTTTTGACAGTCATGTATACCAACGTTTAAAAACATATTTATAAGACAACTAGTGCTTTTATAGATATCTATAAAAAAAACCCAATTTTATGCGTTAAGCTTATTAAAGGCTTAAATTCTTTGGCGCACAAGTCACTGGATGTCATTTTGTTTCCTAATTTGAACCATTGAACCACTTTAAAAAATACTCTCGGTACGTATAGTGATAATAATTTTTAAGTAAAAAATTAAAAGTAAATGATAATTAATAATGACATGTTTTTTTTTGACAGTCATGTATACCAACGCTTAAAAACATATTTATAAGACAACTAATGCTTTTATAGATATCTATAAAACACTCCAATTTTATGCGTTAAGCTTATTAAAGGCTTAAATTCTTTGGCGTACAAGTCACTTGATGTCATTTTGTTTCCTAATTTGAACCATTGAACCACTTTAAAAAATACTCTCGGTACGTATAGTGATAATAATTTTTAAGTAAAAAATAAAAAGTAAATGATAATTAATAATGACATGTTTTTTTTTGACAGTCATGTATACCAACGTTTAAAAACATATTGATAAGACAACTAGTAGCTTTATAGATATCTATAAAACACTCCAATTTTATGCGTTAAGCTTATTAAAGGCTTAAATTCTTTGGCGTACAAGTCACTTGATGTCATTTTGTTTCCTAATTTGAACCATTGAACCACTTTAAAAAATACTCTCGGTACGTATAGTGATAATAATTTTTAAGTAAAAAATAAAAAGTAAATGATAATTAATAATGACATGTTTTTTTTTGACAGTCATGTATACCAACGTTTAAAAACATATTGATAAGACAACTAGTAGCTTTATAGATATCTATAAAACACTCCAATTTTATGCGTTAAGCTTATTAAAGGCTTAAATTCTTTGGCGTACAAGTCACTTGATGTCATTTTGTTTCCTAATTTGAACCATTAAACCACTTTAAAAAATACTCTCGGTACGTATAGTGATAATAATTTTTAAGTAAAAAATAAAAATTAAATGATAATTAATAATGACATGTTTTTTTTTGACAGTCATGTATACCAACGTTTAAAAACATATTTATAAGACAACTAGTGCTTTTATAGATATCTATAAAAAAACCCCAATTTTATGCGTTAAGCTTATTAAAGGCTTAAATTCTTTGGCGTACAAGTCACTGGATGTCATTTTGTTTCCTAATTTGAACCATTGAACCACTTTAAAAAATACTCTCGGTACGTATAGTGATAATAATTTTTAAGTAAAAAATTAAAAGTAAATGATAATTAATAATGACATGTATTTTTTTTTGACAGTCATGTATACCAACGTTCAAAAACATATTTATAAGACAACTAGTGCTTTTATAGATATCTATAAAAGACTCCAATTTTATGCGTTAAGCTTATTAAAGGCTTAAATTCTTTGGCGTACAAGTCACTTGATGTCATTTTGTTTCCTAATTTGAACCATTGAACCACTTTAAAAAATACTCTCGGTACGTATAGTGATAATAATTTTTAAGTAAAAAATAAAAATTAAATGATAATTAATAATGACATGTTTTTTTTTGACAGTCATGTATACCAACGTTTAAAAACATATTTATAAGACAACTAGTGCTTTTATAGATATCTATAAAAAAACCCCAATTTTATGCGTTAAGCTTATTAAAGGCTTAAATTCTTTGGCGTACAAGTCACTGGATGTCATTTTGTTTCCTAATTTGAACCATTGAACCACTTTAAAAAATACTCTCGGTACGTATAGTGATAATAATTTTTAAGTAAAAAATTAAAAGTAAATGATAATTAATAATGACATGTATTTTTTTTTGACAATCATGTATACCAACGTTCAAAAACATATTTATAAGACAACTAATGCTTTTATAGATATCTATAAAAAAAACCCAATTTTATGCGTTAAGCTTATTAAAGGCTTAAATTCTTTGGCGTACAAGTCACTGGATGTCATTTTGTTTCCTAATTTGAACCATTGAACCACTTTAAAAAATACTCTCGGTACGTATAGTGATAATAATTTTTAAGTAAAAAATTAAAAGTAAATGATAATTAATAATGACATGTATTTTTTTTTGACAGTCATGTATACCAACGTTTAAAATCATATTTATAAGACAACTAATGCTTTTATAGATATCTATAAAACACTCCAATTTTATGCGTTAAGCTTATTAAAGGCTTAAATTCTTTGGCGTACAAGTCACTTGATGTCATTTTGTTTCCTAATTTGAACCATTGAACCACTTTAAAAAATACTCTCGGTACGTATAGTGATAATAATTTTTAAGTAAAAAATTAAAAGTAAATGATAATTAATAATGACATGTTTTTTTTTGACAGTCATGTATACCAACGTTTAAAAACATATTTATAAGACAACTAATGCTTTTATAGATATCTATAAAACACTCCAATTTTATGCGTTAAGCTTATTAAAGGCTTAAATTCTTTGGCGTACAAGTCACTTGATGTCATTTTGTTTCCTAATTTGAACCATTGAACCACTTTAAAAAATACTCTCGGTACGTATAGTGATAATAATTTTTAAGTAAAAAATTAAAAGTAAATGATAATTAATAATGACATGTATTTTTTTTTGACAGTCATGTATACCAACGTTCAAAAACATATTTATAAGACAACTAGTGCTTTTATAGATATCTATAAAAGACTCCAATTTTATGCGTTAAGCTTATTAAAGGCTTAAATTCTTTGGCGTACAAGTCACTTGATGTCATTTTGTTTCCTAATTTGAACCATTGAACCACTTTAAAAAATACTCTCGGTACGTATAGTGATAATAATTTTTAAGTAAAAAATAAAAATTAAATGATAATTAATAATGACATGTTTTTTTTTGACAGTCATGTATACCAACGTTTAAAAACATATTTATAAGACAACTAGTGCTTTTATAGATATCTATAAAAAAACCCCAATTTTATGCGTTAAGCTTATTAAAGGCTTAAATTCTTTGGCGTACAAGTCACTGGATGTCATTTTGTTTCCTAATTTGAACCATTGAACCACTTTAAAAAATACTCTCGGTACGTATAGTGATAATAATTTTTAAGTAAAAAATTAAAAGTAAATGATAATTAATAATGACATGTATTTTTTTTTGACAGTCATGTATACCAACGTTCAAAAACATATTTATAAGACAACTAATGCTTTTATAGATATCTATAAAAAAACCCCAATTTTATGCGTTAAGCTTATTAAAGGCTTAAATTCTTTGGCGTACAAGTCACTGGATGTCATTTTGTTTCCTAATTTGAACCATTGAACCACTTTAAAAAATACTCTCGGTACGTATAGTGATAATAATTTTTAAGTAAAAAATTAAAAGTAAATGATAATTAATAATGACATGTATTTTTTTTTGACAGTCATGTATACCAACGTTTAAAAACATATTTATAAGACAACTAATGCTTTTATAGATATCTATAAAACACTCCAATTTTATGCGTTAAGCTTATTAAAGGCTTAAATTCTTTGGCGTACAAGTCACTTGATGTCATTTTGTTTCCTAATTTGAACCATTGAACCACTTTAAAAAATACTCTCGGTACGTATAGTGATAATAATTTTTAAGTAAAAAATTAAAAGTAAATGATAATTAATAATGACATGTTTTTTTTTGACAGTCATGTATACCAACGTTTAAAAACATATTTATAAGACAACTAATGCTTTTATAGATATCTATAAAACACTCCAATTTTATGCGTTAAGCTTATAAAAGGCTTAAATTCTTTGGCGTACAAGTCACTTGATGTCATTTTGTTTCCTAATTTGAACCATTGAACCACTTTAAAAAATACTCTCGGTACGTATAGTGATAATAATTTTTAAGTAAAAAATTAAAAGTAAATGATAATTAATAATGACATGTATTTTTTTTTGACAGTCATGTATACCAACGTTTAAAAACATATTTATAAGACAACTAGTGCTTTTATAGATATCTATAAAAGACTCCAATTTTATGCGTTAAGCTTATTAAAGGCTTAAATTCTTTGGCGTACAAGTCACTTGATGTTATTTTGTTTCCTAATTTGAACCATTGAACCACTTTAAAAAATACTCTCGGTACGTATAGTGATAATAATTTTTAAGTAAAAAATTAAAAGTAAATGATAATTAATAATGACATGTTTTTTTTTGACAGTCATGTATACCAACGTTTAAAAACATATTTATAAGACAACTAATGCTTTTATAGATATCTATAAAACACTCCAATTTTATGCGTTAAGCTTATTAAAGGCTTAAATTCTTTGGCGTACAAGTCACTTGATGTCATTTTGTTTCCTAATTTGAACCATTGAACCACTTTAAAAAATACTCTCGGTACGTATAGTGATAATAATTTTTAAGTAAAAAATTAAAAGTAAATGATAATTAATAATGACATGTTTTTTTTTGACAGTCATGTATACCAACGTTTAAAAACATATTTATAAGACAACTAATGCTTTTATAGATATCTATAAAACACTCCAATTTTATGCGTTAAGCTTATTAAAGGCTTAAATTCTTTGGCGTACAAGTCACTTGATGTCATTTTGTTTCCTAATTTGAACCATTGAACCACTTTAAAAAATACTCTCGGTACGTATAGTGATAATAATTTTTAAGTAAAAAATTAAAAGTAAATGATAATTAATAATGACATGTATTTTTTTTTGACAGTCATGTATACCAACGTTCAAAAACATATTTATAAGACAACTAGTGCTTTTATAGATATCTATAAAAGACTCCAATTTTATGCGTTAAGCTTATTAAAGGCTTAAATTCTTTGGCGTACAAGTCACTTGATGTCATTTTGTTTCCTAATTTGAACCATTGAACCACTTTAAAAAATACTCTCGGTACGTATAGTGATAATAATTTTTAAGTAAAAAATAAAAATTAAATGATAATTAATAATGACATGTTTTTTTTTGACAGTCATGTATACCAACGTTTAAAAACATATTTATAAGACAACTAGTGCTTTTATAGATATCTATAAAAAAAACCCAATTTTATGCGTTAAGCTTATTAAAGGCTTAAATTCTTTGGCGTACAAGTCACTGGATGTCATTTTGTTTCCTAATTTGAACCATTGAACCACTTTAAAAAATACTCTCGGTACGTATAGTGATAATAATTTTTAAGTAAAAAATTAAAAGTAAATGATAATTAATAATGACATGTATTTTTTTGACAGTCATGTATACCAACGTTTAAAAACATATTTATAAGACAACTAATGCTTTTATAGATATCTATAAAACACTCCAATTTTATGCGTTAAGCTTATTAAAGGCTTAAATTCTTTGGCGTACAAGTCACTTGATGTCATTTTGTTTCCTAATTTGAACCATTGAACCACTTTAAAAAATACTCTCGGTACGTATAGTGATAATAATTTTTAAGTAAAAAATTAAAAGTAAATGATAATTAATAATGACATGTATTTTTTTTTGACAGTCATGTATACCAACGTTCAAAAACATATTTATAAGACAACTAGTGCTTTTATAGATATCTATAAAAGACTCCAATTTTATGCGTTAAGCTTATTAAAGGCTTAAATTCTTTGGCGTACAAGTCACTTGATGTCATTTTGTTTCCTAATTTGAACCATTGAACCACTTTAAAAAATACTCTCGGTACGTATAGTGATAATAATTTTTAAGTAAAAAATTAAAAGTAAATGATAATTAATAATGACATGTTTTTTTTTGACAGTCATGTATACCAACGTTTAAAAACATATTTATAAGACAACTAATGCTTTTATAGATATCTATAAAACACTCCAATTTTATGCGTTAAGCTTATTAAAGGCTTAAATTCTTTGGCGTACAAGTCACTTGATGTCATTTTGTTTCCTAATTTGAACCATTGAACCACTTTAAAAAATACTCTCGGTACGTATAGTGATAATAATTTTTAAGTAAAAAATTAAAAGTAAATGATAATTAATAATGACATGTATTTTTTTTTGACAGTCATGTATACCAACGTTCAAAAACATATTTATAAGACAACTAGTGCTTTTATAGATATCTATAAAAGACTCCAATTTTATGCGTTAAGCTTATTAAAGGCTTAAATTCTTTGGCGTACAAGTCACTTGATGTCATTTTGTTTCCTAATTTGAACCATTGAACCACTTTAAAAAATACTCTCGGTACGTATAGTGATAATAATTTTTAAGTAAAAAATAAAAATTAAATGATAATTAATAATGACATGTTTTTTTTTGACAGTCATGTATACCAACGTTTAAAAACATATTTATAAGACAACTAGTGCTTTTATAGATATCTATAAAAAAACCCCAATTTTATGCGTTAAGCTTATTAAAGGCTTAAATTCTTTGGCGTACAAGTCACTGGATGTCATTTTGTTTCCTAATTTGAACCATTGAACCACTTTAAAAAATACTCTCGGTACGTATAGTGATAATAATTTTTAAGTAAAAAATTAAAAGTAAATGATAATTAATAATGACATGTATTTTTTTGACAGTCATGTATACCAACGTTTAAAAACATATTTATAAGACAACTAATGCTTTTATAGATATCTATAAAACACTCCAATTTTATGCGTTAAGCTTATTAAAGGCTTAAATTCTTTGGCGTACAAGTCACTTGATGTCATTTTGTTTCCTAATTTGAACCATTGAACCACTTTAAAAAATACTCTCGGTACGTATAGTGATAATAATTTTTAAGTAAAAAATTAAAAGTAAATGATAATTAATAATGACATGTTTTTTTTTGACAGTCATGTATACCAACGTTTAAAAACATATTTATAAGACAACTAGTGCTTTTATAGATATCTATAAAAAAAACCCAATTTTATGCGTTAAGCTTATTAAAGGCTTAAATTCTTTGGCGTACAAGTCACTGGATGTCATTTTGTTTCCTAATTTGAACCATTGAACCACTTTAAAAAATACTCTCGGTACGTATAGTGATAATAATTTTTAAGTAAAAAATTAAAAGTAAATGATAATTAATAATGACATGTATTTTTTTTTGACAGTCATGTATACCAACGTTCAAAAACATATTTATAAGACAACTAATGCTTTTATAGATATCTATAAAAAAAACCCAATTTTATGCGTTAAGCTTATTAAAGGCTTAAATTCTTTGGCGTACAAGTCACTGGATGTCATTTTGTTTCCTAATTTGAACCATTGAACCACTTTAAAAAATACTCTCGGTACGTATAGTGATAATAATTTTTAAGTAAAAAATTAAAAGTAAATGATAATTAATAATGACAAGTTTTTTTTTGACAGTCATGTATACCAACGTTTAAAAACATATTTATAAGACAACTAATGCTTTTATAGATATCTATAAAACACTCCAATTTTATGCGTTAAGCTTATTAAAGGCTTAAATTCTTTGGCGTACAAGTCACTTGATGTCATTTTGTTTCCTAATTTGAACCATTGAACCACTTTAAAAAATACTCTCGGTACGTATAGTGATAATAATTTTTAAGTAAAAAATAAAAATTAAATGATAATTAATAATGACATGTTTTTTTTTGACAGTCATGTATACCAACGTTTAAAAACATATTTATAAGACAACTAATGCTTTTATAGATATCTATAAAACACTCCAATTTTATGCGTTAAGCTTATTAAAGGCTTAAATTCTTTGGCGTACAAGTCACTTGATGTCATTTTGTTTCCTAATTTGAACCATTGAACCACTTTAAAAAATACTCTCGGTACGTATAGTGATAATAATTTTTAAGTAAAAAATTAAAAGTAAATGATAATTAATAATGACATGTTTTTTTTTGACAGTCATGTATACCAACGTTTAAAAACATATTTATAAGACAACTAATGCTTTTATAGATATCTATAAAACACTCCAATTTTATGCGTTAAGCTTATTAAAGGCTTAAATTCTTTGGCGTACAAGTCACTTGATGTCATTTTGTTTCCTAATTTGAACCATTGAACCACTTTAAAAAATACTCTCGGTACGTATAGTGATAATAATTTTTAAGTAAAAAATTAAAAGTAAATGATAATTAATAATGACATGTATTTTTTTTTGACAGTCATGTATACCAACGTTTAAAAACATATTTATAAGACAACTAGTGCTTTTATAGATATCTATAAAAGACTCCAATTTTATGCGTTAAGCTTATTAAAGGCTTAAATTCTTTGGCGTACAAGTCACTTGATGTCATTTTGTTTCCTAATTTGAACCATTGAACCACTTTAAAAAATACTCTCGGTACGTATAGTGATAATAATTTTTAAGTAAAAAATAAAAATTAAATGATAATTAATAATGACATGTTTTTTTTTGACAGTCATGTATACCAACGTTTAAAAACATATTTATAAGACAACTAGTGCTTTTATAGATATCTATAAAAAAAACCCAATTTTATGCGTTAAGCTTATTAAAGGCTTAAATTCTTTGGCGTACAAGTCACTGGATGTCATTTTGTTTCCTAATTTGAACCATTGAACCACTTTAAAAAATACTCTCGGTACGTATAGTGATAATAATTTTTAAGTAAAAAATTAAAAGTTAATGATAATTAATAATGACATGTATTTTTTTTTGACAGTCATGTATACCAACGTTTAAAAACATATTTATAAGACAACTAATGCTTTTATAGATATCTATAAAACACTCCAATTTTATGCGTTAAGCTTATTAAAGGCTTAAATTCTTTGGCGTACAAGTCACTTGATGTCATTTTGTTTCCTAATTTGAACCATTGAACCACTTTAAAAAATACTCTCGGTACGTATAGTGATAATAATTTTTAAGTAAAAAATTAAAAGTTAATGATAATTAATAGTGACATGTATTTTTTTTTGACAGTCATGTATACCAACGTTTAAAAACATATTTATAAGACAACTAATGCTTTTATAGATATCTATAAAACACTCCAATTTTATGCGTTAAGCTTATTAAAGGCTTAAATTCTTTGACGTACAAGTCACTTGATGTCATTTTGTTTCCTAATTTGAACCATTGAACCACTTTAAAAAATACTCTCGGTACGTATAGTGATAATAATTTTTAAGTAAAAAATCAAAAGTCAATGATAATTAAAAATGGCATTTATTTATTATTTTTGACAGTCATGTATACCAACGTTTAAAAACATAGTTATAAGACAACCAGTAGCTTTATAGATATCTATAAAATACTCCAATTTTGAAAATTTGTATTAATAAGCTTATTAAAGGCTCAAATTTAGAAGAAATTATATTGTTCAATAAATTTTAAATAAACTCTATTTGTAGATTAGAAAGGTAAGAATTTGAAAAATTATATCAATAAAATTTTAATTTCGAAAATAATTTTATGATTAATCGAGTTGAACAAGAGTTAACTTAGTTTATTCTGTTTTCTTTAATATCTGTTTCTGAAACATCCAAATAACTGTTGACATCAAATTACAATATTTCCAAAATCTCTCCGGCAAATTGAATTCGCAACGATTTTGCCTTTTTTTGGGATAGAGATTGTATTTTTATTGAAAATTTACGATACATCCAATTCAATATTGCAAAAACAATGAATGATTCGTGTTCTAAAATATTTCTACAGTTTGAAGAAAAAAACAACTTAAATAAACTATTCTTCACTATTTTTTTTACTACAGTGCTTTCAAGCAAACATGAGCCCTAGAGAGCGTTTTATTTACACACTTTTGAGCTTCTGATTGCTCATGTTTGCTTGGAAGCACTGTCAAAAAGAAGCTCTGCAACTAGTTGAAATCGCAAGTACAGACAACAATTTTTATATTAAAGTAAAATCGTGCATTAATGAGACACATTACCAATCGATTTGTTAGCCAAAATCAAACTTTAAAACAGTTCTTAATCTATATGGTTCTCATGTAACAGCATTTTTAATAGAAAAATTTTTAAAATTGCTAAAAAAAGAGTTAAAATTATGTAATTTTTTATTTTGATTACAGAGTTATAATAAGAAACTATTAAATGATGTAGATATAAGCCTAGATTTGTCACTGCAAATTCATTCAAACCTGAATCAGTCGCAACTTGCCGATGAGTTCCAATAATAGCAAAACATGTCCAAGATCACATATGCAGTTTGAATGGATTTGCATTGGTCTGCTTTATTTTACACTAGATTACTTGGGGATATGTATTGCAATCAAACCTACACCTTGTCAGACCAGTTCTCCAACGTACTTTCGCGTGGCCAACTGATCCACCGAGGCCTCTCAGTTGGTGGCTAACCAAAGAAGATATTGTATATCATTGATATCCGTTTGAGACAAAAGACGCTAGGGTTGCCTAATCAGCGAAACCGTTTTTAATAATCAGTTAGCAATGTAAATTATTTAAGAATGCGAAGTCATAATCGCACTAGAGCGATAAGTTATGAATAATTTTCAATTCTAACAGATAAAAAGATAAAAATCTTTCCAGAAAACCTAATCTAAGTTATAAAAATTCTGACATGGATCCGAACAACATGCCGTCACGCAAATGCTTACACGGTTACGATCTTATAAAGAAATAGAAGTTCCAATAAAAGTAAATAAAAGTGAGATCGGCACGTTAAAATGTGTGTCATACATCAAGGGAATATTCACCATTAAATAGTATTGATCAAACAAACAAGCTGAAAGCATCCGTTTTATTTATTTATTTTTTTACTTTTTGAATAGATAATTCTACTGAAAAATCAACCCCTAATGGAAGCAACAACGTCAAATGTTTCATAATTGACAGTTTTTCTGTCAATTGTGTGACAAAAACATAAATGGTTTGCTAACTATTCACATTTCAATAGAACAATGCTTCCATAGGCTATTATATTATGAAAAAACTGACGTAAAGGCCCTTTTTGTATGCGGTTGGGAAAATTTCAATAACTTGTACAACGTCAACCAAACAAAATACATTATCGAACTAAACTGTCATTCGGAAATAGCGGACATTTAATTAATTAATTTTTAGTATAAATCAATAATCTCGATAATTGATTAAAATATCGATAAGGTGTGTGTTAATATAAGCAATTTTTAAGCGAAGCTGTGGAAAGCTCCAGGAACCGCAGAGAGCAGTAGCCTTTAATTTTTGAGACTAATCCCCAATGACATTTGAGTACAAAAATGATTTTCTAAAATTTCAATACGTAATAGAATGGTTTTTCATGCAAATAAACATAGTTGGCTCTGCAATTCGTCATTGAAAAAATACTGTTTGCAGATTAATGTAAAATCGTGCATTAATGAGATTCATTAACGATCGATTTGTTAGTCAAAATCAAACTCTAAAACAGCTCCTAATCATCGATCAACATAGATACCAATTTTATATTAAGATGTTTCTTAATATAAAATTTAACAGCTTCTGTATCAAATAATTTTATCAAGCTTAAAACCGTATATAGGTGTAGTAGGAACGTCTGAGATATACCCGACAAAAAATTTCATTGCTCATAATGAAAAGAGCAAGGCAACAAAAGTAACAAAGATTTACAACCCAAAGTGCTCCGTTCTTTAGGTTTATGTACCTAAAGTAGCTGAGTACCACCCTGATCAGAAAACGGTCTTTTTTAATACTGGATCGTATTAGGTAAATTAATAAAATAAAATAACTTACCGCTGGAAGAGCAAAGAATGAAATGGCAAAAACACTAAAACAGGATGCTACAATTTTCCCCATCCACGTCCTGGGGACGGTGTCACCATATCCTATCGTTGTCACTGTAATGACACCCCACCACAAAGCATCTGCGTAGCTGGAAAATTCTCCGGTGTTTTTTCCATCAACACCTACTGCGTCTTTTTCAGCTAAATAGACAAAGTAACTGCTGAAGATTAGACCAAGAAATCCGATGTAAAGGGTCGTTATGAGTTCCTAAAGATCAGAAATAATGACAGTTAGAACAAATTTCACCAGTCTGGTCAATTGGACCAGTTTAGCCTAGGCTATACTGATTTGTTCTATCGCGTGTAGAGAGATCTGATTTGGCCTAGAACTAGTGTCGCCTAGGCCAAAGCAAAACTCCCTACAGGCGATTTGGCCTAGGCGACATTAGAACTAGTGTCGCCTAGGCTAAAGCAAAACTCCCTACAGGCGATTTGGCCTAGGCCAAATCGCCTGTAAGGGAGGCCCAATCAGACCTCCCTACACGCAACAGGATAAATCAGTATAACCCAGGCTAAATTTGTTTATCCTATCATTAACAGGATGAACGTGTGTAGCCTAGGTCAAACTGCTTCATTCTTGCTAGAATTTACAGGCTTTAAGATGAACTGCTGAACTAATTTCACCTACTTTGTATGCCTAGTCTGATCTAATTTCCGACTAAGCCAAATCAGTTCAAGCTAGGTCATACCTACTGGTTTATCCTACCGCATCTACATTCTAACTTGAATGAACCAATTCGACTTAGGCTAAACTGGTTTATCCTACCCTTAATAGAATCATCGAGCTCAGCCTAGCCTAGGCTATATTAATTTGTCCTATCGCGTGTAGGAATGTTTGATTTAGCCTTAGCTAAATCAGATTTTCCTACACACGATAGGAGAAATCAGTATAGCCTCGACTAAACTGGCTTATCTTATCATTAACAGGATGAACAAATGTCGCCTAGGTCAGGCCACTTTATTCTTGCTAGAATTTACATGCTTCAAGATAAACTAGTACGTCCTAGTCTGAACTAATTTCACCTAGTTTGTATGCCTAGTCTGATCTAGGTTCGACCTAGCCTTGGCTGGGCCATCCTTTCATAAGCAAAATGAGCGAGTTTGGTCTAGGCTTTACTGATTTGATCTGGAGGACTGACTGGGCCTAGGCAAAACTAGTTTATGGTAAAATTAGGCTTGACTGGTAACATATTTATCTATCCAAATCGAATATTTATTGGATAAGTTTTGAAAATTCTCACCTGTCGATGTATAAAAACGACTGAGCCAAGCAGTCTCCACGTGCCACCCTGTCGATCGACATGTAACATCCTCAAGATCTGAAGAAATCTTATGCCTCGAATAGCAGACGTGGCAAAAACTTGCCCATTAGAGCCTAAAGTAAGAACTACAATCGAAGCTACAACTACAATTAAGTCGATTATGCAGATGGGTTTTCGAATGAACCTCAACCGCCCCCAGAAGCCCATATACTTCGACCGGCATCCCGCTGACCACAAACGAATTATGTATTCCACTCCGAAGAAGACAACCAAACATATTTCCTGAAAAAGTAAATAACGGTCCGTTTAAATATTCCAACAAAGGCAATTAGCTCACCATCCAAAATAACGTTTCGTTGGCGAAATTCTGATATGTGTCGATCGTCGACAGAACACTAAATATTAGGCAAACGAGAACTAGCATAAACCTGAAAAACAAAAGCAAAGCATTAGAGAATACTAAAAACTCTCTACTTGAGTGACTTATTTGCTGTTAAGACATGAGTGAGTTCAATAACTGGAAAAAAGAAAACGATGTTAGTGGGGTAAGCCAAGACGTGCTGCTAGGCTACTTCTTCAACGCCAAAAAGAGATTCGCGGTCTCTTCAATGTGGGCAAAATACTATATGTTAAATAAAATAATTAATTCTTTTGTTATTTTTTGACAAAACACCATCAATGTAGAAAACAACAGGTTGTTCAAAAAAGAATAGACCATCAAAAAAGCCACGTGAATACTGACAGTTTTGAATGGTTTATTTTTCTGACACTATTTTGTATAACTGCTGCCCGAAAGATTTTTATATGAAGAACAAAATAATAATAAATAATTTTAAATTGTCTTCTTCTAATTGTAACGAATAAAACGTAATAGCCGCGTGATTTTCTAGGAAATTTTAACTTTTTGTGTATCATCTATTTGGTTATGGAATAATGTTAGTCAAAAAATAATTACATAACCTGGTTATAATTGAGAATTTCCCTATAAATCTGTTATATATTGGTAATATATGGCACAATTTTTTTACGTTCAAGCTATTTCTTTAAAAGAAGTCATAGCGATTGTGTTAGAAATGAAAACGTTTATAGTTTGTAAAAAATGAAAAAAAGTCAGGTCAGGTCAGGTCAGGAAAATAAGAACTATATTATACACGTATAAAATGCATAATAAACGACGTGTATACCTTACACAATAGATAATATGTTACGTGAAACCTTAAATTTTTTATTATAATAATAACGTTATTTTACAGCCAGGATAATAAAAAATAAGTGGAAACATGATTTATATTTATAAATGATAAAACAAAAATGTCTTTTTATGTGTCATCTCATAAAATAATGCTTTTTTGTACTATTTCAGTACAAAAAATGTATAGTTATAGCAGCTGTATAAAAATATAGTACCTATATAGCAACTATAGCATATAGTTGCTAGTTTAGCAGCCATTTTCAAGTTAATGGCTTTTTTTTACTTAATTTGCTTACTTTTTTGGTTTGTATTTTGCTGTATTTATTTTTTGCTGTTGTTTAGGTATTAATTTCGCTTATATTCTATAAGTATAATAAAGTTTTTTCCTTGACATTTCTATTCTAGACAACTGACAGCTAGTTTTTAAAAAATTTAAAAAAAAAGTTAGGAAATTTATAATTTCTCATAAATGTTTATATTTTTATTGATATTTTAGACTTTTTTCATAATAACATGAGAAACTTTTGAACTTAATACACTTCATTGAACAATTCACAAAAAAATTTATCTTGCGCCTCCACCATTTTTTTACATTTTATTAAAAAATTTTTGCATTGCAATCACGTAGACAATATCAAAATAAACTTTTCACGTAGACTGTACAAAAATTGTTGTATGTATTTCGAGTGTAATGAGCCATTTAGATATGCGGGTGCTTTTTCGCACCTCGCTGGCGCTCGGCACAAAATCCTCATTCTTATACCAAAATGGTTTTCCTTACACACTAAATACATAAATAACTTATTCAACTCTTAAGCCGTAATAAATTCCAGCAGCTGAGAAGGCTTCAAAAATGACGTGCCTCCATCCAATATGTATCCATGCCCTAGTTAGGTTCTAATTTTGTTATCAGGTGTCAGGTCAGGTCAGGTTAGGTCAGTTCTGGAATTTCCTTTTCTTTTATGCAGAATTTGCATGCGTCATTATCTTCTAGGCTGCCCAAGTGCTTTCCTAGACGGCGGTCATGGGTAAAAAAGCCTGTGAAAATGCGAAGCCTATTTTTAATAGGGCTCAAATAAACCTTAAACTTTGCATTGCCAATTATTCAAAAAAATTCTTAAAATGTCTCAAACCAGAAAGATTCAGCCAGCATTTTGATCGATCAGTCTTTTTCTTCATTTTGAACCCTTTCCTGTAGCTGTGTTTTTTTGAACCACAGAATGGTTCTGGCCTTAATGCATCATGCATTGTCAAATTCTCCTCAAAATTTCTGAGAATGTTTCAAACCAGGAAGATTCAACCAGCTGTTTGATCGGTCTGTCTCTTTCTTCATTTTGAACCTGATTCTGTAGGTGTGTTTTCCTAAACCACAAAATGGTTCTGGCCCTAATGCATCGTGCATTGTCAAATTCTTCTTAAAATTTCTGAGAATGTCTCAAACCAGGAAGATTCAGCCAGTTGCTTGATCGGTCGGTCTCTTCCTTCATTTTGAACCTGGTTGGTTGTTTGATCGGTTTGTCTCTTCCTTCATTTTGAACCTGATTCTGTAGGTGTGTTTTCCTAAATCACAGAATGGTTCTAGTCCTAATGCGCCTTGCATTGTCAAATTCTTCAAAACTTTTCTTAGAAGGTCTCAAACCAGGAAGATTCAGCCAGTTGTTTGATCGGTCTGTCTCTTCCTTCATTTTGAACCTGATTCTGTAAGTGTGTTTTCTTCAACCACAGAATGGTTCTGGTCCTAATGCGCCTTGCATTGTCAAATTCTTCAAAACTTTTCTTAGAAGGTCTCAAACCAGGAAGATTCAGCCAGTTTTTTTATCGGTCTGTCTCTTCCTTTATTTTGCACCTATTCCTGTAGGTGTGTTTTCCTAATCCACAGAATGGTCTTGACCCTAAAGCATCGTGCATTGTCAAATTTTTCTTAAAATTTCTGAGAATGTCTCAAACCAGGAAGATTCAGCCAGTTGTTTAATCGGTCTGTCTCTTCCTTTATTTTGAACCTGATTTTGTAGGTGTGTTTTCCTAAATTAGAGAATGGTTCTGGTCCTAATGCGCCTTGCATTGTCAAATTCTTCAAAACTTTTCTTAGAAGGTCTCAAACTAGGAAGATTCAGCCAGTTGTTTGATCGGTCTGTCTCTTCCTTCATTTTGAACCTATTCCTGTAGGTGTGTTTTCCTAAACCACAGAATGGTTCTGGCTCTAATGCATCGTGCATTGTCAAATTCTTCTTAAAATTTCTGAGAATGTCTCAAACCAGGAAGATTCAGCCAGTTGTTTGATCGGTCTGTCTCTTTCTTCATTTTGAACCTGATTCTGTAAGTGTGTTTTCCTAAACCACAGAATGGTTCTGATCCTAATGCGCCTTGCATTGTCAAATTCTTCAAAACTTTTCTTAGAAGGTCTCAAACTAGGAAGATTCAGCCAGTTGTTTGATCGGTCTGTCTCTTTCTTCATTTTGAACCTGATTCTGTAGGTGTGTTTTCCTAAACCACAAAATGGTTCTGGCCCTAATGCATCGTGCATTGTCAAATTCTTCTTAAAATTTCTGAGAATGTCTCAAACCAGGAAGATTCAGCCAGTTGCTTGATCGGTCGGTCTCTTCCTTCATTTTGAACCTGGTTGGTTGTTTGATCGGTTTGTCTCTTCCTTCATTTTGAACCTGATTCTGTAGGTGTGTTTTCCTAAATCACAGAATGGTTCTAGTCCTAATGCGCCTTGCATTGTCAAATTCTTCAAAACTTTTCTTAGAAGGTCTCAAACCAGGAAGATTCAGCCAGTTGTTTGATCGGTCTGTCTCTTCCTTCATTTTGAACCTGATTCTGTAAGTGTGTTTTCTTCAACCACAGAATGGTTCTGGTCCTAATGCGCCTTGCATTGTCAAATTCTTCAAAACTTTTCTTAGAAGGTCTCAAACCAGGAAGATTCAGCCAGTTTTTTTATCGGTCTGTCTCTTCCTTTATTTTGCACCTATTCCTGTAGGTGTGTTTTCCTAATCCACAGAATGGTCTTGACCCTAAAGCATCGTGCATTGTCAAATTTTTCTTAAAATTTCTGAGAATGTCTCAAACCAGGAAGATTCAGCCAGTTGTTTAATCGGTCTGTCTCTTCCTTTATTTTGAACCTGATTTTGTAGGTGTGTTTTCCTAAATTAGAGAATGGTTCTGGTCCTAATGCGCCTTGCATTGTCAAATTCTTCAAAACTTTTCTTAGAAGGTCTCAAACTAGGAAGATTCAGCCAGTTGTTTGATCGGTCTGTCTCTTCCTTCATTTTGAACCTATTCCTGTAGGTGTGTTTTCCTAAACCACAGAATGGTTCTGGCTCTAATGCATCGTGCATTGTCAAATTCTTCTTAAAATTTCTGAGAATGTCTCAAACCAGGAAGATTCAGCCAGTTGTTTGATCGGTCTGTCTCTTTCTTCATTTTGAACCTGATTCTGTAAGTGTGTTTTCCTAAACCACAGAATGGTTCTGATCCTAATGCGCCTTGCATTGTCAAATTCTTCAAAACTTTTCTTAGAAGGTCTCAAACTAGGAAGATTCAGCCAGTTGTTTGATCGGTCTGTCTCTTTCTTCATTTTGAACCTGATTCTGTAGGTGTGTTTTCCTAAACCACAAAATGGTTCTGGCCCTAATGCATCGTGCATTGTCAAATTCTTCTTAAAATTTCTGAGAATGTCTCAAACCAGGAAGATTCAGCCAGTTGCTTGATCGGTCGGTCTCTTCCTTCATTTTGAACCTGGTTGGTTGTTTGATCGGTTTGTCTCTTCCTTCATTTTGAACCTGATTCTGTAGGTGTGTTTTCCTAAATCACAGAATGGTTCTAGTCCTAATGCGCCTTGCATTGTCAAATTCTTCAAAACTTTTCTTAGAAGGTCTCAAACCAGGAAGATTCAGCCAGTTGTTTGATCGGTCTGTCTCTTCCTTCATTTTGAACCTGATTCTGTAAGTGTGTTTTCTTCAACCACAGAATGGTTCTGGTCCTAATGCGCCTTGCATTGTCAAATTCTTCAAAACTTTTCTTAGAAGGTCTCAAACCAGGAAGATTCAGCCAGTTTTTTTATCGGTCTGTCTCTTCCTTTATTTTGCACCTATTCCTGTAGGTGTGTTTTCCTAATCCACAGAATGGTCTTGACCCTAAAGCATCGTGCATTGTCAAATTTTTCTTAAAATTTCTGAGAATGTCTCAAACCAGGAAGATTCAGCCAGTTGTTTAATCGGTCTGTCTCTTCCTTTATTTTGAACCTGATTTTGTAGGTGTGTTTTCCTAAATTAGAGAATGGTTCTGGTCCTAATGCGCCTTGCATTGTCAAATTCTTCAAAACTTTTCTTAGAAGGTCTCAAACTAGGAAGATTCAGCCAGTTGTTTGATCGGTCTGTCTCTTCCTTCATTTTGAACCTATTCCTGTAGGTGTGTTTTCCTAAACCACAGAATGGTTCTGGCTCTAATGCATCGTGCATTGTCAAATTCTTCTTAAAATTTCTGAGAATGTCTCAAACCAGGAAGATTCAGCCAGTTGTTTGATCGGTCTGTCTCTTTCTTCATTTTGAACCTGATTCTGTAAGTGTGTTTTCCTAAACCACAGAATGGTTCTGATCCTAATGCGCCTTGCATTGTCAAATTCTTCAAAACTTTTCTTAGAAGGTCTCAAACTAGGAAGATTCAGCCAGTTGTTTGATCGGTCTGTCTCTTTCTTCATTTTGAACCTGATTCTGTAGGTGTGTTTTCCTAAACCACAAAATGGTTCTGGCCCTAATGCATCGTGCATTGTCAAATTCTTCTTAAAATTTCTGAGAATGTCTCAAACCAGGAAGATTCAGCCAGTTGCTTGATCGGTCGGTCTCTTCCTTCATTTTGAACCTGGTTGGTTGTTTGATCGGTTTGTCTCTTCCTTCATTTTGAACCTGATTCTGTAGGTGTGTTTTCCTAAATCACAGAATGGTTCTAGTCCTAATGCGCCTTGCATTGTCAAATTCTTCAAAACTTTTCTTAGAAGGTCTCAAACCAGGAAGATTCAGCCAGTTGTTTGATCGGTCTGTCTCTTCCTTCATTTTGAACCTGATTCTGTAAGTGTGTTTTCTTCAACCACAGAATGGTTCTGGTCCTAATGCGCCTTGCATTGTCAAATTCTTCAAAACTTTTCTTAGAAGGTCTCAAACCAGGAAGATTCAGCCAGTTTTTTTATCGGTCTGTCTCTTCCTTTATTTTGCACCTATTCCTGTAGGTGTGTTTTCCTAATCCACAGAATGGTCTTGACCCTAAAGCATCGTGCATTGTCAAATTTTTCTTAAAATTTCTGAGAATGTCTCAAACCAGGAAGATTCAGCCAGTTGTTTAATCGGTCTGTCTCTTCCTTTATTTTGAACCTGATTTTGTAGGTGTGTTTTCCTAAATTAGAGAATGGTTCTGGTCCTAATGCGCCTTGCATTGTCAAATTCTTCAAAACTTTTCTTAGAAGGTTTCAAACCAGGAAGATTCAGCCAGTTTTTTTATCGGTCTGTCTCTTCCTTCATTTTGAACCTATTCCTGTAGGTGTGTTTTCCTAAACCACAAAATGGTTCTGGCTCTAATGCATCGTGCATTGTCAAATTCTTCTTAAAATTTCTGAGAATGTCTCAAACCAGGAAGATTCAGCCAGTTGTTTGATCGGTCTGTCTCTTTCTTCATTTTGAACCTGATTCTGTAAGTGTGTTTTCCTAAACCACAGAATGGTTCTGATCCTAATGCGCCTTGCATTGTCAAATTCTTCAAAACTTTTCTTAGAAGGTCTCAAACTAGGAAGATTCAGCCAGTTGTTTGATCGGTCTGTCTCTTTCTTCATTTTGAACCTGATTCTGTAGGTGTGTTTTCCTAAACCACAAAATGGTTCTGGCCCTAATACATCGTGCATTGTCAAATTCTTCTTAAAATTTCTGAGAATATCTCAAACCAGGAAGATTCAGCCAGTTGTTTGATCGGTCTGTCTCTTCCTTCATTTTGAACCTGATTCTGTAAGTGTGTTTTCTTAAACCACAGAATGGTTCTGATCCTAATGCGCCTTGCATTGTCAAATTCTTCAAAACTTTTCTTAGAAGGTCTCAAACTAGGAAGATTCAGCCAGTTGTTTGATCGGTCTGTCTCTTCCTTCATTTTGAACCTGATTCTGTAAGTGTGTTTTCTTAAACCACAGAATGGTTCTGATCCTAATGCGCCTTGCATTGTCAAATTCTTCAAAACTTTTCTTAGAAGGTCTCAAACTAGGAAGATTCAGCCAGTTGTTTGATCGGTCTGTCTCTTCCTTCATTTTGAACCTGGCCAGTTGTTTGATCAGACTGTCTCTTCCTTCATTTTGAACCTGATTCTGTAGGTGTGTTTTCCTAAACCACAGAATCTGTAGGTGTGTTTTCCTAAACCACAGAATGGTCTTGACCCTAATGCATCGTGCATTGTCAAATTCTTCTTAAAATTTCTGAGAATGTCTCAAACCAGGAAGATTCAGCCAGTTGTTTGATCGGTCTGTCTCTTCCTTCATTTTGAACCTGATTCTGTAGGTGTGTTTTCCTAAACCACAGAATGGTTCTGGCCCTAATACATCGTGCATTGTCAAATTCTTCTTAAAATTTCTGAGAATATCTCAAACCAGGAAGATTCAGCCAGTTGTTTGATCGGTCTGCCTCTTCCTTCATTTTGAACCCAATTCTGTAGGTGTGTTTTCCTAAATCACAGAATGGTTCTGGTCCTAATGCGCCTTGCTTTGTCAAATTCTTCAAAACTTTTCTTAGAAGGTCTCAAACCAGGAAGATTCAGCCAGTTGTTTGATCGGTCTGTCTCTTCCTTCATTTTGAACCTATTCCTGTAGGTGTGTTTTCTTAAACCACAAAATGGTTCTGGCCCTAATTCTCTTGTATGCCATACTATATTCTAGCACAAATATTACTTTTATGTTTGCATGTTTCAACTTGAAGCTCGACTATTAAATATTGTGTACTAATAATCCCCTATCGAGTAATATGAGACATAAAAAAAATAAAACAATGTTTTGATTGCGATGCGTGTAAAAATAGCCATAGCATGATTATATTTTAATGACCAGAGAGAGATACAACGAACAACATCACTGAATAAAATATACCTATAAGCCATACCATAAAAACCCCATTATCAGACTTAACACCTTAAAACTTAATAAAGTGATTAAGTGATAACTCATTTTTTTTTGAAAATGATTTGTTTGGGTGCTGAAAAGCGTAACGTGGAGAGTTTAGAGACGTCATAATATTATTGGATTTCTTGAGCAAAGTTTGAGATGACAGCTCACCGCGGCAATATGTCAAATCCTGCTTATCATTTTCTTGTGTCATCCATCTTTCTATCCGTCGCAACGCTTTTAATCTCAACCGTGATGATGACATATTGATCTAATTTCAGGTTGAGTTCCATTCAACAAAACAAAAACATTACAATAAACAAGATTAATGTCTGAGATAAACGAGCTGAGTTAATCTACATATTGTTTTTTGTAAGCTTACGGGGATTAAACATTTATTAGATTCGAATATTGTAATTTTCAAGGAAACATGTTTTTGCATAATGCCAACATTGTGTTATCGTGTTTATTTTGATGTTATTGGTTTTTGGAAGTTTTAAGCGAATGGAATTTTGACTTGATTTACGAGAATACTAAACTGTATATACCTTTTGGGTTCAATTATTGATAGAACACAAAGATTCAAAGATCTAGCATTTTTGTAAATTGTAAACAGTTATTGAGAAAAGTTATCTAAGTCCGGTCCGGTCAGGCCAGGTCAGGTCAGGCCAGGTCAGGCCAGGTCAGGCCAGGTCAGGCCAAGTCAGGCCAGGTTAGGCCAGGTCAGGCCAGGTCAGGCCAGGTCAGGTCAAGTCATTTGAAAGCAATTGGAAGTGATAGAAATGCAGTTAACATAGGCTGCCTTCTTCGAGTTTGTTTTTTCCTTTTGTTTTCTCTTTTTCTTCTTTCATTATTCTTTATCCACTACGTCACAAATTGAGAGTGGGATTAGGCATAACGCTTTTGCTGAAGCAACGATTTTTCCATCTTTTTCCTCTATTCTACTCTTTCTTAATTAGGTTTTATCTGTTCTAATGTCTAATGTCTAATCACTTATCTGCTCTAATGTTTCTCTCTCTCTCTTTCACACATTCTGCATTTTCTTCAATTTTTCTATATCTATAATCTATTTTCTTTTTCTTCATTTTCGTATCTAAATGTTGCTTTCATCTTTCTCTCTCTCTCTTTTTAAATCTAGAAAACTCTTTTGTGATCATACTAATGCACCTTCTATTGTAACTGCTTTCTCTTACTTTTCCTTGTTTGTCTATGTCTTTATCTCTATCCTTTATTTTTCTATGCATTCATTGTCTCTTTTCTCATTTTTTTCTCGATCTCTTCTACGCTAAATAAACTGCAGATTTTTATTTTCCCACTGTACAGTGTTATAAATAATATAATAAAAAAACTCTGTTTTTTGTACTTTCTTCCCTTTTTTTATTTTCTCTCTTTCCATCATCTCTCCTTTTTATTCATTCCTCGTTTACCCTCTGATTTAATCTTTCTCTCTCTCGCTTATTATAATTTTCATCCATTCCATTCCTTCTTCCTTTCCTTTTATTACTTTTTCTTTCGCTAACATACTTTCTTTTACTTCTACGCACTCTTTCATCATGTGCTCCAATGTTTCTTTCACATATTCAAAATTTGTTGTCTCTTTCTTCTTTGTCACATCTAGATCTTGCTATCATCTTTCGCTTTTTTTGTTTTCTTTCTTTGCATATCCCAGCAACTCTTCTGTAATCATTCATGTATCCATTTTTATACCTGTTTTCTCTAATTTCTTCCTTCCTTTTTTGCTTGTCTATATTTCTCTCTCTGTCTTTCAATTCTCCATACACCTTATTGTCTTGCTTCTCTTTTTGACTTGCTTCAGTTTTTCATTGCATACACTTTGTACATCGTATTGAGAAGAGTTATTTTTCTGTAGTTTTTTCTTTCTCTTTATCTCCATTTTTTTAGATTGGTATTGTTATTCCTTTTGTTTACTGTAGCGAAATCTCTTTTCCTGGCAGTCTGATTTTCACACTTTTATTTCCATACATTCCTACTTTATTTAGTATCCCAACCGTTTATGGAGATTTTTTTTTAAGTTATATTAGAATAGTTTCTACTTCTTCTCTTGTTATTTCCTTTTTCACTATCTTCTCTCGTTCTTCCTTGATTTTTTCCTCTTCCAAATTTTTTCGCTTGTTTTTACTATCTTTCTCTTCTACCTCTCCTTCTAGTTATTCTTTAAAATGTCCCAACCACTTGTTCATTACAATTTGGTTTGTTATGTTTACTCTTTCCTCTTTATCTTCCTTTACGTACTTCCAAATTTCGTTTTGCGTTCTAATTTTATTTATTTACTTTTATTCTCCCGCTTTTATGTATTCTTCTTTTTTTTTCTGCATATTCTTTGTTTCACCATTTATTTTTTCTCTTACTTTCTAGATTTTCTTAACTGTTGCTCCTAGTTCCTTTACCATTCTTTTAACTTTATTTTCTACCTATTTTCTTTCTTATTTTTCAGATTTGCTTTTTTTAACTTTTAAGGTTATTTTAACTGTTGTTTTAGTTCGTTTATTTACATTTCCATCAATGCTATTCCTTACCTGTTGTTCTTTTTATCTTCCGTTAGTCTTCTCTTCTCTTTTTGTTTTTCTTTCCCCCAACTTCTTTTTTCCTCCTCTCTTATTTTTGCGTTGAAATCGCCAGTAGAATTATGTGTTCTTCAGTTGTGTCTGTTTTTACTTTTTTTTTTCTGTATTTGTTTGATGCTTCTGCTGTATATCGTTCTTATCTCGCATTGTTCTTTTCCAATTTTTACCATTCTTTTTATCTCTTCTTTCTCATCTGGTGATTTGGAGTATTTGAAGGTTGTCGCTCTGACGAATGGGTAAAAATAAAGCATGATGACCAACATTCGAAAAGGAATGCTATAGTATCCCCCAGAATACAAAATTTTGAATAAATTTAGCAGTTATGAATCCAAGCAGGTTGAAAATAGGAAATGTCAATAATATTGTCATCAACAGACTTGGAATAAAAGTATAGTATGCCAAGGTTGAATTCGATTTCCAATAACCTACATTTTGTATAACACAACAGTAATAATATTGTTTGTATTTTCAAGGGAGACGCGTACATAACAAACAAGGGTTGTATCGACCAGACGACGATTTCGCGGTCGTTTTGTTGAAAGTAGTGGTTGATACCTTTTCATTGAATACGTTTACCTTTTGGAATCGAACTGTCATGTCAGGGTTAGTTTAAACCCAGACAATTCAGAGGAGGAGATCAGCTGGATGGACCAGATTATCTTGAAACGGTTTTTATTAATCCGAAATAGGGGTGCACTCAAACATTTGCTGCGATAAGATAATGAAATTGGTGTACACCCCCAAAATGATTAAACTGATTCATTTTATACGTTTAAAATGTGTTGATATTTCAAAGTACAATTTTTGCTCTTTTTGAACACTATTACATTGTTCAAGTCTAATAATATACTTTTGTTTTTTTTGTTTAGTACAAGATTAGGTACAATGCTTCCCAGCCAATACGAGCTCCGGAAAATATACGAACTAGATTAGCAAACTCGAATTAACCAATCGCACGTGAAAGCTGAAGCGCCCTCGGGACACGCCCCTCCAGAGCTTATGCTTGCTTGAAAGCACTGTACAGCGATTGTTCTCTATAATACAAAGTTATCTACAGTTTTCTCTAACTGAGAAAAGCTATTTATTTTAATTAAAAATATTCTAATTATACAATATTCCTTAGTCTTGGCATTGCTAAACAAAAAATTAAATTTGTTAAATATTTGTTTTATGATGCTTTAAATTTAAATTTGAATTTGTTTGTAGTTTGATTTACTAAAAAATGAAATAATATTCTGCAACAGTTTACAATTGTTAAAAAACCATAAAAAAATAAATGTTTTTTCTATGATTTTCGGAATTTATATAAATTATAAGCTATGCTATGGATGGTAGATTATGATAACTTTTATTCTTACAATTTTAATAAATATTTTGCTCTATACAGATTAAATAAGGCCCTAAGGCGAGCATAAACTTTTGAATTTGCATCAATAGATTGAAAATTATAAATGAAAACTTTAAAACTAGAAAAACTTATCGTTTTTTAGAGACAATTACGAGATTTTATATAAAAAAAAAACAATGCTTTGAAATTTTGGTAAAAAATGTTGCCAAATTATTAAGCTGCATCGTTTATTTTTAACACGTTTAGTATGTTTTTTTAAATTTGACGCCATAGTTGGCCATGCCTATAACGGACCATAATTTTTAAAACAATTGCTTCAAATGTCAAAATAATTTCTGTATTTTTCAATTCAAAATGATTTTTTGATTGTGAATTAGTAGGCCAATTGTGTTTCGAGGAGATTTTACAGTTTTGTGGCCTTGTGGCTAATTGTGGACGGGTACTTTCAACAAAGATTAATTTTTTAATTGTTATAACACTACAAGTGCTTTCAAATGCTTTTTATTAATCGTCTTAACATGTTAAAGTATAAATTTATTAAACAAAACAATTTAGATGTCAAATTAATAGCTGTCAATTCGATTTGATGGTAAAGGCACGTTCACAGTTCAAAGTTAAACATTCATTCCAATTACGACGTAATGACAGATCGGGTAAGTTGATATATAGATAATAGGATTAGATTACTCAAAACTAACAATAGTATATTACACTACACAGGCAAAAAGTTGAGATTCCTGCACTGCGCGCAGTTCAGGGCTCTCAACTTTCTGCCCGTGTAGTGTATACTAGTTTTCTTGCTACTCCAGTCGACAGTACGTAGTGTCGGCTGCGATTCCACGGCAGAAAGTGCTGCGCGCCATAATGCCCTCAGCTATTTACTCCCGCTAAAAGAAGGCGCGCGCACCAGTGCATAAAAGATACACTTTCTGCCGTGGAATCGCAGCCGAAACCACGTACTTTCGACTCGAGTAGCAAGAAAATTATTTTTATTTGTTTAATTTTCTTTATCAGATATTTCGTCTAATCAACACAATTATGTAAAAACACCATTTTTATTTATATTTTTTGCTTGTTTTTTAATCAAAATGTTGAAAATATCCTCTGGTGAGAGATTAATTTATTAACAAAGCACATGTTTTTGTCACAGACTTTACAAAATAAATTATTAACGCTTTGAACGTTATATTTTAAACTGAATTGGACTGACTAGACATGTGCTACTTCACTAAAAATATACTGAAATTTGCACCCCAATTGGATATATTCGTCCCAGGGAATCAATACTGGCAAAACAATGCTAAAAATATTTACGTCTTTTGCATAAACATTTCCTAGAATAATCAAAAAAAGTGATTAGAAGTCGTTCTAAGCACAAAGCAGCTGATAAGTTTCTTCGCTGTAATAAAAAATAACACTAAAAAAGGGTTAATAATAATAGATTTATGCAAAATATAATAATTATTATTATCCCTTTATTTCAAATTAAATTTTTGTCAATAAAATGACAGTCAAAAGCCTTTGACAAGTCCTGAAATGCCATTTATGTAAGCGTTGTATACTTGCCACCCCTAAAAACAAACTAATTGCTCACAAATTAATTAGATAAAATCAAAGTAAATTTATTCAAACTAGATCCGTAGACTTAAACATGTTTCGATCTTGTTAGAACTCTTCAGCTGGTCGCAATTTTTATATAAATAACTATTCAATGACCATTTAAGCTTATATTTAGTCAAGTGACTAGAAATAGCGATATAGCTTTATTTCAAATTGTGTCTATCAAAATTGATAGTGGCCCATATGTAGAAACCTGATTTCTAAACTTTGATGTAAAGTTAGCTTCTCATAGATGTCTCTATTTTGACTGATATTTGTTTCTATCATTTAGGTATAGACTAGTATCGCTGATTTTTTATTTTATAGGAATTGTAAAGTCATTTGCGTTCTCTGTCATAAATGATTTATGACAGAAAAACCGTACGCACTGGAAAAAAAATTTGACTGATAGTTTTGGTTATTATGTTACATGTCCTGACTTGAGCACAAAAATAACACAAATTTTATTCTTGATATTTCTACTCACCAAATGGCGGTTTGTTAGTTAATATTTTCTTTTGAAATAAAAAAACCATATTCTTTTGTTTTGTAGTTTCAAAAAGGAGAACAAAAACAATTGGTACCCGGTATTGCGCAGCTGCTTTCAATCGGATTAGAGTGGAGTAAAGAATAGAAAAGCAGCTAAATCAAATTTATAAGTAATTTACTTTACTTTCGCCCTTGGTGCTGCTACAAAAACTTGACTAAGACAAATTAGAGGGCTAATTCTTATACGGCCAAAAAAGCAGTAAAGATTTCAAATTAATCTCTTCAATTTGCATTTTTATGCCACAAAAATCTTTCATTATTTAGAATTTTTTTTTAAAAACGATTACATAAAGCTGTTATTATCTAGATCCAAATCTATCTATTCAACAAGGCTTTCTTTGTTGAAGATGACTTTGAAGATGACAAAGCGACAAAAGAATCATTTATCACGATTAATTCCTAAATCCTTCGAGACAATTGATGGCATCAAATTGAATTAGCTTACCCCAATTTATTATCTATAGGTACGAGAATAATTGTACTATTGATCAATCGTGAGGACTGAATAATTTGTGTACGGTTGGTTAATGGTGAGAGAGGTGCAGATGTGTTCTGTATGTGAATATTCACAGAAAGCAAAATGAATTATTTAAAAATCTGCGAAAAGAAACACATTTTCAAGCTTCTGTGATCGTTTTCATGAGAAGAGACACTAACATGAATCAATTTTATAAAATAGCGGTGTCAGGAGGACTTATCAATTTATCTTAACCTCACTTTTGCCTGTCAAACCAAACTTTTTCTCAACGGCGTGCAAATTCTGTTTTGTTTGGAGCGCAAAGATTGGTTTCCATGAGCAATTGATGTCACATTTTTTTTCACTATCGCGACTCTTCAGAGATTCTGACACTATTGACAGTTAAATTGACAGCAGATTCCTAATTATTTCCTGGAAATGTACCAAAAATACTGCGATATTGCACAAAGTTGCTATTTGTGTGTAGAGTTTTTCACAATGCGCGCGCATCCGCCGAAAAAATAGAGTACTATAATAACATAATATTTGAAATATAGGCAAGATACAGTTTTTTTAATTTTGGGTGTTGTTTCCATATCATTCAGTAAAAATCACAAAATATTAGATTTGCATTAAAAGATCTCTCTTGTTTTATTTTTTCTTCTTTTTTAAGTTCTTTTTTGTCTTTTCTAGTTTTGAGAGTCTTCTTATTTTGTTGTTTTGAACCTTCTTTTTTTCTACATCTTTTCTGCTTAATCTTCTTTTTTTTCTGTTTTCTTGTGTTTTTAATCTTCGCGAAAATACAGAAAGCAGCATTCTTATGTTCATGTCATATTGTTTGAATGTTTTTAAATCTTAAATATCTTAAATCTAACAGTCAAATAAATATGATTGCAGATACGTGGAGAGATAGTAATTTAGCTTGATTTTTCAAAAAACAGTCTTTGGCTTAAAACAAAATTTGTGGTTTTGGTTTTCAATTTAATTCTTTAATTGGTTTTCAAATTGAAAGCTTATAAACAAATTGTATATTAGTTGATAAATATGTAATAATATTGTCATTATCATTTTTAATCAATTTAGTTTAGTAATTTATTTTAGTTCCTTTTAATTTTTTTTTAGTTCATTCTAGTTAAATTTACTTTATTTTTGTTTATTTCAGTTTAATCTAGCTTATTATAGTTTATTTTAGTTTATTTTAGTTTATTTTAGTTTATTTTAGTTTATTTTAGTTTATTTTAGTTTATTTTAGTTTATTTTAGTTTATTTTAGTTTATTTAAGTTTATTTTAGTTTATTTTAGTTTATTTTAGTTTATTTTAGTTTATTTTAGTTTATTTTAGTTTATTTTAGTTTATTTTAGTTTATTTTAGTTTATTTTAGTTTATTTCAGTTTATTTTAGTTTATTTTAGTTTATTTTAGTTTATTTTAGTTTATTTTAGTTTATTTTAGTTTATTTTAGTTTATTTTAGTTTATTTTAGTTTATTTTAGTTTATTTTAGTTTATTTTAGTTTATTTTAGTTTATTTTAGTTTATTTTAGTTTATTTTAGTTTAATTTACTCATATCAGTTTATTTTAGTTTACTCTAGTTTATTTTAGTTCAATTTAGTCTGTTTTGGTATATTCTAGATATTCTAGATGTGTGGTATTTTTTTAGTTTATTTTAGTTCATTTTAAATTATCTAGTTTTTTTAATGTGATTTAGTTTATTCTAGTTCAGTTTAGTGTATTTTAGTTTTTCAGTCTATTCTTGTTTATTTTAATTTAATTTAATTTATCTCAGTTTATTTTATTTCAATTCAGTTCATTTCAGATTAATTCACTTCATTTTAGTTTATTTTAGTTCAATTCAATTTAATTCATTTTATTTTAATTTATTTGTTGTTTTACTTTATTCTAGTTTATTTCAATTTATTTTGGTTTATTTTAGTTCAATTTAGTTTATTTCAGTTTAATTCTGTTTATTTTAGTTCAATTCATTTTATTTCAGTTTATTCTAGTTCATTTCCATTTATTATAGTCTATTTTAGTTCATTTCAACTCACTTTAGTTTATATGAGAATTTATTTTAGCTTACTTTAGTTTATTGTAGTTGAATTCTGTTTATTTCAGCTTATTCTAGATTATTTCAATTCATTTTAGTTTATTTTAAATTATTTGTTTTTTTTTTATTTAATTTAGTGTATATAGGTTTAATTCAGTTTATTTCAGTTTATTTGCGATCATTCAAGTTTATTTCAATTTATTTTAGCTTATTTTAGTTTATTTTAGTTTATTTTAGTTTCTTTTAGTTTATTTTAGTTTATTTTAGTTTATTTTAGTTTATTTTAGTTTATTTTAGTTTATTTTAGTTTATTGTAATTTATTTTAGTTTATTTTAGTTTATTTTAGTTTATTTTAGTTTATTTTAGTTTATTTTAGTTTATTTTAGTTTATTTTAGTTTATTTTAGTTTATTTTAGTTTATTTTAGTTTATTTTAGTTTATTTTAGTTTATTTTAGTTTATTTTAGTTTATTTTAGTTTATTTTAGTTTATTTTAGTTTATTTTAGTTTATTTTAGTTTATTTTAGTTTATTTTAGTTTATTTTAGTTTATTTTAGTTTATTTTAGTTTATTTTAGTTTATTTTAGTTTAATTTACTCATATCAGTTTATTTTAGTTTACTCTAGTTTATTTTAGTTCAATTTAGTCTGTTTTGGTATATTCTAGATATTCTAGATGTGTGGTATTTTTTTAGTTTATTTTAGTTCATTTTAAATTATCTAGTTTTTTTAATGTGATTTAGTTTATTCTAGTTCAGTTTAGTGTATTTTAGTTTTTCAGTCTATTCTTGTTTATTTTAATTTAATTTAATTTATCTCAGTTTATTTTATTTCAATTCAGTTCATTTCAGATTAATTCACTTCATTTTAGTTTATTTTAGTTCAATTCAATTTAATTCATTTTATTTTAATTTATTTGAGTTTGTTTTACTTTATTCTAGTTTATTTCAATTTATTTTGGTTTATTTTAGTTCAATTTAGTTTATTTCAGTTTAATTCTGTTTATTTTAGTTCAATTCATTTTATTTCAGTTTATTCTAGTTCATTTCCATTTATTATAGTCTATTTTAGTTCATTTCAACTCACTTTAGTTTATATGAGAATTTATTTTAGCTTACTTTAGTTTATTGTAGTTGAATTCTGTTTATTTCAGCTTATTCTAGATTATTTCAATTCATTTTAGTTTATTTTAAATTATTTGTTTTTTTTTTATTTAATTTAGTGTATATAGGTTTAATTCAGTTTATTTCAGTTTATTTGCGATCATTCAAGTTTATTTCAATTTATTTTAGCTTATTTTAGTTTATTTTAGTTTATTTTAGTTTCTTTTAGTTTATTTTAGTTTATTTTAGTTTATTTTAGTTTATTTTAGTTTATTTTAGTTTATTTTAGTTTATTGTAATTTATTTTAGTTTATTTTAGTTTATTTTAGTTTATTTTAGTTTATTTTAGTTTATTTTAGTTTATTTTAGTTTATTTTAGTTTATTTTAGTTTATTTTAGTTTATTTTAGTTTATTTTAGTTTATTTTAGTTTATTTTAGTTTATTTTAGTTTATTTTAGTTTATTTTAGTTTATTTTAGTTTATTTTAGTTTATTTTAGTTTATTTTAGTTTATTTTAGTTTAATTTACTCATATCAGTTTATTTTAGTTTACTCTAGTTTATTTTAGTTCAATTTAGTCTGTTTTGGTATATTCTAGATATTCTAGATGTGTGGTATTTTTTTAGTTTATTTTAGTTCATTTTAAATTATCTAGTTTTTTTAATGTGATTTAGTTTATTCTAGTTCAGTTTAGTGTATTTTAGTTTTTCAGTCTATCCTTGTTTATTTTAATTTAATTTAATTTATCTCAGTTTATTTTATTTCAAATCAGTTCATTTCAGATTAATTCACTTCATTTTAGTTTATTTTAGTTCAATTCAATTTAATTCATTTTATTTTAATTTATTTGAGTTTGTTTTACTTTATTCTAGTTTATTTCAATTTATTTTGGTTTATTTTAGTTCAATTTAGTTTATTTCAGTTTAATTCTGTATATTTTAGTTCAATTCATTTTATTTTCAGTTTATTCTAGTTCATTTCCATTTATTATAGTCTATTTTAGTTCATTTCAACTCACTTTAGTTTATATGAGAATTTATTTTAGCTTACTTTAGTTTATTGTAGTTGAATTCTGTTTATTTCAGCTTATTCTAGATTATTTCAATTCATTTTAGTTTATTTTAAATTATTTATTTTTTTTTCATTTAATTTAGTGTATATAGGTTTAATTCAGTTTATTACAGTTTATTTGCGATCATTCAAGTTTATTTCAATTTATTTTAGTTTATTTTAGTTTATTTTAGTTTCTTTTAGTTTATTTAAGTTTATTTTAGTTTAGTTTAGTTTATTTTAGTTAATTTCAATTTATTTTACTTGATTTTAGTTTACTCTACTTTATTATAGTCTATTTTAGTTCATTTCAGTTTGTTTTAGTTTATTTAGTTTATTTTAGTTTATTTTAGTTCAATTCATTTTATTTCAGTTTATTCTAGTTCATTTCCATTTATTATAGTCTATTTTAGTTCATTTCAACTCACTTTAGTTTATATGAGAATTTATTTTAGCTTACTTTAGTTTATTGTAGTTGAATTCTGTTTATTTCAGCTTATTCTAGATTATTTCAATTCATTTTAGTTTATTTTAAATTATTTAGTTTTTTTTTTATTTAATTTAGTGTATATAGGTTTAATTCAGTTTATTTCAGTTTATTTGCGATCATTCAAGATTATTTCAATTTATTTTAGTTTATTTTAGTTTATTTTAGTTTATTTTAGTTTATTTTAGTTTATTTTAATTTATTTTAGTTTATTTTAGTTTATTTTAGTTTATTTTAGTTTATTTTAGTTTATTTTAATTTATTTTAGTTTATTTTAGTTTATTTTAGTTTATTTTAGTTTATTGTAGTTTATTTTAGTTTATTTTAGTTTATTTTAGTTTATTTTAGTTTATTTTAGTTTATTTTAGTTTTTTTTTGTTTATTTTAGTTTATTTTAGTTTATTTTAGTTTAATTTACTTATATCAGTTTATTTTAGTTTACTCTAGTTTATTTTAGTTCAATTTAGTCTGTTTTGGTATATTCTAGATATTCTAGATGTGTGGTATTTTTTTAGTTCATTTTAGTTCATTTTAAATTATTTAGCTTTTTTAATGTGATTTAGTTTATTCTAGTTCAGTTTAGTGTATTTTAGTTTTTCAGTCTGTCCTTGTTTGTTTTAATTTAATTTAATTTATCTCAGTTTATTTTATTTCAATTCAGTTCATTTCAGATTAATTCACTTCATTTTAGTTTATTTTAGTTCAATTCAATTTAATTCATTTTATTTTAATTTATTTGAGTTTGTTCTACTTTATTCTAGTTTATTTCAATTTATTTTGGTTTATTTTAGTACAATTTAGTTTTTTTCAGTTTAATTCTGTTTATTTTAGTTCAATTCATTTTATTTCAGTTTATTCTAGTTCATTTCAACTCACTTTAGTTTATATGACTTTTTTTCTAATTTATTTTAGCTTAGTTTAGTTTATTTTAGTTAAATTCTGTTTATTTCAGCTTATTCTAGATTATTTCAATCCATTTTAGTTTACTTTAAATTATTTAGTTTTTTTTTATTTAATTTAGTGTATATAGGTTTAATTCAGTTTATTTCAGTTTATTTCAGTTTATTTGCGATCATTCAAGTTTATTTCAATTTATTTTAGTTTATTTTAGTTTATTTTAGTTTATTTGAGTTTATTTTAGTTTATTTTAGTTTATTTTAGTTTATTTTAGTTTATTTTAGTTTATTTTAGTTTATTTTAGTTTAGTTTAGTTTATTTTAGTTTATTTTAGTTTATTTTAGTTTATTTTAGTTTATTTTAGTTTATTTTAGTTTATTTTAGTTTATTTTAGTTTATTTTAGTTTATTTTAGTTTATTTTAGTTTATTTTAGTTTATTTTAGTTTATTTTAGTTTATTTTAGTTTATTTTAGTTTATTTTAGTTTATGTTAGTTTATTTTAGTTTATTTCAGTTTATTTTAAATTATTTAGTTTTTTTTTATTTAATTTAGTGTATATAGATTTAATTCAGTTCATTTTAGTTTATTTCAGATCATTCAAGTTTATTTCAATTTATTTTAGTTTATTTTAATTTATTTTAGTTAATTTTAGTTTAATTCAGTTAGTTTTAGTTCAATTCAGTTAATTTTAGTTTATCTCAAATCATTTTAATTTATTTGAGTTAAAAACTTGACGAAGACCGTAATAATTTTTGAATCTAGCAAAATTGCTGTGGCTTCGAGACAAAAACAGTTGAATATAATAATAAACACCGTTCAAAAAGCTTTTGTTTCTAGGAAAACAAAAGCGGACATATTTTAAATACTGGTTTGCAGTATTGTGAAATAACCAAATACCTAAGTTGCAATAGTTACTTACCTAACGAGTTCAGAAAGTAAAATTTCCCACACGAGCACTTTGCTTGGAATGGGGAAACTTTCTTTCCGAAGAAGTTAGGCACGTTTTTTTTTGAAATGAATAACTCTAATTTTTTAATAAAAAATGATTTTGTTTTTTACTTATTTTTTGGTTGGTAAGCAACACTACCAACCGCCGAATATCTGATTTATTAAATTTCAAATGGTCTCGCGGTTTGGTTGCTATGGTTTTATTGAAACAAAAGAGCATTGTTTTAAGCATTTTCTCCTAGATTCGACAGCAAAGTAAAAAACACCGCGGTGCGACATGCGATGAGTGCAAAAATTATTTTTATAATTATGAAACAGATAATAGTTTAATAATAGGTTTTACGTTGTTAAATCTAAAAAGTAAACAGACAAAAAAATAAATACATTATACAGTAAATTTAAAAAAAAAGGTGGATAAAAAAAAACTATCTTTCTTTATAAATTAAGAAAAGCTAATTTGCTAATTAAGATTATTAAAAATTTTAAATTTTGCTTATTCAAGATCAATTAACACTAAAGTTTCGAATTTAAAACGATTGAATTAAGAATGTGCTTTAATTTGTTGACGTTGTTGCAAAAATTGTTCAATTGAATTTGTTTGAATTTATCGAATTAAAAAAAACACATTTGTCATTGAATAAAAACTGCCTGGTTATAATCAGCTTTGAGAAGTAAATGCCATTAATGCAACAAAAATTAAGTTACAGTTTTTTTTTTCATCTTAGATAAGCCTGCTTATATTGTAGATATAAGCTTAAGCTCTTAGATGCGTGCTGATGAAACAATATTATTATTTATCTTTATATGATCGCAGCATGTAACCTTGACACTCACATTTCAAAGCCCTTCGGGAAATTAAAGTTTAACTTCCTACGATATAATAATTTCTTCACTTAGACCCCGTCCCTTCTGTCAAAATGTAAAGAATTTCTATTGCGAATCGTATTCAAATCACAAGGGTCACGCTATTCCCGTTTCCGGGCCTCTCAGCTTACCAGAATCTAACGAGAAAATGGCATGATGACCAAATCACGATTATTAACTATGTAAATTATTATGCAAAAGTTCGTGTTGGATTTGGGTAACCTTGTAGGGGTTGTCAGTTCAATGACAGCTTTGCAAGAGTAGATCAAAGAACCAAGTCTCTTTTTTATGAGATAAGTATTCTTCTTGCTAATGGTTTATTACCTGATATATCCGAAATAGCCTACGGAAAACAATTCCGCATCGACTGACGTAATTATTTTTTTGACAGTTATGTATACCAACTTTTAAAAACATATCTATAAGAGCACTAGTGCAGTTTATTAAAAAATCATATATGAGCCTAGCCACCAGGAGTGTGCTACAAGGCTTTTTATTAAAAAATACAACGAGACCGGTGAATGTTCGATCAGGCGCTTCCATTATTCAAATATATTCAGCGGAATATCTTATTGAGACTGCCGATTTATTTTAGAGTTTATTCGTTCGTTTCAATGCATTTGACAGGGAAAAAACGCGCCCAATCGGCAGATTTACGAACGAAATTTGGCCATCAATTTGTCACACAAAACTGCTTGTTTCTGTGCACATTGTGACACTAGGAAATCTAGCATTTCAAAATTGCATTTAAAACACTTGTCAGCAAGGCTTATCAGTTTATCCTAACCTCACTTTCGACTGTAAAACAGGGCGTGCAAATCCTGTTTTGTTTAGCGCGCAAAGCTGCGTTTCCATGGCAATTGATGTCATATTTTCCTCTACTATTACGAATCTTTAGAGATTCCGGTGAATTTGTTGACACTGACACTATTGACAGCTGAATTGACAGTCGATTTCTGAAAATGCATCAAAAATTCTGCATGATTTAACAAATTCGCTGTAGAGTATAGGTACAATCAAACTTGTCTCTCTAACAAAAAAAATTGTAATTTTGATTTACAATAGTGTAGGACGTAACTTGTCAAAATAATGACAGGAGAGTCATTATGACATAAGCTACGAGGCAATTTTCTTTTGATCCAGCTAGTTTTTGATAGCACATTATTACATAAAAATAACGATAATACAATTTAGTATATTAAGTATCAAGTATGGACATTTTTCCGATATTTGGAGGAGGAGCGGAGCGACCACTCTAATTATTATACAACAACTACAAAACAACAATAGAAAACAAAAAAAAATTTTGTTTGTTTTAAATTTTGTTCTGTTTTAATTTATTTCAATTCATATAAGTTTAATTAAGTTTATTTTAGTTCATTTTAATTTATTTTAGGTAAATTTAGATTAATTTACTTCAATTTAGTTTATTTTAGCTTATTTCAGTTTATTCAAGTTTATTTTGTTGCTTATTTTAGTTCAATTTAGTTTATTTTACTTCAATTCAGTTTATTTCAGTTTATTCTAATTTATTTCAATTCATTTTAGTTTATTTCAGTTCATTCAAGTTTATTTTAGATTATTTTTGTTTATTTTAGTTAATTTTAGTTTCATTCAGTTAGTTTTCGTTTAATTCAGTTTTTTCTAGCTTACTTTAATTAATTCAGGTAGATCTATTAGTTCATTTAAGTTTAATTAAGTTTATTTTAGTTCATTTTAATGAATTTCAATTATTTTAGTTCATTTTAATTTATTTTAGGTAAATTTAGATTATTTTACTTCAATTTAGTTTATTTTAGCTTATTTCAGTTTATTCAAGTTTATTTTGTTGCTTATTTTAGTTCAATTTAGTTTATTTTAGTTCAATTCAGTTTATTTCAGTTTAATTCAGTTTATTTAAGCTTATTCTAGTTTATTTCAATTCATTTTAGTTTATTTTAGTTTATTTTAGTTTATTTTAGTTTATTTTAGATTATTTTTGTTTATTTTAATTTATTTTAGTTAATTTTAGTTTCATTCAGTTAGTTTTAGTTCAATTCAGTTTATTCTAGCTTATTTTAATTAATTCAGTTTGATCTATTAGTTCATTTAAGTTTAATTAAGTTTATTTTAGTTCATTTTAATGAATTTCAATTATTTTAGTTCATTTTAATTTATTTTAGGTAAATTTAGATTAATTTACTTCAATTTAGTTTATTTTAGCTTATTTCAGTTTATTCAAGTGTATTTTGATTTATTTTAGTTTGTTTTAGTTTATTTAAATTTATTTTTGTTTATTTTCGTTCAATTCAGTTTATTTCAGTTATATTCTCGTTTATTTCAATTCATTTTAGTTTATTTCAGTTCATTCAAATTTATTTATGTTTATTTTAATTTATTTTAGTTAATTTTTGTTTCATTCAGTTAGTTTTAGTTCAATTCAGTTTATTCTAGCTTATTTTAATTAATTCAGTTTGATCTATTAGTTCTTTTAAGTTTAATTAAGTTTATTTTAGTTCATTTTAATGAATTTCAATTATTTTTGTTCATTTTAATTTATTTTAGGTATATTTAGATTATTTTACTTCAATTTAGTTTATTTTAGCTTATTTTAGTTTATTCAAGTTTATTTTGATTTATTTTATTTTGTTTTAGTTCATTTAAATTTATTTTTGTTTATTTTAGTTCAATTCAGTTTAATTCAGTTATATTCTCGTTTATTTCAATTCATTTTAGTTTATTTCAGTTCATTCAAGTTTATTTATGTTTATTTTAATTTATTTTAATTAATTTTTGTTTCATTCAGTTAGTTTTAGTTCAATTCAGTTTATTCTAGCTTATTTTAATTAATTCAGTTTGATCTATTAGTTCATTTAAGTCTAATTAAGTTTATTTTAGCTCATTTTAATGAATTTCAATTATTTTAGTTCATTTTAATTTATTTAAGGTAAATTTAGATTATTTTACTTCAATTTAGTTTATTTTAGCTTATTTCAGTTTATTCAAGTGTATTTTGATTTATTTTAGTTTGTTTTAGTTTATTTAAATTTATTTTTGTTTATTTTCGTTCAATTCAGTTTATTTCAGTTATATTCTCGTTTATTTCAATTCATTTTAGTTTATTTCAGTTCATTCAAATTTATTTATGTTTATTTTAATTTATTTTAGTTAATTTTTGTTTCATTCAGTTAGTTTTAGTTCAATTCAGTTTATTCTAGCTTATTTTAATTAATTCAGTTTGATCTATTAGTTCTTTTAAGTTTAATTAAGTTTATTTTAGTTCATTTTAATGAATTTCAATTATTTTTGTTCATTTTAATTTATTTTAGGTATATTTAGATTATTTTACTTCAATTTAGTTTATTTTAGCTTATTTTAGTTTATTCAAGTTTATTTTGATTTATTTTATTTTGTTTTAGTTCATTTAAATTTATTTTTGTTTATTTTAGTTCAATTCAGTTTAATTCAGTTATATTCTCGTTTATTTCAATTCATTTTAGTTTATTTCAGTTCATTCAAGTTTATTTATGTTTATTTTAATTTATTTTAATTAATTTTTGTTTCATTCAGTTAGTTTTAGTTCAATTCAGTTTATTCTAGCTTATTTTAATTAATTCAGTTTGATCTATTAGTTCATTTAAGTCTAATTAAGTTTATTTTAGCTCATTTTAATGAATTTCAATTATTTTAGTTCATTTTAATTTATTTAAGGTAAATTTAGATTATTTTACTTCAATTTAGTTTATTTTAGCTTATTTTAGTTTATCAAGTTTATTTTGATTTATTTTATTTTGTTTTAGTTTATTTAAATTTATTTTTGTTTATTTTAGTTCAATTCAGTTTAATTCAGTTTATTTCAGCTTATTCTCGTTTATTTCAATTTATTTTAGTTTATTTCAGTTCACTCAAGTTTATTTATGTTTATTTTAATTTATTTTAGTTGATTTTAGTTTCATTCAGTTAGTTTTAGTTCAATTCAGTTTATTCTAGCTTATTTTAATTAATTCAGTTTGATCTATTAGTTCATTTAAGTTTAATTAAGTTTATTTTAGTTCATTTTAATGAATTTTAATTATTTTTGTTTATTTTAATTTATTGTAGGTATATTTAGATTATTCAAGTTTATTTTGATTTATTTTAGTTTGTTTTAGTTTATTTAAATTTATTTAGGTTTATTTTAGTTCAATTCAGTTTAATTCAGTTTATTTCAGCTTATTCTCGTTTATTTCAATTTATTTTAGTTTATTTCAGTTCATTCAAGTTTATTTATGTTTATTTTAATTTATTTTAATTAATTTTTGTTTCATTCAGTTAGTTTTAGTTCAATTCAGTTTATTCTAGCTTATTTTAATTAATTCAGTTTGATCTATTAGTTCATTTAAGTTTAATTAAGTTTATTTTAGTTCATTTTAATGAATTTCAATTATTTTTGTTTATTTTAATTTATTGTAGGTATATTTAGATTATTCAAGTTTATTTTGATTTATTTTAGTTTGTTTTAGTTTATTTAAATTTATTTAGGTTTATTTTAGTTCAATTCAGTTTAATTCAGTTATATTCTCGTTTATTTCAATTTATTTTAGTTTATTTCAGTTCATTCAAGTTTATTTATGTTTATTTTAATTTATTTTAATTAGTTTTTGTTTCATTCAGTTAGTTTTAGTTCAATTCAGTTTATTCTAGCTTATTTTAATTAATTCAGTTTGATCTATTAGTTCATTTAAGTTTAATTAAGCTTATTTCAGTTTATTTTAGTTCATTTTAATTAATTTTAGTTGAATTTTGATTATTTTTGTTCAATTTTCGCAACCACTCTAATTATTATACAACAACTACAAAAAAACCATAGAAAACCACTAAAATTTTGTTTTGTTTCAATTTTCTAATAATTGTTGTTGGAAAAAAACTTTGATAAAAGAAAATCTAAACAATAGCCAAAGAGTTGAAAATTGTGTTTTATAAGTAAAAAGGTTTGAGATAAATATTTATAAAAAAAAATTTTTTTCTTATTAAAATGTGTTTCTTTATTTAAATTGATTATATTATCTATTTTATTATTATCAATATTAATTTTAATTATTATTAGTATCGTTTATTGCTAACAGAATATAAAGTAATAAAAATGTAGAATGCGCGTTTCACAAAATATTACCAATTACGTGATGTAAGAGTAAGCAGCATTCTTTAGTCGTAATTAATAAAAAACAAAATGTTAGGTTAGAATATCTTAACCCTATACAATTTTATAATATTTTATATAAATTTCAAAATCTCTGCATTTTGAAAACTTATTCATAGAATTTTTTCTATTAATTTCCTTTCTTTCTTTCTCTTTCTCTCCTTTTTTATTGTTTTTCGTCTTCTATCTCTTCAACTGTTTTCTTTTTCCATCTCTTTCTTTCTTTTCTCTTCACTTAGACATAATATCAATTCACTCTTTACCGCTTTCCATATCAAAATTAAACAATTTCTTTTTGCTAGGGGGAAACGGCTATTGCGTTTTATTAGTATCTAACGAGAGTATGGCTCCGCACCCTCCGGGTGCTTACCCTACTCTCTTGAGTAGAGGGCTGCCTGCGGCAACGTGTATATGTTTTGTCTCTATAAATTTTCCCAACTTTTTGATGCAAGTTTGCTTCTTATTGTTGTTGTTGTGCAAAAGTGTGTGCAATTATCAAATTGTTCCATTACATTGTCGTGTAAGCTTCCACACTGCAGTGGGTATTGTTTGTCTCAACAGCATTAACCAATGGAAATTTAGGATTTAAGCTAAAAATACTAATCCACAGTTGTTTGTACTTTCTTTTCTTGTACTAAAATGAAAAATAAATTCGTCATAATGAAAATGCAGTTTCTCGTTTGTAAGCTTAATGATGACTGTGTGCTAATTAAAATAAAACCCTTTCTTTCCTGACATACGTCATTTGGCTTAAGCTGCTGCTGTAGTGTTTTATTGTTATTTTCTTTTTTAAATCCAAATAGAGCCGTTGTTGTTAGTGCACACACACAACAAACTAATTACATTAAGAATTGGAGCTAAAGCTGCGTTCTCTAGAGCTTTTGGCTGAATTGAATCTATATCAAAAGGTCTAAACAAAGCCACAGGTAATTAAACACGGAAGGTGTATCGACTGTCGAGTATCATCAATCTTAGCTTCTTGACTCTGTTATTCCATTAGCTAAATAAATAGATAAATTGCATCATCACTTCACCACTATTCTCATTATTATTATTTCAAAATTAAATAACAATATTTCTCAGCACACAATACATCCTATAGTTCATACAAAATAAAAGCCAATTTACGTCATATTCTACGTCATTCACTTTGATCAATATTGCCAACTTTATAAACTGTTCAATGCTAGCGCTAGTGTGAAAATGCCAGAATAACTAAATAGGGACTAGCTACACCTACTTTCTTTCTATTGCGCATCTTAAGTGCCACGCCACTTTTGACAAGCCGTACAATTCTCAGCTTGATTTTTGTCAAGATCTAATCAGAAACGATGTTTTGCTTTAGTTTCAAATATATTTTTGCGCCTGCAAAACATAACTTTCAACCTGCCCAGGTCAGAAAATGACTACTGCCAACAAAATTTTGCGTTGGCAACATTTGCTGTCATTGTCAATTGTCAGAAATTTATCAACGACAACTAACTTGGATAATATATAGCCCCCCCTAAGCCGTAAGTGACAGTTTGTTAGTGAGTCCTACGAAGGTCCTGGGTCCGGGGCTTGCTGATAGACTTTTAAGAACCATCATTGTATATGGTTTCAAACAGTTTACTCTTTTTAGAATAAATTAACCTTTAGAGGTTAGTTTTTTATAAACAATCATGGAACTAATTACACATACTCTAAAAACATAACCTATAGTCGCATGATTTCTTCACTTTTAAAAGATGAAATAGTAATAAACAATTGTAATAATATTACAAGGATCTTGTTGATGTGCGCTGGGGTATTGATTTCTTCAGATAAAAAACAACAATTTGTGAAATATCAAAGCCAAATATTTATTTTTTCAATAAACGAGAGATTTTAAAATAAAAATCATTTAATGTTACTAGCGTTGCCAACTCAATAAAAAAGTCTTTAGTTTTTTTTACGGCGGCACGAAAGGTCTTGTGAGTCACACGTCCGGAAACGCTTTTGCAAATTCCACAGAATATTGTTAAAAGCGGCAAAAAGTGACTTAATGGCTCAAATTGAAATTTGTAACTTATATAAGATTATAGAGCTTTATCAAAAATAATTTTCTCGTAAATGTATCGATTTGTAAGCAGCTGATTTGGAAAGGTCAAGGAAAATTTCTTTTCTTGGGAAATTGTGTTTGCGTAGGTGTGCGAATTCGTAAAAAAGTTAACAGATTGTTAAAGTTCTTTCACTTTAAATTAATGAAGGTTATATAAGTTCACAAGCTGTGATTTTATATTTATTAATATATTCAACCTTCCCGGTCGCGAAGGCACAGCAATTTTGCTGCCAGTAATGATAATAACAATATTATTTATCAAATAATATAAAAATTGTTAAAAAACAAGCTTTTAATTTTCAATTAACTTAAAAACCCAATCAAGAATTAAATTACAAACAAAAACAACCAACAAACACAAAAAGTTTCTAAAAAGACATTTAGGCACCAGAAGAGGTTGCTGAAGAAAGTAAAGAACTGAATGGCCTCTGTTTTTCTAAAACAAAATGACTTTTATTCTTAATAAATTAGAGCAGATAAAAAAAACCAAATATTAATAAAAATATTTATTTTTCCTATTAAATTTAGAATAAAAAACAAATTTAAGCTGGCTTAATTATGTTTTTTTGTTATAAATAGAACGGTAATTACAAAAATAATTGAATATCGAACCAATTTTTGCTATAAACTCTCCAACAACTGAAAAACAAAATGTTTTTTTTTGGAAATTGCGGAAAAACTAAACTTCAAACTCGACCAATACCATTCAGAATCAGCTTTGGTGAACTTAATAGGCATAAACTAAAATCAAATTTTTAAAATTTTAAATAATTTTTTTTTAGGCATTCTGCAATTGTTTGCGCCTTATAATAACCGGTCGGAAAGTAGCTTTTGCGGGACCAGGTCAGACAGTTTACCTTAGGTATATTTTCATACTTTCAATATTAGCGATAATACAAATGTAGTGTTTGTCAAATTAATTAGAATGTAAAAACAGGTTTGATATAATATTTAGTATATCTTTTTCTTAACACACTTTAGCTACCTCAGACGCCAACAAAAATCTTGGATCAGCATTATTCTTTTTTCGTTTTCTTTCATTATGTACTTTTTTTCATTTTTTTATTTTTTTCTAATTTATTTTACTTTTCTTCATTTTCGCACATCTATTTTTCTTTCTCTCTCTTTTTTCTCTTTTTAAGAGCTTAGGTGATTGTGCTAGTATACTCTTTCCTCTCTTTTTTTTATCTACTTTTCTACTCACTACCTTTCAGGTGAAAGTTCATTTTGTAACATTAAATTGAATTTTGTTTCTATTTCTTCTTTTGTTTTTTTTTCTTTACTTACTTTACTTCATTTTTTTGCTTTGTTTGATTTTTTCCTCATTCTTCGTTTATTCTATCCTTTTTTCGATTTCTTTCATTATGTACTTTTTCTTTATTTTTCTATTTTTTTCTAATTTATTCTACTTTTCTTTATTTCCGCACATACCTACATCTTTCTTTCTCTCTCTTATTTTCTCTTTTTAAGAGCTTAGGTGATTGTGCTAGTATACTCTTTCCTCTCTTTTTTTTTATCTACTTTTCTACTCACTACCTTTCAGCTGAAAGTTCATTTTGTAACATTAAATTGAATTTTGTTTCTATTTCTTCTTTTGTTTTTTTTTCTTTACTTACTTTACTTCATTTTTTTGCTTTGTTTGATTTTTTCCTCATTCTTCGTTTATTCTATCCTTTTTTCGATTTCTTTCATTATGTACTTTTTCTTTATTTTTCTATTTTTTTCTAATTTATTCTACTTTTCTTCATTTCCGCACATACCTACATCTTTCTTTCTCTCTCTTATTTTCTCTTTTTAAGAGCTTAGGTGATTGTGCTAGTATACTCTTTCCTCTCTTTTTTTTATCTACTTTTCTACTCACTACCTTTCAGGTGAAAGTTCATTTTGTAACATTAAATTGAATTTTGTTTCTATTTCTTCTTTTGTTTTTTTTTCTTTACTTACTTTACTTCATATTTTTGCTTTGTTTAATTTTTTCCTCATTCTTCGTTTATTCTATCCTTTTTTCGGTTTCTTTCATTATGTACTTTTTCTTTATTTTTCTATTTTTTTCTAATTTATTCTACTTTTCTTCATTTCCGCACATACCTACATCTTTCTTTCTCTCTCTTATTTTCTCTTTTTAAGAGCTTAGGTGATTGTGCTAGTATACTCTTTCCTCTCTTTTTATTATCTACTTTTTTACTCACTACCTTTCAGCTGAAAGTTCATTTTGTAACATTAAATTAAATTTTGTTTCTATTTCTTCTTTTGTTTTTTTTTCTTCACTTACTTTACTTTATTTTTTTGCTTTGTTTAATTTTTTCCTCATTCTTCGTTTATTCTATTCTTTTTTTGTTTTCTTTCATTATGTACTTTTTCTTCAGCTATGCTCTTTCACACATCCTATATATTTTTTTATTTAATTTTTTCTAAAATTTATCTTACTTTTCTTCATTTCCTCACATAAATCTTTCTTTCTCTCTCTTATGTTTTTAGGTGATTCTACTAGTATACTCTTTTCTCTCTTTTTTTTATTCTTTTATCTACTTTTCTACTGCTGAAAGTTCATTTTGTAACATTAAATTAAATTTCGTTTTTTTTTTCTTCACTTGCATTACTTTATTTCCTTCTTTGTTTGATTTTTTTCTTTCTCTTATCATTATTTTTTAGTTTTCTGCCATTATGTACTTTTTCTTTCACACATCTTATAATTTTTCTCAGTTTTTTCTCTCCAAAATCTATTTTATTTTTCTTTATTTTTGCACCTAAATCTTTCTCTCTCTTTCTTTTTGTAAGAATTTAGGTGATTCTACTAGTGTACTTTTTGTTATACTATTTATTTTATCTTTTTTTGCTTGTATATGTTTCTATCTCTATTCTTCAATTCATTATACTCCTTTCTTTTTTTTTTATTTCTCTACTAACCACCTTTTAGCTCAAAGTTCAGATTTTAACATTAAATTAAATTTCGCTTTTTTTTCTTCCTGCTTGTTTTTTTTTACTATTTACTTTACTTTATTTTCTGCTCTGTTTAATTTTTTTTCTCTTTTTTATTATTATTTTCGATCATTCTATTCTTTTTTCGCTTTTTTTCATTATGTCTTTTTTCTCCAGCTTTCTTTCTATTAGCTTTCTCTCTCTTTTACACACATTCTTTTTTTTTCTTGTCTTTATCTTTATTCTTTAATTTATCATGTACCCATCATTTCGCTTCTCTTGCTTTCTCAATGTTTTTTTGCTAAATTTTTTTTTTTCATAGTACTTCTTTCTCTCTTTTTTATTCCCCTACTCACCTTTTAGCTCAAAGTTCAGTTTGTAACATTAAATTATATTTCGTTTCTTTCTCTTCCTGTTTGTTTTTTTTTCTACTTACTTCACTTCATTTTCTGCTTTGTTTAATTTTTTTCTCTCTTTTATTATCATTTTCTTTTTCATTATGTCTTTTTTCTCCAGCTTTCTTTCTTTTATCTACACGTATGTACTCTCAATGTTTCTCTCTCTCTCTCTTTCATACATTGTTTATTTTTTTGCTTGTTTCTATCTCTATTCTTCAATTTATTATGTACTCATTATCTCGCTTCTCTTGCTTTCTCAATTCTTTTACGCTAAACTCTTTCTTTTCATACTACTTCTTTCTCTCTTTTATATTCTTCTTCTCACCACTTTTTGACGCAAATTTCAGTTTGTAACATTAAATTAAATTTTGTTTTTTTCTCTTTCTGTTTGTTTTTTTTTTCTACTTACTTTACTTCATTTTCTGCTCTGTTTAATTTTTTGCTCTTTTTTATTATCTTTTTTGTTCATTCTATTCTTTTTTCGCTTTTTTTCACTATGTGTTTTTTTTAGCTTTCTTTCTTTTACCTACACGTATGTAGTCTCAATGTTTCTCTCTCTTTTACACGCATTCTTTATTTTTTTTATTTTTGTTTTTCTAAAATCTATTTTATTTTTCTTCGATTTTGCACTTAAACCTTTTTCTCTTATTTTATCTTTTGCTTGTCTATGTCTCTATTTCTATTGTTTGGTTCATCTGGTACTTTTTCTTTTCATAGTACTCTTTTCTTTCTTTTTTTATTTCTTTATGTATTTTTCTACTCACTATCTTTCAGATTTCTTTCAATATCTTACATCATTTTTCGTTCTCTTTTCTTGTCTTCTATCTAACTTTACTGCTCTGATCTTTACATTTATTCTTATTTTTTTTTTCTTTTTCTCTTCTTTTTTACTATATATCTTGAAGTTTTTTTGTTACATTTTTCTTGCACTTTTTCTATCTTTTCTTTTTCTTTATTATGCTTTACATCTGTTGCCAAACATATTTCCAAAATTTTTCTTTTTTTTTACGTAAATTATGTCTTTTTCTTTTCATTTTTAACCTACTTTCTTCTTTACTGTCTTACTAAACATTATTATGTTTGTTTTACATTCATTTACGTCAAATTTCTCAAAAACTTGCTATTTTTTGGATTCACCCTTATCTTTTCACTTTGCTTTCTCATATATTTCTTTTGCTATCTTTTTCTTTTTTATGTAATTCCATAACTTATTACTACTATATTTAAATCCACAAATATCCTACATAATCTCCATCTGTCCTTTTCTAACTCACTCTCTATTATTGCATTTAAAACACACACATTGTCTGTTGGTCCTTTTCCCTCTCTAAATCCCGCTTGCTAATCTGGTAATCCTCCCACTTTGTCTATATTTTTTTTTATATTTTTATGACACACAGATTTTATAAAACCTTGTACATCTTATTGGTTGTTGTATATGTTAAATAAAAAATTTTTTTTTTGTGAAATATGCTTTGAATTTGTTGTCTGAAGTTCAGCTTAATAGTATGTAGTAGGAAAAAAACTGACAAGTCGGAAAAATAATAATAACAATATGTACAAAAACAATCCATTGATTGCTTAAAACATTCATAAACGGTTTTTTGTGCTTTTTGCATAATTTTCAAGATATCTCAATCGACCGGAAAACAATATTTTCCTGACCAAGTCGGCAAAAAATTTTAGGCAATTTTATTAGAATATCATAACAATTTAATTTTAAAATGTGTTGACAGAGCAATATTAAACATGACTGCAAATAATTTTAAAGTCTTACAAACTTTAAATTTACATTTTATTGTATTTAATTTTTAAAAAATGGCGGTAGCGCCAAATTCAAATTTGTTCATGAATTAGTCAATTATTTAAGCATCTATTGTATCAAATTTATAAAATATTCTAATTATTTTAGAAAAACTCTTGTAGATCAGTTGTACTTAAGGTAACATTTCTATTAATTTTATATATAATAAAATGCGATAGCGGCATCTCTTTCTTGCAAAAGTGACGCGTAAAAAAGATTTATTAATTATGACAAATTGTTAAATGTTGTAAGAAATTTGATAAAAAACGGCATCAATAGAGTTTTGTTGTGATGTTTTGAGATAAGAATTGGATTTTTTTGTGCTAGGATAAAGGGGCAGGAGGGAACGTTTGTAGGAACAATTTTTCAAACAAATGACCGATAAAGTGAGTAAACGGATAGGACGTATATAGGACGTTGGCCAAAAAAGCAGAATAGATAGATACTCAAATTCAGAAAACAGTCGGTATTTTTGGGGAATTTTGTCAATTTTGTTGGTTTCCTGAAATAACTAATACCAGTCGAAGAAAAGAGCTCCTCGAAAATAATCGATTCAGATAAGATTTCGGTAAGAAAATTTCTTTTAAATTACATTATTTGCTATATTATAATTATTAGAATAATTTTCAATAGATTTTATAGCTCCAAAATAGAAATATCGCTAAATTTTCCATCACATTCGGGTGGACGAGGCAAATATAACCTCACTTTAAATAGAGACAAAGATTATAAATAAACATATTTATTTTGTAGAATGAATTGAGTGTCTTCGTACCGCAATAATATAAAATGGAAAAACAATATGATAGAGACAATTAAAAAATCATTATTAAGCACGTTTAGTAGTGTTTGGGTTGGAAATCTCATATTTCATAATAAAAGTGCACAATGGCAACAACTTAATATTGACTATGTGTGACACATCTTTAACGCTGACATTATTGACAGATGTCAATGTGTTCGCTACAATATAACCTAATTTTTTTTAATGAAAGTTACGTCAAATATTTGTCAAGAAACAAACGTTTTCGGTTACATTGTTGCAACTAGGCAATTAAAATTTTTTTTTTAAATTGTTGCCAAATTAAATATTTATTAAAAAAAATTTTTTTTTGATTGTATTAATTATAAACAAATGTTTTTAATTAATAATTATACAAGCAAAATTTGAAATTTTTGTTATTTAATTTCCGACAATCAAATATGCGAAAAAAAAATTTGCAAAAATTAAAAATAAAAAAATGTTAATTTAAAAGATATGCGATGATTTAAGTAAAAAGCATCAAGAAAAACTAAAAGAAATTATAAATTTGTTGATAATAAAAAAGAAAAGATAATTTAAGTAGTATAGAAAAACAAAATTATGGTATTTGTAGAAAAATAAAAATTGATAAAATTAAGAAAAGAATAAAAAAAATCGAAAAAAAAATTTATAGAAAAGAAAATGTTTAGAATGGAAAACTATATTATAAATACGGAAAAAAAAATGTTAAAATATCAGGAGTTTATAGATGGATAATACAATATTAAAAAAAAAGATAGTATAAAAAAAAATTAAAATACACAAAAAAAGAAAATGTAAGAGAGAAATAAAAAGAAAATAAAAAAAAAATTAAAATTAAGTAAATACATTATTAAAATAGGAACAAATAGAATCAAAAAGAAGAAAGTGAAGAGAAATAAAAAAACGAGTTCGAAAAAAAAAGTTGAAGAAATAAAAAAAAAAGAATAAAAAAAAGAGAAAATAAAAAAAAGGTTAATAAATAAATAAAATCTAATAAAAAAATTACAAAAAAAAAAGAAAAATTTCTATAAATAAATAAATAAAAACCATAAATAATTAAAAAAAAATTAAATTAAAAAAATAATAATACGCTTATTAATAACCAATAATATGCTTGCTTAAATTTTAAGGTGTTTGTTCTACGGTTGCCGAAGGCTACCCCTCTAGGTTCATGCACGTTGCCGTAGGCAACCCTCTACTCAAGAGAGTAGGGTAAGCACCCGGAGAGTGCGAAACCATACTCTCGTTTTTAAAATAATTGAAAAATGGTGGCAGCGCTAAATAGATTTTTTTTTGCAAATTGATCAATTGCAATTGCGACATTTTGGTTAAATTTTGTAACAAATATTATCTTGGCCAAAAAGTTTTAAATCGTGACCTGATTCAGCAGCAAAAATCCGAAATTGAGCTGTGCCAAGCTATTATCAAATAGTTTCTTTAAGATAATTTATAGACTCCGGAAGTAACGGATTTTTGACATAACCGGAAAGCTTTCAGAGAACATTAACTTTATGAGTCTTTATTGCATGCTAGTAAATAAATTTTGTTTATTATTGGTATCTATTGATTATCTATAATTAGCAAAAATTTATTTCCAGCTTAGCTGTTTTCAAAAAAGTTCAAAAAATCGGTTTTATTCTAAGGAAATTAAAAATTTATTCGCTAATTTGCAATTACTTTCAAATAATTTGTTTTTAAAATTGGAATTGGTAAAAAAACTCAATAAATTTTGTTTTGTATTTTAAAACTTTTTAATAAAAAGATTAAAAAGTATGGGGTTAGTGGAAGTTCACTTCATGTTAATCCAGTTTTGTCGTCCGGTGCCGACAGTCTGGAATCAGCTCGACAACGTCTCGAGCCTTCCATAGCTTGTTGAAAAATGTACCAGGTTGAATTGCGCAGCAGGAGTTTATTGAACGCACGGTATATAAAAGTAAAACTCTATTTAGTCGCTATTACAGTAAACAGTATCTGATATATCTAGAAACTTGTGCCCTTGGCTCAATCTGTGTAGATTAGAATTTTTGTTAGTGACAGTGTCTGACACTAGCATTTGTTTTGCTTTTCAATCATTGAAATTCAAAATTTAAAAAAATCTTAAAAAACAATCTAGAGCAAAAAACACAAAAGCTATAAGAGTTACATAGAAAAACACTGTAAGACAAAAAAAAAGATAAAAGTGGAAGCAAAAAAGCTAATGATTAGAAAAAAAATAAGTTTTTGCTAAAGTGTATGAGAAAAAAGAGAATGAAACCAACAAGAGGAAAAAGTATTACAGAAAATATATGTGAAAAAGCTATATATGCAAAAACAAATAAAAAGCTAAGGTATAATAAATATTATAAGAAAATAATAACAAAACAGTGACAAAAAAAAAATAGAAAACAGAGAATTTGGCAACAAAGTTTAAGTGTTAAAACAAAGGGAGAAAAAGCAGACATTAGACAGACAGTGGAGTGGAATAAAAAACGATAAATTATGTAAAAAAAAAGTAAGTTTTTGCAAAAATGTACGAGAAAAAAGTGAATGAAACTGACAAGAAAAAAAAGTGAAAAAGCTAGAGAAATATGCAAAAACAAAAAAACTAAGATGTAATAAATTATATAAGAAAATAATAACGGAACAGTAACCAAAAGAATTTAAAGAAAAACAATAGAAGACGGATTATTTTGATAACAAAATGTTAAAACAAAGAGAGAAAGAACACATATTAGACAGATTAAGTGGAGTGGAACAAGAAATGATGAATCATGTAAGAAAAAAATGTGAAAAAATAATAAAAAAAGAGAGAAGAAAAGAAGCGTGTGGAGCAGCTGTTAAGCGAATAAAAAGACAGAAACTTGATAAAAAAGAGATAAAAATATTTTTATTAATATCAAAAAAATTAATAGCTGATCGTCATGCAACCACTTGCATTAATAAAATTAATAATAGTGCATTGCGATGTACTTTACGTACTAGTGTGTGAAGCATAATTTTTTTGTATAGCGTAAGTCTTGACAAGATTTTATAATATATCTTAATGCTTTAGAGAAATAAATCTCACTAACAAAGCTTATCCTTCATTTGTTATTCTACATTCTTCTTTTGTTACAATTTGCATATTATGTTCTCGGTTCTAACCTAACACGCTTATTTAATAAAAGTTATATATTTATTTAAATTTGGGTATTATAAAAGAAGCTTAAAGCGTGAAATAATGAGAAAATAATGATCTTAACAGGGTTAGATTAGAAGATTTATAAAAAGATTAATTTCATCAAAATATTAGAAATCGAAAAAATAATTATAATAATTATCAAAAATTCTAGTCAAAATTTTGCAGTTTTTGTTGCTGATTAAATTATATTAATGGTGTTTGAATTGTATGTGCCTTGCGCCTGCAAAATATAGCTTTCGACGTGTTTTAATGGGCCAGCAACTGGTTTTTGCCAGCCTAAGCCGGCAAAATAACTAGGAATATTAAGTCAATAAATTTTTTGCGTTGGCACCATTTGCTGTCATTGCCAATTATCAACGGTTTGTATTGGATGCCTTCTTATTCCTCTCAAGCCCCACTCGCCCCACGGAATTAAAATTAAAAATTTTAGGTATTTTAGTGACTTATAAATCAGGGAAAGCAGTTGATGTCTTATAAATCTATTAATTGTTAGAAGTTAATTTTCGTGTAGTTTCAAATTAGTGCTACAAGGGCAAAATTGAAAATCTTAGCTGTCAAAGATTATGCCGTATAAATGGAGAACTAAATGACTTAAAGCTAAAACAAATAGTAGGGAATTTTGGGTTAATTAATATGTCGTCTTCGTTCCTAATTCCATTAGGAACCATCTAAAAAGAACTATAATATCAAACTAAAATAATAAAGTGTGTAGCAGCTTGAAATGCACGCCATTGGAGCAAGAGCGATATCGGCGCTTAATTAATATCTCGAAAAGTCGAATGTTGTTGACAATTTTATTGGAGTTGGTAAACTCACCATAAATCTGATGCAAGATAATGAGAGAAATAATTGTGTGTTTAGCTGATAGAATTCCAATATTACCAATTTACTAACTTTAGATTGAAGCAAACATACATTAAAAGTATTTTTAAATTTGGCGCCTTCGCCATTTTACAACATTTTAAATGTTTATTGTTAAATTAAACTACTTGTCTCTAATCTATAATAACATGATTTTAATACCTAATTGGTCCATTTATCAAAGATTTCATTTGGCGCATCCACCATTTTTTTTTTAATTATTATAACCTCATTTTTTATTTGGTTATTGAACAATTATTCTCAAAATAATAAACGCTTGCGATTGAAATGTATGTTTCAATTGCAAACTTTTACAATTATAACATAACCTACTTTTCCTAAGAAACAAATTTCTCACTAGAAATAATCCTAGACAACGTTGTCGCGTTGTTTGTTTAGGCACTGTTGCCAGTTGTGTGGTTTTTTATAAGCACCTAATATGTATGTTTCTTTATTTGTGCTGTTTTTGACTCTAAGCGTAGATTTTTTGACAATTGTGACTGAGAAAATCAATCATATTACCTCAAATCTGATTAGGTCATCAGATGTAGTTTAGACCACCGCTTAATAATCTCTCACATTAAGTCCAATATGAATTTATTCAAAATGTAATAAAAACCGACTACGCAAGAGATCAAGCTTGAACATGTTTTGTTCTTATTGAAACTCTTCAGCAAGTCGCAACAGATTCAGATTTGAATAAATTTATACTGACAAATTGGGCTTACATTCACTCAAGTGTCTATTACTTCAGTTTTTACTTGTTTTAATGCACATAGGTCACTCTTAATAACAGAACATTATTTTTAATAGATAGAAGGCTTATCGCTGATTGGACAACCAAGTTATCACGTTAGCGTCTTTTGTTTTGAGCGCATATCAACGATATGCAATGTAAGCTATCTTCTCTGGTCACTATTGAGTAGAATAATAAAATCAACGCAAATTTATTCAAACTAGACAGACAAAAGGCGTTAACATGATAATTAGGTTGTCCAATCAGCAATGTACGTTTTATCTGTCAAGATAAAAACAAGACAGTTTTTGATAGTTTTTTAATAATATTAAACAAATAACACAATGTCCACAAAATAATGTTTATATTTCCACTAAAAAAATACCATTTTTGATTCTTTGAAATATTCAACTTATCCATTATAAAGTTGACAAAGTTTTAGCAATTTTGTATGTAAAATCATAAAACTTCTGCGACCTGTTTTACTTTGACTAAAATGTTTTTGCTTTTTTTTTTCCATAAAACGTTTTAGATTTAAGAATTTCTGGTGCTTAAAGTATGCATAAAATATTTGTCACGCCACATTGTCAAACTTACACCGTGAAGTGATAGATAAAGCACAGCCATCCTCCGGGATGTTCGAGGAAAACATAAGTTCTTTCCTGGCACGTTTTTCCTTTCTTGTGATGGAACACGTACTTTGCTTTAAACGCTTGATCAATTGGCAAATAAATAGGGTAGTAGGGATCGGGAACACCTCTGGGGGTGTCGGACGGCGCTTCCACGTCTTCTTCATCGTCTTCGATGACATCTTCCTGTTGAACCACATCCTTGGCTTTGTTCGTTCGACTGAATCTTTGTTTACGTTTAAGAGGCGTTGGAACGCGCTTATGATGGGCTTCGTTAAAACGCGGAGTTCTGTGTGCGCGAAGTCTCTGCAGAAATGGTAATCGTTCCGAGCATTCCTCTCCGTCTTCTAGATCATCTACAACGTGATTGACGGGGCTTTTAAGAACGCTGAGAACAAGATCTTCACTTGGTGCTTGTTCATCTCTTGATTGTCGTCTACTGTTAGCGTGTGAATGATTCCCAGCGACCGGCACCAAACTAAGCTTGCGAGACGTTCGGTATAAGCTCTCCTGTTCGGACCTATTCATGTCGCGAAACATCACAAATGACAGCATTTGGAGGGCCCTGGGGCCATCCACCCCTCACGCTTTTGCACCACCACCACCACCACCACCGCCACCACATGCTCCACTTGGCGCCATAGAAGTTAACACTTCTTAAGCGTATCCCGGCGCCTCCACCAAATTTGACTTAGTATTTTAAGACACTCGCGGAACTAATCATTCCTGACGGGGTTCGTGGCTGAGGGTGCAGAAAATAAACGACAACCCGGGAGCGCGGCTCAAAACCAACTGTTGGTTGTTTCGCGCACTCCTTTACAACACGACAGCGACGCTTCCATCGATCTAAGCTACGGCAAAATCAAATCAGGTAGGTCGACTTTAAACGGTATGTCAGTGTTTCTCAAACTTTATTAGCCAAAGGCTTACCACACTTTATAACTTACGCAACACTTTAGAGCCCAAATTATTCATTTTTCCATTCAGAAGAACACTTCTCAGTTCAAGCTCAACCTCTTCTGCCACAAAGAGGGCTCTACCTTAACGTCTCAACAAAAAAAAACAGATGAAGAGAGGCTTATTGTGTTGTTTGCAACCTTTAACCTGACCAAATTTGACGCTCAAACCTAACTTGACACTTGAACAAGTTTGTGGCTCAGACCTGACATAACCTGACCAAATTTGATACGTTTCGTTCTTAAATTTCTCTCGGTTGGTTGGCCGATTAACTCTTAATCGTCAGCAAGAGCCTTAGTATTGAGATTTTTATGTTTAGCTGGGCACAACTTGTCCAGTTAATCAAATCTTATGGTCTTTCTACTTGACCTAAATTCCCCTAACCTGTGCAGTAATCTGTACAGTATTTAGTAGACCAACTTTCATAAAGTTTGATTGAAAAGAGGTCTTTTGGCGCTTTCTACCTCACAGAACTTTGACCAATTCTTCGGCTAAATCGTTAGAATCTTCTTCAGGCAATGTTCCTGAACCCTACGTTCGTCTTTTGTTAGAAATTCTAGGCTTTTTTGCGAAACCAAGTATGTTTGCAAGTGGCTCGTTTTCGACTTCGGCAGGCACTGCCTAGGTAAGTCAGCCTTTGGAGAGCATGCCTTCAGCGGTTTCACTGCCTAATTCACGTAGTCTGCAGTTCTCACTGTAGTTTTTCAAGGTGATACCTCACTGCGCAGTGTCCAATAAACAGGCTTGCAACGCCTCTTATTTTGCTCTTCGATAAGAGAAGAAGTTTTTTTTGGGTTCTCTGGCAAATATTCAATGAATTTTTTTGCCTGCCTGTGCCAGAGAATATTCTCCTAGTAGCGCATTATGGCTTTCTACCACAGAACGGTTTGGGGTCTATTGGGAAAGCTTTAGAACCTGCTCTTGCTAATTCGTCGGCAATTTCATTTTCTTCTATTCCTCTATGACCTGGCACCCAGATGAAGGCAACCTTGTTGCCTACTGGCGGGTTGTTGAGAAACTGTCATTTGCACTGACAGCTCTTATAGCCGCTTAACTGTCAGACAGAATATAATTTGTTTGTTTTTCATACGCCTTCGCAGACATTCTTAAGCAGTTAGCTCCATAGCAAGTGTCTAAGTTTATTTAATAGAAAGTGGCTAATGTTGCCCGTTATTTTGGATCATAGATTCCGATGCCTGTTTCTGTTTTTTGTTTTTGATTAATCTGTGTACCTGATGGAGGTGTTCAAGTCAAATTGTGCAATGTGACTTCAAGCCGCATGACGGTCAGTAATAGCCGTTTCAAGCGGCCAGGTTTTCAAGAAAACCTGGCTGTAGAAAGCCTAGTATCTTGAGGTGACCTATTCTGTCTCCCAATTTGATTGGGCTAGCCCTGGAGATGTTTGTAGACTCTCTGTCTCTTTGCGCCTGTAGGTGAAAAAGTGTTAAGTTCAACAGCACTAGAGCGGTAATAAATGACTTCTGTAATGCTCAGGAACGCAAACCCCTGCTTATTTTGCAGCTTGCGTTCTGTTTTCTGTTTTCGTCTACCATACAAGAGTCTTACTACCGTACTATTTCTGGCTAGAAACCTTATGTCTTGCCAAAAAACTTTCGACATGCCCAAACGCAACTCCTCAACCGGTTATTTTGGCAGGAGTGTTGCATTCAAGTTTGCTGTCTAGGGTTACTCCTAGATATTTAAGTTTATTGGAAAATAGTATTGATAATCTCTCCAGCTGTAGAGCTTTAAAATTTAACTTTTTGCGTGTGGTAAATGAGACTATGATGGTCTTTTTAGGGGTAACACAAACTTCCTCCTGGTCACACCATCTTCTGATCGTTCTGCATTAGGCTAGAAAAAGCACCTTCATGCTTGCCTCTGACTAAAATTGCGATATTATTTATGTATCCCAGTACACAGCGATCCATTTGCGTTAATTAGCTCATCCACCAGTATTAACCACAGCAGAGGCGCCAACACTTCACTTTGTGGACACCCTTAACCATAGTCAGCCAAGTGCTTTCCTCTCCCAGTGAGGTCGTTATTGCGGCTTGCAAGCATTGACTCAATCCGGCTTGTTGCAGCTGTGTTTTTCTGCTGCCAGATTTATAAATTCAAAAGATGTCTTATCAAAAACGCCCTTTATATCTATAGATATGCCTGAAACTACTCCTTTTGCCTGGATAGTTTTCTCAACTTCTCTAACAAAGTGATGAAGCCCGTTTATCGTGGATTTGCCAGGTTGGTATGCCAATTCTTCTTGGGAGTATAGCTGTGGAGCACGTTTTTTATGTGGTTATCAACAATTTTCTCCATTGGAGAGAGTAGTATAAGCTGATTGGGCGATATGATTTGTCACCGTCTGCCTCTGTCCGGTTTTGGATTGGATCACTTTGACTTTACAGTAGAAAGCTAAAGATTTATATTATTTTTAAGATAAAAAAATTGCATAAATTGTGGAGGCGCTAAAACAACATTTTTATTAATGTATTTTATTCAAGCTACTCCATAATATAAGGAAAGATTAGTAGATCAGTAGAAAGTTATTAAATATTATTAGTGTATTACACTACAAGGGCAGAAAGTTAAAATTCCTGCACTGCGCAGTTCAGGGCTCTCAACTTTCTGCCCGTGTAGTGTATACTAGTTTTCTTGCTACTCCAGTCGACAGTACGTAGTGTCGGCTGCGATTCCACGGCAGAAAGTGCAGGACCTGAACTGCGCGACATAATGTCTTCGGCTATTTACTCCCGCTAAAGGAGAGCGCGCGCATAGCTCTAAGACACACTTTCTGCCGTGGAATCGCAGCCGAAACCACGTACTTTCGACTGAAGTAGCAAGAAAAATATTTTATGCTTTTGTATTGAAATTTTATTAACTTGTTTATATATTTCAAGTTTTTATAAAAGGAGTATACTCCTAAATATACTCGAGATAGGAATAGACGCCAAGGACATCAGGAACTACATTGGAACCAAATCGCGAAGATAAGGGTTAATAAGAACTTATCAACAGATACCTTCAAGTTATGCAAAGGAGTCTGCCACGGTTTTGGAAAGGATCTTTGAAATAGCCCTGGAAAGGAAAAAGAGATAAATTAGGATTAAGGGATCTTCAATTAACAATATACGATTTGCAGACAATTTTAGCACCAACTTTAGAAGATCTCCAACAAATGATGGATAAGATAGATGGGCCAACATTTTGGTCTTAAAATCAACGCTACTAAGACCAAATTCGGCACGCTGCACATAGTATGAAGAGTACAGACAATCGCCAACGTACGGTAAAGCACAAAGCATAAGAAGAAGAAGAAAAAAAGAAGAAAAAACAAAGAAGATAAAAAAGATATTAAATCAGTAAAATGTTAGACATTTTAGACGTATTTATATTTATCAAATTAAATAGAGGGTCTTCTCATAATTGTAAACAAATTTCGAAAACTAAACTTACCCTGCTAACATGCCATCATGTATATTTACCACAACAAACTTGAAAGCATATGCATACAAACATCTGCTGCTTTTATTTACCATCTTCCCTAGGGAAAGCTTATATTAACTCACATCACAGGAGTCACAGGACTCAATCCAACGACCAAAAACAACTTGCTCATCTAATTCTAAACCTAAACATATTAAACCAAAATTAAAAAAGTCTCCAACTTGTAGCCTCTGTTTAGTTTAGTTTTAAAATCTATCAAGGCTTGACAGATAAGTTATTATTTGCAAGTTCTTTTGTTTTTTAATAAAACAACTTAAGCCTTTACTACCAAACAGGCAGCAGCAGCAGCTGTGCAAACTATCAAAAACTTCAGATCTCAGCGTTGCAATTTTCATCTCTGAACTCAACCTTTGGAGAAAATTACAAATGTTCGTTCATATTAATATTTCGTAAAAGCAGCAAGGTAGTAACATCTATGAAATGATTCAGCAAAATTAAAAAAGATGATTGCTTTGTGTTTTAAATTTTATTTCGCTGCCCAATTTATCACAAAATTTAATATCAAAGCTAAACAAAATATTTATATTAACATAAATTAGGTTGCGCAACATGGAACTTGCGCAAAGCCCTATTACGCATTATACTAGGTTGATAATATACTGTTTTTACTTTAAAGAAACTCGTGATTTTTTGCTTTATTATACCTGTCCGAAAAGTCATGTAGAGTAGCACAAGTAGAGCTTTAAATTATCTGTCATCCAGACGCAAGTCGAGCTTACTTGGCAACGCTGCGTCCACATGGATCTGATGACAGAAGTCAGTTGAAATTTTTTTTCCAAAAGGAGCACTTTATTTCAATTTTTATTGTGAGTTGTGGCAGAAGTTAGCTCATACCATACAGATAAGCTCATACATATGAAAGCAGTGACACTGACCTATCACACTAACAGTACAGATTGGAAAAACAAAGATGCAATGTTGCCACATGGTGCGATAACGTAGAAAGCACTTTGACGTCACAGTTACTTGGAACAGCAGGGGGGTGCTGCCTTTATGCGAATTTCAATATTTTTTACTACCTCTACCCATATACAGCTTATCGTCATTAAAAGTGAACATAAATAAGTTGTCTGCCGGGCTGATTTGTAAATATCTAAACCATCCAAAACGCCACTCAAACGCATACAAAAAACTTCATTCAAATCGGTCCAGCCGTTTAGGAGCAGTTCAGTGACATACACTCGTACAGTAGAATTATATATATATATATATATATATATATATATATATACATCCTTATACCCAACCTGAGCCATTTGAAGTTTCATACCATTCTGATCCACCCTTTAAATCAAACATTACAGCATTTAACTTGGTGTATATTGACTACTATTAATTTGTTTATTTTATTTTTTTTATATATACATGTAAAATGTTAATTTTAAAAAAATTTATTTTTTGAATTTTATACGAATTTTTTCATACAATTCTGACCCATTCTGTTTCGACCATTCTGATCCATTTACGAGTATATTAATTTTTTCTTAGTTTTCATACTATTATGAGCCAGTATATTAATAGCAGGAAAATCATACAATTCTGATCCCATAAAATTTAGAAGCAATTGAAAACTTTAAAAAGATTATATTATTGCAATTTTTTTTTCTATGGAAAAATTTGTTTTGTTTTAGTAATTTTTATTTTTTTCGGTAAATTTATTGTTTTTGAATTCAGAAATTTTGCTCCAAGAATTAAAAAAGATTTATTTTGGTTTTATTGACCAATAACTTCTTTAGACTCAAATTAAAAATTACTTTATGAAGTTTTTAGCATACATACGTAGAAAAGGATTCTTATATGTTTGCAAATAGGAAGTGAGTTTTATTATCCATCGGTGGTTTTCTTGTTCCAAAACCTAACCAAATGTGTTTATAATAATTTTTTGAGTGAGGTGTAGATACATTTCCTATTGTATTGTAGGTACACCATTGGCCTATATTTTATTCTAAGATTACATTCATTCTTACAAATTTTAAAATATTGAGATTTTTTATCTAGGAGGCTAGAAAATGTTGCTGTTGTAGCAACAGCAACTTTGATTATGTCAATTTAACAACGGTATCTGAAAAGGTAATTTTCAAAATATGATTGAATATAGATTAATTTAATAAGATTAATATTTAATGCCTAATTATCATATTTTTTTATGAGCAATTGCTCACAAAATATCAATGATGCTAATGATCAAAATTTTTTTTATTGAAATTTCATCATTGACAGAAATAAATTTAAAAATAATATGTTTGTTCGCAACAATTTGTTTATTTTTGACGACTTTTGACTTCAATCCCCGCCTCAAAAATGTCAAGTCTAAAATTAAGTGCTGCCAACCAAAATAAGAAAAAATAACTACGTATCTCTAATTAGAGGGGGACAAATTGAAACTAGAGGATAAACGTTTTTTTCGGTAGAAGACTTGTTCTATTACCGCTTTATTTTGGGGTTTAATTTCTTTATCGACTATCAAAATTATATAGCTCGAGTGTCAAAATTCATGTTTTGAAGACGTTGTTTGGAAAATGGCCGACGCCGCCATGATACTTTTTCTGAAATTTGTAAATTTTTAATTTGTTTTTAAGATTTTTTTTATAAATTGAGTTATTATAATTGAGAAATTTTTTTAATTTTTTTTATTTGTTGTAAATATTTCAGTACTGGAGGTATAATTATTTAATTTTTATGTAAGATATTTGTAATTAGAATTCCAGTTCATTTAATTAATTATGATTTATTAAATATCGTTCATTGTTGGCTGTGTATATATTCCAAAATCTTACTGGTTGAGCCTTTTTTTTTTTGCTAGCCAATAAATAGGTCGTTGTCAACCTATAGGCAAAATTTAGATAACAAGTGGCGCTCAAACTCAAGTAAGGTCACTCTTGCCAATTTATTTTACATCTGAAGATCCACGACCAAAGCTGAGCTAGTACGAATCAAGCCTTTAGAGGTCATATGAGCCCTTATCAAAAGAAAGGGTTACAATGTCAAAAAAAGTAAAATATCAATTCTTGTGTTGATTTATTCAATTATTACACAATTTGCTTCACTTACTTTACTTATACACACTAAAATTTAATTATAGTTTGATCAATTATGAATTTTCATACCTCCACGTATTGTGATTTTTAATAAAAAAATCTTTTTATGGTCTGTTTTTTTGTGCTAGTTTTTAGTATAATTATTAAAATCATAAGAAAAATAAATAAATCCACTATCAATATTTTGAACTTGCAGCGCAGCTTACACAATAATGTTCAAGCTAAATGCGCGTTCGTTATTTAAATGCTTGAAGAAACCTTAATTTCGGTTCTAATTCTGGTAAAAATGGTTAGGTTTCAGGTACAAATGAGGATGCAGCTCCGTTCCTTGAAAAAGTTTTGCAAAAGTTTCAAATTCTTTACGATCATATAATCCAAATGTTTAAAAAAATCTTTTAAACATTTTAAATAAGACATTTGTCTTATTTAAAAACCAAATCAAAAACAAAAAATGAAAAATATAGGTGAAACAAGTTTTCAATTATTAAATAATAATAATAATTTACTTTGCTCTCGCAAACGCTTTTTGTTTTACTTTCAAACCAAAATTTTTAATTTTATTTACTTTTTATTTTGATAATAATAATAATGCTTCGTCTTCTACACATGAAACTATTTCAACGTTTAATTAAGTTCTGAAATTATCATAAAAAAAAAATTTATTACGCCTACAAATAATAATTTAATCAGAGTCACACTGATCGCAGTGCGCCATTTATCATTTATCCGTAATTTTCATTACAAATTTTTAACAAAGAATAAATTGAATAAATTACGAACTAAAGTTAACAATAAACAATTCAGATTGTTTCGATAAACATCAGTGACGCGACGTGTAACAGTTCGAGAGTCTGATCGAGTACCCAGCCGATTCGTGCGAGTTGGAAATGTGAACGGCGAGGCGAGTCGAGACTTTTTTTAAAATTTTTTGTGCTAAGATTATAAAAGCTAAAACAATGTTTTCCCCAGCTGTAGGGGTTGGGATTTCCAAGGTGTAAGTCCTATGTTAAATTTCTGAACCAAATTTATGGTACTTATTGTTGCAAAAACACATTTTCTTCGAAAAAGCTATGCACTCAAGTGTTGTAAAGTAGATAATAATAAATATGAAATTTCCAAAATTTTCCTAATATTTTGGTCATAATAATAATATTTATTAATTTGAACAATTTCAAACATTACTAATTTATATGTAAAAACTAAAGACCTTAGACAACGATAGCCAATGCTATGGGTGATCCTTATGTGCAAAATCACTAATTTGAGAATTTAGAATAAATTATTTTAAAAGATCTTGTAGATATAATAGCATTAATAGCATCATGCTAATAAAAAAAAAATACTTTTTATATCAGCAGCTAGTGCTGCATAAATTCTGTGCTTTTTAAATATTTGACGGAGTTAAAAATTAATCAAAAAATTATATTAAAAAAAAATATGATTTTGTTGTAACGCAAACGCACTTTCCAGTCGTTTCTATCATTTAGCATTATTTTTTTGTTCTATTCTTCTATTTCTTTCATGAACCCGGCGTGGGTCCGGTCCGGTACAGTGGTTTTCTTCTTTATCCCTTGCACCCTTGCAGCAAGAAAATAATAAAACCATAAACCAACATGCCTTTGTCTGGCCTCTGGCCTGGGCCTAAACCGGCACGCGTGCATGGCGTCCAGCACGATTTCATCCTGTCTCTTGGAAATTCCCACCTTTTTTGTCTAATTGAGTAATTTCTAATATTTCTATTGTCTAATGTCGGTAATATCACTAATATCTGGCTGAATGTCTGCTACAGTTATGCAAGTCAAAAATTTTGCTTGTATATTTTGTTTTTGACTATTTTGGCCTAATTCAAGTTTTGAATTTTACAGTGGATTAAATTATTAATCTATCTGATTTAATAAAAGCGCTATAAATTGGTGTCTTTGTTTATACTTAGTTAAATTATATAGGTCAGGTATAAAGTATGACGTATGATAAGCTATTTATTAATAATTTGAATAATAATAATGTAATAATGCTAATAACAAAATTAAATCATTATTGAGAAAGGTATCCGTCCTTGATTAAAGAGTTAAAGTTAAAGACGATCTCGGTCTCGTGGTCGTAACTCTCGTGCCTCTTAAATTATAAACGATTCATTTGGCATCTCAAATCTCTATCTCAAATCTCATCATTCTCATCTACTCAATCCGCAATCTAGTTCTTTACGAACGATTCCCTAAAACACGAACTAGTTCCTCAAAAAGAACTATTAAGCCCACCACTACACTATAAACAAATAAAATTGACGTCACTCATCTTATATAAGGTAGTGACAACCTCCTAAGGGTAGTAACAGATTTGTGACTAATATTTTTCAAAAACATCTTTTTCCGTTGCACAAATCACCAACCTTAGATAAATTCGATTACAAATTTGATAAATTAATCTATTGTCTTAATTTTATTAATTGAAGTTAACCGTCTGAGAGTGAATTTCTACACAGTAAACCAACCATATTTTTAAAATGTTTAACAATTTGTCAAAATAATAAGATTTTCTCTATATAAATTATTGATAAATTCATTTCTATCAATATAAACAGTTCTAAAAAAAATTGTTTATTAAAAGTATGAACAATACAATGGCTCATAACATTTTTTAACAATAATTATATCACATTAAAGTGTTTCTTATAGATTTTAATACTCAATTTAATTACCGTTAAAACTGGGAAATATCTCTCATAAAATCCCGTAAATGCAAATTTGTGATTTTTATTATTACAAAAGCACTTTTCTTCATAAACTTTTATTTAATTAGAAAAAATTTAGTTATTTTTTAACAAAGAAATAGTTGGTTTATAGATCGTAGTAGAATTGATTATTTGCTTAAAACTAAAGTTAATTTTACCTGATTGGTTGAATTTGCGTGAGCAGACAATAAAACATTTTAATTTTGACTTTTATTGTTTAATTAACTATTTTAGTTTAATTTACTTTCTGTAACCTCACCTGAAATAAATGCGTTTTTTAATCAATTAATTGCAGTTAAATATCTAAAAGCAAAACATTTTAACAAATAATTTAAAATTGGTTTAAAATAATTTGTTACGTTATTGGTTAAGTCTTTTTGAATGGGTAATCAAAAATCTAACATGTGAATTTATTAATAATTACTATATATTTAAACACATGACTATATAATTTGATGCTGATACAATAAAAATAACGAACCTTACATATTGTTGGAAAAATCTTTGAATTTTCTCATGGTTTTTGTAAAGTTGTTAATTACTGATTTTGTAAAATCTGACAAAATATCAACAAATGCGGGGTTTATAGAATTTACTAGCTATGTTTAAAAAATATTAATGTGAAAACATTGTTTAAAAATAAAAACTAAAAACTTTATAAAATTATATTGTTATTGCTGCACAATTTTATAATATTAAAGTCGACTACGTGTTTTGTAACACTTGGTCAAGCTCAAGCTGCAAGTGTTTTTGATGCATTGTATCTTCATCGCTCTTCCCCTTTAAAGTCATTCATTTAAAAATGAGATCGTCGGTTTTGCCAGCGAAAAATGTTCCAGGTATAAAAATAAGGATGCAGCTCCGTTCCTTGAAAAAGTTTTCCAAAGGTTTGAAATGCTTTACGATCATATAATCCAGATGTTTAAAAAAACCAGACAAGTACCAACAATTTATTAATGATACCGTTACACTTGTATTATTTAAAATCTAAATCAAAAATATAAAATCAAAAATAAAAGTGAAACAAATTTTCAATTATTGAATAATAATAATATTTTACTTTGCTCTAGCAAACGCGTTTTGTTTTACTTTCAAAACAAAATTTTTAATATTATTAACTTTTTAATTTTATTAACTTTTTAATTTTATTAACTTTTTATTTTGATAATAATAATGCTTTGTCTTAAATTAAATATAAAACTATTTCAACTTTTAATTAAAAGTTCTAAAATTATCATAAAAAAAATTTTATTTCGTCTAGAATAAATAATTTTATCAGAGTCACACTGATCACAATGGGTCATTTACTATTTAAACGTAATTTTCATAACAAATTTTAACAGAGACTAAATTAAATAAATTACAAATTAAAGTTAACAATAAACAATCAAGATTGTTTAGATAAAAACCAGTGACGTGACGTGTAACAGTTCGAGAGTCTGATCGAGTACCCAGCCAGTTGATGCGAGTTGGAAATGTGAACGGCGAGGCGAGTCGAGACTTTTTATCAAATTTTTTAAAGTGCTCTAAACAATTGATATTGACGTCTCTAATCTCATAAAAGGTAGTGATAACCCCCTAAGGGAAAAAACACGGGAGATATGCTCCTTAACACAGACAGGCGACTGATTAATTACTACGTCGCTAATTAATTTATTGTAATTAATTAATTAGCAATTAATCAATCAAATCTAAACCTTGTCCGACAACACATTAGCAATATCAATATTAAAAATCATAATAAAAATTATCAGTAAAAATAAAAAAAACCAAATGTCTTTAGGTCAGGTTAGATTAGGTCAGTGTTGCGTTTAGTTGAACGCAATGCTTATTGCGCTCAATGCTATATATTTACCTACTATGCTTTTTTGTAAAAAAGCATAGTAGGTAAATATATAATTTAGGTATACAGTGTGATGATAAAGTTTGGAACAAAAATAGCTGCTTTGTATGTTGTTTTAAAAAAAACACTTTGAAAAGTTATAACGGAAAATTTTTATTTATGACGTCAATTGTTTATGAGCGATGACGTCATTATCAATTTTTTTAAATGAAAAACCCATTTTATTATCTGTTTTGATATTGATACGTTACATGACAATTCTTTTGACAAAAAAGCATACTAGCTTTAAAAATTAAAATCTTAAACAGTAAAAATAACAATTAAACAAAAAAACAAACAAGATTTAATGCAAATATTTGAACTATTTGCCACCAACCATTTGGCTTTGACCGACACGAGTGTGAACACTTTGTACATTACGCTAAAATATGTCGGGCTTATATCTATTGATATGTTTAGTGTTATTTTCTCAGAATAATTGTTATGTAAGATTTCAATTTTTTACATTATTATTCAAGAAGTCAAAAGGTCTCTAAGGCAAAACTGATAAAAATAAAAAAAATTGAGATTGTTATTTAAAAAAATTGATCATGACGTCATTGCTTAAAAACAATTGTCGAGTAATCGAGTGTTTTTTTTTTTTAGCTTATGAATTTTGTTCCAAACTTAATCATCACACTGTATAAACTATGAATATTTTTATTATTATTATTATTATTTATTATAATAATAATAATATTGATTTAGAATAAATATATTTATATTGAGTAAGGTTTGATTGTAAAAAAATATTTTTTAATTAAACGAGTAACGAGATGCAAGATCAATAGATGAGAGAGGTACTAGCAAAAATGTCGCAATATTAATTTGCTATTCATTACTAACACAAAACATACCAAATTATATAAGAGAAGTACAAAAGGCTCAGTTTATGACGAAACGACTGTATTTTGTATACAAAACATATACAGTCAGGTCGATAGCAGCGCCACCAACTGTTGAAGCGGAATTTGCTGGAACTAAAAACTGAGGTTTCTATCAAAGCTGACCCATTTTAAAACTTGTTGTAGACGCTCCAGAAATGATATCTGATCGTTCTGTAAGGGTCTGCAAACCTGAGCCATATATATGGCTCAGGTTTGCAAAAGTGGATCAGGATGTACCGCTCGAGAACATAGTATAGGCTCAGCTTTGTATGAAAGCGCTATATATATATATATATATATATATATATACATCTCGCTACCTTTTTAGCGTCTTTCCATAATGCAGTCTTTCAGCGTCTACCTCTGTATATTAAAATCTTTCATTATCCATAGATGGGGCTTTTTCTGAGGTTTTAGGAAATTTAATGTATATTAAATTAGGAGCATTATTTTTAGTTTAAATTGAAAATTTTCACTTGACAGCTTTTCAGCATCCATCCGTCCTGCTATCTTTTTCGCGTCCATAATATACATTCTATAATGCAGCTATTCAGCGTCCAAATGTATATTTTTGTACAGATTGGACCCATTCAGCGTCTGGCAGCGTTGCCGCTATGAACTTTCAGATTGAATCGGCTACAACCAAGACTCTTGCAAGATTTTAAAATTTTGTAAATATGTAGTAACGCTTTTGTTTCTTTAGAAATAGATTGCTATTGCAAATGTTTTTATCACATAACAAAATGAATAAAGTCTGTGATAAAATACAAGAAAAAGTGCATGTATTAATAATATAAATTTAGAAGTTTGAAAAAATTATGGTGTCGTGAGAATACTTAAAGCAGAGAATAAATCTTTGTTAGATAAACATTTTTGTCAATCTTTTTAAAAAGTTATACGATTGTTAATTAACTAATTTTCATCTAATGTTTGTTCTAATAAGATCGACGTAAAAGTTTAAAAAATAACATTCTTTCTCTGCAGTCGGTACTACAATTTTTATCTGTATTTATATCATAAATTTTTTTTCTAATTTTTTTTATTTACCCATGTTTCTAGCATTCCTATTATCTCGTACTCTATGTATTCCCAAATTTTTGATTTCTTATTCTTGCTACATTTCAAAATACTGCTTTTAGTACATCGTCTTCTTTCTTTTCTTTTTTTTTAACTGTGTAATTTTTTCTGTATTTTTTTATTAAGTTTCGGTTTTTTAGTTTTTTTACTCTTTTTTCTATCTTACTTTTTAACATTATTTTTTCTTTTTTTTTAGCTTTTTTTATTTATTTCCAATTTTTTATTTTTTGCCTGTTCTTTTTCTTGTCCACTTTTTTGTCTCCATTCCTTTCTTACTCTCTTTTTGTCTTCTGTATTTTTGTGTTTGTTTTTGATCGACTGTTCTCTCTTGTTTTATGTTTTCTTCTTTTTTATGTTCTTTTTGGTTTTTTCTAGTTTTAAGAGTCTTCTTATTTTGTTGTTTTAAACCTTTTTTTTATCTACATCTTTTCTGCTTTATCTTCTTTTTTTTCTGTTTTCTTGTGTTTTTAACCTCTGCATCTTTTCCCCGTGTTTTTTCTCGTATTTTTTCTAATTTTTCTACCTCCTATCTTACCTCTCGTGTTCTTTTTTGTGCTTATTGTTATATTCAATGCTTTTTTAACTTTCTTATTTTCTAAAACGTTTTTTCGAATTCTCCCTTCTACTTCATACATTTTCTCTTCTCCCAAATTGTCTTATACCCTATTTTCGCATTCTTTTCTTTTTTTCTTTCTTCTATTATTAACTATCTTAATTTTTTCTTTTTTCGTCTATAAATATGTTTTTCCTCATTTTCTAGTTAATTTTTTTCAATTACATTTTTTCCTCTTCCCACTTGTCTAGTTTAATCACCACCATCTTTATCTTTTTAATGTCTTTTTAATTTCTTTTCTGTTTATCTAACCATGTTTCTGTCAAGTCTATTTGACATCCGTTTGTTTTATCTATTTTTAAAAGACTTATATTTTATTCTTACCCCATTTTATAATAGTTTTTTTGCTGTTCTATTTCTTTTTATTGATTTTTTTTTTGTTATTATTTTGGTTTTTGTTGTACTTTTATCCAAGTTTTCTTTATTGTTTAAATTTTAATTTGGAGTTTTTATTAAATTATTTTTTTTTCTAAAATTTTATCTATGTAAATATAAATTCTTCATCTTGTTAAACTTTTTTTTAAATTTTTTTTTGTTCTTTTTTGTTTTCTGTATTTTCCGTTTGCTAACTTATTATTTAGCTCTTCAAAAAATTGAACAAAAAAAGCTTTTGAATGAATAGAAAACTATAAATAATAATATAATAGAATAAAATTAAAATTCTGCTATGAATTTCTGGCAAAAAAATTCCTAAAAATCAATTAGTTATTGATTATATTTAAAAATTAGAGAAGGTTATTGTAGAATAACACACAAAATAATAACTTGTTTGAGAAAAAAAAGTTAATATTAATTTTTGACAACAAATAAAACAAATTGCTTAACAAAACATGCGTTGTAACACAATTATTTTATTAAAAAACATTTTCTTAAAACTAATATTGTTGACAATTATGAAATTTATAAAAAATCTTATGATCAAAGTTTGTTTATAACATTTTTTTAAGCAATCAAACTTAGTTAATTAATGAAAACTTTATTGCTTCGTTAAACATTCCTGTATTTTCATTTTTCAATTAGATAATGAAAAAATTAAGTACTAAAAGTTGCATTACTTGAAGAATTCTTTTCTCAAGCTAATTTTAAGACTCTACAAAAATACAACGTTGCCGTGTTAGTGGACGCTGAATAGCTGCAATCTGTTTAAAACTGAATATACTGTATATTCTGCCAGCGCTGCTAACGACGAAACCTTGAACTAGATGTGTATATTTTGTATACACTTTGCAGCTTTTCAGCGTCCACCCAATACTTTTTCCAGACAAGAACCGTTCAAGGAAGAAAACTGTTATTGCAAATATAAATAACCAAGCTTTAATCATTTATGAAAAAAAATAGTAGATTGTCATAAGACATTGCAGAAAGCAGAAATACATTGAAAACTTTTCAGCGTCCGTATATGGACGCTGAAAAGGTAGCAAGTTATATATATATATTTATATATATTTACATTGATTTAGCCATATATATATATATATATTTATATATATGGCTAAATCAATGACAACATGTTGTATCGAATATACTTTAAATATTTATATTAATCTATAAACAGAGGTCAAGAAGCATTCCGAGTGTTAACAACACTGTTTAGCTCTCATTTGTGGTTCTAAATAATTTGGTTTGATTCGTTGTCTGGCTGAATTTGTCTCAAAAGTAAAACCTTGACAGTTTTATTATAAATATTTTATAACTTTTCCAAGTTGCATATTTTATAATTAAACACAGTTTATAGTATTTTGTTAGGTAAAAGCTAGAACTTATAGTATTTTGGGTAGTCGTCTATCATTGGGCTATAAGCTTTTGCGACCATATAACGTTATTTCATTTGAACTACTATATACTAAAGTACGTCTTTTCCGATATAAAATTTCATTTATAAAAGGAATTAAATACCGTTTTATCATTGCTTTTGTCACAATAATCTATAGCGTTTTAAGTTTATTTAAACCGTAAACAATAGTGTTTATGCTCTAGAAGTTTTAAATAAAAATATCGACAACAATGAAAAGCTAGTTAAATATTAATCAAGGCTGCGACAATCACACTACTTTGTTCCACTAAAAATCAATCATTAGACTTTTATTCTCTTTTAATAAAATATTATCATTTTTATTGTTGCTATTTTCTCACTAAAACGAAACGTTGTCATTTTGTCAAAAAACATAAGAGTATGTCTCTTGTGAAATAGTATACTTATGTGCTGACTAAATCTACTATCTAGTGCTAGTAGATTACTATTTTGAGTTGTATAGATGGTCTTGCTGCTGATAAATTTAAATTTAATTTATAGACGAACAAGTCTGTCTCTAGTTCAAGTTCTAGCGCAAAAATTTCTAAATTGATCTTAAAACACTTACAGAGGTCTTGCTAGACCAGTTGGCCAAACGAAAGTAGGTTGGAGACTGCTCTGTCTGGCTGATAGCTCATATGTAACCTTAATAAAAAAGAGTAGCAGTACATTTACCCAAATAATCCGCCAAAACACTTGTATTGTATTAGAGTCGATTATTAAGTTATAGAACTGTATTTACAGACAAATTTCAGTTTAAGCTACAGCTATAAATACCGACCTAAATCAGCAATTTTAACGGCCATTATGTTTTTTGTTATCTCTAAATTTTTACTATTGTAAAAAACTTGTTTTTCTACAAGTTCAAAGCTCAATTTTCCAAAAAAAAAACTATTATGATATAGAAATCCGATAACCTGTGGCGGAGACGTAATTGTTATTGCCGTTTTAACAGCGGACAGCTGGCGTTAAAAGCTATTATCCCTGGTGGAATCCGCTATAACCGCAAATAGCTTTTACTACTCCTTCCATCAAACAATTTTATTATATGTATTATGTTTGAGCATTATTTAATAAAAATATAGGACACAAACGACAAACGATAAAAACAGAAAAATATTAAAAAAGAAATTGTTCAAATAAAAAAAAAAGTTAATTTTTATAAATAAGTATTAGAACCAATTTATAACAGAAAAGCTCAAAAGACGCTATTCTTGACCATACGTAATAAAATGAAGTAATGAAATAATTCCGTATGAACTCAATTAGATTATGACATTCCATTTCGAATAACATTTAGAACACATAAATTCTGTTTTTTTCTAATATTGCTAAAAAAACATCTTAAGAAATCTATTCTTTTATTTGCTCAGGTTATCTATAAATTTAACATAATTGTCATAAATTGTTGCTACCGTACGTACTAGATAAATACGTTCAAATCAAGTACCGTATGAATAAATTAAACAAGACGCGTTGCAAAAACAAAACGATAACTAGTTCCCCATTTTACAATACAGAGGGTTTTGAGCGAAGGATATAATTTTATACAACATTTCGTGACGACGCATTTTTTGGCTCTCTCGATTTGGCTTTGCGTCATCTCGCTTGGAGCACCGAGCAACCAAAGTTGAATACTTCAGTCGCTCAGTTATCGTCACGCCAGAGACAACATTGAATATAATTATTACTGAGTCACTGATTAAAACAATTATGTTATAGCAATTGTTGATAAATTTTTAAATTCAAATCAAAAGAAAGAAATAAAGTAATTTTGAAGTCAAACAAAACTTTTTCTTAAACAGTACTTGGTTAATTAATAAACTACTCTGCTGTACGGTATGAAGTCAATTAAATTTTTTATATATACTGCAGGAAACAAAATGGATGATGGCCTGCAGGCAGCCCAGATTTAAACGTAGTTGAAACGGTTTGGCGCAAGATAAAACTGTAAAAATAATATGATTTAAAAAATAAAAAATTCCACTAAAAATTGATATTTAAAAAATAGAAATTATAATAAATAAAAAAAAATGCATTATTATTAATATTAGAAACAGCTTAAGTTATATAACGCAAGTTGATTTGAAAAGCATTAATTATTCAAGCGAAATTTTTGTCAAGTCTTACTAATAAAAACTAATGAGACTAAATCATGATTTTTGGTCGATTATTTCAAATTTCTCTTAAAAATATAAGAATTTCATATAAATACAGTGTGATGTTTGAGTTGGCAACAGTAGACTTTTTGGAGACTTTTTTTATTTGCCTAGTTGCAACACTGTAATCAAATACGCTTCTTTGACAAATATTTGACATGACGCTTATAAAAAAACTTGTAGGTTATGTCACAGCGACTAACTTTTTAATTGGCATCTGTCAATAATGTTGTCAGTGCAACAGACAAACAGTCCAATTCATGCATATTTTTTCTATAAATAATTGATGATAGCTGTTTTGACAAAAAAGCTTTTAATTTTTGTTAAAAGGACGAGGAAAATTAAATTTGAATGGAAGTCTTAGTGGGTTGGTTGTCTTTGTTTGGATCCTGAAAAAATGCTTTAACCAAAATTGCTACCAAAGAGAATTACTAAGGTTTACTGTAGATCCTAGAACAAGTATCCTCTTATACAATCAAAAATTAATTGAGGTAACTAAACAAACAATTAGAAGGATTTTGTTATTCACAACCGTGGGATTAATTTCAGATATTGCAGCAACCCTCTAATTTGCTATTTCACAAAACTAATCTCAGAAATAAATCAAAAATTTGCATAATTATAGAGCTCTTAAAAGGGAAAATAAAAATCAGTTGACAAGAAAAGCTCTATAATATCAATTAAAACAAAAAAAACAATAGAAATGTTTTAAAAACAAGAAGGACTCTGTAGAGCAGCCAATGAAAGCGAACGCTTAAATCAGCGAATGAGAACGCTGGTTCCATATACGAAACGACTCCTCCTCCTTGGTACTGACTTTTTTCAGCCAATAAAAACGGCTATATTATATACTCCACTTATTAGTGCTTCAAAACATCAAAATAAAACGACCAATCAAAATAAAGAGTTGAAAAAAACGTGTCTAAATCAGTTAACAAGCCTATTTATGAAACAACTTAGCTTTGATACGATCTGACTAACTAACTATTGAATAGTAGTAGTTTTGTGGACTTACTCCGGATTTGATGTATCGACACGAGCGCCCTCATTCTACAACGGAGCGACACAGAAGCTGTATATTATTATACTTTATATATAAAATTTTATTTTTGACACAAACGGCGTCTAATAAGTTTCTTCTATGCAATACTCAAGAGAGACTAATAAAATTTCCAGTTTCTTCTAAGACATTTTTACTTTAAACGATCATTTTTTTTTTATTTTATTAACTTTGGGAATACTGACTTTTTTCAGCCAATAAAAACGGCTATATTATATACTCCACTTATTAGTGCTTCAAAACATCAAAATAAAACGACCAATCAAAATAAAGAGTTGAAAAAAACGTGTCTAAATCAGTTAACAAGCCTATTTATGAAACAACTTAGCTTTGATACGATCTGACTAACTAACTATTGAATAGTAGTAGTTTTGTGGACTTACTCCAGATTTGATGTATCGACACGAGCGCCCTCATTCTACAACGGAGCGACACAGAAGCTGTATATTATTATACTTCATAAATAAAATTTTATTTTTGACACAAACGGCGTCTAATAAGTTTCTTCTATGCAATACTCAAGAGAGACTAATAAAATTTCCAGTTTCTTCTAAGACATTTTTACTTTAAACGATCATTTTTTTTTTATTTTATTAACTTTGGGAATACTGACTTTTTTCAGCCAATAAAAACGGCTATATTATATACTCCACTTATTAGTGCTTCAAAACATCAAAATAAAACGACCAATCAAAATAAAGAGTTGAAAAAAACGTGTCTAAATCAATTAACAAGCCTATTTATGAAACAACTTAGCTTTGATACGATCTGACTAACTAACTATTGATTGAATAGTAGTAGTTTTGTGAACTTACTCCGGATTTGATGTATCGACACGAGCGCCCTCATTCTACAACGAAGCGACACAGAAGCTGTATATTATTATACTTCATAAATAAAATTTTATTTTTGACACAAACGGCGTCTAATAAGTTTCTTCTATGCAATACTCAAGAGAGACTAATAAAATTTCCAGTTTCTTCTAAGACATTTTTATTTTAAACGATCTTTTTTTTTTTATTTTATTAACTTTGGGAATACTGACTTTTTTCAGCCAATAAAAACGGCTATATTATATACTCCACTTATTAGTGCTTCAAAACATCAAAATAAAACGACCAATCAAAATAAAGAGTTGAAAAAAACGTGTCTAAATCAATTAACAAGCCTATTTATGAAACAACTTAGCTTTGATACGATCTGACTAACTAACTATTGATTGAATAGTAGTAGTTTTGTGAACTTACTCCGGATTTGATGTATCGACACGAGCGCCCTCATTCTACAACGAAGCGACACAGAAGCTGTATATTATTATACTTCATATATAAAATTTTATTTTTGACACAAACGGCGTCTAATAAGTTTCTTCTATGCAATACTCAAGAGAGACTAATAAAATTTCCAGTTTCTTCTAAGACATTTTTACTTTAAGCGACCATTTTTTTTTTATTTTATTAGCTTTGGGAATACTGACTTTTTTCAGCCAATAAAAACGGCTATATTATATACTCCACTTATTAGTGCTTCAACACATCAAAATAAAACGACCAATCAAAATAAAGAGTTGAAAAAAACGTGTCTAAATCAGTTAACAAGCCTATTTATGAAACAACTTAGCTTTGATACGATCTGACTAACTAACTATTGAATAGTAGTAGTTTTGTGGACTTACTCCGGATTTGATGTATCGACACGAGCGCCCTCATTCTACAACGGCGCGACACAGAAGCTGTATATTATTATACTTCATATATAAAATTTTATTTTTGACACAAACGGCGTCTAATAAGTTTCTTCTATGCAATACTCAAGAGAGACTAATAAAATTTCAAGACATTTTTACTTTAAACGATCATTTTTTTTTATTTTATTGACTTTGGGAATACTCTCCATCGTCAATTTTGCATTAATATTTGACTAACACAACATTCTCCAGAGGTGCGTCCGGAAAGTTGGCTCTAAAAATAAATAAAAAGCCACTTACACAACTATATGATAAACGAAGCATTTCCAGTTGTCAGGACGCTCCAGGAAATTGTACACCTGGCCCTGGAATGTCGCACGGCCAGCTATCTTCCTGTGCTGTCGGGACGCGTATCTGGCGGCTTCGCCCCATTTTGGGGGACTCTCGATTAAAAGCGAAGCGGCGTTTAATCCCTGGCAGCATGCTGTACCAGGAGCTGTAAAATAAATTATCTTAAAGTGTAATTTATTATCGAAAATATTTTATGCCTCGCTAAATAACGACTCCTTCTGAAGTAATTTGGCCGCTTAAGACATATAACGTTCAAAATTAACCGAACAAACTCTGATACTTAACGGAAACGATAAAAAACATTATAGCATTATAAAATATTGAAGTGTTTTAAGAGCCCTCGGTAGTCAGGTGACTGACGATAGTGCGTTTGAATCTGCTCTAATAAGGGTCGTCAGTTCGATTCCCACCCAAGCAACAGTTTTTTTTACAAAGAAATTTGCTTTTGTCTGGCTATGGGTTGTAAATGTAGGGAGCACAATAGATCATCTGATAATCTTGGCCTAGAACCTAAATGTTACAAAAAAATTCTCAAAAAAAAAGTTAAACTTTTTTATTATTTCGAACAAATGAGAATAGAGCGCCATTTTAAATTTTTAAAATGTATTGAGGTCCTGGACAATATCGCTGTTTTCATAACTGTTTACGTATTTTTCGATTGTTTTTTAACTATTTAATCAGTAACCTAGATGAGAGATAAAAATACATTAAAATCACCAGCTAGTTGCCAGTGGCGTTCCTACTCCAAGAGGCTGCTGGGAGAAAGGGTTAGATTAAAAGGTTGTGTAGCTCAATTAAACTTTGAAATTGGCGCCTACGGCGAAATCTAGTTTGTTTCAAATCAGACAAGTTTTGTACTCATTAGCCCTCATCTGAGAGACTTAACAATCAAGATTCAACTCAACTCTGCATAAATAAACTGAACAAGTTTCACATCTGCCAGGCGTCCCGTAATGGCTCACATTTTATATTAACGAGTGGTATTCGGCATAAGAATTCACCGAATGCAGTTGATTAATCTAATTTTTAGTCAGTTTATATTTGATTTTATTTGAGAGCGACGACGTAGACTGAAAGATTGTTTAGAAAATAGAATTACTAGAGCCGTTTGTGTAATTTAAAATAATGAAGAAAATTCCCAGTTTAATAATAGCCTTTAATCACTTTAATCGTAAATTTCGCAAAAATGCCAGAAACAAAATAAATAGCTTTACTTCATTTTGAATTTACTGGACAAGTATATAAAAAATTCATTCATACTGTTGTTTAGAAAGTTTTTAAAACGTCCAGATTAATTATGGCTGCTCGATATTTCATGTGAGATACTATATAGAGTAAATAATACACTTGAGGTCAATTATTATTGACAAAACAGTTTTATTTAAAAATACAATCCTCTACCATTTCTTGCAATTAAAAAATCTTAACCTCATTTGTCGCTTTTTAACACAAAAAAGTACATTATTTCTATAATTGTGTAACATCTCCATACGAGAGTTGAGTTGCGCACCATTTGGCTGTTGAACTCTAACAGCGGTGTCTTCAACAACTTTCCTATTCATCACTACCTTTTTCACTCTTTTTTTGTTTCTGCGCAGGACAGTTTCTCGCCATCACATATGGCGAGGTTCGTAAATGTCGATTGTAAAGCGCGTGTTTACGTCTTGTCAACTGCTATGGTATCTAAATGTTTCCACATGCAAAGCTTCCATCTGTCACTATGGCTCACTGGCGTATTGTAAAATACCATGAAAATTATCTGTTTTTAAGGATCTCCAAAAAAAGTGTTGTTTAGTCATAAATCTAAATCGTTTACTAAGACAAAGTATTCCGCAGAGCGTCGTGCTTCAAACGTAAAACTATTTTGTATGTTTTTACTAACCAGCATCCATAGGCGTCTCAAGAAGTTGTTGTGAACTGCGGTCGGACAAGGGACTCGGTTGGGGGGTTCCAGTGCTAACCTCAACAATGGTGACAGACAGCTGGGAGCGCCCTGAAGAACAAAGTTTTTAGATTTGTTAGCTGCTTTAATTGAAATTTTACCGGAATTAAGAAGCTTCTGTTGTTCATCAAGTCCCATGTCCAGCGATTCGGGAAAAGACACGCCCAGGTGAGGCATAGCTGTTTATCTGAATCCAACCTGTAAATAAAAACAGATTACAATTTTAATTTAATACACCCTGTATATAACAAAAAAAGTACTCAATGTAGTACTGAATATCTCTGACCAAAATAAAAAACATTAAAAATTCTATAATGTTTCCATTAGATTTTTTATCCCTTTTAATTTAAAGTCATTAATTGATTTGGAAATCTAATACTCCTCACAAAGTGTTTCATCAGCTTGAAGACTTGCGTTTAAGCTGTTTTTAATGTTACATTATCAATTAATTTTAATTAAAACAAGTGAATGTTGAAAGAAAATATGTTCTTTATTGTTTTTGTAACGCCGTTTCTAAAAAAAGTAATTAGACAAAATTGAATTTGGTGAGTTGGTATGGTTAGTAGAGCTTATTTGTTTTCTCTTGGCGGCTGTGACGTCACTAATCTGCGCGAACATTGACAGCTGATGGAATAAGTGAGCGCTGAAAACATTCGACCATCTTTTGAACCGCTCAAAATTAAATGAATGTAATTTATGTAATCTAAATTAAATTACTCTGCTAATATGCTGTAAGTATTGAGGTTGTTCTATTTATATTAAAGCAAGCAAGCAAAGTAAAAAAATTGAGATTTAGCTGACGTTTTTAGTTTAGTTAGTAATAGCAAAGAACTACCAATTACAGCTTCTGCGCATGAACACGTGACCCGCCAACAGAAGACAAATAAGCTCTAGTTGTGACGTGAATAACATTGACCTTACTGTCATTGTTATGAATGTTATACCAACCTAAGAAAAAACTCGCTAGATTGATTTTTCACATTTTCATAATCTTCATAAGCAACAAATAAACAAATGTCTTCTGCAACTCGTAAAACAATATACTATTAAGCTTAGCAGATTACTTTGGGATGTGTACTGTCAATTTTTTTTATTAAAGTTCTCATATACAGACATCTATGAGCCAGACAAGAGCAATTTTCTCTGTAGAAAAATGCTCTTCCTAGGTGGGAATCGAACTTAAACCTCTTCAGACCAGTCTCCGACGTACTATCGCCTGGCCATCTGGTCTACCAAGGCCTCTATAAAACTTAACAATAGATAAGATTTTAATGTAGTTATTAAAAATTTAACGCAGTTTAGAATAAATTAGTATTATTTAAAGAAAAATAATGTTGATTTACAGGAAAAACACTGCAATTTTTCATAATATAGGTTAAAATATAAAAAAGTGTTATTAGAATAACTTTTTCATTCATCAGATTGAATAATAAAAGACACTTTCTTGCTTTTTAGCCCTCAAAGAGATCTAGCCCTAATCAGTAGAATCACTCCCATTGTTTTAAGGGTAGGTAATTTGACATGCAGACAAAGAGAAAAATGGCTTGTTACACAAGGGGAGATTAAATCGTACCACCACGCATGCAACAGGCTTCGATTAATCTCCTGTTGGCACGAGAGTATTAATTGGGGTAAGTTAGATTAAATATTAATCAAAAAATTACAGTTTAATTATTAACTTTTCATTAGACAGCGGCATGAGCTCTCGGAGATAAAACCGATTTTGCAATTGTTTCAAATTGCACTTCAAATTTTTAGTATGGTTCATAATTTACTCACTTGAGCAGAAAGTTACAATGTTCCACGATTATTATTGCCAAAGGTCTATAATTACATTATTCACATTTTGATTTATCTCATAATAATATAAATAATAGTATATTACACTACAAGGGCAGAAAGTTGAGATTCCTGCACTGCGCCCTCGGCTCCGCCTCGGGCATTATGGCGCGCAGTTCAGGGCTCTCAAATTTCTGCCTGTGCGCGTGTAGTGTATACTTGTTTTCTTGCTACTCCAGTCGAACGTACGTGGTTTCGGCTGCGATTCCACGGCAGAAAGTGTATCTTGATCCAGTGCATGAAAGATACACTTTCATGCACTTATTCTCAAATTGAGAATAAACAAACTCAAGTTGAGAATAAGCAATCTGAGTTTTGATGCAATATATTATACACCTATTGGCTAGTAATATGCGTGTTTCCAACCGTAAAATAAACTATTCTATAGTTTCAATTCAATTTGAGAATAATATTAAAAAAAAATGTATTAGTTCTCAAGCAAGGCCGGTCAGTAATGGGTCTATTACTGACCGCCTACAGTGCCATAATGTATTCTACAGTTGATATAATATTCCTTAATAGTTTTTACCAAAAGCTTACAACTTTTCAACCTCAAATTGAGAATAAATAATCTCTAATTGAGAATAAACAAACTCAAGTTGAGAATAAACAATCTGAATTTTGATGCAATATATTATTTACCTATTGGCTTGTAAAATGAGTGTTTCCAACCGCAAAGTAAGCTATTCTATAGTTTCAATTCAATTTGAGAATAATAGTAACAAAAATAATCAGTTTTCAAGCAAAGCCGCTCAGTAATGGGTCTATTACTGACCTACAGTGCTATAATGTATTCTACCGTGAATATAATATTCCTTAATAGTTTTCACCGTATGAATTTACAAAAGATAATAACTTTCAAACTTCAAATTGAGAATAAATAAACTCTAATTGAGAATAAACAAACTCAAGTTGAGAATAAACAATCTGAATTTTGAGGCATTATATTATTTACCTATTGGCTTGTAAAATGAGTGTTTCCAACCGCAAAGTAAGCTATTCTATAGTTTCAATTCAATTTGAGAATAATAGTAACAAAAATAATCAGTTTTCAAGCAAGGCCTAGTAATGGGTCTATTACTAACCGCCTACAGTGCCATAATGTATTCTACAGTTGATATAATATTCCTTAATAGTTTCTACAGTATGAATTTACAAAAGATTATAACTTTCAAACCTCAAATTGAGAATAAATAAACTCAAATTGAGAATAAACCAACTCAAGTTGAGAATAAACAATCTGAGTTTTGATGCAATATATTATAAACCTATTGGCTAGTAATATGTGTGTTTCCAACCGTAAAGTAAACTATTCTATAGTTTCAATTCAATTTGAGAATAATATAAAAAAACATGTATTAGTTCTCAAGCAAGGCCGGTCAGTAATGGGTTTATTACTGACCGCCTACAGTGCCATAATGTATTCTACAGTTGATATAATATTCCTTAATAGTTTTCACCAAAAGCTTACAACTTTTTAACCTCAAATTAAGAATAAATAAACTCAAATTGAGAATAAACAAACTCAAGTTGAGAATAAACAATCTGAGTTTTGATGCAATATATTATAAACCTATTGGCTAGTAATATGTGTGTTTCCAACCGTAAAGTAAACTATTCTATGGTTTCAATTTAATTTGAGAATAATAGTAAAAAAATTAATCAGTTCTCAAGCAAAGCCGGTTAGTAATGGGTCTATTACTGACCGCTTACAGTGCCATAATGTATTCTACCGTTGAAATAATATTCCTTAATAGTTTTCGAGGTATGACTTTACGAAAGCTTACAACTTTTCAACCTCAAATTGAGAATAAATAAACTCAAATTGAGAATAAACCAACTCAAGTTGAGAATAAACAATCTGAGTTTTGATGCAATATATTATAAACCTATTGGCTAGTAATATGTGTGTTTCCAACCGTAAAGTAAACTATTCTATGGTTTCAATTTAATTTGAGAATAATAGTAAAAAAATTAATCAGTTCTCAAGCAAAGCCGGTTAGTAATGGGTCTATTACTGACCGCTTACAGTGCCATAATGTATTCTACCGTTGAAATAATATTCCTTAATAGTTTTCGAGGTATGACTTTACGAAAGCTTACAACTTTTCAACCTCAAATTGAGAATAAATAAACTCAAATTGAGAATAAACCAACTCAAGTTGAGAATAAACAATCTGAGTTTTGATGCAATATATTATAAACCTATTGGCTAGTAATATGTGTGTTTCCAACCGTAAAGTAAACTATTCTATGGTTTCAATTTAATTTGAGAATAATAGTAAAAAAATTAATCAGTTCTCAAGCAAAGCCGGTTAGTAATGGGTCTATTACTGACCGCTTACAGTGCCATAATGTATTCTACCGTTGAAATAATATTCCTTAATAGTTTTCGAGGTATGACTTTACGAAAGCTTACAACTTTTCAACCTCAAATTGAGAATAAATAAACTCAAATTGAGAATAAACCAACTCAAGTTGAGAATAAACAATCTGAGTTTTGATGCAATATATTATAAACCTATTGGCTAGTAATATGTGTGTTTCCAACCGTAAAGTAAACTATTCTATGGTTTCAATTTAATTTGAGAATAATAGTAAAAAAATTAATCAGTTCTCAAGCAAAGCCGGTTAGTAATGGGTCTATTACTGACCGCTTACAGTGCCATAATGTATTCTACCGTTGAAATAATATTCCTTAATAGTTTTCGAGGTATGACTTTACGAAAGCTTACAACTTTTCAACCTCAAATTGAGAATAAATAAACTCAAATTGAGAATAAACCAACTCAAGTTGAGAATAATCAATCTGAGTTTTGATGCAATATATTATACACCTATTGGCTAGTAATATGTGTGTTTCCAACCGTAAAGTAAACTATTCTATAGTTTCAATTCAATTTGAGAATAATATTTAAAAAAATGTATCAGTTCTCAAGCAAGGCCGGTCAGTAATGGGTCTATTACTGACCGCCTATAGTGCCATAATGTATTCTACCGTTGATATAATATTCCTTAATAGTTTTCACGGTATGAATTTACAAAAGATTATACCTTTCAAATCTTAAATTGAGAATAAATAAACTCAAATTGAGAATAAACAAACTTAAGTTGAGAATAAACCATCTGAATTTTGATGCAATATATTATACAGCTATTGGCTAGTAATATGTGTGTTTCCAACCGTAAAGTAAACTATTCAATAGTTTCAATTCAATTTGAGAATAATATTAAAAAAAATGTATCAGTTCTCAAGCAAAGCCGGTCAGTAATGGGTCTATTACTGACTGCCTACAGTGCCATAATGTATTCTACAGTTGATATAATATTCCTTAATAGTTTTCACCAAAAGCTTACAACTTTTCAACCTCAAATTGAGAATAAATAAACTCAAATTGAGAATAAACAAACTCAAGTTGAGAATAAACAATCTGAATTTTGATGCAATATATTATTTACCTATTGTCTTGTAAAATGAGTGTTTCCAACCGCAAAGTAAGCTATTCTATAGTTTCAATTCAATTTGAGAATAATAGTAACAAAAATAATCAGTTTTCAAGCAAAGCCGGTCAGTAATGGGTCTATTACTGACCTACAGTGCTATAATGTATTCTACCGTGGATATAATATTCCTTAATAGTTTTCACCGTATGAATTTACAAAAGATAATAACTTTCAAACCTCAAATTGAGAATAAATAAACTCTAATTGAGAATAAACAAACTCAAGTTGAGAATAAACAATCTGAATTTTGATGCAATATGTAATATACCTATTGGCTTGTAATATGAGCGTTTCCAACCGCAAAGTAAGCTGTTCTATAGTTTCAATTCAATTTGAGAATAATAGTAACAAAAATAATCAGTTTTCAAGCAAAGCCGGTCAGAAATGGGTCTATTACTGACCAGTCCCATAATGTGTTCTACCGTTGAAATAATATTCGTTAATAGTTTTTACAGTATGAATTTACAAAAGATTATAACTTTCAAACCTCAAATTGAGAATAAATAAACTCTAATTGAGAATAAACAAACTCAAGTTGAGAATAAACAGTCTGAGTTTTGATGCAATATATTATACACCTATTGGCTAGTAATATGCGTGTTTCCAACCGTAAAGTAAACTATTCTATAGTTTCAATTCAATTTGAGAATAATATTAAAAAAAAATGTTTTAGTTCTCAAGCAAGGCCGGTCAGTAATGGGTCTATTACTGACCTACAGTGCCATAATGTATTCTACAGTTGATATAATATTCCTTAATAGTTTTTACAGTATGAATTTACAAAAGATTATAACTTTCAAACCTTAAATTGAGAATAAATAAACTCAAATTGAGAATAAATCAACTCAAGTTGAGAATAGACAATCTGAGTTTTGATGCAATATATTATACACCTATTGGCTAGTAATATATATGTTTCCAACCGTAAAGTAAACTATTCTATAGTTTCAATTCAATTTGAGAATAATAGTAACAAAAATAATCAGTTTTCAAGCAAAGCCGGTCAGTAATGGGTCTATTACTGACCTACAGTGCTATAATGTATTCTACTGTTGATATAATATTCCTTAATAGTTTTCACCAAAAGCTTACAACCTTTCAACCTCAAATTGAGAATAAATAAACTCAAATTGAGAATAAACAAATTTAAATTGAGAATAAACTGAATTTTCATTCACAGCTAAAGACTTTCTTAAATAAAAAATTTGCTTTATATTTTCAAGAAAATGTAGAGCCTTTCATAATTTATTATTTCCAGAAACGGTCGGTGGCTTGCCAGACTTTAGGGAAACTTTTCCCGAGGATCAAAAGTGGAGTTTTAATTGATCTTTTTGCTAATTTGAAATTTATAAGTCTACGGTGGCGTTATTCTAAAACTTTGTTATTACTTACATAATTGTTTTGGAATCTTTGACACCACAAACTATTAGCACGGTTTTACCACTGCCAAAAAGTTATTTATTTAACCTCGAAAGCTTTTCCGACTATTATGCAGTAAAAACAGATTAATTCATCTTCTGATGATGACTACACGGTAGACGAACGAGCTCTCTTTTTGGCAAGCATAACTGTATTTTGTTGTTACTGAAAACCTAGTTTTAGTAGCAATAATTGTATGTGTGCAATAAGCAGTAAAACATTAGATGTAGCAAAAAATATACATTCATATAATTTTTCTTAATAAAGATAAGACCAAAAATAGCGACATCTATTAGAATTAGGAGCTTTTAACATTAAAGTAGAGAAACTAGGCTTCTACACGACGGTGCATAGGTCACTAAAAATGACAGATATCAATTCTGATGGTTGATACCAAAGTAGATAGATATTATTGCATATCATATGTATGCGCTTCAGACAAAAGACGGTAATGGTTAAGATCAGCAATATTCTAATTATATCAGAATCGACATCTGCCATTTGCAACTACCTATACATTGACATGTAGAAGTCTGGTTCTCAACTTTGAAGTAAAGAGCTTCTAACTCTAATAGATAGATGTCGCTATTTTTTCTATATTACCTAATTACTAGTCTAAATTGAGAGATAGTAAAAAAAAACTTTAGAAGAGTGTAGAAAATAGGGATAACGATGTTTTACACTCTGGTAAAAAGTGTATAGTTGTATAGAGCTAAAATTTGGAGATAGAAAGAGATAGAAAAAGTGCAAGAAAAATATATGAGATAAATGATAGGTTGAAGTAGAAAGGCTCCTGGTTACATAGTAAAAAAAGAAAAAAAATTAAGAATAGGGGCAAGAAAGAGAACGGTCAGATTTGCGTGTGAGATACTGCCAGAGTGCTGGAAAGTTATGAAAGGAAAGAAAGACAAAAGAATAAACGTAAAGAAAGAGAGACCAAGATAGAGACAAAGAAACAGAAAAAAAATAGAAAAATTAGAGAAAGCAGATATAATGAGAAATATGAGAGATTAATCACAAAAAAACTACAAAGAAAATGAGAGAGAGAGAAAAATGATTGCAAGATTCAGATGTGAGAAAGAAAACAGATTTTAGAGCACATAATGAAGGAATGCGTGAAGGTAAAAAAACGTGTGGTAGCAAGACAGAACATAATGAAAGAAAAGACAAAAAGAATAGAATAATGAAAATGATAGAAAAAAAAAGATTAAACTTAGTGGATCAGATAAGATGAGAGAAGAAGAAAAGAGTAAGAGCGGAGAAGAAAAAAGAAGAATTGAAAAAAAAACAATTATAACACTGTATACCTTGGTAATATATACTGGTTTAAATTTATTCAAATAAATATCTGTTGCGACTTAGTGAAGAGTTCCAATAAGAACAGAACAAGCCCCAGATTAAGTTCTCTACCAGAATTGGTTTTATTTATCATACAATTTAAGAAATAACACGAATTAATGTTAATTTTTTTTACACTAATTCATCAGAAAGTACACTTGAAACTACAGTTATAGATTAAAGAAAACCTGGTTGATTTTGTGCAATACACGCAACACTTGGGATTGTAAATCTTTTTTATCTTTGTTGTCTTGTTCCTCCTATATAATTTACTGCCGGGTATATCTCAAAGCCTCCTCCTATATAATCATAACAAAATATGTTTATTTGATGTTTAAACATCATAAATAACAATTTGATAGCTGTTGAGAGTACAAAATCAATAGACTTATTCGATTATGTGCTGCAGATGTTTCTATACGCAATCATTGAAATCAGTAGCAATTGTGTGCCTATTGGTTTATTGTGATTAGTAGACAATAATAATGATGCAATTTCAAAATAATAAACAACTTGTTTGGAAATTATTCCTATTAATACACTAAGGGAATTTCCATTTCAGCCTCTATTCATGTTGGCATCATTGACATTAAGTGTCACTTGCTAACTACGATCCTCAAAGCTACCCTAATCGACTCCATTCTCGACCAAATTTCCGTCAACCAGTTTCAAACTAATCCCGCAACATCCCTAATTTCCCGTCGACACATTTTCTATTCGCTCAAAAACCCCACACTTTACAAATCATAGGCTTCAAATTCTCATTTCAATTTAAACATCTAAAGATTACCAAAACTCAAAAACAAATATAACTAGAATTAGGAGAAAAAAATTATAAACTGTGATCGACTAAAAACTAAAATATCTTGATCATCTGAGAGAAAATACTTTAAAATATCAAATCAAATTGCTGTTTTTTTAGTATCTACAATTGTCAATCGGTTATTTTTTAGAGCGGTGCCGGTCAAAAAAAAAAAAAGTTGCATTTTGTTAAAGTAATAAGCCAAATGAGACCAAACAGATTCTTGTGTCACTAAAAAGTTTCAACAAGTAAATTCTAATTTCTATTTATTGTTTGTTTAGAAATTAGATTGCTTTAACAATCGGAATCGGTGTGACAAACAAACGTTATCATTTTGGTGTTAAGAATTTTAAAATTTATTTTGCTAGGGGTAATATTCTATACAGATGAGTCTAGAATTGGTTCTAAATAACCAAACAGTCGCCATCACAAAGATTCGTAGCGTGGTCAGCTAATAATCCAGATCTGAATCCAATTGAGCACGCCTGGGACTGTATTAGCCAGCGTTAGACACCGTCGTTCGAGCTCGTAGTGAGAATACTTGTTATTGATGTAATTTTAGTAATATTTCTTAGATTTGTTCTCCTGTAAAGCAAAACACTTTCTTATTTAAATACCAATTAAAACATTCAACCACAATCACCATTTCAAAAAAAAACTCTTAAGACGCGTCACCAATAAAACAATAAAAAGCGAATAATTGACATTGCCTGCAAATTGGCGATAAGAAAAAAAGCGCCGTCAATTGATTGGCCAAGCCAGTAAAAAACCAACTCCTCCCACAGATTTCCTGTACTTCTGCGTCAACTTTTGTTAAAATCTGACAGTTTATTTACGCTTTGAGCAAAACACTAATGCAAAATCGATCAAGTTGTTTGATTTCATATATCCGTCTTGGCTCACTTCTAACAAAAAGTTTAAAAACGGTTTATAATGTTTCTATAGAAATGAGAAAATAAGGGGAAGGGAGCGCTATCTTGTGGTGAATGCAAATATCATATTCAAAGTTAGAAGAATTGTACGACGGTATTGATGGCAGAAAATGAGGAAATATGCTGTCCATAGATAGCAAAAGCTGAAAAAGCTTAATGGACTTTTGAGGAAAAGCTTATAGACCGGCAAAATGTCATGCTCTATATAAAAGTTTATTTACCTCAATAACTTTTTTGTTTTGCTGTTATATTGATGGAAACAATTTAGACTAAATATATTCTTCAGATTGGGTACTATACTACCGCACCAATGACAAGTATCCATCTTTCTAATTAAAGCGATAAACATTTTATGAGACTTTTATGTTGCGTTTGATGAGCTGTTGCAAACGATGTCATTGTGCAGAAAAGAAAAATCCAATAGATTCAAAATATTGACAAAGTATAAGACTAATTAATCCGCGGGTAAACCTACGCGTCATTTCGCTCGTGACACCGAGCACAGAAATTGCCTTAGATAGTTCAGACGTTCAGTTATCATCGAACAAGTCAGTTTAGTTCTGTTGTAATTTGTGTTTTTATGCATATTATTTGTACAAAAAAAATTTGATGTTCCACATCTGCCAGGCGTCCCGTGACGGCTCACATTTTTTTTATAAATTTTACTATGAAATTTTTCTAAATTTACAGCAGTTTAATCCCTTGGTGCTTTGTGAGATGCCAAACATGTTTAACTTATAGTTACCGGTTTTATTGTATAATAATAAATCCTTATTGTTGTCCAAACGCAAAATATTTCAAGAAGATTTATTAAGACCTTTATGGCTCGGTTAGCAATTAGTTTATTATTAAATCTTCAAGTCTTAATTAAATTCGTCAAGTTTTCAATTATTTGTCATCTTGCCTCATAAAAATGTATGCAAACAATGTAAATTCATTTGTGTACTTAATAAAAATTGCTGATTTGTTTACAAATTAAATAATTAATATAAAATAATATTATCAAAATGTTTTTCCATTGCTAAGTAAATTGTAAAAATTTGATACAAGTAACAGATTGTTTTGCTGTTCTTCTACTAACATTTTCTTTTGATGTATGTCATATTGTTCGAATGTTTTTGAGTATTAAATCGAACTATTTAAAAAATGTAATTAGAAATTACATTATTTTGTTGTATGTTTATTGTTTAAATTGTGTTTTATGTTTAAAGTTAGATTATAATCAACAAAATAAAAACTGTTGTAACGCTTAAACTGAATATTGCTTGAGACAGATATTTTTAATCCTGCGCTTAGCCAGGCTTTGAAAAATAATATAAAAAATATTATGTTCAATCATAAATCCTTTCTGTCCTCATATGACTGCTATAAAAGTCTGAATAATAAAAAATGTAAAAGCTAACCAGATTTAGAGAAAATGTTTATAAAACGCTATTCAGCTCTAAAAAGCTTCGATTTTCACATCAAGATGGCGTTGATGTTTTTTAATAAAAGTGCGAATACAAACTAGCTTTTAACAGATTTTGATTGAGTTATCAGAACATTTATTATGATAAATTCTTAAGATTTATCTCATAGCCAGGCGAAAGCATCTCCTATTTACAAGCAGATTCCTGCTTGAATGACATTCAAACCAAACCCACGCCAATCATTCGGCCACGCTCTGAAAGCACTATCTTCAGCCACCTGACCTACGCTTACTTTATCATACTCGTTTATAAAAAAAAGTTACGAAAATGTGTATGGTAGATTCAATTTTACTCAAAATACCGAACACTTTATATTAATTTTGTTGGAAAATATGATTTATTTAAAAAAATAATGATCAGAATATAAAACAAACATTTTATTGTACAAAAACAAATGATCAAATAAATAAATAAAAATAAACATCTATTAACAAATGAAGACTCCAAATTAAAACCGGCTTAATATTTATATTAAGCTTTTTTAATAAATAAATGGTTTTATTTCAAATTGTTTATAAATTCTGCCATTTTTTTTTTGTTCTTATTGCATCAGCTCAGACTACTTCCTTTTTTTATATGAAAACGGAGAAGTAGAACATTATGAGTGAACTAATAAGGGAAAAAAACAAAAAGTAATCAATAAAATCGATTAATTAATTAAATTGACATCTTTAAATCTAAATAATCAGAACATAAATGTAGAAACTTCACTTTTCGTTCTAGATTTCATTTCATAGATGTCACTATTTATCACATTTTACTCTCTAAGCAGACTTACCTTTCATGCTTCTAATATTTTGTTCTTCAGCTTATATTGCTATTTTTCACTAATAAGAAAATTTTTTCATACCTGTAGCTATTGTAAGAACGTCAAAAATACCATTATTGGTGTATTTTTCCTTTTGCCAACTTAATTCAAAAATTACTGTTCCTATAATTTTGACAAAAATAATATTTGCTATATTTTATTTTTGTTCTTCACTTGATTCATAAAAAACATACAGCCTAGGTTGAATCACTTCATCCTAGTTAGAATCACCATGCTTTAGGTTTTTTAACCTGAACTAGTTTTACCTAGTCAGGTAATTACTTTAGACTGAGTTGCAACCTAAGCCAAACTCGCTCATTTTGTTAATGAGCTTCTTTAGCCTAGGTTTAATTAATTTATTGTAATTAGATTCAACAGGTTTTAGCTTAAACTGGTAAATCCTAACATGAACTAATCTTACCTAATTGAAAAATTAGTTCAGATTATAATCGTACAACCTAGGTAGAATTAGCTCAAACTAAAACAAATCAGTTCATCTCGAAACATGTCAATTCTAACCCAAATTTGTTCATCCTGTGAATGGTGAGATGAACCATACTAACCAGGATGGATCGATTCGACCTAGGCCAAATTTTTTTGGATGAACTTCATTAGCCTAGGTTGAATCAGTTTGTCCTAACGAAAATTTACATGCTTTAGGATAAACTGGTACGTTTTAGCCTAAACTAGTTTGATTTAGTCGGAAATTAATTCAGACTAGGTATATAAAATAGGTGAAATTAGTTCAGACTAGGACGTACACGTACCAGTTCATAGTTCATCCCAAACTAACAAGGATAGATCGATTTGGCCTAGACCAAATTTGTTCATTCTATTAATGGTAGAATGAGCTTCTTTAGTCTAGGTTGAATCAGCTTATCCTAATTAGCATTTACATGCATTAGGATAAACTGGTACGTTTTGGCCTGAACTAGTTTTACCTAGTCAAGTAATTTCTTTAGACTAGGATGTACTAGCTCATCTTAAAGCATGTAAATTATAACTAAGATAAGCCGATTTGACCTAGACCTAGCTCGCTCATTTTGTTAATGATAGAATAAGTTTTTTTAGCCTAGGTTGAATTAATCCATCCTAATTAGATTCTACTTGCTTATGGTTAAACTTGTAAGTCCTAGCCTGAACTAGTTTTACCTAGTTGAAAAATTAGTTCAGACTATAGTCATCCAAACTAGGTAGAATTAGCTCCAACTAAAACAAATCAGTTCATCTCTAAGCATGTCAATTCTAACTAAAAAGAAAGGTCTTAGCCTAAACTAAGCCTAGTTTGAAATTAGTTTATTAACTTAGACTAAACATACAACCTAGGTGAAATTAGCTCTGACTAGGACAAATCAGTTCATCTCAAAACATGTAAACTATAACAAGGAAGAATCAATTTGACCTAAGCTAATCTCGTTTATCCTGCGAATGATAAGTTGAACCACTCTAGCATAGGTTAGATCAGTTCATTAAACTTTAGAATAAACTGGTACGTACGTCTTAGCCTAAACTAGTTTTGCGTGTTCGGGGATAGTAGTTTAGTCTAGGCATATAAAATGAGTGAAATTAGGTCAAACTAGGACATAAACTCGTTGACCTAGGCCAAACTCGTTGATCCTGTTAATAAAAAGTTGAACTTCTTTAGTCTAGGTTAAATCAATTCATCCTAATTAGATTCTACATGATTTAGGTTAAACTGGTAACTGCCTGAACTAGTTTTACCTAGTTGAAAAATTAGTTCAGACTATAGTCATCCAAACTAGGTAGAATTAGCTCCAACTAAAACAAATCAGTTCATCTCTAAGCATGTCAATTCTAACTAAAAAGAAAGGTCTTAGCCTAAACTAAGCCTAGTTTGAAATTAGTTTATTAACTTAGACTAAACATACAAACTAGATGAAATTAGCTCTGACTAGGACAAATCAGTTCATCTCAAAACATGTAAACTATAACAAGGAAGAATCAATTTGACCTAAGCTAATCTCGTTTATCCTGCGAATGATAAGTTGAACCACTCTAGCATAGGTTAGATCAGTTCATTAAACTTTAGAATAAACTGGTACGTACGTCTTAGCCTAAACTAGTTTTGCGTGTTCGGGGATAGTAGTTCAGACTAGGCATATAAAATAAGAAATTAGGTCAGACTAGGACGTAAACCTGACGTTGATCCTGTTAATAAAAAGATCAGCTCCTTTAGTCTAGGTTAAATCAATTCATCCTAATTAGATTCTACATGATTTAGGTTAAACTGGTAACTGCCTGAACTAGTTTTACCTAGTTGAAAAATTAGTTCAAACTTAGCTCCGACTAAGGCAAATCAGTTCGTCTCAAAGCATAAAAATTCAAATTAGGACGAAGCGATTTGACCTCCAAAATCGTTCATGAACAAAAATGAACTTCTTTAGCCTAGGTTGCATAAACTGGTCTAACCTAAACAATTCATCCTAGTAAGTTTAGGATAAACTGGAACGTCCTAGCCTAAACCTAGGCTAAGCTCGCTCATCCTGTTAAGGATAGGATAAGCTTCTTTAGCCTAGGTTGAATCAGCTCATCGTAATTAGAATTTGTCTTAGCCTGAACTAGTTTTGCTTAGTCAGAAATTAGTTCAGACTAGGTATATATATAAAATAAGTAGAACTAGCTCAGACTAGGACGTACCAGTTCAGCCTAAACTAACTAGGATGAATCGATTTAACCTAGGCCAAACTCGTTCATTCTGTTAGTAGTACTGATTTGGTCTAGGCGAACAAGTTTGTCCTAAAATTTGACTATGTTCTTGCTGCTCATTTACTTATTATGTCATAGCAAAATTTGACAGTTACTTGTCAATTAAAAGCGCCAAATTCAAACAAAAGACACCTTCACCATATAAAATGTACATTTTTACCTCACAATGGTGACATTTGACACTTTTCTAATTTGACCTCTTGGTCAAGAGACCTAGTATTGATCGTACATTTTTGTTACGACAAAATATAATCAGATTATGAATCTTTTCTACATAATTCAAAATGTAAGACCACAAAAGATAATTGGGGTGTGCAAGCAGCCTCGAATACAAAATCGTATTAAAACAGCTCGCTAGGTCAGGAGCGTTTCAAACCTGGCAGTTTATTATAAATGGTCGTATTTCAATTATAACGACAATAGCTAAGTGCATTGTGCTGGAATAATGTAATTTTGTAACAGTACACAGACGTACTCAACTTTAAAAAATGGGATAAACGGCTTTTTCCAGGAAAATAATTAGGAAGTTATTCCAAAAAAAAAAAAATAATTGCAAAGGTGACTCGATAATAGGAAAATTATGTTCCACCTGAGGTCTGGAAGACGTTGATCGATAGGGGTTGATGAATTTTTTAACAGATTTTCGGCTCATTAAATCAGTTCAGAACACATTTATACGAGCTGGAAATAATAAAATGTCGATCATCTTTTGTTTCCAAATCGTTTGCACTTTTCATATTAGAAAACAATTGTGTCAACATTTTTTTAGCACAGAAAAATTCAATAGGAAGTGACATCAATTTTGAGAGTACAGTATTGACTTTCTATTATTAGAAATGAAAAAGAAAATTGAGTTTTTTTCGTTCAATAATCTGCCACGATAAGAATCAGCTAATATTCATTTGTTTTTTAAAATTAGATGTACGTCTGGTGTAATATTTGTGACTACAAAAGTACAGACAAAAGTCAACTTAAAAATAGCGACATTTATTTAGAATCTGATTGAAGAGTTCCAATAAGAAGAAAACATGTCTAAGTCTACAAATTCAATTTGAATGAATTTGCTTTAATCTCATTATTCAACTTGTTGGTAGTAAGCAAAAAAGATAGATAACATTGCAACTTGGTGGAACTTTTTGCCGCAAATTGTGTCTATCAAAATTGACACTTGTGACCTATATTCATGTAGAAACCTGGCTTCTACATGTAGAAAATATAAGCTCAAAATTATCACTGCAAATTTATTCACATAACATAATATGCTAAAGAGTTCCAATACAAGAACAAAACATGTTCAAGTCTACGTATCGCTTGAATGAATTTGCTTTGATTTTATTTTTTAAAAGGTACTGATTTAGCTCATGTTTGCTGGTATATCTTGTTTTTTCAAAATTCAATTAAAATACTAAAATTTGAGCTATTTGATGATATAGAAATTATCCTTTACTGACCTGACCTGACCTGACACGTTTACTCTTTTATGTCAAAAAGAAAATATTTTGACTCGTAAACTTTTTAATTTTTATAATTGTGAAACTGTGTCTGTGATTATAACAGTGTTTTCGATTTAGAAATCAAAAAGCACTTTTTATAATATTTACAGAAAAAACAGAAGCTTTATTCTTCTAGATGTTTCTAGAAGTGAATATGTCTTTCTAATGTTTCTGAGACTGAAACCATTTTTTTAATTTCAGAAAACAAGCAAAAACATTGATAAAATAGCGACATCTATTAGAAGCTTCTGGCATCAATATTGAGAAATAACGCTTCTACATTATGATGTTAGAGTTTTAATAAAGCTCGTTTTTTGACAAAATTATTAATTGTTTATTTAATCCATTTCTCATTTATAAAAAAAAGCAAATACAAAGGCACAAAACATATTTATTAATTAAAACACAAGCATGATTATTGTTTTTTGTATTTAGATACAGGTGTATATTACAAATATCGTTTTTAATAAAACAACTATTAATATTTGTTTGCAACAACAGTAAAAAACATGCAAATATAATCTTTTTAATATTACATAATTTTTTTAAGCCACTGCTCACGTAAAGTCATATTGTGTTAGCAGCGCATAGCAACGATCATTGCATCCAAACCGAGCTTACCATTATTTTTCACAAAATTAAGAAAGTTAGAAAAAAACAGAAACGTGTAATAAATTTGCAAATGCTATAGAAAATTGGAAATTAACAGTCTCTAAAAAGACCGGCACAAGGAGTAACTTATGTAGGAATAATTTTATCAAAATATTGTGTAGAAACCATAATTTATGTAAATATTTGTTGTGTTTAAGTTACTTTGATAATTAGACGTCGTTTCATTGAACGACAGCAACTCTCTAGTGGCGTAATACTAGCAAAATGAATAGAAATAAATATAATTAAACAAATATCGTCAGATAATCCCAGATTTATTAGCAAAATAAAATAAATAAATACCAAAAATTCAACAGAAATAGTCAATAAAAACCTTTTCAGTGATATTTTTAGAATTTATACTGTTTACAAACATACAAACACCTATAGCCAGACAAAAGCCATCTTCTTAGTCGAAAAAGACTTTTGCATGAACCAGATTCCAAACGCACTATCTTTAGCCACCTGGCCACCCTCAACATGCAAGTGTCTAAAACAAGCCTATTTACAATACTATTATCTATATCTAAAAACTATCTAAAACACCTATTTACAAAAGCTTATCATTAAGAGACCTAAAACAGAAAAAAAACATTTCTACAAAAAAACTCAATTGAAAATTAGCAAAATAAAATTTGCTAAGAATTTACCAAATCAAATCTTAAAAATTTGACACTTCTGACACATCTTCATGAGAACGTGAGATTTTGACAATCCTGAAAAGGAACACAGTTTTAGCCAACAATAAATTATTTTAGAGATAGAGAAAAGAGAAAAAGCAAGTAATATAGCATAAAAACGCCGAGGGTAATTGTTGTAAAAGGAAAAAAAGCATTTAGCAATAAAAAAAACTTTCCGCATCTGTTATTTGGAAAAAAACTGTCCAAAAAATTATTGGTTTTTGTTGAATTATTTGTGATAAATAGATTAAAATACGTATTTTGTATAAGAGTACAAAAAAAAAATGTACAAAATACTTTTCTTGCTTCAAAAAAATGAATTACTTAAGCCTAAAAAATTTAATCTTTTTATTTTTGGGTTTGTATTTAAAATTTGCTAATTATGTATTTTTGTTTAATTTACTTTCTTTTGTTTTTTTTTTAATTTTCAAATAGATTAATTTCACTGGTGAAAATGCAGTTATCAATATAGAAATTTGAGTTATGACGTAAAGATATTTTATTCAAATAGCATCTTTAAATTTTTTTGTCAAAAATCGACGGTTCTCTTAAAAAATTCAACAATATTTACAATAAGGGATACATAAGACTTTCGTTTATTATTTAAATAATTCTAAGTAAAATAGAAGTTGATTTAAAATGATAAATATAAAAAAATTAAATTTAAGTAGGTATTGGTAATGCTAGTAATGTACGGCTTGTGCGTTTTTCGTTTTTGCAACCGTCCAATTCGTTTCTCTTACATCAACTATAATACTGATCACAATCGGTTTACTGAGCAACTTGATTATTTCTTCGCTATCAAGCGAACCAGTGCAACAGCACACATTCGAATACTGTTTACATATGCAATGTTTGAAAGGCTCTTCACTATCACTAACTATACACAAATTCTTATAATAAACACTATTAGAACCAACTTACTGTTTGCAATCATTTATTTTGTTATTGTTTTTGATTTTGTACTGAAATAATAGAAACAAAAAAATTCTTCGTTATTAAATAATAATAATAATAATAATAATAATAATAATAATAATAATAATAATAATAATAATAATAATAATAATAATAATAATAATAATAATAATAATAATAATAATAATAATAATAATAATAATAATAATAATAATAATAATAATAATAATATTAAACTACTTGATGGGAACCGGAAGAGAAAACGCCATTTTATTATTTATTAACAGTTTTTAAATATTAAAATTTCTAATTACAGCAATTTTTTCTTGATTTTTACGATAATCAAATTATTGTCAAGAGCAATGTATACAGGTTCGAATATTATAGTGCGACAAATCAAATAAGAGTTTATGGCGCTCATGTTTGGTACATCACTCAAGATTACAGCTGCCCGAGTAAGCCATGGTGCTCATTTGTTTGCGCGATCAATTGTCGCCTTGCTTGGGCAGCTCTAATGTTCAAACAATAGAGTCATAAACTAAAAATTTTTAAAGTGCTTTGAAAAATTCGAATATCTAGTTCTTTAAGCCTAATAATTATTTTTGTTTTTTCAACAGCAAATCAACATTACGTGTGGCGTTTTCTGTTTTTATTATTTTGAAAATCGATGTGGACAACGGTTTGATTCAACTAATAGCGGAAGTGTACGCTGACATCTTGCTGCATTCAATATTCCAATTCTACATTTATTTATCTTTCTTTTTCGCCATTCTATTAGAAATGTTGACGTTCATTTAATTAGTAATGTTTGGTTTTTGTTTTTTTGCAAAACAAGTTTGTTTCAATTACAGTTTTGGCTATCTGATTTAGCCTAGGTGGGAAAATGACTACTAAGAATATTATGCCAATTAAATTTTTGCGTTTTTTCTACTGCTGCACAAAAAATCTTGTGAATCACACGTCCGAAAACGTTTTTGCAAGAGCTTGTAGTTGGCTTTGGCTCCTAAAATCACTTAAAATGCCATAGTTAGCGACCCTTATTGTAAAATATTGTTAAATTTGTTAAAAAAAATTGACTTTTCTTAAGAAAAAAAAATAAGAATGCAATTTAAAAAAAAATATCGCCACGTCAGAGCTCAAATTTTCTTACTTCTTCATATAGATATATGAAGATATATCTATACTTCTTCTTATAGATATTAATCATATTTTCAAATTAAATAGTTTCAAAGATTTAGACAAAAAAAGTTAATAAAAAATTATTATATTAATTGCTGTATATTGTTATATCAGCAACGTTTCGCCTTGTAGGTATGGAAGCTTCATCAGGTTGTCAAATCAGTATCTGATTTTAAAACACACAAATTTCATAATGACCAATTTTCATATGTTTCTATGTAAAATCAGAAATTATTTTAACAGCCTAAAAGACGTTGTTGATGTAAACATTATACAGAAATTAAATTAATATTTTTTCATATCATTGATTAATTTGAATTATAAATTGTATAACTTTTTTCATTATGCAACGGTTAATTATTTAACTGATGCGTTATAATACAGCCTGGTCAAAAATTACTGTTTGAGTTGGCAACACCTTCTAGAGACTTTTTCATTGAAATTGTAGGTTATGTTGCAGCGACTAACTTTGTAATTGGCATCTGTCAATGTCAAAAGTGTCACCTGTCAATCGCAAGAAGTGGTTGCAGTAGTACTATTTTAAACTGAAATGTAGGATTGCCAACTTAAACAGGTATTGTTAACCACATTGTATAATAAAACCATTTAATTAAGTTAAGTTAATTAAGATTAGAGCTCTAATCTAAATTAACTGATTCGTTTTGCACAAAAACACGCAATAATCTAATAGAATTTCCTAAATTGTTCAAAATGCTACATTTTCTTATGTCACTTATCGGTGGTGGCTGGAATCTGAACGAAACTGAAGATTAAATAAATTTATTCTTGACGTTCAAGAAACACGACAAACCGTTTATTGTGGTTGGAAACTTTCCAATATTTTCCAACCAACAAAAATGAGAAAATATTGGGCGCTAGTTCAAAACATTTTCATTGATTAAATAGATAAGAAAAGCTTTTTTTCATCTATTAAAACCTTGTATGTGCATGGCGTTATTAATGCATGATTATCAATTAATAAACGATTTTTGTTATTACCATGGCAACCATAAAACAAATGAAGCAAAATAACATTATTTAAATCTATTGTCTTTAATAGCATGATTGCCGCCCAATATCAAAGTTTTTGATATTGGGCGACATAATTAAATCGTACGTTTCTGCGTATAAGCTAATCAAAAAATGAATTCCATAGTAAAAATAAATCTAAATAATTGTTTTCTGTACAAGTCAAGCTACAGCAGACCCTGTATAATCTAAAAAAAACCACCCTGTTTCATAAATATTAAAAAAAAGCTTGGGAAGTATTCCAAGCGGCGTTATTTAATACAAAGATTATTAGATATTTTTCGAAAAAGATTGATGATTAAGTTTACAATTTGCAAACAATAAGGCGCATCGTCACCGTCATGCTATTGTCGGAACAATGAATGAACTTCAAGCCTAGGATTAATTAGATTAGTTATACAATGCAAATAAGTTTTTGCACTCATCGCTGAAAAAACGTTTATCCCGCACCGCGGTGCTTTTTACTTTGCTGCCAAAGCTAGGAAAAAATGCTCTTTTGTTTCAATAAAACCACAGCAATCAAACCATAAGACCATTTCCAATTTAAAAAATCAGTTAATGGGCAAGAGCCACGCTACCAACCGAAAAATAAGTAAAAAATTAAATATTTTATTATAAAAAAAATATTATACGTTGCAAAAAAAAATGTACTTAACGAGTTCGGAAAGTAAAATTTCCTCCATTCGCACTAATGCAGCACTCGTTTCAGTCGTGCTGCAAACAAAGTGCTCATGTGGAATATTTCACTTGCCGAACTAGTTGGGTAAATAACTATTATAACACTCAAATAGAAGTCTAACATTCATTATTGCCATCTTATGATCAATTAACAATAATTAACATTTTTCGTTAATTAACTATAATACAGACATTTTGCAGAACAATATTTTTAAGAAAAACTCAAATTATAAGGTCTTAAAGTCTCAAAAATAAAAAATTTTTTTTTTTAATTTTAAAATGTAGCAATATTGTTATCTTATTGAGTGGTATTCACCCCGAGAATTCACCGAATGCTATGAATTTTAGTCAGTGAGACTTGACCAATTCTGATTTCAGTCAACATTTTTCCTAAGCAAAACAAAGCAGACAAAAATTAAATTCGTCATTAGAACCCACTAATTGCAGTTGATTAGTCTAATTTTGTTGATTTTTAGGTCGTTTCGGGTTTAATTTGGCAACAACAGTCCAGCCAAAACAAAAACAATTTCGGAAATTTTTCTTATTAGAGAAAGTTTTAGCAAACTTGTTTCGTGATTGGGTGAATTTCAACCAATACTGAGTCAGGTCAAGTCATTAGTGACCAATCATTTTAATGTATTTTTATTTATTTTTAAACTAAAATTCAATTTTGATGACTTTCTAGAGAAAAAACACTGTTTTTGAAATAAACAAAGCTGGGTATTTTAAAGCAATGACTTTCTAACCTCAAAATACAATAATTTAGAGAAATTAGTGATCGTGAATTGTGTAAATTAGTGTAATTAAGTGGACATTTATGCATCTATAATTGTTTTTATTTACTATAATTTACTATTATTTGTTTCTTCGATTTCTTAATTAAATATAAATAAATTAATCTAATTAGCTTAATTTAATTGAAGGCACGAAATAATTAATTAATTAAAATACACTTTGTTGATCTATAATTATCACGGATTAAAGTTACTCATATTGATTGAAGATTTGTAGAACATTCGATCGTTGAAAAACATTTGTCCAAATAATTAATAATTAATTGAAGCAGTTTAAAATTAATTCTAATTTAATTGCAATTTTCCGTTTGTGCCAAGAAAAATTATATTTTCCGCTGTATTTATAGAAAACAAACAAGCGGTTTAATAATAATCGATTTAAAAATTAATTATTAAAACTATTTTCAAAAAACAAAAACTTTTAAATGGTCTGACGAATGCCAAAGTAGACGAAACTTTTTACGTTGAACAAAAGCAACGGATATGAAAATTGAAGCAATTTGGTAATGGACTTTTCGCGCATGTTTTCTAAAAAGTAAACAAAAACAATATAAACAAAAGAGTAAACAGGTGCTGGGTGCAGCCCATAAAAGCAACAAAAATGAAAAAGAAGCTTTTAGGTATAGAAAAACTAGGATTACCACATCAAGATCAGCAAGGGGCCCCCAAGCACATGGCGCACAACCGCACTGCCACCCACATCTTTTCCGATCGTCGATGTAAGGTTAACTAAGAATTTTATGAAAGAAGCAACCGGAGGCGGCGGCGGATGTGTGGCGGCTGCTGGAAAAGCTTGCGTGGAAATGCCGCCGGCGGCGGCGGACTCCAACACAGCGGGAAATTCGGAATAATCAATATTTTATTTGAAATAATAAATGCCGCGATCCAATAAGCAACCCAGGACCTGATACACCACCTTTATTCCCAAATTAACACTAACTTATCCCTATTGATCCAGGTTATTAACTATGCCATAAGGATTATCCCAGTTTATCCTATTTTGGTCAAAATTTAAACATTCAAGCTGCGAGAACAGAATTCTGAATGAGATACAGTCTGGAAAAAAGGTATTTATACCAAAAACAATTGATTTATACAGTCTACAGCTCTTAATGAAAAGTAAATAACTCCTAAATGCAGAATCAACAAGTTTTACAAAATTTCTTCTACCGAAAGAGTCGCTATCTAATTATCCGAATTGTGGTTTATGCAATAACAACTGACTTTGCGGTAATCACAATTGTCATAAATAAAATTTCAACCAGACGACTCCATGACTGTGCAGAGCCAATTCTTCGCTCTTTCAATCATGGTCTATATAGCATACAATTCTTTTAAATGTCGTAATACAGTTCTAGATAAGACCATATAGATTCTGCCTTTACTTGGATAGACTTTTATTTATGACCCGTTGGCTTTTAGTCGATTGTTACCGGTATCTTCTATAGAGTAGACCTCATTACGCTAATTTTCAGTTCCTCCAATTGGTCTGAAGAAATAAATATGCGAGTGAATCATTGGAATGCTTAAGAACAAGAAACGTGTAAAAGAGACCAAGATATAGATAAGCAAAAAAGAAGAGAAAGAAGAAGAGAATATAACTGAGAATAACTGAGAAGAGAAACTGCTAAAGAAAGAAAGATAATGACGAGGTCTAGGTGGAGAAATAAGGAAAAAAAGCATAAGTATTAGAGAGAAAAGGAAGAGAGACTGTGTAGGATATGTAGAATGAATGCAGTGAGATGAGAGAAAGAAGAGAATTGATGAGAAAAAATGAAAGAAAGGTAAAGGGAATAAAAGAGATATAAGAGAAAAAAAAAAAGCAGAAATGAAGACATTAGAAGAGAACAGAAAAGATAGGATAGAAAAAAAATGTAAAAGATTGATAAATGTATCTATTTTAAGCCTGTATAGGCCAAAATAAACCTATTAGTAACCTAAAGGCTAACCTCGTGAGATTTGTATTTGTTTGACAGATAAAACAAAAATAATTCAAACATTAACAACAAATCTTAATTAGAAAATTAAATTAAACACTTAAACTAATTCAATCAAAAAAAGCTGAACAAAAACTCATTGGTAATTGCCTACATTCAAGCAAGAATTTATAAAAATAGAAAAAAACAGAACAAACAAGGAAAGAGAAGAAACAAAAAAATAATGTTAAATAAAAAAAAAATTAAATAATCAAAAAAAAATTGTTAAAAGAGAAATATGTAATTACAAAAAATGAAAAAACTAAATAGAGCTGATTGAAACAAAAACAAAAGATAAGATATAAGCTAATCAAAAAAAAAATAGAAAAACAAGATAACTAGTAACAAATAGAAGGGTGTAGATAACAACAGCAACTGATTGATAAATGTATCTATTTTGAGCCTGTATAGGCCAAAATAAACCTATTAGTAACCTAAAGGCTAACCTCGTGAGATTTGTATTTGTTTGACAGATAAAACAAAAATAATTCAAACATTAACAACAAATCTTAATTAAAAAATTAAATTAAACACTTAACCTAATTCAATCAGAAAAAGCTGAACAAAAACTCATTGGTAATTGCCTACATTCAAGCAAGAATTTATAAAAATAGAAAAAAACAGAACAAACAAGAAAAGAGAAGAAACAAAAAAATAATGTTAAATAAAAAAAAAATAAAATAAACAAAAAAAAATTGTTAAAAGAGAATTATGTAATTACAAAAAATGAAAAAACTAAATAGAGCTAATTGAAACAAAAACAAAAGATAAGATAAAAACTAATCAAAAAAAAAAATAGAAAAACAAGATAACTAGTAACAAATAGAAGGGTGTAGATAACAACAGCAACTGATTGATAAATGTATCTATTTTAAGCCTGTATAGGCCAAAATAAACCTATTAGTAACCTAAAGGCTAACCTCGTGAGATTTGTATTTGTTTGACAGATAAAACAAAAATAATTCAAACATTAACAACAAATCTTAATTAGAAAATTAAATTAAACACTTAAACTAATTCAATCAGAAAAAGCTGAACAAAAACTCATTGGTAATTGCCTACATTCAAGCAAGAATTTATAAAAATAGAAAAAAACAGAACAAACAAGGAAAGAGAAGAAACAAAAAAATAATGTTAAATAAAAAAAAAATAAAATAAACAAAAAAAAATAAAATAAACAAAAAAAAATTGTTAAAAGAGAAATATGTAGTTACAAAAAATGAAAAAACTAAATAGAGCTAATTGAAACAAAAACAAAAGATAAGATAAAAACTAATCAAAAAAAAAAAATAGAAAAACAAGATAACTAGTAACAAATAGAAGGGTGTAGATAACAACAGCAACTGATTGATAAATGTATCTATTTTAAGCCTGTATAGGCCAAAATAAACCTATTAGTAACCTAAAGGCTACTAATAGGTTTTTTATAGGTAATTGTTTGACAGATAAAAGAAAAATAATTCAAACATTAACAACAAATCTTAATTAGAAAATTAAATTAAACACTTAACCTAATTCAATCAGAAAAAGCTGAACAAAAACTCATTGGTAATTGCCTACATTCAAGCAAGAATTTATAAAAATAGAAAAAAACAGAACAAACAAGGAAAGAGAAGAAACAAAAAAATAATGTTAAATAAAAAAAAAATAAAATAATCAAAAAAAAATTGTTAAAAGAGAAATATGTAATTACAAAAAATGAAAAAACTAAATAGAGCTGATTGAAACAAAAACAAAAGATAAGATATAAGCTAATCAAAAAAAAAATAGAAAAACAAGATAACTAGTAACAAATAGAAGGGTGTAGGTAACAACAGCAACTGATTGATAAATGTATCTATTTTGAGCCTGTATAGGCCAAAATAAACCTATTAGTAACCTAAAGGCTAACCTCGTGAGATTTGTATTTGTTTGACAGATAAAACAAAAATAATTCAAACATTAACAACAAATCTTAATTAAAAAATTAAATTAAACACTTAACCTAATTCAATCAGAAAAAGCTGAACAAAAACTCATTGGTAATTGCCTACATTCAAGCAAGAATTTATAAAAATAGAAAAAAACAAAACAAACAAGGAAAGAGAAGAAACAAAAAAGTAATGTTGAATAAAAAAAAAAAAAAATAAACAAAAAAAAATTGTTAAAAGAGAAATATGTAATTACAAAAAATGAAAAAACTAAATAGAGCTAATTGAAACAAAAACAAAAGATAAGATATAAGCTAATCAAAAAAAAAATAGAAAAACAAGATAACTAGTAACAAATAGAAGGGTGTAGATAACAACAGCAACTGATTGATAAATGTATCTATTTTAAGCCTGTATAGGCCAAAATAAACCTATTAGTAACCTAAAGGCTAACCTCGTGAGATTTGTATTTGTTTGACAGATAAAAGAAAAATAATTCAAACATTAACAACAAATCTTAATTAGAAAATTAAATTAAACACTTAAACTAATTCAATCAGAAAAAGCTGAACAAAGACTCATTGGTAATTGCCTACATTCAAGCAAGAATTTCTAAAAATAGAAAAAAACAGAACAAACAAGGAAAGAGAAGAAACAAAAAAATAATGTTAAATAAAAAAAAAATAAAATAAACAAAAAAAAATTGTTAAAAGAGAAATATGTAATTACAAAAAATGAAAAAACTAAATAGAGCTAATTGAAACAAAAACAAAAGATAAGATAAAAACTAATCAAAAAAAAAATAGAAAAACAAGATAACCAGTAACAAATAGAAGAGTGTAGATAACAACAGCAACTAATTGATAAATGTATCTATTTTAAGCCTGTATAGGCCAAAATAAACCTATTAGTAACCTAAAGGCTAACCTCGTGAGATTTGTATTTGTTTGACAGATAAAACAAAAATAATTCAAACATTAACAACAAATCTTAATTAGAAAATTAAATTAAACACTTAAACTAATTCAATCAGAAAAAGCTGAACAGAAACTCATTGGTAATTGCCTACATTCAAGCAAGAATTTATAAAAATAGAAAAAAACAGAACAAACAAGGAAAGAGAAGAAACAAAAAAGTAATGTTAAATAAAAAAAAAATTAAATAAACAAAAAAAAATTGTTAAAAGAGAAATATGTAATTACAAAAAATGAAAAAACTAAATAGAGCTAATTGAAACAAAAACAAAAGATAAGATAAAAACTAATCAAAAAAAAAATAGAAAAACAAGATAACCAGTAACAAATAGAAGAGTGTAGATAACAACAGCAACTAATTGATAAATGTATCTATTTTAAGCCTGTATAGGCCAAAATAAACCTGTTAGTAACATAAAGGCTAACCTCGTGAGATTTGTATTTGTTTGACAGATAAAACAAAAATAATTCAAACATTAACAACAAATCTTAATTAGAAAATTAAATTAAACACTTAACCTAATTCAATCAGAAAAAGCTGTACAAAAACTCATTGGTAATTGCCTACATTCAAGCAAGAATTTATAAAAATAGAAAAAAACAGAACAAACAAGGAAAGAGAAAAAACAAAAAAATAATGTTAAATAAAAAAAAAATAAAATAAACAAAAAAAAATTGTTAAAAGAGAAATATGTAATTACAAAAAATGAAAAAACTAAATAGAGCTAATTGAAACAAAAACAAAAGATAAGATAAAAACTAATCAAAAAAAAAATAGAAAAACAAGATAACCAGTAACAAATAGAAGAGTGTAGATAACAACAGCAACTAATTGATAAATGTATCTATTTTAAGCCTGTATAGGCCAAAATAAACCTATTAGTAACCTAAAGGCTACTAATAGGTTTTTTATAGGTAATTGTTTGACAGATAAAAGAAAAATAATTCAAACATTAACAACAAATCTTAATTAGAAAATTAAATTAAACACTTAACCTAATTCAATCAGAAAAAGCTGAACAAAAACTCATTGGTAATTGCCTACATTCAAGCAAGAATTTATAAAAATAGAAAAAAACAGAACAAACAAAGAAAGAGAAGAAACAAAAAAATAATGTTAAATAAAAAAAAAATAAAATAATCAAAAAAAAATTGTTAAAAGAGAAATATGTAGTTACAAAAAATGAAAAAACTAAATAGAGCTAATTGAAACAAAAACAAAAGATAAGATAAAAACTAATCAAAAAAAAAAATATAGAAAAACAAGATAACTAGTAACAAATAGAAGGGTGTAGATAACAACAGCAACTGATTGATAAATGTATCTATTTTAAGCCTGTATAGGCCAAAATAAACCTATTAGTAACCTAAAGGCTAACCTCGTGAGATTTGTATTTGTTTGACAGATAAAACAAAAATAATTCAAACATTAACAACAAATCTTAATTAGAAAATTCAATTAAACACTTAAACGAATTCAATCAGAAAAAGCTGAACAAAAACTCATTGGTAATTGCCTACATTCAAGCAAGAATTTATAAAAATAGAAAAAAACAGAACAAACAAGGAAAGAGAAGAAACAAAAAAATAATGTTAAATAAAAAAAAAATAAAATAAACAAAAAAAAATTGTTAAAAGAGAAATATGTAGTTACAAAAAATGAAAAAACTAAATAGAGCTAATTGAAACAAAAACAAAAGATAAGATAAAAACTAATCAAAAAAAAAAATAGAAAAACAAGATAACCAGTAACAAATAGAAGGGTGTAGATAACAACAGCAACTGATTGATAAATGTATCTATTTTAAGCCTGTATAGGCCAAAATAAACCTATTAGTAACCTAAAGGCTAACCTCGTGAGATTTGTATTTGTTTGACAGATAAAACAAAAATAATTCAAACATTAACAACAAATCTTAATTAGAAAATTAAATTAAACACTTAACCTAATTCAATCAGAAAAAGCTGTACAAAAACTCATTGTTAATTGCCTACATTCAAGCAAGAATTTATAAAAATAGAAAAAAAACAAAACAAATAAGGAAAGAGAAGAAACAAAAAAATAATGTTAAATAAAAAAAAAAATAAAATAAACAAAAAAAAATTGTTAAAAGAGAATTATGTAATTACAAAAAATGAAAAAACTAAATAGAGCTAATTGAAACAAAAACAAAAGATAAGATAAAAACTAATCAAAAAAAAAAATAGAAATACAAGATAACTAGTAACAAATAGAAGGGTGTAGATAACAACAGCAACTGATTGATAAATGTATCTATTTTAAGCCTGTATAAGCCAAAATAAACCTATTAGTAACCTAAAGGCTAACCTCGTGAGATTTGTATTTGTTTGACAGATAAAACAAAAATAATTCAAACATTAACAACAAATCTTAATTAGAAAATTAAATTAAACACTTAAACTAATTCAATCAGAAAAAGCTGAACAAAGACTCATTGGTAATTGCCTACATTCAAGCAAGAATTTCTAAAAATAGAAAAAAACAGAACAAACAAGGAAAGAGAAGAAACAAAAAAATAATGTTAAATAAAAAAAAAATAAAATAAACAAAAAAAAATTGTTAAAAGAGAAATATGTAATTACAAAAAATGAAAAAACTAAATAGAGCTAATTGAAACAAAAACAAAAGATAAGATAAAAACTAATCAATAAAAAATAGAAAAACAAGATAACTAGTAACAAATAGAAGGGTGTAGATAACAACAGCAACTGATTGATAAATGTATCTATTTTAAGCCTGTATAGGCCAAAATAAACCTATTAGTAACCTAAAGGCTACTAATAGGTTTTTTATAGGTAATTGTTTGACAGATAAAAGAAAAATAATTCAAACATTAACAACAAATCTTAATTAGAAAATTAAATTAAACACTTAAACGAATTCAATCAGAAAAAGCTGAACAAAAACTCATTGGTAATTGCCTACATTCAAGCAAGAATTTATAAAAATAGAAAAAAACAGAACAAACAAGGAAAGAGAAGAAACAAAAAAATAATGTTAAATAAAAAAAAAATAAAATAAACAAAAAAAAATTGTTAAAAGAGAAATATGTAATTACAAAAAATGGAAAAACTAAATAGAGCTAATTGAAACAAAAACAAAAGATAAGATAAAAACTAATCAAAAAAAAAATAGAAAAACAAGATAACTAGTAACAAATAGAAGGGTGTAGATAACAACAGCAACTGATTGATAAATGTATCTATTTTAAGCCTGTATAGGCCAAAATAAACCTATTAGTAACCTAAAGGCTAACCTCGTGAGATTTGTATTTGTTTGACAGATAAAACAAAAATAATTCAAACATTAACAACAAATCTTAATTAGAAAATTAAATTAAACACTTAACCTAATTCAATCAGAAAAAGCTGAACAAAAACTCATTGGTAATTGCCTACATTCAAGCAAGAATTTATAAAAATAGAAAAAAACAGAACAAACAAGAAAAGAGAAGAAACAAAAAAATAATGTTAAATAAAAAAAAAAAAAAATAAACAAAAAAAAATTGTTAAAAGAGAATTATGTAATTACAAAAAATGAAAAAACTAAATAGAGCTAATTGAAACAAAAACAAAAGATAAGATAAAAACTAATCAAAAAAAAAATAGAAAAACAAGATAACTAGTAACAAATAGAAGAGTGTAGATAACAACAGCAACTGATTGATAAATGTATCTATTTTAAGCCTGTATAGGCCAAAATAAACCTATTAGTAACCTAAAGGCTAACATCGTGAGATTTGTAATTGTTTGACAGATAAAAGAAAAATAATTCAAACATTAACAACAAATCTTAATTAGAAAATTAAATTAAACACTTAACCTAATTCAATCAGAAAAAGCTGAACAAAAACTCATTGGTAATTGCCTACATTCAAGCAAGAATTTATAAAAATAGAAAAAAACAGAACAAACAAGGAAAGAGAAGAAACAAAAAAATAATGTTAAATAAAGAAAAAAATAAAATAAACAAAAAAAAATTGTTAAAAGAGAAATATGTAATTACAAAAAATGAAAAAAACTAAATGGAGCTAATTGAAACAAAAACAAAAGATAAGATAAAAACTAATCAAAAAAAAATAGAAAAACAAGATAACTAGAAACAAATACAAGCGCAACATGCAAAAAAAAAAATAAAAAAAACACAATAAAATTAAAAATGCAGTTTTGGTTGCCTTATTGTTTCAGGTATCAAATAAATAATTATAAAAATCTGATGGTAATTTATATTATTTCTTAATTTATACAGTCTTGTCTTACATTTATTAGGTAATATTTAATTTGACTTTTGGTTTTTATGGTTAAGTTTCCCTAAGCCTACCCAATACTAATCTACGTACTCTCAAGAATACAAATGGTATCTTTAAATTAGAAATTTTGTGAACAAGGGAGTACATAAATTCCAAATAATCCTAAAAATTAGCAGAACTAATCTAATTTCAATTTTGCGTTTGATTTATTTAAAGTTTTTTGCATTTTTGTTACATATGTATTTACTGCTTCTGAGGCTCTTTGCAAGAATTCAAGTCCCAGATCGAGTTTCAAATGGAATATTTCTCTCATAAACTCCAAGATGGATGCTTTTTGGTCTGGTTTTGGAGTCATATTTTCTTGTGAAGTTGTCGCTTCGCTTGTAGTCGAGATAATGTTACTATCAATTTCGTTTTCTTCATCAAGTTGGCGACGCTTTCTGAGCTTTCTTGGACCATGTTCAGGAACAGCTGCTGGTGTTATTTCTTCTTGTTCCACTATTCTACGATTATTGAAACCATGTCTGGATGTGGGTGTTTTGTAAAGATTTCCATACAAAGCATTTGATGGCATTCCTGCTATGACTTTTCCTATAGCTTCTTCTTCTGCTATCCCCCCAGAATACTCATCCATATAATAATAGTCTTTATCTCTTCGATCCACTTCATAAGATCGACGTGCTGCACCAAATGGATACAAAAAGTAGCTGGCCAGCCCTGCCGTGACCATTAGGCCGACCAAACCTACGCCTACTGTAGGCATAATCTCTCGTGATAAGTAGTTGTAAAGTTGGGTACCAATTGGTTTACCTTTTGTATTAATGGGTTTATCAATTTTGTTTGATACAACATTATTGGTTTTTTCACTAGGACGGCGCCGTTTGTTTTTGTTTTTCTTACGTTTGTTGGTTGAAGTACGTCGTGTTTTTTTCGTCGTAGTTTCAGTTGATAAATCAGTTTCGCCTTCTTTTGCTTCAGCTGGAAGAGTTGCACTATCTGGAATAGTTGTAGCGATTGATTCGGGAACGATTGTGGTAGTTATCGGTGTAGTACTACCAGTAGTAGTACTAGAAGTAAAAACTTTTTTTGCGTTATTAAGAATAGAAGCTTTAACTTTGGTTAGTATAGTTGTAGAGAAATTTGGAGATCTAGTAGTAGTATCAATACTAGTACTTTTTATTGTAGTTGTACCTCGTTTTTTGAAAATTGGTTTAATAATTTTTTGCTGATCTACCATTACCGTTGTATTTTGATCAACATTTTGCTTAATTATGGGTTTTCTTGATGGTTTCATTGTTGACTGTTCACTCAGCAAAACCCATGTTGAAAGGCCACTGTTTGTTGTAGGTTTATCTACTTTGTAAAAATGCAATTTTTTTGTGGTTTCTTGTAAAAGCACGTGATCTTCATCTACTGGTATGGCAACTCCAGCATGCGAATGTTCTGTAGTTGTCACAGGATTTTTATTCTTCTTTCTTACATGTTGCTTTATTTTCGGTGGTGTTCTTGTATCTAACGTGAAAATACCTTCAGATGTCGCATTTGTTTCCATTAATTGGTTGGTGAGATGTTTAATAGTATCACCAATTTGGGCGGATCTAAAACAACAAGTAAATTCGGAAAAAGTCTTAAATATTTATATTTTTAGAGGTTTAAAAAAACAACCAGCTTTAATTTTTAGGATTTTATTCTCCTAGAGTTAAACATACAGATAAATACACGTTTCATATACACACAATAAATAATTTAAATTAATATTACGATTTCAAGTCTTAGTACGATATTGTACCGCAATTTTCCAACATCTATTTCAGGAACTTTACATTATTTACAATTGACATTATTTTTTACTGCTACCTACCTTTTTTTCTCCATTTCCAAGCTTCAGTACTGGTTTCCCGATATTTATTATTAAAATTATTTATAGCTTTTGTTACTTCTTTGTAAGAGTTGGTCACATCAGATCGTTTATGAATAGTAAAATGGGCGACATTTTGCCAAGTTTTAGTTTCGTAATTCCAAAACCATCCATCTGGGTGATGGACAGGTTTATGGACATGCTTATGGAAAGTAAGGTTAGATTTTGGTCTATGGGTTTTGATACCAAGGAAAAGTAACAACGCTGGTATCCACCACGGAAACAAAGCCAATATTGTTATAAAACCAAGCAAGAAAAACAGTGCAATTGGAATTAAGTATAGCCATGGGTTCTTTAAGAATTGTAACAGTTTTCTGAGAATAGTCCACAAGAACCCCAAAAAACTGATCAAACCTTTTAGATCAGGTATTCTTAAGCTACCGCCACCGTCACTGCCGTCACCTCCTGCACCACCAGCGCCTCCGGTACCACCAGTACCGCCAAGGCCACCAGTTGGTGAAACTGGAGTGTCAGCAGCTGCTACTACACCAGGGTCTTCTGCTAGAGGTACAATGGGAGCATCCTCTATAATAGGCTCATCTTCTATAATAGGATCTGGAGGAATCTCTTCCTGGAAAGGTAACGCGGCTGGTCTAGCAGCCCCAATATTTGGTGTATTTTGATTTTGATGAAAATGTGAATTTATCACAAGATTTAGATCTGAACAGTCTTGTCGAGACTGGGGATTAAGAACTGAACTTGAAATTTGTACAGTTGGACAACGCGAACTTGGACTATCTTTCAAATCTCCATTTGGTGGAGACATATTTAAAGTAAAAGTACTAATCGCATTAGATGCATTAGAAACTAAATCACTACTAACAACAGATTGAGAATTTATATTTTCTTGTGATGAGGAAGACATTTCATTAATGGGATTTGATGGTGAAAAGGAACTGATTTCTGGCAATGGCATAGGATATGGTATATTTGGCTCGTACCAATTTTGCTTAATTTTATCAAGAGATGGATGATCCGACCATTTTGTAATGATTCTTTTGACAGTCGGTGATTTTGGCTTTTTGGTTGTAAGAGGTCTAAGCCTAATTTTGAAGGGACTTTTAGTGGTGGATACAGTATTTGTTAACTTTTTGTTAGAATTAGAATGTACTACAAAATTTGAAATTGTTGGAGGAGGTTTAGTGGTCACAATTGGCTTACTCATTAATTTAATTTTGAAAGGAGTCTTAGTAGACGCAGAATTGATTATTTTTATTGGATTATTCGATTCTGGAGTTTTTAGAGAAGAATTTCTTTTTAAATTGAAGTGAGTCACGGGTCTTACAACACTGATGCGTACTTGATTTGGTACCAATTTAAGAGGTTTATGAACCGTTACCCCATTCAATGTTTTATTGGCAGCAGCTATTTTATCTAGATGATTTTTTATAAATTGATCTGTGTTTTTTCGATGGTACGGTACTGTATTAGAAGCGCTTGCAATCTTGTGCAAGTGATTTCTTATGTTTTGCAAATTTGCGCTTCGAATAGTACGCGATTCAACCAATTCAGGGCTTGTTAAATGAAGAATATCTTTATAAAAATTATCGTTTTGAGGCTGTTTTGATTTTCTGGTTATAGTAACAGTTTTGTTGGAAAAGTGCGGCAAAAATGGTAAATGAAAAGAGTGTCCTCCAATAGAGTACCTTGCTGTGCTGGTGGGTGATCCTGGTGGTAAGGGGTTTGCAAGACTTAATGCACAAGCCACTAACGCAAACACTAGAGAACTTGAGCACTGCATTATTGCCTGAAACAAAAAAAAAACAAAATATAATTTGGACCATTTATACATCTACAAAAAATTGTTTTGCGTCATTCAATTTTGGTTGAAAATATAAAACGTCAAAGATATATAAAAGACATTTATAACTGAATAAAAACCAAAAAAAAGTAACAAAAAAAAAACTGTATGGGAAATAAAATTCAGAGTAGAAAAGCGTGTCTACCTACAGCAAAAGTTTTTTTATCTTATCACATCTCATCTCTTTCTTTTGCTTCCATCTTTTATTCTCTACTTGATCCCTTCAACTCATTTCTCTTATTTCTGATATTTTTTCTTTTATTGTAGCCTTTTTTTCGCATGCTTTTTTGTCTTATTTCACATAAATTAATTTTTTTTTAAATAACTTAACATTTTTTTTAGCTTATAATCTTTGCTCGTGGTCTGCAAAAAAGCATTTTCTGTTCTTGGTTTAAAATGTACTATTGCAAAAGCTGTCGTTTTTAAATATAACTGACTTTTGTGACTCTTTTTCGGTTAATATTTCCCATTTAGAGTTTTCATTTTCTCTTTTTTGTTTTCAGTTGCTTTATTTGAGATTTTATCTACCTTAGTATTGTTTCTTTTTGTCCTCTTCTTCCTCAAGGTTTTCATTCCAGTACTACCTGTGTTCCGGCTTTTTTGTTGTTATCTCTGTTTATAGTCGGTAGTCGGTTGTTTCTGGTAACTTGGAAGATATTTTTAAAAAAAGAGCTATATATCTATATATTTATTTCTATATCTTAAGAGCAAACTCCTTCTATTACTTCATTTGGTCAGTTCTATTAAATACACTTAAAACAGTATAATATTTAATATTGGCAATAGGTGGCAGCGGTAGTGTCTGATTTTGTTAAAATAGGCAACATAGGGCTTTAAAATACTACTTGGATTCTCAGGATTTGGCACAAGATGATTCTTATTATTATATGCAGGGGAAAACACCATTCTTGTCAGTAGGGATCTAATGAGAAGCCATAAGTTTCTTCTGAGGGATATACACCTGAGAACTTTATGTAAGCTTTCTTAAGTGGGAAAATATTGGCACATACCTTATGTGAGCAAGGAAGTTTTTTTGGCGGCTTAGAAAAGTATTAGTGATTGGCTGAGCCTCTTTTCAGGCTCTAAAAAGACTGTTAGTACTTTTTCGGTATAAAAAGCTTTTATGCTGTAAAAAAGGAGCAGTAGTACCGTCATGGTTTAGCGGCATTTGGAAGAGTACTTTTTCAAAGAAAAACTGGCAAATGAACTGAAAATAGAGAGAAAAGCTGCGTATAAGCGACCCAAATGCATTTGGTGCTTCCACCAATTTTGAGGGATCTAAAATGGTCTCTAAAACCCTTATGCTTTTTTTCTATATTCTTATAGAAAATACTTTCTTTGGTTAAAAGTTGCAAAACTACTTGTACACATTACCTAATAACGTGTACTTGGCCTTCAACAATTTGGTATTTCTACTAAATCAAAGTTCCTATTGGTTCCTAACACCTCCAATGAGAGTTTTAAGTGGAAACGTTCAGTACTGATTGGGTACTGCGCCAAAGTTGAATCCAATCGTACGTCTGGAGGCCAATATTCAAGTCTGACGATTGGTCGATCGACTCAGAAAGGTACTCTAAATAATACATTTCGGTACTTTATCAACTATTAAAAATAATTCAGTCGCATCGCGAGGATAACTTATGGAAAATTTCATGGTCAATGATCAAAAAGACGATGACCATAGATGGACCAACCGAAAAAGCCTAAGAGAGACTCTGCAAGAAGCAATCCTGCCCAAGTTGAAAACTCCTAGAAAAAAGCAGCGTAAAAATAGAATTTTTTTTTTTTAAAAGTAGTTGTAGCTAAATCATAGACGATGAGTACCAAATTCTTGCTGAATCAACTGAAGTAGAAATAAAAGAAGCTTCACTTAGCTCCATTTCTTAAAAGCATCAATCATCAACCTTAAGACTTAATTTCTTGTGTGTATTCAAATTCTGAGCTGAGTATGGTCGTTTTAGACGCTTATTTTGTTTCTTTAACACTTTTGAAATCTTCTTACAAAACTTTTAGTTTTTTTTTAATTTTCATAGTTAATTTGACTTTAAATTAATCTCATAGATGTCGTACGCTGCGTCAACTTTTCAATAAAAACTTGCGCCGAAAAGATCAGAAAGTTGACAATTATTCTGAAAAAAAAGTACAAACTTGAGCTTATCTGGTGTTTATGACGTCACTCAAGCCAAAATTCAGATTTTTTCTAGATTCCTATAATTAGATGTTCTTTTCTTAACCCTTTCTGTGTTTTTGAAAGTATTTGAAATTGTTTGTTGTTTCTTTCCATTCTTCCTTCTTCTCTTTGATCAACGCTTTTCTCAAAAAAAATTTGTTTTTCTATGCTTATTTTTAGTTTTCTTTTTTGCTACATACGTCAACGTTGATATTTTATTCTTTTTTATCACTACTTCTTCCACCTGTAGTCTCTCCTGCATTTATATTACAATTTTGTGGTAGAATTCTTATCAAAATAGAAATAAATTAAGCAGTTTTAGAGCTCAAAACTCTCTCAATTATGTCTTATGGAGCTCTAACTCTCTCAAAAAATTGACTAAAGTCACTCAAGAAGCCTATGAAAAATGTCACAATTAGAAAATAAACAATGGTCTTTGATCTTGTAGGAAAAACAAACATATTGAAACAAAAATGGGCGTCCAGATGGCTTAAAAGTAGAGACAACAGGAAGATAAAGACAAGATAAAGAACATTAAAAACACAAATAAAACAGATGTTTATGGAAATAGACTATGATGATGATGCTGATGATGGCAGGTGGTGGTCATGAAGGCAGAAACGAGAGCACTCATCAGCAAGATGAGTGACGAGGCAAATTGCTGGCGGCTACCCTCGCCATAGACCGGTTGACAATTCCCCGGAGGGCTATACTCATACTCAGTGAGGTATTTGGTACCGTTACTGGAAATGTTATTTTAATGTTGCACTCACTTGTACTAAATTTGTTACTATTTTTAATCATAACGCAACGGTTTTTCCGGCATGCTAGCCGCTGATTAACCGTAAAAAATGAATTGACTCAAGCAAATAATATAGTACTAGTAGTACCTACCTAGTACTACCACTTTGTACAAGAATGCGACAAGGAGGCATGTGTGGGCAAAAAGAGATAGTAAAGAAGCTTTACCGCTACGGTCAACGACTTTCCCCGACCAAGTCAAAAATAAAAATCAAAACAATGCAATTTAGATGATCAGAATTTAGACGAAATCATCGAAATTTTCAATATTTTGCTGCAATTTTATATTTTATTACAATTTATTTTTAGATTTTTGAGCATTGTTTCTGAAAAACACAAAATTTAATTGAAAAAAAAAAACAGTTAAAAAGGCACTGCAAAATATTATTTTATATTTTTTGGATAAAATATTGTTCATATTGAATAAAAAAATTACTTACTTAATTTATTTGATTGATGAGATTTGATGAACTCCGGGCACTGTAACACCTGAAGAACTACTGCCGGTAAGGACCCCTGAGAGGCCGATGTGTCTGGAATAGCGGTACCCATGGCAAGTAGCTGAAACAGCAATTTAAATATGTAATTATTTAATGACCTGGATGAGAGTAAAATATTTATTTAGTCAATTTATTACTAATTTTTCCATATATTATAAAGAAAGTTCCAAAAATAAAATGTTTTTACATATGGTTCTACATAAACACTTTTGTTTTCAAAAATATTTTTTTATTAAACACAATAATAAGTCTATAATCATAAAATTATAATATCATAGCCTGTTTTTGTTTTTTTTTTTTAATAATAATATTATAAAAAGTTCTTGTAGTTGACACTTTTTGCGCAAAGTTTAAAAGAAATGCTAACAACATCTGCCAGTCGAGTTTTGTCCGAATTGGCCCAGCCGTTTCAGAGATTAACCAAAAAAAACAAGAATTAAAATTGTCCAAAAGTCAAAAAATGTGACATTTTTGACAGATCGTACAATTGGCTATTTATGAAAGACAAACTTCTGACAAAAAGCAGCATTTTTTGATTGGACAGATTAAATTAGCGCATTTCTTACAAAAAAAATTAATGTCCTAAAAATATAAGTACAACTATTATTATGTATTACTTCTAAATTTTTTTTTTGTTATAAAATTTTAAATTAACGTTGCGACACCTCAAAAACACTTTCTTTCCTCATCTAAAAACAATAAAAAATGACTTTTGTTGAATTTTGCAAAAACAATGACGCATCATTGTTTTTGAGAACATATTTTTTTTTGAAAAACATCCTTTTTGTATCTATGTTTCAATTATCTGACATCTTGCTAAACAACACCGACTTGCCAAAAAAACAAATTGTTTTTTTTTTCATAAATTAGTGTACTCTGCTTTAATTACAAGGTACCGCATTTTTAGACGTATTCAGCAAAAAACTGTCATTTTGGCATTACAAACTTGCTGATCAATTTTATTTATGTGATTTAAAGATATCATATTTCTTTCTAGAATTCAAACTTTTAGGGAAATTATTTTTATAATGTTGTTAAAATAATACCATAGAAGTTTAGTTTTTGTGTTGAAATGTCGTGTATAAATTCATATCAAAATGACAATTGAGTTTTGAAAAGTAATATTTTGCAAACTCATCTGTCATACTTTACAGACTAGTTTAAAACTAATTCATATAAAAATGACATTTGAGTTTTAAAAAATAATACTTTACAGACTCATCTGTCATACTTTACAGACTAGTTTAAAACTAATTCATATAAAAATGACGTTTGAGTTTTGAAAAGTAATACTTTACAGACTCATCTGTCATACTTTATAGACTAGGTTGAAACTAATTCTTATAAAAATGATATTTAAATTTTGAAAAGTAACTTTCTTACAATTTAATCTGTAACACTCATTTGTCATACTTTACAGACTAGCTTAAAACTAATTCATATAAAAATGACATTTGAGTTTTGAAAAGTAATACTTTACAGACTCATCTGTCGTACCTTATAGACTAGGTTAAAACTAATTCATATAAAAATGACATTTGAATTTTGTAAAGTAACTTTTTTACAATTTAATCTGTAACACTCATTTGTCATACTTTACAGACTAGTTTAAAACTAATTCATATTAAAATAATATTTAAATTCTAAAAAATAACATTCTTTACAGCTTAATCTGTAATACTTTACAGACTCATGTGTCATACTTTACAGACTAGATAAAAACTAATTCATTGAAAAATGATATTTAAATTTTGAAAAGTAACTTTTTTACAATTTAATCTGTAACACTCATTTGTCATACTTTACAGACTAGTTTAAAACTAATTCATATAAAAATGACATTTGAGTTTTGAAAAGTAATACTTTACAGACTCATCTGTCATACTTTATAGACTAGGTTGAAACTAATTCATATAAAAATGATATTTAAATTTTGAAAAGTAACTTTTTTACAATTTAATCTGTAACACTCATTTGTCATACTTTACAGACTAGTTTAAAACTAATTCATATTAAAATAATATTTAAATTCTAAAAAATAACATTCTTTACAGCTTAATCTGTAATACTTTACAGACTCATGTGTCATACTTTACAGACTAGATAAAAACTAATTCATTGAAAAATGATATTTAAATTTTGAAAAGTAACTTTTTTACAATTTAATCTGTAACACTCATTTGTCATACTTTACAGACTAGTTTAAAACTAATTCATATAAAAATGACATTTGAGTTTTGAAAAGTATTACTTTATAGACTCATCTGTCATATTTTATAGACTAGGTTAAAAGTAATTCATATTAAAATAATATTTAAATTCTAAAAAATAACATTTTTTACAGCTTAATCTGTAATACTTTACAGACTCATGTGTCATACTTTACAGACTAGGTTAAAACTAATTCATATAAAAATGATATTTAAATTTTGAAAAGTAACTTTTTTACAATTATTTAATCAGTAACACTCATCTGTCATACTTTACAGACTAGTTTAAAACTAATTCATATAAAAATGACATTTGAGTTTTGAAAAGTAATACTTTACAGACTCATCTGTCGTATTTTATAGACTAGGTTAAAACTAATTCATATAAAAATGACATTTGAGTTTTGAAAAGTAATATTTTACAGACTCATCTGTCATACTTTATAGACTAGGTTAAAACTAATTCATATTAAAATAATATTTAAATTCTAAAAAATAACATTTTTTACAGCTTAATCTGTAATACTTTACAGACTCATGTGTTATACTTTACAGACTAGGTTAAAACTAATTCATTGAAAAATGATATTTAAATTTTGAAAAGTAACTTTTTTACAATTTAATCTGTAACACTCATTTATCATACTTTACAGACTAGTTTAAAACTAATTCATATAAAAATGACATTTGAGTTTTGAAAAGTAATACTTGACAGACTCATCTGTCGTACTTTATAGACTAGTTTAAAACTAATTCATATAAAAATGACATTTGAGTTTTGAAAAGTAATACTTGACAGACTCATCTGTCGTACTTTATAGACTAGGTTAAAACTAATTCATATAAAAATGACATTTGAGTTTTGAAAAGTAATATTTTACAGACTCATCTGTCATATTTTATAGACTAGGTTAAAACTGATTCATATAAAAATAACATTTAAAAATTCACAAAAAAAATATTGGTTACTTGTTTTACAGTTTTTTTTTGTTTTTAAGATCACAGTCTGATAATATTTAAGCTTTTGATTTCAGATTTTGAATTAAACATAAACTGATATTCTTTTGTCATTTTTTAGAAAAAATTAAAAAAATTTTGTTTTCTTTTTGTGAATTTAATGCGGGAACATACTGTATATCAAAAAAAAAAAATTAATTTTTTTTTAAAAACGTCAAATTGTTAATCAATGTTTTAATTGTAGAGTATAGAGATAAAAAACAAAAGCAAACACTTCTGGATTAAAACGAATCCATCACAGGAGATGATTTAAATAAATAGTGTGCGAGTAGCTATTAATAACGGATTTGATGTGGAAATATATAACAGCCTACTCTGATATTTTAATTTGATTTCATTAAATAAAGTTGCATTAATAATTGCTAAAAGATAATTGCAACGGAGAATGTTTCTGCTTTATGCCTCTCACTAGTCTTGCGTGATTCACATTCTAAACTGTTATTTTCCATTTATCACAAATCCAAATCTCGATGTTCTCATTTTTTTATCGCTTTTTTAGGTAAAATTTTCACGTAAAAAAGGTTTAGTGGGTACACACTGTAATTACTCAATTTTTAAGCTTTGCCAATTGACAATAATACTATTATTTATATATTTTTTTAATTTACGGTGCAATATATACAAAACATAAATTATAAAATAAACAAATGACACACAATTTACTTAAAATAAACAGTTTATTTATTAAAACCTTTTAGGTTAGACTAGGGCTTTAAATTTTATAAATACAGCTTAAGCGGTTTTTCAGATAATAATGAGTATAACACAAAATTTACCAAATAAATACAATTGTTTAAAATTGAGACTTTTACTTATGGTTCTTGGATCATTAGACGCCATATATGCAACTAACTAAACATTATAAATCTTTGATCACAGTCGTCTCTACTTAACAAGCCGTGAACATCAACTTGGCAACAGCGTTAGCGGGTCTATTGTGACAGTCGCTAAGACCATAGAAGTATATAGGTATGACTTTCAAATCACTGTACTACAAACTTACTACAAAATAATTCTCTAATAAATGTGTCTCTGCTAAATAGTGCAATTTGTCATACAGCCACTAATTAAACAGTAAAAGACAAAATACACAGTTGCAATTATTTGAAGTTAGAAACAAAAGTATTGTCACTGGAAAAATTGAATAGATACACTTGATGCTTGAACTAGTGAATGCCAATAGACCCGCTGGCAGTGTTGCCACATTTCGCATTTTATCACGGCTTGTTAAGTAGAGACGACTGTGCTTTGTATTCAAAGACGAGTTGAACATTATACCTATTTGGATTAGTATGCCACCGGACGTCAAATTTATGGTATCCTTTATATTATTAGTTATTGGTATCCTTTAAAAGCTATCCGATTCATTAACGTTCAATTAATGTGACAAAAAAAAATTCATCATCAAAACTCTCGAAAAAAAAAAGAGAATTGAGAAATGAAAGTCTGACTCTTTGTTCGACATTTCTAAAATAAGTTAATCGGATAAAACTACTTTTATTCAATTCAAAGTGAAAAAAAAAATTAACAAAGCGTAGAAAGGTACTATTAGCGTCACAAGTGGCAAAAACTTGCATCTTGGAGAGACTTTTGGACTTCTGTTATTTTGACATTTAAAATGTTAATTGATAGCAACTGCTTTTATGATTTTATTATTAGTTACTTTGTCATAACACTCCAAATATTTTCAAGAGGGTTGAAATCTGGATCTTTCACTGGATATTTATCCTATTGGAATACGAATTTCAGATTTAACTTGCTTTTAATTGCAAATTTTCATGGCTAATGCATGCATCTCAGGTAAAAAAAAAAATTCAAATTTTCTAATAAATTAGAAATGGTGGTTCATTATGATTATTAGAAGATTTGTTTATAGTGATAGAAAGTAATTCTATTTTAGCCTAAATAATTAATTGAGCATTTTTGCGTAACTTTCATTACCAAAATGATATGCGCATAATCTTTCGGTATCTGTGTAGACACATTAATTTTATTATAATAAAAACAAACATTCTTATCAAAACAAATGATAAAATTTAATTACCTGTTAATATTAATTAAGCAGTAAGGTATAGTTTATTCTTTTTAGTCAATAATCCTCCTTATACGCCCCCAAATAAGGCCATATATAAACTAAATGTTAGTTGATCAACGATAATTTCTTAACATTTCCATCGAGAGATTTTTATTGCAAATGTTGCCCACACTTTTCGCGCGCCGCCACTTGCAAAACTTGTCATATTCTTTCACATACAAATCGTTTAATTTATAGGGAATCAATTTTCTCTAAGCAGCTTAAAATTTTTGCTGAAATAAACGTTTATTTTAAAAAATGTATTGTTTTTTAAACAAACACCAAGATAGCCAACTTTTTACTGGCGTGTACACATCTTTTAGTTAATTTTCTTTAAGGAATACTAAATATTTGTTTAAATCTTTTAGAATTGTAAAATAGAGTAAAACGATTTAGGTGACACGGGCACAATTGTCGATTATAGCCCTCAAAAATTTTTTATATAATTTTTTATGTTTTTCTAATTATGCCCTTAATACACAAATAACTATTCATTTATTGTTAAATTTGATATTTTATTCTATAATTTTGTTTAGAAAAATTAAAAAAAATTAAAAATTTTACCAATTTAATATTTGGTATACCAATTTATAGTGAAAGTAAACAAAATTCGAAGATGGGTCAATTTATAATACTCAAGCGTTCCAATAGAAACAACAATAAAATGTTAAAAAAAAGAGAGAAACTATGGGAGATAATAGACATTTTTTGTAATACTCATAGAATAGATAAAAAAGCAAACAAATAATAAAATCAATTTTTTTAACATGAGGCACTAAATTTAGTAATTTAGTGACTTTTTTGGTGTAATATGATTGAAATCTCTAACATAGGTAATTTTAATTTTTGAAAACGTTCTGTGGATATTTTGTTTAATAGTTTTGTACCTATTTTCAAAAAATTGATAAATTGTAAAGTTTGCTGTCAACAAACAGTCTATTTTGAATTTTTAGTAATAAAACAAAATAAACTAGTCAGTATCAATTGATACCAATCGTAATAATAAAATATTCCTGTACCCATGTTAAAAAAAAAGTCAATTCTACATAAAACTAGAAGTCCACTTTTTGACAATAAAAATTATGGTCAACCACGACTGTTTGAGTTGACGATCCTAACCACTTTCTGTTTGTGACAGGTGACACTTGTGACAGACGCCAATTAGAAAGTTAGTCACTGTGACATAACCTATAATTTTTTTTATAAGTGTTATGTCAAATATTTGTCAAACAAAGATATCCGGTTACAGTGTTGCAACTAGGAAAATAAAAAAAGTCTCTAAAAAGTGTCATTATTGACCGCGCTGTATTAGATTAGAAAAGTATCAAAAATTTGTATTTTTTTTAGATTTGATTATGTCATAAATTATCAAATTTATAAAAAATATATTTTTTTTAATTTACAGACTAATGTTAATATTTAGTTAATTTTTTTTTATTATAGGTAAATATTAATTAAAGTATTTTAATTTAATTTTTTAAAGAAAAAATGTGTTTTTAATTTGTTTTTTTCTGCTATTTGGTTTCAAGTAGTCTATTTTTTCTGACATAGTTAAAATGTTTTAAATTTTAATTTAACTTTTTACTTAAGGATTATTATCTTATATCTTTGAAAAAAACTATAATGAATTAAGAATATTTTGAAAAGTGGTAAGTGGTGTATAGTTCAAATTAAAAAAAAAAGTGTTTTAAAACATTTTTTTTCTACTTAAAGATATTTGGCAACATTCAGAATTGTTAGGCTATTTCAAATTTATCAGATAATAAATTTTTAGACGTGGTCTTGGCCAGTTACAAATTTTGGACAAGGCACATAAATTCAGTTGGTTGCAATTGTCAAAGATTAACCAAATAATATTAAACAAAAGTTTTAAACTAAATTTGAAATCAAATGGCTTCTTAATGTTGCCAACCGTAAGAAACAAAATTTTCCAACATTTTTTTTAAGTAAAAATGAAGAAAAAAAGCAAATTTGAGAAATACGCATAAAATACGGAGATTTAAAACACGCCTTTGAGGCTCGTGCGCCAAATCAACCCTTATATAACTAGTTTTTTTTACATATTGTTTATTCTATTACATTATTGACAAAATTTTTATAAATGCCGTTGTAACGGGTGTTTTCCAAATTTGGTCTCATAGTTGGTCATGCCATCGTCTAAGCAGGCCATGCTTTTTAAAACAATTGCTTCAAATGTCAAAAAAATTACAAAATTTTTCTTTTTTAATTTCGAAATTGTTTTCTCACAAGAACTAAAAATGTTTGTGGTAGAATTCGAACGACCACCGAGTTGATGGTGATTGGCCATACTCAATGCAAGCTTGTTTTCAAAAAACTTTTAATTCATGTGAGACTTATTTTTGTGGCTCTATTTAAAAAATTCGATTTTAGAGCCTGGAAAATAAACTTTATTAGTACTTATGTTAAGCATGTGGTAGGGTTAATTATAGTAGCGCAAATGAGTTACCTATGTTAAGTTGTTTAATCTTTTTTTTTTCTAGTTATGACGTTATCAATTTTTTTTTCAAATAGCAACTTTGGGTATCAATATCAGGTTTTTATTTTACATTTGAGTAGAGTTTTTTATTTAGTTTTCAATGGTATAGAATAGTTAATAGCCAAAAGGAGAAAAAAACTAAGAAAAACGCCTCAACAATTTAAAATAAAAAAGTTTACTTTATCGGAATTGAATCAAAAAAAGCAAAGAATTTTAATAAAACAAAATTGACAAAAGCAAACAATAAAAAACAACTGACAATATCAATACATTTTGATACATTTAAGGAGTTATTATGCGAATTTTGGCTTAAAGATCATCTAAATTGCTGAATCGGTTGTGCTAGACTTTGCTTTTCAAGTGCCTCTCTAGAAAACAAATTTAATAAAGTTAGATCTGAAGACCCAGCTGGCCATTCCATTAGCCCTCTTCGTCCTAAACATCTTTAAAGTAGACTACTCTTTTATTTTTCTAATTGTAGAGCCGTTTTTTTTTTGTATGTATCTCATATCATCGGAATCACAAAATCTACTCAAATATAGAATAAAAAACATGAATTGCTTTTAAAAAAATATATTGATGACGTAATAACTGTCAAAAAAATTTAATTTTCATAAGCGCTATAATTGTCCTTATTTCCTCATTAAAGTTTATTTTTTTAAAGTGCTTTTAATTTAATCTCATTGTTGAACTGTCGATTCATTGAATTAAAAGTGAGGTTAGATTAGGTTGAGATGTCAAATTCATAACTGTCACTTTTTGATCAGAGTAAAACATTCATGGCAATCTTCGACGCGAAATAAAAAAAAACATTTATTATATATAATATTAATATAAAGTAAGCAAATTTTTTTTTTAATTGAAGCTTTAGTTTTTAAATTTTGTTTTGTTTATACAAGTTAAGTTTTTATTCAAAATATATTGTGTTATCTAATAAATTGAATAATTTTTTGCGACAAAAATTCATTATCAAATCGGTACATTAAAATGAAAAAAGTGGTCCAAGGCCTAGTTTTGGAAATATACCGTGGGCAGTGAATTCAGGTTTAATAAAAGTCGTCGGCAGCATATTTGACTTACTTTTAATATAGTATTTAAATACAACAAAATAATAGTGCCAATTGTTCTAAATTGTATATGAAGAAATTTTTGGTTATTAGGTCAAGATTAATGCCATTTTTTCCACCAAAGATTAAAATGACAAAAATGCAAAGCCTACTATAATCATCACAATGCATAATCTTTAATCTTTTGTTTTAATGTGAAACTTTCATTTTCCTTTAATTTAATTTTAGCTTTTGTAAGGAAATAGACGAAAATAAAAGTGTGAAAATTATAGACATTTGTGGTAATTAGAGAATTTTGTGTTGACATTAAGCTAGATTCACTATGGTATCAATTATATCAGCTATGATTATTGCCGTTTTGAATTTTTTTGCAACTCACCTCATGATATAGGCCAATTTTCCGTCCAACTTATTTCCAACTGTTTGTGCGGTACAAAATAAATTCACTTGACACAATTACACATCACCAAAGAGAGAGGTGTTGTTCTTCTAACAGAGTTGCAGATGCTATGTCACTATGTACTCGAAGAAATAATAATAATAAAGAGTTTTGCAGAGACTGAGAATGTACACAGTGGGGACGCTCGTCCGCTTAAGTCTTCCCTGCTTTCGGCAAGGATGCTGAAGAAAGTATCCAATTTTGAGAGAACACGAACGAAAGTTCATCTCGTTTCGATAGACGAATGTTTTCCAATTTTGACTCATTAACATAGATTTTGTAATCATTCAATTATGGAAAAACGTGACGATTTTGACCCACAAAATGACCAAATGTTAAATAACATCATACCATCTTCATACTACCTAATAATAGCCATTTTATGATCGTTATTAATCAATCAATTGATTAATAACGTTTTTTAGTGTTAAATAGTGATCATCGTTGAAAGATAGCTACCGGAATCATATCGGTGACACGGAATTCTACTACAGTTGCGTTATGTATAAGGACAAGAAAGTTGAGAATTCTAAAAAATTGAAACAATTAAAGAAAACTGACTAATATAAGAAAAAGTGTGAGGAATGAGTATAAAAGAGAACGTGACCTATACTTAAGACTACCATAATACAGGGAATAGCGAATTTTGTCTTAAAACACAAATAAGATGAGTGAAAGTGCCACCATTTTGCAAAAAACCGTTTAGGACCTATAATTATACAGACTTTTGTTATAGATAATCAAACTTCCTATCTTTTTTGTAAAATATTTTTTTTTATCCTACACCAACTCAAAATAAAATTTTCTCGTCTTTCGACAGCCGTGGAAGTACATCATTTCCAGGCTGTACTTTCTCGGCTAGCCGAGAAAAAAAAATCTGATTTTCTCCGTCAGGAGTCGCTGTTGTAAGAAAAATTACTCTAAACGTCCCACTATTCATGAGCAGTGTTGAAATTTTAAATCACATTTACTGTTTATAAACATCAATCTTATTTTAAAAAACTACTTTTGTGCAAGATAAATCGACAGTAAAATAATCCATCAATTTTTGACATCTGTCAAAGTTTGACATTTTGAATTGGCGATTGGCGGTAATAACCTCAAATCAATTTTAAGATAATGCTCGATTATAAGGTAATTTGTGTAGGATAAAAAATAATGTGTAAACCACGGCCGCAAAGTGATTTTCCAGACCTTGAGATTGGCCGCCTAGGCTTACAATATACTATTTTTTGAGGTTGAAAGAAAGAAAAGTTTAGGTTTTTTGTTTTTCTTGCTTTAAGAAAAATTATCCTAAAATTAGTTTCAGATGAGAATAAACAAATTCATAGTGAGAAAAATATTTTAAGCAAACATCTCTACTTCTTCAACTTCAAATTGAGAATAAATGTATTCAAATCGAGAGTAAGCAATTTCGAATTGAGACCAAACAAATTAATATTGAGAAAGATATTTTAAGCAAACATCTCAACTTTTTTAATTTCAAATTGAGAATAAATCAATTCAAATTGAGAATAAACAATTTTATATTGAGAACAAACAAATTTTTATTGAGAACAATTAGTTTCAGATGAGAATAAACAAATTCATAGTGAGAAAAATATTTTAAGCAAACATCTCTACTTCTTCAACTTCAAATTGAGAATAAATGTATTCAAATCGAGAGTAAGCAATTTCGAATTGAGACCAAACAAATTAATATTGAGAAAGATATTTTAAGCAAACATCTCAACTTTTTTAATTTCAAATTGAGAATAAATCAATTCAAATTGAGAATAAACAATTTTATATTGAGAACAAACAAATTTTTATTGAGAACAATTAGTTTCAGATGAGAATAAACAAATTCATAGTGAGAAAAATATTTTAAGCAAACATCTCTACTTCTTCAACTTCAAATTGAGAATAAATGTATTCAAATCGAGAGTAAGCAATTTCGTATTGAGACAAACAAATTTATATCAAAAACAATAATTTTCAAGTAAAAATAAATTAATTAATATTGAGAAAGATATTTTATGCAAACATCTCAACTTTTTTAATTTCAAATTGAGAATAAATCAATTCAAATTGAGAGTAAACAATTTTATATTGAGAACAAACAAATTTTTATTGAGAACAATTAGTTTCAGATGAGAATAAACAAATTCATAGTGAGAAAAATATTTTAAGCAAACATCTCTACTTCTTCAACTTCAAATTGAGAATAAATGTATTCAAATCGAGAGTAAGCAATTTCGAATTGAGACCAAACAAATTAATATTGAGAAAGATATTTTAAGCAAACATCTCAACTTTTTTAATTTCAAATTGAGAATAAATCAATTCAAATTGAGAGTAAACAATTTTATATTGAGAACAAACAAATTTTTATTGAGAACAATTAGTTTCAGATGAGAATAAACAAATTCATAGTGAGAAAAATATTTTAAGCAAACATCTCTACTTCTTCAACTTCAAATTGAGAATAAATGTATTCAAATCGAGAGTAAGCAATTTCGTATTGAGACAAACAAATTTATATCAAAAACAATAATTTTCAAGTAAAAATAAATTAATTAATATTGAGAAAGATATTTTATGCAAACATCTCAACTTTTTTAATTTCAAATTGAGAATAAATCAATTCAAATTGAGAGTAAACAATTTTATATTGAGAACAAACAAATTTTTATTGAGAACAATTAGTTTCAGATGAGAATAAACAAATTCATAGTGAGAAAAATATTTTAAGCAAACATCTCTACTTCTTCAACTTCAAATTGAGAATAAATGTATTCAAATCGAGAGTAAGCAATTTCGTATTGAGACAAACAAATTTATATCAAAAACAATAATTTTCAAGTAAAAATAAATTAATTAATATTGAGAAAGATATTTTATGCAAACATCTTGGCTTTTTTAATTTCAAATTGAGAATAAATCAATTCAAATTAAGAGTAAACAATTTTATATTGAGAACAAACAAATTTTTATTGAGAACAATTAGTTTCAGATGAGAATAAACAAATTCATAGTGAGAAAAATATTTTAAGCAAACATCTCGACTTCTTCGACTTCAAATTGAGAATAAATGTATTTAAATCAAGAGTAAGCAATTTCGTATTGAGACCAAACCAATTTATATCGAAAACAATAATTTTCAGGTAAAAATAAATAAATTAATATTGAGAAAGATATTTTAAGCAAACATCTCAACTTTTTTAATTTCAAATTGAGAATAAATCAATTCAAATTGAGAGTAAACAATTTTATATTGAGAACAAACAAATTTTTATTGAGAACAATTAGTTTCAGATGAGAATAAACAAATTCATAGTGAGAAAAATATTTTAAGCAAACATCTCTACTTCTTCAACTTCAAATTGAGAATAAATGTATTCAAATCGAGAGTAAGCAATTTCGTATTGAGACAAACAAATTTATATCAAAAACAATAATTTTCAAGTAAAAATAAATTAATTAATATTGAGAAAGATATTTTATGCAAACATCTTGGCTTTTTTAATTTCAAATTGAGAATAAATCAATTCAAATTAAGAGTAAACAATTTTATATTGAGAACAAACAAATTTTTATTGAGAACAATTAGTTTCAGATGAGAATAAACAAATTCATAGTGAGAAAAATATTTTAAGCAAACATCTCGACTTCTTCGACTTCAAATTGAGAATAAATGTATTTAAATCAAGAGTAAGCAATTTCGTATTGAGACCAAACCAATTTATATCGAAAACAATAATTTTCAGGTAAAAATAAATAAATTAATATTGAGAAAGATATTTTAAGCAAACATCTCAACTTTTTTAATTTCAAATTGAGAATAAATCAATTCAAATTGAGAGTAAACAATTTTATATTGAGAACAAACAAATTTTTATTGAGAACAATTAGTTTCAGATGAGAATAAACAAATTCATAGTGAGAAAAATATTTTAAGCAAACATCTCGACTTCTTCGACTTCAAATTGAGAATAAATCATCTCAAAATAGAAATAAACAAATTTAAAATAAGAATAATCAATTTTACATTGAAAACAAACTAATTTATATTGCGTAAGTTAATTAATTAATTTTTAAATTTTGTTTATGTGTCAATTATTTTAGCTAGTTAAAAACTTTTTTTTTGCTTTTTATGGGAAGAAATTGTAATGCCAACAATATATTAAAAAATCTCTATAAATTATTATGAATTTAATAATATATAAAAATATTTATTTTTTCTTATAATGAACAATTCTCTTATTTCTTGAAAAAATAAATATAAAATGTTTTAAACATAATTCCATTCTTTTTCAACATTAAATTGAGAATAAACTTTCTCAAATTAAGAATAAACGTATTTATATTGAGAATAACTATTATCAGGTTAAGAATAAATAATTTAATTTCGAGAATAAACAAATTTACAATGAAAAGTTAGCACACTTATCTTTTACTTCATTAAAAAACCATTTTAGAAATAATTTTAAATTGAGAATAAAATAGACGTTATATTAAGAATAATCAAATTCATATTGAGAATTAACAATTTAATTTGAGAATAAGTCATTTCAACTTAAGAATAAACATTACAAACTTTTACTAATTAGGCGGATTGTGTTCTACAAATTTGGCTATAATTATATAATAAACAAATTTGTTTTTTTCATAGTATTAGCATCAATATTCTTTATGTTGCAAAAAATTTACAATAGCAACTGATGCAGTAAAACCAATTTTAATTAAAACATTTTTACTTTACAATTGACTATTCTTTCTCACCGAATGTGTTAATTCTCACCATTAATTTGCCTATTCTCAAATCAAAACATTTTATTTATAATTTACTCTCAAATTTGAAAATTTAATAATCTCAATTTAAATTTGTTTGAGTTAGTTTATTCTCAATTATTTGAAGTTGAAAAGAGATAGACTATATATAAAATTTTTAAATAATTTAATAATATTTAGAAATTTAATATTAAATATTATGCAAATGAAAAGTCTGCTTGAGCGGTTTCTAAGAGAACAATAGTTCCTTGAAATTCTAAAGGATTAAAATAAGGGTAAACCAGGTATACAGCTTTAAAAAAAAGTGGCAAACTGTGCTGACAAAGTGGAAAAATATTTTGAAATTTGTTGAGAATAGAGAAAATTAAAGTCCACTTACCATTAAAGTGCGAATAGCCCCAATCCATGGCCATGCTCTGCAAAAATTAAATTCACTGATTTACAAAAAAAAAAAATAAATAACAATAGCCAACAAAATAAAACTTGTTTGGTCTTGACCTTTTTGACGTGGTCTAGAGAAAAGAGGTTAACGATTCCTAATATCAATTTCAAAGTTTTAAAAATGTTCCAGTTTTTTTTTACATTGTCAAGTTGGCAACACTGACCGTTGAAAGATAGCTACCGGAATCATATCGGTGACACGGAATTCTACTACAGTTGCGTTATGTATAAGGACAAGAAAGTTGAGAATTCTAAGAAATTGAAATAATTAAAAAAAACTGGATAATATAAAAAAAGTGTGAAGAATGAGTATAAAAGAGAACGTGACCTATACTTATACCATAATACAGGGAATAGCGAATTTTGTCTTAAAACACAAATAAGATGAGTGAAAGTGCCACCATTTTGCAAAAAACCGTTTAGGACCTATAATTACACAGACTTTTATTATAGATAATCAAACTTCCTATCTTTTTTGTAAAATAATTTTTTTTTATCCTACACCAACTCAAAATAAAATTTTCTCGTCTTTCGACAGCCGTGGAAGCACATCATTTCCAGGCTGTACTTTCTCGGCTAGCCGAGAAAAAAAAATCTGATTTTCTCCGTCAGGAGTCGCTGTTATAAGAAAAATTACTCTAAACGTCTCACTATTTATGAAGGGTGTTGAAATTTTAAATCACATTTACTGTTTATGAACATCAATCTTATTTTAAAAAACTACTTTTGTGCAAGATAAATCGACAGTAAAATAATCCATCAATTTTTGACATCTGTCAAAGTTTGACATTTTGAATTGGCGATTGGCGGTAATAACCTCAAATCAATTTTAAGATAATGCTCGATTATAAGGTAATTTGTGTAGGATAAAAAATAATGTGTAAACCACGGCCGCAAAGTGATTTTCCAGACCTTGAGATTGGCCGCCTAGGCTTACAATATACTATTTTTTGAGGTTGAAAGAAAGAAAAGTTTAGGTTTTTTGTTTTTCTTGCTTTAAGAAAAATTATCCTAAAATTAGTTTCAGATGAGAATAAACAAATTCATAGTGAGAAAAATATTTTAAGCAAACATCTCTACTTCTTCAACTTCAAATTGAGAATAAATGTATTCAAATCGAGAGTAAGCAATTTCGAATTGAGACCAAACAAATTAATATTGAGAAAGATATTTTAAGCAAACATCTCAACTTTTTTAATTTCAAATTGAGAATAAATCAATTCAAATTGAGAATAAACAATTTTATATTGAGAACAAACAAATTTTTATTGAGAACAATTAGTTTCAGATGAGAATAAACAAATTCATAGTGAGAAAAATATTTTAAGCAAACATCTCTACTTCTTCAACTTCAAATTGAGAATAAATGTATTCAAATCGAGAGTAAGCAATTTCGAATTGAGACCAAACAAATTAATATTGAGAAAGATATTTTAAGCAAACATCTCAACTTTTTTAATTTCAAATTGAGAATAAATCAATTCAAATTGAGAATAAACAATTTTATATTGAGAACAAACAAATTTTTATTGAGAACAATTAGTTTCAGATGAGAATAAACAAATTCATAGTGAGAAAAATATTTTAAGCAAACATCTCTACTTCTTCAACTTCAAATTGAGAATAAATGTATTCAAATCGAGAGTAAGCAATTTCGTATTGAGACAAACAAATTTATATCAAAAACAATAATTTTCAAGTAAAAATAAATTAATTAATATTGAGAAAGATATTTTATGCAAACATCTCAACTTTTTTAATTTCAAATTGAGAATAAATCAATTCAAATTGAGAGTAAACAATTTTATATTGAGAACAAACAAATTTTTATTGAGAACAATTAGTTTCAGATGAGAATAAACAAATTCATAGTGAGAAAAATATTTTAAGCAAACATCTCTACTTCTTCAACTTCAAATTGAGAATAAATGTATTCAAATCGAGAGTAAGCAATTTCGAATTGAGACCAAACAAATTAATATTGAGAAAGATATTTTAAGCAAACATCTCAACTTTTTTAATTTCAAATTGAGAATAAATCAATTCAAATTGAGAGTAAACAATTTTATATTGAGAACAAACAAATTTTTATTGAGAACAATTAGTTTCAGATGAGAATAAACAAATTCATAGTGAGAAAAATATTTTAAGCAAACATCTCTACTTCTTCAACTTCAAATTGAGAATAAATGTATTCAAATCGAGAGTAAGCAATTTCGTATTGAGACAAACAAATTTATATCAAAAACAATAATTTTCAAGTAAAAATAAATTAATTAATATTGAGAAAGATATTTTATGCAAACATCTCAACTTTTTTAATTTCAAATTGAGAATAAATCAATTCAAATTGAGAGTAAACAATTTTATATTGAGAACAAACAAATTTTTATTGAGAACAATTAGTTTCAGATGAGAATAAACAAATTCATAGTGAGAAAAATATTTTAAGCAAACATCTCTACTTCTTCAACTTCAAATTGAGAATAAATGTATTCAAATCGAGAGTAAGCAATTTCGTATTGAGACAAACAAATTTATATCAAAAACAATAATTTTCAAGTAAAAATAAATTAATTAATATTGAGAAAGATATTTTATGCAAACATCTTGGCTTTTTTAATTTCAAATTGAGAATAAATCAATTCAAATTAAGAGTAAACAATTTTATATTGAGAACAAACAAATTTTTATTGAGAACAATTAGTTTCAGATGAGAATAAACAAATTCATAGTGAGAAAAATATTTTAAGCAAACATCTCGACTTCTTCGACTTCAAATTGAGAATAAATGTATTTAAATCAAGAGTAAGCAATTTCGTATTGAGACCAAACCAATTTATATCGAAAACAATAATTTTCAGGTAAAAATAAATAAATTAATATTGAGAAAGATATTTTAAGCAAACATCTCAACTTTTTTAATTTCAAATTGAGAATAAATCAATTCAAATTGAGAGTAAACAATTTTATATTGAGAACAAACAAATTTTTATTGAGAACAATTAGTTTCAGATGAGAATAAACAAATTCATAGTGAGAAAAATATTTTAAGCAAACATCTCTACTTCTTCAACTTCAAATTGAGAATAAATGTATTCAAATCGAGAGTAAGCAATTTCGTATTGAGACAAACAAATTTATATCAAAAACAATAATTTTCAAGTAAAAATAAATTAATTAATATTGAGAAAGATATTTTATGCAAACATCTTGGCTTTTTTAATTTCAAATTGAGAATAAATCAATTCAAATTAAGAGTAAACAATTTTATATTGAGAACAAACAAATTTTTATTGAGAACAATTAGTTTCAGATGAGAATAAACAAATTCATAGTGAGAAAAATATTTTAAGCAAACATCTCGACTTCTTCGACTTCAAATTGAGAATAAATGTATTTAAATCAAGAGTAAGCAATTTCGTATTGAGACCAAACCAATTTATATCGAAAACAATAATTTTCAGGTAAAAATAAATAAATTAATATTGAGAAAGATATTTTAAGCAAACATCTCAACTTTTTTAATTTCAAATTGAGAATAAATCAATTCAAATTGAGAGTAAACAATTTTATATTGAGAACAAACAAATTTTTATTGAGAACAATTAGTTTCAGATGAGAATAAACAAATTCATAGTGAGAAAAATATTTTAAGCAAACATCTCGACTTCTTCGACTTCAAATTGAGAATAAATCATCTCAAAATAGAAATAAACAAATTTAAAATAAGAATAATCAATTTTACATTGAAAACAAACTAATTTATATTGCGTAAGTTAATTAATTAATTTTTAAATTTTGTTTATGTGTCAATTATTTTAGCTAGTTAAAAACTTTTTTTTTGCTTTTTATGGGAAGAAATTGTAATGCCAACAATATATTAAAAAATCTCTATAAATTATTATGAATTTAATAATATATAAAAATATTTATTTTTTCTTATAATGAACAATTCTCTTATTTCTTGAAAAAATAAATATAAAATGTTTTAAACATAATTCCATTCTTTTTCAACATTAAATTGAGAATAAACTTTCTCAAATTAAGAATAAACGTATTTATATTGAGAATAACTATTATCAGGTTAAGAATAAATAATTTAATTTCGAGAATAAACAAATTTACAATGAAAAGTTAGCACACTTATCTTTTACTTCATTAAAAAACCATTTTAGAAATAATTTTAAATTGAGAATAAAATAGACGTTATATTAAGAATAATCAAATTCATATTGAGAATTAACAATTTAATTTGAGAATAAGTCATTTCAACTTAAGAATAAACATTACAAACTTTTACTAATTAGGCGGATTGTGTTCTACAAATTTGGCTATAATTATATAATAAACAAATTTGTTTTTTTCATAGTATTAGCATCAATATTCTTTATGTTGCAAAAAATTTACAATAGCAACTGATGCAGTAAAACCAATTTTAATTAAAACATTTTTACTTTACAATTGACTATTCTTTCTCACCGAATGTGTTAATTCTCACCATTAATTTGCCTATTCTCAAATCAAAACATTTTATTTATAATTTACTCTCAAATTTGAAAATTTAATAATCTCAATTTAAATTTGTTTGAGTTAGTTTATTCTCAATTATTTGAAGTTGAAAAGAGATAGACTATATATAAAATTTTTAAATAATTTAATAATATTTAGAAATTTAATATTAAATATTATGCAAATGAAAAGTCTGCTTGAGCGGTTTCTAAGAGAACAATAGTTCCTTGAAATTCTAAAGGATTAAAATAAGGGTAAACCAGGTATACAGCTTTAAAAAAAAGTGGCAAACTGTGCTGACAAAGTGGAAAAATATTTTGAAATTTGTTGAGAATAGAGAAAATTAAAGTCCACTTACCATTAAAGTGCGAATAGCCCCAATCCATGGCCATGCTCTGCAAAAATTAAATTCACTGATTTACAAAAAAAAAAAATAAATAACAATAGCCAACAAAATAAAACTTGTTTGGTCTTGACCTTTTTGACGTGGTCTAGAGAAAAGAGGTTAACGATTCCTAATATCAATTTCAAAGTTTTAAAAATGTTCCAGTTTTTTTTTACATTGTCAAGTTGGCAACACTGACCGTTGAAAGATAGCTACCGGAATCATATCGGTGACACGGAATTCTACTACAGTTGCGTTATGTATAAGGACAAGAAAGTTGAGAATTCTAAGAAATTGAAATAATTAAAAAAAACTGGATAATATAAAAAAAGTGTGAAGAATGAGTATAAAAGAGAACGTGACCTATACTTATACCATAATACAGGGAATAGCGAATTTTGTCTTAAAACACAAATAAGATGAGTGAAAGTGCCACCATTTTGCAAAAAACCGTTTAGGACCTATAATTACACAGACTTTTATTATAGATAATCAAACTTCCTATCTTTTTTGTAAAATAATTTTTTTTTATCCTACACCAACTCAAAATAAAATTTTCTCGTCTTTCGACAGCCGTGGAAGCACATCATTTCCAGGCTGTACTTTCTCGGCTAGCCGAGAAAAAAAAATCTGATTTTCTCCGTCAGGAGTCGCTGTTATAAGAAAAATTACTCTAAACGTCTCACTATTTATGAAGGGTGTTGAAATTTTAAATCACATTTACTGTTTATGAACATCAATCTTATTTTAAAAAACTACTTTTGTGCAAGATAAATCGACAGTAAAATAATCCATCAATTTTTGACATCTGTCAAAGTTTGACATTTTGAATTGGCGGTAATAACCTCAAATCAATTTTAAGATAATGCTCGATTATAAGGTAATTTGTGTAGGATAAAAAATAATATGTAAACCACGGCCGCAAAGTGATTTTCCAGACCTTGAGATTGGCCGCCTAGGCTTACAATATACTATTTTTTGATGTTGAAAGAAAGAAAAGTTTAGGTTTTTTGTTTTTCTTGCTTTAAGAAAAATTATCCTAAAATTAGCTTCATTAAAATTTTGTAAAATCAGTGTCATATTCTTCTCTTGAATCATAATCATTTAAAAAAATCATTATTAAGTGTCAAAAACTTAAAAACTACAGATCAGATCTTATATGGACCATACGGAAAGCACCAGCTTTCAAAATCAGCTTAAAACATAAAAAATACAGTCAAATTGAGATCCTCCTTCTTGTTTTTTGAAGTCGGTTAAATGTAAATATAAATATTTTTGATTATTAAGGGTTTTTTATAATTGTGTGAAAAAAGAAAAATATTCCATAAAAAAAAATGACGTAAAATCTAAGAAAAATGTTTGGAATTATGCTTAAAACTTAGCAAAAAGTTGGTAAAATTTATTTTTTTTCAATACTGTATAATATTAATTTACTCACATATAGTCGAGTGTCTGACGATAGTGCATCCAAAACCTGGTCGAATGACTGATCCGGCAGTCTTTTTATACAAAAAAGATGGCTTTCGTCTAGCTATGAGTGTTTGTAACAAGATGGCCGTCTTCGGTTAATATTATACCTTTTGAAAAAGGTCTATCAACCTAATCCAAAATTTTTCATCAGATTAGGCTTTTTGAGGATCTTATTATTAAAAGAAAACGCATTATTTACTGTATCCCTTATAGAAAATAGAAAATTTCTAATAAAACAAAATATCAAAAATCACAATAAATAATTATTAACTTTAATAAAAAAAAAAAACAAAACAAAACAACTATCAATAAAACCAAATAAATTTATTATGTCTAATTTGTTTATTGTTTTTAGTGTTAAAGGTATTTCAAATGTAATAATTTGAAAAACCCGACTTTAGTATGATTAATTACTATTTTTTTTATTTAATTGACTTAAGCTGCTTTTTGTTTAATTTAATTAATGGAGTAAATAACTAATATTTAAATTTTTTTATTTCTACAGGGGTATTATAAATGATTGTAGCATCCAAAAAGCATTGCTAATTTTCAAAATGGTTCATCTTCGGTTAATATTATACCTTTTGAAAAAGGTCTACCAACCTAATCCAAAATTTTTCATCAGATTAGGCTTTTTGAGGATCTTATTATTAAAAAAAAACGCATTATTTACTGTATCCCTTATACAAAATAGAATATTTCTAATAAAACAAAATATCAAAAATCACAATAAATAATTATTAACTTTAATAAAAAAAAACAAAACAACTATCAATAAAACCAAATAAATTTATTATGTCTAATTTGTTTATTGTTTTTGGTGTTAAAGGTATTTCAAATGTAATAATTTGAAAAACCCGACTTTAGTATGATTAATTATTATTTTTTATTTGATTGACTTAAGCTGCTTTTGTTTAATTTGTTTAAATTAATGGAGTAAATAAGCTAGTATTTAAATTTTTTATTTCTACAGGGGTATTATAAATGATTGTAGCATCCAAAAAGCATTGCTAATTTTTAATAAAATTTTCTCGTCTCTCGACAGCCGTGAAAGTACATCATTTCCAGGCTAGCCGAGAAAAGATGTACTTTCTCGGCTAGCCGAGAAAAAAAAATCTGATTTTCTCCGTCAGGAGTCGCTGTTATAAGAAAAATTACTCTAAACGTCCCACTATTCATGAGCAGTGTTGAAATTTTAAATCACATTTACTGTTTATAAACATCAATCTTATTTTAAAAAACTACTTTTGTGCAAGATAAATCGACAGTAAAATAATCCATCAATTTTTAACATCTGTCAAAGTTTGACATTTTGAATTGGCGGTAATAACCTCAAATCAATTTTAAGATAATGCTCAATTATAAGGTAATTTGTGTAGGATAAAAAATAATGTGTAAACCACGGCCGCAAAGTGATTTTCCAGACCTTGAGATTGGCCGCCTAGGCTTACAATATACTATTTTTTGATGTTGAAAGAAAGAAAAGTTTAGGTTTTTTGTTTTTCTTGCTTTAAGAAAAATTATCCTAAAATTAGCTTCATTAAAATTTTGTAAAATCAGTGTCATATTCTTCTCTTGAATCATAATCAATTAAAAAAATCATTATTAAGTGTCAAAAACTTAGAAACTACAGATCAGATCTTATATGGACCATATGGAAAGCACCAGCTTTCAAAATCAGCTTAAAACATAAAAAATACAGTCGAATTGAGAACCTCCTTCTTTTTTTTTGAAGTCGGTTAAATGTAAATATAAATATTTTTGATTATTAAGAGTTTTTTATAATTGTGCGAAAAAAGAAAAATATTCCACAAAACAAAAATTACGTAAAATCTAAGAAAAATGTTTGGAATTATGCTTAAAACTTAGCAGAAAAGTTGGTAAAATTTATTTTTTTTCAATACTGTATAATATTAATTTACTCACATATAGTCGGGTGTCTGACGATAGTGCATCCAAAACCTGGTCGAATGACTGATCCGGCAGTCTTTTTATACAAAAAAGATGGCTTTCGTCTAGCTATGAGTGTTTGTAAACGTGGATCAACAAGATGGCCATCTTTACCTTTTGAAAAAGGTCTACCAACCTAATCCAAAATTTTTCATCAGATTAGGCTTTTTGAGAATCTTATTATTAAAATAAAACGCATTATTTACTGTATCCCTTATAGAAAATAGAAAATTTCTAATAAAACAAAATATCAAAAATCACAATAAATAATTATTAACTTTAATAAAAAAAAAAAAACAAAACAACTATCAATAAAACCAAATAAATTTATTATGTCTAATTTGTTTATTGTTTTTAGTGTTAAAGCTATTTCAAATGTAATAATTTGAAAAACCCGACTTTAGCATGATTAATTACTATTTTTTTTATTTAATTGACTTAAGCTGCTTTTGTTTAATTTGTTTAAATTAATGGAGTAAATAAGCTAGTATACAATTTTTTTATTTCTACAGGGGTATTATAAATGATTGTAGCATCCAAAAAGCAGTGCTAATTTTTAATAAAATTTTCTCGTCTCTCGACAGCCGTGAAAGTACATCATTTCCAGGCTAGCCGAGAAAAGATGTACTTTCTCGGCTAGCCGAGAAAAACAAATCTGATTTTCTCCGTCAGGAGTCGCTGTTATAAGAAAAATTACTCTAAACGTCCCACTATTCATGAGCAGTGTTGAAATTTTAAATCACATTTACTGTTTATAAACATCAATCTTATTTTAAAAAACTACTTTTGTGCAAGATAAATCGACAGTAAAATAATCCATCAATTTTTGACATCTGTCAAAGTTTGACATTTTGAATTGGCGATTGGCGGTAATAACCTCAAATCAATTTTAAGATAATGCTCAATTATAATTTAATTTGTGTAGGATAAAAAATAATGTGTAAACCACGGCCGCAAAGTGATTTTCCAGACCTTGAGATTGGCCGCCTAGGCTTACAATATACTATTTTTTGATGTTGAAAGAAAGAAAAGTTTAGGTTTTTTGTTTTTCTTGCTTTAAGAAAAATTATCCTAAAATTAGCTTCATTAAAATTTTGTAAAATCAGTATCATATTCTTCTCTTGAATCATAATCAATTAAAAAAATCATTATTAAGTGTCAAAAACTTAAAAACTACAGATCAGATCTTATATGGACCATACGGAAAGCACCAGCTTTCAAAATCAGCTTAAAACATAAAAAATACAGTCAAATTGAGATCCTCCTTCTTGTTTTTTGAAGTCGGTTAAATGTAAATATAAATATTTTTGATTATTAAGGGTTTTTTATAATTGTGTGAAAAAAGAAAAATATTCCATAAAAAAAAATGACGTAAAATCTAAGAAAAATGTTTGGAATTATGCTTAAAACTTAGCAGAAAAGTTGGTAAAATTTATTTTTTTTCAATACTGTATAATTTTAATTTACTCACATATAGTCGACTGTCTGACGATAGTGCATCCAAAACCTGGTCGAATGACTGATCCGGCAGTCTTTTTATACAAAAAAGATGGCTTTCGTCTAGCTATGAGTGTTTGTAACAAGATGGCCATCTTCGGTTAATATTATACCTTTTGAAAAAGGTGGCAGTTAATGTTAAAAAAATGTACGAAGTAAACAATGAGAAAATGATGGTGGTTGAATTAGACAAGTGGGAAGAAAAAAGGAAAATAATGGAAAATAAAAACAAGCTGAAAGAAAAAAAAGGGGGCAAGGTGTTCATAGACAACGACATGACAAAAGAAGAAAGGAAAGTGCAGAGAAAATTAAGGGAGTTTGCAGCAAAAGAACGAAGCAAGGGAAAGAATGTAAAGATAGGATACAGAAAAATCTGGGTAGAGGGAAAGAGTAGGAGGTGGGAAGGAGATATTGACCAAAATTTTTAGAAAAGAAGAAGAAAAAAGAAATCAAAAGAAACGACAAAAAGCATGAAAAAGGACATGAGGGAAGAGAAGTCATCAGATGGGACGTGGAAGAATTGAAAAAGATGAATGAAGAGGATGGAAAGGAAAAAGAAGAAAGAGATGGAGATAGTAAAGAAATACAAGCTGAAAAAAAGAAACCGAAAAACAGAAATAAAGTAAGAACGCAAGTAAACACAAAAAAGGAAGAAAGACAAAGTACAAACAATGAAGAACAGAAAATAGATATAAAGAAAAAGATTAGATGGGAAAAAGAAGAAATAGAAAAAATAAAAGAACAAACAAGAGAAAATATAGAAAACAAAATAAAAAGAAGAATAGAAGAGTTAAAAATAGAAAAAAGAAAAGAAGAGCCAAGAAAAAAACGCAGACACAAAGGGGAAAAACAGAAAAAAACAGAAAAAGAAACAAAAGAAAAAGCAGATAATGAAGAAGAAGAAGATAAAGAAGAAAAAGTAATAAATGCAGTATTCTGGAATATAGCAGGAATAAGAAAAAAAGAAAAAGAATTTTTTGAATATATAGAAGAGTTCGATATAATAGGAATGGTAGAGACGTGGGTGAATGAGAAAGATTGGAAAAAGACAAAAAAAAAGCTATCTGATAAATACAGATGGAAGGCACAATACGCAACCAAAAAAAAGAAAAAAGGAAGAGCAGCAGGAGGAATAATAACGGGAGTAAAAAAAGAAATAGAAGAAGAAGAAACAGATAGCCAAGAGGAAGAGGGAGAAATGAAAAGAAAGATAAAGATAGATGGAGAACAATGGGAAATAAGAACTATATATAGCAGAGGAATAAGAATGATAAAAGAAAAAGAAGAAAAAAAGAACAAAAATGCAAATAACAAAAACTTACTAATTGGAGGTGACTTTAATGCAAGAATAGAGGTAGAAGGAAAAAGAAATTGGGGAGAAGAAGAAAAAGAAACAACTAGAAGAACAACAGAAGATAAAAAAATAAACAGAGAAGGAAAACTGTTAATAAAAATGGTAGAAGAAAATGGGTGGGAGATACTCAACGGAAACAAAGAGGGAGATGAGAAAGGGAGATGGACATACGGAGGAATAGAATCAGACCATATGCCACTAGAAGTACAGATAAAAAATGGAAGAAAAGAAATAAGAGAAAAAAGAAATCAAAAAAAGAAAAGAATAAAATCACCAGCAATAAAATGGGACGAAAAATCAAAAAAGATATACAGGGAAAAGCTGGAAAGAACAGAATATAAAGAAAAAGGGGTAAGAAAAATGGTACAAGAACTAGAATCAAAAGTAAAAGAAGCAATGGTGAAAAGAAATAAAAATGGAAAAAAAAAAAAGAAAAGAAAAATAAATGGTGGGACAGAGAATGTAGTGAACAAAAAAGGGAACTGAAAAACAAATTGAAAGAATGGAGAGAAAACAAAGAAACAAAAGAAAATTACATGAAAATGAAAAAAGAATATAGAAAAACATGTGAAGAAAAAAAGAAAAAGAAAAAAGAGGAAGAACAGAAAAAAATAAAAGCCATAAAAACACAAAATGAAATATGGAAATATTTGGAAGAGGAAAAAGAAGAGAAAGAAGGGATTATAAATACGATAGAAATGAACAAATGGATGGAACATTTCAGAGAGCTTCTAGAAGGAAAAAAAGGAAAAGACGAGACAAAAAATGAAATTGAAAAAAAAAACAGAGAAAACAGAGAAAGAAGACATAACAAAAGAAGAGGTAGAAAAACAGATCATGAAATTAAAGAAAAGAAAGTCGTCGGGAACGGACGGGATACCGAATGAGGCATGGATATATGGGAATGAAAGAGTAAAAGAAAGATTGAGAGAAGTATTGAATGGAGTGTGGAAGGGAGAAGAGTTTCCTCGGGAATGGACAAAGGGAATTATAGTACCAATTTATAAGAAGGGGGATAAAAACACTGAAAAAAATTACCGAGGAATAACTCTTCTCAACACAATGTACAAGGTGTATGCTATGTGTGTGGCAGAAAAGCTGAAAAAAGAGGTAGAGAGAGTGGGAGGATTACCAGACTGGCAAGCAGGATTCAGAGAGGGACGAGGTGCAATAGATAATGTATATGTGTTAAATGCGTTAATCGAGAGTGAGTTAGAAAAGGAAGGAGGGAGAGTATGTGGAGTGTTTGTGGACTTAAAGGCAGCGTTTGATAGGGTTGATAGAAATAAATTATGGGAGTGCATGGAAAAAAAAAGAATACAGAAAGGAATAATAGAAAAAGTGAAAGAAATATACAAGGAAACAAAGAGCAAGGTGAGAGCGGATGAAAGAGAAAGTGAATGGTTTTGGACAAAGAGGGGACTGAGACAAGGGTGCCCTCTGAGTCCGCTACTGTTTTCAATTTATATGAGTGATATGGAAGATGTGTTAGCAAAAGGACAAGAAGGAGGAGTGGTAGCAGGGAAAAAGAAAATTTGGTTGTTAGCGTATGCGGATGACATAGTGATGGTAGCGAAAGAAGAAAGAGAAATGAATGGAATGATGAGAATCGCAGAGAGGTATATGAAAAAGAAGGGATTTGAGGTGAATGAAACTAAAACAAAGATAATAGTGTTTAGTAAGGGAGTAAGAAAAAAAGTAGTATGGAAATGGGGTGAGAAAGAAATAGAGCAGGTGAGAGAATGGAAGTATTTAGGATACATGTTTGAAGAAAGAAATCGAAGTAAGGCGCAGTTGAGAGAATTGGTGAAAAAGGGAAACCAGATGTGTGCGATAGTGTGGGGAATGGCAGAGAAAAAGTTTAGAGGAGAATATGAGATAGGAATGACGATGTTTGACAGTCTAGTAAAAAGTGTAATGATGTATGGAGCGGAAATCTGGGGATGGAAAGTGGGAAAGAAATAGAAAGAGTGAAAGAAAAATATATGAGATGGATGCTAGGACTAAGCAGAGAAACCCCAGGTTACATAGTGAGAGAGGAAGGAAAGAGAGAAAAAGTAAGAATAGAGGCGGGAAAGAGAGCAGTTAAGTATGAAGACAAAATGCGGGAGAGAGAAGGGTGTGAGATACTGAAAGAGTGTGGAAAAATAATGAAACGAAAGGGCGATAAGCGAATAAAAAAAGAGAGAAAAGAATACTATGAAAGTAAAGGGTTCAGTGTAGAAGAGATTGAGAGGAAAAGAGAAGAGAGGCGAGAAATGAGAGACCGAGATAGAGATATAGAGAAGCAAGAAAGGAGGGGTGAAATTAGAGAAAGCAGGTACAACACAAAATATGGGGTAATAATGACGGAAGAACTGCCAAGCTACCTGAAAAGGGAAAATAAGAGAGAGAAAAATGATTGCTAGATTTAGGTGTGGAAATGAAGAGAAAGAAAATAGATATTGGATGGAAGAAAATGAAAGAAAGTGCAGAATGTGTGGAAAAGAGAGAGAAACATTAGAACACATGATGAAGGAATGTGAGGAGGTAAAAGAGAGCATGTTAGTAAGGGAGGATATAATGAAAGGAAAGAAAAAGGGAATAGAATGGATGAAAATGATAGAAAAAGAAAGAAAAAGATTAAACTGGGTGGATGAGGAAGAAGGAGAATAAGAATAAGAGAAGACATAACGAATGGAAAAAAAAGAAAAAAGAATGGATGAAAATGATAAAATGAGAAAAAAAGAGGAAGGAGAAAGAAGAAGTTTTATTTTAGTAAAAATTGTAAAGACATTGTAAAACTATAAAACTGTAAAGTTAAACAATAAACCTTATATAAAACCTAAGATGTTTCTGAATACGCTTATTTGCCCTAGCAAAGATATGATCTAGTAAACTCTTATTATTTTCAGTAACTCTGGTAGGTGCATTAATGTAAGAAGTGAAGTTATATAACCCCATGGTACAGATATAAGAATTTACTGAATTGTCATCTTTATCTAGAAGGTTGATATTTATGTCTCCAATGAATATTTCATCTCTAATTTTGAAATAGATATTTATGCATTAAGGGAGATATGAATGTTTTTTCTCCGAGGTTGACGTGTTACAGACCAAGGGCCGGAGGCCCGCGGTCTGTAAGTCTACCGAGGGTGAAAAACAGAATATCTCCCGTAGTGCATTAAATATTTTATTTTTTAGTATTTCATTACTGCTTTCTTAATAAAATTATATGAAAAATAACAACATCCGAGAATGCGTGAATGTGTAATTGCTGCAAATGCATGGTAACCATGTGTCTGAGGGTGAAAAACTTTACAAAGTCCCAAGGGAGATATGAGATACGTTTCATATATCGTATCCATGACGAAAATCAACAATATCATGTCACTAAAAAATAAAGTAATTTTCAATATCACTTATATATTGTATTTTATCAGTTGAAGGTGGTCTGTAAGAGGCAGTTATTCCATATGTTTTATTTTGAATTTCACATGTTACTCTAATTAAATTTATTTGAGTCAGGTTAACGACCTTTACATTATAGGTTAAGGTGTTTTTTACATAAACAACTACTCCATCATTTTGATTGAATTTAGAGTCGCTATAATGAAAATTAAAATTTTTTATATATAGATTATTTTCCCCCTCTAACTCCCAACATTCTGATAAAATTATTAAATCTATGTTTCGGAAATTAAATAATTCTAGATAGATTTGTAATTCGTTAAAATTTTCTTTCAAACTTCTTACGTTAAAATGTATAATATTTATTAATCTCTCACTTACCACTTCTTCTAAACCATCACTAACCTTTGAAAATACTTTAGTTTTAATTTCTTCTATCTCCTCATACTCCTCTCCAAAAATCAGAATATATTTATTTATTTTTTTTTTTTACTTTAATTTATAGAATTTATAAAGGTACAAACACCAATTCAAAAAAGAAATCCTCAATACAAATCGCCCCGAAAGAGAAAAATATAGGTCTATACAACAGTAGGTAATTACTATTCTAAAGGTCTGATATCATCAATAGAATTTAATTTTATCGTTTTTTCTTAAAAGTTTTAGTGTTTTTTAAAAGAAACTGTTTCAGTTCATATTTGTTAAATTTTATTATAACAGGTCTAGATTTGTCTTTCTTCAGTTTGAGCATGACAATATATCCTCTTCTTTTATATTAAGGGTATTTTTGTTATTTAGCGTTTTAATTACGTAACCTAGTAAATGTTCTTGCTCTTTCTCTTTTTCAGATAAGTCGTATACGCAAATATTATTTGCTTTTTCTTTTTGCTGCAATTTGATAATGTTATCTTCTAATAAATACATTTTAGCTTCAAGGGTTTTTATTCTGCAGTTTTTCTTGTATCTTATCTGAAACCTTATCTACGATCCTTTCGATGAATTGTTCGTCTTCAAGTAATTCACTGATTGTCTCTTTAATAATTAATTTTATGTCTTTATCACTACGTAACTTTGCCATTTTTTAAATTGCCAACACTAGACACGTTATACTATTACACAGTTGACTTTGTAATTAAATAGATTAGTTTTCGAAGTAATTTTTTTTTTTTTTTTTAAACTCTTTTACGGAGCGATCTGAACGCGTGTTATTCGTTGTACGACATCTACAGAAAAAAAAAATCAACTACATCACTTATATAACTATATTGTTTATTAACATTTTTACCGACATCTCTACTAATAATTGTTTAAATAATGAATCAAACTTTTAAATCAATTGATTTTCTACAACTTTTAATTCAGATTTCTTTTCCTAAAAATAACATTTTCGATGTTATGACGCGCTAATTTTGAAAATCCTGTTGACGCCAGCTGGGCCTGGGCACGTAAATCCAAAAAATGTCAAATCACTAAAAGAAAACAAATAAGACAAAAAACAATAGAAGAATAAGCTAAGTATGCAAAAAAATTTTAGAAAAAAAACTAAATTGAATAGAAGCATTAGCTCACAAAAAGATAAATATTGCAAGTTAGAACGTAAATTATTTATTATGTCAAAAAAATACAATAATTCATATTTTTTAAATATTCATCATTTAACTTTGTACACGGTAGTACAACATTGAACGCCTTATAACTTCAAAAATACTTATTTAAAAGTTAAAATTAAAAGTTGTAGAAAAATTATTGATTTAAAAGTTTGATTATCGGCAATTTATTATTTAAACAATTATTAGAAGAGATATCAGTGAAAAAGTCAATAAACAAACAGTAATACTCTTAATAAAAAAAAATTATTGAACAAAAAAAATGAAAATTTAATTGTCTATGATAAAGCTTTATATAATTATAGGCCTCAAGTGCACGGTTAGGGAGATACAGGCTGAAACTGTTTTTTGCAAAATGGCGGCATTTCTACTTATTACGCCATACTGCACCTATCACCTGTAAAAGAAACAACTTTTTGGGCTATGATTCAAGAGTGAACTCCAGTCAGGCTTTTAAAAAAGTTATGGCTTGGATAATTAATTTGTTATGCCAATAATTAGTAATTTTTAGATTGAAAAGTAAAGTTGCAAAATTGTATAAATTTTTAACTGACAATTTGACTGTATTTTTATATGTTTCCAAGTTTTTTTGTGTTTTTATGTTTTCAAGATTAATGCTCTTTTTAACATGAATTTTTAAATTATAAAAACAAGATAGCGGAGTGTTTTCAATAATTATAACATTACAGAGGGCTGTAAAATGTGCCACTCTTCGTTGATAACATACAGAGCTTTTTAGAAAATAATTAGTGATTAATTGGTTACACAATATGTAAATTGTTTACGCAATGGATAATTATTTAACTGACCATGAACCGACAAATTCCTCACATTTTGGCAATGCTTTTTGGATGCTACAATCATTTATAATACCCCTGTAGAAATAAAAAAAATTAAATATTAGCTTATTTACTCCATTAATTTAAACAAATTAAACAAAAGCAGCTTAAGTCAATTAAATAAAAAAAATAGTAATTAATCATACTAAAGTCGGGTTTTTCAAATTATTACATTTGAAATACACTAAAAACAATAAACAAATTAAACATAATTAATTTATTTTGTTTTATCGATAGTTGTTTTGTTTTTTTTTTTTTATTAAAGTTAATAATTATTTATTGTGTTGGAGAAAAAAAAATATTTTTGATACTTTGCTTTATTAGAAATTTTCTATTTTCTATAAGGGATACAGTAAATAATGCGTTTTCTTTTAATAATAAGATCCTCAAAAAGCCTAATCTGATGAAAAATTTTGGATTAGGTTGATAGACCTTTTTCAAAAGGTATAATATTAACCGAAGACGGCCATCTTGTTACAAACACTCATAGCTAGACGAAAGCCATCTTTTTTGTATAAAAAGACTGCCGGATCAGTCATTCGACCAGGTTTTGGATGCACTATCGTCAGACACTCGACTATATGTGAGTAAATTAATATTATACAGTATTGAAAAAAAATAAATTTTACCAACTTTTTGCTAAGTTTTAAGCATAATTCCAAACATTTTTCTTAGATTTTACGTCATTTTTTTTTATGGAATATTTTTCTTTTTTCACACAATTATAAAAAACCCTTAATAATCAAAAATATTTATATTTACATTTAACCGACTTCAAAAAACAAGAAGGAGGATCTCAATTTGACTGTATTTTTTATGTTTTAAGCTGATTTTGAAAGCTGGTGCTTTCCAAATGGTCCATATAAGATCTGATCTGTAGTTTTTAAGTTTTTGACACTTAATAATGATTTTTTTAATTGATTATGATTCAAGAGAAGAATATGACACTGATTTTACAAAATTTTAATGAAGCTAATTTTAGGATAATTTTTCTTAAAGCAAGAAAAACAAAAAACCTAAACTTTTTTTTTTCAACATCAAAAAATAGTATATTGTAAGCCTAGGCGGCCAATCTCAAGGTCTGGAAAATCACTTTGCGACCGTGGTTTACACATTATTTTTTATCCTACACAAATTACCTTATAATCGAGCATTATCTTAAAATTGATTTGAGGTTATTACCGCCAATTCAAAATGTCAAACTTTGACAGATGTCCAAAATTTATGGATTATTTTACTGTCGATTTATCTTGCACAAAAGTAGTTTTTTAAAATAAGATTGATGTTCATAAACAGTAAATGTGATTTAAAATTTCAACACCCTTCACAAATAGTGAGACGTTTAGAGTAATTTTTCTCATAACAGCGACTCCTGACGGAGAAAATCGAATTTTTTTTCTCGGCTAGCCGAGAAAATACATCTTTTCTCGGCTAGCCTGGAAATGATGTACTTTCACGGCTGTCGAGAGACGAGAAAATTTTATTTTGAGTTGGTGTAGGATAAAAAATCTCTTTTTTGACGTGTGAAGAAAAAACAGCTTCTAGCGGTTTTTTCCGATGACTATAAGATTTTTAGATTTTTAATTTATCTACAACTTTTAGAATTTTTTTTTATAGAATCCACATCTTAGAAAACTAAAATCCAATTTCTCTAGCTACCGCCCCAAGTTGTACTCAATTGCTTTGATTTTTTGTAATTTATTTAATTTCTTCTAATTTTTTGACTACTTATATGCTGTTAAAAATGCAAATTTCCTAAGAAACAAAACTGAAAAAAATTACAATAATCAGCAGATCAACAACAAGCACCAAAAACCTAAAATTTACATTTTTTGAGTTTTCAGACTCTTATTAAATAAATAAATATTTAAAAATTAATTTTTCAAACAAATATAATTAAAAACAACTTTAATACAATATTTTTAAAAAAAAAAAAGTACTTTTTTTGCAGTAAAAATCAATTAACGTGTTAATATTGAAGTTTTAGCTTGCTTATTCTAATAGGCCCTATATAACCCTATTTACTAAGCCCTATTTTATATAGCCTTAATTTATATAGTAAAATCGTTGGTAGTCAATTTTATTGTACTAATCCCTTAAAAAGTACGACATCCAAAGCCAGGTAATATTCAGCTACCCATTTATAAATCCAGGCACGCTACACTTTGAATAATCTTTTTTATCATTGTTGCCTGTTTCTCTTATTATGAGTAATATAATATACTGCCGAGTATATCTCTATCTCAAACGTTCCTACTATATACATATTTATGCATTTTTCTTAAATAGTATGTACTTTGATTTTGATATATTTCATTTTTAAACAAATTAACAATTGTTTGTAGCTCACTCTGTTGATAATTATTCTCAATTAATCAACTAACTCATATTTGATTATGTTAACTTATTTTATTGCTTTGGCCGTTGCAATTTATTAAAAGCATTGCTTAGATCAAAATGAAAAAAATGGTTTTTGTTAGTCTGCAGTTATCAAAAGTGATACTTGTATAAACCTTTTTGTCAAAAATTTAAAAACAGCTACTTCTCAGGCAAATATGCCACTAAACATTGAATTATGTCAATTAGCTGCTACAAGATGATACGCCAAACCGGTTTTAGGCTTGCATGGCAGATTACTTTGGTATATGTACTGTGATCTTTTTTTATTAAGGTTTTATTGTACACCCCCATAAGCCAGACAAGAGCAATTCTTGTTATAGAAAAATGCTCTTGTCTGGGTGAGAATCGAACTTATACCTCTTCAGACTAGTCTCTGACGTACTTTCGCTTGGCCAACTGATCTACTAAGGTCACTCCTGAATGGTTCATCCTCTCAGTCTCTCATGATAAAGATTTTTCTCTATTTAAAAATCATTTTACTATGAATTGTAACGGTTCTAGATAAAAATGTGCATCTTGAAGCAAGATAAGTGAATGATGTAACAATTTTCTTCAGTAATTTGCTCTGAAATTATCACAGCATGAAAGAGCCTTGAACCAAGGCTAATTTGCGCTTTTGGTCTATCACTGAAGCATTCACTCCAGAAATATGAATCTTTTTAAAACAGCTCTATTACTGGAAATCACTGTTTTCTTGCGATTTTTTAGGTGTGTGCCTATTGTAACTGTACTATAGTAACCTAAATTCTGAACAATCAACTTTCATTTTGATTAGTTCCTTAAAAAGCTGATTTATTAGAAGGTTTATCTGGTTCTTGGCTATTTTAATTATGCGATGATTATCAAATTGAGTAATCTTCGCAAGAGGTCACTACACGTGCCGATAGTGAACATTTTTTCGACTTTGAATAAATTAGTCGCCATAAAAAATATTATAAATCTGCCAAAATGTAATAACAGTACAGTAATAACAGTAATGGAAAAAAATGTCAAAAAAATGTTTGCCAATTGACACATATTATACACTCAGTTTCATCCATAACGGATCACGTTAGGTTTCACACACAAAAAAAAAGATTCTAAAGTAATTATAAATTATGGTACAGTTTTAATTTGAAAAATTGGTATAATAAATAGCACAAAAATAATCACTCTGTATAATAATAGCGCAACGTTTGATCGAAGTAAACATAAAAAACAATAAAAGTATTTACTCATTTTAATCTAATTCTGTTTATATTTAAAGCTGTTTACTAAGAAACTTATTTTTTTCTATATCCTTAATGGAAAACGGCTATTTAGAGTGGAATTTATAAGAATAAAAGATTGTTTAACAAGTATTTAGAGTGAAAAGAGGACAATTTACGAGCAGTGGCGAGTAAATTGAGTTATAGATAATAAGCCACTTTTCTCACGGGTTGAACATGCTATTTTTCGTGTTCTTAAAACTGAAAATATATTGACAAAAAAAGTTTTATTTATTATAATAATGTCATAGACACCTTTTAAAAATTTTTTTGATTATCGACAAGGCAACCCATAGTGGCACAGTTGTAAAAGTAGGCAACCTTTACGTTTTTAATTTTATTGGGTTTTTTAAATAATTAATGAGGGAAATATATTAAATAATTATTTATTTACTTTATTTTTTATTAGTAATAATTATCAGATGAGAGTAGATATGTGTTATACCGGATCTTGGACTATTGTTTACAATTTTTTTGAGCTCAAAAGTTTAAAAAATTATATTAAATAATAATAGTGAGCTAAGATGGTTATAGATAGTGTTGGGTAATAGATTTTATAATCCATAATATAAAAAAAACTTAGATATAAATCATTTGTTTATTAATGTTTTTTACAAATAGGATTTGGATTTAAAATTTAGTTATAATTTTATGCATCACTTTTTCCAGGTCAACATTAACATAAAATTAAGAAACTCGACCAAATACTTAAAATTATGGTTTTATTTTCACTTAACAACTTTCTTCTATAAATCAACATAGTTTTGTATTTACGGTAACATAACAAAAACAAAAACATCAATAATATACAATGTGAGTGATTAATATTTTATTCCAGATTTGCTAGGGGATGAACTTATCCTGCTATTGCTGGATCTTCTGCAAACTCTGGATTATCTAACTCTATCTAAATTTTTATTGCACTTACTCTATTTTTTTTGCTTATTCTTGTTCGTGTTTTGTTATTTTGTTTTATTTATATTTGAGTCTTAACTTACATCTTTATTGCTGATAGTACTTTTTGCCGCTTGTTTTTTTGTTTTTACGCTTATTTCTTGTTTTCTTTCTTATTTGATATTCTGGTACTTTGTTCTATCAATTACAATATATTGTTATTGCAATTTGCAAGACTATAGTCTTGCTTTTTTTTCAAAATTTAACATTTTTTGTTTTTTGCAGAAAACTATGTAGAAAGACATTAAAAGCCGATTGGTAGAGACCGTTTCTAAAAATTCCTTATAGTTTAAGAAATACAGCAATTTTACGCTCAAAATAAATTCCTTTTTTAAGAGACTACAAAAAGCTTAATTTCGGCTTTATTTTTAGTGCTATTTTGCTACAAATTGGATTCGCAGTAGATATTAATAAGAAAAAGGCGTTAAGCATAAAAGTTTTCAAAAAAAACAAAAAAACATTTTTAGTCAAAAAAAAAATCAAGGTTATAGTCTTGCTTTTTTTTCAAAATTTGACATCTTTAGTTTTTTGCAAAAACCTATGTAGAAAGACATTAAAAGCCGATTGGTAAAGACCGTTTCTCAAAATTTCTTATAGTTTAAGAAATACAGCAATTTTACGCTCAAAATAAATTCCTTTTTTAAGAGACAACAAAAAGCTTAATTTTGGCTTTATTTTTAGTGCTATTTTGCTACAAATTGGATCCGCAGTAGATATTAATAAGGAAAAGGCGTTAAGCATAAAAGTTTTCAAAAAAAACAAAAAAACATTTTTAGCCAAAAAAAAAATCAAGGTTATAGTCTTGCTTTTTTTTCAAAATTTGACATCTTTAGTTTTTTGCAAAAACCAATGTAGAAAGGCATTAAGAGCCGATTGGTAAAGACCGTTTCTAAAAATTCCTTATAGTTTAGAAAATAAAGCTATCTTACGCTCAAAATAAATTCCTTTTTTAAGAGACTACAAAAAGCTTAATTTTGGCTTTATTTTTAGTGCTATTTTGCTACAAATTGGATCCGCAGTAGATATTAATAAGGAAAAGGCGTTAAGCATAAAAGTTTTCAAAAAAAACAAAAAAACATTTTTAGCCAAAAAAAAAATCAAGGTTATAGTCTTGCTTTTTTTTCAAAATTTGACATTTTTAGTTTTTTGCAAAAACCTATGTAGAAAGACATTAAAAGCCAATTGGTAAAAACCGTTTCTCAAAATTCCTTATAGTTTAGAAAATAAAGCTATCTTACGCTCAAAATAAATTCCTTTTTTAAGAGACTACAAAAAGCTTAATTTTGGCTTTATTTTTAGTGCTATTTTGCTACAAATTGGATTTGCAGTAGATATTAATAAGAAAAAGGCGTTAAGCATAAAAGTTTTCAAAAAAAACAAAAAAACAGTTTTAGTCAAAAAAAAAATCAAGGTTATGGTCTTGCTTTTTTTTCAAAATTTGACATCTTTAGTTTTTTGCAAAAACCTTTGTAGAAAGACATTAAAAGCCGATTGGTAAAAACCGCTTCTAAAAATTCCTTATAGTTTAAGAAATACAGCAATTTTACGCTCAAAATAAATTTAAATTCCTTTTTTAAGAGACTACAAAAAGCTTAATTTTGGCTTTATTTTTAGTGCTATTTTGCTACAAATTGGATTCGTAGTAGATATTAATAAGGAAAAGGCGTTAAGCATAAAAGTTTTCAAAAAAAACAAAAAAACATTTTTAGCCAAAAAAAAAATCAAGGTTATAGTCTTGCTTTTTTTTCAAAATTTGACATCTTTAGTTTTTTGCAAAAACCTATGTAGAAAGACATTAAAAGCCGATTGGTAAAGACCGCTTCTAAAAATTCCTTATAGTTTAAGAAATACAGCAATTTTACGCTCAAAATAAATTCCTTTTTTAAGAGACTACAAAAAGCTTAATTTTGGCTTTATTTTTAGTGCTATTTTGCTACAAATTGGATTCGTAGTAGATATTAATAAGGAAAAGGCGTTAAGCATAAAAGTTTGCAAAAAAGACAAAAAAACATTTTAAGCCAAAAAAAAAATCAAGGTTATAGTCTCGCTTTTTTTTCAAAATTTGACATTTTTAGTTTTTTGCAAAAACCTATGTAGAAAGACATTAAAAGCCGATTGGTAAAGACCGTTTCTAAAAATTCCTTATAGTTTAAGAAATACAGCAATTTTACGCTCAAAATAAATTCCTTTTCTAAGAGACTACAAAAAGCTTAATTTTGGCTTTATTTTTAGTGCTATTTTGCTACAAATTGGATTCGCAGTAGATATTAATAAGAAAAAGGCGTTAAGCATAAAAGTTTTCAAAAAAAACAAAAAAACATTTTTAGCCAAAAAAAAAATCAAGGTTATATATAGTCTTGCTTTTTTTTCAAAATTTGACATCTTTAGTTTTTTGCAAAAACCTATGTAGAAAGACATTAAAAGCCGATTGGTAAAGACCGTTTTTAAAAATTCCTTATAGTTTAAGAAATACAGCAATTTTACGCTCAAAATAAATTTCTTTTTTAAGAGACTACAAAAAGCTTAATTTTGGCTTTATTTTTAGTGCTATTTTGCTACAAATTGGATTCGCAGTAGATATTAATAAGAAAAAGGCGTTAAGCATAAAAGTTTTCAAAAAAAACAAAAAAACATTTTTAGTCAAAAAAAAAATCAAGGTAATGGTCTTGCTTTTTTTTCAAAATTTGACATCTTTAATTTTTTGCAAAAACCTTTGTAGAAAGACATTAAAAGCCGATTGGTAAAGACCGCTTCTAAAAATTCCTTATAGTTTAAGAAATACAGCAATTTTACGCTCAAAATAAATTCCTTTTCTAAGAGACTACAAAAAGCTTAATTTTGGCTTTATTTTTAGTGCTATTTTGCTACAAATTGGATTCGCAGTAGATATTAATAAGAAAAAGGCGTTAAGCATAAAAGTTTTCAAAAAAAACAAAAAAACATTTTTAGTCAAAAAAAAAATCAAGGTAATGGTCTTGCTTTTTTTTCAAAATTTGACATCTTTAGTTTTTTGCAAAAACCTTTGTAGAAAGACATTAAAAGCCGATTGGTAAAGACCGCTTCTAAAAATTCCTTATAGTTTAAGAAATACAGCAATTTTACGCTCAAAATAAATTTCTTTTTTAAGAGACTACAAAAAGCTTAATTTTGGCTTTATTTTTAGTGCTATTTTGCTACAAATTGGATTCGCAGTAGATATTAATAAGAAAAAGGCGTTAAGCATAAAAGTTTTCAAAAAAAACAAAAAAACATTTTTAGTCAAAAAAAAAATCAAGGTAATGGTCTTGCTTTTTTTTCAAAATTTGACATCTTTAGTTTTTTGCAAAAACCTATGTAGAAAGACATTAAAAGCCGATTGGTAAAGACCGTTTCTAAAAATTCCTTATAGTTTAGAAAATAAAGCTATCTTACGCTCAAAATAAATTCCTTTTTTAAGAACTTGTGAAGGTGTTCCATCTTTTTGACACAAAATGGGATTGTAATAATTAATTGTAAATTAAAAAAAACACAATATCTTCCCATAGATGCTTTATTTCAACTTAAGGTTGAATTTAAACTACAGTAAAACTCCAATTATCCGAATTAATGGGGACCGGAACCCATTCGGATAATCAAATATTCGGATAATCGTTACTAGCCTTAAAAGATGAATAACCAAGCTTTTCTGCTAAGATTTTGGCTTTTTCACAAAGGATTGGACCTGAAATCGGATTTCCCATAGAACGTTGCTGCAAAAACCATTTAAACACGGCATCTTCCAAATTTTTGTTGGTTGCTGTCTTCATTGTTTTCCTAGAGGAACTTCCATCTTCATTTTCAAGCACCGAAACAAAGTTTAAAAGTCAAGACTTGTGATTCGGATAATCGGCGATTCGGATCGTCGGAGTTCGGATAATTGGAGTTCTACTGTACATATGTTTCGGCTTGTACTGATTGTATGTATTAATCAGAGGCCATCGTCAGGTTTAAGAATATTAAAGGCCAAGTGGTTGAAACTACTTGGAAGGGAGGAGGTACTTAAGGGAATTAACATTTTTCTAAGAAAGGGTATGAAGAGGTAAGTATTTTTTAAAGAGATTACTGTGTAAGAGACAAATCGAGATATGTGGAGCTAAATATTTAATAATGATTATTTAAAAAATGATTATTTTAAAAAAGATTATTTATGAAAGGTTTGATAATTTGAGTAGTGAATTCAGTTTGGTCATTTAAGATTAAATTAGGTGATGCTTTCTTCAGTTTTAGAATTTCTAATGCTTCCAAATCAGCGCTTTCAAAAAAATTATTAGAGTTGTGTAAAATAATACTAAATGTGAAAATGTGTGTTTTTTAGATATGACATGTTCTGCAAAAGTACTTTTGTTTTTTAATTCTTCGAAATCTATTGTGTTTTTGTTTTTGTGTTTGATTTTTAAGTATCTTAGATGTTCAGATATTTTAAAAGATCGCAGTGTTCGACCTATGTAAAAGTTGCCACAGGAGCAAAAAAGTTGATAAATTCCGCTTTTTAAGTTTTTTTTATATTAAATTTTAAAAAGAATTGGAATTATAATTGTTTTGTATGTGGGCTTCACCCACGTGGTCGAAAAAAAATTATCATATCAGTTGATAATTTTTTTAATTTAAGTTGAAATTCAATAAAAGCCAAGAGCTATTTGTAGCGGTTTTAGTGTGTGTAGGTATTTGGTGAATTTTACATTATTTTTACATTAAGTTTTAAACTGTTAAAAAATGAATAAAAGCGGTGAATTTCATTTGGAACAGCTGGAAGAGAAGCAGTGAGTATAAATTTCGAGTTTAAATTTTTTAGCTACTTATTTTTTCTTTAATTTGTATAGATTTGAGGATAAGCCATGGGTGAAGGAGCTTCTTGAAGCGACGATCGAAGTGGTTCGACAGGGGGTTTTGAATTGGAGCAATATTATCTGCAAAATCGACGAAGACAAGTTCCATGTGGAGCAATCTTCGGAGACCTTCAAGGATCAGATCTCGGACCTGGTTCACGAAATGGTCGAAGATGTGGATTGTCTTCAGAACAAAAGTTTGGACCGAATTGAGAAGCTTCTGCAGGAGCTGGGTGCTTTATGTAAAGAACTAAATATGGACATACCAACGTTCCCCGACCATGAAAAGCTACCCTTAAGCGAGCTCCGAAAGGCTCTAACACATAAGATCGACGAATTGAAGTCGATCGCTGAATCCCGTCGTCAAAAAATCCAGGAATTGTCGTAGGAGCAGCTGCAATTGTGTCCAAGATTAGGCAAAGCTCCGATACCAATAGTGGAGTCTCCGCTTCCAAAGCCCCAAGAAGTCGAATATTTTAGAACTATGATCGACGATCTTGAAACTGAGATTATCGCAAAACAAAGATAAAAATTAGGTTCTTTGGAAGCAATGCCATTGTAGTTAGAATACTACAATTGGATTGCTTCCAAAGAACCTTCAATTCTTCTCTTTGATTTGTGATCACCTCAGTTTCCAGATCGTCGATCCTAGTTCTAAAATGTTCGACTTTTTCGGGCTTTGGTTTATGTCCTCTTGGACATAAACTGAACTGCATGAAGAAGCTGATAAGGTAAAAATTCAACTTTTTTTTATTTACAATTATCATCAGGTACAAAGTCTAATTACATTGACAGAGCAGTTGACAATCGACGAGACTAAAAATAATCTATCTGATTTACAAAATAATTATTTTAGTAATTTTTTTTTTAAATAAAAACACTTGCTCCTTAAATTGTGAAAATGGACTCATCTTTACCGGTCTTTTTTAAACTAAATTATTGACGTAGTTACGATATTTTCTTTTATTTTTTGTTTTAAAGTTTTTTTGCAATTATATATTCCATTTCAAAGAAGAAGAACAAGCGAAGGTCGAGCTGTTCATAGTAATATTTTTTTTTTCTATTTCACGTTTACAATGTCGAATTTGTGACACCGTTTCTAAAAATAGTATTTTTTTAGAGTAATAGTTTTCTATTATAGTGACTTTTGCCCATGGGTTGGAATGGTTAGTTGTGACGTCAATATCTTTGACTTTACTGTCATTGGTATTATGTATGTTAAACCAACCTGAAAAAAAAATCACTAGATTTTTTAAATCTTTATAATCTTAACCTGTCAATTTAATAAAGTAAAACTTCGCCTAATTAAACAATTTACTTTTTGGAGATTCTCCCATTTTTAAACTTTTATAAGATTAAGTCCAATTTTCTATTTATCTATTGGTTACTTTTTATGGTAACAATTTGTCAATTTAATACCGTAGAACTTCGTCTAATTGGACCATTTCCAATGCCCGCTTATAATTATTACAATTTAGATTATAATAATTCAATGTTAAACAATTTGGTTTTTAAGCTGTTTAAGTTGAAATTAAGCGCAAAAAAAATGGAACGATCAGCAGAAAAGAATCTGCTTACTAAAAATGTTAAAAGAAAATTACTTCCAACGCCATCTACAGAGCCTTCGAAAAAAGTTGTCAAAGTTTCATCTTCATCTCAAAAACAAACGGCAAATACCGCAAAACTTCCCAAATTCAATACGTCAAAGAAACGTCGCTCTAGCGGAAGAATTGCGAAAAAAAAATTATCATTTAGTTGCCGAAATGAAGAAAACGAAGGGAATGCATCTTCAACTGACTATGAAGAATTTGAGGTATTTTTTTTCATTTACGGGTGTTTTTTAAAATTTGACGTCAATCATAATTTTTAGAACAATTGCCTCAAATGTTAAAATAATTACATTAATGTGAAAATATCAAAAAACACCCGTTATAACGAACGCTTTTAATTTAGTTTATATTTTTAGCAAGTCGTCAGTAAAAATACTAAATGGCGAAGTACAACTTTTGCTCTTGCCGAACAAGATCCAAACCAAACATTGCAATCGCGTCCAGTTTTCAATTGCGTCGTTACAACTCCTTCGAACACAGAAAAAGTCTTGATCCCTCGGGAAGGCACTTTTGTCTTCAAAACACCGCTTCGCAAGAAATAAATTGTTTCATTTTCTTTTTAAATTTGTTTTATACCTGAATTGATAATTTTATTCGTACGTTATTGTGTCGTGTTTTAAATCATGACGTAATTTTGTTTTTTGTACATATTTATAAGGTGCTGTGTTTTATTGCAAAAAAATGTATTATAGTTTTGATATTAGCGATTTATTTTAGTAAAAAAAAATGTATTGTCAATGGCACTAACATTATATTATTTTGCTTCACTAGAAAGTTGTTTCATTTTTATAACACTTTATAAGTTTTACTTTTATCTATTCATTACCATTACCAAGAGAAAGAAATGGGTCACCCGACGGCCGGTCGGGCATTATTGAGATTTTAAACTTCATTTTCCCGCGCTGTCATTCTGTCAATTAACGTATATTTTTGACGCAAGTGTGATTGCCTGCATATTTTCAGCCTCCACCAGGGGGCGTAGTGCTTAGCATTAAATGGCATATCCGCGCTGTCATTCTGTCAATTAACGTATATTTTTGACGCAAGTGTGATTGCCTGCATATTTCCAGCCTCCACCAGGGGGCGTAGTGCTTAGCATTAAATGTCAATTATAAATGTTTGAATTGTTATTTAAGAGAAAGATAGTCAAGGTGTTGTTTTGTGTCATAAACAGGAGGAGTATGAATTCAGAAGTGCTGCCAACCTAGTGAGAGTAAAAATCGGTATCTGGTTAGACAAAAATTCGGTAGATGACTCCGAATTTCGGTAGACTCAAAGCCCGTTGATTTTATAAAGTACCGACACGATTTGACAGTTCAAAAATTAGTTTTTGTAACGATTTTGTTTCCGAGAGAGGCGCTGTCTTACTTGTCAACTTGACACAAAAATTCAAATTTGTGTCAATTAATAATTTTAATTCATTCATTATATACTTCCCTTATATCTTTATTCGTTGATAAAAATTACCATGTTTTCTATTTTCAATGTTCTATTTGCGTTTTTTGGTATCATAATGAAGAGCGGATCGAAAAGGTCGAAACAAATTTCATGACTTAAAAGAAATTGCCATAGCGGCCTCTAGCGGCAAAGAAATCGTTACCGAAGCGAATTTGACCTCGTGTCGGTACTTTATAAAATCAACGGGCTTTGTATTTTTTTATTTTAGAGCGCTCCTTTTGTTCAGTAGCCAAAGCTAGAGCTCTAGTTTCAAACCAAAATTAATGCATACATTTTTCACACTTATTTATAGATAGCGCTAGATTAGGCTTTTTAAAAAATTACCAAATATAATTTTTCTTCCTATTCTTAATATCTATTGAAGATCCAAATTGTAGCAAAAAAAAACACTGAAAATAAAGCTAAAATTAAGTTTTATGTAGTTCCTCAAAAAGGAATTTATTTTGAGCGTAAAATATAGGTTAATTATGTAACAACCCTTTGACACTGGTAACACTAATGGTAGTCATTAGCTTCTCGGAGAAAATTAAATATAGTCCAGGAGTCTCTATTCCAAACACAAAGTCGATGGCTAGTACAAATTATACAAGGTAACAATGACCTTAGCACGGCCATTGCCATTTAACGCTAATCAGTTGATAAACTGTATTCTCTTATGTTGTGATATTTTCACAAAAATTGACGGTACAAGGTCATTAGGTCAACAAAACAGCATTTAGTGTATCACTCTTTATTTAACGCAAATAAGCACAAAAAACGTGTATAATACTGCTAAAAAAACGATCAAAGTTCAAAACATTTCAGGAATGTCAAACATTATATAAGACACGCAAAAAATTTACTAATCTTTATATAAAGTTTTGAGTTTTTATAAACAAAATCCGATTAGAAATATGGCACATTGAAGAATGAGATAAAAAAAAACTGAAATGAAATTTTTAAGCGGCAGAAACATTTTTGACTTTTGAAAAATACTGACATAACCTCAAAGATTTAAAAACCGTACAGTCTTATCTTTGATAATTGTTTTAGTACTTTATTATGTCTGTATATAATCAGAGCCAAAATTAATTTAATTTCATTGCGTCATATTCCCATTATCAAACCTAATTTTAATTGTATAATTTCCTTAAGTGTCTTTTACAATTCTGTAAATATATTAATAACAATGTCTTGAACTTGTAGAGTTGTTTAAAGTTTTATAAATAAAATTATTGCTAGAATAATTTATAAAAATATGTCATGTTCTACTACAAATAAAACTATTTAACAATTTTATTTTAAATAAATCCTGAGCCTCTTAATATACATTTTATTATAGCTTAAATAAAGCTCTCTTCAATTTTTGAACTATTAATTAAATACTGATCTTCGTGAGCTTACATAGGTTGATGAACACAACATTCAAGTGACATTTGATTATTTCGAATGATCCGTGAATTGACAATCTCAAGACACATTGAGAGAAAACATTTATGTATGTATTAGAAAACTTTTTGATTGTACAGTGATTATTTTCTCTAACATATAATCTATAATATATATCGCTCCTCCAATAGAACAATTAAGTAATTTCAAGAAATTCTTTAAACACAACACAAATATAAATAAATAAATAAACAATTTTTTTTTTAATTTCTTATTACTGTGACACTTGGCTGTTACTGACGTATGTTACAAAAGTATACAAGCTCGGTGTGGCAAGCAAGATCACGTGACAGCACCGAACCGAGTGAGAAAAGAGTAGTACTGTCAGGCCCACGCGAATTGGATCTGTTACGCCAATGTTCTACTGGAGAAGGAATATTTGTTTCTATCTAAATCCAAACAAGTGTCGTTTGTGTACACATTGCAAACAATTTAAATTGTTTTATAGTATACTTAAGGCAAAATATAAGGCCGCACTAAAGTGTATTTGAATCATAAAATCAATATCTAAATATACATAAGTAATTAAATACGATAAATATAAAAACTTAAATTAATATTCGTTTTAAAAACAGACTAGAATTACCTTAACAACAGACCTCCGCTGCATCATCAAAAGTATAAAATCTTATTTAAGTACAGGTTAGCCATATTAAGCTCAATATTTGAGTGTGAGGCACATTAAAAATTCGACAATAATTATTCGCAGGCGAGCTTACTGTCAAAGCTACTCAGCGCTATGGCAAACGCCTGAAGTGCACACATTGGATACCGATAATCCATAGTAAAAACATCTTCGGCGACTCTTCCAAATTGCATTACAACATATTCCACGTCACTATCATGAACAATTTGGAAATTTTTTACAGATGCTTGCGTCACCCGTCCATGAAAATTCAAAACATATGATTGAGTATCATCATTCCACACCGGAGTCTTATTATGTAATTCGATTAGATTTTCCATATTTTTTGCTTTCCAACATTCAATCAAACTCTCACTTTCATCCTGAGGATAGATCGCTACTCTCTGTTGCTCCAGTGTCATTCCAGGCAGAATCACAGTCATTTTGCGAGGTCCTTTAAACCCCAATACGTTTGTATCATACGTCACAGCAGCTAATTCCTGTCTTGGAGTCGCCCCATCTTTAAAATTCGCCTTCTTCGGCGAAATACCATTGTCATATACAGTGAATTGTGTCCCTAATAAATTCGATCGTAATTTTCCTACAAACGAATCGGCATTTCTGGATAAGTCGGTGGGATCGGTTGAAATTAAATAGTTGCTTGTGGCGCTCTTTTTACGCTTCCTACCAGCCAATAGAAACACCTTTTTCCCATAATCTCTCTCCAAATGTAAGAAATACGTGGGATATAATCCCCGATCCATACCTTTTCGGTCTCTGGTAATTCTGCATTTGTATAGTACTTTTTGTAGAGCTGGTTGTTGCACAAACTTGTCAATGTTTCCTTCAATATCCCCTTCCATTTCACCGCCGGTATTATTGATGAAAGCTGGCTGATCTGTGAGGGGGTTTATGGGCACGTTTCCATTATTCGGTGTCGATGCTACAGGCGAAGATTCATCATCTTCCACATCCATTAAATCGCTTGAAGCATTATGTGTCAAATCTTCAACCATTGCGTCTGCAAATATCAACAAATTATTCGATAAATATTTCCTTAGGAATAGTTTACCATCTACACTGTCAGGACTGGATAATATTGATATAACTTGATCAGGGTTATTATCTCGTGCCATGCTATACTGTAATGGTCCGTCATATCCTAGAATAAAGCCGAATTATTGTGAAAAAGTTAATGAATGATCCGGACGACCTTACCGTGTAATTCCCTCCGAGTAGCACTATTCGCCCGTAAGCCACCTGAATTTTTCCTAATATCGGAAGCTTGAATCATACCGGAGGTCATTCGCTTCTGTTTCATTTTCTGTTCCATTATTTGCCTCTATAAATACCATTCGAATTGATTAGCTAGCTACCGCTTGAATAATTGAAAAACAAAAAAAACTGCCTTACTTGCTGTTCCAGTTTTTGGTTTCTCACGTCCATTTCTAACATGTCTCATAATACTCCCGTTCTGTTTGAGTAATTAGCCGTCGTTGTACTGTTGGAGATGTTTTATCGATTGATATTTCGTATTCCTGCAATTATAGAAACACGTTTTGTTTACAATCATACAAACTTTCGATGACAACCACTACAACAAACTGTCATAAGCACGTGACCGCACCGGCCGGCTATGATTGGCCGATAGTTAATTTGATTCAAATTATCGCGCCATTGTTTGCAAATAAATGGCCTTCATTTAACCAATAAAGCATCAATTTGTTCCTAAAAATAATAATAGTAATATATTGGGGTCTATTTTTCTATCTGCAAACATCACAAACGATGATTATTATTGAATTCAGAATCTTGAGCCTCTAAAGAGCCTAAAGGCATTACAAATAACCATAGACAACCTATAGCTACGCTATAGAATAATAAGTAATATTGCCCAATCAGAACATCACCCAACAATGTCTCCAAAAACAACAAAATTGACAAGCAATATGTCACTTGTCACAATTGACAACACACGTACACAAAAAAATGAAACAATAGACTACTTAAATGATGACGTATGAGCTCAATGTTGTCACATAAAAAAGTCATGTTGCGTCATAAAAACAATAAAATTGTTAACAACAAAGTGTTTGTGCTAGTGTAAGATACGTAAAACAATTAGTAAAAAATGTTAAAAAAACTAATCTCATATGCAACTTTTATTTCTTTTTTGCAATTAAAGATCGGTGTTTTTTGTTTGTTTTCAATGAAATAAAACAATTGTCCCGCACTTGACAAATGTGTCACTTGTCAATTTGTAGACTGACAATTGACAACTGACATGGTATATCAAAAAATACGCAGCCATTTGTATTTTTTTACAAATTTTGCGAAAGTGTGTGTTGTCGCAACCGATAACAAATTTAGTTGTGTTTGTGATATACGCTATTTGGTAAGACCAAATTGCAGCGGTGGGAAAAAATCTCAGAGACGCAGATGTTATTTGGAGGAAACTATGGGTGTGACCACTGTGACCTTCGGAGACCGATTTCTGTGATGCAAGAATAACATTACAAAAAATGTTGACAACAAGAATTGTGACGCTATGCTATTTTTTTTTATACTTTTTTTTTCGTTTTTTATAAAATTATAGCATACATCTGTGCCATTAATACTATGTATAAATTGTATTTTTACAGTTTTTTACTTATGTTTTTGATATTTACTTTCACCATTTCTATATAACATTTTGATTATTTACTTTTAGCATTTACATTTTTGCTTGATAACTACTTTATTTTCATGGCTTTTTTACTTAGCATTTCTGTAACTTTATCTGTATGGCTATATTATGTTTTGTTCGTTTTTGTAAACACTTCTTCACTTTAGATTTAGCCCCCCGACATTTTCAAATAAATGTCGAGGGCGTAGTGAGTCATTGCTGTCATGGACTATTGTTTACATAAACGAATTCTTTTATTGTATTATATTGTTTTGTGTATTGCATTATTGTTAATAGTCTGTTAACATCTAGATAACGCACTATTTTTTATTGCGCTTTTGTCAATATATATATTTTTTTGATAAACAATTGAAACCGAGTACGACCAAATGGTTCCAAGACACGCAAAGCCCAGATGCAGATGGCGCCACTAGAATGTTACCGGCCGTTACTATTACAAATTACATTCTATCAAAGATAGGGTTTTGTGTTCTGTGGGTTTCGTCATGTTGTCAACATAATTTTCTAGGTTGCTTATGTCAAATTTATAACATATTTTCGACTATTTTGATTTGGCGAAAAATGGACTCACAGCCCTCAAAATCTGACATAGAAGCGGTATTTCACCGATTACGAGCAGCTGCTGCTAATAAAGTAAGAAACAATCTTTAAAAATACGCTCCACGATTAAGGTTATATACATGACGTGTTTCTTAGGTTTGCTTCGACTGCAGTGCTAAAAACCCAACTTGGGCAAGTGTAACCTACGGCGTTTTCATTTGCATCGACTGCTCAGCTGTCCATAGAAGTTTGGGTGTTCATTTAACATTTGTCAGGTCTACCCAATTGGACACCAATTGGACATGGATCCAGCTGCGACAAATGCAATTAGGAGGAAATTCCAATGCTGTTAGTTGTTATACTATACCGTATCAGGATTTTATGTTAACATTCTATACATTTCAGACTCAGTTTTTCTCTCAACATAATTGTATAACATCAGATTCACAAAAGAAGTATAACTCAAGAGCAGCCCAACTCTATAAAGATAAATTACATCAAGCGGCGTTAAATTCTTTAAAAACCAACACTAAGGTTTGTTCACTTTTGTTTTTGCGCTTTTGGGTGTGTTGTGTAAGTTTAGTCATTTATTGGTCAAGGTAAGGTAGTCTAGGTGTGCTTTTTTTTTAACTTAACTGCTTTAGTGACTATTCTTTTAATTCGAAATTCATAGCTTCATATTCATCCACAAAATGAGGAAACTTTAGAGGAGAAAGAAGTCGATTTCTTCACAGAGCATGAGAATTTCGCTGTTCCAGACTCACCCCAACCACTCCAGAAGGTACGTTTCTTTGCGTGCTCTCATAAAAAAACATATTTTAGGCAAGCCATGAAACTCACTTTAGCCACAGCCAAATAGCTAGTCTGACAGTGACACTAGCTTAAACAGAGTATAATAAATAATTGCTTTGCCGCAAGATCCATTAGAAAACAAGGTTTCAATTTGACGTTTGAAGTGGCTAAAGTAACGTTATAAAAACAAATGAATTTCCATGGCTTGCCTAAATTTTGTTGTTTTATGAAAGCACGATATTTATTTTGATAATATAAAGCCGCTTCTTTTATTAACATTATATAATGTCACCAATAAATTATTCCTTAGATCCAGGAATATTCGTTGATAGGTTGTCATAAATTGGGTTAGGTTGGAGACTATGAGATTCTAGTGGAAAACAAAAGATATCGTAACCATGTCAATAGTTTAGGTTAGGACAGCTTATATTATAAAACTAATATTATTAAATTTTATTGATATTTACTGTAAAGTCATAAAGGGTTTGTCATTTTGAAATAAAGGTGTTGTGTCACTTTTGTGCTATGAAATCTTATATTAGACAATTTTTTTAGATTACGGAAAACCAGTCTTTGCAAAAAGTTGACCATGATTTAGAGGAAGGTCCCAGTGTAGATTTGGTTACCGATTATGAGCCGAGGAAGTCCACGATAGGAACAAGAAAGCCTCCCGCTAAAAAATCTGGGGTATGTTGTAAAAAATTTGGCTTTTTTTTGGAGCGTAAAATTACATAATAGGTCTATTTGTTGATTATTAGGAGAATTAAGTTTTACAACAAGATAGTGGATAAATATTTTATTTGGATTGTAGTAAAAAGATTAGAACGATAAGTATTCAATGAACTAGTATTTGTTCAATGACAATGACCAAAATTGTATTACTTGATAAATCCGAAATAGTTTAACATAGTTGGTTACTAAAGACATCAATAAATGGTCAATTGACAAAAAAAAACAATTTTTGTTTATATTATACCAAGTACTGTAGATATTAACTTATTGTTTTTCTTTTAATATATAGCTGGGAGCGAAAAGAGGCGGTTTGGGTGCCACAAAAGTAAAAACAAATTTTGCGGAAATTGAGCGTGAGGCGGAAATTGCTGAAGAGAATCGGGTGCGCGCTTTAGAAGAAACAGCAAGAGAAGCTGCATTGACTGTAAAAGAACAGGAACAGCGTGAAGCCGCTGTTCGCCTCGCCTATAAAGATATCAGCAATGAACAATTGAAAAAAGAGGAACAGTTGCGTAAGCATGATCCTAAAAAAGCCGAACAAGTTGAAAGACTTGGTATGGGTGTTGGGACAAGAGGAGGAGTGAGTCATTCGGCTTTAAGTGATATGACGGAAATTGAACAAGAGAACGTACAACAAACGCAAAGCACTCTAAGCTCTTTAGGAAAGTTGAGAATTTCGGACGATAGCTTTTTCGATGACTATTCATTTAGCTCTGGTTTTAACATGAATCGCAGCAGTAAATTGGATTCTTTTTTAACTGAAAATGCTAGCAAAGAAAAAGACAGTTGGGTGATTATAGAAGATTCGGTCGAAAAGCCAAAAACCAACCACAGGATCCAAGGTATTGATTATAAATATTCAATATAGTAAGGTAAATATTTTTATTTGATAAAGCAAAAGTCGAAATTTGACAATAAAAACAAATGAAATATGACAGTTACAAGGCGACTATATTATATTAAAATTTCATTATCTAACAGGTTGTGGGGTATATAGTCGCCCAAACGGAATAACGTTATATGATCTTTTTTTTTTGTTATAAATACTAATAGCAAATAACTGTTTTAGAGAAAAAAACATCGCGGACTAGTGTCGATGTGAGTTCAGATGTGGCTCAGAAGAAGTTTGGAAACGCTAAAGCAATATCTTCTGATCAGTTCTTCAATGATCGAGAGGCAGATTACGAGACTAAAGCTAATTTGAATAGATTTCAGGGATCTTCCAGTATATCGTCAGCCGAATTTTTCGGTAATGGTAAAGGTACAGATAAAAACTTTTTCTTTTTTTTTTCTATATTTAATATTAATTTTTTTTAGAAGCTACCAATTCTGCTGCTTCTTTACAGTCTTATGATTTAGAAGATGTGAAAGAAAGTGTACGACATGGGGTGACTAAGGTGGCGGGAAGAATAAGTTCTCTGGCAAATGGTGTTATGTCTTCTATACAAGAGCGTTATGGTTACTAACATAAGGATATTAATGAAAAATATTAAATTGTATCATGGCACATTTACAATAATAACATTTTTTTGAAGAAACTGTATAGATATACATCTCTAGTTGAAAATGTGCCTTGATTTTATTTTAAGGGGTTAGTTATAGATATATTAGCCACTGATAATGATAATAAATATTGCACTAAGAAAGAAAAAAAATTACAAAAGAAGAAACCGCAATTTTTACATAGACGGATAATATTTTATTATTTCTTTTGATATGTTTGATTAATTGTTTTATTTTTTGGATAATTTGTCAGTGACTTTGTTTTCTTTGGTCAATAAAGTTATCTTTAAAAATCTGTGTCGTTTTTTAGTTAATCGCATCACTTTATAAATTAATAAATCAGATGTCTTGAATTTTGTTTTGGCAACGTTGCAGTCACTTCTATTTTTTTTTGTTTTGGCAAAACTGCTGCCAGTTGACATAAATGTCAAGTGTCATTTTCATCAGCTGTTTGTGGGACCATGTTAATTTAATTATGTTATTATTAAAAAACTATATTAATTTTAAGACAAATTGATCATTTAGTGTTTAGCTACCAAACATGGAAAAAGAAGATTTATTTTTACATACCTATTTTTCATATGTTTCACAATGTTTTTACGACAAAGCTAAGGAACATGTTGTAAGTTGTCCATAATAATATAATCGTTTCCCAGTACAACCGTTTGTCGTAGGAAAAAGAAAAAGAATTGTACAAGGGGGCTACGCCCTCTTCTTGGGGGGTTTTCTTAAGTATACTGCAACAGATTATTTTAATTGAGAAAAGCTATGTGGAACTGGGCTTTCTTCAGAATAAAAACAAAGGCTTTCTGCGGAAAGATGTATTTGAAATGATTAAAGTTGCTGCTACGTTTATCTTATCGATTAGCAATACGATCCATGATTTGATTTTGGCTTGTTTTTTATACATTCTTAGAAAAAAAAACTAGCGCCATCTATTAGAAGCTAACCTCACATCAAAAAGTTGAGAAAGTAGATTTCTGCATGTTTTGATGCAAGAAAGGTTGCCTACTGTCAATTCTGATAGACACAAGTTGAGACAAAAAGTATATCTCTGATTGAACAACTAAGTTATCACGTTTATTGCATTTTATAATAGTATATCTGGACCCTATGGGAAAATTCACTAGATTTTGCGCTTAATCTATGATTATTGTAGCGGCAACTGAATACTCTAGTTTAAATAATCAAACGATTTGCATTTTAGAATTCTTTGCGTTCTATGTATGAAGCTGTAAGATCTGATATTCGCAAATTGGAAGATAATTGCAAACCAACGGCTGCAGATCGACGGGTCCAACATTACTGCCAAAATATCTACCAATACCTCAACGGTAGAATCAATATGATTGATTTGTATGTCCAAAAACGTGTGCTTTGTTTTTTTGATTAATTGATTCTTTGCAGATATGGCCGCATTTACATAATGGGCTCAAATAGTCAATTTTCCTATAACGAAATGCTTAAATACATCCAAAATTTAATTGAACGACATTCACTCGATTTTACCGATATTAGTTTAACACCCGCTAAAGCTATTTTTATTCTAGAAGCCGAAGTATTAGAACAGTTATTTCGAGCACTCACTGAACTTCAAAGATTGCAGTTTCTACCTTCCCTTGCTTTAATTCATGGCGCTTACACAAGATTAGCGTTATGGGAAAGTAAAATGCCCAATAAAGAGGTTCTAATCAAAATCATATTTCTTTCTTTTACTTAATTTATTTTAGAATTGGAAAATAAGTTTTTTGAAAAATAATCCACAACCGGCTTTATTTCAATGGCTACAAAAGTTTAAAGGAAGTGTACTAAGTAAATTTAGTTTGTATTTTCATGATACTTTAGCTCAGCAGACTACACCAAGCGATATGCGGCATTTATGCGCTAAACTCTATCATGATCATTACCAAAAGTAAGTAGAGCCATGGCAGCGGCTCAGGGGCATGGGGCGTGGTCTGTTTAGAACAGCAAGAAGGGAGGCGCAAAATTGGCTGTGCTTTGCTTTGACAGTTGAGGACAACAGCTCGGTTGCGTTTACTTTCTTATTAAAGTCAGGTTTAAAGTTTTGTTCTATTAGTTTACTTTTTAATAGAATTTAAAATATCACTGTAACAAGAATTTTATTTTTAGAATGGTAAGCTTTCACAAAAAGTATGAGGCAGCATGTGTTATTTTACTTTCCGACAATCAAGTTAGCTGTGATACAACTGGCTACGATAGCTTTCCAATTATAGTCTCATATCCGCCGGTAAGTCAAATTTTCGTATGACCGAAATCATTCTCAAAATTGTCAATAATAATACGGGTAACATTTTTACGAGGTTGGTAATGTTCTTCTTACTGTTTTTAAAAATGTCAATATGACAGTACGTTGCTACGTTGGCATTACCTATTTGGACATATTAGGTGAAGAAAAATGGTAATTATAAAATTTGCATAGCTAAATTATTGTTCAATTAATATTAATCATGAGTTTTTACTGTTGCTGATTTACGAAATAAAAAAATTTTACTTACCATAACCTCATTTTCTTGTTTGACACTTTTTCCACTAGGCAATGCTTACTGGTAATGAATTTCTACGTGTTGCCAACGTATTAAAAATGGCACTGACAGCATAGATGTCACTGAAAACTATTAAAAAATCATTTTTGGTGGAAAAAATAATGTTATTTTAGATAGGGGGCAACTGAAATGACATAATTGTGTTGTGTTTTTTTAGAGGAGTCCTCCACAACTTGAAACTATTCTAAAAATGATATCAGACACAGGTGACGAGTTGACGAATGTTGATAAGATAATTTACAAACTCAGCGCGCAAGTATGTGGAGATCATTGAAGAGACTGACTGGGAACACTTATGAATTATTCTTTTAGGGCCAATTTATTTTGACAACTGTGGAACCAAATATTTATTTAGTGATACTTTTTGAAACCAAAAAGTCTGAAAAAGATGTCTATGTGGCAAATTTTATAAACGAGCTTTGTATGAATTTAAGATGTACTAAAGTGTTTGCAGCTCTGAAAAATATTTCTAAGTAAAATATATTTTTTATCTTTTAAAATGGGTTTTTTTATTATTTCCTGTGTTTTACAAAAAAAGAGCAGTCTTACCGCTTACGCAAGAGTTTGTTTTTAGTCTATATCTTAAAAAATAAGACCTTTGAGTGATAATTTTCTAGTTAAAAAATTAAAAATTGTTTTTTTTTATCAAAGTTATTGAATAATTATAGAAAAATGACATCTTATATGGCTATTTTATGTCCAAATATAATTAGTGCAGTCGCACATTAATGATTTGAAATGTCAAATATTACCTGTCAAAATAGGTAAATGTCATCTTTGTATAATATTAAAATAAGCTCTACATTAAAGTTTAAATAAAGATATTTAATCATTTATAATACTTTTGCCATTGTCTATTAGTAACGTTCAAATAAAGCGCCATTAAGAGTGACATTTTTGTCTGTCATTTTCATTGAATTACTACCAACATTATAGCGAGAAATTCCCCCTTTCTGCCATTTTGTTAACCAAGTGAGCAAGTGTGATTTCACAAAATTGTTTATTCTGTATATTCACAACTAGGAGGTAAATTATTGTTAATTTTCTAAAATTGTTGTTATATTTTACAATCCTTTCTATTTTTTGTTTTTTTTTTTAATTATTAGTTTAAAAAAAAATTGGAAAAATTCGCCACATGGCTACTCATGTTTCAGTTTTCCAGCATATTATTGCGCTAATTTTGCTAATTAATTTCAGAAAATGCCGTCTGTGACGTTGAAAGATGTTGATCAGCATAAGTTTGTAAAAGCTTTCGCCCAATTTCTGAAAAAGTGAGTATTCCTAACCTTACTTTTGATTGTGTTTAATTATCGAATTGCAGAACTGGTAAGCTACGTGTGCCTGAATGGGTTGATTTGGTCAAAACCTCTCGAGCTAAAGAACTTGCTCCATACGATCCCGATTGGTTCTACACTCGCTGCGCTGCTGTAGTCCGTCACATTTACATAAGGTCCCCCGTAGGAGTAGGCTCGGTTACCAAAATCTTTGGAACACGTAAACGTAATGGTACCAAGCCTTCCCATTTCTGTCGCTCAGCTGGAAGCATTGCCCGAAAATCTCTACAAAGCTTAGAAGGGCTGAAACTTATCGAAAAGACTCCCAGCGGAGGCCGAGCTTTGACATCCCAAGGACGACGGGATTTGGATCGTATTGCTGCACAGGTTAAGGCAAAGGAACGCAAGGCCCTTAAATCACAAGTTATTGCTTTGTAATGAATGAATAAATAAGGTTTAATAAAAGGTCTATTTTCTTATTTAAAACCTTAAAACATCAACTTTATTATTTACAAGTGCTGGAGAGATACAATGACTAGATAAAATTTTCAATTAGAACTTTCTTGCAACAGTCGATAAATGATTGGCACTGGTTTTTAAGGATAGACTTTGGATCTGTTTTGTTAAATAGTTAAATGAAAGCTCTATCACAATGCAAGTTAATAGTTAATCAGTCCATTAGAAAGGCAACTATAAAAATTTCTTCAGTTTAATTAAAGACTGTGAGACGATTATCGAAGCAACTAGTCTGAAAAAGTTCACATCAGTAAAATCAAATAATATGAATACATGCAGAGGTCAATTTGTCAAAAAGTATTGCTTTTTTACTAATATCGGTTGCTAAATCACAATATAGGTACTCAATCGACCAAACCTTAACTATAAAATCCCTTTTAAGCCAAAATCGGCGAATATAGTTTGTCATTTCAACTTAAAAACAGGTTTTGCCCTGATTAGAGCTCATCAGGCTCACATAATTCGAAACAAAAGAAAAAAAGTGATCAAAATAGTTCGTAATCGAGTCATCCTTGCTTTTAATAAACGACCACAGAAGATTCACGCTCTGATAGTTGACAGTAAACGAATTTTGAATTTTTTGTGCTTGTTATCTTAAGACAATTTGTGTTGTCTCTTATTTTCCGCAAAACAATTTGAATTAACCAAAAGCGCGGCAACTGCTATGCGCATGCGCATCGAGCTCAATAAAAATCCACCGAACAAATCAAGGTTTTTAATAATATATTATCACTAAACGATATAGATCTTACTTAAATGCCTTGATTTAATATTATTAACAAACAATTTAGAGTAAAACAAGCCCTCTGATGTAATAACAGAACGCACCAATATGTCATAACAATTACAGTGTTGTTACGCTACTAGTCACTAGAGGGGGCTGCTAATTTGACAGCTGCAGTAAATTAAACAAATAAATTATTTTATTCTAGTTTAATAATATTTCTGTCTTATTTGTTTTTGAGTAAACATATTTACGGCTTTATCATCGAAACAATTTTATTTATTTGAGTGGAAAAGAAGTCTGTAATATTGCTAATATTGATATAATTAGCAATAGACCACTTAAGTGATGACGTATAAAAGGGGGCGGGCTTCAATTATTTCAAAAGCAAAAGTGAGGTTATGTCATGGCAATATTCAGACGGTTGACAGCAAAAATTTTGTGATAATTTAGTCCAGTTCAAAAACAAGTAATAAAGCCTAAACAAATGCTAAACGCTAACCTCGTGTGTAACATTTACCGTTTTTACAATTACGTTGCATAATGTGCTAATGTAGGGATTTTTCTTCTGCCAACCCAACCACTTGTGTCCAACAATCAACTGCGGTGTTAATTGGTAAAGTGTTTAGATCAAGAAATGGCTTCTAATGTGAAATATTTGAGAAATTAGTTAAAGTTTGGTTACCTATCTGTAGTACAATCCGATATTATTAAAATTTTGTCCATATCAAATTTTCATTTGATTTTACCATAAATGTCTGCTGTACACTACGGATAATAAATTTGCATCTTTACAATCAGTTTTTGTACTATTTTAAAATAATTTATAAAGTAGCCTGAGGAATACTGCCCTCAATATTGCTGTCGATTCCTGTTTGTCGCAGCCAATGCTTAAGATTTCTTGTCCTTTCTACCAATGTAGTTGTAGCTCCTTGGTTGGCGTGTGTTACAACAGTACTTTGCGCATTTGCCAGCGCAACTTGCTGGCGATAATTATGAAGCCTATCGGCCAATGTTGGAATTGAGGGTGGTGCGGGAACTGCTGTAGCCCCTGCTAACAGCGGCCAGCCTAAGTCAGAGTAGAGTAGGGGTGGAATGACTGTGAAAGGGCCAAATTTTTTAAGTCAGAAGCCGATTGGGGACATTTTTTCAAAGGAATATCTCCACAAGGGAGAAATAGAATTGTCTAAAGCGATGCTGCAAAAATGTACTGCTTCACATTATAACTTCATAGATTTTAGAAATGCTTTAATATTTTGCTTTAGAGGTAGTTAAGGTAGAGCTTGCAAGACGTACAGTTTGGGCAGTAGGAGTTTGAACAACGACAGCTTACTCGACACATTGTACAACAGAAGCGAGTATTATCTGCGCGAGCTCGTTTTCACCGCTTGCCATAAGCCGTCATCGCGACTGTACATAACCACAAAACAGTTTAAAGCTAAAGAAAATCATCACAAGCGTTCTAGGGCTACTTAGACTTTTCGCTGTATTTTGCGCATCTTATTGGCTCAGCTTGTATATAAGGCGCAAGAATATTTCAAGATTTGTCAAGAATAAGAAGAAATAAAAATCTTGCACTGTTAAAACTACGTTATTATGAAGTATAATTGAACTCTAAGTAGTGACATCTATTGAAAGTACTTCTATCCGAAATTAGGAAGCCAAGCTTTTGCGTTAAGATGTCACACACGATAAAAGTTGGTACGGCAGAAAACATTTTATCGAACAAGTGCGCAAAACATATGAATAGAAAAAAGTAGCCATTGGCAGAACGCTTTAGGACCAACATCCATAATGTCACCGTATTTAGGTGTTTTGCGCTCACATAACCTTCAGACGTTCTGCAGTTTTCTAAACAACACTGTCAGAAAAACCTGTCAAAACAACCGGATAGTTAGTATTGGGCTAACTATCCGGTTTTTTTTTCTAAGGAAGGAGCCTTCTGTCTGAACACAAGGTGCCACATAGAGCCAAAAAGAGTTTTATCAAGAATGGCTCTACGAGAACCAAAGACCATTAAATTTTCACGTTAGAAAAAGTCTAGCTCAAGAGATGGTGGTTCCACTTCTCTAGCAAAAATGTGCAAATCACTTCTCAATTGAGTCCGAAATCAAGATACGTTTGGAGCAAATAAACAAAAGAAAAGTCTAAGAGATGTAACATTACCAGACTGTAGTAAAAATAGTTGTTGATTTACGAAAAATACTTTTTCTCTCTCTAAAGCGTGGGGTAAAAATGTTGGAATTGATTGGCCACTTCGATTTCCCTACTTGCCACCCATCGAACACGGTTGGTTAACATAATAATCTACTTAGTTTGTGCATGGCGCAGCCTCTACCTATCAATGTGACAGTGTTTGTTGTAATATGAAGCAGCAAAACATTTTTGAAATTTTTTGTTTATGTGTGGCTTTTTGTTATTTACCTGTTGCGATTCCTCCAGATTGTTGTTTGCGCAAAACATCCCATATTTCCCGAATTTCCAAATTTAGGTTTTCCAGACTTTGAATAATTTCAGAAGACTCTTGAAGGTGATCATCGTGCATGACTGTTTTTCCTAAATTAGGATCAGCTGTGGCAAATTCTGTAGAACTAATTCCTGAGCTGGCACTATGAGAAGATATATCACTAAGAGTTGCATCTTCGTGGCGTTTTTCATTTGTCACAGTTGCTCTTTGGAGAGATTGTTCTAGATGACGTAATCGGATGACTTTTTCTCCCAAAAGGCTTCGAGTGCGATGCAAAGACACCTCCATATCTGTAAGCTCTTTTTCTTCCTAAAAATGGCAATTGATTATTGGCTAAACTATGTCTACGATTCCGCTAAACCTGACATAATTGTTGAAGCGTATGTCGAGCCATAGATCCATGCTTCAATTTTAAGTCCTTTTGGCGCTGTTGGAACAAAGATTTTTGGTTTCTCAAACTTTCTTTTGCTCTTTTAATAGAATCTCGCTCCAGATGTATTCGATGACGAAAAAATTCCAATTCGGAACTTCCTTCGAATTTTTGGCCATCCGAAAACGGATATCGCAAATGATAGGCGTCTGGCTGTGGATTCTGCGGAAATTGATCCTCTAAATCTTCTAATTTTTGCAATTGTCGCCTCAAATTCTCCACCGGCGAGCAAGATCTCTGAGACTTTTTTGATTTTATATTATTGTTAATTCTGGAAGTCGAGGAGCTTTTCAGCCGCGAAAAAATTTTCTTCCTGTTACGTCCAGGATTTGTGCTATTGTCCGATGAATCGTAATCGTTTTTGTTGCATTTGCTCTCACTTTTGTCACTGATTGATGTGTCTAAATCGTGAATGATTAATTGACGAGTTGCACGATTTTCTGGCTTTGGCGGTTTTTTGATTGGCGAGTTTAACGGCGTTCTGTCTTTATTATTCGATTGGCTTTTTTCTGTTTCCGATCCCGTCGTTGTCACTGTACTTCCTTGCTCCTTTCTTTTGTTTCGCTTCTCTATTGACATTTTCACTTCAGTCTTAAGTCGTATATATTTCTCCTTCAGGCATTTGTATTTATCTTCTAATAGTTTTTTTTCGTAGCGAATTTTCTCGTATTTTTCATCTTTTTTTTCGCTTTCCGCTTCAATTTTAAGCTTTATTTCAGCAATCACAGCTTTATGGTCCCTTTTAAGCGCAGCTTCTTCCTCTCTAAAACCCCTTTTCAAGTCTTCGATGAGAATGGAATGATTTTGTTTTAATTGGTCCACATTTGAGTTGTGCGTGAAAATCAGTTCATCTCTGGTTTTTTCCACTCTTTCTGACAGTTCTTTTTCAATTTTTGAAGACTTTTCTTCATACAGCTTCTCTAATTCTTCGCATTTAAGTGAAAAATTGTTTTTGGCTGTTTGTTCAGCGTGGGAATATTGTTGGTCGAGGTGCGTTTTCATTTCTTCTACTTTTTTCTTGTGTTTTAGTGTTTCTTGTGTGTTTCGATTTTCCATTTCGAGGCGTAGACTTTCCAGTTCGTCTCTAATTTTCTCTTCGTAATCTGTTTTTGCGTTCACCAAGACCCTTTCTAATTCCTCTCGATGAGATTCTTGAAGACCATCTTTGAATTTTAAAAGTTCATCATTTTTCTCCTCCCAGATGTTTTGTTTTAATTTTGCTATTCTTTTGTCAACTTTATCTTCTAGTTTCTTTGATCGAAGAATATAGTCATCATCATTATCCACGCTTTTTGCAAATAATGAATCGTCTTCAGAATCGGATCCTTTGCTTATTGTTAGTTTAGGCTTGATAAAGTCGGCTGGATTTGGTTTGATTAGTTTTTTTTCTGGTTGTTCGAATTGTGATGGTTTATTTGGTGATATTTTCACATTAATTATGTTCTCAGGGACTTCATCTTCGCTTGAGATTGACTTATCCGAGAAAGTAAACGCAACATCTGTAGTATTCTCCAGATTAAATCGGACACTTTTCTTATCATCATCATCTTTCTCTGATTTATCTAAAGACACCTTATCAAAATCCATGCTTTTAGACGCTTCCAGAGAGTTTCTTTCCCTTAAAATACTCCTTGGTTGATTTTGATTATCGATCAAGTCGCTTTTTCCTGGACTTGTATCAACAATTTTGTTTTTTGTATGAGATTTTAAAAACATTGTACCGCCTCCGGTTAATTTCAATTCTGGTTTGTCTATGCATCTTGGATGTTTATCAAAACTTGATTTTTCATCAAAACTACTAAAAATATTCAATGAGATCTTTCTCGATGACAGAATTTGATCATCGGAGCGTTGCTTCAATAATTTGGCTTCATGTTTTGGACTGACTTTTAATGGAGCAAGTCTTTTTGTGCTCAATAGAGTCGGATTTGGGGGCTCCTCGTAGCTTGGGATTTCGTCTCGCGCTTCAGTTGCGTCTTCTGTAGGCTCACCAATGCTTATAGACTGACTTTCTGTACGAACCTTCTTAACAAGGCCTCGATACACATCGTCGAGTGGATGCTCCCATTGCGTTTTTCCCGTATTATTGTTGTAATAATAATAAGATTTTGTCTTATCCTCAAAACTAAATGTCAAAATTGTCAGTGCATAATCATTATTAAAATATGCTAAACTAGAAGTTGTGATCACTATCAATTACACGTATTATTTTCGATAACCGACAATGAAAACGAATTGTGTAATCAGCGAATGAGAACGCTTGTCTCATATATTAAACTCCTCCTTCTTGGTACTGCACTTTTTCGGCCAATAAAAACGGCTATATTGCATACTCTACTTAATGCTTTAGAATTACTAAATAAAACGACCAATCGAGATAAGGAGTTTACAAAAACGTGTCTTAATCAGTTAACAAGAGAGAGATTTTGCCTGTTTATGAAACAAATACGATCTGGCTAACTAACTATTGAAGCTGAAGTAATCTACGACAAACTGCAATGGTGCACAAAACAAGACAGAGAGCACACAGCCTGGGAGAAAAAGCGCAAGTGCAAGGGAAAGGAAGAAAAAAAAAGTGAAGCTAGAAGATGCCAAACTCTGCAAGAAGTTAAAGAATATTAAGATTACCAAATGAAGCAAAAAAACAAGTATGAAGACAAGGTTGGAGAAACTAGACACATCAATAGCTGCTAAGACAAGAAATCAGAAATAGAAAAGATAAAAGATGAGTTTAGAAAGAAAAAGAGTAAATGGGAGGATGAAAACAATAAAATGTTACATAGAGAAAAGAAGAAAGTGAAAAAAAGACAAGAAAAAGTAGTAAAAACTAAAATAAAAAACCGGTACAAAATAGGTAAAAAAAAACAACTAAAAAGGTTTGATTAGATGTATTTTTAACAAAGGAGAGAAATTGCAAAAGAAAAAAGTAGACAAGAAACAAATGCAAATTCATGGAAAAAAATACACATATGGACTGATAAACCCCCTAAAACTGCAAGTTTTTTAAGAAAAAAATAGAGAAGAAAAAGAAACAATAAAGAAAAACCGCTATTGGTCAGATGGTCATCACCATTCTTCTACCTTTTTTATTTAAATCCTCAATAAAGTAGACTACTCTGTTTTTTTTAATATTACTAGTTCAATCTGTAGAACCGTTTTTCTTAGTTTTTTTCTTATGTAAGCTAATTAAGTATTTTAATTAAAAAACTCTACTCAAATGTAAAATGATTAAAAAAAATATTTATCACGTCATGACTGTCAAAAAAACTTAACATACCTTATTTATTCCTTACTTATTTTGCACACTGTATATAATAAATAACTAAAAGTTGAATAGTATTACACTGTCGGCGATACAAAACCTCAACTGCAAATCTAATATGACAGGACAATCTTCTCAGTAGCGACATAACGGCGAAAATTGGCAAAACTCGGAAAAACAATGAAATATGACAGTTTGATTAACAATTGACGATTAAAAATCTTTTGTTAATTCACAATCTGCACTCATACTATGACTCTCTGTCATAGGTTTTTGAATTTGAAAAAAATATATTTAAATATAAAAATAACATTGCGGCATGCAAAATTATCACATTTTCCACTATTTTGCTTGAATTTTTTTTTAAAATAGCTAAAAAACAATAAATTAAGCGGCTAAATGAGAAAAATTTTCAAATAATAGAAAATGACGTAAATAATGCTTAAATTGATCACAACCCCCGGTCAAGTATATTTAAGACACCCTTGACTTTACCATGGTTTCCAGCCGGGTGGTAAAGCTTTCATCAGACCTTCTGCAGCAAGAGGAAGAAGCTGGGGCTCCGTGTCTGGGTCAATTCCAATTTTAGTGGCATAATCGCGAATTTCTTCAAAAAAAATTAATTTTTTTATAATTGTTTATTTTATTTTAATTGTCTTACCATCAACTGAGGGGTGACTAATTTCGTCGAATATTTCTTCACAAACAATAGACATGTTTTACTGGGGCATTCGAATAATAATCGCTGTCGGAAAGACAGCTGATATAGGACATTGACAAGTAAGGGGAGTGGGTTATAAGGGTAAAAATAAACAAATACGGGTGGCGAAACTGACGACATCTGTGGACAATTTGAGAAAGCCCATTATTTACAACAGTTTTTGGAAAAATAGTTTTTATGGTAATTTGAAAAAATACGGGCTTAAAGTGGCGGGACAATGCCGACATAAATTGTTTTATTGGTTGGAATTTAGTTGTTGAATTAATATTGCACAGCCAGGGCCGGCTCAGAAAATTAGGAGTAAAAACAGATTCTTATTTTTCGTAGTTTTTGAAGTCTAAAAATCCCTAGGCGCGTTGAGTGGGTCAAGTTTTAAACTTGTGTTGAATCTTTTTCTAGCAAAATCATCAATTTTTTCGCGTATCATCTATTTGGTTGTGGAATAGTGCGATACTTTGACCAGATAAACCACCAACTGATTCTGCAACATAACTTTCTGCTACTGTTGATGACTTCTATCCTCCAGCCGTTTTAAGTTTAGTGCCGTCGAAAAATAATTAACAATATTATAGTAGATGTTTTTTTAGGATATGGAGTAGGTACTAGAACAGCCTTAATCTGCTTTTAAAGTCAAATAGTAAATTGGTTGCACTGGGATTTAAAACAAAATGTCACCAAATTATTTTTGACGTTTTGTCAAAATTGAAATTATATCGTGTTATTAATTGTTTCATTTTTGGAATATTTTGTACAAATTCGAATTAGATAATTTGAAATCAAAACAAAAAACGAAAAGAAACAGATAAATGTAGATCCGTAAACTTGGACATATTTCGTTTCTATTGGAAGTCTTAACTCAAATGAAGTGGCAAATTTGGGCTTATATTTACTCAAGTGCTACACTGTTTTACTATTTTGGCTAAAATTAAGTAGCAATTATAGAAATTAATTAAAAAAAAACAAAATGATTTGTTATTTGTCAACTGTAAGGTAGAGAAGACGTTGAAAAGCCAAGAGAAACATTTTCAGACAATAAACTGAGCTAGCTGGGCACATTTGATTAGAATTTTTATTTTAAAGTCAAAAATTTTTGTTTTAAATAAATTTGCTTAGACTTTGTTATTTAGCAAAATACAAGTTTGCAATTTTCAACGATTACATTTTTTTTGCTTGAATTTGAGTGAATTTATTTAAATAAAATTTTGTTTTTACAAAATATCAAAAGTGATTTTATTTCACTTTTAGTTACTTTTATTATTTTAAATTGTAACTAGTTTATTAAAAATAGTTACTTTTCTTTCCTGCTCTGGCATTGAAGTCTCCTAGCAATACCAACTCGCTCACTCTCTTTACTAAATAAAAGTGGTTTTTCTGCTTCCTTGAAGAATATGTGTTTTTTTGTTAATAAATAACGTTGCTGTTTGCTGTTTATTGTTTACATAAGGATTTAATTAAATTAATTTAATTAATTATTTTATTTAATTTAATGTAATGTCATAAATGTTAAATCAGCTAAAAAATCGCTTTACTACCAGACAATTTCAAATCAGGTTTAAATACTATATTATATAGTGCGCCCAAGCAAACAAAAGCCCCGGAATATATATAAAAATATCGGAAGTAACCAATCAGATTAGGTCCTTACGTTTTCAAAAACTGCCACTGAAAACGATGTAGGGCAAGCTGAAAGTTGTCTAATCAGCGAATAAGAACGCTTGTTTTATACATATATAACTCCCCCTTCTTAGTACTGCACTTTTTCGGCCAATAAGAACGCTATATTTCACTTAGTGCTTCAAAACTTGAAAATAAAACGACCAATCAAAATAAGAAGGTAACAAAAATGTGTCTAAATCAGTTAACAAGAGCTATTCTGCCTATTTATCTTTGATACGATCTGACTAACTAACTATTGAATTGAAATGGAAGGAATCTACAGCAAGTGCAAGAGAAGGATGAAAAAAACAAAGAAAAGTCAAAGAAATCGAAAAAAAGAGCTATGACATATAAAAAAAACTAACAAAAAAAACCTCTACATAGATGAAGATTTAACAAATAGAAAGAAACGAGAGGGCAAGAAAAAACTGCAAAGATTGGATATGGAAAGATATTCATGGAAGAAAAAATATACAAATGGAACGAGAAAGACATAAACTGCAGGATTTTTAAGAAAAAAACAGAGAGGAAAAAGAAACAATATAGAAGACACAAGCAAATGTACAATAGAAACAAAAGAAACTAAACAAAAAAAATTTAAGAAAAAAAGAGCTAAATGGCATATGGCCTTTCAGTAATATACTGAAAGATAAAAAAAATTGACAAATATAACCAAAACTAACTTATTCAGTATAAAAAATCTATAATTACATGCTTTAAGACTCTTATCTCTCATCAGTAAGACTCATTATAAGCTAAATTAATCATTTCTCATTTTGAACAAAATCGCTTTGCAACTCGACTATAGCTAGTGAGAAAAAACACGTACCGACATCTATCGGTGTACTCCTTTATTTTGTATAAATTTGTTTTGGTTGATTTTTTCATTTGTTTTCATCTTTCAGTAAATAAATAAGTTTGGCTACATTGTTTCTATTTAATTTTTTAGGACAATAAATTATTATTATGTTCAGCCCCCCCTGTCTCGGAGGCATAGCAATTTTGCTGGATTGTGGACTTATCGTTTTTAGGCGATTTTAACCCGAGTAGAGCATTGATTAGCTCAGCTAACTGCGGCTGGAAAAGTGGCTGGATTAACCAGAAAAACTCTATAAGAGAAAACGATAAAAAGTAAGTGTAGAGACAGAAATACAATTGACGAATACAAAAAAAAATATGATTAGAAGAAAAAAGTAGCATAGAAGAGATGAAGAAAGAAAGAGAAACAAAACAATAAGTGCAAAAAAAAATAAAGGAGACATAGAATAAACGAAACGAAAGAGAATAGAATGGATAAAAAAAAAGATAGAGAATGGGGAAGAGTAAGTGAAAGGTGAAAACACAAAAAAAGTAGGGAAGAATTAAAAATACAGAAGAAGACAGACCGATGAAATAATCATAAAAAAGAATTGTTGTACAAAATATGAAAGTGCCGGTCCTGGATAAACCTCTTGGAGGAGAACCGGGTTTGAGTCCAGGTTGGGTGTGGGGGTTTTGGAGGAGGGAGCGCATAGCTGGAAGCTGGCAGGACCTTATTGATCTCGAAGTGTTCCTCTCCTCAGAGGGATTCAATCCACACCCGCGGTGTTCGTTTCATTTATCCCGGTCATGTCGCGTTTTCGCCCTTTAAAATACGGTCGGATCTTCGGGGAGAAAAAGGAAAATAATATGTAGTGATGACAATGGCCACTTCCAGTGACGGCAGATCCTTGATAAATGCGATGGGACTGCGAAAACGTTTTAAATGGTGGAAATATTACGTACACTTGATGGACTATCTTGAACAAATTCGACACGTTTTTAGTACCTGAGATTCAACTTTTTTTTTTACGTTCTTTTGTTTTTAATTTTTGTTTTTATTTCGATTCGATTTTGTTTCTATTCAACACGCACAATGTCAAACGTATCCTTTCTTTTTGTGATATGGAATATTACTACGATAGATCCTCGCGTTTTCTAGGATTCTCAAAAAATCGATATTTTTGAAGATTTGTCACTTAAATCATGGTGGATCTAGGCGGTTATGTCATAATTTTGGCTGAAACCAAGGATAAAAAAATTAAACTATACGGTATTTTTCCAAAAAAAAATTTTTTGGGAGTAGAAAAAAATTTTTTTCGTTTCAGGTTCACCAGCTGATAACGATAATTTAGAAGTAGGAGATGAGATTTTAGAAGTGAATGGTAAAACTTTAGAAGACGCTTGTCATGCAGAAGTCATCAGTCACATACACCAGGTGGGCTTTTATTTGTGAAAATTAAAAAAAAAATTATATTCGGCAGAAAATTTTATTGCACTAATTCATCAAAAAGTTTGACAGCTACAACCACAGTCATTAATTAAAGCTTTCTAGGTTGGTTTAAATCAAAAATTTAAGGCACGCGACACTTTGGGTTGTAAATCTTTGCAGCTCTGTCTTATGTAAAATTTACTGCCAGGCATATCTCAAACGTTCCCACTCTACATTGTAGCCTAAAACCAAAATAATGGCGGTAAATATTCTGTTTTTAGTGATAATCACTAGGCCAATTTGCTATATTAGAACTATAATATAATTTAATAATATATAATATAATTATATATTATATAATATAATTTTTTTATTGTAAATAAAAAAATTGATAACAATTGGGTATTAAAATAAAATATACTATTGGTATTTTGAATTATTATTTGTATTAAATCTCAAATTTTATTAAAAGAATAACATATTATTATGTTCAACCCTCCGTGTCCCGGAGGCATAGCAATTTTGCTGGATTCAAAAATCATTGCGGTTTTCGACAAGTAATGATAATGACAGTATTATTTATCAAATAATATAAAAATTGTTGAAAAACAAGCTTTTAATTATTAATTAGCTTAAAATCCAATTTAAGAATTAAATTACAAACAAAGAATTGTGTTTTAAACTAAATAGATAGATCAAGCTAAATTACTATCACCTCATGCATCTGCAATCATATTAATTAAATGGTTGGATTTAACATTTAAAAACATTCGAACAATATGACATGAACATAATAATGCTGATTTCTATATTTCTGCGAAGATTTTTGAATCCAAATCTAAAATTATATCATAAGATGACTTATAGTTGAAAAATTAATATGGTCGGTTATCAGCTTATAACTACAGGCTGAATTCTTAAGGAAATTTGACAATGGATTAATTGCTAAACAAAACCATAGAGAACTTAATGAATCTCCTTGAAATATTCCCTGTTTGAGTGATAATAATGCAGTTTTTATTAATTCGTTTCCAATTGAAAAATGGTTTTTGATACAAGTCGTCATAATCTCAATACTATTTTTTAAACTGAAATCGAAACTTTAATCTTTAAGTAGCTTTAAAACCAATTTTAGAATTAAATTATTATCAAATTTATATCTCAAAAACATTCGAACAATATGACATAAATCTAATAATGCTGTCTGTTGTATTTTTGCGCAAATTTTTAGATTTAAATCACAAATTTTAAGTAAAATTGGCACAGCTCTCTTAAATAAATGTCTTTCTTAAATTTTAACTATTTTGTACCAATGGCTTTAATTTTTAAAGCAGTAAGCAAAAATGTATCTTAAAAATACCGATTATGAAAATGAAATTTGAATGAACTATTTTTGCAACAGCCTCGCGCATTTTTCAATATGAATTTCCAGCAACAAATATTAATAATGTGTTGACAATTAGCAACTAATTGTAGTTTGAATGAATAAAACCGAAACCAAAATTAACACAAGGCTGTTTTGCGTTTTATATGAGTATTGATTGTATTTTCATGACTCTAATGTTCTGCCATCAGCACCTGCTCTTAATTTAGAATTATGCTTTGTCAATTGCTGTCAGAATTTACATTTGGATTGTATTTTAGTGTCAGCTGTCAACACAAGCGCTTCCAGATCTTTTGCGTTGGTTAATTTTTAAATATCTGATTTGAGTTATAAATTTTTGATTTTTTAAAAGGAAAAAGACGGTTTTTTTGTTAAGATAAGTAGGGAACCAATTGGAATAGTTCACTAGATAGACAGTTTATTTTGCTTTGACTTTGAGGACAGTTGGTAGCATCAATTCAAAATTGACGCCAAATTTGAAACTTTTTCAGCTGGCTATTGAATTTTGTTCATATTTTGAGAATTTTTGCCTTGTTTTTTGAGAAAAAACATTTTTTTTTTATAAACACTTTGCCGAAAACAATAAACTTCCTCATAATAAATTTAATTTTTTTTATTTATAAACACGCTGTATATCTGATGTCACATTTTTACACGCCAGATTTTTTGAAAAACAACATTTTACAAAAAACAAGTTTTATAGAAATTTGAAAAAAGTATACCTACAGTATGTTCTAGAATATTTTTGCTTGTAAAAAATTTGGCATGAAATGTACAGGGTGTTGATAAATTCAAATCAACAGAGAATATTTTAGAACAGAAGTATTCTTATTTATAATTAAAAAAAAAATTAATGAAAAAAATTATTAACAATCAAAAATAAAGCCAACTTTTAAAATTAAAAAAAAACTTTTTTATGTTTTAAATAATACTTATTTTATAATTATTTAAAAAAAAGTATTGATTTAAAAACTTATCATCAATTGATTTCTTAAATTAAAAAAATTAAAAGTGGTTTTATATTTAGTATTTAGGTTTTATTATTAATTATAAGCATCTTTTTTTCATAAACATTTTGACGAAAACAATAAATAACGATGCTTTCCTCATAATAAATTTAATTTTTTTTATTTATAAACACGCTGTATATCTGACGTCACATTTTTATACGCCAGATATTTTTTGAAAAACAACTTTTTACAAAAAACAAATTTTATAGGAATTTAAAAAAAGTATACAGTATGTTCTAGAATATTTTTGCTCGTCAAAAATTTGGCATGAAATGTACAGCGTGTTGATAAATTCAAATCAACAGAAAATATTTTAGAACAGAAGTATTCTTATTTATAATTTAAAGAAAAATTTTAATGAAAAAAATTATTAATAATCAAAAATAAAGCCAACTTTTAAAATAAAAAAAAAACTTTTATATTTTTTATATAATACTTATTTTATAATTATTTAAGAAAAAAGTATTGATTTAAAAACTTATCATCAATTGATTTCTTAAATTAAAAAAATTAAAAGTGGTTTTATATTTAGTACATATTTAGGTTTTATTATCAATTATAAGCATCTTTTTTTTATAAACATTTTGTCGAAACCAATAAATAACGATGCTTTCCTCATAATAAATTTAATTTTTTTTATTTATAAACACGCTGTATATCTGACGTCACATTTTTATACGCCAGATTTTTTGAAAAACAACATTTTACAAAAAACAAGTTTTATAGGAATTTGAAAAAGTATACAATATGTCCTAGAATATTTTTGCTCGTCAAAAATTTGGCATGAAATGTACAGGGTGTTGATAAATTCAAATCAACAGAAAATATTTTAGAACAGAAGTATTCTTATTTATAATTTAAAAAAAAAATTTAATGAAAAAAATTATTAAAATCAAAAATAAAGCCAACTTTTAAAATTAAAAAAAAAACTTTTATATTTTTTATATAATACTTATTTTATAATTATTTAAAAAAAAAGTATTGATTTAAAAACTTATCATCAATTGATTTCTTAAATTAAAAAAATTAAAAGTGGTTTTAGATTTAGTATTTAGGTTTTATTATTAATTATAAGCATCTTTTTTTTATAAACATTTTGTCGAAAACAATAAATAACGATGCTTTCCTCATAATAAATTTAATTTTTTTTATTTATAAACACACTGTATATCTGACGTCACATTTTTATACGCCAGATATTTTTTGAAAAACAACTTTTTACAAAAAACAAGTTTTATAGGAATTTGAAAAAAGTATACAGTATGTCCTAGAATTATTTTTCCTTGTCAAAAATTTGACATGAAATGTACAGGGTGTTGATAAATTCAAATCAACAGAAAATATTTTAGAACAGAAGTATTCTTATTTATAATTTAAAAAAAAAATTTTAATGAAAAAAATTATTAAAAATCAAAAATAAAGCCAACTTTTAAAATTAAAAAAAAAAACTTTTATATTTTTTATATAATACTTATTTTATAATTATTAAAAAAAAAGTATTGATTTAAAAACTTATCAATTAATTCCTAAATTAAAAAAATTAAAAGTGGTTTTATATACTTTTTTCAAAAGTTTTTTTTTTATTTATTCACACTTTGCAAATCTGAATTTTAATTTTAATCTTAATCTTAATTTTTTTTTTGATTTCGATTTGGGGACATACTGTTTAATACTATATCAAAAAAGTAGTTTGAAAGTGACATATTTTTGTAATTTAGTGTAAGCAAAATTAGAATAAAAAAACGAGTCAATAGACTTGGCTCTTTTTTGAAAAACACTCTGTATACTACATCACTAAAATTTTGAAAACAGTAAAATATTATAAAAACACCTGTCATTGAAATTTTATGCTTAAAAGCATCTAAATTCCATAGATGTCATAGATGTCTCTCAAATTTCTATCTTCTTTTGTTCTGAGAATACAAGGCCAACATGATTTTTTTTTAATGGCATAAAGATTTATGTTTAATATTTGTATAAAAAGCGATTTTTTTTTAATTTAGTTTGCTTTGGAAATGCTGTTTTTATCTAGCGTTAGCTCTTTGCTGTCTTTTGATCAAAAAATAAGAAAAAAATGATAACAAATCTTAAAATAACATTTTTAACTAAAAAAAAACACATTTGGTAAAAAAACATTACAAGTTATAGTATTTTCAAATGAAAGACGAAGTGGATGTACACAGAGAAAAACGCGTGATTGGAGATTATTGGAGTTTCTATTGGTTAAAGTATCACATGACTTAGCACAAAGTGCGTTGATTGGCTGGCCAGGCAGGCTAGAGTACGTGATGATATTGTTTACCTCCATTTCGCTTTAAGTTAAAAATACTATAGTACAATAACATGCTATAATTTTTGTGTGTTGCTAAGGCCGTCAATCATATTAAATTTGTTTTTTTCATTGAATTGTGCAATAATTTTTTTAGTCCCGCTTACTACTTATGTATTTTTCTTTCTTTGTTTGTTTTTTGTTTTTTCTTAGCCAATAAAATGCATTTTTTTCTTATTATAACCTCATCAGATTAGCAAAATTTGTGGTATTAAGGTCAAAAAAAATTCAATAATGACATTTTGTCTTTCATGGAAGCATAGATCTGTGAACGGCGCACAACGCACAGTTCTGTCAATGACTATAATGCTAAGGGTGTTCCAATAAAACAAATTGGTTGAGTTTTTTGATTTTTTCAGATTTTCATTAGTTAGGGGACATTTTATAAAATTCAGACAAAGCAAATTCATTTAAACTAAGATCCGTAGATTGAGACATGTTTCGCTCTTATTGGAACTCTTCAGTAAGTCACAACAGATTCTTACAGTTTAAGACTAGATTATTGAAACTTTTCAGTAAGTTAAAGTACAGATTCTTACAGTTTAGGACTAGGTTCAGACATTTTTGGTTCTTATAGGAACTCTTCAGTAAGTTACAGTACAGATTCTTACAGTTTAAGACTAGATTCGGATATGTTTTATTCTTATTGAAACTCTCCTGTAAGTTGCAACAGATTCTTACAGTTTAAGGCTAGATTCGGACATGTTTTGTTCTTATTGGAACTCTTCAGTAAGCTACAGTCTGCAACTTACGTGGAAGGGGTGATTTTATACCTAGTGCTTTAGACATTCTAACAAAACACCTAATAATTGTATTTTTTTTCCAGTGCATAAGATCACGGACCATATGTCTTCGAGTAAAGCGACGCAGTGGCGCCCGCCTGGGTAAGTGAAGTATACTCTAGGGGGGTAATTTGATTAGTGGGCGTTTTTTTACCGCGTCACCCCTACAAAAATTATGTAATAATCCGGTGGAAGTGCTAATTACATTCCGTGCCTCGTTCAGAATCGTTCGAATTCGATTCATCGAGCGAACAGGTAAAGGTAAAGTGGTTAGTCGCGCACTCGAGTCTCCGTGACCCGCGAAAGAGCAATTCGCTTTTGTTTTAGGGGTTTTTGAAAAAATACGTTGTTTTAAGCGTGAATTGTGCAGTGTAGTGACACCTAGCGTATAGGATAGCCCTTTATTCACCACTTTGGATTGTGATTGGAGGTAGGGTAAAGTAGGGGGCGCGTGGTAACTTGGTAACCCGGGAATAACATCAATGACTCACCCAACCCATATTGTGGTGGGCCGCGATCAATGCGCAATTGTGCATAAATCGGGTGCATATGGAGGACGGATATTATATAGATGCCATCAGCAATTGCATAACTTAGAATAATTTTGTAATTCTATAATTTATTACCTACAATCAATTTGTATTGAAAAAAAAACATAAGCACGTTTAATCTTGAAGTCAAGGCCAACTTGTAGTAACACGGCGAGTCGGGCAAATTTTTATCTGGGTACTGTTAAATTCCGACATTTTTAAAGCCCAGAACAAAAAACAAACAGTCTTTATGGATGTTGTCAAAACGAGTTTTTTTTGTTTAACCCATTGATGACATATACCAACATTCTTTCACATTATTTAGTCAAAAGGGCGAGGCCCGATTTGTCTTTGTTTAAGATAAAAGCTTCACCTCTTTATGATTTCGTCTGTGTGAACTTATGACCGGAAAGCAAAATTTTAATTGATGCTTTTTGGCCGGAAATAACGGCTTAAAACAGAGTAAACATAAGCAATGTTCTCTACAATATTGGCTACTTTATTGGTGTCATCACTGCCGTTTTTATGTGTGAAAGTGAACCAATATCTATTATAAACAATGAGATATAATTAGCACTTGACTCTACTTTCTACATTAGGTTTCTGATCACATAGTAAATCACTATTTGGGGAAATTTAAGTTTAAAACATTTTTTTGCTGATTTCTCTACTTTTACCATTAATTAGGTCTATACCATACCAAGTTCACCACGTTCGACCCCGACTCTTCTTTTTTTTTCAATTCTTCTAACTTTTTTTATTTGCATTAAAATTTGTTTCCAAAAAACTGGCTTTTTTTTGAAAAAAAAAAATATTTTTCCTGTAAAACGTTTAAATTCGAATGCCTACCGGCATAGTGTAAGCTTCGATTTTGGAAACAAGTGTGCGAAATTCGCTCAAAAACACTTGAAATCTTTAATTAAAGAAGAGCTTTATTTGATCTACCTTTAAAAGCTCTTATTTTAGCTTAAAGCTACTTCGATTGCTGTGTAGCGTAGGCGCACTTTTGCCTACTTTTTATCTACTTAAATTTTCCATTCACAATCGAGTAGTTCAAATGCAACTAGATTAAATTTATATATATATATGTTAATTCCGTTCAAAAAATAGCAAAGATACCTCGTGCGTTAACAAAATTTATGTTACCGCACTTGACACGAAAATAGCTATTTAATGTGAGTACAAACTATAGTGAAAAAAATTAGTCAAACATCTGAGAAAACTTAATCTAATCTGATATTTATTTATTATACTAGTGTGTGAAGTAAAGCTTTTCTGCACGAATTACAAAGATGAGTGCTTTAATCGCATAAAACCCTTTCACTGCGTGTGTTATACAATATTTTGTCGACGATGTAATTAAAAAACTATTATTTGTTCAATCTCTCTAAATACACATTATTTGTTCAATTTGTGTTAAAGCACGAGTGCTTTAATAGCAAGGAATGCATAAAACCCTTTCACTGCGTGCGTTATACAATATTTTGTCAACGATGTAATTAAAAAACTATTATTTGTTCAATTTGTAAAGTTATTTATAACTATTTCTGTGAAATCATCAAATATCTGTTAATATATTATTAAATACTTAATATTATATTATTTTATATAGTACAAAGTTTCCAGAAACAAATGAATAAAAAATTATTAAAATTGTTTTGTTTTTTTTTTAATTAAATAAACAATTGAAAGAGCTGATTTTAAGTGCTCATAAACTAACTCGGATTTTCTATTATGGATATCCTGATTAATTCTCTTGTTGAATAAGGTATTGTTGCGTCAGGCTCGTCTTCTTAGAGGAAACACGGTGCATGAGCAATGCATATTACCACTACATTTTTTAGATAAACTAATTTAGGTAAATTCTTTGTTTGTGTTCCATTTGTAAACATTTAATCAAAAAAAAAAACGAAGTCAAGTTCAAATGAAATAATAGTTTGAATCAGCAATAATAGTGTTGTAACCGCACGCCGCTGACAAAGCAGAATTGATCAAACCAAAATAAAACTTATTGAGTAATAATTAGTAATTGTTGTTGTTATTGGTACAGAATCTTCAATTGTTTGAGTTTTGATTGAAAATTCTTGAAATTTTTGAAAAAAACGGCTATTTTTTCCATACATTTTTTGACGTTAGATTTTTTGAGTCTGACTGCAAATAGTTTTTGCATTTAAATCATTTGGTTTACGTAAAATTTTTATACTGTTTGACCAATCATATTTTAATATTTTTTGCGTAGTGACCAATCAGAAATTGATTCGTCAAAAAAACTTTATTGAGTAGACATTAATTATTTTATAATGAAAGGAGAGAAAAAGGGAATAGAATGGATGAAAATGATAGAAAAAGAAAGAAAAAGATTAAACTGGGTGGATGAGGAAGAAGGAGAATAAGAATAAGAGAAGACATAATGAATGGAAAAAAAAGGAAAAAGAATGGATGAAAATGATAAAAAGAGAATGAAAAAAGAAAAAAAAAACTGAGCAACTGAGGAAGAATAATAAAAAAAAAAAAAAAAAGAGGAAGAAGAAAAAAGAAGATTTATTTTAATAAAAATTGTAAATGCATAAATTGTAAAACTGTAAAGTTAAACAATAAACCTTTATTTATTATTAATTATTTTATAGAATTTTGTATTCGCTGGTGTTGGCTTCTCGATTGATTCTTGTATTTGCCCGATGGATCTGGCCGAGAGTCTAGCCCCAGGAACCAACGAATTCATCATTCTAACCAGATACATAAATTTGTCGCAAACTAATTTTCGAAAATCAAAGCTCCTACTTATCAGACTATATATAAAAATCTGGGGTTTTCTGAAAAGTATCTAAAAATTTAAGCCTGGTTCTCGCACGTTTCTCTGTCTTTTTTTGACTGATTACATTTTAGTGATTTGATAACCCGAATTAGGGTTATTAATAACCCTAATTCGGTTAGCAAATCATAAGACTTTTTGTCTCAAATTTTCACTTCCTATCCACTAATCGTTAAAAGCAAAACACCCTGTATAACATAAATAAAAAAAAATAAAACTGTTAATAGATTTGTTGCTAAGTATGAACATAAAACAAATATTTATTATGTTTATTGTGATATATGTGCTACCTTTTAAATGCTTTTTGATGTTTTACTTAAGTGGAGTAACGGTGTCTTCAATTAGCGAGGTTAACCTAATTATCTTATTTGTCTTTTATATTATAATTGCACATTATAATATAAAATTATTCCAAAAAAAAAGTTCAAAAAATTTGGTTTTTTAAGCCAAAATTGGGAGAGAGGGGTGATTTTTTTGGTTTTATCTCTATTAATTTAATAAAAAGTAGCAAGTTATATCATTTATCCACAATTGTGATTTATGAAGCTCATAGCTATGGTGGTTTTAGGAGTTTAAAGTGGCCTATAAGTCACTAGTGAGTCATAAAGCATAAGTCACTAGTGGATTATAAACCAATAAAAAATAATTGAAAATTAGAGCACATTATAATATTAATTACTAAATATGATAATTGTATCCAACACCTCTTTATTATGACATTATAAAAAAGAAGTTTTGGATTGAATTATGGAGTTTATAAAACTCAACAGTTTACAGAAAAAAGAACAATTTATTTAACATCAAAAAATACAATAATAACCGGAATCTGAGATGAAATCATTTGTTGAGATTTAGGTTAATATTTATATTAGAAGATAAATAAAAATAATAACAAAATCGATCTACCTTCAACCGCAAAAATTTTTTATTGAATGCTTCTGCTAGAAACTGTTGAATATGCTCTGTTTCAACTAACTTAACTTGCCATATTGTGAAATATCTGTATATTTGTGAAGCTTTAATGCCGATCTTAACATGCAGTATTTTGCCCACATTGAAGAGATCGCGAATCTTTTTTTGGCGGTAAGCACGTCTTAGCTTACCCCACAAACATCGTTTTTCTGTTTCCACTTATTAAACTCACTCAATTCTTTGAAATAAGGGTCCCTAGATTTCTTGGGCAGCAAACTGGATGAGACTTCTCCATCATCTTTCGCAATTTTTTCAAGAAAAGAACTATTTCTTTTCATTTTCAACAATGTTACAAGCGGCGAAACAGTTTTTTTGCAAAATGTTTCTCAAATAATAAATTTGTCGTCAACAACAACATGTCAACCAAACCATAGACTACATTTCTTTAGTGACTTATTTGTCTTAAGTATAATAAATAGCTATTAGAACATTATTTATAAATATTATTGTCTTTATACCATTAATTTCTTTCTCTTCTCTATAGGGCTTAAATCAGCCAACATCTTTTTTATAAATATTGTTTGATTTCTGGAGTATTATTATTTTCGAGAATGCAAGTTTAGCATCCACAGACGTTCAATCGGATTCAAATCTGGGTCTCTTGCTGGAAAAATTCGTTTATGTATTGCAAGTCCTGTTAAGCAAATGCGGCCTAAATAGCACAATTTTCATAGTAGTCGCCTTTTCTCCTCTATACTTTTGATTTTAATGTTTTGTATTTTTGTTTTTCCAGTGCTTTATTTGCCATTTAGACGGTTTTTTCTCCAGTGAAGGATATACTGGATATAATGTTTAACATTATTAAAAAAAATAATTATCTTTTTCAGGAATCGGAACTATGTTGTTGGCACTAATAACCACCTACTGTCTACTTTTCTAAAAAAATTGGTGGAATGAATTAATGACAGGTTGCTTGAATTGGCGAACCAAAACCAATTTCCAACTAATAGCTGGTTGATACTCATATTAAAATATCTACTATATTTTGATTAAATCTTAGAAGTTGCAGTTAAACCGCTAATAAGATATTATTAATTTTTTTTTTTTTTTTTGGATTTTGAGTCTTTAATAAGATTATTAGTGTCTTTAGTTTGGATATCTATAAAAGTGCTGTATGTTTTTCAATTTTTAAAAGTTGGTATACATAACTGTCAAAAAAAATTTACGTCAGATGTCAATGTCATTATCATTAATTTTTAATTTGTTACTCACGGATTATCTGTGAAAGAAAATACGTGTTCATTTTAAGCCGAGAGTATTTCGAAAAGTGGTTCAATGGTACATTTAAGAGCTATATTTAGAATTGGTAATAAAATTGTGTAATGGCCTACAAGGGCTGCGCCAAAATAACTCTATCGGAAAGACAGTGTTATTTTGCCAATTCTCAAAATTGTGGAATTGTTTTCAGTAGGCTATTTCTGATTTATCACGTAATGAATTTTTAGTCATTATCTCAGTAATTCCAAAAGATGTATAATTTCTGTTCTTGCTTATTATTGTTTTTTCTGTTAAAAATTTAACAAATTATGCCAAACAAAAGATTTAAATTGATTGAATTATATCTGTTACCAACCGTTGGCCACAAAATTTCCTAGAGCTTAAAAGTTTTATTTTTTTTATTATTAAAATTTAAAAAAATACTCAAGTTCGGAAAAAAAGCCTAAAGATTACGTTTTATAAGGGGTATTGGCATAGAAAACGGGAACTTGTGCGCCAAATCATCTCTTATAAAACTAGTTCTTTAATATACTATAAATAACTGCCAGATTTAACGCTCAGATAATTTTGATATTCCTAATACGCATGGAAAGCATTGTTTGTTTTGATTTACCTATGTTTACGCTCTATTGCACACAAATCGACTATTTTTGATTAAAACTACAAATTGAGCTAGAAGAATGACCAATAATGTAGCGGAAGTTTACCAATTTGATATGGAAATTACCAAAAAATTGGTTTACTTATTTACCGTAATACAGGGTGTACAATATTAAGAGGAACCAAAGGCGGCAAGGGTTTTTTTGGCAGCAAGTCTAGTATTAGTAATAGTTTATGGCGGTTCGACTCAAGTACTAATGCTTGCCAGATGCTTAGGTTCTTCTCGAAGTGTAACTGATAAATGAACTGTAATCAGACGAAAGAAAAATAGGTTTTGGTTTTTCAAACTGCTAATTTTTGTTATTTCTAAAACGTTTCTCAGTGTAGAATAGCCAACTTGGAGAAATATTAATTGCAGACTAAAGCCATAGGCGCCAAATATCGATAGCCGGACTATACTTTTTTTGCAACAATAGCAGTTTAAGGGTGAATTTTCGCTTAAATGGCATAATAGAAGCTTTTTAAAAGACAATTATCTCTTGAATTCGTTTCGTTTTCTTAAAATATTCTTTTTATTTTTAATAGAATGGGAATAAGTAGGCACTCCAACGAAGTAAGAGTCACCTGAGTTGAGTAATCCTTAGGGAAAATACATAATTTCCTATTGTGTCTCTGAAAAATGAAAGTTTCTTTTGCTTTATCCTATTACAACAAAGCGTAAAAGTTTGTACGCAACAGCAAGTTTCACAATTATCAATGAGGTGTGGGTCTTCATATTCAATCAATGACATTCATTGAAATTTTTTGTTTATAGCCTTCTATTAAGTGAAACGCAAATTTAATGCAAATCTCGCTCTGGCACCTGGAATTTTCTTATTACACAACTTTCAGAGCTGAAGACTTGTACAGTTATATTTAGTTTCTCGGTTCTTGTAGCGGTCAGCGAACTCGGGTGCCCCCTGAAGTGGGTTAAACAGAGATGACCCGTCGAGGGGCGACGAGTCGCATGAGGGAAGAATTCTTTGAAACGAGGGTTTTGTGGAGTTAACCCTTTTCTATTTTCTAAAATGAGGGTTGTGTGGAGTTAACTCTGTTCTTTATATAGTGATTGTAAATAGTTTGTTGTGATAAGATCTTGCCTTGGTAACTAGGACACTAGACTTTTAATGCAATAGCCCAGGAAAATTATTAGGCTAGATTCAACAAATTATTATTGAGCTAGATTTTATTCCTATCGTTATAATAGTAAAAAAACAAAAAAAAAGTATTCGGATGCGCTTTGGAATTGACAGAACCGTTCTTTGTTGTAATACTCTAAGTGGTTTCGATGGGGTTGAGGTCTGGGTTTTCTGCTGAAGGTTTCCCACCAAATGTCCTCTTAGAATACAAAATTGTTTTCAAAAACAAGGAGAACTCAAATTAAATTGGTTGATTCAAAATATGTCTCTGTCAACAATAGACCAAAAAAAAACTCATAAAACGCCAACTGGCTTTTAATTTTGAAAATAATAACTTTATTTCACCAAAACCAGAAATACCAAAACATCAAAAAATAATGTCTAAAGATCAAAAAATGTTGAAATATAACTAAAGTAAGTTAGAAAAAACGTCTCATCTTAGAGTATAGAAAATGTCTTAAAATTTGACCTGAAAATTTTCGAACATGAACTGCCAAAGAACGAATTATAGATCTAGAATTAAAATTTCCAAAAAATTTTTCTAGCTTCAACAAAAAGTCTAATGTCACTAGAAATTTGGTATTTTCTCAGCCTTCTATCTATTATTATCTTTGAACGTAAGAAGAAATAAAAAAAAGTTTGTTTCTTTTCAATTTTGGTTCAAATAAGTCGATATTTTGCGATATATGTAATGCACTTTGGCATTGACAGAACTGTCCATTGTACACATTTCTTTTGCAGTAATACTCTAAGTGTTTTCGATGGGGTTGAGGTATGGGATTTCTGCTGAAAACTTCTTGATTAATTTGAAAAGTCTGTTGTGTCAATTGGGCAACTATCGGCAACATTCTTCCACCAAATGTCCTGTTAGAATAAAAAATTGTTTTCAAAACCGAGTATAACTGAAATTAATGTGGATTACATCAAAAACCAGAAATACCAAAACATCAAAAAATAATGTCTAAAACTAAAGTAAGTTAGAAAAAATGTCTCATCTTAGAGTATCGAAAATGTCTTGAAATTTGAACTGAAAATTATAGAGCATGAACTGCAAAAGAACGAATTATAGATCTAGAATTAAAATTTCCAAAAAATTTGTCTAGCTTCAACAAACAGTCTAATGTCACTAGAAATTTGGTATTTTCTCAGCCTTCTATCTATTATTATTTATCTTTAAACGTAAGAAGAAAAAACAAAAAAGTTTGTTTCTTTTTAATTTTGGTTCAAATAAGTCGATATTTTGCGATATAATGCGTTTTAGCATTGACAGAACTGTCCATTGTACACATTTCTTTTGCAGTAATACTCTAAGTGTTTTCGATGGGGTTGAGGTCTGGGATTTCTGCTGAAAATTTCTTAATTAGTTTGAAAAGTCTTTTTTATAAATTGGGCAACTATCGGCAACATTCTTCTACCAAATGTCCTGTTAGAATACAAAATTGTTTTCAAAAACGAGTATAACTAAAATTAAATTGGTTGATTCAAAACATGGTTATAATCTATAGCTGTCAAACCTAGAACAAACAAATTTCAAAAAACTTTAACTGGCTTTTAATTTTGAAAATAAAAACTTTATTTCACCAATGGTGGATTACATCGAACACTAGAAATACCAAAACATTAAAAAACAATGTCTAAAGATCAAAAAATGTTGAAATATAACTGAAATGAGTGAGAAAAAACCTCACATCTTAGAGTATAGAAAATGTCTTAAAATTTGACCTGAAAATTTTAGAGCATGAACTGCCAAAGAACGAATTATAGATCTAGAATTAAAATTTTCAAAAAGTTTTCCTAGCTTCAAAAAAAGTCTAATGTCACTACAAATTTGGTATTTTTTCAGCTGTCTATCTATTATTATTTATCTTTAAACCTAAGAAGAATTAACAAAAAACTTTGTCTTTTTTACAATTTTGGTTCAAATAGGTCAATATTTTGCAAGATAATGCGTTTTGGCACTGACAGAACTGTCCATTGTACACATTTCTTTTGCAGTAATACTCTAAGTGTTTTCGATGGGGTTGAGGTCTGGGTTTTCTGCTGAAAATTTCTTGATTAATTTGAAGAGTCTGTTGTGTCAATTGGGCAAATACCGGCAACATTCTTCCACCAAATGTCCTGTTAGAATAAAAAACTTTTCAAAAACGAGTATAACTGAAATTAAATTGGTTGCCTCAAAACATGTCTATGATCTATAACTGTCAACACAAGAACAAACAAATTTCAAAAAACGTCAACAGCCAGTTAAGGTCTAATGTCACTAGAAATTTGGTATTTTCTCAGCCTTCTATCTATTATTTATCTTTACGCCTAAGAAGAAATAGCAAAAAAAAAATGTTTTTTTTCAATTTAGCTTCAAATAAGTCAAAATTTTGTGATATAATGCGCTTTTTTTTTGAAATTATAGCAAGTTTTTGCATTTTTTACAGTTTTTAAATACTACAACTCCGATAGACTAAGTAAAGTTAATCTTGATTTAGTGATAAGAATCTTAATTTAGTAAATTTTTTTAATTTTGTGAGAGAATCTTGATCTTCTTTTTGACAAATTTTCAAAATTTTTATCCAAAGTCTAATTGTTGTTTTATAAAAAAAAAAGGAACACTAATGAAACCATAGAAAACAAGCAAAAAATTTTTATCCATATATATTGTAGTATTTTAAATTTGATTAAGTATATTATATAAAACTATAGTTTTTATAAACTGTTTAAGCTCTTCATCTATTCTTTAGCAGTCTAAACAATTAATTGTTTTTTTTTATGTTCAGGGAATCTCTTTGTGTTGTAAACCTTTTTTTTATGTTTTAATAATGTTGATAAAAATGTTTTAAAGGCTTTTAGAATGACTCGAGCGCGCAATTTGACAACAAATAAATTGTTTAGTCCAAAAAAGAGCTTTTGATATTAGACAATTCTAAAAACTTTAACAGCTTTTTGTTGAGCAAGAGATTACAGTTCTCTGTAAGTTGCGATGAGGTGTTGGCTTCGGTAACTAGAACATTAGACTTTTAATGCAATAGACCAGGAAAATTATTGAGCTAGATTCAACAAACTATGTATTATTGAGCTATTCTTTTGCATTATAGCTCTAAGTGTTTTCGATGGGGCTGAGGTCTGGGTTTTCTGCTGAAGGTAGCTTGATTAACATAAAGAGAAAAGATAGTGTAATGTAAGCTTTTTTTATTTTAATGAGGTTGATAAAGACGTTTTAAAGATTTTTAGAATGACTCGGGCGCGCAAATTGACAACAAATAGTTTTTTTAGTACAAAAAAGATCTTTTGATAAAGCAACAGTTTTTTGTTGAGCAAATGATTACAGAGGTCTCTGTACGCTTGTGGGCTCTGTTGGGGTATATTTTCACGCCTTCTGGAGCAATTTAATTGTAGTATGTTGAAGTGACACTTATCTAACTTTTTTTTTTATTTTATTATAGCGGTGGATTTGGATTTGTGTGCCGGCAACGTTCAAGATGCATTTGTCATCGCAGTGGAGCAGCAAGCTCAGGAGCGCCTCGAAAGGCTCACGGCGCTCAAGAGGGTCAAGCCCGTCGACATGACCAAATTGTCACAGCAGGTATTATTTTATTTACAGTAAAACATTCTTATTTGCACAATATTGAAATAAAAACAGTATTTTCACATAAAAAGCAAAGTGGATGTGAAAAAAAAGAGACGCGTGGTTGGAGATTATTGAGTATCTATTGGTTGAACTATCACATGAGTTTAGCGTAGACTGCGCTGATTGGCTGGCTAGACAGACCAGAACACGCAATATTACTCACCTTTCCTTTATCTTAAAAATATTATAAGTAACGTATTATTCAAGAAATTGGACTCGCCTACAATTCAATTTATAAATAAACAAAGAAAACTTAATTTAGCTTCAATTCTCTGAATAAATGTTTTACGACTGAAATGTTTTTACACTTTTTATTTGACAGTTAGTAATTTTTGACATTTTGAAGTAATTAGTAGCAAATATATTTCCTTCTAAGTAATTTATTGACAATTATTAACGGCTTGGCAAACTTGTCCAAAAATGTTGCAACATGTTATATATATTCTCATGCCAAGTAGAAATTTGTGTCAAGAAAAGTATGTTATACATTAAAAAAAAAATCATGGCCCCTTATTATGTCAAAACATCGTGAATAGAGTTTACATAGTGACATTATGGTACTGAGTATTTAAAAATATAAATATTATATGTTTTCAAAAATCCGGTGCCATCAGGTCAAACGCTGAATTAAAATAAAAACTGTTATTTTTTTCAAATTTAAAGTGAAACTGGTTGAAATTAAGATGCAAATATTTTAAAATGGGCTAATATTATTTAAACAGAGCGGCTTTAATAAGAATGAGTTTTCTGTTACAAAATGTTCATTATGAAACTCAAAGTAGTTGCATAATGAAAGCCATTATGCAATTCATTTTAGTAATTTATTATTATATCAATCGTCAAAGACAAGGGACAATTGAGCAAAAATAAAACGAGTCATGGAGATACATTAATTTTCAACTGCTAAAAATTTATATAAAGTTTTTGTAACTGGTTAAAATGATGAATTCGTCGGTTCCTGGGGCTAGATTCTCGACCAATTCCAAAAGAATCAATCAAGAAGGCAATACCAGTGAACACAAATCTATAAGTAGTGTAGCAACATGTCTGATTGGTCACTATGCTAAAAATATTAAATATAATTGGTCTAACAGTATGAAGTGCGATTTTCAATATTATTTTTATAAATGAGCTAAGAGATTTCTTAATTAAACGCTAGGGAACGGTTTGTTTACATATTTTAATTGCGGTGTCATTGTCAAAATTCTCGGAATTGATTCTAAACGCAGAATTAGTGTGACATCACGGTTACTTGATGACGTGGGTCGAGTGTTCGTCTGTATAGACTTTAGTTGTTTTTATTGTTTTTTTTTTTATTAAGTTACACTTTGAGAGTACATTTTATACTCTGCTTAAACTAAAAGTCCTAATAAATGTATTTTTACCAAAAACGAATTTATGACCAAGTAATAAGAGTGATATTCTATAGTTTGTTTATTAAAACAAATGATAAACAAAAAAAAAACAGAGATTAATGATTTTTTTACGCCTAAAATGTGTGATGACACAGATGGGTACGATTTTTATGACCTTCAATTTTTTTATTAGAAACCATACTTGTCATTTTAAAAATACTTGATAATTGGATTAATTTTTTTACGTAGGTAAATAGGAATTTTGTACGGTGAAACAAATAAAATTAGATTTTGTATCGTGCGTTCAACAGAATTGTTTATCCAGTGAACTGTGCTTGTGTAGGGTTAGAAAAATTGAGAATTTTTTTTTAGATTGTTTTTGAAAATAGTACAGGAATTAGAGGATTTTGTCTTGCATAATTCTAGGTAAGCTATTTTTTTACAGATAGGTATGACGTAATGAACTTATAAACACAAAATAATTACAAATAAGCCGGCTGGAAGTGCCGCCATTTTGCAAAAAAACGTTTGAGCCTGTATCTGCGTAAGCGTGCATTTGAGGCTTATAATTATGCAGACCTTTATTATAGATAATTAAATTTTCTATTTTTTCTGTATCATATATTTTTTTGTATCACTCACCGTTTTACTATTTATAAGATTGTTACTGTTTGTTTATTGACTTTTTTACCGATATCTCTACTAATAATTGTTTAAATAATAAACTACCGATAGTCAAACTTGTAAATCCATAAATTTTCTACAGCTTTTAATTTAAACTTTTTTTTCTAAAATTAATATTTTCGAAGTTATTGCAAATAAAAATCTATTGCCACTTTCTGAAGACGGATCTAGTTGGAATGAATTTGCTTTGACTTTATTTGTTAAAAGGGGCTAGGACAAAAGTTTGGAAGAAATTTGGTTGATGACAAGTGGAAAATTTGCTTTTGTTACAATTTTCAGACTCAAAATGAGGTTATGAGGCCGTTATTTATAAAAACCTTGTATTTATATTGTTTTTTAATTAAATAAACAGTGTTTTTTAAGTAGCTTTTATCTTTTTGGTGTGTTTTACTCATCACATCCATCAACAACCTCTCTCTACCCTCAATGTTTTAATGATAAAGCACAGCAGAATAACTATTTTCGACGTTGACACGAAACAGACATGAATACTATCAAATATCTTTTGAAAGGCCTAACTGTAAACATTTTTTTTTTTGGGTAAACAGAATTTGTTGATTTGAAAGCTGGTGCTTTCTATTTGGTCTCATTTAAATTTGATCCAGATCTGACCAATAATTTTTGAGTTATTCTTATTAGCGCTTTTTTTGACACTTTCATTATAAAAATTTGTAAAAAATTAAAAAAACATTTCAAAATAATTGAATGATAGTCTATTTATTTAAATAAACAAATAAATAGAATAATTAATCATATTAAAGATGGTTTTTTCGAAATTTTTAATTTGTATAATTTTTATGACTTGGATATGAACAAATCCTTTGATAGTTTTTACTGGAAAAAGTTTAAACAAATGGCTTTTATTAAAATGCAAATGTCTACCACTTTTCCTCATTTACAATGTGGCGCCGACACCCCACAAGGGCACAAGGGAAGCTTTTATAAGAACTCAAGAGACAGGAAACCATAAAGTTGTCCTCTATTCTTAAAATATTTCATCTAATAATTTATGGGCTTTTAAAGATTTAATCAAAATGTGCCCTTATAAATGTATTAAAACAACAGAATTTATTTACAAAATAACAATATCTACAAATTTTAAATTTTGTGATGATTAAATATGCATAAAAATGAAAAATGTATACAGCGTGACCCAAACTTTTATTAAAGATTAGAAATTTTTTGTCTAAATGGCATTTCTCACAACAGTTATCCATCTTGGGACACACGGTATAAAATCTTTTTTTTTTATCGTAACCAAATCTAATAACTGTTTATAGTGATTTTTATAGACTTTCAGTAAAAAAAAATAATATTTGAGGTTAAGTTGCCAATTATTAAAAAGTCTGAATTACCAATTTTTTATGTTTAGTTTTGAAAAATGGTTTTTTGAACAATATGTTGTTTTGTATCAAATCTGATAGTTTTGCTTTATTTTCTCAAAAAAAAATTGAATACAATTTATATAAATAAGGCAAGCTTTTCTTTTTAATTTTTAGTACCAATTTTTTCAAAAATACTTAGGACGTGCTTAGCTTGTCTAGTTAGCCAATCAATGCACTTTATGTTAAAAGTCATGTGATGGTTCCACCAATAGAAACTGTCTCTCTATACTCTCTTTGCTTACACCCACTTCGGCTTTCACTTACGCAAATACTATCAGGTTAGCAATTGATACCAATTGAAAAAAGTGAAATTAATATTCCCAATGGCTACTAATGTTAAAAGAAATCAAGACAGACTTTTTTAATTACATTGAAACCACACAACAATAAACAAAATGATTTATAACATAACCTACCTGAGAAAAATATTAATCAAGTGAATTAATAGCTATAATCCTGGGAGAATTCAAAATTTTACAAATAGTGCCTAATAAAGCGGCATTTGTTGTATTTACTGTTTAGGCAACCGTTATAAACCGTTAATTAATGTTTCACAACAAAAAATATTTTGGCTTTATAAACAAAGTTAATTATTTTTTTTCTAAGAAATTTTTTGCATTATTTCAACAATTTTATGAAAAATTTTGAGCTTTACGCTTCTGTACAGCGTTTATGGCAAAATGTAGCCTTTTGTAGCCAGTGTCTTGTCATTTTTTGCACTCGTTGACTTATGCCAACTTGAAATTAGCTTTAGAACGTCATGTCAAATCTGAGATTTGACATGACGTCACCCGTCATGTCAAACATTTATTTTTTTCATCGTTTGATGATGACTACACGGTAGTCGAAAGAGGGCTTTTTCTTGTGATGTTGATAAGAAGTAGAGATAACATTTTTGAAAACGTTTTTTTTTTCAAGTTGAATCAGCAGACTACTTCGAGCGAAGAACTAAACGGGTTCATCAACAACACTCCAATTTATGTGACATCGTTAACGGCCCAAGAAAATTTAAACAACAATCCCACCGGAAGCAGCAAATCGGAAAGCGGCGGCGGAAGCGTAATTGCCAATACCATTTCGGTGGTTGCTTCCAAAGAAATAGTTTCAACGCCAAAATTGTTGCCAAACGGTCACGAACCTTCCGATTATATTCTAAGTCAACCTTTAACAAAAGTGGTGCCAAATGACGTTCAAGTGAAAGATAGTACTCTTGCTCAGCTAGAAGTTCGCAGCCTGGGCGACCGAAGGGCATCGTCGCCTTTTCAAAATGGTAGAACAGAGTTGCTGATCGGGGCCGAAGACAATAAATTCAAAACTACCGCCATCGTTGAAAGCAACAACAATAAACTTGCAGTGGAACCGGAAATCAGGTACGAATTCTAAGCTATTTTTTTTCAAAAAAGGAAGGAGCAGTTAACTGTTTAAGATTGTTAACTGCTAAGTTAAGTTTGTTAACTGATTTTTTTTAGACAAAAAGAGAAACCAGCAGTGTCTCGCTAGTATAAAACCTAGGTCTTATACTAGCCTAGGTTTTGTATAAAACCCAGGTCTTATACTAGCCTAGGTTTTATAGCCTATGTTTTGTATAAAACCATGGTCTTATACTAGCCTAGGTTTTGTATAAAACTTAGGTCTTATACTAGCCTAGGTTTTATAGCTTAGGTTTTGTATAAAACCTAGGTCTTATACTAGCCTAGGTTTTATACTAGCTCCAGTGAAATAACGTTATATGACCGTACTTAAAATTCTGCTTTTATAATTCCTTATTACTGAGCAATGCAACTAATCTCTTGACCTGTGCCGTTTGTCTGAAGTATTCTTCATTCAAATGCGTGATTTTTCAAAATATTATAATAATTAATTAAAATACAGCGTGGTCATTAATGACTGTTTGAGATGACAATCCTGATTATCAACTGCAACTACTTCCTGTTGTTGACGGGTGACTCCTTTGACACAGACAACATCATTGACAGATCGCTGCGACATAACCTATAATTTTTTTTATGAGTGCTATGTCAAATATTTGTCAAACAACCGTATCCGGTTACAGTGTTGCAACTAGACAAATAAAAAAAATGATAATAATTTTAGATCCTTGTGAATGTATTTTTGATATTTTCGATAAGAGGTTATAGGATCAAGAAATAAAACACCAAGAAAATTTGATTACTTCTTGCGACGTTTCGTGCTTTATTTTAGCACTTCGATCTTCAGGCAGTCTAGAATATGTAAAATTAACTACTAATTAACTTTGTTTATTTTACATATTCTAGACTGCCTGAAGAAGTGCTAAAATAAAGCACGAAACGTCGCAAGAAGTAATCAAATTTTCTTGGTGTTTTATTTCTTGATCCTATAACCTCTTATCGAAAATATCAAAAATAAAAAAAATCTTTAAGAGTACAGGAAATAAAGGATTTTGTTTTGCATAATTCTAGGTAAGTTAGTTTTTTTACAGATAAGTGCAGTATGATATTATGAACTTAAAAACACAAAATACTTACAAATGGGGCTGGTGGAAGTGCCGCCATTTTGCAAAAAACTGTTTTAGCCTGTATCTCTGTAACCGTGCACTTGAGGCTTATAATTATATAAATTTTTATTATAGATAATTAAAATTTCTATATTTTTACTTGGATAATTTTTTTGTATTACTTACCGTCTACGATTCATAAGATTATTACTGTTGGTTTATTAACTTTTCTACAGATATCTCTACTAATAATTGTGTAAATAATAAATTGCCGATAATCAAACTTTTAAATCAATAAATTTTCTACAACTTTTAATTGAATTTTTATTTCTAAAATTATTATTTTCGAAGTTATAACGCATTAATTTCAAAAATCCTGTGCCTGGACAGATAACGTCAGCTGGGTCTGTGCATGTAAACACAAAAAAATAAAAAAAAAAAATAATAAAACAGTAAGAGAAGATAAACTGGCAAACAAAATTAAGACATATAGCACAGAAAAAGTGACTTAAACAATAAAGAAAGTGATGGCAGAGAAGAAGAATGCCAAATCAATAAAGGATAAGTCTGTTATTTTTATAAATAAAAAGAAAAACAAATATAACAAACAAAAAACTATAGAAAAACAAGCTTCGTAAGCACAAAAAATTTAGAAGAAAAACTAGATTGAATAGAAGCATTATTAGAGGGGCAAGCTCAGAAAATTATATAGATGAAAAAATATTTCATTTTTTGAGAGTAATAATGTAAATTATTTATTATTTATTATGTCAACAAAATCATATTTTTTAAATATTCATTATTACGCTATGCATACTTCGTTCTTATTAACTTTGTACACGGTAGTACAACATTGAACGCGTGATAATTTTGAAAATATTCATTTTAAGAGAAAAAATTTAAATTAAAAGTTGTAGCAAATTTATCGATTCAAAAGTTCGATTACTGGCAATTTATTATTTAATCAATTATTAGTAGAGATATCGATAAAAAAGTCAATAAACAAGCAGTAATAATCTTATAAATCGTAAACGGTAGAAGATACAAAAAAATATATTTAATAAAAAAGATAGGAAATACAATTATCTATAACAAATGTCTTCATGATTATAAATCTCAAGTGCACGGTTACAGAGATACAAGCCTAAACGGTTTTTCGCAAAATGGCGGCTTTTCTACCATCTTATTTGTAAATATTTTGTGTTTTTAAGTTCATTGCGTCATCGTCATACTACACTTGTCTTTAGAAAAAAATAACTTACCTAGAATTATGCATTATTATCGCTTCTTTATAAGCTGTACTACAAGAAGTGTTGCCAAGTCATTGTTGACCAGACTGTATAATATATATTAAAAGTATGATTACCATGATATCCCTTATAAGGCGTACTGGTCCAAAAATGTTACACTATCGGTATAGGTGGGTCCATGGTTTATAAGCAGATACAAATTTACAGTTTACAATAGAAAAACATTTTTTTTTATTTTCTATTGTTTAATGGATTAATGGACCTTTGGACTTTTGTTAGAAATGAATTTAATTTTTTTTTATATTAGAAACATAGTACAATATTATGGTTATCTGCTTTTTTATTTAGTTCAAATTTTAGTTGCAAGTAGGCGAGATTATTTTTTTTTATATCGGTAAGAGATATGATATGATCACATGAAACCCAACATTAATAGAATTTTACGCAGAACTCAATATTAAAATAAATTCAAAATAAATCTCATTATCGTGACAGTTTCTAAATTTTTATTGCTACAATCATTTGTTTTTTTTTTTCTAAGAAAATAATTCAACGATGAATCGTCTTTATGAGGTGTGGCTAGATTATAATATTACTAATCATAATGTAAAGAAAATTTAATTATTTACACTTTAATTTTTGATCTCGGCAGAAATTTAAATACAATACAAATTGTCTCTATAATCTCTACGACATTTTTAAGATTTTATTCAAGGGTGTGTACAATTTTCAAATCGGATTCTGGCTTTCTTTGTCGTCTGTGTCTGGTTTTGAGTGTGTCATTAACGTATAAGTACTTTTACTAAGCTTCAGCGTATCGAATTACACCGTTTTTCTCAGAGACGTTGGCCTGTATATACGGTACGGTTCTGGCTCTGGACAATTTCAGGGGTTCGGGGACTGGCGTGGGAGGCTCAATACCAAATTTACGAAAGATAGACAGGTGTGTTTTTGGAATTTTACCTGGTCTGGCTCCGGAAGCAAATCTAGAACACTGTTTATAGATAGCAAAAAAAATCTATTGAGATAGGTTAGGGGATTAGGCCATTTTTTGCCTGTCACAAATCGTACAAATGAGTTTTGTTATAAGAATCTTGATACACAGTTTTACCATTTGCTCAAAATTTGAATTTGTGAAATATGGAATAAATTCATTAAAAATTAAACAATTAAAACAAATTACACTCTTATTTTTATGCCAAATAAAATTCCTAGCAGTCATTTGTCATTTGTAGAAACCTTCTATTTTTTTTTTTTTGAGTCTGAAAGCTATTTTAATTGTCTAAACCTAAACGACAGTGTAAAAATTTTGTAATTTTACATAAGCAAAGTTTTGAAAAAATGAGAAAAATAAACAAAGTTGGAATAAATAAATTTTATAATAAACAAAATCAGTTCGAAAAATCAAGTGGGTATGTGAAACAAATGACTGCTTGGAGTTTTATTTGGCATAGAAAGCATTCTTTTGACAATTTTGACAATTATTCAAGTGTTTTTGAAATATTGGCCAAATTGTACGAAAATTTTGAATTTAAATCGACGTTTTTCGAAAGTTAAATAGGCTACTTTGAGCCGAATAAGTAATTTATTTTCAAAATCATGTTTTTTTCCTAAAGTTGCTGGTTTTAAAGGGTACTGTTTTTTCATTGAATTAAGTTACACTTTCCTAATAGTTTAGGGTATTTAGTTAACTCAATAAATTTAATAAGACAAACTAATGTCGAATTAATAGTTTAATAAATCCACTAATGAACACTAATAGACTTTATTTATACGATGAAATTAACACTTATTATTATTATTCTAAAACAATTAATATAAACGATGAAAAGGAATTAATATTGTGGATGTCAAGAAAATGGAACGATTTGAATACCGGTATGGCATCAACGGTAAGGACGGAATATCGGTTTGATAATTTTTCCGGAACGATCTTATCTCGACTGGGTAATGATTTCAACTGATGGTCTACAGTAGTCTACACTTGTACTTTTGGTTCAAAAACCCGAAGGGCACAAGTGTTGCTATGCAGTTTTACCAAAACTCCGCAAACCGGGGAAAAACCCTTTAAAAAGGTACTATTCGGCCAGCTTGGTTGTATAAAGAGAGGCAAAACCTTCGGAGACAGAAGGGAAAAAACTATAAAATGGGTATTTCCAAACTGGCGTCAAAGGGACGGACAGTAACTAAATACCGTTATGAATAAATTGCAAAACACGAGATCGTTCAATATTATTGACAATATTACAATTTTCAAAAGAATTAACATTTTACTTAATATTATGAAACAGGTACTTACCCAGTAAATAACCAAATGTGTGTTAATAATTTATGTACACACAAAATGGCCGTTTTGAACAATTTAACCCTTTTTGTTACAATGCAACCTACTTATGCTTCAAACAATATCTGTCGATTGACATGTTTCGTTCTTATTGGACCTCTTCAGCTTGTTTTTAATTTTTGGTGTAATTATAGCGTTATAGCATCGATATATAGAAACCTAGTTTTTTGACTTTGATGCAACAACTGAGATGACGCTACTTGATTTTTATAACATTTTTAGTGATCGCTCTTTGTTTACATGACATTTTGACATAACTGTGTCCAAACTCTTAGACTCTATTAATACCTTGGATATTGGACACCTATATTCTAATAAAATTGACAAACATTACATTTGTATTAGGGATGGCACAATGGCACTGCTGCCAATATTCCCAAAGTCAACTTTTCGACCTAGTCACATTCCTTTCGAATTTTTTGTATAATTTTTTTGAAAATCATGTTTTTTATTCCTAATTTTAACTCAAAAAGCGCATCAAAGTTGCTGTTTTTCAAGTATTATTAGCACACTCATTAGGGTGTGTTAATAATTTGTGTCTGTCAATACTTTACAAATTTTGGTGTTTTTCCACCTATACAAAATAACGGTTTTAAACAATTTATCTGTCGACTGACATGTTTCGTTCTTATTGGACCTCTTCAGCAAGTCGCCACAAATTTTTATTTGTTAGTGAAAACCAAAGTTAATGATATTCCTTTATCTCAAAATTGATATTCTGTCATTATACCATCGACATAACCTAGTTTTTTGACTTTGATGCAAGAACTGCGCTTCTAATAGATGTCGCTACTTGATCTTTATAAAATTTTTAGTGATCGCTCTTTTATTTTGATACAACGACTGTGTCCAAACTGTTATCTAATCTATAAATACCTAAATTGCTTTGATATTGGCGACCTACATTCAAATAAAATTGCCAATTACATTTGTGTTAGAGATGGCAGTGCTGCCAATATTCCCAAAGTTGACTTTTTGACCTAGTCCCGCAAAAGTTACATTCCTTTCGAATTTTTTGGTATAATGTTGAAATTTGAAATGTTTTCGAGTCAGGAACATTGATCATTGTAGTTTCTAGGGTATTGGGACTTGTAAAATTGGAAAGTTAAGCAAATTGTTGGGGCTCACGTGCACTGTTCCGAGTAATATGGATCAGTTAGATCATGTTCAATAAATCTGTTGAATTAATGAATTAATTAATTACTAATTTATAACCGTAACAAATTATTACAAATTCAACGCTCTCTTCACCTTTGGAATTTTCACAATCGAGGCCTAAAAATACCAAGACGTACCAGCGTCAAGGTCACGCGTAAAACTTCGTAGAGAGTGATGACAAATAATGCTGGTAGACGAAGACATGTATTGCATTTTAAATATCCTGGAGATTTACCCCTTCTCCATGGTTTTTGGATATTTTTATCTTAGACGAGAGATCCAAACGGAAGTGAGCCAAGATTGACTTCCTTTGCGTTTTTCAAAATTTGACGTCTTTTTGGCACTTTCTTGAAGCTGTTATGCTTCGGCAATTGTGTACCTGTCCGAGGGAGTAATATCCCCAGGAATGCCCCTGTTATTTGTTTGGCCGATTGGTAGGAAATAGTGAGTTTGTCTTGTAGAAGTATATGGGTGTGATGATATCATTAGTATCGAAACTGCTTTCCATGTACCTGCCCAGCCCACTTGTTCTGCAGTCTGCTCATGCAGTTACAGTTAGTGCTCGTGACTGTTTGTGTGCGGTTAAGGTGGGTTTTTGATGTGTGTGCTCCTGGCTGTTGCTGCTATTGGTACCTTCCCAGTCGTTCTTCAAGATGAGAATTTTAAAATTCTCTTGGTATGAATAATTCTATTATATTTAATACTTTCTCTTGTCAAAATCTTAATTAATTAATAAATTCTTCTACAAGAAAGTTAAATCGACAATTAAGTAATTTTAATTTAAAAAGTACTTAATTTTATTGATAAATAATTGGCCGGATTTACAAATAATGACGGAAATCGCAAGGTTTCAAATTATTACGGAAAGATGATTGGCCATTCGCAAGATGGCCTTGGATTTTTACTTTTTTGAAGAGATTCACTTTAATTATACATCATATTTCCCACGAAGATAATTTGCCAGAACAATCAAAAAGGTCGTACATGCCAAAGGTGGACTTTTAATAACTTTGGGTTTTTACGTGAGAATCGCTTTTTTCCATTAATTTGTCGAATAATTAATCCGTATCAGGCACTTATTTTGTTTATTTTGAACCAATTTTTGAAAAATTCTTATCAAATTAGCTACAATGTTTTGAAAATATCAATTATTTTGACTACTTTATCATCAATGAGACCTTTAATCATGTAAATAACAGATTCTACCTGCCTATTGTCGTAATTCTGGGAAAATAAAAGCTCCTTTTTGAAAATAAAAGAGGTTTTCCAGTAGAAATGACTCACCGGAAGGAAACAACGTAGACTAATAGAATCTGATGGAAACCGTCATTTTCTTTTAAAAAAGACGGTTTTGTCAAATAAATTAAAAGAAAGCCTGTGGTACTATTGGTTGCTGGGAAAAAATGGTACTCACTCTATAAAAAATAGGCTATACAAGTTCTAGAATGTATTCAGGCTAAAGTGTTGACAAGTAAAAGAAATAATAAACGCACATTGTTGTAGTATTCAAGGCTCAAAAGATTATTGATGACAAAGCCAGGTTTTTGAAAAATCCTGAAAAGTAAATTTTTTTTTAAATTAAATGAAAAACCAAAAAAGCCGAAATTTTTAAGGCATTTTATAAAACATGCTGCCGCAAACAATTTTCTATACAAGGGTGAGCACCCATAGGGTGCGCAACTATACTCTCGTTAACTTTTAGTAATTAATGTTCTATGATTATATAAATGGAAAATGAAAGCGTTTAATAAAGTCTTGAAAAGTAAAATTTTCTTTAAATTAAATGAAAAACCAAAAAAGCAAAAATGTACAAAGCATTCCATTTGAAAAATTAAAAAGATAGATATAGACATGTTGCCGCAAGCAATTTTTTATACAAGGGTGAGCATTCGGAGGGTGCGCAACCATACTCTCGTTAACTTTTAATAATTGATGTTCCATGATTGTATAAATGAAAAATAAAATTTCTTTTTTGAAAATAAAAAAGGTTTTTTTAGTAGAAATGACTCACCGGATAGGAACAAAATAGACTAATAGAATTTGGTCAAACCAGTCATTTTCTTTTTTTAAAAGGCGGTTTCACACGATCGTATTTTTCAAGATTTTAAAGCTTAAATCTATTTGCAATTATTGAAGAGTAAAAATGGGTTTTTTTTTGACAAATGTTCCAAAAACTGTATAGGAAATACAAATGGCAATGTTATTTGTTTAAATTTTGACAAATATGGCCGCTGAACTAGGTGTGTTTATTTTTATAAATGAAAAGAATTCTAGAGCAGACAACAAATTTGTATAATAAAAAAATTGTCAAACGATTATACGTAATTTAATAGTTCACTTAATCTACATAAGATGTCGCCTTAGAATTATCAATCACCTATACATTTTCTATGATAAAAAAATATACAGAAAATACGTATTCATTTTAAAGAAAAGTAGCTTATCTAATGGTTCAAATTAGAAAACAAAGTGTCTTTAAGCAGGACTCCAACGCACATTCTTGTAGCTTGTAGTATTTATGGCTTAAAAGATTATTGGTCAAAAACAAAGTTTTTAAAAAATCTTGAAAAAAATTTTCTCAAAATTAAATGAAAAACCAAAATGTACTATTAAAAAATCAAAAAGATATGTTCTCGCAAGCAAGTTTCTGCACAATAGAGTGGGGTGAGCACCCAGAGGGTGCGCAACCATACTCTCGTTAACTTTTAATAATTGATGTTCTATTATTATATAAATAGAAAATAAAGGCTTCTTTTTGAAAATAAAAGAGGTTTTCCAGTAGAAATGACTCAACGGAAGGAAACAAAGTACAAGCACTAGAGAGTAGGGTAAGCACCCGGAGGGTGCGCAACCATACTCTCGTTATTATCTTTTAATAATTGATGCTCTATTATTATACAATAGGAAAATGAAAACCTTCAATAACATTCTAAAAATAATTGTGTTCACTTATTAATACAAATTTTATTCAAATTATAAGTATCCAAAAATAACTCAAAATTGTCAAATGAGGCCAATTATTTATTATTTTTGTTATGATTGTTTACAACGTATTATGTTGTAATCTTTGTTCTTATCGTTAAACAGTTTTATATAAACATTGTAATTAGATAAGCGACTGGGTTATTACACTTGTTTCAAGTTACCATAATAATAAATATTCTCAGAAAGATCCTTTTATCATTTTGAACGCCTTTCTCTCAATTTCCTGTTTAATTAGACACTAATTAAAATGTTATTATTTTTTAAATATTATTTATTTGTAAATTGAATAAAAGTAAATAAAAGCCACTCATGTTTTCTAAGAAGACAAAATTTTAATTTTATCACAACAACTTGATACATAATATAAATAAACTTGAAAAACAAAATTAAGCGCCAAAAAGGCAGGAAATATATTTTTTTAGAATTATAATTTTTGAATATAAAAATCAAGTACACAATTTTTATTTCTGTATCATAAATTCTCTATTTTTTTTTTATTTTTAAAATATTTTGAAATTGGGTCATGAAAATATATTTGCAGACAGTGAAAGTTACGGCCCAAGGGCCCTAAAAACAACAAAAGCCGACCATGATACATAATAAGGCTTTTTTTCTTGTTAAAATAAACTTTTTTTTATTAATAATAATCCGAAATCATCCGTAAGAGTGAGTATGACAGATGAGTGCGTAAAGTGTTACTTTTTAAGATTCAAATGTCATTTTTATATGCATTAGATCTGAGCCTATTTTTTACAATCTACGCGTATTTTTTTGATAGAAAACATGGGAAATATTCACTTTTTTTTGCTTTAAATTGAATATCGAAGAATTATTAATATTATTATTCTGCTTATAGGTGATAACCAAAGATTCAATGCTTATCATTGATTTGCGTTTGAAACAAAAGGCGTTCACGTGATAACTTTGTTGTGCAATCAGCAATATACGTTTCATCTCAATTTGTATCTATCAAAATTTAGAGTGCCCTATATGCATCTTTGTTTTAAATTGCAATAACATGAATAAAAAACTTTTTAGTAGCATTGGTTTGTTTATAAATTAATATTTTAATAATAGATAGATTGTTATCTAGATTAATGTGAATGGAACGGTGCTCTAGAAATTTATGTTTATCATAGAGAAAGTTTCTTCTTAATTACTGAATTAAAAATGGCTATAACCTAAAAATTTTTATTATATGAAATAAATCAAATATAATTCTATGTTTATCTATCTCAAAAAAATTTGAAAAAATGACGACATTTTGAATTTTTTAGTGTTTTAAGTGCCATTTCCTCGATAAATTAATTTTTAAGAAACAAAAATCAGTTTGTTATATTAAATTGACAGTTGCCAATAACATTTTTTTAAATAATTTCCTGTTTCATTTTGTTCCAAAGGTCAATTAATGCTAAAGGCAACTGCTGTAGAATTATTGATGGGATTGGAAACATTTTTGGCGTTTACCCCATAACATACCACAAATACTCAATGGGATTAAAGTCTGAACTACCTGCTGACTTGCTGACCATTCCATGGCTTGAATTTGCACCTCAAAGATATATTAGGTCATCTTTTTTTCTAACTTCTTTTAAAAAAAAAAAACAGTTTTCCAGATTTGTAACTGTTGACCTAAGTGGCGCACACTTTTGTGAAAAAATAATGCAATAATTGACAACAATAACCAGCAAATAGCCATTGTTTATTTATATTAAATACCACTAGTAAATATTTAGGTCTACTAATAAATAATTGAACACATTATTCATGTTTATTCACAGTTTTTGTAATTATTATATAACTGAAATAATTTACATAACTTTCGATTTCTGCTAATTAAATAATTTCCCTTTTAATAAAAAAATTCATTTAATTTTGTGATGAGCTAATAAAATGTTAAAATTATTTTTCAGGCCACGACGACGATCTGGCTCGAGTATTGTAGTTCTGGACGGGGACTTGGACCCCGTGAAGAAGCCGCCGGACGACCTCGATGATAATATAGACTACAATATGGTGATGATGTTAGCTGGTGACAATGGGCCACATCGGGAAATGGCAGTGGATGTGCCGGACACTTTCATAGCGCGAAATAAAACGCCTCCACGATATCCGCCACCGAAGCCGATTCAGGTAGGTTTTACACCTCAAGAACGGCCAGTTGAGGAGACTCAGGAACGCGCCATTGATGTTCCCGATGACTTCATCGAAAGGAAAAAAACACCTCCAAAATATCCAGCTAAGGTAAAACGGCAGTTGATGACCACATTATTAGTATAGTTAGCGCAACGGCTAAGGGACATGGGGCGTGGTTTCGATCTGCGGCTGCGCGCTTCGTACCGAATGAATACATTACAGACAAATGAGAGTTTAACAAAAAAAACACTTCTGCCATTTTGTAAATAATTGGAGTAACTAATAATTTTATGTATTTCGTGTTAAAGAAGGCCTTTTTTTTCAGTCACAAAGCTTTTTATGGTTATAACTTTCCCATTACCGCAAAAACCATCATCATTGTTTTTGTAAATCTCTTTTTGGAGGGCTTTAAAAGAAGCAGGTTGCCTTAGGGTCTCATTTCTTTGCATATTTACTACTGTATATCACTGTAGTTTTAATAAGACGCTGCTTAGAATTCGCTTGTGGATTCATTACATTTTTTAAAGCATCTTTTTTATATAAAATTCTAAACATTGGAGATAACCTTTCTGGCTTGATTATTAATAGTTTTTCCAGAAATTTCTATTATTTGACGCCATTTTGCTTCTACTAATAATTGTAAAATATAATCAAGAAAAATGATACGTAGCAAAAAGCAGGTAGAAAATATTATTGGAGTGGAAAGACGCAATTGTGGCAGCAGCATCTGTTGCCACTGCCAACTACTTTTGACATATAAAGAAAATATTAAATAATTATGTATTAAAGAGGGAAAAACTGGGAATAATTGAAAAAATGTTTAACATTGATCTATAAGAAATTTATGATTATGAGCGAAGCAGAATGTGTAAATTTATCTAGGATTTTTTTTTTTACAGACTGGCGTCAACGGAACGGCTACTCTACCTGCTAAACCAGTGCCACCTCCAAGGGATCATCTTAAAGTAGAAAAAGATGGACGAATAGTGAATAGGACGCCGGCGCCCCAATTACCTGCTAGAATAACCAATAATAATAATAACAATGTGACTGTGACTCCTTCGACTACAGTAACCACAGTGACAGCAGTAACCCCTTCACCAGTTGCAGCGGAACCAACAAGGGAGCAGCTGGATAGCATTAAAAAATATCAGGTGAGACCTTCTTTAGTACGGACCGATCTAAGACCTGCTGCCAACAAAGCATCCCTGTATATAGTCATTTAGTCGGTCTACGCCTAAAATCGGCCAGATCGGCGTAGATGCTATAAATAAACGTCTTGCTCTGTTTATTCGAATTTTTTTTAGCCGACAAAAACAATCAGCTCAAAAAATGACTCTTTGTCAAACATTTAAAATTTTAGACTAAATTTACAATTGCAAAAATATATAAAAAAAAGTAAAATAAAGTATATAAAAAATTAATAGAAAAGAATGGGCCAAGACTTACAAATATAATTTTTTTTTGTTAATTTTTATTTTTAAATAGTAAAATTTGAAGTCACCAAAAAAAAAATAATTGCAATTTTGAAACAATTGACGGTTTTTCCTAACAATCTAATAAGAAAAACATCTCGTTTAGTGAATTTGGAAAAAATGCAAGTGTTTTTGTTGAAAATTGTGCAAAAAAAAATATTTTCAATAGAAAATTTCAGCTAAATCGGTAGGATTTGGGTTTAAAAATGGTCGATTTTCACGTGTATGTGACCGATTTAAATTTGTTTTAAATTGAGGTACCTACCTTAACTCAAACTAAGTAATCAAACGATAAGTGAACACTTTTCAACCTAGCTTTTGTTTACCCATTCGTTATCATCGTTCTCACTTTATTATATACAGAGTGGTTTATTTTGAAAATGGCACCTGACTTTATGATATTAGATGTATTACTCATAGTGGTTTATATACTATTATATAAACGATATGTGGGACGCCTGTATATTTACTTCCATATGACAATGGGTGGGGAATTATTACCATTACAAACAATACAAAGGTTCTACCCATCTCTTTCCAATTTTACCATATACCATAAGTACTGTAGCAATCGATCATGTAATCCAGGTGTGTTAACAGTGCTAGAAAAGTTATTATTTTCTTATGTTGTATCAAATGGCGCATTTTATTAAAATATAAAAATTAAAATGTTGCATCTAAATCAACATTACAAAAACAATAATAATAATAATAATAATAATGTCATCATTATTAGAAAGGTACATTATTTTTAGTTATGAGTTAATTTGTTTGTAACAAATACTCCAAGGTTATAATTATTCAACCATTATCACGTTTTTTTTTTGTTTTATAATTTTTTAGGAACAAATTCGAAAACGAAAAGAGGAAGAGGAAAGAATCGCGGCCCAGGCGGAATTCCTAAATAGGTCACTGCGCGGTTCGCGAAAGCTCCAGGCCCTGGAAAGTCGTCCACAAGGGTCTGTCAATGATGCTTTCGCTGAAGATGACACCCATGAGTCCTCCAGGTCCCCAACGCCGGGTTTGCCTGTCGAAAAAGAAGTGGTGCACACTGTTTACGGTAAGTAATCGCGCTTCCGGATTATTACCGGATGTAATGAACGGGTTCATGGGCGGACGTGATTTTATTCGAAATTTTGGGGCTTGAATTGACATGCTACGGACAAAAATACCTTTTTATTCTCGAAATTTTCATGATATTGTTTTCCTTTTGCATTTTCTTCTTCCTATGGACCTTTTGTAAAAATGGTAATCGATCTTTTTTTTTAATAATTTTATTGAGGAAACAGATATGCACCAAGAATATCTAATTTGTATGGTTTATTATTGAATATTTGCTAATACACTGACCCCTCGCTAATCCGGACGAATAAAGACCAATCCGGATTAGCAAAATGTTCGAATTATTAAAAAAGCCAATTTTTGGTTATATTATGCAACAATTTTGTACAAAATCATTGTTTTTCGAGTAATCCCCTATCTTTGTTGGCTTACGGCATCATTCATTCTTTTGTTTTTTTTTTTCTCTTTAAAACTATATATGTATAGTAAGAGACAACATAAATTTGGACATCCTATATACTATATATGTATTTTTATTAATTAAATTATAAACTACTATATGCTTCGGCTATTGGGCATCTTCAGAATCGCATTTAAAACACTCCCTTTTCTATTGGTTACAGCAATGTCCCGTTTACACAACACAAATTGATGGAACAGCTGTGTCAGCAGGACTTGTCAATTTATTCTAACCTCACTTTTGTCAGTCATACAGGATTTTTCTTAGACGGCGTGCAAATCCTGTTTCGTTTGGAGTGCAAAGCTTGGATTCTCTGGCAATTGGTGTCACATTTTCCTCCACTATTGCCACTTTTTAGAGATTCTGGTTCTTCTGTGAGTTGCTTTATTGTATGTATGATTAAGTATATTTGCTTTTTTTTATAGTTTTTTACAATATAGAAAATTTGGTCTCACTCTATTTCTTCTGTTTTCTCCCCAATTTTTTTTTCTGTTTTTTATTTCTTTCAAATGCTTTTCCAATTTTTGCTCTATTTTGGTTTTTTTTTTTGATCCGTCTTTTCTTTTAGTCTTTTATCCGCTTATTTTCAGGAATCTGCTGCTAATTTAACTGTCAATAGTTGAGGAAAAATTCTGTTTCACAAGCAAAAGTGAGGTTTGAATAAATTGACAAGTCCTGCTGACACCGCAGTTTCCTAAAATTGGGTTGAGTAAATGGGACATTGCTTCAACCAATAGAAAGAGAGTGTTATCGCCACAGAATATAGTTGTATTTTTTCCTCTAGATACTATCATTCTCTTATTATATATTTTGGAGTTTCTCTGTTTAGGTCGAGAATTTATCTAATTTATTTCTTCAACTTTTTTTCTATTTTTGTTTACTCCCCCTGTCAAAATTTTTGCTCTGCGCGTCAACTTTGCAATTTTGAAGCTTGTGCGATACAAAATGAGCAAATTTTTGTATACTTCCAGGCTATGGAGATCTGGTGGCGTCTGTCCAGCGGCTGCAACTCCAGTTAAAAAAAGCTGGTTCGGGTGGAGGTTTGGGTGGCTTGGAAGGTCGTGTAGCTGCTGTACAGTCTTTACTACTTTCGCCACAATTTGGTCGGGCGCTGGCCGTACACAATAAAGTTCAAACCGTACGATCTCGAACGACGCCGCGACCAGCGTCCACCGCCCAGACTGCCCTCAGAGACTGCTTAGATGCCTTAGGGAATTCGCAAAGCGCTTATGCCGTGGAATTGGCCAGCTTACTTACAGGGTATGAACTAGAAGCTCTTATGGTCGCCCATGATGGTGTTGCATCTACTCTTCCGCCTGATTCAACATCACCGGGTATACCAAAAACAGTGGAATCCATACCTCCGCCGATCCTCGATCATCGGTTTCAAGAGGAAAATATTAAAATAATCAAAATTGAAAAAAGTACGGAACCATTAGGAGCCACAGTAAGGAATGAAGGTGATGCAGTTGTGATTGGGAGGGTAGTGAAAGGAGGTGCAGCTGAGAAAAGTGGACTTCTCCATGAAGGAGATGAAATATTAGAGGTGATTTTTTTTGTTTTGAGCCTTTGAATTGGTCATAATTGTTGAGATTTTGTTTTTCAGGTAAATGGTATAGAGATGCGCGGTAAAAGCGTGAACGCTGTCTGTGATATATTACAAGCTATGGAAGGAACGTTAACATTCCTCATAGTACCTGCGTCGCAAGCCCGATCGCATTCCGGTCGCGATCCGGTCCTACACGTTCGGGCCCATTTTGACTACGATCCCGAAGAAGATATGTATATACCTTGTCGAGAATTAGGAATCAGTTTTCAAAAAGGAGACGTCCTCCATGTTATTAGCCAAGATGACGCAAATTGGTGGCAGGCGTATCGAGAAGGAGAAGAAGATCAAACGCTGGCCGGATTGGTGCCTTCGCAATCATTTCAGCATTACAGGGAGAGTATGAGACTGGCGGCTGAGGAAAGAATGCAAAGACCACAAAGAAAGTCATCGACGTTGTTATGTGGCAAAACAGCGAAAAGAAAGAAAAAGAAAGGAACTTACGCAGAAGGAGGCTACCCGATTTATGCAAATGCAGTGGAAGAGCACGATCCGGAAGAAATTTTAACGTATGAAGAAGTATCGCTTTATTATCCAAGAGCCAACAATAAAAGGCCGATTGTATTAATAGGACCCCCGAACATTGGCAGGCATGAATTGCGACAAAGACTGATGGAGGATTCCGAAAGATTTGCTGCAGCTATACCACGTGAGTAATGTCTCAAACTTTGTTTGTCATTTGTAGATAATAAGATTGGTTGATTTTCATTCGGCGTTTTTTCCATTACATAATGTAATAGAACAGCATACTATGGCGAATCGCTTCTGGGGATTCAAATGCGTTCAGTTTGCGCACTCGGAGGTGGGAGTGAATGTTACCAGCAGAATGGTAGAGCTCGTTTGCTTTGTGTTGGTGGGTCGCCCCTCCATGCGCAAAAGCTCAAATTCGTAATTCTTTGCTATTACTAACTAAACTAAAAACGTCAGCTAAATTTTTCACTTTGCGCTTGTCTGTCTCAAGGAGCAAACCTTCACTGACTGAAGCAAAGTCCCGTGTTGGAGTTTGGCTCAGCGGGATATCGAATCAGTCGAATGTTTTCAGCGTCCACTTATTTCTTCAGCTGTCACGTGTTCGCGCAGGTTTATGGAAGGGCACCCGCCAACAGAAAACAAACGAGCTCTACATACACGTTGATCTAGTGGTATCCGTGGTTCAATCATGGTGGAAATTTCCACCATGGTATAAATCATGGATAAAATGATAGCGTTTATTAGTCTGGTGCAAACAGTCTACAACTATGTTAACGCAACAAAGCTGCCGTGTCTGGCAGAGAAGGGTTGAAAAAAAAAATGCGCACCGACTCACAATAGTATTTGCACCATGAGAGAACAATTAAAAAAAAAAGTTTTGTTTTCAGATACTTCCCGAGCTCGTAAAGAAAGCGAAGTGGACGGTCAAGATTACCATTTTATCACTAGAGCTCAATTTGAGGCTGATATTCTTTCACGAAAATTTGTCGAACATGGAGAGTATGAAAAAGCTTATTATGGAACATCGTTAGATGCGATTCGTTCGGTGGTGAATTCGGGGAAAATATGTGTTTTAAATCTACATCCGCAGAGTTTGAAAATATTAAGGACTTCTGATTTAAAGCCATACGTTGTTTTTGTGGCACCTCCAAGCTTAGAAAAACTGCGACACAAGAAAATCAGAAATGGAGAGGCGTATAAGGTAAGAATTTGATTCGATTGACTACGCCCACTCAATCTTAATCTCCCTCTTATACTATTTCGGGCATTTTTGGAATCGCCTTTGAAACACTCTCAGCGTTGTCAGCAGGACTTGTCAATTTATTTAAACCTCACTTTTCCCATATCATATTTTCCTCCACTATTGCGACTCTTGAGAGATTCCGGTGCTTGTGACAGTTAACTTGGCGGCAGATTCCTGAAAATGCACCGAAAATCCTGCGAAATTTTACAAAGTTGCTATATAGATGCTTGAAAACGACTTGGTGTGTTTTTTTATAATTGATCTGTTTGTTTAGGAGGAAGAATTGAAAGACATCATAGAGAAGGCACGGGAGATGGAGGATAAATACGGTCATTTCTTCGATATGATTATTATAAATAACGACACCGAAAGGGCTTACCATCAGTTGTTGAGCGAAATCAACAGTTTGGAGCGGGAGACACAGTGGGTGCCAGCGGCTTGGGTCAAAGCGCTTTAGGCTCCCTTCCCGAATTTCGACTGAAATTTTAACTGCGGTTAGGTTGTGAATTTTTGAAGAAGGTGCTAGTCCTTAAAATGTAAAACTTAAGGCTGCAAAGCAGTTTTCGATTCTCGTCTTTCCCTGATTTTTAAAATTTAGACATCACGACCAGTGCTGTGATCCAACGTTGAAAGATATTTAAGCGGTGTTTCTCGGATTTGGTAGATTAAGAGACGGCAATAATGACTGTATATAAAATAAAATATTACATAAAAATATAGAACCGTTTAAAATCGTGTTTTAATTGTTTATAGCTATGTAATTTAGCAATCGAGTGTATTGTAAATAAGAGTTATAAATATTTGTCTTAGAATATTCGACTTGAATCGCAAAGAGATTTTAATTGGTGTTAGTTAAAAAAAAAACATTTCGAATCTATTCAGAGAAGAAAACAATATTTTTTTCTTTAACCTAAGTAGCTTTAGTGGCATAACGATGTGATTGATTATGAGTGTCTTTTATCTTTTTTTCACTCAAATTTTCCATAACAAAAAGTAAATTTTAAAGAATAGTCTGTAGGTGCAGTTTTTCTTCTCCAAAAAACCGACCTGAACCCCCCAGCTAATAACATTTTTCTCCATATTATATGTAATCGTAGGTCTGAAGTCAACATTTATGTTTATTTATTTTGTTATCGTTTAATTGTAAATAAAGAAAAATATCAAATGTATATAAAATCAGACCCTATGGTGTCTGTAGAAATGTCGTGTATATTGAAAAACTTATCGTTAGACATGTGACTTCGGGTTCCTTTATTATTAAATATTTTATTATGCATAAATCATTGTTTTAGAATTGCAGAAATAAACATTTCTCACTATTACAAGCTTCATCTTTTTATTCAAAACCTTTCACAAAAAAATTTAAAGATAAGATAAACTTTCGATTGTCCGCTCCAAAAAAAATCACATGGTGTCAAATCGGGTAACCATGCTGGCTCAGCACTACAAAGACTATTTAAAATAAATAGTCTTAGGTAGGCAAGCAGTAGAGAAGGGAGAAAAAAATGATCATAAAAATACTTGATTTTCTTTATTAAAAATACTTTTAGCAGCACTAAATATAAGTTACATATTATTGGTGCCTAACTCCACATATGGACAAATACGTGAGCTGATTCTCAACGTAATCTATAGGAACTAACGTGTAAACTAGCGCCATTTCATTCGAAAGATTTTCTAAATAATCCAATTTCAAATCTTTGATCTTGACCCTGGAATAAAATATTGTCAAACTACAGACTGAATGTTCGTTGCTGTCGTGTCCTTGGTTTATTTTTTGTATTGCGTAAGCTACCGATTCATTGAATATTTCTTCGCTGAACTCCATTTCAGCACTATTACTGACGTAACAAACGACCGCTGCGATATCATTTTCATAATTCCAGCGCCGATAAATCGAAATTGAGAATCCATCGACACGTTTACCGGTCTCTTCATCTAGAAAAGGTTTTCCATTAAAAGTGGACAGGATTGGAGCATAAAGTATAGTGCGCTCAGAAGTAACCAATTAAAAATTTGAAAGTTCTCAAAGCTCTTGACAGCTGCCAATCGGATTATATAAGAAACAAGCAATAATTTGGTCATTGCCCACAAAGTATCAAATAGACTTACATTCAAACTGATTATTGTGACAATGGGCCCAAACTTGCCACTCAACTATTGCGTTCCTTGGCAATTTTCGAGCAACTACATAAACGACTATAGCATTATTCGTTTTCGCTTCCCATAATTTTCTAGCTTGCTCTACGTAACTTAAATCTGTTACATAACATATCCCCTAAAATAATCGCCATGCCAAATTTTCCAATTACATAATTAGAAAATTTCCTCACCTGAACAACGTCTCTTAGATTAACTTTAGGATTCATTGCTTTCAATAATCTGCCAATATGTCTTAAAGTTAATTGACATTGTGCCTTAATACCCCCTTGAACCATCTCTAGATTACCAGGCACTAATCCTATTTGTGCGGCAAGATAAATTAAATCGCCAATTTTTACACCTTGACTGTAAGGACCGATATTAGCAGGCGCCCAATGAGATCTACTCTGAACATGCATCGTATGTCTGGAAACACAGAAGTTCTGTCAATTTTTTTTAAGAGAAAAAACATTCAGAAAATTATTCCACATTGTTCTGTCAATCCAGTCAGAGTCAGTAAACTCACTAGCTCGATAGTTCCCATGTAACATCTGGTAGCTTGACCTAAGCGATTTATGAAAGATCATGAAACTTCCTTATTTACCTTTCAAGGGGGCAATCTCCTGCATCTTTTGTCGTGGGTTTTCTCCACGAAGTTGCCGATAGAAGAATGGGAAAGTCAGAAGGTACCTCAACACAAGTTCTTGTTGGCGGATTGGCATGATTGAAAAGTTCCAGATAAGCCCGATTATACTCATTGTAACATTCCATTTGAGAAATGTACATTGTAACACAGCAGACATCCTGAAGGGTATGTTCAACTTGTGCTAAAGCAACTAATATACGATTTGATCCATAAATAGTTCTGAATTATACTCGTAAATACAATTTGCATACCTACACGTTAATTTTGTACTTGCATCTTTCATGGCTTCTTGAATGTCACTTCCATGTCCTTGTATCCCACCCAACCATACCCAACCATCTAAACTTTGAATCACCATTGGATTTTGTTCAATTGTTCTACTATCATAGGTTAATGTATTTAATTGCGCACTTCTACAACCATTATTATCATCTTCATCTTCACTTGAATCACAAGCGTCTACACCGTAATCCGTTATATATCCATCGTTATCTTTCAGTGGTAAACCGCTTAAACGGCCCGACAAATCCAATGCGGGCAACTTATTTTCTAAGATAATTTTTATTAATTTTAAATATCCAACCGGCGCTATGGGATCATCTGAATGTAGAATCATTTCTGACTTATCTCTAGAAGTATTTTTTTATAAAAAAATGTAATTCCTCAATTTCTAACATTAATAGCGTCAAAGTCTTAATAAATATGTAAGCGGCGAATTTTATATGTAGTTAAAAAAATACGCTTGTTTGACAAATATTTGACACAGCACTCATTAAAAAAATTGTAGGTTATGTCACAGCGACTAACTTTTTAATTGGCATATGTCAATGATGTTGTCAGTGTCAAAGATGTCATCCGTCAACTACAAAAAGTGGTTGCAGTTGTATTATTTTAAAATGAAATGTAGGATTGCCAACTCAAACTGTCATTGTTGACCAAGCTGTATAAGCATATAGACACAGATTTTAAACCATTATTAATTTTTTTATCATTGTTCATCAGTCAATAGAAGTTCACCATCAAGTGTCCTATGTGCTCGAAAGAATCGCCTTAATAATTCAATATAACAAATTATTAATTACTTAAATTGAATAATTGAAACATTTTAATTTAATTATAGATAAAAATAATGTTCCAAATGTCTGAGTTGTAAAATTATAACAGACTGCCTAAGCCTGACGTCACAGTTTACGGAGTGGGAGTGTCCTAATGTTTCGATGACATAACCTAACTTTTATATTTGGAAACATTTAAGCTCCTCCTTATTCGGCCAGCGAGAATCGGCTTATAACTAATTATTAATTATTTAAAGACTGTTTATTTTCTCAACTGCATTTTGTTTTTAATATTACTCAGATATAAATAAATATTGACTCATTCTCACGACAACGATCAATTTTGACAGAAACAGACAATTTTAAGCCTAACGTCAAATTAATTGATCTCCCCAAGAAATGTTGGCCGGAAAAAAAACACTAAACAGCGTTGCCGCTTCTAGTTTGTCAAAAAAGTAATTATTAAAAAAAAATGTACTACGATTTTTGATAATATATTATGTAAATAAACTGCTTATTAGATTATTGTTGCATAACACATTAACAATATAATTATTTCTTGTAAAATGACTTGTAGAAGATTACATTGTAATCAATATAAATTATTATTATTATTTAGTGCTTAACATTCCAAAATAGATTATCTTTTTTAATAAGCTTTAAGGCTATTAATATCAGAATTGATAAGTTTAAGCAAAATACATAACCAGCCGATTTTTGAACAGAGGACAATCCAAAGTCAGCGTTTCATATTCGCCCCCCTCACCACATACGTTTAGACCATATTTATCACTCATTGAATGTAAATGGGGTTGCAAATAGCTAAGGGTGCGTCCTAGATGCTTTGCAGGGTCCAAACCTAATGTAGCTACTTTAATTATTATTGCATCAACTTCGCATTTTATCATTTCGTTGAGCAAATCTTTTTGATCGCGTTGCCAAAGATAAGCTAAAGGAGTTAATCCCAATCTAATACACCTATTTTTTTATAAATAAAACAAAAATTATACATTTGAGATATAGGTACCCGGCAGTAAATTTGATTGCACTAATCCATTAAAAGCTAAAAATACAGTCATAAATTAAAAAAAGCCGTTTTCTATTCAGGGTAGTACTCCGCTACCTGCCCGGTTCTATTTATAAATCCATGTTACGAGACACTATGAGTTGTAAATTTTTATTACTTTTGTAGCCCTTTGCCCTGGCCTAAATGAAATTCACTGCCGACTACTATAATGTCTATTAACTTACACATTCTCTACCCTTACACGTTGGTAATCTGATAGAATAGCCCCAACAGATACAGCTTCAATATCTAAATCGTGTTTCACATGACTTAGAACTTTATACAAATCTTCCACTTCGTCATCTTCAGTGGGGTAATACACTTTACCATGTTGCTGTGATGTGCCCCGCGTACGCTCCCGATATAAAGGCAAATCCATAGCAGCCCCAATATAGTCGATTGCCTCATAACCGACACTCTGATACATATAACTATCCAATTCAGAATCGTTATGTGGAGAAATATTAGCCAATGCAATAATCTCATGGCCTGCTGCAATGCACTGCATCATGTTATAGCAGCTGTCTTTGCCGCCGCTTATAAGAGCTACCACCTTCATGGCTTTAAGATAAAAAAAAGTCAAAATACCAGCGTTCGGCTTATAAACTTTTTTATATTATCTTACATAAACATATAATTGGGTTAAAAAAATATACAATAAAATATTTTTAACATTTTGAAGGTCACTGATAATTTTGAGGTTAAATTATATGTCAAATATGACATTAACATCTGCTGTCAAAAGCCAAAAATTGACAGCAAATGTGTATTAGTCGTTGATATGATAGTTTTTTTAATTAATGTTACAAATTTAAAAATAATAAATCTTTAATGTAAAAAAAATTAAATTATAAATATTGTTTAACTTGTATATTTTGTATAAATATTTGAATTTGACAGAAATTACGTCAACTGCCAACATCAAGCTTAACCAACCTTACGCAATCAAAATAACTTAACAAATATAGACTTAAAACTAACAATTCTTCAATAAAATTATTTCTGAATGCAAAAAAAATACAAAATCAACAAAGATTTAACGGAATAACTAGTGGACTAAAGCTTTAGAAACATTATTACTAACATTTAATAACACTTTGAATTTTCAAACGTCAACTTTCTTTTGTTTATCACTAGATTACTTAGTAAGATATCAAAAATTACTAATGACGCTACCTGAACACGCAGTGTGTTAATCTAGTGACTTCAGTCAAAATTATAAATCAGCTACATCTGACGCCCGAATCTCAAAATAAAAATACTTTAAAGCTTTGGCTTTTGACCACAACTCGTTTTTTAAAAAAACAACTTAGTTTTTTAAAAATAAAATAGTTATTTTTGCTATTCATATTTTTAGCAATGCCTTGTTTTAGTAATATAAAATTTGAATCTATAGTGACAGTAATAACAATAACAATAACATCAAACTTTTTAATTAAATGAAAAAAAAGACGTGTTTTGAGTATATTTTGTTAATTAAAGAAAATATTAAAAATATTAGTTTTGCAAAATGTTTTTCTACATCGTTTTTTGGCAAAAAAATCAAATACTGAAGAAAAGCTAAGAGAAACCGTTTTTGGAATTGAAAATAAACAGAAAATAAATTTTCAACTTCTACTAATTACTCTCAAAAAAAAAACAAAATTATTTAAAATAATTTGCAAAGGTCAGGTTAGGTCAATTGCTATCAGAAAAATTGTCTGACTCCATTTTGGCGTTATTTTGGATGAAAAAATCAAAATTAATTTATAAAAATTTTTTTAAGAATTATAAAAATTCCAAAATCGTGTCAAAATTCGCAAATCGCAGCTCGACGTCGCATGGATGCTCCGAGAATTGACTCTTCCACTAGTTGCTGGCCGGCCAGCGCCGGCATCGGTTGGTGTTGCAATCTCGAGCGTCGCGACGCCAAAAACACGCTCTTGGTGATAATTTTCAAAGGGCTTAAAATTCACAAAAATGCAAGATCAAGGTAAAGTACCAAATCATTTGGTTTTTTAAGTCTTTTCGAATTAAAAAAGAAAAAAAAAACAAATCCCACTTTAAAATTTTAGTACTATTCTTAGTGTGACAATTTATTAAGTTTAAAATTAAACACTAAAATATCTCAAAATTATAAATAGACGATTCGAGATGAAATTTATATAATTTATAAGCTTTTGGACCTATCTTTTTTAAAAATAGATGTTTAAATAGGATGCTTTTATTGCTCAGCCAACTGAATAAATTCACTAAAGACGCAGCTATGTTGCTTATTGAACGATTTAAAAAACAAAATAATATTATTTTGTCTCACTTTTCTTATGGTTTGTATTATTTGTTTACAGAATAGGTGCTTTTTATGTTTTTGAGTCAGTTATTCTTTTATTTTCCATCTAATTTCGCTCTTTTTTATAAATTTTTGTATTGCTGATTGTTATTTTTCTTTTTTTTTTTCGTCTAACTTTGCTCTTTTATATAAATTTTTGTTTTGCAGACTGTTATCCTTTTTTTTTATTTATTTTCTATCTAATTTTGCCCTTTTTTATACATGTTTGAGTCTGTTATTGTTTTTTAGTTTTAAAGTTTTTTATCTAATTTTTTCTCTTTTATAAATTTTTGTTTCTGAGTCTGTTATTTTTTTTTCTTTAATTTTCCATCTAATTTGGCTCTGTTTTATACATTTTTGTGTCTGTTATTCTATTTTATTCTTTTATTTTTTATCTAATTTTCTCTCTTTTATAAATTTTTGTTTTTGAGTTTGCTATTTTTTTTTATTTAATTTTGCTTTCTTTTATGAATTTGTTTTTGAGTCTGTTAATAATTTTTTTTTCTTTAATTTTTTGTCTAATTTTGCTCTGATTTATATATTTATGTGTTCGTTATTTTTGTTTTCTCTTATTTTTCATCTAATTTTCTCTCTTTTATGAATTTTTGTTTCTGAGTCGGTTATTCTTTTTTTCTTTTATTTTTCATTTAATTTTGCTTTCTTTCATAGATGTTAGTTTCTTTTCAATTGCAAAACTTTTTTATTTTATCTAAACTTATTCTCATCTATGATGACATTATAAAAAAAAATTATATTATGAATCTTTTTGGCTTTGCTTAACCTTTTTTTGGTAGCTACTGCATTTTAAAATAATTTTATAATTACAACAGCTGCAATCAAATTGAAAAAAAAACCAATTTATTAATTAATTAGCAATTTTTCATAATTTGTAATTAGTGGAAACATAAATCTCTTAGCACACTCTGCATAAATATTTATGTTTTCTAGAATATGTTCAATAAAAAAACAATAAACGTTTTATTATTGTGTGAAAAAAAAATTAAGAATGTTTTTTACAATTTTTTTTGTAATGGAAATGCTTATTGAAAACAACTTTTCCAAATGAATTGAGAGAAAGTTACTATATTTTTATAATTTAGAACCGACATACGTCACTAATTAAAATTGACAGAAAAATCCAGGTATTACCAATTTTTTTTTCAATATTATAATAAATTATGATAATTAAAGAAAAATAAAAGTTGACATTTTTTTATAATTTTTTTTATTCTGTTTTATTACTTTTTTTATAAATATTTATAGTCAAAATACACTTTTCGTTGCATTATTATCAACAAAAACAAAAGAAACCACAAAATCTGCTATTTGGCTTTTGTTTTGTGTGGGAAACTTTAATAGTTTGTTTAATTGTTCAATGTTTTTGGGTTTATTGTACGAATAATATCAATAATACATTGAAGAAAATAAATAAACAAAAGCACAAATAGCAAAACCGAATTATTTTCAAAAGAATTTATAGTTTTAAGCTTATTTTTTGCAAAAAATTAAGCATTTGGGAAAATAGTGAAGTAATTAATTTGTTAATTATATTAAATTATTAATTAACAAATTATTATTATTACTCTGCTTTTTCTTTATTTACTTTGTTTTTTTTAATTTTCAGGCTTATCGTCTTTTTATTCATAATAATATCTACATTCGTAGAAGAAGAAAAAAAGCTTTTTGTACTAAAAGTAAGAAGACTTTAGTTTTGAGCGTAGATATTTAATTTTTATATTATTATTATTTGTGCTGTACCCTGCTGTAAAAAGCCAAGCATTTTCCAACTTTAAAGTAATTAATTTGTTAATTAATTATCTAATTAATCAACAAACAATTTTTATTAATGTATTTATTATTATCTTATTTATCTTTTTTCTTATCATTTCTAACTTTAACGCCTTTTTAATTATAATAATCTTACCTATATCTATTGTAGAGCATTGTGCTTTTTGTGAATATCAACTTGGCAACAGCGTTAGCGGGTCTATTGTGGCAATAGGGTCAGCTAAGACCATAGTAGAAGTAGATAGGTACGACTTCTGGATTACATTAACTAATTTATTAAATTACCAAGTCACTGTACAAATCTTGTAATCTCGCTTATACCACAAAATTACCACAAAACAATTCAGCCAGCGGCACCTAACCTCAAAAAATTCGCTCCTGCTAAATAGTGCAATTTGTCATGAAGTAACAAATTAAACAGTAAAAGACAAAATACACATAAACCACAAACCGTTTCACTTATTTGAAGTTTGAAACAAAAGTATTGCCGCCTGAAAAATTGAAACTTGGACTAGTGAAGGGTTTATAGACCCGCTTGCAGCGTTGCCACATTTTGCTATTTACGGCTGTGGCTGTACCCTCAAGTTTGCAAAGTGACTTATTAAAAAATCAGAAATTTATGTCAATCGAATTACTCTTTTGTTTTTCAATTTTTTTCTATATTGAATGTTTCCATATTTCATAAAGTAATTTGATTTAGCAAGCAGTTACAAACCGGAAATCACGATATTGGAAATCTGAACGTTGATAATCTTGTAAGACGGTTAAATAATATATTCATGAGAATTATAGTAATACTGTTTTAGAAGTTCAACCTATATATGGAAATTCTAGATGAGAATCGTGGAAGATTGAAACACTTCTTGAACGTCAATTAATTTATTTAAAAAAATATAATATTTTTTTTTAATTAAAAACTCTTTTTGGCCTACTGAAGCATCACATTTTTGTAGGTTTTTGTTCTTCATCGCGCTATTTTGAAATTTTTGGTTTATTAAGCAAAAAGTTGGCTATTTGTTACAACGTCATCTTAGAAAATAGACTTTTTCTAACTTGTTTCGTTCTCATGAATAAACTTCTTAGCGTCGTCAATTGTAAACCGCATATTTATCTTGTCAACTTCTATGGTATCTAGACTTTTTTACATGCAGAGCTTCCATCTGTCACTGGCGTGGTGTAAAATACCATAAAAATTATCTGCTTTTAGAGACCTCCAAAAAAAGTGTTGTTTAGTCATAAATATAGTTCGTTAATAGCAGAATAATTTACCGCACTCAATAAAACCTACAGATTTGCACTTGAGCTGTCAGCCTGAAGTCAATTCAAATTTCGAAATTTTTAAAACAGACAGAATTGAGTCTTTGGCTAAAATGCTTAATACTTTATTCTTGCGTTGGTCTTTTTACAGCGCTCGGTTTTATTAAAGCACTCCGTAGAGCGTCATGTTTCAAAAAAAATTAAACTTTCTTCAATAACAACGTAAATAACCATTAATTAATGCATTTGATTAGGTCTAATGTGCAGAAAAAGTGTTTACAAATACGATTTGTCAGGTCTAAACAGTGTTTTTTTTTATTGCTTACATAAAATTATAGAAATTGCATATTTTTTCTAATTTATAGTTTAATTAAGCCACTTTGTTCTCCGCTGCGACATGGAGCTTAAACTTTTTAACTTTCAGGATTAATTTTATGGATGAATAATCACGAAATGCAAAAAGCATTTAATCGCTCTACGGAATCGTTAAAGTGCACATATTTTCTTGTAAACGCAAAACGCAACAGGAAATAAGAGGATGGTGCATTGCGTCAGATGATAAGGGCACTGCACACAATTTTTTATAATAATTAAAACGTTAACAGGATAAAAAAAAAGATATAAACAGCGACTGTTTGAGTTGGCAATCCTACAGTTCATTTTAAGATGGTACAACTGCAACCACTTCTTGCTGTTGACGGGTGACACTTTTGACACTGACAACATCATGGACGGATGCTAATTAAAAAGTTACTCGCTGTGACATAACCTACAATTTTTATTATGAGTGTTATGTCAAATATTTGTAGAACAAGCCAATTCGATTACAGTTTTAAATAATAAAAAAAATCTCTAAAAAGAGTTGCCAACTCAAACAGTCATTGTTGATCACGTTAGATATTAAAAAACTAGATTTATAAGCCCCCGAGGAGTAATAGCCTTATATATCTTTAGGCTATTTTTTCAAATTTGCTTTTTTTTCTAAATTCAATTTAAATCTTTTGTTTGACATAATTTGCTTAATTTTTAACAAAAAATTTATACAATTAAGGGGATCCTCACGCTAGAAATGAACTTGAAACTGTGATTTTTCGGGGGTGTGTTCATAAAATGTTCAATGTTGATTTATCGCTTTGAACTGCATCTGATTGGATAAACAAGAATGACACATATCCTCAAGTCCACGTGGACTGTAATATGATCTTTTAAGTTAAGCATCGGCTGCTGATAACTTTATAAACTAGAAAAGCCGATAAGCGCTACTTGATATCCCGTGTAAGAACTGTGTGGCAAAAGATGAAAATATAAAAGCTTTATAAAACTCTAAACACGAAAAATCTTTTCAATTTTTTCATATGATATCAGAAGCATTTGCAACATGTTTAACATGTTTAAACATGTGTAAAACATGTTCAACTAAAGCACATAAAACGCACATATTGAACAAATTAAAATATATACCGTGCGTTTCGGAATAAACTCTAATCTAATGTATATTTATATCAAATATTATTATTTACGCTCAAAAGAAGTGCCGACACTGTTCGGTGACGCCTGTTCTCACCTAACCAGTTTAGTAACACCTCTACAGCTCGCTCAAGTAAACATGAGCTACGGAAAATATGCAAACTGAATTAGCAAAGTCAGGAGTAAATTTAAATTAACCAATCGGTGCAGTGTGTACATGAAACTTAAAGCGACCTCAGGGCAGATCACGCTTCTTCTGAGCTCATGTTTGCTTGGGTGAACTCTACTAACTGACCGCTGGCACTCTTTTCGAGGAGATACTAATAGCAGGTTTCTCCTATATTAATTATGTTTTAAAATTTCTGGTATCATTACGTTATAATAAAATTCATTAAGTTTTGGCAACATTGCGTTCCAAAAGTCTTTGTCATATGCTATCTGCAACAAAAAATAATAGTATATTATAACATAATTGTGTTAATTATGCAATATCTTACTTTATCGACAATAATTCCTAAAGGCGTCCACACAACAAAGTAGCAAAATTTAGCTCCACTGAGCGCTAATTGACCTTGTACTTGGTTGTAATAGTTATCAGTTTTTTTAAGGCGATAGATTCCATCTGCACATGCTTCTAAACATTTAATTTTTTTTTGGAAAACTCCTTCTTTTGCTTTTATTATATAGTATAGTTTGTCTAAACATTTTGTGCAAATATGGTTTTATTGCTACGTAATCTTCACTAATTTTTATGAGGGTTTAGCGCAGGGTTTTGCCTGTGCAGAATCTTAAAGATACTGCCAGGACTGTATTCAGGTTGCTTCTATTTTCTTCGCCTGCATGTTACTGAATATAACAATAAAATTACATTTAATTCTCTAGCCAAAGATTTATTTATTATTGAATAATATAAAAATTATGTAGAGTATTACAACATTAGTAATTTTTATTTAATCATCTGCATAAATATCAGAATCACTGTTACTATCATTATTAACTTGAATTATTAGTTTTGATACTATTTTTAACAAATTACGTAACGACTACAGTTTTTTCAACTTGACGGTGAAATTTAGTCCGGCTAAAATTTTCATTACGGTCCATGTTGACAAGAACTACAAACGCATTTGTCGGCTACCAGTTTGATGCAAATAGGGGTTGCAAAGTATGTAAGCAGGCAAAATTGTAATCGTACTAAATGTTTAGCTAAACTATACCTTCTGAGGCTATGGCTATACCAGCCCGGCTATTTCCTTCATAATATATTTATTGCCAATTTTATTTTTTATTTGTGTTGATATTCTTTAAACGATTAATGTTTATTTAAATATCACCTATTATTTTGTTTATGATTATATTTATTATAAATTTAAATCAAAATTTTCATTGCGATACACAATTTAATAAAATGCATATTATCAATTAATAATATGTATAATAATTTACTTTTATGAAAAGCACAAATACAAAAGCGGTGATCGCTTTATCTAGCCTAACGTTAGGTCTGAAACATAAAAACAATCATCGTATCCTCGTATAGTAATTCGAGACAAGTGGTTCTTAACACCCTGACAGATAAGTTGAAACCATATCCGTGATTTCTCTTAATGTGACGTCGATAATAAAGCTCTTGGAGGAGGAGTCAGATACATTCAAACGACACACCTCACCAGCTAAAATTTTCAACTATTATCCGCTAATTACTCCCTTATTTACAAAAATTTTGAAAAACGTATATCTTAATTTTACCTTTAAAACTACATTTTGAATACAACCGTTGATTTAGATTTTCGAGTTACCAATTTTTACGATTTTTTATCACTTTCTGATAACAATTTCAAAAATCGAAATCAAGCAATCCAGTGAGAAGACATTAAAACTTTTATATTCAAAATTTCATTTGATTTGCGTAAAAACTAAGCTCATAAAACGTATCCCATGTTTCCAAGCATTTTATCCACCGTGAAGATCCCCTTAAAACAAAAAACAGAATTATTATCTCAAAAAAAATAAGTTTCGAAACAATATTTTTATCAACAATCCTTCCATGGCCTTCTTAGTCAACAAATTTTTGCAATCTTGCTTGAAGCCACTTCGTAACCGTTTCAAAATAATATATTTTCTTTCAAAAATACTTATAACAGTCAGTAAAAAACTAAAAATTCTATTGACATTTGATGCAATTATTTTTGGACAGTCATGTGTGTACCAACCCTTAAAAACATATCTATAAGAAAACAGATTTCTATAAATTGACAGCATTAATGATTCAAATTAAAAAAAAAACTTTTTACTACTCTTCAAGGTAAAATGTCTTCAATTTAAAAAAAAAACAGTAAATGTAATCAATTTTTACCTCATTTCCATCATTAATTTAAAAAAATTGATGTATACCTACTAAGTTTTTGGTTAGGCAAATAAAAAGGCAACAGAACATAAAAGATTATAAAAAGTATTGTATAAAACTTGTGTTATATACTAAACTACCATTTAATGCCGATTTTTAAAGACTTTAAATGTCATTTTAGAAGCAAACTACTTCTGCATTTTGTTTTCTTTTCGGCACTAAAGAGAATTACAAAGAACTTTTCAAGTTGTTCAATGTTTCCCTTGAGAGTCTTTTTCGCTTCAATTGTGAGTGTGAAAAGAAAATTCTTCAATTTGCAATTTTCTTATTTCTCTTTCGAAAAAAGAAACTTCTGGCCCAGTCGGGCCTTTTGTTGGCGCAGTCAGTAGTGTGCGAAACAAAGCTGGATATATCTGACAAACAATTAATTGTCAGAAAAAGTTTTAACCAATGAAATGCAACTGCAAATCGTAAACTAGTTGAATGATTCGTCCAATTTGTCTTATTTGATCTCTCTAGATTTAGAATTGCTGGCATAGCTTTTCAAATTATATTACATTAATTGGAATCAGTCATTTGGATTAATTAATGCTAATTAATAAAGTTGCCGGACTAGATTAGTTTATCAATTGACATTAAATATTTTCCAGAAATATCTGCAATAAATTTCAAATTAAAGTAGTAACAATACCTTTTATTCAATTTCATGCTCAAAAAATAATTAATTTGTCTTAAAAATTGAAAATAAAAAGAAAAAATTAGAAAAACAGTGAAAAAAAAGTAAAAAAAGACAAAGAAACGGATGTTATACTACAAAATACGATTCGTTTGATGAAAACAAACTGTAAATGTGTAAAAATAATCAGCTTATGGCGTGTCTGTCTCTTTCAAAAACATTTATTTTCTAATTTCGTTTTGTACAACAAGATCCTAAATCTGTTTCACGCTTCACTGATATTTCCTAAAACAAACTCATTGCATAATATCTGACGCTGTCACATGCAATGTATCCATTACGCATGAATGAACATATAAAATGTTTATTTATGACGTTTCAATCTTGACCGATCAATTTTAAAAGCAAAATAGACTCAAATCAGAAGTGGGATCTGCAAAATAATGAGATACATAGATCATTTTGATGCTGTTTAGCAAATATTTTTATAATATTGAATACGCTTTGTTTGCAATACAATGCATATTGTCATAAAGTGATGAACTCCAGACTTTTTCTCATTTTCTTTTAGTCCCCAATGATCGTGTTGTGAATAGCGACTGATTTCCGATTTAAAATGAAATGGAATTGGCAAATCTGGACGGGTTTGTGAAGGTGTCAATGATTTAATTAGTTTTTTTTTCAGTGCTCCAAAACCAGCTCGACTAAACTAGATCGTTTAGAACTTTTAATAAAATTAATTCGAGTTTTAATAAACTAAAAATAATTTTATTGTTTATTAAAACTTTTTAATTACTTCTAAAATATTAATTGATAGGTAAAAGACCGAAAACAATAACAAAACATCACTTTTAAGAGAGTAAAAACAAAAAACAAACCCCACCCATTTCTGCAAAATAAAAATTGTACAACATTCTTACAATTTGACTAGAGATGTTGATTGTTAATCTCTATAAGGCTTGAAAAAATATTCTTTTTCATTTGTTATTAGAAAATATGTCATTTAATTGTAATATTTGTTAATTTTTTGAGTTTAAACATTGTTTTGGCTGCTTTATAACCTAATTTTTATTTGGTTTGCAGGCATCTAACCAATTCAAAATACCATAAACAACGGGAAGCAGGCCAAACAATATAAGAAATAATATAAACGGCCTCTAGTAAATACAACAAAATTTGCAAGAAAATCAATACGGTTCATTTTTGCCCCAAAGCTCTAGGTTAAGGGTAGAAAAATAACAGTGTTAGCAATTATAATAGCATTTCTAACATCAAAATAAATACATAGTTATTTGAATCACAAGAACTCGTAAAATCACTTGTTTTGCAAAATGCCAATTTCCGGACGTGTAGTTCCGGACGTGACGCAAAAATTTAATTGGCATAATATCCCTAGTAGTAATTTTCCGACCTAGGCTGGCAAGAGCCCGTTGCCGGCCAATTAAAACACGCAAACCACAAAAAATTTTTTTTAATTATTAATTTACAACAAACACCAATTTACGAATTATCATAATAGAAAAATAAATATATGTAATTAGATTTAAATATTTTTTGTAGTTTGTGAAATTGCTTTGAAAGAAAATATTATTTGAGAAAGATGGAATAGCAGATTAAGCAGAGATAGTTGACCCGAAACTTTATGTTAAAATAAAAAAAAAACATTAGAACAATTTTTATTTAATAAAGAATTGGTTTAAGAGCCGCCAAACTTAGTTTGTGGCTTTTATTTGTAATTGTTTGTATTACGTTACAATAATATTAGATAAAGGGTATTTATTGAGTTAACAAAGAGGATTATTTAAGTGAACAATGCTGTTTAGAATAATAATAAGGCCTGAAACTGGCGTTGTTGTTACAAAACAACTTATACTATTCGAGATCAATATTTATTTTAGTTTATTTGAGTTAAGGAGATGAAATAAAATAAACTAAAATAAATTGAAATAAACTAATAAAATAAACTTAAATGATATCAATTAAACTGAAATGAACTTGAATAAACTAAAATAAACTGAATTAAACAGAAATGAACTAAAATAAACTAAACTATCTTGAAATAAAGTAAAGCAAACTATAATAAACTGAAATAAATTGAAATAAACTAAAAAAAAACTAAAATGAATTAAAATGAACTAGAAAGGGCTAAAATAAACTAAATGAAACTAAATTGAACTAAAATAATCCTAATTAAACTAAAATGAACTAAAATAAATTGAAATAAACTAGAATAAACTAAAATAAACTAAAATAAACTGAAATAGACTAAAGAATTGAACTTAAAAGAACTAAATTGAACTGAATTAAACAGAAATGAACTAGAATAAACTAAACTATCTTGAAATAAAGTAAAGCAAACTATAATAAACTGAAATAAATTGAAATGAACTAAAATAAACTGAAATAGACTAAAGAATTGAACTAAAATGAACTAAATTGAACTGAATTAAACTTAAATAAACTGAATTAAACAGAAATGAACTAGAATAAACTAAACTATCTTGAAATAAAGTAAAGCAAACTATAATAAACTGAAATAAATTGAAATAAACTATAAAAAACTAAAATAAACTAAAATGAATTAAAATGAACTAGAAAAAGCTGAAATAAATTAACCTAAACTAAATTAAACTAAAATGAACTGAATTGAACTAAAATAAACTAAAATAAATTAAAATAAACTAGAATAAACTAAATAAACTAAATTAAACTGAAAGGAATTTAAATAAACTAGAATAAACTGAAATAGACTAAAGAAATGAACTAAAATAAACTACATTGAACTGAATTAAGCTTAAATAAACTGAATTAAGCAGAAATGAACTAAACTAAAATAAACTAAACTATCTTGAAATAAAGTAAAGCAAACTATAATAAACTGAAATAAATTGAACTGAAATAAACTATAAAAAACTAAAATAAACTAAAATGAATTAAAATAAACTAAAATGAATTAAAATAAACTAGAAAAAGCTGAAATAAATTAACTGAAATTGAACTGAAATAAACTATAAAAAACTAAAATAAACTAAAATGAATTAAAATAAACTAGAAAAAGCTGAAATAAATTAACCTAAACTAAATTAAACTAAAATGAACTGAATTGAACTAAAATAAACTAAAATAAATTGAAATGAACTAGAATAAACTAAATAAACTAAATTAAACTACAATGAATTTAAATAAACTAGAATAAACTGAAATAGACTAAAGAATTGAACTAAAACAAACTACATTGAACTGAATTAAACTTAAATAAACTGAATTAAGCAGAAATGAACTAAAATAAACTAAACTATCTTGAAATAAAGTAAAGCAAACTATAATAAACTGAAATAAATTAAAATAAACTAAAAAAAACTAAAATGAATTAAAATGAACTAGGAAGAGCTAAAATAAATTAACCTAAACTAAATTAAACTAAATTGAACTAAAATAATCCTAATTAAACTAAAATGAACTAAAATAAATTGAAATAAACTAGAATAAACTAAAATAAACTGAAATGAATTGAAATGAACTAAAATAAACTGAAATAGACTAAAGAATTAAACTAAAATAAACTACATTGAACTGAATTAAATTTAAAAAAACTGAATTAAGCAGAAATGAGCTAAAATAAACTAAACTATCTTGAAATAAAGTAAAGCAAACTATAATAAACTGAAATAAATTAAAATAAACTATAAAAAACTAAAATAAACTAAAATGAATTAAAATGAACTAGAAAGAGCTGAAATAAATTAACCTAATAAACTAAATTAAAATAAAATGAACTGAATTGAACTAAAATAATCCTAATTAAACTAAAATGAACTAAAATAAATTGAAATGAACTAGAATAAACTAAATTAAACTAAAATGAATTGAAATAAACTAGAATAAACTGAAATAGACTAAAGAATTGAACTAAAATAAACTACATTGAACTGAATTAAATTTAAATAAACTGAATTAAGCAGAAATGAACTAAAATAAACTAAACTATCTTGAAATAAAGTAAAGCAAACTATAATAAACTGAAATAAATTAAAATAAACTATAAAAAGTAAAATAAACTAAAATGAATTAAAATGAACTAGAAAGAGCTGAAATAAATTAACCTAATTAACTAAATTAAATTAAAATGAACTGAATTGAACTAAAATAATCCTAATTAAACTAAAACAAACTAAAATAAATTGAAATGAATTAGAATAAACTAAAATAAACTAAATTAAACTGAAATGAATTGAAATGAACTAGAATAAACTGAAATAGACTAAAGAATTGAACTAAAATGAACTACATTGAACTGAATTAAATTTAAATAAACTGAATTAAACAGAAATGAACTAAAATAAACTAAACTATCTTGAAATAAAGTAAAGGAAACTATAATAAACTGAAATAAATTAAAATAAACTATAAAAAACTAAAATAAACTAAAATGAATTAAAATGAACTAGAAAGAGCTGAAATAAATTAACCTAATAAACTAAATTAAAGTAAAATGAACTAAATTGAACTAAAATAATCCTAATTAAACTAAAATGAACTAAAATAAATTGAAATGAACTAGAATAAACTAAAATAAACTAAATTAAACTGAAATGAATTGAAATGAACTAGAATAAACTGAAATAGACTAAAGAATTGAACTAAAATGAACTACATTGAACTGAATTAAATTTAAACAAAATAAATTAAGCAGAAATGAACTAAAATAAACTAAACTATCTTGAAATAAAATAAAGCAAACTATAATAAACTGAAATAAATTAAAATAAACTATAAAAAAATAAAATAAACTAAAATGAATTAAAATGATCTAGAAAGAGCTGAAATAAATTAACCTAATTAACTAAATTAAATTAAAATAAACTGAATTGAACTAAAATAATCCTAATTAAAGTAAAACGAACTAAAATAAATTGAAATGAATTAGAATAAACTAAAATAAACTAAATTAAACTGAAATGAATTGAAATGAACTAGAATAAACTGAAATAGACTAAAGAATTGAACTAAAATGAACTACATTGAACTGAATTAAATTTAAACAAAATGAATTAAGCAGAAATGAACTAAAATAAACTAAACTATCTTGAAATAAAATAAAGCAAACTATAATAAACTGAAATAAATTAAAATAAACTATAAAAAAATAAAATAAACTAAAATGAATTAAAATGAACTAGAAAGAGCTGAAATAAATTAACTTAATAAACTAAATTAAACTAAAATGAACTAAAATGAACTAAAATAATCGAAATTTAATTAAAATGAACTAAAATAAATTAAAATGAACTAGAATAAACTAAATTAAACTGAAATGAATTGAAATGAACTAGAATAAACTAAAATAGACTAAAGAATTGAACTAAAATGAACTAAATTGAACTGAATTAAACTTAAATAAACTGAATTAAACAGAAATGAACTAGAATAAACTAAACTATCCTGAAATAAAGTAAAGCAAACTATAATAAACTGAAATAAATTGAAATAAACTATAAAAAACTAAAATAAACTAAAATGAATTAAAATAAACTAGAAAAAGCTGAAATAAATTAACCTAAACTAAATTAAACTAAAATGAACTGAATTGAACTAAAATAATCCAAATTTAACTAAAATGAACTAAAATAAATTGAAATGAACTAGAATAAACTAAAATAAACTAAATTAAACTGAAATGAATTGAAATGAACTAGAATAAACTGAAATAGACTAAAGAATTGAACTAAAATGAACTAAATTGAACTGAATTAAACTTAAATAAACTGAATTAAACAGAAATAAACTAGAATAAACTAAACTATCTTGAAATAAAGTAAAGCAAACTATAATAAACTGAAATAAATTGAAATAAACTATAAAAAACTAAAATAAACTAAAATGAATTAAAATAAACTAGAAAAAGCTGAAATAAATTAACCTAAACTAAATTAAACTAAAATGAACTGAATTGAACTAAAATCAACTAAAATAAATTGAAATGAACTAGAATAAACTAAATAAACTAAATTAAACTGAAATGAATTTAAATAAACTAGAATAAACTGAAATGAACTAGAATAAACTAAATAAACTAAATTAAACTGAATTAAACTTAAATAAACTGAATTAAGCAGAAATGAACTAAAATAAACTAAACTATCTTGAAATAAAGTAAAGCAAACTATAATAAACTGAAATAAATTGAAAAAAACTAAAATTACCTAAAATAAACTGAATTGAACAAAAATAAGCTGAATTGAACTAAACTAAACTAAATTAAAAGAAAGTAAGATAAAATAAACTAAAGTAGGGATAGTAATAGAGCTGTTATTTTATGATTAATTTTCAATAACAAATTTAATTATTGGTAGTTTTTTGGAAAAAATAAATGTTTTTTTCACAAACAAGTCGACCTAAGGGCTAAGAAGACATTTACTAGATGTCCTAAAAGCCCGCTTGCTATACTACTTGACCAAATACGTCACATTTTTGCATTCAAACGACTTTTACAACACTATTTAATTATTATTATAATAAATATTTACAAATAGTAGCAAACATTAATTTATATTTTTGTAAACATTACTTTATTTATATCGAGTACTTGGTTAAATGAATGTTCTCTCATCTCAGTGCTCTATATATTAACCTAAATTTTTCGTTAAACTGGATTAATATGAAGAAGTCAATTATTGTATAAAACTATAGTTTCTAACCTATAATTTCATAAACTATAGATAAGTAATCATAGTAGTCAAAATGTCTAAAATTGTTTTTTTAAGAAACAAGTGAAAATCTAACAAATTTTGGCTAATCTAAGTAAATAATAATTAAAGATTAATATTCTCTGCGTATGATGACTTAACATATTAAAAAATAAATTATATTATTAATCGATAAAATTTATTTAAACCTTACCATAACCTTAAATTTAACCAAAAAGCGTACTTGTCTCTCTAAGATTTGGCTGTTTTAGCCTTTCTTTTTTTTTTTCGAAAATTTTTGTTTTTATTTTTTTTTTGTGTGGAGGAAGTAGAGTTTATAGACCAGGGTCGATAATTTTTAAAACCAAAAAAAATAATAGTAGGATGAAACTCATTAGAAAAGGAAGAAAATATTATAACAATTAAAGAAAAAATAGTTTACGGGCGATCTGAGGTCGGGAAGAGGATGGGGGTGAGTTTTTAAGAGTAAAAAACGGTTTTTCTTGATTTCCGGCAAAAATAAAAGTCCTATCAAAAAAAGTCAAATGGCAAAGTTGTAGGTAATAAAAAGATCTAAAACTTTTGCATCTACATTTTTTTCACATAACCTCAAAATTTATGTGAAAAATTTATAAAACCAAGTTTTTGGTTTTTTATTTTTATCTTTTACAAAATTTTTTTTTTTTAACGACATTCAGTGAAAACTCCTCTTTTTATGTCTCAAATACGCTGTAATTTATTTAATTAAAAATATTAATTTTTTCACCTTATTTTGAATTAATATCGAAAAAACACCCTAATTTTGCATCGAAAATTCACCCGTCAAAATATCAGCTTTTTTCAAAAAGTTGGTATGGTTTCTGTTTGTTGAAGTCTCTACTTTCCGATGGTAAAAAAATAAATATATGTTACTACAGTAAATCTTCTTAGAAAATGCAAAAATTCAAAAAAAACTTGAATTCGAAAGTTTTTTTTTAATTATTATAAATTAGGTTTTGTTCTTTAATGTTAGGGTAGTGTATGTTTAATTATGTTTTTTCCAGGAATGTTAAGGGAAAACAATGAAAGAATGTTAAGGGGATGTATGTTTAATTATGTTTTTTGTGTTGAATGTTAGAGGAATATATGTTTAATTACACTTTTTTTGTCGAATGTTAAAGGAATGTATGTTTAATTACAGTTTTTCCTATGTTTGTTGTTAATGTTCTTCCCGAACTTGCAATTTTTTTCCAGAAAAAGTAAAATTTTCGGCTCGTGATCAAGCAACCCTTCGGGACGCTTGATGCTTATAATAATTAAAAAAAAACTTTCGAATTCAAGTTTTTTTTGAATTTTTGCATTTTCTGAGAAGATTTACTGTAGTAACATATATATTTTTTCTACCATCGGAAAGTAGAGATTTCAACGAACAGAAACCATACCAACTTTTTGAAAAAAGCTGATATTTTGACGGGTGAATTTTTGATTGAAAATTAGGGTGTTTTTTCGATATTAATTCAAAATAAGGTGAAAAAATAAATATTTTTAATCAAATAAATTACAGCGTATTTGGGACATAAAAAAATTTGTTTTCACTAAATGTCGTTAAAAAAAAAAATTTTTGTAAAAGATAAAAATAAAAAACCAAAAACTTGGTTTTTTAAATTTTTCACATAAATTTTGAGGTTATGTGAATAAAGTGTAAATACAAAAGTTTTAGATCTTTTTATTACCTACAACTGTGCTATTTGACTTTTTTTGATAAGACTTTTAGTTTTGCCGGAAATCAAAAAAAACCGTTTTTTACCCTTAAAAACTCACCCCCATCCCCTTCCCGACCTCAGATTGCCCGTAAATTATTTTTTCTTTAATTGTTATAATATTTTCATTCTTTTCTAATGAGTTTCATTCTACTATTATTTTTTTTCACTTTTTATTATTTTTAAAGGCTTCTACCCTGGTCTATTATAAGGATTAAAGAAAAAGAAACTGTCGATCAGTCAAATTAGGAAAAAATAGGAAATGAGGGCTATCAAAAGTGAAATTTCACGTCAAAATAGAAAATATCGACTTCAATAGAAAATAATTCAATAAAGTGGCCGTTAAATAAAGTTAATTATTTGGAAAAAAAATTCTTCTTTCATCTTCAAAGTTGGGAGTTATTGGACCAAAACCAAAAAAATTTCCAAACGGCGGTAATTGCCGTTAAGCGCTTAATGGATAACATACCGCCAATTACAGAAGGAGTAGCGATGAAAGAGCAAAAATAGATTAAAACTAAATAAACACATTCTCTTCTTCTATAAATAAAAATCAAAATTCATCATCTGGATATTTTCACTTCTATTATAACACAAATATTTAATAAAGTTCGATATTTCATCGGAGAGCTTCGCTGAGTGAAACTACAACCAAAAACTTTGCCAACCAACAGGTGCTTGGCTCAAAGCCAATCATTTACCTTGTCTATGACGCCATATTTCAAAAAAAATCACAAAATAAGACACTTTTTATAATTTTTGAAAATAAAAAATTAAGTGTAGATTAGCCTAAATCAAAACATTTTTAACTTTTCTGACAGTCATCACAAAATAATGACTCAATTGCTCTTTTTCTCATTTTTTTTTATCGTAAAAACGTTTGAGTTATATATATATATATATATATATATAATATACCCGGCAGTAAATGTTTGTTTGTTTGTTTGCAAAATTTTTCTCAAATAATAAATTTGTCGTCAACAACAACATGGCAACCAAATCATAGACTGCATTTTTTAGTGACTTATTTGTCTTAAGTATAATAAATAGCTAATAGAACATTATTTATAAATATTAATATTATTGTCTTTATACCATTAATTTTTTTCTCTTTTCTTTAAAGCTTTAATAAGCCAACATCTTTTTCATAAATATTGTTTGATTTCTGGAGTATTATTTTCGAGGATGCAAGTTTAGCATCCACAGACGTTCAATCGGATTCAAATCTGGGTCTCCTGCTGGTAAAATTCGTTTATGTATTGCAAGCCCTGTTAAGCAAATGCGGCCTAAATAGCACAATTTTCATAGTAGTCGCATTTTTTCCTCTATAATTTTGATGTTTTGTATTTTTGTTTTCCCTGTGCTTTATTTGCCATTTAGACGGTTTTTTCTCCAGTGAAGGATATACTGGATATAATGTTTAACATTATTAAAAAAAATAATTATCTTTTTCAGGAATCGGAACTATGTTGTTGGCACTAATAACTACCTAATGTCTACTTTTCTAAAAAAATTGGTGGAATGAATTAATGACAGGTTGCTTGAATTGGCGAACCAAAACCAATTTCCAACTAATAGCTGGTTGATACTCATATTAAAATATCTACTATATTTTGATTAAATCTTAGAAGTTGCAGTTAAACCGCTAATAAGATATTATTAGTTTTTTTTTTTTTTTGATTTTGAGTTTTTAAATAAGATTATCACTGTCTTCCATTTGGAGTGTTTTATAGATATCTATAAAATAAATGTATGTCTTTCAATTTATAACATGCAGTATGTCGCCCACATTAAAGAAACCGCGAATCTTTTTTAGCGTTGAAGAAGTAACCTAACCGTCTTGGCTTACCCCACCAACATTGTTTTCTTGTTTCCCGCTATTAAACTCACTCAATTCTTTGTAATAAGCGTTCCTGGATTTCTTAGATAGCAAACTCGATGTGGCTTTTTCCACATCTTTCTGGAGAGAACTAATTCTTTTCATTTTCAAAAATGTTACAGGCGCCGAAACAGTTTGTTTGCAAAATAAATAGCTATTATAAGACAATTTTCAGTTTATTTTTAATGTTTTAGGCGTTCTAGCTGTCATTTATGTAAGTTATTAGACATTATACAGGAATTTTTGTCCAAATGGCTTTATTCAAAATATTTCGACGAAGAATTGTAATAATAATCAAAGATAATAAAAGCACTTTGAGTCAGAGGTCCTCCAAGCGAAAAACAATTACTAATCTTGCGAAGAAAAAAAATTGCCACTTTTATTTCATTTTTCTCAGCAGAGTTGCCAACTAAAATGGTACTATTGTATTCTCTTCCCATAATGAAATGATAGAGTCAGCTAAGTGTATCTGCGGATATTGCCAATAAGCTATCAAAAAGCTGGATTTGGAATATTTTGGAAATTCCGTATTTGGCATTTTATAGTCAATAATGTCTTATATAGCCAATTGTAACCCACACAGCTATTTGTAGCATTTATCCTCAAATGCGAGACGCTTTTATTATGTGATATATTGTTTGCAGACTGTTGTCCTCATTTAATGTCATAAGATTTGATTATTTACTCTAGAGCTTCCCAAAGGATTTGTAGACGTATTTATGTGATGGATCTGCTACTGGGATGAGGATTTCTTTTGATTGTTGTACAAAGATAACACACAGTCGCATAATAGTCTTAAATCATTAATCAGATGTTCAATTTATCCAAGCTGATGCCTCCATACTTTAAGTCTAATTAAACATATACCTCAAATGTCAGATTAAATTCATTATGTAATTGATAATTGTCAAAAAATTTGACAAATTACATCGTTATAAACAATCTATTGCAACTCTTCTATCTAGAAGCTGTATGCTGTATGCCATTACTCAAGTATAATTTCTGCAAAATGTTGACAAAAAGTCTTGTGAATCACATGTCCGAAAACGCTTTTGCAAGAACGCGTAGTTTGCAAAAACACTCGTCTTGCAAAATTCTAGTTTCCGGCCTTGTAATTCAAATAACTATTTCTAGTGGCTCATATTGTTCATATGTTGAAACTGACGATAATGGCATTGACTAAATATGCCAACAGGTACTAGCGTCTCCCAAGCTACCCCTTTCATCCTCGCGCCACAAGCCAAATGTGTTACACTTCCTTCATATGCGTGGCTAGTCTAGGGTTACTCAGTCTATGCTATATGGCTAGTTTTTTTCAATTAATTAATGTTATAGGCTAAATATATTATGTCAAACCTGAATGTTAACTTATCAGCTCTGTATATATTTATGCGCAAATTAAAAACCGATTATTTAAATTGGGTCAGCAGAGCGGTTTTCAGCGTTTTTAACTACAAAGTGTGCTCAATCACTTCTGATGAAAATTTAGATTGGAAAAGTATTGGCTTAGGTTATGAATATTAATTGATGTTAAATTAGACGGCGAATGTTCAAATAACAAAACTTTTTGTTGATTTAAACTAAAGTTTTATGTAAATGAAGAGTCGATCTCTATAACTTAGGAAAAACCTTTTTATTTTGGATTTTACAAAAAAAATGCATTTTTGATTAAAGTTTTTGCTCGACAAAAAACGGCCAAAGTTGTAATCGCACTAAATGTTTAGCTAAACTTTACGTATTATTGTATGAGCTTTGACGTATGACAGTATCAAGCTAAATTGCGCAGCATCAGTTGATCGGGAATGCCATTTTTAAAATTGTGTTCATCGTAAAACGTTGTTTAAAAAATTATTAAATTGTTGTTTATCAATATTAAAAAAATTACAATATTTTGTATTCCAGATGTCTTCTCTATTATTATATTAGAAGAAATGTGTGCATTCAGCAATATTCCATTACCTGTTCTTTTCAAACCTATTTGAGGTTCGAATGAAAGAACTCTTTTCACATTCAAATAAATCAAATGCAGTCATGCAGTTAGTAAAAGTTTTGTGGCCTCACCTGAATACAACCCATTTGAAATCCAATGTAAATTTGTTTTCCATTAAAAACAAAAACAAAACAATTCAAGATTTGAAACCTAACATTTTTAAAAATGTTTCACTATAATGGTTGATAATTAAGAAAAAAAAATCGTCTAATTAACTCCTCCCGTTGTTGCTTAACGTTGTCGCTTGTATATTTACGCCTTGTCAACTGCTATGGTGTCTAGATTTTTTCACATGCAGAGCTTCCATCTGCCACTTTGACTCACAGACGTGTTGCAACATACCATGAAAATTATCTGCTTTTAGAGACCTCCAAAAAAAGTGTTGTTTAATCATAAATATAGTTCGTTTATACAATTTACCTACCGATTTCAAAAATAGAGACAATTAAATATTTAATCGAGCTCTGAGCTGTCCAATCTTGGGCTGTTAACCTCAAAACAGACAAAATTGTGTTTAATACATTATTTGTGCGTTAGTCTTTTTACAGCGCGTGGTTCCTTAGTTTTAAAACCTTAAAAAATAGTGCGGTAGTTGAAACTTACCGCACTAATAACGTAAAAAACTGTTTATTCATCAAATTCAAACAGTTTGAGTATTATGAATAATAAACGATTGATTAACAACTTCTGTAGATTGAATGATTACTTATTAAGCTTTGAGAGAGTCTAATAAGCCTATTTAAGTTCATGTTAACTAAAATGTAAAACAAACACGAGATACTCAACCTTTTAATACAAAAAATCGTGCTTTGATGCTTTTCGAAAAGTTTTTATCTGACAAACAAAAATACGAGATTTAATAAAGTTGAAAAATAAACAGACAAAAAGTTTTTTTTTGCTGGAAAAAGATAAGTCGGCCGTTCATTCATTAAAAACTGTTCAAATAACAATCTTACAAAAATAATAAAACGTTCCAATCAAGATGCTATTGAAAATCCAGATAAATAGTCTCATCCAGAATCGTAACAGATAATTGATTTAATATGTCAGATACCTTTGAGGATGGAAAATATAAGAAACGAACGAAATTAAATTCGCACTTTAGTGGCAGACGAAATTCTACCTTTTAAAGAATCTTTTACTTTCTCGGAATTGAAAGAAAACGAAAGAGGTAGCAAAAGATGTAAATGAACAGGGCTCATTTAAATAAAAGCTTATTTTATCGATAAGAATTGGTAGCACCACATCACTTACTTTTTTAGATTAACTCATACATTTAAGGTTATAAAATAAAATAACTGGTTACATTTTTTTTCACACTTATAACCCGCTACGGTATTACACAAGTACACATACATTTAATCAATGTGCATCAAAAAGCGGCGTCAGCACTGTCAGCCAGACTTGTCAATTCATCCTAACCTCACTTTTGTCTGTCAAACAAGATTTTTCTTTAACGGCGTGCAAATCCTATGTCGTTTAGAGCGCAAAGCTTAGCTTCTATGACAACTTATGTCACATTTTTTTCCACTATTGCGAGTCTTTAGAGATTCCGGTGCTTGTGTGAGCTTATGTAAACCTAAACAATTTATTGACAGTTAAATTGGCCGCAGTTTCCTAAAAATGCACCAAAAAAGTTGCTGTATTGTTTGTAATCCGCCTCTGCTAAAAAATAGAGTATAGTATATTTTTTTACTAAACTACTTTAATCTAAATAAGTTTATAATTTTTTTTAAACGGTAAGATAAAGTAAAAAAAATCGCAGAATTAAAAATGTATTAGATTAACAAAGTTTTTTCATTTTAATTATTAATTATAGTCGATCAAGCTAGATCTATAAGACTGCTGCAGGTCGGGTAACCATGTTACTACGCTTGCGTTCTTTGCTTAAGCTGCACATCTGAAACATTATGATGCTTCTAACTTTTTTTTTCCGTTAACAAAACAATCTAATACGTTTCTCAGGTACCTGAGAGTAATATCATCACTTGTCAAAGACCGTAATGATTTTTAAATCCAGCGAAATTGCTGTGCTTCCAGGACAGCAATGTCGACTCTTCAGCTACTTCCCGTAGAAGCAGCTTTTATTGCTTGTTTACTTTATAATCCGATTGGCAGCTGTCAAGAGCTTTGAGAACTATCAAATTTGCAACCAACCAAACACAGTTGTGCAAGTGGTATTTTTAGTAAAAACAGTTGCGTATAAAATGCCCTAGCGAATTGTAATTTGCGGGCGACTGTACATTTTTAGCTGAAATAAAGTTCAAAAAAGTTTATCGGTTGCCCCTAAACGTGCAAACCGATATCACAAATTAATTATTGAAGTAAATGTATTCTCGGGCGATACAAGATCATTTAAAATGATTAAATTTCCAAGCTCTCTTTTTAGACATTGCCAAAAATCAATTTTTGAATAGAAAAAAACCAGGAAAAATAAACAAAAAATTATTTTTAGTTTGTTTGTAAATTAGATGATCTCACTCACTTTTCTCTTTCACTTATAATAATTAGATGAGAATATCTATCATTTGTGTTCCACATGATTATTATAATGACGTGGTAATCAATAAAGTAAAAAAACAGTAGATTATTACATATTAGGTTTGTTTATTATCTACTCATTTAAAATATGTATTCAGTAAAATACCTATTTGCAATTCTATTCCTTTTTTAAGTTCAGAACTTAAATAAATGAACCTTGACCTTATTTACATACCGTAAATTGTCCCAAAACATATGCGTGTCAGATACCTACGTACATAAAATTTAATTTAAAAACAGTAAATTTTGACACTTTTTACAGTTCCTGTAGCTGCAATAAACTACAAAGTTGGAAGTAATTACGTTATAGAGATCGATTCTTTTTTCTATATATAGATAGGAATAATTTTGATTTTATAAGCCATATTCATTATATGGCAGTTTAAATAAAATTGACAAAAAATTAGCAAAATTAGTTAAAAGCGGGGTTGTAGAAGGGCGCAACCGTAGTATGCTTTTGTGTTTAAACTAAAACATAATAGTTATTTGAATCACAAGACCAGAAACTGCTATTTTGCAAAAGCGTTTCCAGACGTGTGATTCACAAGATTTTTTGTGCCACGGCGTCTGTGGGGCGTGGGGTCACGGCCTAGGAGCTTGGGGGGCTATAATACAAACCGTTAGATGTCGTTGATAAATGTCTGACAATTGACAATGACAGCAAACGCAAAAATTTAATTGGCATAATATTCTTAGTAGTCATTTTCCGACCTAAGCCAGCAAAAGCCAATTGCCGGCCGATTAGGACACGTTGAAAATTATGTTTTGCACGCGCGAGACACAAAAAGTATATTTTTCCAACTACAAGCTTTTTTTTTATCTTCACTTAAACTTCTACTTTTTCTAGTTCTTTGAATCATTTTCTTTTGATATATATATATTTTCTTTCTGCACGTTTTGTTTGCAGTCTATTTTTTTCCTTAAATATGTTTTGCGCATTAGTTGTTTCATAATTTTTTTACATTTTGTGTCATTGCTACTTTTTTAATTATTGTATCTGTTACTTCAGTGCATATACAGTGAGATTTTTGTTTTACTGAACATAACGTTATAAATCGTATGTTCAGTTTTAAAAAAACCATGTCAATACATTGTCGCTAGGTAGGCAACCAAATTAACAAATGTTTTATTTTGACACTTGACAGAACAGCTCTGAAATTTGATTTTATTCATAGATAAGGAAGGTTATGTTACCTCTTAATAACAAGTTTAAAAAGAAACTTTTAATCAAATTAGTTTAATAAATGTTTAAAGTGACCACTTTCTTGTTCCAAGCAATAAAATGCTTGTACAGTACTTTGTAAAAAAACTGGATTTATTTCGTTGCAGGCGGTGATTATTCTATTCTTTAGTTCTTCTGTACTCTCTATTACGGTACTGTTGTAGACTTTAGATTAGAGATAACTCCAAAGAAAGAAATCGTTTGGTGATAAATCTGGCAACCGAGGTGGCCAAGCTATTGATCCAAACCGTCCAATCCAGCGATCCTGGAAGTTTTCAGTCAGGAAACGTGTAATAGGGCCCGTAGAATGTGGTGGAGCGCCGTCTATTTGAAACCATGCGTTCTCAAGATTCAAGTCTTTTAGTCGTCGCATTATGTGTCTTTGCAATAGTTCTAAAAACTTGGCGGCATTTAGGTTGCCGTTTAGGTTCTCAAAGTGGACCAATAATAATATTGGTCCATTTTTAATTGTTTATTGTTTTTATTGATGGCAACCTAAATGCCGCCAAGGTTTTAGAACTATTGCAAAGACACATAATGCAAAGACTAAAGGGATCTTAGAGAAAAAAAAATAAATTTCAGAGTTCTGTTCTGTCAAGTGTCAAAATAAAACCTTTGTTAATTTGGTTGCCTACCTAGCGACAATGTATTGACTTGGTTTTTTTAAAACTGAACATGCGTTTTATAACGTTATGTTCAGTAAAACAATAATCTCACTGTATAAATATGACGTGTTTCACATAAGAGTACAAGCCTGACAAATAAAAAAAAAATGTGAAAACTAATTTTACACTATTTCTATAAACTAAATTGAATTATGCTTTGTTTTGGAAGATTATTTGAATAAAGTTATATAAATTAATGTAAGTAAAAAGCGTTTTCTTCGTAAATAAACTTTTAGCCTTTTGAAGTTGTATCAAACGCATGAATTATTATTTTGAATGTAATCTTTCATGTGATCAAAGATGCGTGCTTGCAGAGTAGAAATGGAGAAAATTACAATGATAATAGGTTTTACTCAAAATTGAAATTTGTTTTTCTTGGGAATTGAAGCATTATCTCTGTCTAAATGCTATTAATATTTCGACATTTTGTAGCAGACACTGCTGAAGAGATTTTACACTTAATATGTCTAATTATTCTCACAAAAGCTTAAATTTTGTATAAATTCTAATTCATTAAGACGTTTAATGTGACGCCATAACAGTGGCTAGCCGGTGGCACCTAGATTTTGGTGGATGCGCTAAGAAAAAGCAACAATTTTCAAACTATTTGTAATTGTATGATAGTCATTAGAATAGTCAAAAATGCAGCGTGATCAAATAGGACTGTTTGAGTTGGCAATCCTACAACATTTCCTGTTGTTGACGGATGACACCTTTGACAACGACAACATCATTGACAGATGCCAATTAAAATGTTAGTCGCTGTGACATAACCTACAATTTTTTTATAAGTATTATGTCAAATATTTTTTTTTAATTTTTTTTTCTTTCTTTTCAGTTGATGGAATGGAATTGGAGACTCTCTATCACCGATATTGCATCCGACTCAAGCATGCCCTATTTTTATCTTGTCTGACTGTAGCAGCTATCACTTGTGCTGGTCTTCTCATAACGACATGCATACTTCAGGTTAGTGTCAAAATCATTTGACATTTTGACAATCATAGGACAAAAGTAAAAGAGATATTATTATGTCAGATGGCTTCTAACTGAAAAATTATATTATGTTTTATAACATTTTATTGATTTGATATTGTCAATGGTAAAATATTGTGTAAGATGTTTTTTATTTTTGATGTTGCTCAATTGACGTTTGACAGGCTTAGAGACTATTTACTAGAAAAAAAAAAATATAAAGCTTTATTTGTTGGGGAACAGCAATTTTGAAAAGAGGGTCTATAATCCCTCTTTAGAAACTTGAACTTTGATGTTTGGTTTGAAAACAAATTTGAGGGTATTGATTGGTGAACTTGAAAATTAAAAAAAAACAATTTCGAAATACCATACAACTATTATGTAATTAAATAAATTTGACAGACATTTATATAAAAAAAAAATAACTGTCTAAAGTGATTTAAAGCTGTAAAATTAATAATTTTTAATATAAAACTTACAATAGGGTATAATATTTTCAAAATTTGAATATTTGAGATATTCATTCCAAGCACTAATGGCACTAGGTCGGTAATATACACCTTTTACTGTAAAGAACATCGCGGTTTTTGTTTTATCTCGATTCGAAAAGTCATGCAGAGTAGCACTCTAGTTTAAAAGAAGCGCTTTAAATTATCTGTCATCCAGAAGCAAGTCGCGTTTATTTGGCAACGCTGCGTGTACATGTGTTTTGTCCTGTATTTGATGACAGAAGTCAGCTGTAATTTTTTTTCCAAAAGGAGCATTTTACTTCTAATTTGTTGTTCACATGCGACTTGCAGCAGAGGTTAGCTCATACGAAAGCAGTGACACTGACCTGACACACTAACAGTACAGACTGGAAAAACAAGGATGCAATGTTGCCAGATAGTGCGATGACGTAGAAAGCACTTTGACGTCACAGTTACTTAGAACAACAGAGGAGCGTTGCTTTTATGCGAATTTCAACATTTTTTTACGCCAAAAAAAACATATATGGATGAAAAAAGGTTGTAGTATGTAAAAAAAAGTGTTTTACCCTATTAAAATTGGCAACATTCTTAGAACTAAATATAAAAATTTACTTTTTTGAAAAAGATTAAGTATGAGATAAGCCACTGTTGTTTGAGATTCAAAAAAATTTAGTATTATAATCTCTCGATCCTGAAATTTTAATTTTGGTTAATTTCTACTTTAATTATCCTAACAATAATTTTTGTTTTTATCAAAAATAAATAAATGTCGTCATTTGACAGAGATAAAATAGGAATGTTTAAGCGACGTTTCGGTATTCGAAATCAAATTGTTTTCCTTCTCATAATAGGATTAAATGATGTTGATCAATATCACCCTCAGGGCAGATTAGAGAAATCCATCATTTTGTCGTTATCAAGTCTCCAATTAATTACAGCTTCACAGCATCATTATTTGCATAATATAAACTCACGTTGAAAAAAAGACTCCAATTTCTAAAAATTTTAATTAAAATTATAATAAAAATTACGCCATAAATAATGTCAAAAATTACGTCTTTTGTTTTTCGATACTTTATTAACTTGCAATCTCAAGTTTCCCTGAGGATAAACACCGAAACGTTAATTTTGTTTTTAAGCAAATTCAATGTTTTTGTAGAGCTTCTTGCAAAAGACGTTACCTTTTGAAGATGGTGTTTACCGGTTTAAATATCTCATCTGCAAATTAGGTCTATTAATTATTTATGCTGTTGCGAGTTTAGAGGTTACCTTTGTAATAACACTTTTTGATTCAAACTTCTCCAATTAGCTTAAACTTTGACATAAAAAAAACATTAATTGGTTGTATAAAATAAACAAACACATTTAAAACGTTTGTTTTCATGTTTATAATTTTATTGGTAACATTAATTAAGTTTACACATCAGAAGTGGAATTTTATTCTTGATAACGTAGATTTCTTTTGTTTCAGGATCTTTCTAAGAGTGTTCTTCCGATTGTAACAATGTCCATCCTCACCTTTGTATTCATCTTTATATTACTTGCCTCTCAATTTCCAATAATACTTGAATCAGAAGCATGGGCTCTTGTTTCCTCCTTTTTAATCACAGGGTTGGTTAGCACAGCCATGTTCCTGCTTGCTCAACGTCACGCTCCTCTTCCTCTTTTTGCTCTCCTTTTAGCTATTCATACCATGTTACCCCTTTCAAGAACAGTAGCCTTAGTTCTAGCGTCTATTGTTACGTTGGTCCACATGGCTATATCCATTACTAACAGGATTAATGAGGACAAGAACCCTTATTATCTACAGGTGAGTGGCAACATAGCTACTTAATAAAGGTAGAAAAGTTTAATTTTGTTTTTGTATTTTATTTTTTATACAGTAGTTTTGTTCTACGTCTTCTTGTCTTACTTTTTCTTTTTCAGTTACTTCCAGAAGCTATTTTACTGGTGGCGGCTAGTTGTACTGGACTTTACTACCGTCACATGACAGAAGGGGCTCACAGGCGTACTTTTGTGGGTACCAGAACCTGTATTGAATCCCGCGTTAAACTCGAATGTGAAAAAGAGCAACAGGAACAGCTTTTGCTTAGTGTTATACCGGCGTATATAGCAGCTGAGGTTAGTATCATAATTTATGTACAACTGTCTTTATTTACAACTGCTATTAACATTTGAGCTTAGTGGCGTACCGACGCATTTGCGCATTTTCTGAAACAGAAGATTCTCACACAGGATAAAATTTTACAGCGCTCAAAAACAATAATGCAAATAATACATATTGTTATTGGCTTTAGTACCAATCGATCTAAGACTTATTGGTAAAAACGCACAGCCGTCTTTGATTCCTTTTAATATTGAACACCCTGTAGTTTGTTGAATTCTGCTGCATATTTTGTCTGCTCCATATTTAAAGTCCTCATATATTCAGGATCCTGTGATACTATGAATAATTTAAATTTATAAATTTTTAAAAGGAACTTATGTCACTTTATAAGATGATTTACCTCTATTGTTCGCTCTCTGAAGTTACGTCTGTTTATTGTTCGACCAGCTTTGATAACATTTCCTGGCGGTGCTGCTTTACGTAACAAAAAAGGAAAAAACGACGCAGCGTCTTTCTTAAATTAATTTGAGTTTTAAAATGTTTTAGGAACGGTTAGAAGTCTTTAAATTGTTGGAGCAGTTTATTTTTCGTCAAAATTTGACTAAAAGTTAAAAAAAAAAACTCTGAAATTGTCGCTCAAAATGAGTAGGAGTAGTGTGATAATAATAAGTAGTGCGACAAAATACAATTTAAAAATGTCTAGAAAAAAATTAAATAAAATCGTAGAATTCTGCTATTAAAAAGTACTGTTTTAGACTAAAAACTACAATGAGTTAATAGTTAATGTAATACAGGGCGTATAATATTAACAGTAACCAAGGGTGGCTATGCTTTTTTAGCAGCAGGTCTTAGATCGGTTCGTACTAGAGACATCAACAATCTGTTAACATAAAGTCGCTTACGCAATGGGGCAGAGATTTAAGACCCGATGTAAGGATCTTAAGCATAGCCATCCTTGATTAATGTTAATATTATACACCCTGTACGTATTTCATTAAGCAAATTCAATCTTTCTGGTAGCGCAGCAAGCCGTGAATAAAAATAAGCAAATATTTTGACTCAGTTAAAAAATGAAGTATTAGAATTTATTAGTGTTTTACATTAATTCCTAGCATGTTTTTCGAGCTATTTCGTTCACTTGATGTGTTTTATATGAACACTTTTTGTATTACAACCAATTACAAGCAATTATTGCTAATTGTTATAAATTATTTCCGCTGCTCTACCTAATTGTTTAGAAATTCTGGTGAACTAATCGTCCAGAACATTGGTCTTTTGACTCTTTGATTAAGTTGTAATTTAATTGCGCTGAATTCGTTACAAGCTTCTATTGATCCTGAATTTAATTATTTTAATGTAAAAAAATATATACACATATAGCAAAAAGACGTATAATAAGAGAAGTGAAAGAAAACAAAAACGAATAAAGAAAGTGAACTAAAAACAGAGTAATCTATAAAAAAAAAAAACAAAAAAATATCTTTAACATTATGAAGAGTTTTTTTACATAGGAAGAAATACTGAAACATTTAATTATTTTGTTTTTTTATGACATTAAAGTTAGCATAATTTAAATTTTTAGGTTAAGCGAAGCATAATGCTGAAAATGGCTGACGCCTGCAGCGATCATTCAAATCGAAGTTTTCACGAAATGTACGTTCAACGGCATAATAACGTTTCGATCTTATACGCAGACATCGTCAACTTTACCCCATTATCGGAGCAGTTATCGGCGTCCGATCTCGTCAAGACGCTAAACGAACTTTTTGGACGCTTCGACCAGATAGCACAGGTACAACATTCCCATCTTTTGTGTTAAACTTCCCTAAACATTGCAAAGTTGTAACTTTGGAGGCAGCTTTTCGACAAAGTTTGTCTATCAAGGGAACAATGTGAAACTTAACAGGTTAATATTGGCCATTTTGTACTGTCTGCTGAATTAGGTGAGCCGTTACCGCATTGAAATCTAAGTTACCAAAAAAAAAACGTTAGCAGATCAAACATTTACTGTTTTTTATGTTTTTTGAAAAAAAAAATTAAAAATGGTGGAGGCGCCAAAGTTAAAATTTTCAGTAAATTGTCCAATTAGGTGAGCTTCTGTTGTGTTAAACTTACAAATTATTTTAAAAAAAGGTTACTAACACAATAGAAACTTTGACATTGTAGTATTTTATGCTTTTTAGTAAAATGTTTAAAAATGGTGGAAGCGTCAAATTTGAAATTTTCAGTAAACTGTCCAATTAGGTGAGCTTCTGTTGTGTTAAACTTACAAACTATTATTAAAAAAGGTTAGTAACACCATAGAAAGTTTGACATTGTAGTATTTTATGCTTTTAGTAAAAATGTTTAAAAATGGTAAAGGCGCCCAAATTCAAATTTTTAGTAAATTGTCCAATTAGGTGAGCTTCTGTTGTGTTAAACTTACAAAATTTTATAAAAAAGGGTTAGTAACACAATAGAAAGTTCGACATTGTAATATTTTATGCTTTTTAATAAAAATGTTTAAAAATAGTGGAGGCGCCAAATTTAAAATTTTCAGTAAATTGTCCAATTAGGAGAGCTTCTGTTGTGTTAAACTTACAAATTATTATAAAAAAAGTTAGTAACACAATAGAAAGCTTGACATTTAGTATTTTTTGCTCTTTAATAAAAATTTTTAAAGATGGTGGAAGCGCCAAATTTAAAATTTTCAGTAAATTGTCCAATTAGGTGAGCTTCTGTTGTGTTAAACTTACAAATTATTATAAAAAGACGTTAGTAACACAATAGATAGCTTGACATTGTAGTATTTTTTGCTCTTTAATAAAAATGTTTAAAAATGGTGGAGGCGCCAAATTTAAAATTTTTAGTAAATTGTCCAATTAGGAGAGCTTCTGTTGTGTTAAATTTACAAATTATTATAAAAAAAGGTTAGTAACACAACTGAAAGTTAGAAATTGTAGTATTTTATGCTTTTTAATAAAATTGTTTAAAAATGGTGAAGGCGCCAAACTTAAAATTTTCAGTAAATTGTCCAATTAGGAGAGCTTCTGTTGTGTTAAACTTACAAATTATTATAAAAAAAGTTAGTAACACAATAGAAAGCTTGACATTTAGTATTTTTTGCTCTTTAATAAAAATTTTTAAAGATGGTGGAAGCGCCAAATTTAAAATTTTCAGTAAATTGTCCAATTAGGTGAGCTTCTGTTGTTTTAAACTTACAAATTATTATAAAAAAAAGTTAGTAACACAATAGAAAGCTTGACATTGTAGTATTTTTTGCTCTTTAATAAAAATGTTTAAAAATGGCGGAGGCGCCAAATTTAAAATTTTCTGTAAATTGTCCAATTAGGAGAGCTTCTGTTGTGTTAAATTTACAAATTATTATAAAAAAACGTTAGTAACACAACTGAAAGTTAGAAATTGTAGTATTTTATGCTTTTTAATAAAAATATTGTATACGCAAAATATTTCAATATTAAAAAAGATAAGTTTATTGAAAAAAAAAAATTTATAACAAAAGAATAAAGAAATTATTATTGGAAGATAAGCAAAAAGTGATACTGATCTACGTCAAATATCAACCTTCTCTATATCAAATAAAATTGTCAATATCTGTCATGACAATGTTTTTCAAAATTCTAGTTTTAACTACTTTTTTAAAATGGCATTAACAGCTTTGGAGCTTATTTTGATGACATTTGGTATATGCGCAGCAGTTCATTGTATCGCATTTCTGGTAAAATCCAATGATGAAATAAAAGAAAAATATACAGCAGAATACAGAAATATGGTAAACCAACTTATAAAAAAGCATTTTTTTGAAGATAATGCACTGTTTCGGGAAAGTAAATGTCCTTACTATCACTAATTACTATAAATTAATTCATAAATAGCAACTTATTTCAATGTACGAGATAAAATAAATTATATATATAAGAAATATAATTCTTATTATACCTGACGTGACCAGACCTGACTTGAACTGAGTTCAGGATTATATCTAATAGTTTACTGTAATTTCAAAAAAACAAAAGCTAGTAAGGCTCTAAAAAATCTGCAAAAAAAAAGACAAACAAACACCATAAATCTGTCAACTGTTTTTTGACTAACATAAGACCGGACCTCTGGTGATATTTTTATTTAGGACCTGATGATGGTTAGCGGTAAGTTCAAGATACTATCAACTTTTACACAATAGACACCTTCAAAACAGTTATTGGACGAGTATACTATTGTTAGATCCATTCTCGTTCATATTATAAATTTATTAGATATTGGCTTATTTCTTGAAAAAAAAATTATTGACGACGTTTTGTAAACTTTATTTCTTCACTTCGTCAGGCTTCAATCAATAAATTAAATAATTAATAAAGTAAATATTCTGAGCATAATAGAATTAATTCTGATTTTTTTCAGCTAATTAATTCCTGGAAGTATTTTCTTAATTAACTATTTAGTGATTGAGACTCAAAGAAAGGGTAAAAAAATGCCCAAAAATGGGTTATCTACTAGTGCTAGAGTATAGTCTATGCGGTATAGTACTCTTTGATCAGTCGCGCGTTAAAAATACTATAGTTTTTTAAGTCTAAACTCACTTTACATTGTTAGAAAAGCTTCAACAGACTATAATAAAAAAATAAAATAAAATTTAGATATAAAGCTCTGTTCATCGAAAATGCACATTAAACTTTATTACTTTAGATAAGTTATAAAATATATAATGATCCTAATTTTATAGTAGTTTGTTAGTCGTTTATTGCTCTTTTATTGACCGTTTCTAATCATAATTTGTTAAATTTATTAAAAAACAAAAGCAAAAAGCTTAAACTAAATTTTTTGTTATTGCTTAGCTTTAGATAAGTCTAAGCTTTGCGGTTTTGGAATAATCCCAAAATGGATAAATGTGTTCATGTAATTAAGCCCAGAAGGGTTATTATTTGTTGCAAAACTCTAGAATGAACAGAAAATCGTTAATTACTTTATAAAAATATATTTTTTTTTGTTAAAGGTACAACAATGTTTGTAATTACTGTCAGAAAAAAAACTGTCAAGCCAAAACATGACATGTAAAGTTATAATTTTTAAAAAAGAGTCAAAATAATTAGCGCGTCATTTGTTTGGTTTTTATTGTATCTAACACCTTTTCTTATTATGACGTTATAAAAATGATGTTATTAATGAAATTATGAGGTCTATAAAACACAAGTGGTTTTATGAATCAATTATTCAACAATTTACAGAAAATAGAACAATTTATTGAACATCAAAATATACAATACATTAACAGGAATCTCAGATAAAATCTTTTGTTGAGATTTACTTCTTCAACGCCAAAAAAAGATTCGCGGTTTCTTCAATGTGGGTGAAATACTGCATGTTAAAGTCGACATTAAAGTTACCCAAAAAGCAGCCACATTAGAAATTGTTCTGAATTATTCTTATTGGGTAGGAGACTCTTTTAGATTTAGAGTGATTTGTTGACTTTTTTTATACAATGATCACATGGTATATTCTATTTTCATTGTAGGACAACCAATGTATGCGAATCAAAATCCTTGGTGATTGTTATTACTGTGTGTCCGGTTTGCCGGTTTCTCGCCCCAATCACGCCTACAACTGTGTCAACATGGGGCTGCAAATGATTGAAGCCATTCGGTGAGTAATCGCCTGTTTTATCTACGGTGATCGATCATTTAATTGTTTATTTATTTTTTCAGTTTTGTGAGAGAAGCGACCGGATTCAATGTCGACATGCGGATAGGTATCCATACCGGAAATGTGCTTTGTGGTGTTTTGGGGTTGAGGAAGTGGCAATTTGACGTTTGGAGCGATGATGTTACCCTTGCCAATCATATGGAGTCGGGAGGAATTGCTGGGTAAGCTGGATTATGTTTACAATAGAGCTTTTATGAGGTTTAATGCAAATTTACCGATCGCTTTATTTTGCCAGACTGGGTTCAAATTTTAATCGTGTTTAAATTAATCTACAATGACAAATCGTTGCGATTCGGCTTTTAAAGTTTGAAAATCGATCAAATAATACTTTTTTTTTGCGTTGTACTGCGATTAAAGATTAAAAAATTTATCAAAAAACTGGTACGTTTAATTCAAAAACACTTCGGGTTGTAAATCTTTCTTACCATTGTAGCCCTATCCCTCACATTATAAGCAATCTCAAACGTTTTTAGTATACTTATCTGGAAAGTTATTTTATTACCTACCTATTATTAAAATATTGGTAATTCTCATTAAGCTAGAAACTTACATAATTGTTAAGTATAAACATTTCAATAATTTTATTAAACAAAATTAAACTTTACATCAAACTCTTTCTTGAAACGGAATCACACAGCATCGATCCATCCCTAATTTAGTTTACTCTGTTTAATCCAATCATTGTTGCATTAGAGCTGAACTAATTTTAGGAAAAATTGATACTGAATCAACTACAATCAGATTATAGTTCTAGTTTCTATAGTGGCTGTAGCAAACTAAAATAATATTTTTCATTATAGTTATTTATTATACAAGTGACTTATAAGGCAAATAAGTCATGAAAGAAATGTCTAGCCACCAGTCTTTTTCTTAAATGACTTATTTGCTGTTAAGACACGACTACAATCTATAGTTTTGTCCAACACGTCTCTCTGTAAGAGTTCTTAAAAAATCATCAAAACCCAAAAATTGTATATCTACAAAGATTATCCAAGAACGTTTATTACAAAGAATTGAGTGAGTTCAATAACTGGAAACAAGAAAACAATGTTTGTGGGGTAAGCCAAGACGTGCTACTCCTTCAACGCCCAGAAAAGATTTGCGGTCTCTTCAATGTGGGCGAAATACTGCATGTTAAGATCGACATTAAAGTTAATCGCTTTTTTAAAAAACGAATCAAAAAATTACAAGTGCAAGAAATCAAAAGTTCTTAAAACAGAACATATTCAACAGTTTCTAGCAGGAGCATCTAATAAAAAATATTTGATGACGAAAGTAAACCGATTTTGTTATTATTTCAACGTCATAATAAAGAAATGTTAAATAAAATTAGTAATTAGACTAAAAATACACATTTTCTAAGATAATAGTAGTTCCGGTTAGAGTTTTTCATTTCATAATTACTTTATGGAAATAATGAGAAACTTTTAATTTAATTAATCACATCACTGAGACGAAACTCTTCATCCACTCCTATTAATTTCATTCTAAACGACTTTAATCTAATAATTAAAACATGCGAAACACTTTTTTTATCAAGAACATTTTTTTTTAATAATTATAAATAAAAAGACAATGATTAATTTAGTTAAGGACCGCTTCATAGATTTGCTTAGTGGTTAACCGCAATTTTAAATAAATAATAGTACAATGCGTTTATAAATTATTTAGATCTACTCTTGCCATAGAATTTCAAACGTATGTTCAACTTTTGATTAGTTCATACTGAGAAACGTACAATATTTCAGACGAGCTTTGACGTTTGTTTGACATTTGTCGGTAATCATACTATCAAAGACAAGAAAAATCTGGCAAGCTAATTTGTAATTGATACAAAAATTAGTTATTGAGTACAATAAAAATTATGATTTTTCGATTTTTTATGAATTTCATGAACTTTTTGACAGTTTTAGGCTAATTTATGATCGCACGGTATATAAATTCAATTTGAAAGCACCGACATCTTATATTTCAAACATAGCTCTACTTATATATAGATCTAATCTATGCCAAACTTATAGAATAAATTTCTTTCCAGGAGAGTTCACATTACTCGTGCAACTTTGCACCAACTGGGGGATAGATTCGAAGTAGAACCAGGAGATGGGATTTCTAGGGAGTCATATTTATCTGATCACAAAATAGAAACGTTTCTTATAATGCCACCAAAGGTAAGAATTGAAAACATTGCTATTTTGTTTCTATTCCTCCACTAAAACTTTCAAAAGCAACATAACGCATGGAAATGTCACAATACGAGTGAAAATGTTACGTGACTTGCCTTGTATATGGTATTTCTTTTATTATTCATTGAAAAAACCATTTTGCAGCAAATTTTAGAGCTGAAAAATGGAGCTAGAGATAAAATGTCTTCAGAAAACTGTCAATATGATTAATGTTTTTTTGAAAAACTCTTACACCGAAAGTGCACATATTCTATAAAGCTCTATTTGTTTCTTTAAAATCTCTAATGTCCTATATTTTTGTTGTTGTGTCGTCTGTTTGCATCCTACCTGCCGAAATCATAAATTTTAATTCACAATGGATATGGTTTATGATAGGGTTTTACCGTTTACTGTCAATACTACGAAAAATTCCATTTTAGACGACATAATATAACCTTATATTTTCCCTGTTATTATAACTTTATGTTATCAATTTAAGCAGAAACCTGACGCTGAAGCTTCAAATGGCAACGTAAATCGTCCTTTAACCTCAAACAACGATAGAAACAATAGCATAGGGACCGAGGGAGGGACGATGGGCATGGCAACTCCTGGAGGACTCCCTACTAGATCCCGGCCATCCAGCAAAATGACGAAATATGTTGAATGCTGGGGAGCCGATAAGCCTTTTGCAAACATTGCCGAATCAACTTTAGCGAAAAACATTGAATTAACAGTGAGTAAACAATAATGTATAATTGAATTTCGGAACAAAAGATCTTGTTACACACATCAGATTTTATTTAATACAAAAAAAAAGTACAATTTCTAGATAATTACTTAAAAAATTCATTAATGTCAATATTTAAACACTTTAACTTGCTATTGAAATCAGATCAAAAACTTCATTTGCGTAAAAAGTACAAAACTGAACAACTCTGTTAAATAATGAAACTTTTAAATAATAATAAAAAGCCTAGCTCAGGAATAAAACTGGGTATCTGCCATAGGTTTTCGCTATAAGTTACCGAAAACTGTTTTCTTTTGCGGCTTTTTTGAACTTGTTTTGAGTTAAATAACAAAATGTAAGCGGTTAAATATTCTTTGTTTTAAACAAAAATTTATATTTTTTATATTTTTTTTTCAGTCGGCATCTTACCTTCAGGTCTGTTCGTAAAAAAATCTTAAATATAGTTTTGCAAAAATAATATATCCTAAACCACTACACTAGGATAGCTTGAAGTTTGTGTGCTTACAAAACATTGTTAATTAACAAAGCTTTTTTGATAAAAAAATTGTGTGTGATTTTTCAATTTTTTTTTTACATTAATACACCATTCAAGCTTAATTTTTTTTTCACAGACATTGGCGATGATAGAGTCGAATCTTCTGCCAGATCGCAACACGTGCCTAGAATGCAAGTAAGATTCCCTATTTAAAAAATAAATTGGTTCTCACGAAACAAATAAAGTATGAAAATTTTGAAAACTGATAATTCCAGGTTAAAGTAGTATAGGAGCCCGCTTGCTATACTACTGTCAGAAAAGTACTGTCTGACAGAAATTATTTTACAGAAAATGCTGGAACAGCGAGGATTTGAACCCAGCACTTCTCTGGTTCCATAATCGTCGTCAAGAGAGTGAATATCGAAGCCAGCCAGATCCAGAATTTCGTCGCTATGTAGCATTCGCCACATCCATATTTACCGCAATGTGTATAATGCAAATTGCTACAATACCAAGGTAGGAAACACCTATAATAATTTTATAAAGAGAATCTGTACAACAAAATTAATTCTCTACAATTTAAATAGAACTCCCAAAAGTTGCTGTCGTCTACAAAATGTTTTAATTAAATATGTAGATTTAACTGTGCTAATTTGATTACTATGCAAAAGGGTGGTTTTGGGGTAATTGAACAAGATCTCAAGGATTTTACTAAACTTTGTTTTGTACAAGAATATTAATTAGATTAATTATACAGAGATGTTTACTACGCATGGAAAATGCAGAAAATTATCAACAATTTTGTATTTTCCTATTGGAAAAAAATATAAAATAACTAATTAGACTGATGACAATCACTGTGTTATTTGCCTATGATAAAAAAATCTTTTGTTTTATTTTTAAATTATTTTATATCTTTTGTTTTAGAGGGATTGTTTTATATGGTACTTTGGCGCCTACTTTTATTGTCCTGATTGTTTTTGTCTACTTATGCTGGTTGGATGGATGCTGTGGTCCACGTCCTCCGTCAGATACCCCAAGTGATGAACCAGGAGCTTGCTCGCCTCCTGGAGAAGTTGTATCCAGTAGCAGATGCCTTCGTTTAGCTATTTTTCTAGTATCGGTGGTACTCATTTCGGCTTGTGCGGTAGTTTCACTGGTTAGTATAGTACTTTTTTCTAGTTTTTAAGTACCTGATAACAGTATTGTTTACCGAAAGTTTAGGAAAAAATTTAGAATTTAACATTAGTTGAGTTTTTTGATTTTTTTTTTTAGGTGGATTCTGAAACATCCCCAATTTTATTAGAGACTACAACTGCCACGATAACAAGAAATGTTTCAAATGACAGTTCAAATGTGACACTTACAACCTTAAACCCTCTTTTTGACGATGAAGCTTATATTGTAGATTATGTTCCGGTAAGAATAAATAAAATTAAATATTTTGCAAAAATAGATTTTTTTTTAATTTAATCTTTTTGATTTAATTAAATTTTTCTATAGGTTTTTTTGTATTATAAAAATTTTATTTTCTTTATTTTTTCTTTTCTTTGCCTATTATCTTTCTGATAAATTTCTTTTTTTTTTCAGACATATTTATACAGTTCGATACTAGTTTTGGCCGCTATTTCTGTATTTTTAAAAATGGGTTTTATATTGAAGCTTTTTTTGATGGTTGCATCTGTGATAACACATATCGTTCTTTACAGTAGAATGACATTTTTTAAAGAATATCACAATGACAGGTAAACTAATTGCTGCTTTTTGACATTTTTCCTAAATTGTGTCACCTTTTATATATATTTTAATTCTCATTTAGTATAAAAACTTTTTCTATTTACTCTTTTATTATTTTGTTTTCATTCTTTTTTTTTAACATTTGTTTCTAGGTTCCCGTCGATACCATTTGAGGTAAAGACTGCTTTAGTTCTCACGATCGTTGTCATTTTTTTTCATATATTAGACAGGCAAATTGAATTTACGTCCAGAACCGATTATTTGTGGAAAGCAAAGCTCAAAGTAGAGCAAGAAGAAGTAGAGACAATGCGTGGAATAAACAAGGTAAGATTATTTTGCTGTATACTTGATTCAATCGGTATAAGACCACCCCGAGGCGATATACGTGAACAGTATTCAACACGCAGTGTTGCACTGGTCGACTGAGACACGTATCTGAGACCGAGTCAGTTAGTCAACAAATTGTGATGAGTAATGTGGTCAATATAAGATAAACGAACTAGGCTGCTGTAAAGTCGTAAAATACACGAGCAGTATATATTTTGGATCAACTATATATTGTTTAATCAATTTTTCGCTTCTCTTTCAATAAATAGGGAAAATTTCTGCTACTTATAAATAAGGGATAGTAAAATTGAACAAAACTTTTAAAAAATAAAAAAAAGTAAAAATCTATAAAGAATCATAGAGAATAGAAATGACATATAACAGAAGCATAAAAATAATAAAAAAGTAATCTTTTTAATAAATTGAGACTTTAATACAAGAATAAAACAACAAACTCGAACAAAATGTTTGGAGAGCACTGAACAAGAAGAGAGCAAACAGAACAAAATTGAAAGAAATGAAAAAAAAAGAAAAACAAATGAATAAATTAATGTGAAAGAAAAAATTAAGATAAAAAAGTCATCTTCTCTTCTACATGTTATTCTTTTCTATTGTTGTTTTTTGTAGATTCTTCTCGAAAATATTTTACCAGCTCACGTGGCCGAACATTTTTTAAGCTCTAGAGACACCCAAGAGCTCTACCACGAAAGATACTCTTGTATAGCCGTAATGTTCGCTTCGATACCCAACTACAAAGAATTTTATGACGAAAGTGACGTCAATAAACAAGGCCTGGAATGTCTTCGATTGCTCAATGAAATTATCTGCGAATTTGATAAAGTAAATAACGCCGTTGAAGCTTTATTTTTACAAAAAGTTGTTTTAGCTATTATTGAAACCCAAATTTAGTTGTATAGAAAAAATCAAGACAATTGGTAGTACCTACATGCTGGCGTCAGGCTTAAGACCTGGAGAGGAAGATAACAGTTCGGTGAGTACCTAATCGTATTTTAGGTTAGGTAACGCTTTTGATAATTGTTGACTTTACCGGCCAATCTAATTTTTCTTCGTATTTACATAGAGATTTGTAACAAAAACACTTTAAAACTATGTGGGACCACAAACTACTGTACGTATCCAGTAATTTTTATAAAATAAAAAAAGGTTTTAAACATTTTAGGGCAAGGAAAAATTCTATGTAATTAGAGTGTGTGATTTACGTACGCATGACGCATGCGCCGCAAACAAAAGTGTAGATTTTGTCAAATTTTGGAACATTTGCACAAATCGTAAGTTACATTCATAAAACTCTCTTAAACACTATAAACAATAGGTTAATGGCCGGTAAAGTAAGCAATAGCCACGCTTTTTTTTTGTAAAATAGAACCAATATTATTGCTCTTTTTGCATTGACAGCAGTTAAATTTTTAATCGCAGTTAAACTATCATTACCTTTTTATGTACTAATTTGAAGCTTAACATTTTTGAGGTTATATTAAAATTTAACCAAGATTAAAAGTTAATTTAGGTTAACTAAATCAAGTTAATGATTAAATTTTTCAATCATGAAATTATTCAGTAATGTTGTATTACGGTTAAATTTTTAATCGTGATCAAAATATTTTTAATAATACATAATTTAATTTTAATATTTCAAATTAAATCTAAACAAAAGCTAGCTTTTTTAGAGGAAAATTAACAGTTAGTCTAAATTAAAAGTTAATCTTGATTATTAAATCTAAGGTAAACAAGCGTTAAATAGTAAAGTCTAATCAAAATAAGCCATAATCTTATAATTATTTGCTTGTGGTATGTTTAACTACAAAGTTATAGATGTAAATGACAATCAACAGCTAAAATGAGCTTTATTAGGCACAAACAACAAAAATAAATTTTTAATCGCGGTTAAAATATTTATAAATTTTAATAGTATTGCCTCGATTGAATTAATTACACTAAAAGTTAATCCTTGTTAACTTACCGACGTTAATAAACAAGCGTTAACCTATTCAATTAACAAATTTCTTATCAGGATTGCAAGAAAGTCTGTGTGTGAGTGCAGGAAAATGCAACAAGCAGATTAATAACAGTTATTTACCTAACGAGGTCGGAAAGTGAAATTTCCCATATGAGCACGAAATGTCGGTTGGTAACGCAGCTCCCACCGATTATTTGATTTTTTAAATTTAAAATGACATCATTGTTAGTTTGCTATGGTTTTATTGAGATAAAAGAAGATTGTTTTGAACATTACCCCCTAGATTCGGCAGCAAAGTAAACAACACCGCGGTGCGGAAAAAATAAATGCATTGCCGATCTTTGAGCAATCATTACATTTTGCACACCAATCCTTTATATAAAGTGCTCTAAGCAATTTTTTTAGTCTTAAATCGCTTGAATAATAATTTATCTTTTTAATACCCGTTGATCGTTATTTACTTCTCCGAGCCAGAAAAAAACGCATTTTTCTTTAGTTGCTGCTTGAAAAGCTTGCCATAGCACTGCAATCTCATTATTGAAATAATAATTTTGTTTCAAATTGTGCAAAATGATTTAGGATATTAAGTATAAGGTAACTACAACTCACTCACATTGAATCTAATTTATTTAAATTGGCGCCGGAATGCTATAATTTGGTAAATTGCAGGAAGGAAACCGGAAGGAAGAGCACATTATTGTTGCTCTGGTGGATTTTGCTGTATCTTTAATGACCAGTTTGGATCAAATTAATCGAGATGCTTTTCAGCGGTTTAAGCTTAGAGTGGGTGAGTATATGGTTATGGTTATTATAAGAGTTTATGAAGCTTGAGGCTAAGATAAGTAAAGTGCAGCAGATTATTTTTTCTTTTGTTTTCATATTTTTCTTTTTACACAATTGGTACTTTGTTTTTTTATTTTTTGTTATTAGTATTTTCTTTTACACAATTCTCAACAAAATTTTATAGTTATGCAATTAACATCATGTTAAAAATTATTTATATAGAACAAAAAAGCGCAAATACGAAAAAATAGCCTAAAGAATCCGTTTTATAAGAGTGTCTCGTAGAAGAATCGCTTGTTGAGACTTGTGCGCCAAATCAACTCTTATAATAGTTATTTATATATTAAGGGCATATTCAAAAGATTCTAGAGGACTATAATCGACAATTATGCTCGTGCATAAGCAAATATTTAGTATTCCTCAAAGGAAATTAACTAAAAGTTGTGGTCATGAAAATTTTAGTGTTGGCTAGAAAGTTAGCTATTTTGATGTTGTTAAGGTTACTGCGTTTGTTTAAAAACCAATTCATTCTTCGAAATGAACGTTTCTGAAGCAAAAAGCGTTTTTAAACAAATGTATTTAAACATGTCTTTCTGGCGGCCAGTCTATGGCATTATTTTGACTGTTTTTTTTTATGAAGCTGTTAATTTTTTCAGGTCTGAACCACGGGGCTGTAATTGCTGGAGTGGTGGGTGCCCAAAAGCCCCAATATGATATATGGGGCAACACTGTGAATGTAGCGTCCAGAATGGACTCTTGTGGTGTAATGGGTCGTATTCAAGTGACAGAAAACACCGCCAAAATTTTAATAAACGCTGGCTATTCATGTGAATGTAGAGGTATAACGTATGTTAAGGGCAAAGGCAATTTAACTACATATTTTGTCAAAACTCAATTTGACGACAAGTAACAGTATTTTTCATATCAAAAAAAAAACAATTCACTGAAAATCACAAATTCATTATTTTTATCATTTCATATATCAGCAAAAAATGAGACTGAAAATATCTATCTAATGTGATTTTTAAAGCAAATTTGGTTTATTTTGTTATACTCATAATGTGGCAACGGCACTATATTGCTTGTTATGGTTTTTATAAAATTAATAAAAAATTGTTTATAATCCAAAAACACTCCTAAAAATGGGTCAAGCCACAAAAAAGGATGACAATGTTGACATTTGGGTCAGTCGATTACACCACTGACATCATACGTAATTATTGCATTTAATAAAAATGTTAGAACAGCATTTGACTAGAATTTTAAGAGTGCTCTGGAATTTCTCTATTCTACAGCTTGTCAAAAGTGGCTTGGCACTTATTGGGATGCGCTAAAAAACAAAATGTGTATGAGAGAGACAAAATACAATGTGGTCCAAGCAACTTCAGACAAGCTGTAGGTTTTTGACAAAATATGGTAAAAGATTTTTATGTACCTGATAGACCTATTTAGGTATATTATATTGTAAATAAAGTACGTAAATGTTTCAGGCTTTTAGACTTTATGGTAAATAAAAACACCAAATATTTTAGGTGTTTGATATGTTGCAATTTATAGTCGTTTTTATGGTAGTCCTTGAAATACCACTCATTGTTTCTAAACTTATTCTAAATGTTACATCAATGTTGCTAAGTTTTCAGTGGGTTTCACCGAAGTGATAATAAGATAGGTATGTTAATTAACACCTTCTGTTAAATGACGCTCAAGCAACATACCGTTAAAGACGAAGGGAAGGTAAACAATATCACGTGCTTTAGCTGTCCAATCAAAGCACTTTTGTGTTATGTCGTGTGCTGGTTCAACCAATAGAAACTTCAATAATCCTCAGTCACGCGACTCTCCTTGTTCACATCCACTTCGCCTTTAACTCGAAATTACTATAGTTTTATTCAAATAAGTTGCGTCATGGTTTAGGCATACATAAAAAAATTATGTAATTATTTAAGCCATTTTATGTTAAATAAAAAAAATTGAAAAAGAAGACCTTTGACGGCCACAAATCTGGACCATTTTTGACGCAAATCGGTTCAAGTTAGTATGATGACGCAGCGTATACCTTATTTTAAACTACATACCTGTTAATATTTTATTTTTTATAATTTTCTAAGTAAGCCTAGGTTTGTATCGGTAGAAATAATATTTAATTACAATGTTATGTTGTAGAAATGTATTTTTTTTCTTTGTAAATGTTATCAGTTTATTCAAAATTAGCAGTTTGTATAAGATTCGTTACTAGTAAATCCGTTGCCGTTAAAACATTTTGGCGTTTTATTTCTAATAACAGCGTGATTAACAATGACTGTTTAAGTTGGTAACACTTTTTTATTTGCCTAGTTGCAACACTGTAACCGGATACGCTTGTTTGACAAATATGTGACAAGACACTCATAAAAACTTTGTAGGTTATATCACAGCAACTAACTTAATATGTAAAAGATGTTGTCAGTGTCAAAGTGTCACCCGAAGTGGTTGAAATTGTACCATTTTAAAATGAAATGTAGGATTGCCAATTCAAACAGTCATATTTGACCAACTGTTTAAAAAGTTACTAACTGTGACAATTTGCCAGTTTTACTGACCAGACCTGACTTAGTTATTCTATAGTTTTACTACCCAAATAAACGGTTTCAACGTTTGACCTGACTTTAATAGTAATTTTCATTCAATTTATTATTTATTGTTTTTCAGAATTTACTGATTTATATAAAAAAATTAATTGATATTTTAAAATCTAGTTATTTTTTTTATTTAGTGGTATTTCTGGACTAGTGATATTAAAATCTGTCACTCACTTTCAATTGTTTGAAAAGCGTTATTCATTTTTGCTTTTTTTTGATCTGCAAATTCACAAATTAACTTTATTTAATTATTATTAAATCGAATATAAAAGAAAATTAATTATTCGAAATGGAAACCTTAGACATTCAAAATTGCATCTGAAAACTCTACATGCAATATAAAAAAACTAAATTCCCTAAAAGTCTAGACAAAAATTACAATGCGACAGCGAGCGTATCAAAACGACGCAAATAAAAAAAACAAATCTTGATTTTTTTCTCTCTCAATGGCTAGATGGAGCTCGTTTGTTTTGTGTTGGCGGGTCGCCCCTCCATGCGCAAAAGCTCAAATTCGTAATTCTTTGCTATTACTAACTAAACTAAAAACGTCAGCTAAATTTTTCACTTTGCGCTTGTCTGTCTCAAGGAGCAAACCTTCACTGACTGAAGCGAAATCCCGTGTTGGAGTTTGGCTCAGCGGGATATCGAATCAGTCGAATGTTTTCAGCGTCCACTTATTTCTTCAGCTGTCACGTGTTCGCGCAGGTTTATGGAAGGGAACCCGCCAACAGAAAACAAACGAGCTCTACCACACTATAAATTAGACTTTCGATAACCTACCGAGACGTAAATCATTTTGTAACCTTCAATAGAAATTTCAACAATATAATAATTACTCAAAAACCATAAAATAATAAACCGGGTGTAAAAACGTTGTAAAAACTTATTCATATATAATGTTTAATTAAATAAAAAACTTACCAGCACAGGCCCAAATTAAAATGTCCCATCCACGAATTAGGGAGATCTTCTTAATCCGGAACCCAATTAAAGGAGTTTTCAGGTAGATAACATATCACCACTATTATAACACTTCAAATATTCTTAATTACAATTAATTTATAAGTTTTAAGTATAATTACAACCGAAAACACGAAAAATAAGATATAAAGCCACCAACTGCACCATTTAAAACAAATGAAAATCTGACAGCCAGTGAGCACCAACATATGACAAATAAATAGCTAGAATTAATAGAACAAGTATTAAATATTTAAATAAGTTTATTATTTCCATGTTCAAAAATTTTTGTATACAATGTTGAACTGTCCACATTTAACGCAACAAATATTACTAAAGCAAAATAAATTTAATTAAGTTTTCAATTTTATATCCCCGACTTTTTATTTGTCTTATGTTGGTGCACAGTGGCTGTCATACTTTCATTTGTTTTAAATGTCGCAGTCGGTGGCTTTATCTTATTTCTCGTGTTTTCGGTTGTAATTGTACTTAAAACTTATAAATTAATTGTGATTACTGATATTTAAAGTGTTTGTGATGCATAAGTGGGAGTGATTGTGCATAAGTGTTTGTGGGAGTGATTAGTACCTGTAAACTTTATTTCAATTGTGGTCTGTAATGGTAAGTTTTTTATTTTATCAAAAATTAAACATAAAGGTATGTCTAGCCCCGGTTCTACATTTGATTTGAGAAACAAATTTTGAATAACTACAAAAATTTGTATTAAACGTTTTAAAATAAGCGACATCTCGGTAGGTCATAGACGTAGTCCTAGTCCCTACATCCCTACAATAATGGCAGCCATTGAAAAGGAACGATTTATAGACAAAATGTGCACCAATTTGTAAACCAAATCTTATAATTTATTACTAGCAACCATAAAATGCAATTTTCTCTCTTTCCAAATTACAATTTTTTAAATTATATTAGGTATAACAAATGAATTGTCATAACAAATGAAAGTAGTTGACAGTTTACTAATAGGGAAAATCAGCATTAACATAACCTACAAATTTGATTCAATTGCTAGATTTTTTCAAATGATTCATGTTCCATACGTGCATTTATAAACTTCAAGAGGGAAATGGCCATAGTACTAAAGTTTTTCGACATTGTAGCTTGGCCAACAAGAAAAAAGTGAGGTTATGTTTGACAAATTTATTAAAAAAAAGTTTTTGTTTACTTTATGAAACAATTTAGATAATTATTGGAAGTTTAAGGAATTAATCGGTATGTTTACTTTCTTCAGATGTAATATGTTTTTGGGTCCTGTGATCTTCTGAATATTCAGTTCGTTTTGTTTTAAACAAACACTTACCACATTCGGACCATTTTTGCAGTTCAATTGGAGTATGATTTAGTTTTTTATGATATTTTGAATTTCGCATTCGTTTTGTTTGATACGAACATTTCTGACATAAGTCAATTGGAAGATGAATTCTATTTTGATGTTTTTTTAAATCCGCTTTTATCTTAGTTTTATACTGACATTGATCACACTCGTGCCATTCTTCAATTGTGTTGTGTTTTCTTTTTTTATGATAGTTTAAATATCTCAGGTAATTTGTTTTAAATGAACAATTATCACATTGCAATGATTTTTCAGTTATATATTTTTTTATTTTAGGTGCAGAATGGTTTCTTCTTATATGTCCGTTGAAGTAAACTTTGTGAATGGTTTTGTATTCACAATCGTTACACTGAAACCATTCTTGTAATTCAGCTGGAATATGTTTGATGTTTTTATGTTTTCTTACGTACTCTTTTACTATTGTTTTAAAGTTGCATTGATCACATTTGAACCATTCTTGCAATTCTATAGGAGTGTGCTTTTTATTTATATGCGCTTTTAAGCGTAGCTTCTTAAAAGTTTGATACTCGCAATCGGGGCATTTAATCAACGTTTTCCACAAATTGCATTTAAGTTTTTTATTGCTTATTAATGAATTAGGCTGATTATTCATTAAATTTTCTATAGGAGCCTCTCTGGCAATACTACATTGAATCTCATGCCAGTAAAGCCATCCAAAAGAGTGGCTACTCACGTTACAGCCAGAACATCGTTTAAAAGTTGGCTTAACATAACCTCTAAATCCACAAATGTGATTCAATTTTTGAACTTTTTCCTGCGTTTCATAGTGACAATAAGCGCATTTATAAGGGCCAAGACGACATTTGCATGTAAAAAACTCACATTGGTTGACGTTTTTCAATAAGTTATGCATGGTGTTGGTGGAAGAGTTCATTTGTTTTCTCTTGGCGGCTGTCACCTGCGCGAGCACTGATGGAATAAGTGGGCGCTGGAATAATTCGACTAACCTTTAAACCGTTCAAAATTAAATATTGTTTATGGAAGCTAAATTAAATTATTATCCTAATATGCTGGAAGTATTGGGGATGTTATATATATTGACGCAAGCAAGCGCAAAGTGAAAAATCAAGCGGACGTTTTTAGTTTAGTTAGTAATAGCAAAGAATTACGAATTTGAGCTTCTGCGCATGAAGAAGCGAGCCGCCAACAGAAAACAAATGAGCTCCACAGTGACTGTGTCATAAACGCTCGACGAATACTAATAAGGTGTGGTTATGTTTACAAATCACACAGTTTTTGTATGTAAAAGTACATAAGAAAGAAAGTCTCTAGCGAGTGTAGACATAAAATTTTACCAACTATGTCCTTTTTTAAATAAATACACAAAAGAAGGCGCTACGTCTAAGCGTAACGCTACGTCGCTATCTTCCGTTTGTAAAATTAAATAAACAAGGTGGCGCAATACTGTGATTGACTGGTGTTCCGGTTCCTTTATACGCATTGCACAACTTACTATCTGGGGATAATTAAAAAAAAGAGAACACATTGCGGACGTAGCCCATTAATGCAATGTTCTGTTAAATTGAGAAATTAATATAATTAATGTAATTATTTATCTTCTTCCAAAGCAATGTTGCTAAAATCTTTCCATCCAACAAACGGAGTGCGTCAAAACAATGTAGATAAAAGCCAAGACAATGTTGCAATATGAACACGGTTCTTAGCGTAACAAAAACTGACAAAAACCAAAAATGTTATGTCATTGACAGATAGAACAAGGTTTTCAAATTAAAAAGCGCCATTTTTTCCCAGGTTTTATTACATTCAGAGAAGATACAAATTAAGAATAACAATGTAATGTTTGTAACTAACAATTCTTCGTTCTGAGAAAAAGCTTTTCTAGATGTTTGTAGTTTAAACAAAATATAAGGTTAAGTTCGATACTGGCAGAAATTATGTTATGTCACTTGATGTATGTTTTTGTTTTAAGTGAACTTTTAGATCAGGCGTCATTTTTGTTTTGTACTGACATTGATCACACTTGTACTGTGTTTTTTATTTAGATGTTTTTTTAAATATTCTGCATGATTTGTCGTATATGAACATTTATCACACTGGAAACGATTAGTAGATTCTTTTTCTGAATTAGATATTGTATGATTCCATCTGACATGTCGCTTTAAATAATATTTGACAGAAGTCTGATACTTACAATGGTTACATTTGAAAGATTCTTGGAGTTCAATAGGAATATGTTTTCTCATTTTATGATATTTTACATTTTGTTCTTCTTTCGCTTTGTACTGACACTGATCACAGTGAAACCAATCTTGTAATTCAATTGGCGTGTGTTTTCTTTTTTTATGCCGTCTCAAATATGCAGCGGTTTTTGTCTTAAAAGCACACTCATCGCAAAAAAACCATTTTTTTAGTTCATTTGGAGTATGTTTTAGATTTCTATGTGACTTTAGGTATTCCTTTACAATAGTTTTATACTCACAATCCTGACATTGAAACCATTCTTGTAGTTCAATTGGAATATGTACTTTCTTTTTATGCGTTTTTACATATTTTTTGACCTTAGCTTTGTAATTGCACTGATCACACTCAAACCATACTTCTAATTGCTGATTATTGGTTAATTCTTCAGAAAAAATCATTCGGCTTAAACTACATTTTTTCTCATGAGAGTAACACCATACCAAGGAGAAACTACTCACATTACACCTAGGACACCGTTTAAAAAATGGTCTCACACCAACATAACCTTCAAATCCACAAATATGATTCAGTTTTTGTATTCTTTCTTCTGTTGCAAAATTGCAATCACCGCATGTATAACGGTCCAGAGGTAAATGGCACATAAATTTTGACAAATAAGGCATGATCTGTTAAGGAGTGTAAAAAAAGTTTGACTGAAGTTAAACTAAAAATATGGGGTAATAGGCCTTTTCACTAGAATTTTCTTGGTGCGCATGCGTCAGTGTCGGCCATTTTATTTGTACTCAAAAAAATAACAAAAATAAGTCTTTATTTAAAAATAAGATATTTAAGGAGCTTGCATTATGTTTTCTGTACGAAAAAGAACTACAAAGCGGTGCTGTTATGGACTATGCAAGAGTGATACGCGGTATATATCATTCAACGTATTAGAAAAACCTTAGACTAATAAAGTGTGGTTATGTTCCAACTTAATGTTGCCAAGTCGTACAATTAATTTTTTTTTAATTCTTTAGTTCAATTCTCATAAGATTATTTTTTATATGCATTTCATTTGTTATTTGTTTTATATTCACAATTAATACAATAAAAAAATACGTCAAATTCAATTAGAATATGAAAAAAATATAACAAAAAACATTTATTATGCTTAATAAAACACAAAAAATTAACAAAAATTGTACCAACTTTACAAAATTCCTTGCCATTTATATACAGATCTAAAAATCCCAGGCCAGTAGGTACAAAAGTATTGAAAGAACACGCCAGTAAGCAATAATTAAAAAAAAAACATAATAGCCTAAAGCCGGAATTTTTTAAAACCATTCCTTTTTGGTTTTTGTTACAATTAAATAATTATTTCTCCTTTTTTTATATAAACGTTTAAATTTTCACTAAGATTCTTTATTAAAACCACTTTTGAAGTTCAATAGGAGCATGTTTTTGTACTTTATGAATTTTTACTTCTCTTTTCAGCTTAGCTTTGTACTGACACTGATCACACTCAAACCATTTATGGAATTCATTTGGAATGTGTTTTTTATTTTTATGATTTTTCAAGCTTGCAAAAATATCTGTTTTATAAGCACATTCATTACAGAAAAACCATTTTTTTAGTTCAATTGCAGTATGTTTCTTGTTAAAATGTTTTTTTAGATAAACCTTTTGATTAGTCTTATACTCGCAATCATTGCAATAAAACCATTTTTCATTTACTGTGTGTTTTACTCTTCTATGTCCTCGTAAGTAATTTTTTTCCGAAGTTATATATTCACAATCTTTGCATTGAAACCATTGTTGTAATTGAATTGAAATATGTTTACTATTTTTATGTCTTTTTACATTTCCTTTTAGCAAATTTTTATAGCTACATTGATCACAGTTGAACCATTTTTGCAATTCGATTGGCGTATGTTTTGTTTTTCTATGTATTTTAAAATTTTTCTTTTTTGTAGTTTTATACTCACAATCCTCGCACTGAAGCAGTTGATCAATTGCAGAATGCATCCTTTTTATATGTAGTACTAAATTTTGTCTTTGAATAGTTTTATATTTACAGTCATTACATTGAAACCATTTTTGTAATTCAGTTGGAATGTGTTTTGAAATTTCATGTCTTTTTAGATATCTTTCATCCATAGTTTTATAGTTACATTGATCACAGTCGAACCATTCTTGTAATTCAATTGGAATATGTGTTTTATTAATATGTATCTTTAAAAGTCTTTCTTTGGTAGATTTATACTCGCAATTACTGCATTCAAAACGTTTTTTCAATAAATTCCGTTGAGCTTTTTCATTGCCTTCTCCCATAGAAGAATTGTTAAAAATCGCCTGATTTTCAACTAATTCTTCTGCAGTGTTAACATTTCTGTCATAACTACATTTTATTTTATCATTGTAAGGCCATGCAAAAGAGCTATAACTCCCCAAATTATAGCCAGAATCCACCCCGTCAACATAACCTTCAAACCCACAAGAATGATTTAATTTGTGAATCATTTCTGGAGATTCATATTCGCAAAAATCACATTTATAGAGAGCAAGAGGCAAATGGCACATAAATAACCTACTTTGACTAAAGTTTTTCAAGAAATTCGACATTTTCTGGTCAAGCAAAAAGCTTAACCAGCTCGTAGGACCAGCTTTGAAAATGTGGGGTTATGTTTCTGTCGCTGACAACTGACAGGTAAAGTAGTGTTGCCGGAATTTTTCGGTTGTACTTAAAATTATGAATACTTTTGATACAGTCAGTCGAATAATGGGAAATAATAGAAATTACTAAAACTTTCAATAATGGAGTTTTATTAGGTACTCATAGTCATTACATTTAGAGTATGTTTTCTTTTTTTATGAAGGTTTAAGTTCCCAATGAGATTTGTTTTATACAAACAATTTTCACATTGAAACCACTTTTGAAGTTCAATTGGAGTATGTTTTTGTACTTTATGATTTTTCATATCTTTTTGTACTTTGGCTTTGTACTGACACTGATCACATTCGAACCATTCTTGCAATTCAATTGGAATATGTTTTCTATTTCTATGACTCTTTAAACTCCCAAAAATGTTTGTTTTATACGCACATTCATCACAATAAAGCCATTTTTTCAAATCAGCTACTATATGTTTTTTTTTTAAATGGTTTTTCAGGTAAATTTTGTGATTGGTTTTATACTCACAATCATCACAATAAAACCACTTTAGCACTAAAGTATGCTTAATTTTTCTATGTGCTTTCAAGTAACACTTTTGGGTAGTTTTAAATTCACAATCTTTACATTGAAACCATTGCTGTAATTCAATTGGAAAATGGTTTGTGTTTTTATGTCTTTTTAAATTTTGTTTTAGCACATTTTGGTAGTTACATTGATCACATTTGTACCATTTTTGTAATTCAATTGGAGTATGTTGGACTTTTCTATGAGACGCAAAGTTTCTCTTATCAGTAGTTTTATACTCACAATCGTCACAATAAAGCCATTTTTTAATAGCATTATGCATTCTTTTTATATGATCTATCAGATAATGTCTTTGGAAAGTGTGATAGTCACAATCATTGCATTGAAACAATTTTTTTAATTCAATTGATAAATGCTTGGCCTTTTTAGATATCTTTTATCCATATTTTTGTAGTCACATTGATCACATTCATACCATTCTTGCAGCTCAATTGGAGTATGTTTTTTATTAATATGTATTTTTAACAGTTTATCCGTGGTTGTTGTATAATTCCAATCAGTGCATTGTAACAATTTTTTCAACAAATTAAGGTTACCTTTAAAAGTTGGCTTATCATTAACATAACCTCCAAACTCACAAATATGATTCAATTTTTGGATTCTTTCTTGGGTTTCATATTCACAAGAGTTACATTTATGGAGGTTCAGAGGCAAATGACAATTGAAAAAATTACATGCATTAAAGTTTTTAGACAAATAAGGCATGGCTGGTTGTGTAAAAAAGACTAACACTAAAAATGTGAGGTTATGTGTGACGAGAATTGACAAATAAAGCAATGTTGCCAGGTATTTTGACAATACAAATTCGGTTTAAGTAAGTAATAAACCATAAACTGCTTAACATTAAATAAAAATTGTGATTTTTAAATTCTTTTTTTTATAATCACAAAAGCCACATTTAATAAGGTCAAAAAAAATGGCAAATAAACTTTAAAGATGCATATTTAATTTATTATTTTGTTGATAAATAAATTGGTTTCAACAATAATTTCCTATTAGTACCAAAACAAACAAAAAAAATCAGAAAAGTACTTCTATTTGTTACAGCACTCCGGCCTGCCCAGTTTTTCATTATTTTTCACAAAAGGTATGTTTTCTATTTATATGTTGTTTCAAATTATATTTCATTTTTGTTTTGAACTGACACTGATCACATTCGAACCATTTTTGTAGATCGATAGGAATATGTTTTCGTTGTATATGCGTTGCTAAATTGTGATTTCGATTCGTTTTATATTCACACTGATCACATTCAAACCATTCTTGTAATTCAATTGGTGTATGTTTTCGTTTTTTATGCATTTTAAAATTTCCAATGCGATTTGTCTTAAATGAGCATTCATTACAATGAAAGAATTCCTGCAATTCAATAGGAGTATGTATTTCTTTCTTATGAAATTTCAAATCTACTTCCATTTTGGTTTTATATTGACATTGATCACACTCAAACAATTTTTGTGATTCGAGTGGAATGTGTTTTCTTTTTTGATGATCTTTGAGATCTTGTTTCACTTTGGCTTTATAGTGGCATTGATCACACTCAAACCATTTTTGTAATTGAATTGGTGTATGTTTTCTATTTCTGTGATTTCTCAAATATTGCATGTTATGTGCCTTATAGATACATTCATCACAATAGAACCACTTTTTTGATTCAATTGCAATATGCTTATTATTTATATGCGTTTTTAGCAAACTCTTTTCGGTACTTTTATATTCACATTCATTACAAAAAAACAATTTTTTTAATTCAATTGCAGTATGTTTTTTGTTGATATGTTTGTTCAAGTGAACTTTTTGATCAGTTTTATACTCACAATCATTACATTGAAGCCATTTTTTTTCTAATTTGATAGCTTTATGCTGTCTCTTTACATGTCCGGTTAAATAATATTTATAAGTGGTATTATACTTACACTCACCACATTGAAACCATTTTTGTAATTCAATGGGAATATGTTTTTTATTTTCATGATATTTTAAATATTGTTTTACCCTTGTTTTGTAATTACACTGATCACATTCAAACCATTCCAGTGATTCAATTGACATGTGTTTAATGTTTTTATGGGCTTTTAGATTTTGTATTCTACTAGTTTGAAACTCACATTGATCACATTGAATCAGTTTCTTTAAATTAGTGACGGAATGTCGATTTTTAGTTCGATCGTAGCACGATAGAGGGTTATGTTCAATATAACCTCCAATTTCACAAATATGACTCAATTTTTTTATTCTTTCTTGTGTTTCATATTCACAAAAATCACATTTATAGAGGTCAAGAGGCAAATTGCACATGAACTTAAGCTGGTGATTGAAACTTTTTGAGAAATTCAGCATTATACTACTAGCGCATAAAAAACTTGAATAAAAATTAGAATGTACTGCGCCTGTCGTGTGCGCAGGTGACAGATAAAACAGTGTTGCCAGTTTAATTAGCCAAATTAACTAATTAGACTTCTAAAAAAATGCCGATTGCACTAATTCTAATCATCTGTCACTATTCATCTACTGTCAGTTTTTGACATTAGTTGATTTCCAACGGTACAATTTATTACATATTTGTACTTTTTAAACTGATAGATTTTACTTTTGTTAAAGTAGGTTGGCACACATGCCAACTTTCCGCCAGAAAACATACTGCTTTTAAAAGAATTTTTGTTATTTTTTCCCTATTTTGGAGTATTTATTTAAGAAAAAAATTATGCATTGCGTATCAGTGTTTGGGTGTGTTTCTTGTCGCAGACTATTATGTATCGTTTTGATACAAAGGGTTGAAATTTATATTCAATAAAATATTATGCATTCGATCGTACCCTCTAAATAATGCAATACATTATTTAATGAATGCATCTTACCGAGTAATTGTGTTGGATCTATTAGGGAACTGGCAAAAGTTTTCCAAATTAGTAAATTACTCGAAAGTTCATTGGTTTACTTTCCAATTCTGTCAAAAATCTGTCACTTGTCACTATCTTGTCAGCGTGTAAAAAATGCTGTCAAAAAAGTAAAATCTGTCAGTTTAAAAAGTATACTACAGTGGTTAAACATGTCGGTTTTCTTAGGATTTAAGCTTTTTAGCTGCAGTGACCAGCTGGAGGCGTATAAATGTTTGAAATGCACTTTTACAACTAACCAGAAAGCTTTGAAATATAAGCATAATTGTGACACAGTGGAAAGTGGGGTTATGTTTAAAAATTGCAGGCGTTGCAAGACGGGAAATTGGTTTTATGCTTGGTGTGTCTTTCATAGTACACGATGCGTTTTTGACAAAATTCATAAGAAACATGTACCACTACATTTACAACAATGGTATGAATGTGATCAATGTTTAAATAAAGTAACAATTAAACAGGATCCACAAACGGTGATGCTTTCATCTTTTGTGAAATTGTTCCAATGTGATCAGTGTTCATTTACTACAAGGGTCAAATCATATCTAAAAACTCACAAAGATATAAATCACGCTCCAGATCACTTACTAACAGTGTTTGATTGTGATCAATGTACATTTAAAACACAGCATAAAGTACATTTGAAATTACATCAGAGAAAGGAACATAATAAATGGCTTGATTGTGATTATTGTTATTATAAATCAAACAATAAGACGAATTTGTATAAACACATCATTGCACAGCATAATTTACCTGCTAAACAAAAATGGCTCTACTGTGATCAATGCGAGTATAAGTCTATGAATAAATCAAATTTAAACAGGCACAGAAGGGCCATACATAATTATAGATTAACAAAAATGATTTGATTGCAACAATTGTGAATATAAAACGACACAAAAACACCATTCAAGAAGCTAAATACACAAAAATGTGAAAGTAAAGTGAAGCAACAAAATTATCTTAAAACACATATAAATACTAAAGTATATGTGAAAAAACAAAAGACTAATTTAAGAAAACATAAAAAATATAAACACATAATCGTTCATTTGCCACAAAAGTAGGATGAATATTATTAACTAATTTTTTTTAAGTAACATGTAAATATATTGTAATCATTGAAATAAATTGCTTTTCAATTGTGAAAATTCTTTGAAAAAAAAATTTTTTTTATTTAAAAACTCATGACTCAGTCATTCTCTCTTTCCTTTTTTCACTTGCTTTTTGTCTTCTTCTTTGTTTCTGTTGTTCATCTCTTTACTTGTAAAATGCAACTGTAGAAAATTTGCATTTTATTAATGTAAAACAGGGAAAACCTACCGCATTCCTATGCAACGCATTTGGCTTTGCGTTATCTCGCTTGCGACACCGAGCTTAGAAGTTGCCGTCCAACAGTAATACCGTCATAAGCAACATGGAATATAATTATTGTCGACTCACTGATTAAAACAATTGACTTGTTGCAATTGAAAATAAATGATTATTAGTTCGACAGTCATCATTTTAAGGGAAAACGGTGTAATATTTTATTTTTCCAGATTTTATTCCTGTCGTATCTGTTCTCTTATGTTTTTTGCGCAAAATAATTCCGATGTTTCAGGTCTGTCAGGCGTTCTGTAACGACTCACATTTTTTTTTGCCTGAAAATTGCATTCCCAGTAATAAAAAAGCGTTTGAAAATGTAAAAGTGTCAACATTTTTTTGTCAGAAAAAAAAATGGCTGTGTGCTACAAATAGTAAAATTGTACTACGGTGTAGTGATGTAATCACGTGAGTAGGTAATAGCCATTGCACACGGTTTGCTCTCTTTTCTTCTTTTACTTGCTTATGTCTTCTTTTTTGTTTCTGTTCTTGTTTTTTCTAACTTTCGTGATCTTCCAACAAAATAGGCGTGTCTGTTCTTACAGGGTTGTCTTCAAGGAGTGCATGCTCTTTATGTGATAACGTTTTTCGCAGCAAAACCGAACTATAACAGAAACGTACTTAATTAGGCTCTGTCTCGTTAAGCAAGCTACGCTTTTCTGTGGTCCTTGCATCCACACCATGGGATCCCAACCATGTGATGATCACGCGTTGTGGTTTGTTTATTTCAGCTTCGTCTTTAACGTGAAAATACTAGAGAATTAGTTCAAAAATAATAATAATTTTTTCTATCTACGCTCCTGGCGAGCAGTCTGTGTAATTATAAATTTTAATTTTTGATAAAAAAAACAAAAGCCGCACGGCAGCTACGCTACTGGTTAATAATGCTGATCCAGATAGGATGCTGCACAATAATGTTGCGCATAACAGATTACGCATTCTTTAAAGATAGGTGACCTTTCACAAAAAAAAAATATAAACAATCAAAATTTCATAATTATTTTAACCACAACAGCATTAATCAAATTTACTACTATACTAAAGCATAGATTGAATCTTAATTAAATTTAATTAAATTAAATATAATTTGTTATTGTTTTTTTGATTGTTTATAATTTTGTGAATTGGCTGATAAAGTGCATTATAAGAATTTTGAAAATTTTTTCGCTGATTTGAGATATTTGCGCACCAACGTTTCATTCCATCTCTTTCCGCACTGTTTTAAAGATATTTTCTTGTTCTTTCCAATTTTCATTTCAGTCAGTTCAGTTTTGTGGTGTCCGTGGTGGAGTGCGGTTGTGTGTTTTAGCCATGCGGGATTTGGCCTCAAAAATGGCCGAATTAAAATTTGAAGCCCCTTTGGCCCAATTTGAGGAGACGGACGAATGGGGTTCAACCGAATTCCAGAATGCGACGATCATTAAGAACGAAAATGAAATGAACAATATTAATTTAAATAAAAAAATTAAAGATATCAACGACGTCCTAAATGATTTTAATGAAGATATTTTAAATAATTCAAATACAGAGACAAAATTGGCGCCAAAAAATGTTATTTTGAAAAATGGTGAGACCGCCTCGGTGGCGGATAACTTCACGGAGACGTTTTCGGGATCATTGGAGGACCTGGTGAACACTTTCGATGAAAAGATCACCAAGTGCTTTGGGAATTATGAGGAGTCGGTGGAGAAGCTTGCACCAGTTCAAGTGAGAACTCAAGAAGAAATCATGAATGAATGCCAGTAAGTCTTTTTTCAAATTTTTGAAAAATTTGATATCTCAACCCAGGAGGAGGAGCTATTTTTAACAAGGAATGCAATTCAAAAATAAACATTTTTTTTTTACAAAATTATTTTTGGTTTTTCCAATTATTCCCAATGATGCACTATTAAAAATAGTTGATAATTTTTGATAAGAGTCGTCTTTTGTTTGAGGAAATGAATCATTTACGCCAACTCCTTCCTTTATTTAGAAAACAAGAGAGGATCTAAGATAGATTATGGTAAAAATCTGGAATTTTAGAATAAAAACGTAAATAAATCTACGCACCCTCTGCGCTTGCGTCCTCCGAGGGGTTGGTAATCAATAACTTTGCAACTGGGGTGGTTGGATCTTCCATGTTGCGTGAAGATTTGAAGAATATTGTTTTGGTTACTTTACTTTAGACCGGGTTGTTTTCAGATTTGGAAAGGTTAAAATTAGTTTTTTTTTTGGTTTTTATGATTTTTTGGGCTTAAACAGTAAAATTTTACAGCTTTTGGAATTTTTCCTTAATATTTTGGATTTTTTTTGTAAAATTTTGGCTGATTTCACGATTATTTTAGAATTTTAAAGATTAATTTAGGATTTTTTTCTTTCTAATTTGTAAATTTGGGATTATTCCTTGAAATTCTTAGATTTTTTGGCGTTTTCAAAATAAAATTCTTAGAATTTTTGTTTGTTTCTAAGACATGATACTTTTAAGATTATTTTCGGATATTTTAGAGTTATAGGATTCTTGGGACTGACAGATTCATTTTTTTAATTTTTTTTGACATTTTTGGAGGTTTTAATGTTTTAGGCTTTATTAGTACTTTTTTTTCCAAAATCTATATTATTTTTTTAGGTTACTCAGAATGCAAACTTTTTAAAATTTAATTTTTTTCTAGGAGAACCACCTAATAGTCCAGTGGATTTTTTACATTTTTTTTTCAATTTTTTTGATTGGAGACTTCAAACGTTTGAAGATTTTAAGAATGTTTGGGTTTTTCAAAAATTGTAAAATTATTCAAATAAATTTGTCTTAAAAATTCAAAAAATTTTAATATTATAGGATTTTTTAATAGCAAATCTAGATGGTTTGGAAAAACAAAAAGTACTGACCCTAATTTATGATTTTGAAATAAATTTAAGTCATTCATTTTGAAATTTTTGAAACTAAAAAATTATAAAAAATAGAGTGAATTTTTCAAAAAATGAGTGCCAAGTATCAGATCTAGAAAATACTATATCTAAAAGATGGTACTATCTAATATCTGTAAGAAGACAATAAGTACTGTAAAATTTCAATTAATAATCGGCAATAATTAAATTAATTAATTAAATTATTTTATATAAACAGTTGGCTTTTTCACATCTTATTAGGTGGCATTTAAAAATTAATTAAATGTTATATAATATGACACAAATCATGTCAACTTTACACATGTGGTTTTGTGGTTGAATGTACAAACAGTAGTATCTGCACTTTTATGGTATAAGCTTCACTAAATATTCCTAGAAAGTTGTCGTCATCGGCTTATCTTAAATATCACTCAAGAAATAAGATATTATGAGTTAGAAATTCCAAAATAGAAATTAATACTAAAACAATGGTACTATTACTATTCCTATAGTAAGAACGCTTGAGATATGTATATCCACCAGTAAATTTTATGCTCATAAGGGATAGGGCTACAAAGGTAAGAAAGATTTACAACTCAAAGTGTCGCGCGCATTAAATTTATGAATAGAACCAACCCGATACTTGAGTATTACCACGGTCTTTTTCAATTTATGGCCGTGGTTTTGTACTTACTATACTGTCAGATATTTTAAAAATTTAATTGGTTATCTGGTCCATACGAGGTGGCTCTGAGAGCCAATCTACTTCTTTTATCATTTTTTTAGTTAGTTTTAGCTTGTTAACATAAAAATTCATCACACGTTTAAATCAATTTGTCATTTCATCTGCCCTAGATTTTAAAGTCAAAATGGCCATCAAAATCAACCGATTTGAGCTTTTGCCAAAATTTTATTTAGCACTCAATCGATAGTCAAGAATTCTAAGAATACATGGATTTCAATGGGGGAATTCCACCCTCAAGTCGCCGCGCCGTTTTGTCTGCATAATACATGACTCAGAACCGCAAAACAAAAACAAACGATTCGTCTCAAAAACAGACAAATCAGCTTTTTTTATATAATTTATAGTCCAATTAGATTATTTTCTGTCAGTCACAACTTTTAAGGGTTAAACAAAGAAGCTTATTTAGTTTGGCTAAACATGAGACCTTGGTAGACCAATTGGCCAAACGATAGTACGTTGGAGACTGGTCTGACGAGGTGTACGTTCGATTCCCACTCAGGCAAGAGTTGCTCTTATCTGGCGCATGGGTGTGTGAATGTACAGATGTCTGTATATGTGGAAGTACAATAGAACCTTAATAAAGAAGGGTCGCAGTACATATCCCAAAAGTAATCTCTCTTGGCTAAACATTTTGCGCGAATATGGTTTCATTGCCACTTAACCTTCACTAATCTTCATGAGGGTTCATCACAGGGTTTCAAAGTAAAAATCTTCTAACGTTTCTTCTTTTTTGCTTTTTATTTCTTATATTTCTTTATTTTTTTTATATTCTTATTCGTAAATTCAATTCTCTCAGCTGCAAATAAGCAATTATTTATTTTTTGTTTAATTGTGACATTTCGCTTCTTTTAATCTCTATTATTTATGATAATTCCTTTGCTTTAGGACTGTTTGTGTAACAAGTAAACATTAAATTTGTGTAATTTTCTATAGTGATAACAATGTTATCAGTAAATATTTTCCTTATCATTCGTTTCGGCACAAAAATAATAGGATCTATTTAATGATTGGCTTTGCTACATAACAAAAGTAAGCTTGAATATAATAAACCAATAAAAATTTAGAATCGAAACACTTTTAGGTGACAGTGACGTCACGCGGTATGATCTATGACGTAATAGGGCACGAAAGACCCATATGACAGTTATTAATTCTATTTATAATTGTATGAAAGTAGAATATTTTTGTTTTGTATTATGTATTCTTACTTGGTTTAAAATAATATTTTCGTGCTTAGCTACAAAAAAAAACTCTCTAGAGAAAGTTTTTGATCTTATTTTTGTGCCTTTTCTATAAATTGTGATTATTCCAAGAATCGTGTGAAAATTGCGGAGAAATCTCTAAAATATTCAAGAACAGAGGGTATTCCGCTATAAAGTTGATAACCGAAAATTTTATTTTGTGTCTGGGACCGTAAACTTGAGCTATTTTCTCTTTCTGTGGTATTCACAAAGGAAACAAGAAAGCGTTTGAAAAACAAGCTGTAAACTCGAAAAATCGTGACTGCATCTGTAGTAAAACACAGCTGGAGGCTGGGCATGTTCAATAATGCCCGTGGGAGACTTTTTGATTATATTGTACTGTTTTTTTTTTACAATTTTACAAATGGCCAGCCCCCACATGTTTAGAATTAAAATTATGACGGTTCTTGACCTAAATTATCAATTTCATTGCTGACACGAATTTTTTTGACCCAAAGAGATATGTGGAATATGGATATCATATTTCGAAGGTAACCGATAAGAAAGTTGAACGAACTAAAGCATTTGCCGAGGTTTCCTTTTAGATATTAGTTTGTCAACAAGATTTTTAAATATTTGCTGTTTTTATGGATGAAAGAGATTGTTTTGTCAACGAAGATATTTTATCAAAGATAATTTGCAGAGAAATGCGGAGAAAGTGAAGGAATTTCTCAAATAATAATTACATTACAGGTCACATAAGGGAAAAAAACTCATTTCATAATTTTTTGGATTCAAAAAAAATTCAATTATTTTCATTATTTTCAATTTACATTTCATTTGATACCCATGCCACGGGGAAGAATAAAAAATCCCTAATCCGCCATATTGGATGTAAAATGGCGTCACATTGATAAAAATAATACGAAAAACTGTCACGATAATGGATTTAAAGGACTACGGAAAGAGGCATAGAACATAAAATAGAGGAAGCTTGAGAAATTTAGGTATAATACCAAAAAACTCAAAGATGGAGTTATAGAACTCCTTTGTAGAATCTAAAAAAAAAAAATATTCTTAAAAGAAGAGGAACTAAAAGATTATATTATGAAGAGACAAAGAACAATAAGCTAAAAGAATAGAAACGAGAAGATTATGTAAAACATCTATTTTGTCAAACTTAAACTATATCAGAAATTTGGAATCTTCTTATATCCAAATCAGCAGGAAGATCAAAATCATATTTGCTAAAAATTTCCAAGCTGGCTAAACCATCTTTAAATCTAGTATTAGCTACATAGCTCCATGGTTGATAGTACTCCTTGACCAGCTCTGAGCAATGGAAAATTAAATTTAGCCAAAGGGCCAAATTTTTGGCATTCAACCCAGCACAAATGAGGGCTTTGAAATGGGCATTGTGGTTTCGTTTATATCGAGAATACGAAGAAATAATGTCTTCAATGACGCAATATAGATTTGTTCTGGTTGTTTTGGCACCTCCAAGGTCCAAGTTGAAGCTTTGGGACAGTTTTCGCTTGGAATTCAAATTATAAGCTTTTCCATTCTTGATTTGGTAGTATTTTAGAACGATCTCCCAAGCGTGTGTCTGATGGGTTGTACCATGTTGTACTAAATTTTGTATGGCAGATGTTAGATTGTTTCGTACAAAGAATAGGATTTCTGATTGGTTTGGATTTTTGAGTAGGTCTTGTAGTTTTGAAATAGATAGTTCCATTTGGGCACGCAGGTAACCCCAATGGTCTGTTATGGTTCTGTTTCTGCAACAGTCAATGGGTGAGAATTGTATTAGAGGGAGAAGGAATGTAAAGGCTTTCTCGAGAAAAAGATCTAGAAGAGATCTTTTCACTTTTGGTTTTCTATTCAAAATAGAGATTTGGGTTTGTAGATCACTAATTTGTTGCTTTAACTGAAAATTTGAGTTATTGCTGACAAAAAGACACTTTTGTTCTTCGGCTAGAGCGCCTAAAACTTTAACTTCCTTTATTTGGCATTTCAATTTTTTGATCAAAAAGTTTTGTTTCCTATGCTTCTCTTTTATTTCTTCCAATATGTTACTATCTAGACTCTCACTTTTTATAAGATTTAGATCACTAAACGCAAATTTTTCCAATTTTTTTAATAAATCTTGCTGATTTTCTGCTGGAGCACTAACAATTTGTCTAAGCTGGAATTGAACTTGAGCAAAATGGGTAGTTAATTGAATTAATGATGATTGGAGCTCTTCTAAACTGTCAATTTCGTCATCTTTCCTTTGCATGTTTTTTTATTCTCATAATTTTGGTGTGGGATTGGCATTAGAATTGTTTAATACAAATAAGTCTGACAATTTTTTTTGACATTGTCAAATGTGACAGGAGGAAAACAAATTGTACAACAGGTGGAATGACGTTTAATGGTGTGTGGTCATTGGAGCTTAAAAAGCCATGTCACGCAATGTGGACAAGGTTTTAAAGATCAATAATGTAATTATTTTAGATTGACATTTTTAGAAATGGGGGTTAATTGGGTTGGGGTACGTTTTTTTGTGGGGTGGAATGGAAGTTTTTCTAGCAATAATAGACAAGAAGAATTTAATAAGAGAGAAGTCTGTTTCTTTTTATTATTTTTGTTTACATTTTACTTTTTTTTTAATACTTTTGTTTGTATTACATTTCATTTTTCTCATACTTTGTCTTTTTCCATTTTTTTGATGAATTTTCATCTATCTAATCTTGTTTTAATCGTATCATTTTATTGCTTTTCTATTTTTTTTTTCAGAAACTTTCTTTTTTGTCATCATTATTTTATCAGTTTTGTTTTTTTATAAAATTTTCATTTCAACGTTTCATTTTTTTTTCGATATTTCTCGCTGTTGTCTATTTATACATTTTTCTTTATTTTATTTTTATTCTTTTTATTTTTATTTTGTTAGGATTTTGTAATGCTTTTCCTGTTTCTTCATCTTTTCTATATTGTAACTTTCTGACTTCGTTGGTGCCTTTCTATTTTATTTTTTATTTTTCTTGTTGTCATATTTCTTGTATTTCATTTTCAAATACTTTTTCATCTTCGCAACACTTTTTGCATTGTATTGAATGATGATTTTTAGCGTAAAAATGAGAAATAATTTTACCAATTGCCAAAAAGCTTTTTATTTCAAAAAAAAATTTTGCAAGAATTTTGACATGATATAAAGAGCCAAAATTAAATGTATTATCATGCTGAAAATCGAGTGTCGCAAGGTTTGAATCATTGAATGCATGACAATAGAGAATGCAAAATAAGTTGGCTTCTACGAATAGTAATTACAATAAACGGAAATGTTTATGTGTTAGGAGAGAGTGCCAAAATCACCATTTAGAGAAATTAGATGGGAAAAAATGGAAAATTGGCTTTTCTTTTTGTTTTCACATGTTTTTTAAAATTTGTATCTGTTCAATATAGATTGTCAGTTGTAGTAAATAGAGATTTTTATTTATTATTTATGAAATCTTCAACGTAGCCGTCTGCAACTGCTGCAGACGGCTGTGTGGCGGACATTTTATTTACACGTCATGACCTGACCTGACTTGAGCATGAGGTGCGTGGCAAATTTGTTCAGATTTGTATTTGGCAGTAAATTTTATAGAGGAACAAGGTAACAAAGGTACAAAAGATTTACAACCCAAAGTGTCCGTGCCTTGGGTTCATGAATAGAACTCTTATTACCCTGGTCTCCACTATTTCTGGTGTCAAACTTTCTGCAATGAAATTTACTGCCGAGTATATCTCAAAAGTTTTTACTATACGCACTTTGTGAACTCAAAAACGTAATTTGTGTTATCTGTTACAAAAAAAAAATCTTTAGCTTTATAAAAATGCTATTATAGCAGCTCACTGAACTTGTCTATAAGCCTGCTTTCTCGACATTTTACCAACCTCAATATCTCATCTCACAAAATTAGATTTTCCTGTTTATGCCGCTTTACCCTTTATAAAATGACATTTTTCCAGATAATTAACTTTACTCTTGTTGACATTATACATCCTTCTGCACTCGAATTTGATTAGATACATTTTTTTTTCGTCTGCAAGAGGTCAGTCTACGGTTTGTGATAAGCCAATAATATGCCAGATCTTCCAAATAAGGTCAATGTTATCATTAGCACACTCTTTTCTTCTTTATAGAAAGATTAATTGAGTAATAATGTCTAAAGGGCGATGATTTGTTGAGACTATAAAAATTTTATTACTGCAATATTTACGGGTGGGCATGCCGACGTAATGGATGGCTTTAATTTAATTTTGTTTTAATTACTAATAAAACTTGGGTCTATTATGACGTAAAGAACAAATATACATTATACAAGAGGTTATGGGCACAACACAAGTTTTGTTTGAAGCTCTGAAATTAACGGCTTTTGGAGATTTTTTCAAAAATTAAACCAAAGGCATAATAAAATGACAACTGTGAATGTCAGAAATGCCCTTAGAGGATAAAGTTTTATGATCACATTCTTTTTTTATAGAAAGTTGTTATATAATACACTTTTTTAAAGGAAAAAAGGAAATAGAGACAATGTAGAAAAAGAAAATCCAAGTGACACTTGTAGACTCTGAAATTTGGTGAACCAAAATTGCCAACTTAAACCCGTTCACAGCCCTCTTTGATGGTATATTCATCCAGAAACCGATTAAATGCCTACCATATGGGTTGACAGCTCTATTCACAACATTTAGGCATTCAAATGAACCCTCATTCTTTATAGTCAGCAACCGGAAGTTGGGTATAAACCCAGCAAAGAAGATTGAACATGATCTTTTTTTATCTCTCCTTACCTATCACTAAATTGAAAATAAATTTAAAAAAATATATACCCCGGTAAAGCATACAAATAATTTGACAGCTCATATCTTCCAGCTTCTCGATAAAAATCCCGAATCTTCCTGTTTATCCCTATGTTTAGATCAAGGTCTATAAATAGAGGATCTATACTAAAGTATGAGTTTTAAGCAGCAAAATTGATTTTTTGCCCAATAGAATGAGATTAAAGCCTTGAACTTTGTGCGAATATGCGAAACATGCGATATTTTATAGAATATGGTAAAATAGTGTATTACGCAACTAGAGATAATCTAGTAACCCGTATATGCCTCTTCTAGTAGAGCCATTTAGTACAAAAGTCAGGCATTTATGTCAAGTTTCTATTGGTGACATGGTAGTCGACAAAGGCGCACAAAAAAAGCTACAATAAAAAAAAAACAGCAAAATGTCCACAGACAGAAAAAAAAAGAGAATTGAATGAAAATCTAAAGCAAATAGAGATGTGAGAGTAAAAAAGAGAATATAACAGATAAACAATTGAAAGTGGGAAGAAGGAGAAGATAAGAATATAAGGAAAAAAGGAAGAGTATCAAAAGAAGAACATGTTGAACCCAGAAGAAGCAGGTTGTTTTTTTGATACATTTCTTTCAATTTTCACTCATCTTGTTGATCAAGATTTATGTTGGTTGATCATCTTAATTTCATTCAAAGAACTGAATGAACATATGAAGCAATTGGAAGAGAACAGAAGTCTGAAAAAAAAGAAAATAACAGATAAACAGCTAAAAGCACAAGTGGAACGAAGAAAAATATAAAGTTATGGGAAAAAGGAAGAGAAAAAAAGAAAAGAACGACATGTTGAACATGTTTCGTTAATACACCTCTCACAATTTTCCTGCCATCAAGATTTATATTTGTTGATCATCTCAATTTCATTTAGAGAACTGAATGAAAATCTGAAGCAAATAGAAAAGAACAGAAAAAAAGAAAGAAAATAAAATAACAGATAAACAGAGAAGTGATGGAGAAAGAAGAACTGAAAGAAGAAAAAGGAAGAGAACAAAAGAACAACATATTGAACCCAGAAGAAGCAGGCTATTTTGTTGATACACTTCACTCATCTTGTTGATCCTGCTGTCATCAAGATTTATTTTTGTTGATCATCAAAGCCGAAAAAGTTAAGGGTTTCTATGGTCGTAAATTCCTCGCCATATATCTTGCAATAAATCACAAAAAAGGTGATTGTTTAAGATCATAAACTTACGGACGTCAGTGATATTGACATAAGTCAGTTATTTTCGATATTTATGACATCAGAGATTAAAAACTTGTCTTAAGCCAGTTAAGCCCTATAGAGTCGTTTAAATCAAATTTGAATCTTTTTCTAATTAAATTCACTGATCAAAGCTTTGTGTGTCTTTCAAGTAAAGCCTTTTGAAGCTAGCTCAAGGTGAACAGGCCTTTATGATTTACCTTTCCAAACACAATCCCTTTATATAAATGACGTGTTTTCGAACCGGCGAGGTAGCCTCCCTGTCTTTTGTGCTGTGGGGGAGGACACCACAAAGTAAACGAATCAATACAAGGTGAATGAAACAAGCCAGATACAATTTAGATAAAGAACAATAGATTTGCTTGTTTTAAGTCGATATGGTCGACTGGATTTCACAAAGGGACAGGTGCCTTATTTATCAAAATATTGCCAAAATAGTGACAGAGAACAGGTGAGAGGATGTGATTTTAATGACAAGGTTTGGAAAAAGAGGTAGTAATGGTGTGAAAGTGGCTTTCACAAAAATACAATGTTAATCTTATTTTTTCAATTATCTCGATTAATGGGATTTAAAAGAGTAGACGGTGTAATTAAAACATTGTTTTCTGTTTTTATTTATTTCTGTTGTTTGTCCAGTGTAACTACTGTACATTAGTACATAAATTTTTAAAGAACTATCAACTGGAAAGGGACAACTTTAAGGGAGAGAATTGGGATTGGGTTCTAACAGGATGGAGCTACAGCGAATGCAATAAACCTTTGGTTAATGATAGATTAGTGGTAGTTTTATGGCCACCGCGCTTGCCTTATTTAAGCCCCTGTTGTTTTCTATGGTAATTTATTCAAAATATTATTTAACGAGTTATCCTAATTACTTTTTGGATAATTTAACAATTACTGCAACCAAACAATTAATCACAAAAACACGTTAAGTAATAATTATTACAAGCATGTAACAACTCTACACTTGTAAATATCATTTTTATTGTAATGTTTTATTTATAATTGTAATTAAAAGAACTATAATTAAAATGTTAATTAGTTTGGAAATATAAATTGTTTATAAGAAAGTTCATAAACAATTTACTGATTTTCTTCTCTTTTATTTTTTTATGTTTTCTTGTTCAGGTCACTTTCTCCTCCAATTTTTCCATCATTTTCATCAGTTTTAAATGAGAAGTGTTTTTTTTTTCTGCTACTTTTTTCTAACTAATTTTTTTTTAATCTGTTTACAGTGTTTTAATTAATATAATATAAAAAAACTAAAAACTCCATTTTTTATACTTCCTTGCCTTTCTTTTTTCATTTTCCCTCATTCACATTCTCTGTTGTATTTTTTTCTAATTATTTTGATATAAGAAGGTGATGAAGACAAACAAAAGAAGGGAATAGTAAATAAAATGTTATCAACGAGAAAGTGGAAGTAAAAGATTAAAAATAAAACAGTTGTCCAACACAGTCATAATAGTTTGTCGCAAATGCCTTTACCACCCGCTTGCGAAAAAATTCATTTTATGCAATAAACTCCCCAAAGGTCCTGTCTCAGACCTTGAATTATTGAAACCCCAATTACATAATTGATGTAGATAAAACAAATAAATAAATGTGTGAACGAATGCGACAATAATCCAACTTATCCCACGCCTTGCGGAGGAGCAGCGTAGTTTTTTCCTCCATGGCCTTGTTTAAAAATGTTTTTTTTGTTTAATGAAAGTTCTAACAGATGTTATGATATTTGGCATCGAGAAGTGTCAAAATTGTTTATACAGAATTATTTCACGATTGACTTTGGCGCACTGCTTATGGTGATGTAATAACAATCTACAGTCATTTGTTTATTTAAGCCACTTTATTGCGAAAGCGTTTATGAAATGGAAAGGCCAGCAGTTTTGGCTGTTAAGTTCATTATCTTTTGAATTATTTAAGCAAAAATTGACATTTTAGAGAAATCAGTGGCGACGCCAAAAAAAAGTGCTCTAAAACTTATAGTTTAGGAGAAAAGTGAGGCGGTCAATGTTTTTTCAAAAAATTTTATTATAGAAAACAGGCGAATCCTAGTGAAAAGTATTACAAGAAAGCTAAAAGTAGAACCGAAAAAAAGAACAAAAACTAAAGTGAAAAAAATAAGAAACAACACTATAAATAAATGAAAAAATAACAAAAGTAAGAACATGTGATAGAAAAAAAAATTGAAATTGAATAGAAAGAAAGATGGCAGAAATATGAAGCATCTAAGAGAAATGAGAAAGAAAGAACAAACTAATTGATAGGAAGAGATTTTATTGCAAAGAAAGTGGGAAAATGAGATAACCAAGCAAGAAAATAATGTAAAGAATAAAAGACAACGGTATTAAAGACAGAGAGATCCTTGCTTTTTTTTCTATCTTTCTCTACAGCTTTCTTACAGGATTCTCATAAGACCAGGCCAGGTAAAGTAAAAAAAATGTGAAACAACACAATAAATAAATGAAAAAATAACAAAAGTAACAACATGTGATAGAAAGAAAGATATAAAAATTGAATAGAAAGAAACATGGCAGAGACAGAGATGATAAAGAAAGAAAAAACTTATTGATAGGAAGAGATTTTATTGCAAAGAAAGTGGGAAGATGAGATAACCAAGCAAGAGAGAAACAGAAAATAATGTAAAGAATAAAAGACAACGGTATTAAAGACAGAGAGAGCCTTGCTTTTTTTTCTATCTTTCTCTACAGCTTTCTTACAGGATTCTCATAAGACCAGGCCAGCTAAAGTAAAAAAAATGTGAAACAACACAATAAATAAATGAAAAAATAACAAAAGTAACAACATGTGATAGAAAGAAAGATATAGAAATTGAATAGAAAGAAACATGGCAGAGACAGAGATGATAAAGAAAGAAAAAACTTATTGATAGGAAGAGATTTTATTGCAAAGAAAGTGGGAAGATGAGATAACCAAGCAAGAGAGAAACAGAAAATAATGTAAAGAATAAAAGACAACGGTATTAAAGACAGAGAGAGCCTTGCTTTTTTTTCTATCTTTCTCTACAGCTTTCTTACAGGATTCTCATAAGACCAGACCAGCTAAAGTAAAAAAAATGTGAAACAACACAATAAATAAATGAAAAAATAACAAAAGTAAAAGCATGTGATAGAAAAAAAAATTGAAATTGAATAGAAAGAAAGATGGCAGAAATATGAAGCACCTAAGAGAGATGAGAAAGAAAGAACAAACTAATTGATAGGAAGAGATTTTATTGCAAAGAAAGTGGGAAAATGAGATAACCAAGCAAGAAAATAATGTAAAGAATAAAAGACAACGGTATTAAAGACAGAGAGATCCTTGCTTTTTTTTCTATCTTTCTCTACAGCTTTCTTACAGGATTCTCATAAGACCAGGCCAGCTAAAGTAAAAAAAATGTGAAACAACACAATAAATAAATGAAAAAATAACAAAAGTAACAACATGTGATAGAAAGAAAGATATAGAAATTGAATAGAAAGAAACATGGCAGAGACAGAGATGATAAAGAAAGAAAAAATTTATTGATAGGAAGAGATTTTATTGCAAAGAAAGTGGGAAGATGAGATAACCAAGCAAGAGCGAAACAGAGAATAATGTAAAGAATAAAAGACAACGGTATTAAAGACAGAGAGAGCCTTGCTTTTTTTTCTATTTTTCTCTACAGCTTTCTTACAGGATTCTCATAAGACCAGGCCAGCTAAAGTAAAAAAAATGTGAAAAAACACAATAAATACATGAAAAAATAACAAAAGTAAGAACATGTGATAGAAAAAAAAAATTGAAATTGAATAGAAAGAAAGATGGCAGAAATATGAAGCACCTAAGAAAGATGAAAAAGAAAGAACAAACTAATTGATTGGAAGAAATTTTATTGCAAATAAAGTGGGAAGATGAGATAACCAAGCAAGAGAGAAACTAAAAATAATGTAAAGAATAAAAGACAACGGTATTAAAGACAGAGAGAGCCTTGCTTTTTTCTATCTTTCTCTACAGCTTTCTTACAGGATTCTCATAAGACCAGGCCAGCTAAAGTAAAAAAAATGTGAAACAACACAATAAATAAATGAAAAAATAACAAAAGTAACAACATGTGATAGAAAGAAAGATATAGAAATTGAATAGAAAGAAACATGGCAGAGACAGAGATGATAAAGAAAGAAAAAACTTATTGATAGGAAGAGATTTTATTGCAAAGAAAGTGGGAAGATGAGATAACCAAGCAAGAGAGAAACAGAAAATAATGTTAAGAATAAAAGACAACGGTATTAAAGACAGAGAGAGCCTTGCTTTTTTTTCTATCTTTCTCTACAGCTTTCTTACAGGATTCTCATAAGACCAGGCCAGCTAAAGTAAAAAAAATGTGAAAAAACACAATAAATACATGAAAAAATAACAAAAGTAAGAACATGTGATAGAAAAAAAAAATTGAAATTGAATAGAAAGAAAGATGGCAGAAATATGAAGCACCTAAGAAAGATGAGAAAGAAAGAACAAACTAATTGATTGGAAGAAATTTTATTGCAAATAAAGTGGGAAGATGAGATAACCAAGCAAGAGAGAAACTAAAAATAATGTAAAGAATAAAAGACAACGGTATTAAAGACAGAGAGAGCCTTGCTTTTTTCTATCTTTCTCTACAGCTTTCTTACAGGATTCTCATAAGACCAGGCCAGCTAAAGTAAAAAAAATGTGAAACAACACAATAAATAAATGAAAAAATAACAAAAGTAACAACATGTGATAGAAAGAAAGATATAGAAATTGAATAGAAAGAAACATGGCAGAGACAGAGATGATAAAGAAAGAAAAAACTTATTGATAGGAAGAGATTTTATTGCAAAGAAAGTGGGAAGATGAGATAACCAAGCAAGAGAGAAACAGAAAATAATGTAAAGAACAAAAGACAACGGTATTAAAGACAGAGAGAGCCTTGCTTTTTTTTCTATCTTTCTCTACAGCTTTCTTACAGGATTCTCATAAGACCAGACCAGGTAAAGTAAAAAAAATGTGAAATAACACAATAAATACATGAAAAAATAACAAAAGTAAGAACATGTGATAGAAAAAAAAAATTGAAATTGAATAGAAAGAAAGATGGCAGAAATATGAAGCACCTAAGAGAGATGAGAAAGAAAGAACAAACTAATTGACAGGAAGAAATTTTATTGCAAAGAAAGTGGGAAGATGAGATAACCAAGCAAGAAAATAATGTAAAGAATAAAAGGCAACGGTATTAAAGACAGAGAGAGCCTTGCTTTTTTTTCTATTTTTCTCTACAGCTTTCTTACACGATTCTCATAAGACTAGACCAGCTAAAGTAAAAAAAATGTGAAACAACACAATAAATAAATGAAAAAATAACAAAAGTAACAACATGTGATAGAAAGAAAGATATAGAAATTGAATAGAAAGAAACATGACAGAGACAGAGATGATAAAGAAAGAAAAAACTTTTGTGAGCTATAGGCCTTTACTTTGGTTGGATTTAGTGTCTTATCTGTCTATTAGCGGTCAGGTCAGGTCATGTGAGTTGAATTGAAGCTCCTGAAGACATTTTGATCTTAAGAATCTATGTCTGGGATAGAAATGGTTGTGAAGAATTTAATGACCGTTTTCATGAATTTTTAATGAATTTGACAACAATGAGACAACTGTTGGTCGTAGGCCTCGAGCAAGGCCGTATGTAAAACAAAATCTTTGTTTCAATCCATTTCTTGTATGAGGTCAAGACTTTATTAAACCAGTTATCCTCTTCTTCTTTCAGAATGTGGTGGACCATAACGGGTAACTTCGGTAACATTTTACCAATAGATTGGTCCAAATCCTACGCTAGAAAATTGCATATGCCAGCGCTGAATCTTAACGAGAAGGTATTTAGTGACTTCAATTGACTTCAATTAATGTCATTTGGTGGAATGAGTCACGAATTTTATTATTTCTAGGAAGCGACGACGTCAGATGATGATTTGGAATTGAGTTCGGAGGATGAGGCTGTAGCTAGTGATTTAGATATGCATGCCTTGATTTTGGGGGGGCTGCACCAGGATGCGGAGCCCTTGAAAACTGCGGATGAAGTTATACAGGAAATTGACGATATGATGCAGGAAGAGACCTGCTCTGTAGACGGGTCACCGGGATCAAGGGATTCGCTAATTGAAACAAATGAAACATTGGAAAAAGCAAAAGAAGTGCTCAGCTCGCCACTATATGAAGATAGTACGTATTTTTTTCCCATCTAATAAATTACGTAAATCTTACTGGTTCTGCCATGTCAGGTCATGGTTTTGAAATCATTTTACCTTTTTTGGATAAACCACTTTTTTCTCTTGTTATGGTATAACCATAATGGTTGCTGTTTTAATAGATGTCGACCAGGGAGGAGAGACAATGTTCTGGACCAGTTTCGAGGTCCTTCTGCCAAAATTTAGTCAGCCTATTTTTTACTCTTTTTTGTCACACAGTATGCTATTTCTGTGTTTTTTTTTTCTTTGTCAAATTTTCTTCTTCATTTCAGCAGTGTTTTGCAACGGAACACTGTTTTTCGTTTGTTTTGCTTTGCTACTATATCTTTTGGTTCTATTTGTTTTTCATTCTTAAGTCTATCCTGAGCATGCGCAGTGAGTATTTTTAAGCTTGTGGTTGGTCTACCTAGTCTTTTTTGGACTTATTAATCTTCATCTGTAAGAACTTAAGACTAATGAAGCAACGCAGTCTTAGAAGAATTTTGTTTTGTTTATTACAGAACTACGTGATTTGAGTCTTTCTCAACTAAATGAATTATTTTTGGAACTAGAAGTTTTAATTAGAGAATTTTCCGAAACGCTAATATCCGAATTGGCCCTTCGAGACGAATTAGAATATGAAAAAGAGCTAAAAAATACGTTTATTTCTCTGCTTCTTGCCGTACAGAATAAAAGAAGACAATATCACGTTGAAAAGAAAAGAAGTATGAAGAATGCATCTAAAACATCTAGTGGTCTAGATCCAAAAGTAAATATTGGCGTTAATAAATAAAAATAGTTGTTTCTATTGAGTTTTTTTTAGTATTTGACAACAGTGATTCCTTATCATTTAGATAGTGGACCACCTGATAATCAAACTCTGCAAGTTCTGATAAAAAGTAAGTTTTAATGGCTTTCTCTTCTTTCTTCTGCGAGTTTTGATTATGCGCAGTAAATCTTTACTGCGATTCCCCATGCTCAGTCGAAAAATTCGTTTAATTTTAATCAAGAAGCAATTTTTTTTTCTAGTTCTGAAAGCTATAAATGAAGATAGTCCTACGGTCCCTACTCTATTAACGGATTATATCTTGAAAGGTGTGTATTAGAAAATTGGCAATGCTAAGACTATTTTGAGACGAAAACTGCCAAAGGGCATGCGCTTTTCGTAACAAAACTAGATTTTGCCACAAAAAGTATCTTTACACTTATTTTTATTTCAGTTATATGTCCAACGTAAGCACAGATGGACCTAAGAAGGGCCCAGCTAGCATAATATAACCTAGCTTTAAAATAGCACAGACTTTAGTTGCAATATTAATTTATTTCCGGTTGTTAATATTGTTCGTTTGTATATTTTTGAATCTAATTTATTTTTAAGTAAGGTGTATATAATTTCGCTTGAACATTCTAGTCTAATTCTGATAATTGTAAGTGACGATTTCAATGTGAGAAACCATATTTAAGTATCTTAAGAGATTTTAATGCACACATTTTGACGCTACCGTGCAATAAGCACTATTGTTTTTATGTTTATTTTTTGTACAAATGAGTGATATTAGACTTATTTATTATTGTTCTTGCCAAAATTTGTGTTTTTGCTGATACAACATTTACAAACTACATAATGTAGGTATTTAAATGTTATCTGTTTAAGAAGAAATAATAAAAAAAAAATGAAAATAAACAACCAAACATTAATAAGATAATTGTAGATCTCAAATTTACATCTTTCTCTCTCTAAAAACACTCTTTTAATTTAATTTAGATTCTTTGAAATGAAATAGCCGCCGCAATTTTGCTTTTCGTAGAACTTTGTGGCACAAAACTGTTTGCAAAGTGGCTGTTTTCTCAAAAATTGTGAACTGAATTATTTTGTAACATGAAACGCATGACCATTAATTAATAGACGAATTGGAAAGGTTTACACGTTTTTTATTTATCACTTCACCTACCTATTCAGACCCTTAAAAATAGCCCCCATGGGTAAATCACCCATATTTCAGCTAATATGCCTCACCTAGTACGAAAAAAAAAAGACAAAAGCGAAGCTGACATTAAAAAAAGGAAAGAAATAATACAAAAGTTGCAAGAGAAATAAGGAAAGGAAATGAAAACAAAATTCTTCTACTATATATTACCTAGTGACTATGAAACAGGCAAAAATTATAGTGGCCAGACTGAATAAGTTGGTAGGCCAACGTGTCAAACGTCTTTTTTAGGTTATGTTACAAAGTAAAAATTCAAATAACGTACCCACATAAAAAAATAATTTTGAATCATACATGAAACGCATGACCATTAATTAATAGACAAATTGGAAAGGTTCACATGTTTTTTATTTATCACATCATCTTCCCTCTGACAACCTATTCAGACCCTTAAAAATAGCCCCCATGGGTAAATCACCCACATTCCAGCTAATATGACTCACCTAGTACGAAAAAAAAGGAAATCCTACATTACATTTTAAAATCGTACAACTGCTGATGGGTGACACCTTTGACACTGACAACATTATTCACATATTTCTCTAAAAAGTTAGTTGCTATGACATAACCTACAATTTTTTTAATGAGTATTATGTCAAATATGTGTCAAACAAGCGTATTCGGTTGCAGCTGAGCAAATAAAAAAGTGTGGCCAACTCAAACAATCATTGTTGACCACGCTGTACATTTTTTCCTAGGGATATTTGGTTTTTTATCGGTAAAGGTTGGCGACAGTGGCGCATCTGTCACAGCAGACGCGGTATAACCTCAAATTTTTTTTTTGTTAATCTTTTGCTTTAAATTGGTATTTTATGTAAAAAAAATGTTTTTCGCTGGCCGATTATTTATCTGCAGAGGCGTCTCTCGCATCTGCAGGACTACATTCAGTCAAAAACATTCCAGAGCAATGATTATATCAAAATCCTTGCAAGACTTCGATATTAGAAGTACTGGGGATTGGGGCCAATTTCGGCAGCATATCCTCAGTACTGTAAATGATTTAAATTCAAATAATATTGATGCTCTTACTTTGTCAGTTTGCTTGACCGAGCAAAAGTATGATTTAGGTTTGCTGTATCTAGAATGCTTGAAAGAGGCAAATGTTCAATTGAATTTGGCAACAATGGGCAAATATCTAAAACTTTTATATTTAATTAATGCAGATAAAGAAATTGATGAAAAGACTGAAAAAGAAATTTTAGAAATGTAAGTGATTGTCGCTGTCAATGGTTTTTCTTTACCATAAATGGCTCGATTGTGATAAATTATATAATACACAAAGTTGCACCTGCTCCTGCACCACTGCTCCCATTGGAATACTTTTTTTTGCAGAAGCGGGCATTTAAGAGCTACATATTCTGCATTGGATTCAGTAACTCTAGACAGTTTAATTCAAGCCATTTCTCTCACGAAAAAATGGCGTTTGGGTTTGGATTATTTGGAAGAAACAAAACTGTTATCATTTCCGACATATTCTGCGTTTTCGGCTCTAATAGCTGCGGCATTTTCCAACGATAACAACGAATTGGCTTGGAGCCTATGGGGCCAGCTTTTGGGTAAGGTCAAGTACAGATTTGGTGGAGTTTGTTGCGTATTTTGCAAATTTCTTCTAGAACAGCAAGACAAATTTATACTTTCAACAGTCTATAGGGCCTTTTTCCAGCAGGTGAAGAGGAAGAAGTTAGCCCCAGCTGCTGAAGTGGAAAATCTATTTTCCTTTCTACACAAAACTAACGTAAAGATACACCATGATTCGGTTGAGACATTTATTGCCGGTCTAAAAAGTCTAGGAATAAGTGCCAAATTGTCATCGTGTAATAATAGGTATAACTTTATTAAATTAACGAAAATATTAAAAAAACGCCAACAACCGGCTCTTTTTAACATACTTTTTTTTATTTAATCTTGGAAGCTTTTTTGACTACCGTGTAGTCATGAATAAAAGTCAAAAATCTCAAATTTTGATACTCATCCCGGTCCTTTGGATTCCTGACGGTATTTCAGTTTCAATATTGGGTAGAAAGGTGGCCATTTAAAATGTGGTTATCCGCGCTGCGTCACTGTATGCCCTATTGTTAACAATATTTTCAGAGGTGTTTGTCAATCCTGCCGCTCCCGGCTGGAAGTCTTTGAGCCAACAGACGAAGAGTTCGCCAATTTGAAGCAAAAGTTGTTCCAAAACGTCATCATCGGCAAGAATGTCTTCAACAAAACCACTCCGGCCGAAGTGGAACGATTCCAAAAATTCATTTCCGAATCTCATAGATTTGACGTGATTATCGATGGTCTGAATGTTGCTTATTCTGTAGGGATTAAGCAAACTCCTCTTGTATTTTCTCATTTGGTCAGTTTTATTAAGCACACTTGAAATAATATATTGTTTAAAATTGCCAATAGGTGGCAGCGGTGGTGTCTGATTTTGTTAAAAAGGGGAAAAAAGTTCTGGTTTTTGGACGGACTCATATGAACAGGTGGCCAAAGGCAACGTGGGGCTTTGTACAACAAAATGCTACTTTGTTTCTAACGGAGGATCTGTCACAAGATGATCCTTATTTATTATATGCAGCGTTAAATTGTGGGAAAAACACCATTCTTGTCAGTAGGGATCTAATGAGAAGCCATAAGTTTCTTCTGAGGGATATACACCTGAGAACTTTATTCGAAAAATGGCTGCTCCAGCACCAATACCAACTGGTGAAAATTTTGCCAAATGGAAAACCACTTTATAAGGTTTTTATTTGACTTTTAAGAGTTTATTTTGAATAAATAATCTTTTAGAAGCCGCAGGCTTTTTCCCACATTGCCCAAAAAAATGGAAAAAACTGGCACATACCTTATGTGAGCAAGGAAGATATTGACAGCACGTTTTTGTGCGTACATATGGCGACTCAGTGAAGTGTTAGTGATCGGTTGAGCGTCTTCTCGGGCTCAACAAAAGACTGGTTTGGCGTGATTTTGAAGAGTATTTTTTTTAAGAAAAAGCCAAAGCACCTGGACCAAAAACAATAGAATAGAGAGAAAAGCTGCGATCAAATAGGCAATTTTGATCTAAAATGGTCTCTAAAACTCTTATGCTTTTCTTCTATATTCTATCATCTTTGGTTCAAACTATATGTATAATCTTTGTTTTTTTTTATAATTAAATTATTATGAAAACTTGCCATACTACTTATTGATTACCTTGTATACATTACCTAATTACCTGTACTTGACCTGCAACAATTTGGTACTTTTAGAAGTTAGCAATACTAACTCAAAAATCAGCAATACTAACTCAAAAATCCTATTGGTGGCTAACACCTCCAATGAGAGTTTTAAGTGGGAACGGTCAGTGCTGACTGCGTGCTGCGCCGAAGTAGAATCCAATCGCGCGTCTGGAGGCACTGCTGGGCGGGCAATAAGCACGCCTCCAACTCCGACGATTGGTCAGCCGATTCAGAAAGGTACTCCAAATAGAACATTTCGGTACTTTCTTCTCTATTAAAAATAATTCAATCGCATTATTATCGACGGAAATGTTCATGGTCAATGATCAGGACAATGACTTTGGATGGACCAATCAAGAAAGCCTAAAAGCTACATTATTCTGGGTTGCCAAAAAGAGAAAGTAGTAGGCCAAATCCTACTGTCATAAAACCCAATCTGACAATTATTTTTGACATAAAATTCCTCGTCCGCTCCAATGGAAGATGACTTCGAAATCCCAGCTGAATCAACTGAAGACTTGAAAGAAAAAGCTCCATCTAACCCCATTCCTCAGAAACTGGAGCCCTCAACCGTGCGAAAATGCAACCCTAGAATAGATGACTTGTCACAACCAAACAAAAGAATATTTCTAGCTTTATGGAACGAGCACGGCCACCTATTACCGAAAGATAAATCGGAAAATCTGAAGAATATACTGAAGAAAATGTTTGCAATGTCGCCAATGGAAACCGCCAAATACTTCTTGGAACTAAAAGCTGAAGCTAAAAGAAAAGCCGCAAAGCGGGAACTTAAGAAGAAAATTCGAGAATTTTTGATGAATAGGCGTAAAAAAGATGACAGGAGGCGGGCGTATAGACTTTTTAAAACAGTTCTACGGTTTTTATTAAATTACGCCGTTGGGAATCCGGTACCATTCATTTTGTCACTTAGAGTGCGGTATTTGTCAGATATAATCCTAAAAGAATTGTCTGATCTAAGAGAAACAGATGCTCCCAGTCGACTCGATCCAAGTAGATTATTGTTCGATGGTTTGATTTTTTTCTAAATCCTCAGTTGTAGGTGATGAGGGAAAGTTGTTGGTATCAGTAGCAGACTGGATGGCAATAGCCATGGAACGATTGTACTTTGTTTCTCAAGCTTCAATGACCGAAGCGCCATCTGATGAAGAACCGAAAGGCAATGGAAGCAATGGACCAAAAAGACCTCTAGCGGCTTCAACTCCTCGCAGATTGTAGCACAGGTCTTAATAAAAGTAAAAAATTGATCTTCTTTTTCTGAAGAAAAGACATCTCTTTTGTTTTCCTTTCTTCATTTTCCTCCCATCATTTGTTTCGCTTTGTTTTCTCTCCGTTCTCCGTTCCCCAGAAGCAGTACCAACTGCTCAGAAATTGAGAACCATCAAAGAGGCTTTGGCAAAAAAGATATAGAAAAAGGAACTGAAGAAAACACTTATTTCCAACCATATATATATTTAAGAGAAAACCATAGATTAACATTTTGTTCAATCAAGATCTAATTTCTTGAATGTTCCTTCAAGTCCAAAGACATTATTTCCACTATTTTGCTGGTCCAATCTTTTGGATTCGTCAACTTTTTGGGTATCATGCCATTCAAAAAAGTCATAGCAGTCAGTCAGCTCATTTATTACTTCATCTGAAATTTATAAAGTATGGTAGAGCTCATTTGTTTTCTATTGGCGGCTCGCTTCTTCATGCGCAGAAGCTCAAATTCGTAGTTTTTGCTATTACTAGCTAAACTAAAAGCGTCCGTCAAATTTTTCACTTTGCTTGCCTCAATATATATAACATCCCCAATACTTACAGCATATTAGAATAGTAATTTAATTTAGTTTACATAAACTACGTTGAATTTTGAGCGGCTTAAAAGATAGCCGAGGTGCCACGAGCTCGCGCAGGTGGGTGACGCCACAACCGCCAAGAGAAAACAAATGAGCCCTAGGTTATTTTCTATTTCTACACAGATTTTTGAAAAATAACTCAATTTTAGGCAAAAATACAAGGAAAAACATCAACTTGTACCTGTAAAAGGGGTCAACTTGTACCTCCAGAGGGAAATAATGGCAAGGTACTTAGATCAGATACTCAAGTGCCCCTAAACACAATTAAATTGGTGAGTGTTTGATTGGTGAAGCCTAAAATATTGGCAAGGCGAGCGCCGCTCTTACGCACAGTGGGAAATAAGCCTATTTAAGCATGGTATGGTACCTAAACAAGTCAAAGTACCACAAGCTCAAATTTGGGTTTTGGGCCTAAAAGTATCCTTAAACCCTATAAAATAAAATTACACCCAGGAATAAGGTGTACTACGAGGCCTATATATATATATACCAACGAATATTGGAATAAAGGTATATATATCTATATATATACCTTGCAGTTTAGAAGTTGAAGGCGCCTGCCCCCCATACTCCTCTGGCAAGCATCTTTGTGGAATGTATTTGTAGACCAACTCGTTTGGTTTATGAAATTGCATCTAAAACTACCATTTTAATGGAAATTCACATATTGCCCCCCCCCCCTTTTTTTACCAAACTAAACAGTTCTCCGCTTAAAAATGGCTTAATGAGTGTTATAACTTTGTCTATAAAAGAGACAACGTTGATAAAATGCAGCCCTTTTATTCTTACAGGCAGTGCTTCCTAAAAAATATATTGTATACTTTGAAATTGAAGTATATACACACAGTGCTTCCGAGCAAACATGAGCTTTGGAGGGGCGTGGCCTGAGGGCGCTTCAGCTTACATGAGCTCTGGAGGGGCGTGGCCTGAGAACGCTTCAGCTTTCATGAGCTTCTGATTGGTTAATATGAATTTACTCCTGAATTAGCTAAATTTGTTCGCATATTTTCCGAGGCTCACGTTTGCTGGGAAACCCTGTACGTATGTCAGCAATAAATTACCCCCTAGGATTCAAACTTTCAGGGAAATTACCTTATAATAGTAATTTTAAATGCTTAAGGTTGGTTGAACTTGATGTTGACGTATTATCTGTCAACAATTAATTAAGAGAAACTCAACAAAATATGCCAAAATAAACCAAAATTGAGTGTCTTTGATGAAAAAGCAGTGTTTAATGCTGCTACAAAGCTATTTAGTTTAGTAAAGGCTCAACGCTCAATACTAATTTCCTTAATAATCAAGTTTTGCAGTTTGTTTATTTTGTGACAGAAAATCTTTATTTAAGAATGACGAACTGTGATCATACGGTCAACATGAGTAGTACTAAGCCGTCTTAACCTAAATTATTGACATGGTTACGTTATCTTTTGTTTTCCACCAGAATCCCACAGTCCCCAACCTAACCAAATTAATGGCAACCTACCAGCGAATATCCCTAAATCTAGGGAATAACTTATTGCTAACACGCATATTGCTACCTGAATATAGAAGAAAAGATGCTTTAGAGCCATCAAATCAAATCGGGCGAGATGCGCCAGTGTAAAACCTTTCATATCAAAGAGCGCTTGTGCCCCAAATACATAACCATGTTTGTGAAGGTACAAACTAGACACCATATTGAATGTTTTTACATGGTTGGCAAAACAAAACCGATCCGCTTTAAAATCAACCAATTTTGCCATCAAAATTATGTAATGGTTGTCGGTTTTTTCCGGGAGAATGTTGATAAGACTGGAAAAAATCCCACAAATCAATAAAAAGCGTACAGAAATGAGTCGAAAGGAAAAGAATTTGTAAAAAAACTAGAAACGAAAGTAAAGAAAGCGATGAATGAGAAAAAAAAGTTGGAAAATACAAAAAAAAGAGAATTAATTGGTAAAAAAAGATTGAACAGATAAAAAAAGAAGCAAAGAAAGATTACTTGAAGAAAAAGACAAGTAAAGTTTGAAGATAAATGAAGAAAACGAGAAAGAGGTGAGATACTGAAAGAAAGCTGAAAAGTGATGAGCAGAAGGGCAGATAATAGAATAAACAAAAAAAAATGAAAGCAAGACAATAGATGCATGAAGAAATGAATAGAGATAGAAAATAAACAAACAAAGAAGTTAAAGAAAGCGGGGTACAATAAACCGACCATAGATGAGTTTGCCTGGTTACTTAAACAGACAAAATGAGAGAGAAAGATTATAGCAACATAAAATGAGAAAGAGAAACATTATAGCACATGATAAATAAATGAGGTAAAAGAAAGCAAAGAGAACAAAAACGACCAAAGGAAAGAAAAAAGAAATAGAATGGATTAAATAACAAAAAAAGAAAGATTAGACTTGATAGTGAATAAAGTAAGTTAAAAGAAAGAGAGTCAGGAGAAAGAAAAAAAAAAACAAACTAGAATAGAAGAAATGAGATAATGATAGAACCAAATTACTATTAAGGTACTATTTGCTCACCAGCCCTTTTCCTATCTTAGAAGCAACTCATCAAGGGTCCCTAGAAACCCTTAAGGAGTTGACACTTAAACCGACATACGTACGCAATTCTTGAAGTTTCTTCCATTAGCCCCAAGGGTAGTCCATCAAAAAGCGATTGGACTTGTGTCCGTAGGGTGTAATACTTATCAATTGTAATTTTAGCTGCTTCAACACTATAGTAGCAACTATGCAAGAAAATGATAAGTTGATATTCTGCAAATCTTCAATAGAAGCTTATTGTCAAAATAATACTCCTTACCCTTAATCTGTGGCAAATGGGGCTGTTTTGTTAGCCATTCTTTGAGTAACTCTACATCTTCTTTTTTAATTTTTGAATCATTCGCATAAAGCTTTTCTAAATCTGGACATTGAAAAGGCATGGTTTCGATTGAATGGATTCTTCTGCTGGTAATGGACAATAGAGGTAATTAGGACTTAATTGCAGTCCTTTGGTCACGCAATGAAATTTGAGTTTTAATTGCACATTTTTGCATCAAATTGTATTATTTAATAATTTTTTTTTATTATTGATAAAACCTTGGATTTAATTACAAATGAAATCTAATTTCTATTGAGTTTGTTGCTCAAGAATTCGATCTTTAATTGGTATAATTATCTTTCTGTATAGGAATTTCCGGCAAAAACTAAACATTTTCTTGAATTCTTTGCTTAAAAATATTTTTTTTAACTCCATTTTGAGCAAAACGACGCAGAAAAGCGTTTAAAGCCGATTGGTGAAGAGTTTTTCTTCATATTCCATGTTGTTTGGAAAATACAACAAAAAGACGTTAAGCATAAAAATTTCTCTCTTTTCTTTGGATCCTGAGCATGCGCAGAGAATCTTTCAACGGAATTTACCCGGATTGGAACCCGAGCCTACCAAGAGCTGGTGGCGCAGTTTTTTAATACTTTATATAAAAAAAAAGACTTTATCACGCTAAAAGCTTTATTTTCTTTATTGAAATTAGCTTCAAAAACAGTTTTACACTTCAGGCGTTGGTAGCAGCTCTTTAAACTTTGCTAAACCTTCGGCATTACATTCCTCAAAATAAGGCAATTCTTTTGCGGTATTTAACCAATCAGAAAGTTGCGGAAATCTGTCAGCTTCCACTGGAACAAGCAGCTCCACACTTACCAATGTTGCAAGGATGCTTAAGTCAGCTATGGTTAAGTCGTTTCCCGCCATCCATGGATGCCCATTTAGGAATTCTTCCAGAAAACCATAAGCTTCCACTAACTTATCGCGATCATCGTCGGATAAATCTCCTGTTCCAGTGAAAATGGGATGCTAAAGACAGAAACAATGTGCTAATTATTGAAAATTATGTAAAAGAAGACGGTTGCAAAAATAGTTCATTCAAATTTAGTGAAATATCTATAACTATATTATAATTATTATACTCCACAAAATTTTTTGGATAAGAGCAATTACAAATTACATTGGGACCGAACTCTACTAATTGTACTAAATAATAGGGACCTTTGGAATTTAAAAATGGTACAAATTTTACCGTCAATTATGACAAATATGGGTGCTGTACCAATATCATTGAGTAAAAATTTCAAAATTTTAGATTTGGATCTAGAAATCTTCGCCAATTACAGAAAGCACCATTATGATTATGTCATATTGTTCGAATGTTCTCAAATGTTAAAACCAACTTTTGATTTCCATTTGGCTTGAAACTCAATTTTTGGTTTTGCTTTTAATTGAATTCTTGAAATGGTTTTTTCAAGAATTTTTATATTATTAAAAAAATAATATTGTCATTACTAAATTTTGAATGCAGCAAAATTGCTGCGCCTCCGGGACAAAAATAATAATATTTAAAAAGAATGTACTAACTGCAGCTGTGCGACATCTTTCATAAAGTATTCCACCCTCAAAATGCAGCCTCTGATCGATGATACCGCAAACGAGCGGTAATCATCCTTGGGGTAAAGGGTGTCGTCTTCCCCATACTGCCCCACCAAATATCCCGAAATTGCGTGACTATCCCACAGGACAAAATCATCATCAACTAGTATAGGCACTGTATGTTGTGGATTAAGCTAAAACCATCTTGCGATATTTTACAACGAAAAAAAGAGGGTGAGTTTTTACCTCTAGCATTTCCGGGGTTTTCAAAGCCTCCCGTTCGACCTCTTCAATGTCAAGTTCAACCCCTATCGCCTTTGCCACCATCAATACAGCCCGACAAGGTGGACTAAGTTGCATTAAATATAATTTAGGGGCCATTGCAGTTGCACAAAAAATAAGGGTGAGTTTTGCGGTATGGAATCAACTCAACTGGTCTTTGAAAGGACAAACGTGAAACTTTTGCTTGTTGAATTATTGAATTGGGTCAGGAGTGGTAGTTTTTCTACCCAAATAGGGGTTGTTAATCAATAATGGAAGGGGTGTAATAAAATTTTGTTTGTAGCGCGAATAAAGAAAAGAAGGGTCGATAGTTCAGCTTTGTTGACATCACCAAACGACGTGCCGTTGTGCAGGAGAAGTTCATTTATTTTTTAACAAAAAATACCAATATTAAAGCAATCCGATATAAAAGTATGTCGAAAAAATAAATTAAAAAAGGAGTGAAAAAAAATCTGCTTTTTGACGACTTTGCGCTCCTTTTTTAGATGTTGCTATATTTTCTCTTCTTTTTTTTTGTATTCTCTTCTCCTCTCTTTGTCTTTACCTTTTCATAATTCATCTCTGTTTTGTTCTTCTTTTCTGTCTTTCTATATTTTTACGTTTATTGTTTTGGGAAATTTGCTTTTCTTATACTGTTTGCTCTAATACTCGCTTTTCTTTTTTTTTAAACAACTGAAATGGAACACTCAAAAAGCTAAATTGGTCCACAGTAATTATTTTTTTTGAAATGGACTAATTAACAAAAATATATGAAATTGTTGACGTTTTTCACTAAATTGGTGGAGGCATCATCAGGACAGATGAGAGTGTGAGCCAGGCTAGAGCTCCCAGTCCCATAGGAAGTGGAAGCAAAAAAACACTATGGAATTTTTTTTATTTTTTGTGCTTAGAGGCTCTATGACTGACAAGATGGCTTCTATATCGTGCTCTATAGTCGCAATCACTACAGGGATGTTGCTTCTCTTTCTGGCATTCATACTTTTGATGTCTTCGCAAAGAGCTGCAAAGTTGGTACTTACGTCCGCAGGTTTGACATTGATAACTCCAATTCCCTACAACAATAAAGAATTAATGTGACAGCTAGCAGTGGCGGGATTGGCTGAAAATACCAAATAGTTAAAAAGTATTAAAGACATAATCCTCCTTAAATACGTTTTAAATGATCTAACTCTGTTAAAAACTCTTCTAATCTTCTTCTAAAGCCAGAGATTCGCGGTCTGGATCTCACGAAGATCAACACAAATTTGACTGAAGACCGAAAAAAGAGAAGAAAAGCCCAGCAATGGCAGAAAACTGAAGCCCGTACAGCATTGGAGTCGCTTACAACCGGTCTACAGGAACATTATGTGGAAAAACTTGTCAAAGTTGAATGGTGTCCGGAACGAAAAATAACCAAGTAGGTAAAAAAACAAAAGAAAAGAAAAAAGAAGTACATATATACAGACCATCAAGACAATTTATTGGTTAATAAATATTTTAAACGTTGGTATGTATGGTAAGAATATGCTTCGATATGCTTGCTTTATGTTTGGCTTTGTAAGAACATAATGTACAACTAAATCCCGGTTCCTTCTGGCATTCATATTTGTTATGCCTCCATAAGGATCTTGCTACTTTATAGCTTCGGCCACATTTCTCACATCCGAAATTTCCTGAAAAAGAAAAGATAACCATTAAACCTTAGAATAGAAACCAAACTTACAGCAGTAATTTCAAAATTACAACAGTAAAGAGAGTATTTAGTAAAAAATGATAGCAAAGTTGGTACTTGGGGCACTCTTACGACGTCATAAGAGTACTTTTCACCCTCAAAACAAAATCTTTTTTGTGTGGTCTTTCGTTGGTTAGGTTAGGTCAGGTCAGACCACGCAATCCTTTTTGTGAGGTTAGAAATTTTAAAAGGTTTTCCCATCAGAGCCGGCTTATGGCTTCGGTACTTTTGATCTTATTTGTCAAACAAAATGCGAGGAAAATAGAAAGAATCTTGAGAAAAACAAAACTAGGACGTAGTAACAGCCAAGCCTATTAAGCTCACTATCTGAGGTGTATCTCAGTTTATGGCTCCCCATCCAACTCCCAAGCATGCTCCTTCAGGGATAATGTATATGTATTCCTGCCCTAAGTGTTCTTTAGGTTGGGTTCTAATGGGGACGCATTCTGGCGCTCCTGGGTTTCCTCTTCCTCCCTGCAGATTTTGTAGTCGTCATTATCTTCTAGGCCGAGTCTTACCAGGTGCTTTTCCCGGCTGTAGTGACCGGTAAGCCTATTTTTAGTGAGCTTCCAGTAGAGTTTTAACCTTGCATAGTCGAATGGTTCAAGAAAATTCTTGGGATGACAGATACATTTTAAGCCTTTCCCTGAGCGCAGGATAGTTCTGCCCGTACAAAAAAAGTCAAGGGAAGTGTATGAGCTTTCTTGTTTCCCTTTATTTTCTGGTATTGGGGATTCCTAGTTCGTTGGACTGTTGGCATGGGGGCTCTGTGCTCTTATGGCTGCTTAGCTATGGGTGTAAATGAGAAAGGGCTATTTAAGCTTGCCAAGGCAGTCTTAAATTAAAGGGAAGAACAGGAAGAATCCAAAGCAAATCTTTAAGCGGAACAGTTCTGTTGGACACACTTGGAGCAACAGGTAACAACGGAAAGAAGAAGACCACCCTAGCAACATCTGTCTGGTCGTAGTGAACCCCTTTGTCCTTCAAAGTGGGGCTGCTCTTGTGGAGTCCTAAGATAAGTGACGCTCCTGAGAAAGGCGCTTAGCAATACTCACCTATCCAAGGTTGCGCAGCAAATACGCCGGTTGGGCTTAACCACACTTAAAAAGCTCTAAAAGATACAATAAATTTAATAAACTTGCTATACCTAAACATCCTTTAAATAAAAATCAAATTCTAATTATTAAGCCACTTTATTATTGGTAAAGCAAAAACTAATTCAGAATGACTACACGCCGCTACTATTTAGTTGCTTGTGCTGTTCCCAAATTGCATAGTCCTAATCGTATGTCTGTAGACGTGAATTTTCAAATTTGAGGCAATTTTTGTGGCATAGTTACAGTTTTGGGCCGTACATTTGAACAAGGGCTGTTTGCCGCATTCGAACTTCTTATGCCTGTGCAGTGACTGTGGATGTCTATACGACCGCTCACAGGTGTTACAAGAATATATCCGTTTCTTTACTAAAACAAAAAGGAAAGACAGAAATTAGAATTGATTAGCATTTGCTTACACAAAAATAAATTTTGAAGTTGACGAGTGGGGGCTCTATGAAACGACCTTTCAGGCGGCTTATAGCTGAACTATAAGAAAGTTATCAGAGATCTATCGGAAAGTGGCAAAAACGTAAGCGACATCAAGACAAGACGGGCACGGGAACTCGCCGTGTGAACAACGCTAGAAGCGGTACTTATTCTGTTTTGCCCCTAAATGTAGAATAAAATGCGCCCCTTGTTCTATAAGGTTCTAATAAGGTAAAAATGTAAGCGACATCAAGACAGGACAAGCACGGGAACTCGCCGTGTGAACCACGCTAGAAGCGGTACTTATTCTGTTTTGCCTCTAAATGTAGAATAAAATGCGCTCCTTGTTCTAATAAGGTACGGTGGTTGTTCTCACTTTCTGTTCTCCTGTCCTGATGACGCTTCCACCGAGAGAGTGCAAAACGTCAAGGACTTTCTTCTGCATTGGTTAAAAGTGGCAAAATACCTACCATATGTTTGGGTAGTTCAGTTTTCCTTGTAACACATTCAACTTACAAACGTGAGATTAAAAGTAACATGCTGAGCACTGGTTAGGTCAGGTCAGGTCAGGTGGTATAGGTTTTGAAAACAGCTGAATTATAAATTATTCAAATAATTTTATTACAGAATATATTGCAAAAAACTGATTGTAACAACAATAAACTATATGAAACAAAGTGTTACAAAAACTACTATGCTAGTTGATTCTGTGGTAGCTCTTCCTCTGCCACAAAAAAAAAATGTCTACAATAAACGAACCGATATTGTCAAACATTAGTATCAAAACAGTATAACCAATATTTCTTCGTAATACTAAAATAGACTATAATCTAAAAAATTAACTTAAAAAAAAACAGACAAGGCACTTGTGTGTTTACCCTGGAGTGTCACTATAATTAATTAACTTAACTTAAAATTGATCGAGTGTAGATATGTCAAAATCCTGAAGTATCTGTGATACTATAATACAAATGTTTCATGAAGTTAACCGAAACAACTGTCTAAACTTCATTTAAATGGAGAAACTTAAAGTACCATGATATCAGCAGTTACTGTTAGACCCGCAAAAATTTTGACGCAGGTCTAATAATAAAATGAACCTGCCAGCTTGAAAACTTGAACTAAACCTACCTAAGAGCGACCAGTAAAAGGTACTTTGAGAGTACTATTCAAAAGTTATTCAAGAAAGGCACTACATTGCATTTGGCAGACATATATTTCTAAGCCGGTAGTTCACGAACGCGTCTATCTAATTTTCTGCTCTAAGCCCCCCGGAAACGCATTTTAACTAAGTCGGATCGCAGCCAAACACAAAATCCGAGCACTGGCGACAATGTCAAGGTAATATATATACTATAGCACTACTGGCATGATTCTTCCCTATGGGTGATCATGTACTGATTTTAGTGACAAAAAACTACAAAACTTAAAGTTAAACCAAATTTAATCCATGTAGGAGCTCAAGAGCCTAAGTAAAAATCAGATAGAAAAAAAATTTTGATTCCTTTAAACCACAAAATTCATAGGCACATTTCTCCCTCTTATCAGTAACTGCGGACAATTGTATTTGTTACTTGCGCAGCTATTATAGCGTTAGAGCGCGTTTTGCGCCAAACACATGGTAACCGCGCATTATAGACCGCAATAGAGTAGTTACGCAATTATAATACAATAACCACAAACAATCAGCGACAGGAACACATCTTTCCATAGGTTAGTTGCGCAGTTTCTATAACGCACAACCGCGCTTTGCACTAAACAAATTCTGTTCTCATGATAAGCCGCGCATTAGTTAAGTAGCACAGACGTAGCACCGGCGCAAACTAGGTTAGTCGCTAGTTGAGCAGCTATTATAACGCGCAAGCTAAGCAAGTGCTGTTCTCATGATAACCCGCTCATTATGGACAGCAATAGTTTAGTTGCGCAATTATAATATAGAAACAGCACTTGCGTTTTCACGGTATGCCAAAACACTTGGCCGCCGCAACCTTCCATAGGTTAGTTGCGCAGGTATTATAACGCACAACCGCGCTTTCCACTAAACTAATTCTGTTCTCATGATAAGCTGCCCATTAGTTAAGTTGGCAAAAAAAGCAAATTAGGTTCTTACGGTAACCAAAAACAGCGGCCAGTTGGTGGCTAGTTGAGCAGCTATTATAACGCGCAAGCTAAGCAAGTGCTGTTCTCATGATAACTCGCTCATTATGGACAGCAATAGTTTAGTTGCGCAATTATAATATAGAAACAGCACTTGCGCAGGTGTAACACCGGCGCAAATGCCGTTTTCACGGTATGCAAAAACACTTGGCCGCCGCAACCTTCCATAGGTTAGTTGCGCAGGTATTATAAAGCGCGGGTACGCGCCATACAGATGCGGTTCTCATGATAAACGCGCGTAATTAGACCGTATTAGGGTAATTGCGCAATTATTATAACGCGCGGTTACCATTTTTGCGCGAATGCTATTATCATGGTAACCACCATTGATCACTTGAAAGTTATAATGTGCGATTACCATTCCAAAATCTCGATCTCTACCCTTAAATGTATCGCACTAATATAAAAATATATTAAAAAACTATTTCTATCAAAAATAAATGTCACTTCAATATTGGCACTTGCACCCTTTAAAGTTTGTATGGCTTCCTTCCAATTTTTTCATTCTTCCCAAATATTACAATCGCACTAATAATCTCGGATTTTAGTAAGATATTGTGCTTCCTCGATAAATGACGTTCCACATGAGTTTTTTGGTAGCCTCGATAAGGACATATTGAGCATCCAAACATTGGAAGCTTTCCACATTCGTATTTCATATGTCTGGTCATAGTAGATTTTTTTGCATAGCTTTTCCAGCAATTTCGGCAAGCATATTCCTTATCTTCAAACTTGAAAAACCCTAAAAGAACAAAAATATTAATAACAAAATAATATTACCGAATTTCTCTAAAACTAAGTATTTGAACAACACCTTCACCTTTTGTTAAATCACTACCAATTTATAAACTAAAATCAAAATAAATAATTTATATTTATTATGTACAATAATTACAAAGGAGTATATTGTCCATTGACGGCATTGTAATGCTTAAAAGACGTCATGTGTGTCTTTAACGAATCTTTTCGGTGAGTTTTAAAATTACAAGGTCCACAGAGAAACGTCGGCGTTTTCTCACAAACGTATTTCATATGGCGATGAAGATGTGTTTTGTTTTTGTACGTTTTTTGGCATTTGTGGCAGCTGAATCTTGCACCCGACATATAATCTGAAAAAGTGGTTTGGATTAGAAAACGCCATTAGGTTGTGTGGACGCCAAATACATACACTGGGACAACAAAGCAGCCAACATAAATTCACATAAAAACAGCTCATTTCCAAAAATAACTTACGATAACCCATCTGGAACAATCTCCAACGACGCGCTTAAGAAAATCCATTTTAAGATTTCTGTCAACTTTTTATCGCCTCTTTTGTAACCACGCAACGGAATAGTTGCGCAACTAATTATGACATATGCGCCTGGCGTAAATACCGTTACTATGATAACCGCGCAATGTAATAGTTGGTCAAGTTTTCTGTCAAGTTTTCATCGCTTCTAGTGTAACCTCGCCTCGTAATAGTTGCGCAACTAATTACGACATATTACGGTTACTTTAATAGTAACTACAGACAATTGTATTTGTTACTTGCGCAGCTATTATAACGTTAGAGCGTGTTTTGCGCGAAACAAACGGTAACCGCGCATAATTAGCTGCGCATTATAGACCACAATAGTGTCGTTACGCAATTATAATATAGAACCAGCAGTTGCGTCGGCGTAGCACCGCCTCAAATGCCTTTCGTACGGTAACTAAAAACAATTAGCGACCGCAACGCAATGTAATATCAAGTAGGTCAAGTTTTTTGTAAACATCAAAATAATACCGCTTTTAGTGTAGCCACGCATCGTAATAGTTGTCCAACTAATTATAACATATGCACCTGGCGCAAATACCGTTACTATGGTAACCGCGCAAGGTAATACTTGGTCAAGTTTTCTGTCATACCGCTTCTATTGTAACCACGCATCGTAATATTTGCGCAACTAATTATAACATATGCACCTGGCGCAAATACCGTTACTATGGTAACCGCGCAATTTAAAACTTGGCCAAGTTTTCTGTCATACCGTTTCTATTCTAACCACGCATTGCAATAGTTGCGCAACTAATTATAACATATGCGCCTGGCGCAAATAACGTTACTATGGTAACCGCGCAACTTAATACTTGGTCAAGCTTTCTGTTATACCGCTTCTATTGTAACCACGCATCGTAATAGTTGCGCAACTAATGATGACATATGCGCCTGGCGTAAATACCGTTACTATTGTTACCGCGCAATGTAATAGTCAGGTTTTCTGTCAAATTCTTATCAAAATAATACCGCAATCAACCCAATTTGATCAACTTGGTCAAACGCCTTATGAAAGTCTGTGCAAACTTTAAGACAAAGGGCAACCGTTCTATTGTTATGTTACTATAAAAAAAGCACCCAGGCTACAGGCCTCCTAGAAAAAACATTCAAAACTTCTTTTAACATAACTTTTTATTAAGCTAAATGACAGCTAAGTCGCCATGTTTGTTATCAAGATGCTTAACAAGTGCTTTTTCCTGGATGAATTTCATCCCACAATACTCGCAAAAGTATTTGAAATTTTTGCCACAAGCACTTTTCATGTGCCTCCATAAGCTTGGATGATGTCTGTACCTTTTCCCGCACACGCGGCATTGATGCCCATTTCCTAAAACATCGAAAGCTAGTTAACCATTCTTCACAAAAACAAAAACAAAAAAAAACAAATATGGACCCCATTCTAAAACCAATTGCTTGATGATCGAAAAAAAAACGCCTGTAGCTCCAAGTCGTCACAAAAACCAGGCAAAAGCTCAACAAACAAATGATTATATTTAAATTATATTTTATTTGTACATAATATCAAGCAAAACATAATTTTTAGTCTATTTATTTTACTAAAAGTTACTCACAATCATGGTTTTGTCGTACGATTACATACAGTGTCGCAAAATGTGTCTTTCGGTTGATTAAAAATGTCATAATTGCCTTAACCGAACTTTTGGTTTTCCGTAACTCCGACCGTGCCTTTTAGAGCATGTTTGATTTCACTCTTTGAAAGTTTTCCCAGCCAAAACCTTTCTTCTAAAACGTGGATTTTTCGCACACCAGCCCAAAAGACAAGTATTTTCAAGTTGAAGATGATGTGGAGGTAAACAAAATCACGTGCTTTCAGCCAATCAACGCATTTTTGGTCATCGTTCAACCAATAGAAACTCAAATAATCTCCAATCACGCGTCTCCTCCTGTTTACATCCACTTTGCCTTTAACTTGAAAATACTATAGCGGTCTATACAGCGGTTATATTGCTACAACAGTTATTTTGACATCAGCTGTAAGATGGTTTTGAGACGGAAGAAAGGCATTTGGGGAAGTGAAAAAGCTTTCACGGTCAGAAGTCATCGGAAAATAGACGTAACCGTGTCAAAAAACTTGAAAATGTTCACCTGTTGCACTTCATCGGTAGAGGGGTCATCAAGACAAAAAAATAGAATCAGAGCAAGCACGGTAACTCTACGCGAGAACTACGCTGGAGACATAACCTATTCTTATTGGACCTCGTCGCTGCTGGGGTTTATTTTGCTAAGTGGTGGGAAGAGCGGAAGCGCTCGTAGGAGACAAAGAAGAAGTGCTGGTCAGAAAAATACAACAGCTGTTCCGTTAATGGAGACCATATGCCCGATTTTATGCACTTTTTATGCTCAGGAATTCTAAGTTTTATGGTACGTCCGGTTTCCCCAATGTAAACTTTTCCACAAGAGCATGATATGTTTTAAATACCTTTAGACACAAAGTGTCAACTTTATCTTTGAGATATGGTAAAGATAGTGAAGAGATAAAAAAAGATGAGGTAAAGTAAGAGACTAGAAAAAAAAGAAAAAGAAGACAAAAAAGGGCAAACCACCCAACGTCAAAAGACTAATGTCAAAGCTAAAAGAGAAAGGAAGAAGCAGATGCATGTTAAATTAATGACAAAAAAAAAAGTGTTGTTTGTTGACAGTCTTGGTCGATAAAGAAGATGTCTTTTTATTCATCCAAAAGACACTTTTTGTTAATTTGATAATACTCCATGTAAGCATGTTTGCGTTGAAAGTGACGGTCCAAGTGGCATTTCCTTTTGAATCTAGTGCTGCAAACGGAGCACTCAAATTGGGGCTCTATTCCACATTCATACGTTAAATGTCTATGCAGCGTTTCTCGATTCTTATAGGATTTTGTACAACGATGACAATGGAAGACTCGACTCAAATCTGAAACAGATATTATTAATTGAATCCTGAATCAAATTTAAATAAAAAATGTAAAAATGTGGGGCTTGTATCTCGTATAGTGTACACTTATCTTTGATGGGGCCCCATTATCATCTTTCTTAAAGCTGACGATTAAGACCAGTGAGGACAATCTCCAAAAACGGATATGTGGCAAGTTGCACCGTCCTGTTAGAACCAAATGTCGTGTACCTCCTCTTCTTGAGTTAACAATAAACTGCGGCACAAGTTTAAGCTCTTGGCCGTAGAGCCACACACTCCGCTATCAAATGCCTATGCAACGATTTACAATGTCTGTACAATTTTGTACAGACATTAGACTAGTTCATAAAAAATACTCTAAAATAAGTGGTTTAAAAGCGTATATTTTCACTTTGCACATTTATTGGTATTTAAATGTAATGAACTCGCTGAAAATGGCTACCTAAATGGGCTTTTCTTTTAAATTTTCTATTACAAACCCCACACGAAAATTGGGGCTCTACTCCACATTCATATTTTAGGTGGCGCTGAAGGCTGGTAAGAAATTTGTAAGATTTCAAACAACGATCACAAGGAAATATTCGATCCACATCTGAAACATTCAATTTAGTTTTCTAATCTATACGAACATTGTCAAAGCTCTACAACTATTAACTACGCTTAAAGGAAAAGAGAGGTTAGGTTTCAAGAAATACGCGGTCTAGGAATGTTCTGCCGATGTGAGGGACTACTAAAATACTCCAAGAAAAAAAAAAGTAATATATATGATACGGGGCATTCTATCACAATCCTGTCAGTGAAATATAAACACTTGTACCCCATTTACTACTACTGTGACGTCACTTAATACTTTGCTTTAATTGGTCAGAAAATGTTACAACCCCAAAAGTTACTGATACAATCAGTGCAACAGCACGCAGGCGAATACTGTTCACGTATAAGCAATATTCCATTGCTTATTAGGATACGTCCTAAAAAAACCATAACCTTAAGGAAGAAACTTAAGGATTGAACCTACTATACTTTCAAATGCCACTTAAAAAACAAAGTCAACCAACCATAGAACTAAACAATTGGCCATTGAAACAAAACAAGATAGAACAAAACAGTTGAAAAACAAGAAACCATAGAGATAAAAACAAAAGTAAAACTGCAAAGGGCCAAAAAAAAAGTTACTAAAATCTGTGAATATATTTGAACAAAACATAAAATTAAAATATTACCATCTTAACAACATAGTTTCAGTTGGCTCATGCAGGCGGGTTTTGAAGCACTTCCACGCCAACAAGGCCACTGGACCTCTCCAGTAAGACATATTTTTCTAAATGAAATTTTACAAAATATTTATTGACAATACTTAAAGCAAAAATTACTTATTTATATTTTCCTATACATAGAATACAGTTTTATATAAATCTTTATAAATACAATCAAATTCAAATTCCCGCTCTGGATGGCGCCTGCGCACATGCTTCTTCAGATCGTACTTTTGCTTCATGGCCTTATAACAATAAATACATTTAAATTTGTGCTCTGGACCACATTCGTATCTTGTATGCCGACTGAGAGATGCCTTATTTTTGTACGATTTCACGCAGTTGGAGCATTTATATTCTGAAAAAATCTGAAGTCAGCTTATCAAAAAAAAAAAGAGAATCGTGTGTTAATAGGTGTACCCTTTCACAACAATAGCCCACTTAATGTTAGTTTTTTAACACTACTTTGCGTGAGAAAAGTTGAAAATCAGTATTATTTTACTTAAAAAACATAAAAAAACACATTTTTCCAATAATTTGGGCCATTTCCACATTTTCCAAGAGGCACAGGTGTCATAGAATCACAACGTTTAAAGTTCAAACCACAAATGGTTAAAAAAAGTCACAACAAACCTTCTGTCAAAATAAAGACAAGATAGATTAGAAAAAAAATAGACAAACAATAATAAAAACACAAAAACAAATTATTAACATAAAGAAAGAAAAGGAAAATTTCATTTCTTCTGCCTACCTTTTCTATTTTTTTTCCAATCTTATCTTGATTTGGCTTTAATCCTTTTCCAATAATCCCTCTGTCTTCCTTTTTTCTCAACAACTTTCTTTTATCGCCATTTTTGCATTATTATCTTCTTTTTTTTAATAATTCTTCGTAATGTAATGCACTATCTAGCTTGTGTCTACATTTTCGAAATAAAAAAATAAAAAACTGCAAACTTGCTCCATTATATAAAAAAAACACAAAATAAAGTAAAAAATTAAGCATTTATTAATGACATAAACGTTTTAAACTTTCAACAATAATTATTAAAACTCTATTATTAATTAAAACACATTATTTTAATATTGATTAAATAAAGGCACTTAGCAAAGCTTTGTCAAAAATTAAAGAAGAAACCTACGATATTAATTATTAATTTAAAAAAAAATTAACGCACAAACTCTGTCTAATTAATAAACATACTTTTTGTCAAAGTTGTTTCTTTTCTGATGTATATTATAGTATTTTCAAATTAAAGACGAAGTGGAGGTGTTTTAGCCTGGTGGCCAATCAACGACTATGTGATGGTTCAACCAATACCGTGTGCTCTAGTCTGTCCAGCTAGCCAATCAACGTACTCATGTGCTAAGTCATGTGATGGTTCAACCAATGGAAACCAGTCTTCTTATCCACTCGTCTTTAACTTTAATATACTATCATTTCAAGAGGCGTTGACAAATAATCAGTTAAAAAAATAATATAACACTGATAATACTTTGGCACAAATCTTTCCTCAATCAGCAAATCAGCAACTTTGATCACTAATATAAGTTTCAAGAAAAACTTTATTGCTTGACGCATCTAAATGCTTGAGAGCTATATGAGACGTCACAGACGATTTCTGTGTGAATTTTTTCCCACAATATTCACACTTAAACTGCGGATCTTTTCCACACTCGTGCTTTGCATGCCTCCATAAGCTCGGATAATGTTTGTACGTTTTCAGACAAAAGCTACATTTGTACAAAGCCTTCTTCCCTTCTTTATCCAAACCACGGTAGATGAGAGAGCCTAAAACATTGCAGGTATTAAAAGGGCGTTAAGAGCTGTTATTTACACTAAAGCTGAGACAAACACAGTTGTTAGAATACCTAGCATTTATTAAGAAAAAAATACATAGTTAAAATTCATTAAAGAAGACACACAATAAAAAAAAGAAAAAGGTAACACCAAACAAAACAAAATAAATAATTAAAACGTTTTATTTAATTTTTTTACAATTGGCAACAAAATCTTACAACTAATTACAAAGTAAGTCAAATTAGGTGTATATAATTCAATTATATATGAAATAGTAAGTCACATTTTAAACTAATCCCAACATCTGATGTTTACACGCCGCATGTGTAGCGAGTGAAAACTTATGAGCGAACCTTTTGCCACACATATTACAAATAAATTTAGGATCTCTTCTACATTCATGTTTAATATGTCTCCGAAGGCTGGCATGATGCTTGTACATTCTTGCGCAAAAGTCACATTTAAATTTTGGTCCTACAATACAAGATTATTAGATATTGTTTTCAATAACAGATCTTGTAATCTATGAATTGTTCATGGCGTTTCACATGCTTTTTAAGATGATCTTTTCTGCGGGCTCGATACAAACAGTATGCGCATTGAAAGGATGGAGCCTTCCCACATTCAAATTTTGTATGGTTGTTTAGGGATTGCTTGTGCTTATACGATTTGTCACAAGCATTACAGATGTAAGCACCTAAAAAAATGCAACTGGTAGAATCAAAAAATGTCCAATATGTGCAAAATAGTCTTTTAGTATGTACCCGTAAACAACATAGGATTATGTATAACGTAAGGAGTGAGACAGCGCACCAGCGTAATTAGCGTTAGACGTCCCGGCTTTTTTTCGAGATTACAGTACCCGTAAAGCGTTATTTATTAGATCTACGGTTGCTGGAAAGACCATATGTCGACAGATTTAAGCCCCACAGATAAAGTGTGGTGATTGTGGTATATCCATGTTGAAATTAGTGGATTAAACAAATTGTACAATTATTAATTATGAATCTATTTTAGACATTTTACATGTTTTTATGTGACAATCACGTGAATATTTATATTTATAAAAGTGGAAACAATAAGGGCATTGAAATTGTGGTAAAACATTCGTACACTCTAGCCGGATATGGCGATAAAGATTCTTCTTGTATTTGTAAGACCGATGGCAGATAGTACAGTCAAATCCTGGACCTGAAAAATTCTAAATTTCAAAACTCTACATAAAATACTATTAACAAATAATTTATTAATATTATATCAAAGTTTCTCTCTATGTACTCTAACTAAATGTCTTTTAAGCCCATATCTTCGATCAAAATTGGCTCCACAAATGGAACAAATATTTTTTTGACCCATCGTAGCACTTTTATCGGCACAAATGTTATAAAAGTGCACTCGCCAGCTGTTGTGATTTTTGAAAACTTTTTTGCAAGCGTGACATTCCACCTTGTCTGAAAATAGCACAAATTAGTTTTGAATCATCACAAAAACACTTCAAATTCAAAAAAATTCCGACCACAGGTATTCGCTTCAAGCAATTTTAGACCAAAATGACAAATCTTTCCTCTTTTCGGCTATCCATTTCTGTAGTTAGAAATCAAGTTATTTGTTAAAAAAATAAAATGATGCCAATAAAAATATTTATTTAATGTTAATTACAGTAAAGAGGTTGTAGTCGCTGCGTTTGCACTTAGTTTATGACATTTAATTAAATGTCGTCGTAGACTATATCTTCTTTCAAAATCCGAACCACAAACTGCACAGACACTTCTTTGTTTACTGCTGCCACATTTGTAGTATTGGTGGACTCTCCAGCTATTATAATTTTTAAATCTCTTATTGCAACCGTCACATATCACAGTTTCTGAAAAAAATAGATATTAGAATTGATCAATAAAAAAATAAACACAAAAGCTTAAAAAATATTATTTATTTATCTAATAACACAAATATCCATTCAACTAATCTAATTATGTTAGTAGCTAAAATATGGGAATACCCGAAGTTAAATCAGTCGGGTCAGGTAAACAACTATAGTTTCTGCTATTGACAACATATTTACATACAGTGCCCAAGAAGCGTGACGTAATTTGCAAAAAAATTTGTTTACGATTTATAATCTCTTTGTTAAAAAATTAAAGAAAAAATTTGGTAACTCAATGTGAGAAATTACATAAAAAAATGAGAAAAACAAAAGATAATTCTATACTAAAATGAAACAAAAAAAAAATGCAGAACATACTACGATTTATTCACGATTAATAGCTATGTACAGCTAATAAAACTTTAATATTGTCCTCTAACAGCTTATGCTTGGCTATATAATGCTTTTTCAGCGTAAATTTCCGTCTGAACACAACATTGTGACAGAATTTACATGGAAAACTCAACGGCTTAGCGCAATCCAAATAACTATGAACCCTCCAGCTGTTGTGGTTTTTGAACCATTTCCCGCACTTCATGCATTCAACTTTGGATTCTGAAAAAATATACAAAATTAGCCGAAATAAAGCTCAAGAAAATGGAACAAATCAAAAATCCACAACACACTATCATGAACAAAAGCCGTTTCAAGAGCTTTTTGGCCAGCTAATGGAATTTTGGGGGCTAGACGGCCCTTGTTGTCTCATACAAACCTCTTCGTATCAAAAATAAATTCAACTTCCCACACTCCCACTGCAGTTGAGCCCCATTAAATGCAGAAAACAAACAAAAAAAGTATGACTTAATTAAAGAAAAAATAACGTTAAAAAAGAATGCAAAAAAAGAATTAAGAAGAGTCAAAAAACGTACAAAATCTGCTATAATGGTGATGTGCCGGGCACCGTCGCAAAAATCAACTGTTATATGAGAACGGCCCCCCGTTACAACTGAACTAATCAGGATAAACTTACAATTTAGAGTCGTTTTTCCTGCTTTCTTTGAAAAAAAAACAATTAATAGCCAAATTCTATTTATTGTAAGATAAAACACTATTTTATCAAAACTTTACATGAGAAGCATCACCCAAAGCGACTAATATTTATAAATTCAAAAAAAAACTTAAAATTTTCTAATTATAATATAAATAATCTTAATTAATTTTGAAAATTCAGGTTTTTGTTAAAGTTTTAGAGGTGAAATCAATTATTCAAAAATATTGTTTCCCTAAAACCCTAAAAACTTCAACAAAAACCGAAATAATTATTTTTTTGTGAGTAAACTCCTCAATAAAGAGTCCCCTTTGCTAAATGTGGGACATGCCCCGCCTAAATAATGCTGATTGAGGTCGTATTTGGTGTTGAAGCAATTTCCACAGGTCTCACAAACACTAATGTAATCTGAAAAAAAATACATAAATAAAGTATAAAAAAAGAAACAAGGATTACATGAATGAAAAAATAAAATAAATAAATAAATCAATACAAAATATGTAATAAAAAATTTATTGAAAATATAAATCTATGGATGAATAACAATCTCATTGTCAACTTTATTAAAAAGCGCCATCTATTAGCATTTTAAAAAACTAAAAATCCGTACAGTTGTGCACCCTCATCAGATGCTTTTTCAAGTGAGCTTTTTGTTTGCCTTTGTAGGAGCAATGAGGGCAAGAAAATTGGGGCGCCACCCCACATTCGAATTTTTGGTGTTTTCTTAAAGAGCTTGAATATTGGTAGCTTCTGCCGCAGTTGTTACACATAAACTCGGCCCTTCTAATCATTGACTTTACATCTAACCCTTCGCCTAAAACAAAAATGTCACAGATAATTCACAAAATAAGCAAAAAAACAATAATAAATAAGAAAAATGAAATAGAATCTAAAAAAAAAAGAACAAAAAAGTTGTCAAAAAAAAAGAGAAAGTTAACCGTCACATATCTATCGTAGCATGGAAAACTAGTAAAAGCATTTTAATAATTAAAAAAAATGATAAACTTGTAATAGGTGAATTCCAATTACTGATAGAAAATCATTTAACAAAAAGAAACAAAAACTATAGACATGAAGAGAAGGACAGACAAGAATAAGAAAACATGCAAGAGAATAGAAAAACAGCAGAAAGACATGTAAATAGTTACAAACCAAGAGTATAATGCTCTTTGAACCACGATAAGATATTTTTAAAAATGAGTTCATACATCCCCTCACATTCTTTCAAATTAAAAAACAATAATAAAACAAAAAGAAAATTAATAATAAATTACAAATTTATTGCCATACACTAAAATAAAAAGTGAAACAAACTAAAAAAACAATAATAACGTAACTACAAAATAAATTTAGTCTAAAAACAGAATACATCAAGAAGCACTTACCCTTTCCTATAATACTTAATAATACAAATAAAAATAATAAAAAATCGTAAAAGCTAAACAGGGCTCAGCGTCTTCCTTGCACACTTATACCGAAAATGTCTCAACAAATTTTTTCTCTCGTAGTAGTTTCGCCCACACTGACACCGAAATTCTCCAAGACCTTTAGGCCTTCTATGATTTGCGTATGAACCTGCAAGAAATTGATTTTAATCTTTAAAAATAGTCAATGTAAAAAAAAAAGTTAGAGGAAAACAAAAAACTTAAACAAAAGAGTAAATCATAAAAAACGGTGCTGTTTTGTAATATTGTTAATCACACCAAAACCATAACTAGTGTAAGTTGTTAGAAACAAGTGTGCTATAAACAGAAAACAAGTGACAAATATGTGACCGCAAATACAAATATCAAAATCTAGCAATTTTGCCGCTTAAAACAAAATATTTTCTTTACTAGCTTAGAATAAACAAAATCAATCATAAAAACACAAACAAAAAACTATCAGCCAAAGCAGTCGGAAAAAAAAATTAAAATTAGTGAGATAAAAACAGAAAAAGTTTCGGCTCGTCAAGTTTTAGGAACTAAAAAAAATTCTATTTAGATTAGATTTACTGTCCTGCTCTTGAAATTCTCCAAAAAAATTGTTTTGATTGTTTTCAAATTTAAAAAAATAAAAATTAGTGAGATAACAACAAAATATAAACAAAAATAGAAAAGTTTCATCTCGTCAAGTTTTAGGAACAAAAAAATGGTTTTTGATTGTTTTCAAATTAAAAAAAAATAACAACTAGTGGGATAAAAACAAAATACAAACAAAAATGGAAAAAGTTTCATCTCGTCAAGTTTTAGGAACAAAAAAATTGTTTTTGATTGTTTTCAAATTAAAAAAAAAATAACAATTAGTGGGATAAAAACAAAATACAAACAAAAAAAGAAAAAGTTTCATCTCGTCAAGTTTTAGGAACAAAAAAATTGTTTTTAATTGTTTTCAAATTAAAAAAAAATAACAATTAGTCGGATAAAAACAAAATACAAAAAAAAATAGAAAAAGTTTCATCTCGCCAAGTTTTAGGAACCAAAAAATTGTTTTTGATTGTTTTCAAATTAAAAAAAAATAACAATTAGTGGGATTAAAACAAAATACAAACAAAAATAGAAAAAGTGTCATCTCGTCAAGTTTTAGGAACAAAAAAACTGTTTATGATTGTTTTCAAATTAAAAAAAAATAACAATTAGTGGGATTAAAACAAAATACAAACAAAAATAGAAAAAGCTTCATCTCGTCAAGTTTTAGGAACAAAAAAATTGTTTTTGATTGTTTTCAAATTAAAAAAAAATAACAATTAGTGGGATTAAAACAAAATACAAACAAAAATAGAAAAAGCTTCATCTCGTCAAGTTTTAGGAACAAAAAAATTGTTTTTGATTGTTTTCAAATTAAAAAAAAATAACAATTAGTGGGATTAAAACAAAATACAAACAAAAATAGAAAAAGTTTCATCTCGCCAAGTTTTAGGAACCAAAAAATTGTTTTTGATTGTTTTCAAATTAAAAAAAAATAACAATTAGTGGGATTAAAACAAAATACAAACAAAAATAGAAAAAGCTTCATCTCGTCAAGTTTTAGGAACAAAAAAATTGTTTTTGGTTGTTTTCAAATTAAAAAAAAATAACAACTAGTGGGATAAAAACAAAATACAAACAAAAATTGAAAAAGTTTCATCTCGTCAAGTTTTAGGAACAAAAAAATTGTTTTGGATTGTTTTCAAATTAAAAAAAAAATAACAATTAGTGGGATAAAAACAAAATACAAACAAAAATAGAAAAAGCTTCATCTCGTCAAGTTTTAGGAACTAAAAAAGTCTATTTAGACTGACAGCTAAAAGATACATAAAACCAACCACTGTCTTGCTCTTAAAATTCTCCCAAAAAAACTGTTTTTGATTGTTTTCAAATTAAAAAAAAATAACAATTAATGGGATAAAAACAAAATACAAACAAAAAAAGAAAAAGTTTCGGCTCGTCAAGTTTTAGGAACAAAAAAATTGTTTTTGATTGTTTTCAAATTAAAAAAAAATAACAACTAGTGGGATTAAAACAAAATACAAACAAAAATAGAAAAAGTTTCATCTCGTCAAGTTTTAAGAACAAAAAAATTGTTTTTGATTGTTATCAAATTAAAAAAAAATAACAACTAGTGGGATTGAAACAAAATACAAACAAAAATAGAAAAAGTTTCATATCGTCAAGTTTTAGGAACAAAAAAATTGTTTTAGATTGTTTTCAAATTAAAAAAAAATAACAATTAGTGGGTTTAAAACCAAATACAAACAAAAATAGAAAAAGTTTCATCTCGTCAAGTTTTAGGAACAAAAAAACTGTTTATGATTGTTTTCAAATTAAAAAAAAATAACAATTAGTGGGATTAAAACAAAATACAAACAAAAATAGAAAAAGCTTCATCTCGTCAAGTTTTAGGAACAAAAAAATTGTTTTTGGTTGTTTTCAAATTAAAAAAAAATAACAACTAGTGGGATAAAAACAAAATACAAACAAAAATAGAAAAAGTTTCATCTCGTCAAGTTTTAGGAACAAAAAAATTGTTTTGGATTGTTTTCAAATTAAAAAAAAAATAACAATTAGTGGGATAAAAACAAAATACAAAAAAAATTAGAAAAAGTTTCATCTCGCCAAGTTTTAGGAACCAAAAAATTGTTTTTGATTGTTTTCAAATTAATAAAAAAATAACAATTAGTGGGATAAAAACAAAATACAAACAAAAATAGAAAAAGTTCCATCTCGTCGAGTTTAGGAACTAAAAAAAGGTCTATTTAGACTGACAGCTAAAAGATACACAAAACCAACCACAGTCCTGCTCTTGAAATTCTCCCGAAAAAATTTTTTTGATTGTTTTTAAATCTTAAAAAAATAAAAATTAGTGAGATGAAAACAAAATACAGACAAAAATAAGAAAAAATTGGGTTTTTCAAAGTTTTAGAAACTAAAAAGAGAATTATTTAGATTAGATTTACTGTCCTGCTCTTGAAATTCTCCAAAAAATTTGTTTTGATTGCTTTCAAATTAAAAAAAAATAAAAATTAGTGGAATAAAACAAAATGCAAACAAAAATAGAAAAGTTTCGGCTTGTCAAAGACTGACAGCTAAACCAGCCACTATCCTGCTTTTGATTTTTTTCCAAAAAAATTTGTTTTGTTTGTTTTCAAATTAAAAAAAAAGATAAAATCAAAATACAGACAAAAATAGAAAAATTTTCGGCCAAGTTTTAGGAACTAAAAAGAGGTCTATCTAGACTGACAGCTAAACCAGCCACTATCCCGCTCAAGAGCGGGATAGTGGGATAGCGGGATAGTGGGATTTTTTTGTTTTGAAATCTTAAAGAAATAACCTAAATTAATGAACAAAATCTTCCGAATAAGTCCGAAACAGATTTTTTTTATTTTATTAGGATTAGCATAGAAATTTGTAATAAAAAACAGCAAAACAAGTCTACATAGAAAATTTTATTGAATCAAATCTTTGGTAAAATTCATTTAAAATCAGGTTTATGTTGTTTCATGTGTCTTTGCAAATGATGCTTATAAAAATACGCAGCATTGCATAATTCACAAAAAAAACTTCTTTGGTTCTCGCAAGAGAAGCGTAAATGCGTTTGCATAGCCTTCTTAGATTTGTAGGGTTTCCCGCACCTTGTACAGGGCCAAATCAAACCAACTGAGTATTTGTATTTATCTGAAACAAATTAGATTAGTAAACAGTGCACAAACAATGCCACAATCACAGAAACAAATCTACAACACTCACAACATCTACAACACGTGGATGCATTACACATAGATTATCCAGGCCTTTTATTACAAATAATCAGTACAAACATCATCTACATTTTTCTGACGACGTCATCCATGCCTCTTTTCAGATAAAAAAACACAATTTATATCTAAAAAAATCAAATTAGTAAAAATCAGAAGCTCAAATGTAAAAAAAAAATGTCCCCAAAACCGAACCTTATAGAACGCCAGTTTCCAAATTGTATATACGCCAGAGTTGGTTAACAACCAAAAAAAAAAAATCAAATTAATAAAAATCAGCTCAAATGTAGAAAAAAAAATATCCCTAATACCGAGCTTCAAAAAACACCAGTTTCCAAAAAACAAAATTAGTTAAAATTTTTGAAGAAACATAGCTTATAAGCTTGCAGTTCATAGGCTGAAGAAAAGAGTAACAAAAATGGCACACAAAAACGTCAGAAAACCTAAAATCCCTAAAAGATTCAATAATATCTTCTTTGTCAAGCCGTGTTCTCGGCATTTTTGTGATTGTCCTCTATTTTGATCCATTCCCATTATAAACCTTTTCAAATTACAACGATTGTTTTGACTGGCAACCAAAAGTTCACCTGTTTTTTCCACTTTGTTTCCTTGCCCCCCCCCCCTTGGTATCTAAAAAAATCAAATTAGTAAAAATCAGCTCAAATGTAAAAAAAAGGTCCCTGAAACCGAACCTTAAAGAACGCCAGTTTACAAATTGTACACACGTAAGAGTTATTACACCATGTAATATATAAAAAAATCAAATTAGTAAAAATCAGCTCAAATGTGGGAAAAAAAAATGTCCCTAAAACCGAGCCTCAAAGAACACCAGTTTCCAAATTTTCTATATGCCTTGTAATATAACCAAACAAGTTAAAATTTTCAAAAAAACATCGCCTGTAAGCTTGCAGTTCATAGGCTAATTTCATATATGCCTTATAATATAACCAAACAAGTTCAAATTTTTAAAAAACCATCCGTTATAAACTTGCCGTTCATAGGCTAAAAAAAAGAATAACAAAAATGACACAAAAAAACCTAAAATCCCTAAAAGATTCACTAATATCTTCTCTGTCAAGCCGTGTTCTCGGCATTTTTGTGATTGTCCTCTATTTTGATCCATTCCCATTATAAACCTTTTCAAATTACAACGATTGTTTTGACTCGCAACCAAAAGTTCACCTGTTTTTTCCACTTTGTTTCCTTGCCCCCCCCCCTTGGTATCTAAAAAAATCAAATTAGTAAAAATCAGCTCAAATGTAAAAAAAAGGTCCCTGAAACCGAACCTTAAAGAACGCCAGTTTATAAATTGTACACACGTAAGAGTTATTATACCATGTAATATATAAAAAAAATCAAATTAGTAAAAATCAGCTCAAATGTGGGAAAAAAAAAGTGTCCCTAAAACCGAGCCTCAAAGAACACCAGTTTCCAAATTTTCTATATGCCTTGTAATATAACCAAACAAGTTCAATTTTTTAAAAAAACATCGCTTATAAGCTCGCCGTTAGGCTAAAAAAAAGAGTAACAAAAATGACACAAAAAAACCTAAAATTCCTAAAAGATTCACTAATATCTTCTCTGTCAAGCCGTGTTTTAGCCGTCAATTCCCATTCTCTTTCAGCATTATAAACCTTTTCATGCTTTCACTTGTACCCAAAGGTTCACCTGTTGTTTCCATTTTGTGTTAGCTGAATTTATCTCTAACTCCGTACTCTAAAGTCGCGACGACGCTTGAGTTTATAAACTCTAGGGTCTAGAGTCGTCGCGACGCACAGTTAGAGAAGCTCTGCCCTAAACTTTAAAATTTTTTTTTTAATGCAATTTCGTACTACAACCTGTTAAGGACTAGACAGAAGTTACCCGGCCCCTGAATTGGTATTTGGACAATTCAATAAATAGTGAGCAATCGTGGTACTATTTGAACATTACCAAGCTGTTTTGTAGTAATATCAGCTGTTGGCTACTTTTAATAGTTAGCACCCAAAGAGTGCGCAACCAAACTCTTGTTGAATTTAACGACAGTTTGGTTTCGCACCCCTCGGCTGCTTCAAACCAAAAAACCGAGTTAGTACTGTAAGTAATTGAAGTACTGTACTTGGTATTACAGTTAGGTAACTACAGGAGTTGAGCAAGGCAATAAAAAAAGAAACAGACACTATTTTTTTATTAGTATCTTCTGGTGATTATGGGCCATATTGTTGGTGACATTTCATGTGGGCGTTCAAATTGTACTTTTGATGGAACCGTTTTGAGCATATAAAGCATTGAAATCTGGGCTCTTTCCCACATTCGTAGTTAATGTGACTATTCAAATGATATTTGTACTTATACGTTTTCTGGCAGCGAGGACAAGTTAACCGTTGTGGGTCTAAAATAAAAGCAATTAGTTGTGTGTTTTGCAATTATTTACAATGGAAAACGTCTAATTGACAAACAATTGAATACGGTAAAACATTTAATAAATAAAAGTACATAGTTTTGGCCAAAATTAGAAGCTAGCTCCCATTGTATGTCTACTTTTCACATGCAAATCTAAATGGGCTTTTTCTCGGCCCTTATACGAGCAGTACGCAAATGGGCACTTAAAAGTTGAGGGTTTGCCACACTGGAAAGTTCTATGTTTATAGAGAGATTGTCTGAATTTGTAAGATTTCCCACAGACTGAGCAATCAAATTTTTGCCGTTTGGATATTTTGTGGTGATGATAATAATAATCTGAAAATTTTAAAATTTATTAGACATCCATTCTGTACTACATGAAACACTAGAACTAAAAAGCGTTAGAAAAGCGCACAATTTTTGAAATTAATTATCGGAGTAAATGGCGGTTCGCAATGTGTAAATTGAGGTGACTCTTTCTTCTTCCTATGTAGGGGCAGTTGAGATAAGGGCACTTGAATGATGGTTGTTTGCCACATTCGTATTTAACGTGTCTATATCTCGATGCATGGTGGCTGTAAATTTTATGGCATTTTGGACATGGATAATAGCCTGAAAAAACAAAATTATTAGACTGTAATCTCATACCTATACTAAATTTATATTCTCAAACAAAACAAACTCTACCTGCTACAACACTAAATAAAATTGTCTTAAGGATAAAAAAAATATCTCTAAAAACTTTTATTCAACCATAACAATTTTAAGGAACAATCTTATGTACACCCATCATATGAATTTTCAGGGTGCTTTTTCGCTTCGCTACATAAGTGCAAAAAGGCATTTCACATGAAAATGACGGAAGCTTTCCACATTCATATTTCACATGCCGATTTCGGGAAGCAACTGTACTATACGATCGGGGGCACTGCGGACACGGATAGGTTCCTACAAGTGCAAAAAATCAGTTTACAATTATAGGGAAGAAAGCGACCTTAAAAAAAATCAAAAACATGACAATCAAATGTTAAGAGAAAAAGCAAAAGTAGTAGGAACCTTGATTTAATTAACAAACCACCTCAAGTAAAAGCGAAATTCTCACATTTATTCCATCCTCTTCGGCCAAAGCAGAGAAAAAAGACATTTCATCAAAGAAAAGTGAAAAACAATCAAAGAACATAAAGTTTATTAATTGTGAAAAGTATTGAAACAAGGATCACAAAATCCCGGATTCCCAGGGCAGTCTTCACAATAACTTATAATGTGCTTCACTTTTCTGTCCACATCTCGACTTTTCATCGTTTTCCTCAATTCAGCATAGCAACCTTTGCACGTTCTTCTTTTTTTTCTGCCCGGTCCTTGGGGCCTTATTAATCTATGTAGTCGCTTTTTGGGCGCCTTTTGATCCTCAGCTGTAAGACCTACACCGCCGGCTAAATGTGTCCTGAATTCTACAACAGGCAGATTAGTATTGTACATATCAAGCAAACACCAAAATTTGGAAATAATCAAAAGTACACAAAAAGTAAAAATTTTGGGATTCCTTTGTTGGCAGTTGGCGCGAGCGGTTGTAGTCACGGTGCAAAATCTAATTGCGAAACACGGCAAATTGCATCGATAATAGTGCTAAGTGAGGAATTTTTGCCCGTGACCTACTTTACGTAGATTAGTGCTGAGTGTGTTCCGGTGGGGTTAAGCAAATAGGCCTCCGAGGGGTTGACCCGGGCAAATTCGAGGAAGTTCCGGCTTCAGAAGCGTAAACAATCTGTGGCGAGAGAGGCTAATGCACAAAGCAAGGCAGAGGTCGCTCAGTTGGGGAGAAGGAGCGCAAGGGCAAAGGAAAGAGGAAGAGGAAAAAAAGAAAAGGAAAAGGAAAGAAGAAGAAGAGAAGCTAGAAGAAACAGAAGTCTTCGCGATTAGTAAAAAAGTAATAAGATCCCCAAAATAAAGAAAAAACATAGGAGAGGCAGAAATGAAAGACTTGGACCTAGTGGTAAGGAAATTAGACCAATTAATAGAAGAGGTCAAATTGCTAAGGCAAGAGAACAGAGAAGTTAGAAAGGAAATAGAAGAAATAAAAGATGAGTTTAAAAAGAAAGAGAAGAAATGGGAGGAAGAAAAGGGTACAATGCTAGAGAGGATAGAAACTTTAGAAAAACAAACAGAGATAACAGATAAGAAAAATAGGAAAAACAACATAATAATAAGTGGAATTGACGGAGGAAGAGAAGGAAAAGAAGACATTGAAAAAGAAATGAAAAAAGTGGTAAAAACGGGAATAAAAGAGTGGCACAAAATTGGGAAGGGAAAAGTACTAGTAGAACTCCAAGACTGGGAAGCGAAGAAAAGAATTATGGAAAATAAAAAAGAGTTAAGAAAAGAAGAAACAACTAAGAATATTTACATAGATGATGATTTAACAAAGAGGGAGAGAGAGGTCCAGAAAAGATTAAGAGAAATCGCAAAAGAAAAGAGAGAACAGGGAATAAAAGCAACGGTGGGATATGGAAAAATATTTATGGAGGGAAAAACATTCAAATGGAATGAGAAAGACCTGAAACTGCAGGTTTTTTAGGGAGAAAAGGGAGAGTTAAAAGAAACAAGGAAGAAGACACGGGCAAATGTACAATGGAAACTGAGAAGACTAATGAAACAAATAAAGATATAAGCAACGGGAAGAAAAAGATACTATTTTGGAATGTAGCGGGATTAGCAAAAAAAGAAGACAATTTCTGGGATTATGTGAAACTTTTTGACGTAGTAGGTTTAGTAGAAACATAGATAGAAGAAAAAAGCTGGGAAAAAATAAAGGGAAGGTTACCACCAGAATTTAATTGGGAGTGTCAAGGGGCAAAGAAAGAAAAAAAGAAAGGAAGGGCAGCAAGAGGGATAGTCACGGGAGTAAGAAAGGGAATAAGAGAAAAAAACCAGGAAAAAAAAGAAATAGAGGGACTCATGGAGAGAAATATCGAAATAGACAAACGATGGTGGAAAATAATGACGATATACAGCAGAGAGATGAAAAAGACAATAAAAAACATAGATGAAACAGTGAAAGAAAACACAGAAGAATGCATACTTATGGGAGGAGATTTTAACGGAAGAATTGGGGAAAGAGGAGCGAGAAATTGGGAGGAAGAAAAAGGAGATGGGAAAAGGAAAACCAAAGACACAAAAGAAAATATGGAGGGAAAAAAGTTGATGGAATGGTTAGAAGAAAAGGGATGGGAGATACTGAATGGTAATAAACAAGGGGATGAAGAAGGAGAGTGAACGTATGTAGATAGTAGGGGGGAGTCGGTGATAGACTACGGAATAACAAATGAAGAGGCGTGGGGAAAAGTAGAGAACTTTAAAATAGGGGACAGAATAGAGTCAGACCACCTTCCAATAGAAATAAGCCTAGAAGGAAGAAATAGCCAAACAGAGGAGAAAAAGAAGACAAAAGTAGAGCAGAAGAAGGTAATAATTAAAGTGTGGAACGAGCAAGGCGTGAAAGAATACAGGAAAAAGCTGAAAAACGTCAAATTCGAAGGGCAAGAGACAGAGAAGATGGAAGTGGAATTAAAAGAAATACTAGAAAAGGCAACGACTACAACAGAAGTAAGCAGTAAAAGAAAAAAAGCAGAAAAGAGAAATGAATGGTGGGATAAAGAATGCTACCAGCTAAAGAAAAAAGCTACAAAAGCGCTAAGGGAATTCAAAAGAAAGCAAGTAAATAGAATGGTCTTCTTAGAAGCAAAAAGAAAATATAGAAAAAGATGTATAGAAAAAAAGAGAGAGAAAAGAGAAGAAGAAGATAAAGAAATAAAAGCTATTAAAACAGAAAGAGAGGTGTGGAAGTACATAAACAGAGAAAGATTAAGAAAAGAAGCGGCGAGTGAAGAGATAACAATAAAGGAATGGGAAGAGTTTTTCAAAGATCTTCTGGAAGGAGAAAGAGAAGTAGATATAGAAGACCCAGCGATGCAAACGAACCAGACAGCACCATTAGGAACAGAAATTACAAGGGAGGAGGTAGAGAGACAGATAAAGAAGCTGAAGAAGAAGAAGGCACCGGGGAGGGATGGAATACAGAATGAACACTGGATGTATGGGACGAAAGGTGTGATAGACAGATTGGTAGAGGTTATGAATGGAGTGTGGAGAGGAGAGGGATTCCCGACAGGTTGGAGAGAAGGCATAATCTGCCCTATCCACAAAAAAGGAGATAAAAATAGAGTAGAAAACTACAGAGGAATAACTCTTCTTAACACAGGGTATAAATTGTATGCGTCAGTACTGAATGAAAGGCTGAGAAAAGAGATAGAGGAAAAGAAGGCAATACCAGACAACCAAGCGGGATTTAGAGAAGGAAGGGGAACTATGGATAATGTATACATCCTGGACCACTTAGCGAATAACGAGATGAAAAAAAAGGGAGGGAGGCTGTATACACTTTTCATAGATTTTAGAGCAGCGTTTGATAAGGTCGATAGAAAAAAAATGTGTGAGAATATGAGAAAAAGAGGAGTAAGCGAGTGGCTGGTGAGAAAGGTAGAAGAGATCTATGTAAAAACAAAAAGCAAAGTTAGAGCAGGGGAGAAAGAGAGTGAGTGGTTTGAAACGTCAAAAGGGGTGAGACAAGGGTGTCCTCTTAGCCCCTTGTTGTTTACAACCTACATGACGAATATGGAAAAAATGTTTAGAAAGGCGCAAGCTGGGGGATGTGTGATTGGAAGAGAAAAAGTGTGGAGTCTAGCGTTTGCAGATGATGTGGTATTAATAGCAAAAAGCGAAAGGGAGATGGGAGAAATGATGACGAACCTAAAAAAGTATGTGAGGAAAAAAAAGCTAGAAGTGAATGTAAATAAAACAAAGATGCTGGTGTTCAACAAAAAAAAGAGGAAAGAAGAAAAGAATGATTGGGAATGGGAGGGAGAGAAAATAGAGAGAGTAAAAGAGTTCAAGTATTTAGGGTATACGTTTAATGAAAGAGCTACGAACAAAGCGCATGTCAGAGAGTTGGCAAGGAAAGCAAACAAGATAGTGGGATGTGTATGGGGAATAGGAGAGAGGAAGTGGGGAGGGGATTTTAAAAAGAGAATAATGATGTTTGAGAGCTTGGTGGAGAGCGTATTGATGTATGGGGCAGAAATTTGGGGGTGGAAAGAACAAGAGGAAATAGAGAGAGTACAAGTGAAGTATTTGAGGTGGGTCCTTGGGGTGGACAGAGAAACCCCTGGATATATAGTAAGAGAAGAATGTAAGAGAAGCAAGCTGAGAGTGAAAGCGGGGAAAAGAGCGACTAAGTTTGAGGATAGGATGAATGGAAGGCAAGAATGTAGAATATTGAACGAATGTTGGAGAGAAAAGAAAAAAAATTTGGAGTTAAACGAGAGAGAAAAATATTACAGAAGAAATGGGTATGCAAGTAAAGAAGTGGAAAGATTAAGAACAGAAGGCAAGTGGATGAACGCAGAAACGAGCGAAAGAGACAGGGATGTAGAGAAGCAAGAAAGAAGAGAAAAAATCAAAGAACCCAGGAACAACAGGAATTATGAGAAATGTATGACAGAGGAGATCCCAGTGTACCTGGGAAGAGAAAGGGCGAAAGAGAGGAAAATAATGGCGAGGTTCAGGTGCGGAAATGAGGAGAGAGAGAATAGCTATTGGATAGAAAAGGAAGAGAGACTGTGCAGAATCTGTTATGAGGAAAGAGAGACAATAGAGCACATGTGGAATGAATGCAGTGATATGAGGGAGAGAGAAAGAGCAGAAAGAAGAGAAATACTGAAAGAAAATGGAGCGGAGATAAAGTGGATGAAAGAAGTATGGGAGAGAAGGAAAAGGAAGGACAAAGGAAGGACAAAGGAAGAACAGGGAGGGTAGAATAGAAAATGAAATAAATTGTAGATAGAGTATGTAAGCCGGTATAGGCAACAATAAAGCTTATTATTATTAATTAATACCAAATGTAGTAATTATATGTTTTTTTTTAATAAATTTTAAGTTTTTTCTAAAAAGTAAAAATTTTCGAAAAACTGCAATCATTGGAAAATTTTTCTTGATGAATTGATGAAATGAAAGCAGCTCAAGAAAATTCCATTTGTTGAATTGTTTATTATTCCTATAAATTGTGTTGTTTGATAAATAACCTAACAATTTGTGTTTGCAAAATATTGACTACTAGCAGCCCGTCCCGGCTTCGCACGGGGTAGACAATTATTTATTTTTGGAAATTTGCCCCCCAGTGCCCGCCTGCCGCGATGCCCGGCGCGCTTTTCAGACTGCATCGCAAACAACGACCACGACGCTATGGCGGTTTTGTTTACTGTTTGAATTTTTTAATTCGTAATATCTTTTGAATGGAAAGTCCAATTTAAATAATTTAAAAACTATTTTATAGGTAGTTAAATGGTCTTGACCATAAAATAATTTATTTGGATAAGGATTAATATAAACACATAAATAGCATTTTCATTAATGTTTAAAATGAAAAAAGTTGTTGTAGTGACATAACTACAATAGTTGGACATATGCTACCGCGGAGTTTTTTGTAGACATTATGATGTTCTTCAATATTGTTGTACATTATTTTGTTCTATCGCTAATAGTTTCGGCAGCGCATTCGACGAAAGACATTTTAAGACTCATTTTTCTACACCTTCGCCGGTTACATTGTTCAAATTTTACCAAGGATCCCTAATTTTTTTCAAAATGAAATGTAGCCTATGTCAAATAGGAAGAATGTAGCATTCTATTGGTGAAAAAATTTTTTAAATCGGCCCAGTACTTTTTGAGCCTATTCATTACAAACATATAAATCTTTCCTCTTTATAATATTATACGTGTAGATAGCAACACTATTTAGAAGTCATAAGAAGTTAAAATCTTTCTGCTTTTTGGGTATATTTTCAATGGTTAAGCATCTTGAAGAAACGAACAGAACTATAAAAAAATGCGGAAAAAACAAAGAAAAAAATAGATGAAAAAAACTGATTATTGAAGAAAAAAGTACGCATCCTAGTATAAGATTTATTAATTTAGAGATTCGACTACAGACAAGTGATAGTTTATATTGTGCTTAATAGCAACATGTGACGTCAAGGAGCATTTTCTTTTTGTAATGTATGGACAATAATTGCATTTGAATGTTGGCATTTTGCCGCATTCATACTTCATATGCCTATTTCTGGTACTGATTGAACAGTAGCGTCTAGCACATTGCGGACAAAAAAAGCCTAAAAACAATAAATATTGAATCAAACAAAAGAATTTTTAATTTTAAACATATATTGCATCACAACACTCAATCAACTCTCAGTTCTGTATTATCATAGAAAATCTTACCTGAGAAGAAATGCCTTTCATTTGTTTCAAAAAACAAAAGATGTGCGATAAATGCAAAAAGTGCGCAACCAAGCTCTTGTTTTTTCAACGAGAACATGGTTACGCACCCTCCGGCTGCAGTTATCCATAGTATTACCCAAATAATATATGTGAAAGTTTACAAAACTTTATAATTTTTTTCAAGTAGGAAACTAATAATCTGCAAAATTGGATGCATAAAACCTTAAAAAGGTGAGAAAATCTAGAATACACTAGTGTATGTGTATTTAGTTCTTTTACATCTAGATCACAGAACAGAAGCTATTTATTAATTTATAAAACGTATTTACATAAAAAACTCAATTAATAAATAAATTAATCTACAGACTATACTGCATTTTGGCAAACTGCCCCAACTGCGCATGTGTTTGCATATGAGCCCTTAACGTACATCTTCGTTTAGCCACATAGCTGCAGGTTGGTATTTCGCATTTAAATTGTGGCTTTTTCCCACACTCATATTTCAAATGAGTATTTCTAGACTGCTGATGTTTATACATCTTAGGACACTGAGGACAAGGAAAACCATAACCTAAAACAGTGTACAAAATAAAGGTGTGCGTAAATAATGATAAACAATTTACAAACAGCAAAACCTAAACAAACGCCAAATAATTTACAATATAACAAAAACAAAATTTTCAAACCAAAATCAGTTTATTAGAAAATGAGTCTATTAACATCTTTTGGATTTTGAAAATTATACAATTCCATGTCGCAAAATCATGTGACTATTCAATGAACTTTTTCTTTTTGTGATAAATGAGCAGTCAGAAGCTGTACATTTAAAGGTTGGTTCTTTTCCGCATTCATATTTCACGTGAGTGTTCCTCGATTGGTAATATTTGTACTTTTTTGGGCACTTTGGACAAGGATAAAGATTTTTCGAATCTGAAAAACAAATATTAGAAAAAAAAGCTATAAATAAACAAAGTTTCAACACCTACTATAATTTTTTTTTAGTGACCCATCTTTTTTTTAACGAGTTTCAAGAGCGTGATAGTCTAGACAAAAAAATAATAGTTATTAGTGCGGTAAGTTTCATTTTACAGGGCAAGGTTTTAATTTCGAGCGGAGGGCTTTAATAAAACCGCGGGCTGTAATAGTTATTTACCTAACGAATTCGGAAAGTGAAATTTCCCACATGAGCAATTTGTTTGCAGCACACTCACTCTTCGGTCGTGCTGCATCTATTGCGAATGGGGGAAATTTCTTTCCGAAAAAGATAGGTACACTTTTTTTTACAACGAATTATTTAGTTTTTTACTTGTTTTTTGGTTTTATTGTTTTGTTGCTATGGTTTTATTGAAATAAAAGAGCATCGTTTTAAAAATTCATTCCGCCATTTTCTTCTGCAAATTTTCGTTTCAAATTTGTAAATATGAGCAACTCCGATAGAGAAATTTTAACTCCACCTGAAATTAGAGAATCTGCAAATAGAGCAGTATCAAATTTGCTTCCTGAGAAAAGCCGCTAGAGGTACGAGCGGCTTTTCTCAGGAAATTTTTAACCATACAACAAATTTTTAGATTGGTGCAAAAAAGGGAAAATTAAAAATTTCACCGGAAATTGCTTATTGGCATATTTTCAACAACATCAAAACAAGAAATCCTTTTGGTCTGTATACTCTATGCTTAAACTTTGCTTAATGGTAAAGAATAACGTAGATATTTCGAAATTTTATAAACTTTTTGGAACGTTGTGTTATTAATCAATTACTTACTATTTTCAATCGTTTTCTTACTTATTTGGCAATAAATCTTTTGTGTTGATTATTTACGTATGTGTTCAGAAACAGCCATTTTGTAGAATGGTTGTGTGACAATTGACAGTTTAACGTGACTTCTCTGGATTTCAATACAAACCTGACTAAGTCATTTCCCCTAGTTTCGCTGGCAAAGGAAAAAACACCGCGGTGTGGAAAAATTGTCTTTACATGCATTGGTAACGAACGGAAACTACTGATGTTTGAGCGATGAGGGCAAAAAATGATTAACGCACGAATAATGCCACACCAGTGAGTCAAAGTGAGAGATGGAAGCTCTGCATGTTAAAAAGTCTAGTTACCGTAGAAGTTGACAAGACAGTTTTGGCAACTTTCAAAAGCGCGATAGTGGTAGGTGCGTTAAGCTACACCAAAAAATAAAATCAAAGTTAACAAACACTTAATAAATAAATAAAACAACAATTATTGTTTAATAATTTATTGTTTTCCACCAGACATAATGAAACAATTCTCTTTATCTCATAAAAACATTTTTTCTTCTGATAATTTCCAAAGCCACCTCTTACGTAATTTGTTTATGAGCTTTATATAAATGTTTACGTAAATGAATTTTTTGATACGCTTTGTAGTTGCAATAGCCACAATTGAAGCTGGGATCTTTGCCACAGTCATACCTCAGGTGCCTTTTTAGCGCAGTTTTCGATCTATATCGTTTTCCACAGGAATTACAGTTGAACGATGTTTCTAAAAAAATTCCAAATTAATAATAATAAACAATTTTAAAAACAACAATAACATTCAACTACACAGTTTTTACTCAACTGGCTTAACTATCAAAATTAATAAAACAAATTGATGTTAATGTGGTTTATTATTATTTAAAACAAAACAAAAAGTGTAATCTTTCAAAAATAACGCATATATAGAAAATAACAACAATAGAAGTAAAGGTTATAACAAGAAACTTGGCAAAAAATAGCTAAAACAATGTTTAGAATTACTACAAACTTGATAGACAAAAGAGAATAGTAAAAAAAAAATAAATACTCACTTTTACACAAATTTTATGTTTTTGCATCAACAATAATATTCTTTTAATAAAAATTGTCTTTAAATAAAAGTCAAATTACTCTTCTAGAGTTATTTAATCGTAAATTCATTTAAAAACAAATGAAAAACATTTTAACAACATTAAAATACAAAAACTCTCCTAATAATTGTGCATTATTGTAGAAAATCCTTACCTGATGGAAAATGATTTTATCAAAAAAAAACTAAAAATACTACCGATCAGTAGAAAATGTTCTGCCCCAAACTGCAAAAACATAAAAAATACCATTGACGAATTTCAAGAGCGTGACAGGGGTGCGAAGAGTGCGCAACCAATGTCTCGTTGTTTTCAACAAGAGGTTGGTTGCGCACCCTCCGGCTGTTGACCAAAATATCCCCAATACTCTTTTAAATATATTTTTTTAAATAAAAGTCAACTTACTTTTCTAGAGTTCATTTACGAAACACAAAACATTATAATAACATTAAAATACAAATACGCTTTTTTGATCTAATACACTCATCTAAGTCTTAACTTGTAGTTGCACTTTTTTCTCATCTTTGATATGACATTGCAAATGTCTTTTTAAGTGATATGTTCGTTTGAACTTCTTATTGCAGAATTGACAGCTCTGTTCCTTGATTCTATGAAGATGCTGTTCACTATAATGTCTTCTTAAATCATACTGTCGACGAAATTGTGTTGAGCACAGCTTGCAGGTGAGCTTAGAGACCCCTAAAAACACCAAACGTCACACATCTTACACAAAAAGTTTCTTTTGGTCAAAACTTAAAAAAAAAAAAATACACGAAACACACATGCAAATTGCCTGATTTTAACCTAAAAATCAATTAATTAGTAATATTTTAAATTATAAAATTAAGAAACATGTAGTGTAAAAATTTATTGAAAAAAAGACAACAAACCGATTTTTCAAATTGTAAAAATAGTTTCTTCTTTCTAATAAAAACAATCTGGTGTTTTTGCAGTTTACAGCCGTTTGACCATTGAAACAATATCAATAATCTTCCTCGTACGACAGTTTTTTTATCCGGTGGTCTAGGGTTTTTCATAGCTCACAAGTTTCTATTTAAAAAAAAAAACAAAATTATAAAAACTGTATGGAAAAAAATACAATATTTACCTTTTCTAACTTCCTATCATACATTTTCACTAAATTGTTAATTATATTTTAAATATTCAACAAAAAATGCAAATGATAAACATAAAAGTTCTTTAATTTTTTTATTAGTCCAAACCCCAATAAAAATACATAAAAATATCATTACTATACTAAGTAACCAAAATATATTATTTATAACTTTAAAAACTCTATATTTTAAGAATAAATGTAATTACATAAAACAAACAATTAACTTCTAAACATTTCTCCTGTCTAAAACTAAATAACAAAACAATGTAAAGAATATATTCTAAAAAAAAAACATTCTGATAAATGCCCTTGAAGGACGGTATAATTAAATATTTAAAACAAAATACCAATGTAAATAACCCTTTAGGTACAACAAATTTCGGTTATTGCTTTATAAAAGACAAGAATTATTGCCAATTTATATTGCACCAATTAGTTAATTTTCTGGTAATTGCACTTATTCGCATTATTGCTTCATCCTGTTTTTTGGTACTATTGTATAGGAAATATTAATAATAAAAAAAACTATAATAATAACATAAAAATGTAAAATACCTTTTTTGTCAGACTGACCGCAAAATGGTAGAAAAGCAAGAGATTTCGTACTATCAAGTACCAAAAGAGCAAAAATTGAACTTTAGAGTCGCGAATAGAGGGGTAGACTTTTTCCAACATTAATAAATAATAAAATTCCCAACAAAATATAAGATTTATAAAAAATTAGCCAATGTTATTGTTGCAAAAATAGCAAATTTGGTACCATTTAAGTACAAAAAAAACTTCAATTATTCAAATTTTGAAAGTCGCTACGGAGGGGTAGATTATTTCCAACTTTAATAAAAAATAAAAAAAAAAATTCAACTTAAAAAGTAAGACTTTTGGTACTACCCAGTCTCCTAAATGTATAAAACCTGTGATTATACCAACTTAGTAATATTGACGGCCAAAAAGTCACATTTAAAAGGGTGTTTTGCCCCTAACTGCAAAAACATAAAAATTACCATTGACGAATTTCAAGAGCGTGACAGTGGTGCGTTAAACTGCTCAAATATATAAAAAAGGCTCTTTTGGTACCATTGAAGTACCAAAAAAGCGAAAAGCTGTAATAACCCAAATTTGGTAATCGCGACAGTGTGGTTGTTTCCAAAACTGATGATAAAGTAACAAAAAATAAAATTCAACAAAAAAAAGAAAAATAACACATTTGGTACTACCTAACCCCTCAAATGAACGAAAACCGTGATTGCTCGGCGTGCGACGTCGCGACGGTGTAGTGTACTTTTCAAATTCGATAAAAAGGCCACCCTTCATCACAAAATAAATAACTTCACACGGTGCGCTGAAACTATCGTGACTAGTATGTCTATGTAACTAAAACAAACGTTCCCTCAGCCACATGAAAAAATTTTTTGGAAGACAACAACCCATAACCCGCTGAAGAAAAAAATAAAAAAAAATTGTACTATCGATACTATAACAATGATCAAAATCTTTGAACACTTATTCAGCTTTGACGTCAAACTTTTGGACGATGGAATCGTTGATCATCATAATCTGCGGATGGTGCTTACGAATGTGCACCCCCAGGTTCCCCTTTTGCTTCGCCTTGTAGGGGCACTGGGGGCATTGGAACATTGGTTCTTTTCCCCCGCACTCAACTTGCTCATGCCTCCGCATAGTTGACTTCCACCTGTATCGCTTGCCGCAATGACGGCATGCAAACAAAGACTCATTACTATAACCTGGACGAATCTGCTGATCGGACAAAACCTTAAATTTTCTCATCGAATGCCCATTTTCGCCATGTTTGTGCATCTTTGTAAAAGGATTTCGCAAAAATTTTTGCAAGTTTGGCGGTATCAAAATATTATCAAATTCGAGATACTCTGAAAGAAAAATATTATATTAGTACAAAAACACAAACAAAATTAACTAAAAAAACATAGAGGAACATTATGTACAAAGAACTTAAAATAAAATAAACTAAATTATATACATAAAAACAAAGCAAAATAATATTTATTGACAAAACCAAAATAAAAAAAAATGATAAAAATAGTACAAAGTAAATAAACATGAACAAAAGACCTACAAACAAAAAAATAAGTTAAAAAAAATTACATTTGATTGGATGATACTTACCAAACTAGACTGCAGTAGTAACAATAATGATCACAACATAATTACCATCAATTATGGAAAACTTATCTACTAAATAAGTGTCCGGTAATGGGTTGCCAAATGGGCTCTTAGGTTATATCTTGTACGAAACTTAAGCGGGCATTGAGGGCATGAAAACCTCGGTTCTTTCCCACAATCAAACCGTTTATGTTGCAAAAGATTTCTCTGGTGCTTGTAGCTGCGACCACATTCGCAAGCAAATGGCCTGACCTGACCTGAAACAAAATTTCTTAAAAACTCCTCCCAAAAAAACGCTTATTTTATCAAAAAACATTGGAATTTTTTCAAAATTTATTTCGAATGCTTATGTACAATGTTTATGTGCCTTTTAAGAGTATAATTTGATGTGAATTTAGTGTTACAGGTACAACATTGGAATTGTTTCTCTTGACCGCAGACCTTCATATGGGTTTTCATGTTAGACTTGTACTTATATCGGCGTGCGCAATTCGTACAAGTAAAAGGAAGCGCCTGATAACCTAAAAAACAGAACAAAAAATGAGAATCCAACGAAAAATGCAAAGAAGCAAACATAGACCAACAATAAAAATACCTACCAAAAGCTACAAAATAGAAATTTTTCCCCGCCATACTTAGAGAAATTGGTACTACAACACAATCAAAACACCTTACTTAGATAAATACCTGGTAAGTTATAGTCTAATTGTTTTTCGTCACATTTTCTTTTGTTCTTAGTTTACTTTCATCTTATACTCTGTTTTTTGTAATAGAAATAGACAGAACTAGTTGTCAAAATCTCCCTAAGAGTACGGTCACAGCCGCCTCTACTTAACACGCCGTGAATATCAACTTGGCAACAGCGTTAGCGGGTCTATTCTAACAGTGAGCTCAGCTAACACCATACTAGAAGTAGATAGGTATGACTTTCAGATCACATAACTAATTGTTAAGTTACCGAAGACACTGTACAAATTTTGTAATTCCACTTACACCACAAAACAATGCGACTAACCACACCTAACCTCAAAAAATTTGCCTCTGCTAGATAGTGCAATTTGTCATACACCCACTAATGAAAAAAAAAATTTTCATGTTAGACTTGTACTTATATCGGCGTGCGCAATTCGTACAAGTAAAAGGAAGCGCCTGATAACCTAAAAAACAGAACAAAAAATGAGAATCCAACGAAAAATGCAAAGAAGCAAACATAGACCAACAATAAAAATACCTACCAAAAGCTACAAAATAGAAATTTTTCCCCGCCATACTTAGAGGAATTGGTACTACAACACAATCAAAACACCTTACTTAGATAAATACCTGGTAAGTTATAGTCTAATTGTTTTTCGTCACATTTTCTTTTGTTCTTAGTTTACTTTCATCTTATACTCTGTTTTTTGTAATAGAAATAGACCAAACTAGTTGTCAAAATCTCCCTAAGAGTACGGTCACAGCCGCCTCTACTTAACAAGCCGTGAATATCAACTTGGCAACAGCGTTAGCGGGTCTATTCTAACAGTGAGCTCAGCTAAGACCATAGTAGAAGTAAATCGGTTTGACTTTCAGATCACATAACTAATTGTTAAGTTACCGAAGACACTGTACAAATTTTGTAATTCCACTTACACCACAAAACAATGCGACTAACCACACCTAACCTCAAAAAATTTGCCTCTGCTAGATACAATTTGTCATACACCCACTAATGAAAAAACAAATTAAACATTTGAAAAAACAGCAAAGACAAGTTTGAAACTAAAATTTAATTAAATCTTAAAACATGAACTAGTGGATGCCAATAGACCCGCTGGCAGCGTTGCCACATTTTGCTGCTCACGGCTTTTTAAGTAGAGACGGTTGTGGTACGGTTTTACATAAAATATTGCTGTAATAAAACGGCTCAAACAAGACAAAATTCAAAATTAAAAAGAAATAATATCTTAAAAGTGCACAGTCTAAAAAAGATTTCACTCAATAAATAACAGTCTTAGAAAGCAAAAAAAAAAGTTAGGTTAGAATGAGAAAAAAATCAAGCAAGTTCAAGTCTGAAAAAATATCTAGTGGGCATTTGGACAAAATGAGCAGACAATTCTTACAAAATTGAAATTACAATTATAATGTAATTAGTCTAAATATAAAATTAATTATGTTACAAATATTGATGAGATTCGCTCAATGAGTATAATAATTAAAAACCAATTTTTGAACATGCCGTTTGCGGTTTTGAAAATTTTTATTAGTAGAAACTTAAGATAATTATACGCAGAAAATTAACTTTTCAAAATTATGAAAAGTTAAACGACAAATAAAAAGAAATTGTTGTATAAAAAAATTAGAATAAATAAGTAAAAATAAACAGAAAAAACGTTGCTCTAAAACGTGACAAAAATGGTGAATAATTAACAAACCTCAAAAAACACAAAAAAACCTCATTGAATAAAAATAATAACAGCGCAGATTAAAAAAATGCGCTGCTTGTACACAAGCTTTTGCCAAAAAAAAAAGACAAAGAAAAAACTGTTTGAGATAGATAAGGATAGAACTGATTGGAAAAAATGTGTGAGCCTTCACGAAACGCCTGGCAGATGTACAAGTAAAAAAAAAGTAGTTTTTTAATAAATGTGATTTAAAATTTCAACACTGCTCATGAATAATGGGACGTTCAGAGTGTCCTTGGTGCGTGACGACTGTTCAACCGTTTATTTAGCTTTAATTTTTCTTATAACAGCGACGCCTGGCGGAGAAAATCAGATTTTTTTTTCTCGGCTAACCGAGAAAGTACATCATTTCTCGGCTAGCTTAAAAATAATGTACTTTCTCGGCTGTCGAGAGACGAGAAAATTTCATTTTGAGTTGGTGTAGGATAAAAATTTATTTTGTGCAAGATAAATTGTGTAAATCACGACAGTAAAGTAATCCATAAATTTTTGACATCTGTCAAAGTTTGACATTTTGAATTGGCGATTGGCGGTAATAACCTCAAACCAATTTTAAGATAATGCTCGATTATAAGGTAGGCACTTTGCCGCCTAGGTTTATATACTATTTTTTAAAGATAAAGAAAAGACATTGAAAGAGCTGGTGGAAAAATGCAAGAAAAAAGCGAAAAAAAAAGCAGATCTGCGAAGATCTGCCCAAAATGAAGACAAAATCGTTGCTAATTAAGTCTGTTTTCCAAAAAAGACTGTGACGTCATCAAGTAATAAAGTAACAAAACCAAAAAGAACGTTTTTCTAAAACGTGACAAAACTGGAGAATAATCAACAAACTACAAAAAAAGCTCGGAAAGTAATAATAATAATAACGGCGCAACTTAAAGAAAAAAATTAATATTAAACTAAAATTCAGCTCAAAAAAAGACAAATTAAATTGATGCAACATACAAGTGAGGAACAAAAACAGCAACCAGGATGCATAAAAAAGAAAAAGCTCAATAGATAATATTTACACTAAATCAAGTGGTAGAAAGTAAATTAAAAAAATAAGAAAAAAGTTGTTGAAAGACTAAATTTGAAATAAACAATCATAATAATAAAAATGCCAGAGAAGAAGCAAAACCCAGGTCAAAAAAGCAGATCTACATAAAATAGATGTATAGAATAAACTTCAAAAAAAACGTTGCCATTAGACCAAAAACCCGCTATCAGCAAAATAAAAAAAATTTTTTGGAAAAAAAAAACGAATTAAAAGAAATTGATTGAAAAAGAAACAGTAAACTTAGAATTAGATAATATAAAATAACACAAAAAAGCGCTGCTTGGTCTATGTTCTACAAGAACTGTGACGTCATCAAGTAATGAAGTAACAAATTTTTGTAGTTATAGAACTGAAAATTATAGTACCATTTTTGCAAAAACTTACGATCCAACATAGCACTTGCACCTCAAAATCACAACACTCCCGAAATCGAATTCTGCAGTTTAAATTGTTCCAAAACTGCAAGTAGGCGTTTTCGCTAGAATTAAAAGTTGATATAAATAAACGAAGTTTATTAAACACATAAAAAAACTTGTCGTACATGTCGTTGTTATTGTTATAAAAACGTTATATCCTATGTTAGGTAGATAAATAAGAAAAATACTTAAAAAAAAAACAAAATAAACCAAAAACCTTTTATAAATATCAAAAATTCTATCAAAAATAATTGTCTTTTCTCCGCTTCGCTGATTTTGCAATATCAACAATTATAAAATGTAGAACTATATAAACGTTATTATTATTATTATAATTATTAAATATGATATGATCATTGCACCAAACACCCTTCCAATATAAAATTTGTCACACTTTTCTACGATTGTAGATCTATTTATTGTAAGAAGAACTGAGTACTTCGTGTTTATGTTCCTTATGCTTTGCCATGACATGCATTACAAAATGTATTTTCTGCTTTCCCTTATACGGACAATATGAACACTTAAATTGGGGCTCTTTTCCACACTCCCATCTCCTGTGGTTGTACAACGAACTTTTGCGTTTGTAGGCCCTTCCGCAAGCACCACAAACAAAAGGCCCCGCTTCTAACATGAAAATATCTGAAAATAAACAATCATTATTACTCATATCGTTCAAAAGTCACTAGAGTGATAGATTAGAATGTAAGATAAGAAATCGGTAATATTTACAAAAGTTTTATTTACACTATTGTCACTATTTACACTTTATCTATTTTGTCTGACCAAGAAAGATATCTTTGCTTCGATGACTATTCGACAGATAATGGCGTTGTAAAACATGGTTAAATTTGCAGTAAAAGTCGCACGTGGCGCAGTAATATTGCGGCGCTTTTCCACAATCGTTTTTTAAGTGAGTGTACACCGACGACTTGAACTTGTAAGTCTTTTTGCAGTTCGGGCAAACGTACAATCCCTTAGAGTTTTCTCTTATCTTCTTGTGCAAGAGCCGAATATCATCTGAAAAAAGTATATCATTAAAAGGAAAACAAAATTACTACAAAAAAGAAAACTACAATTTATTAGCTAAGGTTAAACAATTTGTCTGCTCCTCCTGGCTCCAACTCCAATCTGATCTTCTTTGGAGCGTTTTTCAAAAATAATGGCTGGGATTCCGCTTCCTTTATACTCATTGCACGAGTCACTATCTGAGGACAATACCCTCCCTTTACTAAGCCACTCCAATCTGATCTTTGGAGCGTTTTTCTTTCTTTTCTTCTTTGAAACGTTTTTCAAAAACTCAAACTTAAGCTGTTACTTACCCTCCCTTTAGAACCAGTAAAGCTTCTTGCATAAGAAAAGAAACAAGTAGTTCCAAAAATTTTTATTCGTTTCAATTAACAGCACTAATTGGCCGTCTGTAGGGTTGCCAAAATCGCACATTACAAAATAAAAAAAAAATTATTTTAAGTGAACCATCAAATGCTTTCGTAGATGATCTCTTCGCTTGAAACGTTTCCTGCAAATATTACATTCAAATCGAGGGTTAACGGTACATTCGTAATTGAGGTGACGTTGCAAGTTATATTTGCACTTGTAATGCAATCCGCAGCGGCAACAAGCAAAACGTCCAGAATCGGTCATGTAGTATTGCTGAGCTGAAAAAAATTTTTAATTGAAAGTGTTTGCGTTACTAGTACAAGAAAATAGATTAACAAAGCTAAAGTGCTAGAGCATATGGCCAGAAAAAAAAAGATCAAGAGTAGAACAGTCAGAAAGTACATAAGAATGATAAAAACAAAAAAATTGATAAAATGGCCGCGGCAATCGGTTTTCTAGGCGTTTTTCCATTTGATTTAACTCCTCCAGATTTTTCTTCTCACCATTCTATTCCCCTGATTTCATCAAAAGCTTTATTCGCTATCCGCTATTTTTCTTCTTTCTTCAGCAAACTGTTACTAAGCCTGGGTCTGCCTCTATTCTGCTTCAACCTAGACTTTGTAATTATCTATCCCACCTGAAATCCGAGATCTAGGCGAAATAACGACTAAAAATGTATTAGGTATCTGATTTATCTGAAAATAATTCATAAAAAGAGAACATTGACATTTGACGTATTGATTTTTTTTTGACAGTAGTTAATTATGTGTACCAACCTTTAAAAACATAATTTGACTCCAAATAGTTAATAGACTTCCTGACCTGACCTGATGATAGCTGGTAAAAGGATTGGTAAAAAGAGAACATTGACGTAATGATTTATTAAAATTTAAATTCGAAAAACTTATGTCAGCTTTATTTTTCAAAATCTTTTGATACACATTTTGTTTGCATTTGTTTTAGTTATACTTCTAATTACATATCTTGTAGCTTGTAGGGATGCAACAATTTATATAATCAATCACGGATTCTATAAAATGCAAAATTTTTGTTTAATTTAGGCTCTTTTTGGTCCACATTTGACCTGATCCGACCGACACTATGAGGCGTCAATTGTGAATAAATAAACAAACGCAGCTCTGATCACTGATTATGTTTTGGTTCCAACATGCTAATATTCGTCTCTGTCAAAATATCATACGTTTTTTGACAGAGACGAATATAAACATGTTAGAACCAATTGATAAATAGAATCTTCCTGGTGAGCCATAATATGGTCTTATCTTTCTAAAAGTATCAACAAGAAGTAATTTTCTATTTTCGGGGGTTTAGCCAAGGCGGCGTACTTTAGAGTCGGATATACTATTTAAAAAAAATACAGCCCACTCTGATAATAAGAGTACAATTTTTCTTTCTGCTTACTGGACTACTGATTAAATAACCTTTAGCGGCACTTTGATTATAATATCATTGTAATCAATATGCCACGCGGACAATTAAAACGTTAGGTACTTAGATTTCAGGAAAAACCCTTGATTTTTAGCGATCAACCCCTAAAATAACAACCCTTAAACCGATTATCTAAGTGGTACCTATTATCATTAGCTGACAGCACTCAAAACATAAAAAAACAGATAAGCAACGCAAATGCATAAAATTATTTCATCAAGTTGGTACTAAGTGGAGGACAGGGGCTTTGGTTTTATTCGATTTTTTACCCCGGAATCGGCCCATTTTGCCGTTTCCAATTTGAACGGGATCATCATTCGCAGGAGAACCACACTCTCTCGCCGTAAATAATATTGTCCATAAATAATCTTCGATTATCGCCGTTTGCCTCTCCGTCGACAATCGAAGATTGGTTATGGGAAATATCCCCAAGGATAAGTCCATGGCCGAAATCAAAAGTGTGCTTGTCAGATACGTTGAAGGGATTGTGGAAGTGATCCTGTACGCTGATCCTTTTAATCCTGTTAAAAATCGAGGATTTGCATTCGTGGAGTTCGAATCCCATCGTCTGGCTGCTATTGCAAGAAGGCAGTTAGCTCCAGGGAATTTGGTCATTTGGGGACAAGCTGCTTTCGTGGATTGGGCAGGTCCTCGAGTCACGGAACAGGTAAGGTTTAATAATAATCCCAAAATTTTGGGAAACGCTAGCGATAATTTTCCCCACAGGAATAATTATCCCTTTTGCCAAGTAAACTAGTTAAGAATCTTTATAAACAGAAAGAAGAATAGAATATTTTTCCCTCTTTTTTGAAGTGGAATCTTCTCTAGAAGTGGTACAATGTACCTGTTTTCTCTTCTTTTTTTCTAAAAATCTGCATCTTTTTTCTTGTTTTTTCATCATTTAATCTGTCTTGTCTTTTGTTTTCTTCGATTTTTCTTCTCTGGTCCCCGTTGTTTTTTCTTTTCCTCTCTTTAATTTTACTTTATTCAGCCAGTTTAATCTTTGATCCGTTTTCCATTAGATTGTGATGTGGTGATTCAAGTACTTAGAAGTACTGCCAAAACGATGTCCATTGATGAAGACACTCTTCTCAACCCATATTCGAGGCAGATACTGCCAGAAACATATAATCTTCTCATAGTGCTAGGGTGTTTTTGGCAATCAACTCAGCAGAAGGTTCCTGGCAGTAGGTACAAGTGAAGATACAAGTTCTGCCAAAACTAGATCCATTGATGAACTTTCTTTTCTCGACCCATTTTCGAAGCAAATCTTGTCAAAAACATATAATCTTCTTGTAGTGTCAGATTGTTTCTGGCAATCAAATCAGCAGAAAAGTATTTGAAAGCTGTGCCAAAACTATCTTAATTGATGAATATACTCTTTTCGACCTATTTCCCCTGTAGATTTCCCTATTTCTCCTAGTGCTGCCAGATTGTTTTTGGCAATCAACTCAGAAGAAAGTTCCTGGCAGTACGTACAAGTTCTACCAACACTATATCCATTGATAAACTTTTTTTTGTCGACCCAATTTCGAAGCAAACATATAACCTTCTTGTAGTGTCAGAGTGTTTCTGGCACTAAAATCAGCAAAAAAGTATTTGAAAGTTGTGGCAAAACTATCTTAATTGATGATTATACTCTTCTAGACCTATGTCCGCTACAGATCTTGCCAAAAACATATAATCTTCGTCTAGCGCTGCCAGATTGTTTTTGGCAATCAACTCAGCAAGTTCCTGGCAGTAGATACAAGTTCTGCCAAAAATAGATCTAATGATAAACTTTCTTTTCTCGACCCATTTTCGCTGCAGATCTTGCCAAAAAGATCCTTGTCCGAGTGCCAGAGAGTTTCTGGAAAAATAGTCAGCGGAAAGTTCCTGGTGCTTGAAAATAGTTCTAACTAGATCCCTGATAATCTTTCCAAGACCCAGATCAAAAAGTTGTGTAGACAGTACGTCTTCATGTCCTAGACCTTACTTAACCTTGCAATCTTCATCTAGTCCCAGACTGCTTCTAGCAATGAGTCAGCAAAAACAAAAGTTTCTGGCAAAATAGTTCAAAATAAAACAAAAAGCAGCTGGAACTTTACTTGTCAGGTCAGGTCAGGTCAGGTCCCAATATGTCTCAAAAAAAAATTTAGTGAAGCTACTGTTCAATGTTTTGCACATTTTTTGATCCCTTTCTGCTATTTTGACGGAATCATAACAACATAACCAAAAAGTGGCAGCAGTGAAAAATATTATAGATACCACTTAGAAGAAGAAAAAACTACAAAACATGTACAATGAATAAAAAATGCAGTAATAAAAAAGACACAAAGTAAAAACATAGAAAAGAGTTTTAAAGCGTGTGATAAGCAAGCGGAAGATTATAAAAGCAGAAAATACAAAGAGTTTCAAAATATATATATAAAACGTAAGCTCCATCTGAAAAAATGTCATTAATAAAATAATACACACGTTTCAAGTATTTTTCTCAATATTTATTTGAACTAACATGTCGCATCAAATGATTCCGAAGATGAGCTTTATGCTTAAAGCTTTTCGAGCAAATGTTACATTTAAATTGGGGATCAACTCCACATTCGTAGCTCAAATGCCGTTGCAAATGGCCCTTGTTCTTGTAATTTGAGCCACATCGGCCACACGCATAGCGTCCAGAATCAGTCATATACGTTAAGAGTGCTGAAACAATCTCAGTATTATTAAATCCCATCAAAAACAATTGAACAATCAAATACTCTACATAACCAAAATCAGTACACAGCTACATTTTTCCGACTCAAGCGCATGCTTGGCAAAAAAAACTGCGCAAACTAAATGTTTGTACAAAGTTAAGATATTCGTCGTCTCTAAAGAGGAGATCCCTTTGCGGAAAGCCGCATTATACTAGAACAATAGGGAAGAAAACAGTTGAAACAGTCTGAAAGAACAAAAACAAAACAATCACTATAAAAACGAAATTTTTCAACAATTCGAAACCGATTCTCTAGCCCTCCTTTCATCTTACAAAACTACTTTAACACTGCATTAGTTTTTTTTTTTGACAATATAAAATACTTCGAAAAACATAGAAAATAAGCCAAATTAGAACCTTTTCTGTATACCAAGCCAGATAGGGGTGAATTTAAACTAAAAAAATGATCCCAAAAATAATTGACAAAAAACACACTAAACAATTTGTGAGAAGGACGAATTCAACAGCCATTGGTAAATTAGAACTTGACAGAAAATTCACGCAAAGACCTCCGGTTCCTTAATACTCATTGCACAACTCGCTATCAAGTCGGCAGGAAGTGTCAAAGAGAGAACAGGTAGCTAGGGCGGGTATACACGATGACTGGAATTCCGGTTCCTTTATACTCATTGCATAACTCACTATCTGAGGATAACTAAAAAAGAGAGAACTCATTGCGGCGGTGGCTCATCAATGTGATTGATTTTGATAATATGATTAATGTAATTATTGTGAATGACACGCTCACTGTACACTCAGTACAATGTTTACTGATTATTTTAAAGAGAGACAAGACATTGTGAGATTGCTTTAAGAGTATTACATGCCCATCTCTATGAACGAAACGAATGAAGTTCTAGAGAACAAAGAAGATTAGAAGAAGACTACCATATGTCCATTCCGTCGACTGGTAAATCTAGTGACCAACGCTGCTCTCCCTAGATAAAACGTATGTCATATTCTCTCGCCTAGTAAAAAATAGACCTGACCTGACTAGCGTTGACTGAATATGTAGCGTTTCTGTTGCTTCCAGATATAATAAACCCGATTTGGCTTCCAAGGAAGAAGACTAAACCAAAAAAAGACCAAACCTACTTTGGTAGTCCAAAGAAGCTGGTGTACTAATAGTTCCAAAACGAGGCTCCGAGCCTGGGTCGGTCACTCAGAAGCTTGGTGCTTTGGTGAGCTCGATTTCCCTTCGTGCGTTCTGCCATAAATGAAATAACATCGAGACACCAGATGATATATAGAAGATAACCTTTTTTTTTAAAGCAGAACACTAGTTCTCGCTTAGATGGAGCAAACTTGACATAAATCTAGTCAGGTCAAGTCAGGTCAGAACTTTAGTTCTCGCATACATGAGGCAAGCTGGATATACCTCTGGTCAACCATTTTGCAATGCGCAGGTTTTACTCAGATGCGCCCGCACGTGTATATACCGCGTGTATATATATATATTTTACCGCTGATGCGTAGCGAGCTAGAGGTGATACAAGGTTAGTTCTCTTATATAAATTAATGATTAAAAACTAAAAAATTATAAGAAACACGATAAAAAAACATAGCACTGCTGCCATTTTCATCTAAAAAAATTAATAAAAAAAACTCAAAATAAGAAATATCAACTTTATTCAATTCCATATCTTCTCTTGGAATTTTATGCACCATCATCAAATGTCTTACAAAATTATGTTTATGTTTGGAAGAATAACTACAAATGCGACAGCAAAATTGCGACAATTTCCCGCACTCCCATTTGAGATGCGTGGTCAATGAGCTTTTATGCTTATACATTTTGAAACACCGTGAGCACTCGTAGTTACCAAAACCTAAAAATAAACATTATTTAGAAGGGATTAGCCAAAACGATACCACAAGTTGTTAAAATAAATAAAAACAAAAAAAAAATGCGTTATTTGCCCAAAAGTGAACCGGTTTAACCAAAATGCTGTCTTAGCCAACCAGCTTAGTACAAAGCAGTCAAAAGTCCGCCATGCGCAACAACATAACCTCTCACAAACTTTAACTTGTCAGTCGATTCGTTTTGAGCTAATGAATATAGAGGCATACGACTTGCAAACAATTCATTGGCCACCAAAACCTTGCAATTTGTTTCCGCTAAACAGGTTTTCTAAAGTTGCAGATGCAAAAAGTCAACATAGTTTAAGCTATAAGTCAGATTCAGCCAAATCTACGCAGAGAACCATTGAAAATTGTACTTAACGATGAACAAACTCCTGTAGTCTACCAACCACAGATCATCTCCCAACCGTCAGTACCACTGACGGCAAAGCAACTGAGAACATGCGCAGTTGTTTAATAACGCGGCGTTTTAAGCTCTATTCGGCATCCATTCCTATTGAAGCCTAAGTTTAAACTAATAATATTAAAAACTTGCTGCCGGTGACAAAAAACAAAATTATCACAATAAAAAAGAGTGCGCCCAGCCTGCCACAAACGTGACGCGCTTGGTAATGCTGCCCTAAAGCTTATATATACTGCTAAGATTCCAGTACTAACTTTCAAGTTACAATGACAGATTCTAATTTTTAGAAGGTAGAAAAATAGTATAACAAGGAGTTTGAACATTAATTTAATATTGGTGTAAAAGCACTTGATCTCTTGTTAATTTATGTATGACAATCATATGTGAGATAAAGCGATGTTTGTAGAAGCCCTTATAGTTGCAAAATGTGCAGTGAAACTGAGGTTCAACGCCACATTTAAATTTCATATGCTGAATGAGAGATCTTCTATGTAAATACAGATTTTGACATCGTGGACACGAAAAACCGCCATCTATAATAAAAAAAAAACAGCATGTAAACAGCAAAATAAACAATCACCAACGAATATTCAAAAATCAAGAACTAAAAAACTAGACAACAAAAATAATTTATTAAATATAGGGCAGTTGGTCTCTACAAACTTTATGAATGGAAACCACATGCCTGACATAATTAAATTTTCTTAACGTAGTATAATCGCAAAATTCGCAAAAAAAAGTTTTTTTCCGAGAACCACTTCCTCTAACTCCTCCCCTTCCTGAATTAAGCGAGCTATCACAAAAGCGAAGAGGATCTAAAACAAAAATTGAATTAATAAATCGTTGAAAAAAAACCACTACTTTTTATAAAGTTCCAATATGATAGTAAAGCAATAGAGTAAAAAGCTGTCGGTTCTACGACCCCTCTTCGACTAAGCAGTTGTCAATTTTAGCTGACAGACGTAGAATACAGATCTGAGCAACCCAGTCAGCAGATCTCCCCACCATTAGCCGTTTAAGCTAAATGACATTTAAAACTTAGTCCTTCGAGCCGGATCAAATAGCCATAACAAATTTTTTTCTGCAACGTTTATTTCCAAATCTTTCATATTTTCTTACAAATCACGGTTTTATCTTTCTTACAATTTTTATTACAATATATCATACTTTTAAAAATAAAAACTATTTTATCTTCACAGATTAAACATTAATCTGGTGCTTTAATAGCTTGTGAATGTTTCCCATGTGCCTAATAAAATTGCTTTTCCGTTTCGTTTCGTAGGGACAAATATGACATTTGAATTCGGATGATCTGCCACATTCCCAACGACAATGATTATACAAAGACGATGTATGTTTGTAGGATCGTAAGCAATTAGGACACTTAAATGGCAAATCTGTAAGAAACAACGCATTTGATAAGCTTCCCATTTTTCAATTTAATTTATATTAAAAAATCATAAAGCTATATTATAGAAGAATGATACACTAGGAGTATTTATTGACGTATTTTATGCCGTAACAGTAAATGCCGTATATAATTGCACTTATGTTTAGAGCCATAGTTACAGTATGAGCAAAAAAATTGTAAAGATTTTCCACACTCATGCCTCATATGCTTCCATAAAGAAGATTTGCGTCTGTACGTTTTTTTGCACTTTTCGCAAACATATGAATTTAAACCTGAAAAAAAAAACAGCAATTAGTAAAAATTTACTTGGCGTAACATACCACACATAAAAACACACCAAATACAAACCTCAAGGCTTCAACTGAAAACAATTATCACTTCTTATGTAAAAAATTTTATAAAAAATGTAAAATTATAAAAAAGTAATCGATTTTTCATAGATGGGGACAGCTTATTATTCACATTAGATGCGCAGTGGTGCTGTTGCTTTGAACGTCACCCATTAGCGTAAGATTTACATTATCACGAGTTAGCGCATCCAAGCACGACTCAGGTGTAGAAGCCAGGTCAAGTCAGCATGTCTAGAAGCCAAACAAAAAAGTCATTCGGCGAGTAAACTCCGATTGCTTTGGAGGTGGTATATATACACTAGTTGTAAAACTGAACTCAAAATATTACAAAATAATATATACTTATGCTGTTTCTGGAGAAAAATGCATTTTTTCCATCGTTCCCAATGCATGGAAAACCATTTTCCCGCACTGCGGTGTTTTTTACTTTGCTGGCGAAACCAGCACTAATGTGCTCATGTGGAATTTTCTCTTTCCGCGCTCGTTTGGTAAATAACTAATACCAATTTACAAAATCTATAACTAAAAAGTCTCACTATCAAAGGCCTAATTGACCTCCCACTTTCTCAACTCACATAATAAAACTCTGAGCGTTTAGGTATTTTTATTGTTTAACTTTATGTCGTATAGCTAAGTGTCGCATATAGTTACATTTATGTTTAGAAGCGTAATTACAATGATTACAGAAAAAAACCGATGTTTTGCCACACTCGTAGTTTAAATGTTTCCATAAAGAGGCTCTGTGTTTGTACGTATTTGAGCACTGATCGCAAGAATACAATTTGTCACCTAAAACAAAACAAAAGCGTAATCAATTTGTATAAAACAAAAGCGACACTGAAACAACATTAAAAGTAAGCTGTCAAAATATCCCAAGCATACATAACCTAAAAAACAACCAAATGGTCTATTTTAAGAGCATAGGCTAAAGTTTTTTTGAATCAACCTTTTGTTTTACATTTTAGGTCAATTCACAATCGAAAAATGCCAGATTTAAAATCAAAAATTTAACACCGGTGGGATAAACAGCCTCGGGTCAGGTTAGGTCACGTCAGGTCATAAACAGCCTCGGGTCAGGTGAAATAAGTTAGTAAACTTTTATGTTTATCACATTAAAATCATTGTTTATTATAAAAAAAAACATTAACAAATACACAAATTGCTACAGAAAAATGTTTAAATGAGTTTCCCATGTCGGACATGCATATGAGAGATCAAGCTAACTTTTTGCTTTGCCTTGTACGAACATTTGTTACACTTAAATTGAGATTCAATGCCGCATTCCCATTTTAAATGCTTGTAGAGAGAGCTTTTGTGCTTATAGTGGCGTCCGCATCTTGTACAAACTATTGCATGAAAACCTAAAAAACAAATCAAAATCAGTAATCGTTTAATGGAAAATTAAAGCTACACAAATTATGCTGTAACAAAATGTTGTCATATTTAATATATTTTTCTTGTGTATCCCACTTCTGATGCTAAATTAAAAAGAACATCTCAAAACTATTTTTGTTGAGAAAAGTAGAATACTCACTTATTCAGCTATATTTAAATTTGTACTATATGGTTTTATTTTTGAGAGACTTCAAAATAATAATTTTGAAATCACGTCAGAAACAAAAAATAAAACTATGTGCTCTTAATTTTTTCAAATTAAATAATGAACCACTACATGTAATTTCAAAATGGCTTATGTTTATTCTTTAAATGACTTTGTAAATGGCCTCTTTGCTTACAAACATAGTGACATAAATGACATTTAAACTGCGATTCTACGCCACATTCCCATTTTAAATGTTTGTAGAGCGAGCTCTTATGTCTGTAGCTTCGTCCACATTTTGGACAATGAATGATTCCATTATCTAAAAAACAAAAAAGATGGAAATATTAAACAATCAAGTAAACAGACGAGGAACAACAAGAGAAGACAAAAAAAAATAATAGAAAAAAAGTTTTTTTTTTGGTATATTTTTAATTTAGAAGATAAACTGCATGTGATAATTCTCCAACATGTCGCTTATGAATATGCATTTTCAGATTGTATTTTCTTTTGCACTTAAACTCGCACATGGTACAACTGTAGACCTTGTCTTTACCACAATCAAACGCTTGGTGCACATTCAGAGTGTTCTGGTTTTTGTAATATTTTTTGCACTGCCCACACTGCCACACCGTATCTAAAAGAAAACAATTACAATTATTAATATAAACAAACATAAAAAAGAGAAATGAGTTAATTGAAAAGAAAAAATAAAGTTAGTTTAAATAAACAAATGAACTTTATTTCAGATAATTTGCAAAAAAAGTCATTTTAAAGTCATTAACAAATTCTTTATGACGTCTACAAACATGAAGATACAGATTATACTTTTGCTTCACTTGTTTGTCGCAATATAAACAATTGAATAGCTTTCCTTTCCCACATTCGTACTTTTCATGGCGTCTCCGGGATGATATACGCAAATAAACCTTATCACAATTGTTGCACGGATAACGTTCCATTGGAAAGCCTGAAAAGTAGCTTATGTAACAAACGAAAAAAAAATAATAAAAAAACAAAATAAACAAATCACCAAAAATAAAAAAAAAAACAAAAGAATAAAACAAAATATATTTGGCGTCCTTTAATGTCAAATTCCAGTCTTCAAGTGTACACATTTTATGTGCTTTTTCATATTCCATTTGATTTTGCATTTATATGGGCAGAGGGGGCAAGCAAATGAAGGGTCTTTCTGGCATTCGTACTTTACATGTTTTCGCAAAGACTCCCTATGTCTGTAAGATCGACAGCAGGTAGTACAAGAAAATCCACCTATAATAGAAAACATTTTAAAATACGAAGTTTATGAACAACAATAATAGTACACAAATAGCTGCCAAATTTAAAAAAACTGCAATAAATACCCGCTTCTATCAAATTCTTAAGCAAATAAATCGGTCAACTATGGCTAAACACACTCTATATTCCCTCAGTTTTCAAAAAAAAAAAATCAAGTCAAAATTGATTAAGGTGTTTAGTGGCTACAAGGCGACAAACAGACACATTTAAGCACACCAGAAAATTTATAGGACAATTCAGACGCATCCACCATTTGTAGACGTTTTGTTTTTGTTATTATAATAAATAATGTAATATTGTCATTATCTATTACCTCAGTTTTCAAAAAAAAGAGTTCAATCAAAATTGATTAAGCTGTTTAGTGGCTTCAGGACGACAAACAGACACACCGAAGCACACTACAAATTTATAAAATATTTAAGGCGCATCCACCATTTGTAGACATTTTGTTTTTGTTATTATAACTAATAATATAATATTGTCATTATCTCTATTACAACAGTTCTCAAGAAAAAAAAATTAAGTTAATATTGATTAAGCTGTTTAGTGGCTACAAGGCGACAAACAGACACATTTAAGCACACTACAAATTTATAGGCCAATTCAGGCGCATCCACCATTTGTAGACGTTTTGTTTTTGTTATTATAATTAACAATATAATATTATCATTATCTATATTACCTCAGTTTTCAAAAAAAAGAGTTCAATCAAAATTGGTTAAGCTGTTTAGTGGCTTCAGGACGACAAACAGACACACCGAAGCACACTACAAATTTATAAAATATTTAAGGCGCATCCACCATTTGTAGACATTTTGTTTTTGTTATTATAACTAATAATATAATATTGTCATTATCTCTATTACAACAGTTCTCAAGAAAAAAAAATTAAGTTAATATTGATTAAGCTGTTTAGTGGCTACAAGGCGACAAACAGACACATTTAAGCACACTACAAATTTATAGGCCAATTCAGGCGCATCCACCATTTGTAGACGTTTTGTTTTTGTTATTATAATTAACAATATAATATTATCATTATCTATATTACCTCAGTTTTCAACAAAAAGAGTTAAATCAAAATTGGTTAAGCTGTTTAGTGGCTTCAGGACGACAAACAGACACACCGAAGCACACTACAAATTTATAAAATATTTAAGGCGCATCCACCATTTGTAGACATTTTGTTTTGTTATTATGATTAATAATATAATATTGTCATTATCGCTATTACCTCAGTTTTCAAGAAAAAAGAGCTAAGTCGAAAATGATTAAGCTGTTTAGTGGCTTCAGGGCGACAAACAGACACACCGACACACAATACAAATTTATGAGGTATTTTATTGTTGGGTTAAAGAAATTGACTGGCGCATCCACCATTTGCAGACTTATTTTTTTTGTTATTATAATCGTCATTATACTTGTCAGCATCCGTCATGATTTTTGAATCCAGCAAAATTGCTGCGCCTCCGATACATGGAGGGTTGAATATAGTAAAATTGGTATTCCTCCATTTGTCTAACAATATCTACAGTAATAATTATTTTTTAAATCAAAAGGCCCTGATGAAACAAATATAGATTTGTAACAAACAAGAAAAAATGACCAAAAAACATCTGAACAATAAAAAATTATAATTTTGAAAAAAAAACTTTTTAGGTCGTGTACTAGTATATGTAAATAATTTTGAGTTGGCGCCAAATAAACTAATAAACACGTATTAGCCTTAAAAATAGATAAAAAAAGGGCTTGACAGTTAGAAAACGCTATCTTCAAAAGATGAAGAGTTTGTTTGTACGGCACCGACTCAAAATTATCTCGATCAGTGTAGAAATTGAGTATGAGTCCTGATTCTCAATTACACTCCCCGCGTCCTGTCCATATCCATAAAATCAAAAAAGACAATAAAAAATAAAGAAACTAAAACAAAACGTGATAGAAGAAAGAAAGATAAAAATGGAAAAACAAATACAATTGAAATGTTGTAAACAAAAAACTCAAAAATGAGAGAGAAGTGGCTCACAAGTTACTGAAAATAAAACACTTTTGTAAAATTCGTTATTTATTTAACAAAATTGTTGAAAAATTCAATTTATTTAATTTCCTGATGAGTGTGCACTCGAGCATAATGGCCTTTTAGCGTCGCCGGTCTCTTCGCTTTGTAAGGACACAGATGACAGGCAAAAGTTGCTACTTTTTGACACTCATATTTAAGATGTTTTCTGAGAGATTGGCTATGGCTATACTCTCGTTGACAAATATCGCATTTGAATGGCTTCCCTGCAAAATAGCCATATTATTCACAATTATTCACTAATGTAGAAAAAAATCAACTCCTCATAGATCATCAGCTGTATATTTTGCTTCTCCATTCTCAAAGTAAAAGAACAACTACTATCTCCATCTTTGTTGTATTCTTAATTACCCCATTATCAGAGGCCTTGGTAGACCAGTTGGCCTAACGAAAGTACGTTGTAGACTGGTCTGACGAGGGGTACGTTCGATTCCCACTCATTGCTCTTGTGTGGCTCATGGATGTGTGTGAATGTTATAATAGAACCTTAATAAAAAAAAAGATTGCAGGACATATCCCGAAGTAATCGGCCTATCTGCCTACCCGACAGCTGCAGAAATGCTGCTCAAATCAAACACTAAATTTAGATTATAATAATTTTAATATAATTCTATAATAACAATAATAATAGATCGTCCATTATAAAAAACTCTGTCCACTTTTTCTTCTCAGTTTGAGGTGCACCCCATCGACATGAACCTTTAAATTCCCTTTTCTTTTCGCTTTATAGGGACAATAGGGGCAGAAAAAGCTAGGTTCTTTCTGGCATTCGTATTTAATATGCTTCTGAAGCGATTCTCTGTGCCTGTATCGCCTCCCGCAAGTGGAACAGGGAAATTTGCCTAAAAACAACAGAATTAATGAAACAATTGATGCGACATAAGGTTGAACAAGTATAAACCAACCAATACAAATTAAAAATTACTTTAAATAATTACAGCTTAACTAAATTAATTAACACGAGTCCCCTGGCACAAGATCTATCTTATGACTATGGACGTAATGGCTGCGCAAATGAGATCTTCGTTTTCCTTTGTATTCACAATATTCACATTTGAAACGTGGTTCTTTTTGACATTCGTATTTGATGTGTGTATTAAGTGTGCCCTTATGTTTGTAGCGACGTCCACATAAATGACACTCAAAAGCCGGAGCTGCAACAAGTTGGATTGTTAAAGTGGAAAATAAGAAAAGAAGAATGTTTGCTATTATTTAAAAAAAAATTGTATCTATCACCCAACTGTCTATTGTTCTAATTACAATGTAATCATCATCATATCAAAAAACAAAATCGCCATTTTGAAAATAATAAGGGAAAAAAATCACAGGAGACTTCAATGCTAGGTTAGTCAAAAGGAAATGGCTGATTAAGTTGGATTCTTTTTCTGATAATGATTACGTGGTAATAAGATCTTGGCAAACACATTCCATAAAAAAATAAAAGCAAACAAATTGTGCGACAATCTCTAAAAAACCATTTCAAACCAAAAGCTCCCATTTTGTATTTTTAATATAAAATCGCAAATTCAAGGCTATTGTATAGCTTAAAATGCAATAATGCACCAAAAAATTATAAAGGCAACACATTCAGCCTAGAAGACAAAAAAAAATAGTTACCAGAGTGTATAAAAAAGCAAAAATAATAGATTACAAAATAGCAAAAAAGTGTAGAAATAACACATAACAGCTAGAAATGGAAACAAAAAGTCAAAATAAAGAAGATAATATGAAAAAAATGAAAAACTTTTATAAAAATAAATTTTCTCTTCTGATTCATTTTATTCTCGACCAATACAATAAATAAACTATAAATTCGAATGACGGTTGATCGTGTGAGTTTTCAAATTTCCCTTTGTCTTCGATTTATACGGACAACTTGAACAAGCAAAAGTCGGCTCCTTACCACATTCATATTTTTGATGATGACGCAAAGTTTGCTTATATTTGTACAACCTTCCACAGCCTCCGCACTGAAAATCAGCTAAAAACAAAACAAATGAATAAACAAAAGATATATAAAACAAAATATTATACACTAAGCACAGCCCCACCTACAAAAAATTCCAAACTGCAAATCACAATTCGTCAAATAATTCGGCGTGTTAAGTTTGACGTAAAAGTCAGCCCCAACTGTTAACAGATAAAAATTACTATTTTCTTAAAATTGACTGTCAAAAAGTATAGATAGCATTTAAGAATAACGTTATATGACAGTCTTTATTGTTAAAAAAGTTATACAACGTACAACTACCTAGTATTGTAAATTGCAACACCTGGCCCGTCTACCCTGCTCCGGTCCAGGTGCTTAACGCGGTCTATTGTAACTTGACCAGTGATTATAAGCGGCAGGTAGTTTATTATCCCATCATAACCTTATTTTTAAATGGTAACTATAAAACCCAACTTTTGTAAACTGTCAACAGCAGTTTAAGATGTTCTGATAAAAAAACAAGTGTTGCGTAGTCTATTAACTCAATTTGTTCTATGAATGTCAGACAAACTTCCAAAAACTTAAAAACACTAAAACATCTCAAAAAAAAATTAAAGAAAAACAAAAAATGTTACAACCTTTTCCAATAAACATCACTCAACTTATAAAAAACGGTGTGAACCTTCAATAAACTTAGAGCGTACTAATCTGAATAAAAGAGCGTCGCAAATCATTTGTGCGCACCAATGAGCAAGCCTTTGCCGCGCACATTGCCTTTACTTTTCCTTCGGCAGTATTGGTCTATATGCTTCCAAAAAGTTAAAAACACTAAAAAACATCTAAAAAACAAAACATATTAAACAGTTTTCAAAAAACTTCACCAAAAACAACTTATAAAAAAACGGTGTGAGCCTTCAATAAACTTAGAGCGTACTAATCTGAATAAAAGTGCGTCGCAAATCATTTGTGCGCACCAATGAGCAAGTCTTTGGTGCGCACATTGTCTTTACTTTTCCTTCGGCAGTATTGGTCTATATGCTTCCAAAAAGTTAAAAACACTAAAAAACTAAACATATTAAACAGTTTTCAATAAACTTCACCAAAAACAACTTATAAAAAAACGGTGTGAGCCTTCAATAAACTTAGAGCGTACTAATCTGAATAAAAGTGCGTCGCAAATCATTTGTGCGCACCAATGAGCAAGTCTTTGGTGCGCACATTGTCTTTACTTTTCCTTCGGGAGTATTGGTCTGTATGCTTCCAAAAAGTTAAAAACACTAAAAAACATCTAAAAAACTAAACATATTAAACAGTTTTCAATAAACTTCACCAAAAACAACTTATAAAAAAACGGTGTGATCCTTCAATAAACTTAGAGCGTACTAATCTGAATAAAAGTGCGTCGCAAATCATTTGTGCGCACCAATGAGCAAGTCTTTGGTGCGCACATTGTCTTTACTTTTCCTTCGGCAGTATTGGTCTATATGCTTCCAAAAAGTTAAAAACACTAAAAAACATTTAAAAAACAAAACATATTAAACAGTTTTCAATAAACTTCACCAAAAACAACTTATAAAAAAACGGTGTGAGCCTTCAATAAACTTAGAGCGTACTAATCTGAATAAAAGTGCGTCGCAAATCATTTGTGCGCACCAATGAGCAAGTCTTTGGTGCGCACATTGTCTTTACTTTTCCTTCGGCAGTATTGGTCTATATGCTTCCAAAAAGTTAAAAACACTAAAAAACTAAACATATTAAACAGTTTTCAAAAAACTTCACCAAAAACAACTTATAAAAAAACGGTGTGAGCCTTCAATAAACTTAGAGCGTACTAATCTGAATAAAAGTGCGTCGCAAATCATTTGTGCGCACCAATGAGCAAGTCTTTGGTGCGCACATTGTCTTTACTTTTCCTTCGGGAGTATTGGTCTGTATGCTTCCAAAAAGTTAAAAACACTAAAAAACTAAACATATTAAACAGTTTTCAATAAACTTCACCAAAAACAACTTATAAAAAAACGGTGTGAGCCTTCAATAAACTTAGAGCGTACTAATCTGAATAAAAGTGCGTCGCAAATCATTTGTGCGCACCAATGAGCAAGTCTTTGGTGCGCACATTGTCTTTACTTTTCCTTCGGGAGTATTGGTCTGTATGCTTCCAAAAAGTTAAAAACACTAAAAAACATCTAAAAAACTAAACATATTAAACAGTTTTCAATAAACTTCACCAAAAACAACTTATAAAAAAACGGTGTGATCCTTCAATAAACTTAGAGCGTACTAATCTGAATAAAAGTGCGTCGCAAATCATTTGTGCGCACCAATGAGCAAGTCTTTGGTGCGCACATTGTCTTTACTTTTCCTTCGGCAGTATTGGTCTATATGCTTCCAAAAAGTTAAAAACACTAAAAAACATTTAAAAAACAAAACATATTAAACAGTTTTCAATAAACTTCACCAAAAACAACTTATAAAAAAACGGTGTGAGCCTTCAATAAACTTAGAGCGTACTAATCTGAATAAAAGTGCGTCGCAAATCATTTGTGCGCACCAATGAGCAAGCCTTTGCCGCGCACATTGTCTTTACTTTTCCTTCGGCAGTATTGGTCTATATGCTTCCAAAAAGTTAAAAACACTAAACAACATCTAAAAAACACAAAATATTAAACAGTTTTCAATAAACTTCACCAAAAACAACTTATAAAAAAACGGTGTGAGACTTCAATAAACTTAGAGCGCACTAATGTGAATAAATTTGCGTCGCAAATCATTTGTGCGCACCAATGCACAATTAGAGCCTTTAGTGCGCCAGCCTTGCCAAATTTCTAAAAACTAGAAGAACCGTTAAAAAAATAAAACAAAAAACTTTATGATTTATTACCAACACTAGAAAATGAACTAAAAAAAGCCCAAAAAACTTCAAAACTGTTTATTGCATTAGTACCTAGCAGTACATCGTATTTTCAAATGAACACCTTTGATATGCAGTTTCAGATTTCCTTTTGTTTTTGATCTGTATGAGCAGTAGCTGCAGAAAAACGAAGGTTCCTTTTGGCATTCAAATTTTTTATGCTGATTAAGCGATTTGATGTATTTGTAGCGCCGTCCACAGGTATCGCAAGGAAAAGGAGCTAAAAAATCTCTAATCAAAAGAATTTCTCACATAATCAGCAAAATAATAATAAAAAAAATCAACTTAAAACATAGCCATATTGTATCTCTTCCTTATTCGACTCTCTTTTATTGGAAAGTCATCTCTACAATGTCAAGTACTCCTTAGACTAAAAAGTCTATAATTCTGCCAAGTCTCAAAAAAAACAAGAATCACATACTTTTATGTTTAATAATAAATTTGCGACGCAAATCGTTTGTGCGCACCAACGCTCAAGCCATAACGCCGAATCGGTCCATCAAAAAATTTGCAATTTTGTGTGTACGGTTTTTATCGGCACCGGTTTACGACAACAACAAAAAACAGTTTTCAGAATTATTTATTTGATTCTTAAATCAGTACAGTAACACTACAAATTCAAATGACGGTTAATTGTGTGAGATTTCAGATTCCCTTTCGTTTTAGCTTTATAAGGACAGCTTGCACAGGCAAAACTGGGCTCCTTACCACATTCATATTTTTGGTGTTGACGCAGAGAATGTTTATGTTTATAAAACCGCCCACAGTTGCATTTAAAATCAGCTAAAAACAAAAAAACTTGATTAAATAAATTATAATGTTGTTTCATTTATGTCAAAGATAAGAACAAAGTAAAGGTACTAGTTAAGGTACTAATAAAACAATACGTTCCAAAACCATTTATTGACCTAAAATTTGTCATTGAAATTGCTTTCCTGAATAGAGATGCATTTTGAGAACATGAGACTTTAAGTTTCCTTTTGTTTTTGATTTGTAGGCGCAGAAATTGCAGAAAAATGAAGGCTCTTTTTGGCATTCGTACTTTTTATGCTGGTTCAAAGATCTAGTGTAGTTGTAGCGCCTCCCACAGGTATCACAGCGAAAAGGAGCTAAAACGTTTCTAATCAAAAAAATTTTTGTTAAAACAAAAGCAGAATTGATAGAAATTACCCAAAAATCCAAAGCATTGAAACACAAGAGGTAAGAAGGACAACATCAACAGATTTGTTAGATTATAATATTTATTTTCTTCCACTATGACTAAACAAACAAAAAATATTTTTCTACGACAGGAACAGCGTCTGTCGTCGGCGACTCAAAATCATAGAAGCACAAAAACTCTCAATTTATTTAGATAGACTTGCTATCTATGACATTTCTAAAAGTCATTTAAGACAATGCTACTATAAATTCAAATGACGATTAATCACGTGAGACTTCAGATTCCCTTTAGTTTTAGCTTTATAAGGACAACTTTCACAAGCAAATTTCGCTTCTTTCCCACATGTGTACTTCAAATGATGACGTAGAGTTTGCTTAAATTTATAAAGCCTTCCGCAACCATCACACTTCAAATCAGCTAAAAACACAAAAAAATTTAATTAATAATTCTAAAAACATTCAATTTTTTAGAAATACTTTCAAACTTTGTCAATCTGAAAAAAAAAATGGTCTTTGAGTGACAGAATTGACCTTCTGGTACTAAAAATTAGCTTAGGTGGGTAAATAACTCAAAATTGTCCTTGATATTTTTTATTCATTTTGAAATTACAACAAAAACTAGAACTTAGTACGCTATATACAAACATAAAAAACAAATGAAAAATATATCAGAAAAACTTACTGACGTTTATCGTTAACAATCCCACTTTTGATGTGCACTTACCAACATCTAAATCTTTCCATGGTGCGCAAAAATGTGTGCTTTCAAATTCCCCTTCAGGTGTGATTTATATGAGCACTGTTCGCAAGCAAAGCCTGGTTCTTTGCCGCACTCGTACTTTATATGCCGATTTAGCGACCTATTGTGTCTGTAGCGGCGCCCACACTTATCACATGCAAACGCACCTAAAAAAAAATTTCAATTCGTTAATGGTTTTTTAGAATATTCCACCAAATGCGAGATTTTAATAACAAAACTTGCAAATTAAATATCTTTTATTGTTGCATAGAAAAGTCATACAAGGTCATGAGTATCCTCTTGGTTTGTAGGTTATGTTTTAGACGGTATTCATATTTTTGGTAAAGATGGCTATTGTGGCGCGCGCACCTACAATCATACCTGTATAAATCATAAAGCAAAAAAAATACCAAAAAAGCATTTTGCTCGATAATACCTTGAGGATTTAGAATACTTTTTATATATACAAACATAAAAAATTATGATAAAAAAAACAAAAATACTAATGTAATCTTTCTATTTACACATGTTTCTTCAGTATATAAAAAAATATAAACATTTCTTTTTAAACCAAAAGCGGTATACAACTAAGTTATCTTTCTGATTAAATTTAACAATAATGATAATAATAATAATTATCAAAAAAATATAATTTCTATTCATAATGTTTATTGCATCTTATGAATACGGTTTAAGTGTTGTTTCAAATTTTCTTTCAGTTTGGCCTTGTAGGGGCAGTAAATACACATAAAAGACGCTTGCTTACAGCACTCATACTTGATGTGGCGCTTTAAAGAGCTTCTCTGCTTATATTGTTTCCCACATGTGTAACAAACGTAACCTAAAAAATACAAAGATTAGAGTTGTAGAATTATCAGAATGGTAACAGATTGGATTCTCCAGGTAACTTAACACACTTGATCAACAACCAAACAACCCAGCCTGTGCCAACAACACTATCAAGTAGCAATTGCAAATAAATAAGACATAACAACTCTTGTATACCGATAAGCCATAAATGCCGTTCTCCCTTGACAGATTCCAGTGAGTCTAAACCTGTTCTAAGTTGGTTTCGCCGATAAAACAAATGTTAGTGTTCTAAAAACTCTGTATAGACCAGCTTGAGATTCACTGGAATCTGTCAATCCAAAACGGCAATTATGGCTTATCGATAAACAAATGAGGCCATAGAGTATAGGTTGGATTCAGCTATAAGTTCAACTGAGCCTCAATACTTCCTTCTAATATTCTGAAACCTAGAAGGCATAGATCTTAGCGACGACGCCCAATTACCAACCCAAAGTCCCATAGCAAAAAGTTTCGTAAAAAGATCCTCTGCGCATGCACAGAATCCAAAACAAAAAGTCCGAGAAGACAGGCCTTGCTAGACCAGTTGGTCAAACGATAGTACGTTGGAGACTGGTCTACGAAGCACAGATTCAATTTCTACCCAGACACAAGCAACTGCGCATGCTCAACATCCAACCAAAGAAGATCTACTTGAAAAATAATATGTGTTAAGCCCTTTTTCAAAACCTGTTACCATCCGATCTGCAATACATTTCAATTTGTATAATAACCAGCACGTACATCAAACACCCTATTGGTGTTTCCTTATAGTATGGACCAAAAGATGATCTTTCCTCTTAGCCTTATAATCACAATGCGGACAGCAAAACGTAGCTTCCTTTTGGCATTCGTATCGAAGATGTTTTCTTAAATTCCGGGCATATTTATAAACCCTTTGACACATATCACACGCGAAACCTTCATAACCTGCAATTAAAAAAAACATGTACTTAATATAGTTAAAAACCCATGATTTCTCATAATTTGTTCTTTCAATCTTCTAAAAATAAGCTTTCCTTTTAGTACGTCTACCAAAGTAAAACCTAGAGATCAAGCATGCACATCATTGAAAACAAGCTTTAAAACAAAAATAAGTACTAGGTACTAGGAATTTCCGAGCTCAATTTATGCCTTCTTATTCAGCTCACGTCCATTCAGCTCAAGTCCATTCAGAGCCCCGTCCTAATTACTTACAACTTGCATGTTTACCAGAGAGTACTAAAACAGTAAAGTGCTTCCATAACTCTATAGAGAGTACTAGCATACAAATTAGTCAAGTGAAGGAAAATACTTGGCGAAGTAGTACTTATTTGGTACTACAACTTCTGAATACAGAAGAAGAACAAACACAGAAGAAACAGCAAAAGATTTCTCGGAGCAGAGCAGCAAATGCCATATCTATACAGAGTACCAATATAGCAAAAAATGATGATGTACTAGAAAATATAGAAAAGCAACTAGAAAAATTAGAGTGGCGGGTATATACTATACTGCATCTACTGTAGAACTAGAAGAGATAAAAAGCTAGAGGCCAGAGAACCCCCTGTAGAAGTCTCCTCTGCAAAAAAGCCTGGATATATCTGAAAAACGATAGCAATAGAATCTAGTCTAAAACCGGGAAATCTGTGGGAATGGGCAGTACCTGGTTGATCAAAGTTGCCTCAGATAGTACCAAGGAATGTAGCCTTGATCGAGCTGGTTCAAATCCCAGCCAAGGCATAAGCTTTTTTCTGAAGAAAGCGTCTGTCTGGTCATGGATGTTTGTGAAAATTCCGCTACAAGCTGGCTGCTTGGACGAAGAGTACCAAGGTCTAAAAAGTCTACGTTTTACAGTACATGATCAGAGTTAAGCCCTTCGTGGTTCGGTTGTAGCTTGTAATGCTATTTCTGTCATGACCAAGCCATAATCTTTTCTTGGCCACTACAATAAGAGGTCACAAATTGATATGACCTGTGCGTCTCGTACTATAAACGCTCAAAACTAGAAAAAATATGTGTAGACTTTTGATTTTGTGCAGCATAGTTTTACAAAAAACTGTCAGATAACGCAAAAGTACAACAAATTCTCGTTAACATAATTCGAAATATAATCAACAAATAAAGCTGCTATAAAACAATTAATCTTTTTATTGCTGAATATTGCACTACAGATAGTATTTAGTGTGCTTCCGAGTATAATGAGCCTTCAGATTCCCTTTTAATTTAGACTTATAGGAACATTGCGAACAAGAAAAAGAGGCTTCTTTTTGGCATTCATATTTCACATGTTTTTGCAGGGATCTTGCATACTTATACTGTCGCCCGCATGTGTGACAGCCAAATGGAGAACCTAAAAATAAAACATTCGATTATGTAATTGACAGCCCTTTGGCATTTTTTTTTGACATTCAAACTTGATATTGAAGGTGCAAGAGACCAAATACCGTAAAGTGTCCCAAAAGCTTTTACCTTAATTGGGCCAATTTACTCAACCAACAAAAAATCAGTACTTTTTTTGACAATGAACTCATTTTTCTGTGCCACAACTCATTAGAGAAAAAAATATGGTGCAGAAACGACATTGACGAGTCTAAAAAATCGACTCTAAAATTTTAAGATAGTAACAGCAGTTCCGGAAGGGGGCAGGATTCTCTAACCCTCAGTTAATTTAACGCCCCAAAACACCCTAAGAGCGTTAACTGCCATTGGCAACGCTAACTTGTTTTTTTTCAACTTCACCCCAACCGAACCCCTTAAAGTTCTTCAGTAAGTGCACCCTTAGTCTCGAGTAACACACATTCAAAGTACTTAGGTAACCATGATACGAACGCTTCTAAAATTCAATTTTTATTTTTGTTAGAATTTGACAATACGGCTAAGAGCATAACAAAACGTTATCTACAGCGATGAATATGTTGTGCCATGCTTCTGAACATGTTTTTTAAGGTTTCCCTTTAATTTAGACTTATAAGAGCACTCCGCACAAGCAAATGAAGCTTCTTTTTGACATTCATACTTTAAATGCTTCTGCAGAGATCCTGCATACTTATACCGTCGTCCGCATGTCACACAACCAAATGGAAGACCTGAAAACAAAACACTAAATTAAATAGCTTACAATTTGCTAAGTTAAGGTCAAAAAAAATTGCTACCCAGCAATAGAACAGTTCAATTCCTGCGTGGAACTGTGATCCCAAAAAGTGCCAGCTTGGCATCAAAAGTGTCAGAATCAAAACCAACATAGAACTTGAAACCAGGCTTAAGACGAAAACCGAACACACCAGTGTGCTTTGGATTCGATTAAACAGTTTACTATTTGGAAGCAAAAACCAAAACGGTTTAAGTTGCCTTTATCAATCCATCCAAACGCAAGTCGTCCATTCAAAGACTACGAAAGAAGAAAAAAATGACACAAGAATACGTTTATGCAAAGTGTAGCACGTAGCGCCGTCCTGCTACAACCACATGTCGTTCACGTAAACAAAACAAAAAATTTTCAAAAAACTATGAACCAATAGCGCCACTAAGTATAGACTGTGTGAAGAACATAACCTCTATTCGGTTATAATGACAACTGGCACTGTACGATAGGGAAATATATGTAATTGATGAGTCTAGATGGAGGCGAAACAGGTTTTCAAATAAACTTTAATTAATAATAATAATTTGTTTAATCATTAAGTCTTACATAAAAAAGTCATAATAATAAAACTTGATTAGTCTTGTTTGCCCTCCAATTTAGGCTTCAAATGAATTCTATAAAAATGAGCTTTTAAGTTTTCTTTCCTCTTTGCTCTATAGGGGCATTCCGCACAATAAAATGATGGTTCTTTTTGGCATTCATATTTTATATGTTTATGTAGAGACTCTTTGTGACTGTAAGACCGCGTGCAGGTTGGACAAACAAACCTGACTTGACCTGAAAAAAAACAAAAAACATGTTACAAAGCATACTACAGTCTACACTTTAAAATGAGAGAAAAAATAGACTTCGATGAAAGAAGATTTATTCAAAGTCATACACATAATTACATACTTACAAAAAAAAAAACAAAACGTAAGAGCAAATTTGTGGCGCACTATCAAAAAAACCACAACTAAGTCGTAGAAACTGTAGTTGCAGATTAATTATATACGCATCCTGACTTGAGCATTCGTGCGGACAAATTTGCTCAGATCAGTACACACCTTATGATGTACCCCATTTACATCCAGCCTGGCCTACACAAAAATTCTGCACTGTTACACTTTTTCCACTCAGCTTCAGCCAAAATCAAAGCACCCCAGGTGTGTAAACTGCTTGGTTAAAAAAAGAACTGAAATAAAAATGATGTGTACACTTTCAATCAAATAACAATTGATAAAATATACTTTATTGAGATAAATGAGGTAGATTTAGAATTTTAAGACAAAAAAACATCGAAATTTTACAAAATACTGAAAATTTACTTTTATAGAACTACAAACAAAGAAAACATGATAAATAAAACTAGCAATATGTTAAGCATAAAACATCAACATAATATCAATAAATACAAAACACAAAAAACTTTCCGCACGATTTTTTCGATAAATAGTGGTCTTTTTGCCGAAAAACAGCTTTACTAAAAATTCTGCTCTAAATCAACGTAAAAAAGAGTAAGTACGTACAAATGGCAATAGCAGAGCAAAGTAATTTAGAATCAAAAAGACTTCTATCTATTCTATTTTCAAAACTCAGAGATAAAGAAGCAAAAATATATATCTCCATTTTCTTCTTAAGCAGCTTACCAACTCCTAGTCAAAAAAAAAAATTTGGACAAGTACTGTGCCCAAAAACACTATACTACCTCGTACTGAAGGAGAATGTTTTGTAATAGTTCCAGTACGTCATTCCAGTACGTTTTTACTCTTAATACATTTGATTACCGCGTCTCAAAACTTAGTTTTTCTACAATATAAAGATAGCTGCGCAGACACAATCTCATTAGGTTTTGTTAGAAGCACCAGTACTGTAGTACCCAAATAATCTACTATTTTAGGCGGCGGAAAATCCATTGCTATTGCAACTTAACAATTATACAAAGAAGCTTAGCTTATTGAATAAAGTATGTTTACAATATCTAAGCTATCAATATACATCTTTCTTGATGCAGCTCAAAAATATATACTTCAAGACAAATTTGGATTCAGAATCTGTTAATAATCCCACTTAAAAAAAATACCATTAAAAAGTGCAGTACTATATCAGTACCAGTGGAAATTAGTTCTTCTGTATCACTAAGACCCAGCAAATACAACCACTTTAACAAAAATGGCACGTTGTGGAAGAAAGAGCTGGCTGTAGCAGTCTCTAATAAGCTAAACAAACAGAAAAATGATTTGCAAAAATAGTACTGACAAGATGCAACACTAGACGCAAGCAGATGCATAGGAAAAAAGCGTCTTTAAAAATGGTTCCCTCTTTAGCAAAAGACACAGAGCGCATTACAGTTCAATACTGAGAAGATTTTTGAAGCATAAAAGAAAAGCAAACTAGCAACGGTACCAAATTGAAGAAAAAGTTCTCCAAATTGTACCATCATAAGCTATATGGGTAGGATCCCAAAAAAGTCACGAGGACGTCAAAGAGGAACCAAACTGATAGAAAACAAATAACCCAAAACCATAGATGAAAAAAGAAGAAGGAACTTAGATCACCTCATTTAAGACCTGGAGGAAGAACGTTGCACCACAGATAGAATAAGAAAAACACTTAAATCATCTCGCCTAAGAACGTTCAAGCCAAGTCTTCGACCCATCAAAACTAAAAATTATAAAAGATAGATGGCGTAAAATTCAAGCTTCCAAGAGCCGGCTAGAACCAAGGACACGAGCATTTCCGGGTTGTAGAAGTAATTCCCAGCCCAAAAAAGCAATTAAGCTAAAAATAAATACTTCATCGCCATGTCTACTAGAAGCAAAAAAATAAGCAATTCCAGAAAGGTAGAAGGAAACCTAAACACTCAAAAGCAAAAAAAAAAAGAAAAGCACGTAAACTAAACCGGCCAAAAGTCAATAATGATGATGATGTTGACATAACATAGGCTTCCAAATTTGAGTTTCTTTGGACCCTGTCCTTGACCTAACCTAACCTAGGCTTCGGAATTTAAGTTCCGTAGATGCATTGGCGAAAAAAAAGTAGTAGTCTATGCCCGCAAAAAACCAAGCAATTCCAGAAAGGTAGAAGAAAACCTGGACACTCAAAGCAAAAGAAAGAGAACGTAAACAAACCGACCAAAAGTCAATGATGATGTTTATTAGATGATATTAGAATGCTTTTTGCTTTTATGTTCGTTGACATAGCCTAGGTTTCCAAATTTGAGTTTCTTAGAACTCTGTCTCGGACCTAACCTAACCTAGGCTTCCAAATTTAAGTTCCATAGCACCTTGTTCGTGTTTTTCTCCCGTAGATGCCTTGGCGAGAAAAAGGTAGAGTGCTGTGCCCTTTTGCACAAATATATCAAAAAATAGATTCACCAAAGAAATCAGCACGTGGGGTTTGCTGTAGAAAGTAGATATCAGGAGAATTAACACATTCTTGATTATTTCTACATCTGTGAGCTGCACCAATGCGTCGTAACATTTACTTAAATTGCACATTTCTCTTATTGCCTCTAGAAAAAAAAGATTTTCCTCGGCATAAGTAAAAACCATTTTCAATACAAATAGTAGCATTTATTAAAAATATTTGTTATAAGGCTTAAATATCTAATAGTAACTATAAAACAGTTTGTTCCTAGTATTAGTTTGAAAGAATATCAATCTTCTTTCTTCTTTTCAGCTTATAGTGTACACCATTGACGTGTATTTGTAAATTTCCTTTAGTTTTTGCTTTATATGCACAAAATGCGCATGCGAACGTAGGCTCTTTTTGGCACTCATACCGAAGGTGTTTCCACAAAGATGCACCATGGCGGTACCGGCGGTTACAAGTGCTACATTTGTATTTTCCTGAAACGGAAACCAATTAGACCACAGAAAAAAACAGACGCTAAAAAATCACTATTAATTACTTTAAGAAAACTCAATTTCGAACCAGATTATTTATTTTCTGCAATGTACACCTTAGCAAATGACGGCGTATTTCTCGACGATCTGATGCGCTTAATTTTCAGATGAACGCCGTTTACGTGTATTTTTAAGTTGCCTTTAGTTTTAGCCCTGTAGGGGCATTGGATGCAGCTGAATGCTGGCTCTTTCTGACAATAGAACTTTATGTGATGGTTCAAGTTGGTTTTGTACATATAGGTTTTACCACATGTCATACAAGCGTAATATCCACCTGAAAATAAAAGATGTATTAATTTTTTGGTAGGAGCCGAATGATTGTCAGTGATTAGTAAAGAAATCTAAAATACAAGTTAATTTTAAATTTTATACTATAGTAAGGAAAAGGGTGGGACAATTAGTAACACGAGAGCAAACAAGCCCGAAATCGAATTGACCTAGATGGTTCCGTCCATACTTTACATCACCCTGTAGAAACCAATAAACAAACCTACAAAGCATTTGCTCGAGAAATAGTGGTTTTCATTGACCAAAAGATCCAGTTGAAAATAATTTATTGGCAAAATCAAATATTAACAACATTATGAAATTTCTTCATGTGATATTTCAAATTCCACTTCGATTTTGACCTATGTGGACAGTACTGGCAAGCAAAAGCTGGCTCATTCAAACAATAATATTTTAAATGATGATTAAAAGCACTTTTCGTCTTGTATGATTTTCCGCACAGTTGGCAACGCCCAATCTTGGAATCTATAATTAATGGAAAATTATTAAAATGAAAATAAAAAACAAACGGCATAATTATAATCATAAACAAACAGCTTTCCTGCTGTCACCCCTTACACTTTCTTTTTACCAACCCCACGCCGCTTAGGGTAGTCTGTGCACTGATCTGAATAAACGTCAACAGTTGTCAGCGGTGGAAACATCTGGAATACTGAAGTTCTGTTTTCAAAAAAACCGGTTGTACTTCTCAAAAAAGCGTTTGACAAACCTCCATGCGGCAGACCTGACTTGAACATTCGTGCGCGTTTGTTCAGATCAGTGCGCACCCAAGACATCACTCAAAAAGATCTAAGAAAAAATTTTGAAAACTATTTATTGATTTCTTGGCAATTTTAAATGTACACATCTATAATGAATTTTCAAATTCCACCTGGTTTGGGCTCTGTATGAGCAATAGTCGCATTGGTAAGCCCGATCACTTTGGCAGTAATATTTCTTATGTTTCCACAGCGCTTTCTTGTTTTGGTAGAATTTCAAACAAATTTCGCATTGCAGCAGACCTAAAATTAAAAACATTAATTCCAAAACACATAAACAGTACCTAACTTATTTTAAAGCTAAAGACAATACCAAGAAAACTCAAATTTCGACTACAAAAAAGTTATAAAAAACAGCATTTTTTAGATTGCACAATTTGCTCCAAGGCTTTAAGAAGAGCAAAACATAATCTACTTGTATTTGTTTGGTCGATCAATTTATAGCTTGTCGCAAAAAAAATTCACTGCGCAGGCTCAAGCTCAAAAAACAAACCCAATCTCAAACCAATCGGTCCAAAGAGTTCCTACTGCCATGGAGTCACTAAAACTCCAAAAGATAGAGTTCTAGTGATCTGTGAAGCCATCCCTCAGAAGATGCCGCGAAAAATTTTGGCAAAAGATTCACTGCGCAGACTCAAAATCCAAAATACAAACAGCTCAAGCGATTCGGTCTAGAGGCTCCCTACTGCCAGGAAGTTACTAGAACTCCAAAAAATGGAGTACTAGTAAATGTGTCTCCAGCGAAAAGAATGCAACATCGTCTAATTCTGACCTAACATACAAGTTAAAAAAAAGGGGCAAACAGTACCCAGACAAAAATGTGAGTAGAAGTAAGATTAGTGTCTCTGGGGCTGGACATACCAGCTTAATCCCTAGTAATGCCCACAATCTACCATCTAGCATACTTGAGCTAGTTCGGAGTCAGCTGGGATGTAGAATACGAGCAAAAAACTATACCCTGCAACTGCCTCCAATCTCCAAAATTTTAAAGTACAAAAGTGCCGTTTGAAAATATTAGGAAAGGGTGCCCTAAGTCCTCTGTTACTTAAGTAATTAAAATTTCAGTAAAACACTTAAGCAACTAGAACAGATTACCCCGACAGATCCTCTCCCGGATCAGTGTGGTACACTAAGACACTTCTCAAAACAAGGTATGTTTCGCTCTTATTAAAACTCCTCAGTCACATACTCACCAGATTTCAACCATCACAAAATCCTTATATTTCACCCACAATACACCACTATAACCAGATATGTAAAAAAACCATTGATACTTTGCAGCTTTAATTTCGATTCTATTGTGAAAATACAATATATGTCAAAAACTTTTAACTGTCAGATCCGCATTGGTATCCAGTCCGATGAACAGTTCTGACGTGCCGTCTCAAATTATCCTTTCTACCACAACTATGCGAACAAAGATGACAGAAAAGCAACTGTTTTTGGTTTTGACAGCCCAATTTTTTATGTCGCCATAATGATGCTTCATGGCGATACAATTTACCACAATCTTCACAAATAGTGTTTCCTAAAACAGAAACATTTTATTGCCTGTTACTGTCATGTTTAGTTACTTAAGAAAACTTGGTATGCGTAATCAACTTTTACAAATTTTTTGCGCTCTATCGCTCTAAGAGCTCCAACGGAGAGGCTCCAAACCCGATTAGAATTTATACAAAATTTGATTTAATAATGTTTTCCTTTTTCTTCACTTTAGTTTTTGTATTCTTTCTACCAAACTTCGTCCAACACTTTGTTTAAACAACCACTTTTTTTCCAAAAATTTTTAGACCATTGAGGTTAATTTGTCCGAGACAGATTACTAGAGGATTTAAGGTTTAAGATTAAAAAGAATATTGCACTGCAACCTCTTGATTTATTGTGCTCCCTACATTTACAAACACCTATTGCCAGATAGAAGCCATTTTCTTTTTAGAAAACGACTCCCGCCTGGGTGGGACTCGAACCCACGTCATTCGGCCAGGCTCTGAAAGCACTATTTTAGCCACCGAGAGACCTAAAGTCTCTTGTAGAAAAACCATAAGTTTAATTTCGGATTTATTGCCAGAATACAATGTTTACTAAAACTTCCAACTGGTGGATTAAAATTCACATCCAGCCCTATGAACAGTCCTAAGATGTTGTCTCAAATTATCCTTTCTAGCGCAACTATGCGAACAAAGATGACAAAAAAGTAATTGTTTCTCGTTTTGACAGCCCAATTGTTTATGTCGCCTTAATGATGCCGCATGACCATATGATTTACCACAATCTTCACAAAATATGTTTCCTAAAAACAGAAACATTTTATTGATAATTACTATATAGCAGCAAAAATTTGGTGTGCCTAACAGCTAAACGAGGAGGAAATGCCATTGCCGGCTTTTCCTCGCGCAGAAGATAGAGAGCTTGACAGCAGTGTTGTACAAAAGCCGCTCTTAAGCTACAAACCCATCTTTTGCCAGAAATAGAAAGACAACAGCTATGTCGGGTATGGAAAAGCGCAAAATTATTCAAAGGTTTATCAGCGTAATTCATTAAAACTCTCATTTGGAGTCTTAATGTCAAGCTGTCAGCATAAAGTGTTAGCGCCACCCTGTCAGCACAAATAATAAAACAAAGTACCACATTTAAAGCATTTTAATTTTGATACACATTATTCAAAAGATTTACTTGACTATTTACAGAATAAATATGTATTTTAGGTTTTAGAATGTGACTTTACCACACTTTGTCCGGACAAAACTTGTCAGGTTATTTAAGACTCATTTGACGTTTCTATAAAAACTCACTGACAGATAAATTTGTGTGTGTGTTCATGGTGCCGCTTTAGATGATCTTTCCTCTTAAAATTCTTAGGACATGATGGACAGTTGAATAATTTCAAATTTTGACATTCAAAACGAATATGGCGCGTAAGAGTGTTTTTCGCTTTGTAAGATTTTAAACAAACGTTGCAACAATAAGGACCTACAACAAAAAAAAAACTTTGAAAAAAATAAAATGAGAGCTACGCATAAAGAAACAACTGTACTACGAGCAGATTTATTACAAATTATCATACGGTCACACAACACAAAAAGTCTACTTATTATTTAACAAAACCCAATCGTAAGACTCATGCTTAGGCTGATTTAAGTGCTGATGCTTGCTCATCATGTGACCTACAACCGTCGATTTCTGCTTAGCTTTATAGGGGCAAACTGGGCACTTAAACGCCGGCTCTTTTTGGCACTCGTACTTCTGATGCCTCCATAAAGACCTTTTTGCTTTGTACATTCGGCCGCAAGTCAGACAAAAAAAAGTGCCACCTAAAAAAAGAAACAATTAGAAAAGCATCCCCCTAAGTCTTTCAAAACAAAACTCATCTAAAAAAAAAGAAAACTTGTAAACAGACTCAAAAAAACACTACAAAAAAAAAACGATCAACTCAAAAGTAATAGTAGACATAGCAATCCACACACAATTTCAAAGCTCTCAAGCATAGCCTTTGCTCATAGACTTCAGTATAATAGAAACACTATATTGATTATAATGATAGGGACAAGGACACAATAGTAAGAAGGATTTACAATTTCAAGTCGTACGCGCCTGGTGTTCTTTCAAGTACCGAATGCCCTGCTAAGAGTATTTGGTAATTTGAAACCTGACCATTTGGCAGAAAACCTTTACTCCATTGTAGAAAACACTATAAAACTAACAAAAAAAAACAATTGTATTAGACGACTTCAACGGCAATGCAACACTTGAAGAGATCTTATGGTGTAAAACTCCAAAATATGAGGGACCGCAGTTCACAATATGGGAGAAGAAGGCTACAAGAAGAAAAACCTATGGCAGGCAAAAGATATGGAAGAAGAGTGGTTTTGGCGCATCACTATAGCCAACCTTCAGAGAAAAACAGTGTGTTCAAAAAAAAAGACGATAGAGCTCATTTGTTTTCTGATGGCGGCATGCTTCTCCATGCGCAGAAACTCAAATTCGTAATTCTTTGCTATGACTAACTAAACTAAAAACGTCAGCTAGATTTTTCACTTTGCGCTTGCTTGCCTCAATATATATAACATCCCCAATACTTACAGCATATCAGAACAGTGATTTAATTTAGTTAACATAAACCACATTTAATTCGGGCGGTTTAAAAGATAGTCGAATGTTTTCAGCTGCCACATGCTCGCGCAGGTTAGTGACGTAACGCGCCGAGAAGAGAAAACAAATGAGCTCTACCTAGACGGTCTTGAAACCCGCCCTTCCAAGCAAAAGAAAAAGATAGTAGTTCCCGAAAATAAAACAATATTTTAAAGATTGGGAGGAAGAATACAGTCAAAAATAAACAAAAACACACACGGACATTTATTAGAAATAATAGGAAGCCCGTGTGAAGTCAAGTCTTTTAAATTCTGTTCAAAAGTTAAAATTATCTTAGCCAGATATTCAAAAACTAATCAAATTGGTGCAAATCAAAAATAGCTCGCCATTAGAATAACAATAAAAATCCCAATGGGCTTTCTATGGACTGGCTACCGCAGGGAAAGGATTAAAGCAGATTTATGTATATAACTTGACGGTTGACCGCAAAGCTGGCTAAGCTTGGCGGATTAAGCCCCTCAAAAATAATAAAAAAAAATCATAAGTGAAACAAAAACATAAAGATTGGTTTTGAGATAGATTAGCACAACTTTCTTCCACAATCTTTATTCTTAGACAATAACATTTTGCTCAAATATTGTTAAAATAGTAGTTCACTAACAGAATGTTTGGAATTGATATGGCCGACTAAGTGTATTTTCTGCTTTGCTTTATAGGGGCAATAAACGCATAAAAATTTTGGTTCTTGTTGACATTCGTATCGCAGATGTCGCTGCAGAGATCGTTTTCGCTGATATTTTCTACCACATTTTTGACAAGTATGAGTCTCTTCACAATCTAGAAAAAGATTGAATTTGTAACAACAGCACACTAATGAGTTCCCATTCAACAAGGCTTTGAACTGAACCAAAACAAAAGAAATACTAGACAGAAGAATGTGAAATGAGAAGAAACAAAAGATACTGCGAAGATTTTTATTGAGATCAAATGTACATTTATCAATCTAGACTATATCTGTGCTTGTTATTAATATGCTGTTTCATGTTGCCTTTAAGTTGCGTCCTATGGGCACACCCAGGATACGGGCAACGAAACTGCGGTTCTTTGCCGCACTGATATTTCAAGTGCTGCCGTAGACCACGTATCCAAACGTAGCGCTTCCCGCACGCGTGGCAAGGAAACATTCTGCGATCTAAAAAGACAGAACGTTTACAACATTCACAAGAAAAGCACAAGCACGAACACTACATCAAAAACAAAAATCCTAAAACAAACAGTATTACAGGTCAAAAAAAAAAACAAAAACGTATCAAAATTTCTAATATTTTATTTTTTTTACACTGCGAACGTATTTGGGCGCTTCGAGATTGTGGATAATTCGTATATGGCGGTTTAAATTTGAGCGCAATGTGGTTTTGTACGTGCAGAAAGGGCATTGGTTCTGCGGTTCTTTCTGGCATTGATATTTTTGGTGCTGTCTTAGGCCGTTTTTATAGGAGTAGGACCGTCCACAAACTTCGCAAGCAAACTGGCCTACAAAAAAATCATTTATAGTATTAAATCAAATCTTCTGATTATAACAAAACAAAAGTCTCAACTTTGGGCACCGTTTATTATTACTGCAAAAAATTAGTTTTACTTTGAGTTCGTAGATATGTCAAAATCCAAATTTTGAAGCTTCTATAATATTAGTTTGTTCACTAATTGATCCATCTAATTTACAAAGACATCTAAAACAACTGCCAGTCAAAAAACAAATGAAAAAACATCAGAAAGTTTATTAACAAAAAAAAAATTAACAGCGTTAGATAATTATTGATGAACATTCCCATAGATTTCTGCATATTTCGCGGCTTTTCTGATATGTTGGTTGATCATATGTGCCTTAACATTTTCCCTTCTGTTAGATTTATAACTACAGCCCAATTCTGGGCACTGAAATCGTGGCTCTTGCCCACATTCATAGCGAATATGCTGATTTAGACCTGACTTATATTTGTAGAATCTATGGCACTGGTCACAGCTATAAGGCTTATCTAAAAAAAAACTAAGTATCAATGACTTTTGTCATAAATCGGCCATTTGCCACAAGTACAACAAAACCAAAGTTTATTTTAACCTAGCCAAAACAAAATACTGTAAACAAATTAAAACAAAATCACTCGATGAGGCTCAATCAGAACAGAATTAACAAATCAGAATTTGCACGCCTACATGTTTGACAGATTCAGAATTGACAAAATGGAGTTAAAATACAAAAAAAAAACAGTAAAATCAAACCAAAAGACAAGAATTGAAGCTAAAACAGCAAAAAAATGGCGTCTGCCAATTGTCAGTGACACAAAACGAATATAGAACCGAAAAGAAACAACATAAGTAACAAAATCCAAAGGAACAAACAAGTAAAATAAAAAACCTGACAAGGTAGAAGAATGCAATTAAAAAAACCAAAAAGCAAACATAGATAGAAATGAGTGTTCAAACATTGGCAATTGGCCCCAGAGGAGTTTGTCATACAACTAATCCTGGTAAAAACATGTCTGCTAGCCGACAATTAAGTGTGACAAATCGGGAAGGATAAAGGCTAAGCCCATTGCTGCAAAAACGTCAAAAAAGTAAGACAATAAAACACTTTAATCAATTTCAATCAATAAACAGATTTTTAAAGTATTTTGCTTCCACCCTTTGCCTTTCTATGCACATTAAAAAAGTGCTTTTTAAGATTTTCTCTTCTGTGACTTGCATAGTTGCAGAACGGCTTAGCACATTGAAATTGGGGCTCTTTTCCGCACTCGTACTGTAAGTGTCGTTTTAATCCCTTGTGGTACTTGTATCCTCTCTTGCAAGCCGCGCACTGGAAAGGCTTGCCTGAAAACAAAAACAGAAAATGGTATTTCAGTCCAATCAGAAATCACCCATCCTAAACCCGTCTTGCGCATACAAACAAAATAATGTTTCCTAGTTTGTGTATTTAACAGAAATTATAACAAATATTTAATAAATTAGCCAAAAAACAAAACATAGGTCTATAAGAGAAAGAGATTCTTAGACGACTCGGCTGGGTGCTTTTTGCCCATGTGGAGCTTCAAGCTTGATGGTCGCTTACATTTGAAACCACATCCAATTTCGTTGCAATAAAACTGAGCTTGCTTTCCGCATTCGTATCGGAGATGCTGTACTAAACCACTACGATACGTGTAAGACTTATAGCAATTACAACATTGAAATTTTAAACCTGAAAAAAGAAACATGAGAATATTTGACAGCAAGCCAATTAAATATGACTAAAATAATAAGTTACCAAAGAGAGAAAACTGTTCCGTGGTACAAAACCACAAATATTTAGATCAGGTGTGTCGTCGGATTTAGCCTCCGGTAAAGGTACCAAAGAACCAAGTCAGATTTAGCTCCAACTCCTAGGCTTTTGAGTCAGTCGGAATGCTCTTTCCTTGGAGACAAACTTCCGCTGGGCTGGATTTAAACCCACTTGGTCTGGGTTAGTCTCCCCGGGACTACCCGCAGCAGCTTGAGCCACAGCGCAAATCAATAATCCAACGAATTGTGCGCCAAAAACGCTTCCAGGTCCAAAAAGACTTTATGCGCACAAGCGTTAAATAAACAGAACATATAATTTGAGAAGCACCAATCATTGTATAGAAAGCTCAACTTAGAATCTCGCAACTTTGACACCATTTTTGTGCCTTTAATCCTCATACCCTCTGTAGATTTTTTCTTCGACGCACAAAATTTTTAGTTCGCGCACAATTATTGCTGTTCAAACAAGTACGCACTTTATGACGTGTCCCAACCTAGCACGTGTTCGCTGTTATCAGTAGTAACAATTGATACAAACTTTCGCTAGGCTGGATTTAAACCAACTCGATCTGGGTTAGTCTCAACGCGACTATCCGTATAGTAGCTTAAGCCACCGGGCAAACAAAGTTTGTATGCCAAAAACGCCTTTCTATAGTGCGTTTCGTCCCAAATTATTTGACATAAAAAAAAACAATTAAGTCGAGATTCACCGGCGTCTATGGAAAGCTAAATTTAGAATCCCGCAGCTTTGGCACCACTTTTGTGCCTTGGAACTTCATACTTACATCTGTAGATCTTTTCTTCGGCGCACAAAATTTTAGATCGCGCACAATTATTGCTGTTCAAACGAGTACGCACCTTTTGACCTGACGCGAACTAGCAGTGGTAACAATTGAGTCAGCCATTATAGATAAGGTGACACATAACCTTGAAATGTTATTATTCAACGATTATTACCTTAGACCTACCAGTTCCAACTACAAGCGCAATCGGGCTCCCATTTTTCCACTGAAAATTCCCAAATATCCAGTATTCGAGGCACTTTGCTCCCTAGAACGTGAATATTTCTTAGTCAAATCAAAACACCAAGTGTAACTTTCGTTGGACTTTATTAATTTAAGCTACAAATTGATTTGGTAATTGAACGTATCAGTGTGTTTATTAAGAATATGCATATGAAGATATCTTTTAATTTTCGCCTTGTACGAGCATCCAGAAAAGTTGCAGACAAATTTGGCTTCTTTCCCGCATTCAAATTTGCGATGAGATTGCAAATTCCGCAGATACTTATATGAGCGGTTGCACTTCTCGCAAAAAAATTGGTTTGTCAATCCTGTTTTGTCTCTTGCTCTGTAACTGTACGCACCTAAAACAAAGCGCAAATATGAGAAAAAAATAGACAAAGAGTTCCAAGCAAACAAACGAAATGACAGAAATAATAAAAATTTAAAAAGTTTATTTTGTACAAGTAAACAACGAGTATTAAAATTTCACCACTGCAATAACAACCATCGTCAGCGGAATCAGCAGATAAGGTTAGTTCAAGGTCTATTCTTTGGTAGATTGTAGCGAAGTGCTCCAACATATGCTTCTTCTACAGTCGACCTCTGCAACAGAAATATTAATATAAAATACACAAAAATGAGAAAAAATTACATCGATGCATGTTTTTCATATGTTTGCGCAAATTCCCCTTCAATTTAGATATAAAATGACATCCTGGATATGTGCAAGCAAGCTGGGGATTCACACCGCATTCCAGCCGTAAATGGGCTCGCAAGTTCTTACGATATTTATATAATCTACTACAGTTTGGACATTGAAAAAATTGTAAGCTACCTGAAACAAAAGTGTAGTTTTAAAAAAGTTAACAGCAGATGTGGAATAAAACACCAAAAAAAGGCTTTTATCATTTATTCATTCACAACAAAACAGATAAAGCAACATCCGAGTCACCTCCGAGTTAAGCCAGGTCAGGTCAGGTCAGGTTAGTGCAAAGTTTTTTCAAAATTATCAATTGGTCAAAGCTTTCTCCCAGCAAAAAATCACCACCATTATTCTTCCTTGTGTGATTTCTTCTTTCTCCTCTTTCACAACTTCGTAAAAAAAATAAGAAACAAAAAGTGTAAACCTCTAAGAAAAAAAGCAGTAAGAAAGTTAAAAAGAACAAAACCTATAAAATAAGGACTCATAAACAAAAAAGATAAAAAAGTATAAAGTAGAACAAAAATGAAAGACGGTATAACATAAATCAAAAACTTTGATATCATTTATTATTAAAAACCATCATATATATAATAATTTTAATAAAAAAAGCTTAGCCTATTAGATCAATTCCATGTTTGTTAAAAAAATGTTGCTTAAGATTTCCCTTTTTCTTGGACCTAAAAGTGCATCCCTCATACGAGCACACAAACTTGGGCTCCTTCCCGCATTCATATTTTTGGTGAGATTTCAAATTATGAAGATATTTGTACCAACGGTTGCAACCCCCGCAACAAAATTGCCTTCTATCTTCCTCAAGCTGCGCGTCTCCCCCATTCTGATAAAGAGGGTCTGAAAAATTTATTTATCCAGTCAATAACAATACATTTTTATAAGCTATTCATGGGTTAGTAGCTTGCTAATCTAAAAGTTTAAAAGATAACTAAGCCCCTACAAAAATAATTGAAAAAAAAATTGAAAAAAAAAATTTATTGAAAAATATCAGAGCCGAAATCGCTTTTAACAAGTTTATGTTTATGGAATAAATGACTCTTCAAGCTGCTGTTGTAATTAAAAGAGTTTGTACAGAGATGGCACTGAAGTTTTGGAAAATTTCTCCCACATTCGTATTTGACATGTCTTGTGTAAGACAGCTTCAATTTGTACGATTTCAGGCATTTCTTGCAGAAATATGCAAAGTTAGAGCTGACACTACCTAAAATTATTCAAATTAATAAAATTCGGCAAAGCTGCATTAAAATGAGTTCAAAAAAATTCTCACAAAATGCCAGATTTGGCCTTAGTACACCCAAAACAAATTTGTTCCAAAAAATACATACCCCAAGGCGTTTAGACATTACACAACTTCTTGACATACCATTGCACTCAGATTAGTTTTTTTAGTATAAATAGAAGTTATATTTTGTTTACAAAAAAACAAATGGTAGTTGACAATGAAACAATTTATTTTTGCTTAGAATTCTTTTGTTTTATTGAAGATCTCACTTTTCACTTTGGGTAAGTGACTAATTTATTGAATGAGATGTTCTTTTAACTTATCATGTTTTTATTTCAAAAGTGTGCGCACTAGATTGCTTTAGGTATTACCTTATTGGTCTTATTTGATAAGCAACACCTTGATAGGGATTGATAGCCAATGGAAATTGTTGTTTTGTTTTATAACAGCTAGAGTTAGCTAAATCAGGATGATGTAATTTGAGCCCAGCCAATGTGAAAGCAAGACCGGCTTGTTTGACCAATTACTAAACCAATGGGAATTCAGCATTAATGCAACGTAAGCCATTTAAAAGTAGCCTATTTACACTACTAAGGTGTTGCCCAATGGAATATGCCAGATTTGGTTTTAGTACAGCCAAAATAAATTGGTTCCAAAAAATACATACATTACACAACTTCGTGGCATAGCATTGCACGCAGATTAGTTTTTTTTACTATAATTTCAATTTGTATACAAAAAAACAAATGACAGACGCGACAGTTTATATTTTAATTTCATATTCGCTTACAAAATGCTGCCTAAGCATAGTTTGACAATAAAAGAATTTAGTTTGGTTCTATTGAAAATATCCCTTTTGTTTTGGTTTCAAAGGTGTGCCCACTAGATTGCGCATTGTAATACATTATTGGTTATCGTTGATAAGCAACTCCTTGATAGATTGATAGCCAATAAGAATTAATGAAACGCATGTTGTTTTGTTTTATGAATGCTAAACGTATCTAGCCTTGATGTAATTTGAGCCTAGCCAATGTGAAAGCAAGACTGGCTTGTTTGACCAATTACTAAACCAATGGGAATTAAGCATTAATGCAACGTAAGCGATTTTGTGTTGACCAATAATGACTTAGAGATTATTGATTAGAAGTATTATAAATAGGAAAATAATAAAGGTACAAAATTAAGGGTTCATCTATTTACCAAAAAACAAACATATTTACAAATAATAAATGCGCAAGTCTATTTTTTTACCACCGACAAACTAGAGGAATTGTTAAGTTTGTGGTGGGTATTTGTGTATATGTCTGTCGTCCTGAAGCTAACAAAAGGCTCAACTCATTTTTATTTATTTTAAAACTCCAAAAAAAAAAGCTAGGATTTGGAAGAAAAAGAAACGGTTTTAAAGAAAGATTAATCTGACATGATCTATTTTATGGTCTGACCTGACCTGACTGTAAAGGAAGATAGTTTTGAAAGTCATTGCAACGCAACGACTCTTCCAAGTACATTTTGGATTTGTTGACTAAAAAATTATATTATAAAATAAACTCAAAAATGCTCAAAAATATATTTAAAGTGCACAAAACCTTAGAATTTACGCAGACAGATTCAGTTTGTGTTTATGAAACAAATGACTTTTCAAGTTGCTTTTGTAAGTGCAAGAATGCGAGCACAAATGGCACTCAAACTTGGGCAACTTTCCCATGCATTGAAACTTTACATGTCTTCGATACGTTGCTTTATACATGTAGCTTTTGTTGCATATTTTGCATATGTAAACCGTCCCGTTGGCGTCGTGTGCAATTACAGGCTCTAAAACAAAATAATATACAATACATTAAATCATTTGTAGGTTAGGTGCTTTAAACAGTCTTTAATCCACACCAAATTGACAAAAAGATGTTAATAGTTTTGGGTATTGACCGTTTACCATAGCCAGGTTAAGTACAATTGACAATTATAAAAAAAAATGTATTACGCTCAAGTATTTAAGAAAAACAAGCCCAACAGCTCTATACCCTCAAGCAAGAAAAAGCAAGTGATGTGCGCAAACTTTTTTCAGACTGCCTGATTTACCAGACCTCCTCGTTCACCTGATTTAATATAGTGCGACTTTTCCTCTAAAAATACTGTAGCAACTCTCATGTGGCAAATCTCCGAGATAAAACCAGCCTCGTAAGCAACTCCCAGCAAAAAACTTTCTTTTGTAATGTGCGCAAACTTTTTGCAGTAAGAGCCTTTGAGTAGCAACTCCACGATCTCCTCGATCGCCTGATTTAATGTAGTGCGACCTTTTCTCGTAAGCATTCCGATGGTGAGATGTTGTAGCAACTCTCAACTTGCTGTTGGTGGTGTTGTAGCAACATTTATTTGCAGCCGTTTATGCAAACACCTAAGATAATGCAACTACCCTTGTAAGCAACCCCCAGCAAGTAACATTCTTTTCCAAATCACGAACCTTTGATTGATCTTTTAAAGAGCACAAGACAAAATCACGCCCGAGTGTTAACCTTGTCTGGATCAAACCATAAAAACTTGTCATGAGGTGTTGCTCTAGTAACAAATCAAGCCGTTATGTAAAAAAAAAGTCAGTGCGCATGCTCCAGATCCATAAGAGACCAGCAAGAGTAAGCGACAAACCGTACACGATATTGACACAAGTTGGTAATGCAAACATTAAAACAAATGAAACTTCCTTTTTAATGTCTTTATTACAGCGCTCTGTATCAATAAAGTAAATAATCCTTCTGAAGCAAATTTCTTAATATTAAAGATATTATACAGCTGTTCCTATAGCTAACCTAAAACTAACGGCTAAACAAGAGAAACATTTAGCTCCTTTAAATGAAGAGTCCTTATGTGCGCATTTAAGTTGTCCTTCCTTTTCGATTTGTATTGACATCCGTCGACAAAACATTCAAATTTTGGCGCTTTTCCGCACTCATACTTCTGATGTCGACTCAAAGAATGAGAATATTTGTACTGCTTTCCACAAACGTCGCAGTGATATAGAAGAAATCCTAAAAAAAAAGTAATTACAAATAATAATAATAATAATAATAAAACCGGTAAAAACATGCGATGTAAAATACCTTAAAAAGCGTAAAGGTTTACTTGAAAACAAACTCTACAAAGAACTTATTTATTTTGAAAATTAAACAATATACAGCTTACTACAATACACCTCTCAACTGGGAGAGGTAACTACGTTTCTACACATTGTGGCAACACCGTAAACTATATAGACACGTTAAATTTGTGCTAGTCCTGCCATTGGTGGATACAATTTGCACCTTTTCATGTGCACTTTAAGGTTAGATTTTTGGTGAAATGATTTGCTACAGTAAGCACAAGAAAACATTGGATCTTTTCCGCATTCAAATTTCATATGACGTCGCACATTAGGCATATATTTGTACCCTTTTCCACAAGAAGGGCAAAAAAAGGCAGCAGCTAAAATCAAAATAAAAATATAATACAGTTTTTATATTCCTAAAATCTTCTAAGAAAATCAAGCATTCTACAACAAAGCAATTATTTAATAAAACAAAAACAGATTGAAAAGTCAATAAAACATTTTTTTTATTAGTTTTTTATTTAATTAACCATAATTTTCTATTTTTTGGATAAACTTGCATCTAGTAACATGTTTTTTTAAATTTGATTTCTGATGGAAGTATCGATTACAATTTGGGCATGCAAAAGAGGGCTGTTTCCCACACTCAAAACGACGATGTGCCCATAAATTTCTTTTGTGGCTATATCGCCGATTACACGATTGACAATAAAAACTTCTTCCTAAAACCAAAAAAATCAGAAAGAGTACAAAAACTGTCAGTGTAAACACCAAAAAAGCAACAAATGTCAATTTTTAAGCCGGCTTGACCAAACCTAATTTATTGGAATAGATATAACAAATTTACATAAAAACAGATTATTTTAAAGAATAGAGCTTAGCCCTACACCGACTCATGTGAGCTTTGAGGTTATATTTTAGAAGGAAACGTTTGTCACAATATTCACAAAGAAGCGATGGCTCCTTTCCACATTCGTACTTCTTATGAAACCACAATGTTCTTCGGTGACAATATCTTTTGCAGCATGTGTCACAGGCATATTTCACACCTAAAAAAAACAACGATAACAAAAACAAAAAAAAACTATATTATTAAGGTTAAAAAATTCAAAATTAGCCGTATTTATGTCATTCAAATATATGTTAGGTCGCTTAACAAAACCGCCACATAGTGGAGCTGCTGTAGCTCATATTGCCACTAGTTTAAAAAATTTTTTTCTATCTACAGCAGTAGTCGCAATCCCCAAAAAAATTAAACAAAAATAATTTAGGCCACGCTGGCTGGTTACTGGAATTTCCGCAAACACTATAAACAAAAAACTTTTACCACAACTTCCGCACTAAAACCTTTGAAACCTGAAGCAGGCTTTCTTCATCAAAGGTGCTCCAGGTGAAAAAAAATCTTGGATTTACATAAAAAATCTTTAAAAACCGATTATTTTAAAGAATGGAGCTTAGCCCTACATCAACTTCTGTGAGCTTTGAGGTTATATTTTAGAAGACGTTTGTCACAATATTCGCTCCTTTCTACATTCGTACGTGAAACCACAATACTCTTGATGAAGAGTATTGTGCAACCACAATACTCTTCGGTGACAAAATTTCTTGCAGCATGTGTCACAGGCATATTTGACACCTAAAAAAACAGCGATAACAGAGCCGCCACATGGTGGAGCTGCTGTAGTTGATATTGCCACTAGTTTCAAAAAAAAATTTTTCCGCAATCTCCAAAAAAATTAAACACAAAAACTTTAGGCCGCTGGCTGGTTACTGGAATTTCCGCAAACACTACAAACAAAACTTTTAACACACACAACTCAAATCTTAACCGGAGCAGGCTTTAATCAGCCAAAGGTAAAAAAAAATCTTGAGGTGGAAAAACATTTGAATTTGTTTAGTTAATAAAAAATCACAGCTATTTGCCACCTAAAATAACAGTAACAGTTTGTAATACATAAACCAAAATTATTTTGGTGAAAGTGGCCAAACTCTCTTAGCGTAAGATGGCTTTATAATGATTTCTGGCATTTTTCACTCAGCAAAATTCCTCAGGATTATCACAATTATGGAGAAAATTTGCAACGTCGCATGTGAGACTTGAGGTTAGATTTTTGATGGAAAGGCTTAGTGCAAAACTGGCAGATAAAAGAAGGTTCCTTTCCACATTCGTATCTAATATGGCTCATTAAATGGTTTTTATGTACATATCCTCTCTGGCAAGCCTGGCAAACAAATTTCTTTGCAAATCCTAAAAACATAAATCATTAAAATAGTTACAATATTTGCTGAAGAACAACAGAGCCCACAATAAGAAAGCCCAAAACAAAAACATGAATTAGAAAGAAATAAGTTGAAAGATGTATTTATTTTTTCAAAATTACATTTATGTTTCTACAACATGAATTTGTCTCAAATGAGCATTAAGTGTATATCTTTGGTAAAACCTTCTTTTACAAATTCTACACTCGAAACTGGGCTTCTTGCCGCACTCGTACCTCAGATGACTCGACAGATGTCTCTTATGCTTGTAGCTCTTGCAGCAATTTACGCAGTAGTATCTTTCACAATCGGACCCAAACAACCCTAAAACATCATATTTTATTTCCCAAAAACAATCAACACAAATAATCAAACATTAAAAACACAATCTACATTAAAAAACTACAACCACTCTAATTAATGCTTATATTTTATTGGAAACAGTGTTATACATTGATGGTGAAGAAAGAAATCGCTCAAAAGGGCCAACATTAGGATGACAATCTTTAAAATGCGTTTTAACTCTATCTTTTCTTTTAAACATTTTTTTACAATAAGGGCACGGGAACTTTGGTGGTTTCCCGCACTCGTGGTGTGTATGGCGACTCAAGCTTGTCTGATTCTTATAGGATTTCCCACACCTCATGCAGGTGTAGTGCATCAAGTTCAGAAACGGAGCTAAAACAGACAACAATTTAAACAAACAACACTAAAAAGAACAGAAAAAATACCTTTAAATGTTCTAAAAACATGCAAAAAAAAATAAACGGCACTAGCGGAAGGAAGGGTGGAAGAATTATAAGAAAAACACGCTTTTCCAATGTAATTGTCTATTAACAAATGACATTGTATCAGATTAACCATTTTGGCAAAATATCTTAAATGGCTAACACGCACAAAGTTTTCGCTTTAGTAACCTTGGTAAGCCCTTGCTGAGACAACCAAAAATCAACGCTATGCCATGATTTCGATAAAGATACCAAATCCAGCTATCTACCATTACAGATTACAACAAAGATTGTGACCTTCATGGTCTATTGTTCATAAACACCCCCGATCAAAAAAAAAACCCGCCTGGGTGAGACCCACGGTCCGACTCTGAAAGAACTGCCTTTGGCCACCAAGCCAACAAGCTCAACCGATGTAAACTTGTCGTCCTCAAATCTCAGCTTCTGCCAAGTCTCTTGATCAAAAGTATAAGCTGGATCTAAAATGACACTCACAGGATACCAAATCCAGCCTTAAGCTGGCTCCGAAAAATTCGCCTCCAACTGAGTTCTGCCAAAAAATTGGCAAAACAGCAAACCGCCAGTGGAATAAATCCTATAAGCGCATTATTCCTAATTCCCAAATTTGGCAAGAATCCGTAAAATGCGTACTAATATTAGCCATCTGATATCAAAAATCGCTTATGCAAATGGTCTAGTCGGGACGTATGAATGGAGAGCTCGCTGGATTGGATCTTGTGTGTAAAACCGGGGGTTCAGAAAAAACTGTTAAAAAAGCCAAAAATCCATTGCAAAGTCCAACAGACCTCCTGTACCCAGCCTGACCATCAAAAAAATCTTGCAAAAACTTCAAGTTATTGGTATGACTACAGATGTGTCATACGTTAACGCATAAAATCCATTTTACAGATCTTGCCCGTGTCAAAACTTAAGAAAACAAAAAAAAATTGTGTAAATACTGGTTTTATTAAATACTCCCCAAAAAACCTTAAAAAAACTCATTACGTCTTATACAAAAAAATAAATTATTTGGAATCTATATCACGTCTGGTCGCTATGAGCAATTTTCATATGTCCCAAAAAGTCTTCAAGTCTAGGAAAATACAGTTTACAGAAGGGACATTTTCTGGCTCCTGTGCATGTTTTGGCATGATGGTCTAAGATATATCTTCTCTTGAACAGTCTATCGCAGAGTAAGCAAGCATATCCCATATTCTCTTGACTAAAAATGTGCAGTTCTAGATAATGACGCTGAACGTGGTCTTTCCTTTTAAATACTCTGCCACAAATTGGACAAATATTGTCCACGAATGAAACCTTTTTCAAAACAGAGTTACGGAATTCTGAAAATTGCAATAAATTAAAAATCGATAGCACACTCGGTAGATTCATAATCCCCAACCAAATAATAAAATCAACTAAAGAAAACAAACCAAATAAAAAATATTAGTAAATAGTAAACTAAAGCAATTGTAGAGAATAATCACATGCCTCTCTAAACCACCAATCAGACCATCTACTTTTATAAAACTCGGTAAGCAAATAAAAATTGATCAAGAATCTTTATTGTCAGAAACATGTATAACAACTCAAACGGAAATAACCTAAAAATCCACTTCTATGTTTCCAGCATAACCTAAAAATATAAAATTAGAAGAAGAATTTTAAACACTTAAGTCTCACCTTGTATCCAGCAGACGTCTTAGATCCCAAAAAAAGCACAATTTTACTTAATAAAGTTAGAGCTGTTTGTCTCTTTTTATTCCAGCAGAATCCACTCCTATCTCGCTCTTGAAACTCTACATCTTTTCCCGAAAAAATCAAGCTTCTTTCAACTTATAAATTGTAATCTACTTACCTCACGCCACCAAATAAAGAAAAGCTTAAATTCAAAAGCTTTTGTTTATTAATAGATATTTATGCATTAAGGGAGATATGAATGTTTTTTCTCCGAGGTTGACGTGTTACAGACCAAGGGCCGGAGGCCCGCGGTCTGTAAGTCTACCGAGGGTGAAAAACAGAATATCTCCCGTAGTGCATTAAATATTTTATTTTTTAGCATTTCATTACTGCTTTCTTAATAAAATTATATGAAAAATTACAACATCCGAGAATGCATGAATGTATAATTGCTGCAAATGCATGGTAACCATGTGTTTGAGGGTGAAAAACTTTACAAAGTCCCAAGGGAGATATGAGATACGTTTCATATATCGTATCCATAACGAAAATCAACAATATCATGTCACTAAAAAATAAAGTCTATTTTTAACTTCCAAATATACAACATACTATCTCAAGCCCGATTAATGTAGGACAACAAAAACAATAAGCAAAACAAGATAAACAACGCACAACAAAATAGATGGAAATGCTCTTTAATGGAACACATAATCAAATCAATACAACAACAAAATTTAAATTCTTTGAAAACCAATAAGACAACCTAGGAACTTTCTCATAATTAATTTTTAGATGACAATATAAACCTTATTTTGCATCATGTACTATTCCACAATTGAGCAAAAAACTTCAAACAATAAAGCTACACTATTATTGGCAATATTTAAAAAAAATCAGAAGAAATCAGAAAGAAAAAAGGCTACATGGCACCGATTATCATAAGCTATACTTCGATTTTTGTTTTGGAAACAGAATAAATGTAAACAAAGGAAAGTGCGTGAGTAACAAATGAGCCACACCTGATTGGTCCAGCCAATAGCAGTGAATCTAGTGCTAGTGTTATCCTTGTTTGCATCTAGTCTGACCTAAAAAACGAGGTAAAGATGCAATAAAAGGTTGAAAAAAAACATCTAAACTTCTTTAATCATATGATTATTGTATTCAGTCGTAATTTGATGCATCGTAAACAGATGTCGTTTCAAATTGTACTCTCTAGAAGTTTTGCGTCCGCAGTGAATACAAACAAACGCTCCTTGTCCACAATCTAAATGCATATGAACATACAACGAAGCTTTCCTTGCATACTTTTTGTCACATTTACCACATTTATATTCGCCGTCTGTTTTCGCATCTAAAACAAAAAGCAAAAACATATGTCAAAATAGATTATCAAGCTCGGCAACTAAAACAAAAGTCTGCGACGCCGTCAGATGCGCGCAAAATTTGTCACAATAAGACATCAAAAATAATAACTGTTAAAATCGAATTTGTGTCAAACCCTTCCGGAACGCAACTTTTTCCACTTTGTACCGTTTCAAAATACTCACTTTGCCACAATGTACACAAAGCATTTCTTTTGAAAAAAAGATCATACGCCATGCTGAGGATCATACGCCATACATGTAAATAGACTAAGAATCGAAGATAATACGCAAAAAATGAGAGTTGCGCATAATACGCAATTATACGCATGAAAAAATTAAATCATCAAACAAAGAAAAAATATTTATTTTGTAATAATTTACGAAAAACGGGACACTTCCTATAATAAGTGTTCCATGTGAATTTCAAACCCTTCCATGACGTTGTGGACAAGGTACAAATGTCTTTTCAAATTACTTTTTCTGACACTATAGTAGTGACAGTGAGTACAGAGAAATTTTCCATGACCACAATCGGCGTATAAATGCTTCTTCATAGAACTTTCCCGAGGATAACCTTTGTGACAACGTGGGCATTGGTGAAGCAGAGTATCTAAAAATATAAAAATTAAAACTAAGCTGATACAGAAAGCTGCAAAAACAAATGCATTCTACCAAAAATTTGCTTTTACCTACGTAAACCGCTTTCATAACTTCAAAAATAAAAAAAAATCCCGCAACTGTAAAAACAATCAGGAATACAGAGCAGACAAATGAAACAAAAATCATGCGCACGAATGTTCAAGTCAAGACGTGTGAACTAATATTTTGCTGTTCGCAGATTGTGCCCAAAAACCCATAATGGTCCCATATTTTCGATCTAAAAACTTTGACTCAAGCTGACATTTCCATTTAAAGTGGATAGATAGCCTAGAGGCTCGTCTCGTCTAAAACCTCTACATTTTGAAGTACACCTCCCCCAAAAACATATTTATCAACAACAAAACAAAAGCGTTAAACAGATTTACAAATTTTATTTAACAAAACACTCTTAGATACTTACAAAAACATAACAACTAAATCTTGATGTCAAAAAGTCCAAAATCAAAATAAATTTTCACATGAAAAGTTGTCAATCCATTCCAATAAATGCGTCAAAATCATTCTTAAACCCAACGCCGTGTTTCTCACAAACATGTTTTTTAACATTTTCTTTCCTCTTCGATCTGTACGTACAAAAAGTGCAGAAAAACTTCCGCTGTTGGCCACAATCATACTTCAGATGTTTGTATAAAGAGTTCTTCTTGCCGTAACGTTTATTACAATTAACGCAAGTAAAAGAACCTAAAAGGTAAACAATAATTAACATTTCTTCTTGTAAGTATTTGCCTAGAACATCAATTCCACTCAATTTTCTAAATGATACAAAGTAGAAGAAGAAACACAAAAATTAAACAGCCTAGATTGTAGACTCTCAATCGTATGTCAAAAAATAAAACACCAGAACATCAGAAGGGTACTTCAGGAGTACCATATAAGTCTGTTCTAGAGCCTCTATTGTTCACTCAATCATACCACCATCTTGTCTACTAATTGACTAGATTTTAGCTGGTGACTATCACGACCTAAACATCGCCAAAGTATGGAAACGTCTAATTGTATTCTTGAAGCAATAGTAGACTCTCAAAGTCCAAAACCTACTTAAGCCGCCAACCAATAGAATAAAAAAAAACACTGCTGTTAAAAAATTAATGGTAGAGTCTGATAGAATTACACCAGAAGTCCTTAAAAACAAAACTACGAAATAGTACTTCTGGAGTACCAAATGATGCTGTTTCAAAGCCTCTAGTATTTACCGAATGATCCACTATCTTCTGGGGACTGGCATGATCTGGCAATGTTGCAAAAAAACATCGTCAAAATTTGGCAAAACAACAGCGTCAAATTATAGCAGAAGCAACAGTAGACTCTTAATCTTTATGAAATATACAAGTCCAGCACAAACAATGTTGTTAAAAAATGAATGGTAGAGTCTGATAGAATTACACCAGAAGTCCTTAAAAACAAAACTACGAAATAGTACTTCTGGAGTACCAAATGATGCTGTTTCAAAGCCTCTGGTACTTACCGAATGATCCACTATCTTCTGGGGACTGGCATGATCTGGCAATGTTGCAAAAAAACATCGCCTAAATTTGGCAAAACAACAGCGTCAAATTACTCAGGGGCAGAAGCAACAGTAGACTCTTAAGCCCAGCACCAGCTGAAGTCTTAGAAAGAAGAAAAATGCTGTTAAAATATTGAGAAACTGAGAAAAAACCAAGCAAAGTTGGCATTTTTTTCGAACTGTGGCAGAAGATTTGAGAATCAAAAAATAATGTCCCAGATAGTCAAAGGAGTTCCAAAACGTTGGTGGCAAGAAAGTAGATAGCAGTCTACGTTACCCTGATGGTACCCTCATAATAGCAAAAAATTAGTGAAAATTTTTGCAATTTGGCAAAACAACAGCGTCAAATTATAGCAGAAGCAACAGTAGACTCTTAATTTTTATGAAATATACAAGTCCAGCACAAACAATGTTGTTAAAAAATGAATGGTAGAGTCTGATAGAATTACACCAGAAGTCCTTAAAAACAAAACTACGAAATAGTACTTCTGGAGTACCAAATGATGCTGCTTCAGAGCCTCTAGTGTTTACCGGATGATCCACTATCTTCTGGTGACTGGCATGATCTGGCAATGTTGCAAAAAAACATCGCCTAAATTTGGCAAAACAACAGCGTCAAATTATACTCAGGAGCAGAAGCAACAGAGGACTCTTAAGCCCAGCACCAGCTGAAGTCTTGGAAAGAAGAAAAATGCCGTTAAAATATTGAGAAACTGAGGAAAAAACCAAGCAAAGTTGGCATTTTTTTCGAACTGTGGCAGAAGATTTGAGAATCAAAAAATAATGTCCCAGATAGTCAAAGGAGTTCCAAAACGTTGGTGGCAAGAAAGTAGATAGCAGTCTAAGTTACCCTGATGGTACCCTCATAATAGCAAAAAATTAGTGAAAATTTTTGCAATTTGGCAAAACAACAGCGTCAAATTATAGCAGAAGCAACAGTAGACTCTTAATCTTTATGAAATATACAAGTCCAGCACAAACAATGTTGTTAAAAAATGAATGGTAGAGTCTGATAGAATTACACCAGAAGTCCTTAAAAACAAAACTACGAAATAGTACTTCTGGAGTACCAAATGATGCTGTTTCAAAGCCTCTAGTATTTACCGAATGATCCACTATCATCTGGGGACTGGCATGATCTGGCAATGTTGCAAGAAAACATCGCCTAAATTTGGCAAAACAACAGCGTCAAATTATACTCAGGAGCAGAAGCAACAGTAGACTCTTAAGCCCAGCACCAGCTGAAGTCTTAGAAAGAAGAAAAATGCCGTTAAAATATTGAGAAACTGAGGAAAAAAACCAAGCAAAGTTGGCATTTTTTTCGAACTGTGGCAGAAGATTTGAGAATCAAAAAATAATGTCCCAGATAGTCAAAGGAGTTCCAAAACGTTGGTGGCAAGAAAGTAGATAGCAGTCTAAGTTACCCTGATGGTACCCTCATAATAGCAAAAAATTAGTGAAAATTTTTGCCTTCCCTATCTAGTTATTTTTGATTTCGTACCAAACATTTCATTTCATCCTGGCCCGGTAAAAAATAGCCAGTTCAGCCATCTACCATACACCAGCTAACACCAAATCAGCCTTTTAAAAGTTTTTTCCTTAAATGGTAACAAAATGGCGACTAACGTGGGGCAGCCTAGTTCAAATTTATTAGTACCAACTTGGCGACCAAAAAAACCTAACGATATAACACACCCTACTTGCTGGTATATCATTACATCGCTAGAAAAGATAAATATTATAAGATTTGACATATAGAACCTCAAAAAATAGTGACAAACTTTCAAAATGCAATTTATTAAGATTTTAAATGTGTGATCATAATTCTCTCACTACATCACTGAGAAACAAAATTAAATTAAAAAACAGCGTAAGTACCATCATCACAGCTTAGCAACTTTGAAAACAAAAAAACGTTTAATAAATCGTTCGATGCTGAGTTCGAATGTGTACATTCATATTGCTTTTTTGGTGAAAACGTCTAGTACAAAACACGCACGTAAACGTAGGCTCCTTGCCGCACTCAAACCTAAGATGTGCTCTTAGCCCACGCCTATGAGCATAAAACCTTCCACAATTCGGACAACAAAAGCTGAGACCTGAAATAGAAAAATTAATTATTAAAACATAAACCAACTGAACATTAGGTGGTACTACCCGATTTTCCCACAGGTTCCTACGAAAAAACTACAAACTCAAAAAAGATAAAAAGCATGTAATACTAGAAATAGTTTTATTCCTTCAATATTCACTTTAGCTCAGAACAAATATAAATCTTACGTTTATAACTATTATTATCTCAGAATCAAAGACATTAAGTGCAACAAATTAAGCTGACTTAACATATATGTTGATTACAGTGCGAAAAGTGGATACTTTACGCACGTTAACAAAATAAAAATTAGTACGTATTAAAGTACTCGGAATGAAAATAGAAAAGCAGACAGCTACATACAGCTTGTCAAAAGTGGCGCGGTACTTAGGATGCGCAAAGAAAGAAATTGGCGAAAGTATACGTGAGAGAGATGCAGCTACTCCAGTCTACTCCAGTGGGAAAAGAACAGTCCAAGAACTGCTACTGTTTTGCGGACTTCTCTTCAACAAACGCTGACTGCCAAGCAGCTTTTGACAAGCTGTACCAAAGAAGGTCTAACAGTAGAGGCTCTCTGGTACCCTAATACGTACTAATATTTTTTTACCGCACCAGTGACAAAACATAACTTAACAAATATAATGTTTAAAATCTATATCTTTATGAACAGTCTTTTGGTGTCTCTTCAAATCATATCTTCTCTTTGTTGCATAAGGACAATTCCTGATTGGACACTGATAGTTTACCATTTTATTTCCGCAATCATGTCTGATGTGATAGTGATAAGACTGTAAGGTCTTGTAGACTTTAGAACAATCTGCACAAGTACGAATAGAACAACCTAAAATAAATGTTCCAGTGAGAAACAGAATTGAAAAAATTGAAGAAAAATGTGCAACTCTCTCACTATTACTACTACAGTTTCTACAATTTATGCTTGGCTCTTTTATGAACTTTCAAATTATATTTTCTTGTTGATTTATACTGACAAAAATCATAAGAGCAATAATAAAACCTTGTGTTATCTCCACAATCGTAACGAATGTGATAATCGTAAGAATAACTGTGCGCCTATAGTTTTCCACAGGTCTTGCACTTGTATCCTCCTAAAAAACCAATAAACTGTGAAAGTACATAGAAATAATATGAAAACTTATACAAATTTGTTTACAAAAGACATAAAAACGGAACAAACAAAGATAAGCAGCCTCAAACAAAAACAAATACTTTAATGGTCACAAACTCTGCGACTATAACTGCTCTCCCTAACGTTATTAAGCGAAATTTTTGTCGAAAACGCAGTAATCTCATCAAACCTGGCAAGCTTCTTAAGTGTAACCTACTCATTAGCAGGTTAGGTCAAGTCAGGTCAGGTCTATGACAAGCTTCTCAATTGTAACCTACCCATTAGCAGGTTAGGTCAGGTCACCGACTCATTGGCAGGTTTAGGCCAATATCAATTCTGCGGTATTCACTATAGGTAGCGCAATAGTCGTTGACGCTCAGACCCTAGGTTACAGCGTCATTGAGTAAGTATGTAATAACAAAACAAACAAAAAAAGACAAAACAGGTCTCAATCATTCCAGGAAACAAACGCTCAATAGGAAGAATCAAGAAGGTTTGGAGCCAGACATTCGCGAACGTTCTAGAGCTTTCGAAGGTAGAATCTATAAATGCCAGAGTTTGTGTAAGTGTAACAATAATAGATTGTAACAGGCTTTACATTATGGAACTCCTCGTCCTTTATATACCTCACCACAATTGTGAAGTAACTATTAAAACATCTTTTGTTTTAAAGAAAAGAAAAGTGAAAAAACAAACTTAATAAAATAATGTAAAACAAAAAACAAATTTATTAAAATATAATAGTTAATAACATTAGAAAATTATTTTATGCGTCATTCTAACATGTTGCATCATTCTGTCTCTCGTTTTGCTTTTATACGCACATCCACTGATAGGACAAGAGACAGTGGGCAATTTCCCGCACTCATAAACCAAATGTCGGCGCATTGAGCTTTTACATTTATATACTTTCTGACACTTTCCACACACGTACGATTCTTCATTAACTGTAAATCCTGTCAAAGCTGGGCCTTTACGGCCGCACATGTACTTAATATGCCTCCGAAGCGAAGGGATGGATTTGTAAGATTTGTCACAATCGGGACATGGAAAAGCAAAAGAGTCACCTAAAAATAGAAACGGTTAAAATAGTATAACCAAAACAAAATGTTAGTAAAGTGTTTGCAAAAAGGAAAAGTGTTTATTTACAAATTTGAACAATATCATTGGACGTCTATAAACCGAAAATCGTGTTCTGGATGCCGATTTATTATATGCCGTTTCATACTAGAACGGTATTTAGTTTGTAGACCGCACAAAGGGCATGTAATCTCTGGCAGTTTACCGCACTCGTACTTCAAGTGTCTTTTCAAATTGCCCTTTGTCTTGTAAATCTAAAAAAAGATTAAAGAGGAATCAAAATGTCGCAGATGAAGTCTGACCAAAGATATTTGAAGAATACAACTTTCACAGTCTTCTAAACTGTTTAGGGTAAACATTCCCAGCTACAAAAACACTTAAACTCCTATTTGTGCTTACTGCCCTTGCTATAATATAGAGTAAAGCGCCACAAACGAATGGATTTGAAAAAAACTTCAGTAATCCAACAATTGCAGAGTGCTAACTCTAAAAAAAAGTTCTCACTTTATCAGTCAGTCTATACTCTATGCCCACTTGTTTACCGGTAAGCCATAAATGCCGTCCTGTCTTGACAGATTCCAGTAAATCTAAACAAAGCTGCTCTATAAAGAACTTTATAGAACACTAACATCTGTTCCATCCTAAAGTTCTATAAAAAATTCTATAGAACACTAACATCTGTTCCATCAGCCAAGCCGACCTAGAACAGGTTTAGACTTTAGATGCACTTGAATCTGTCAAAGCAGGACGGCATTTATGGCTTATCGGTACAAGTAGAACATAGAGTATACGTACAGCCTGTCAAATCTCCTCGTAGGTTAACAGCTTTTGTTACAGACTTCTCTGACAAAGCCAATTTCCACCTTAAGCAGTCATATAGACTCCAAGGAGCTCCAAAAAGGCCAGCATTACCAACATTTCTGCAAAAATACCCTAAAAAGTTCACAAAAACTCCGAACAAATTCTCCAAAGCCATATATTAAAAATGCCTTTTCAATCACTTTGTGATCCACTGCACTTGTGGCATTACACTCCGTTCAGTCAAAAAAGGCTACAATTAAATTTTGCTATGCTAACCCCCGGCTAAAGCCATAAAACCCAAATATCTCTGGTCCTACTAAAATTTGTTGTCATTACTTTTCCGCAGTTGTTGCAGAAGCAAGATAAGATCTCACTGTCCGAACAGTTTCTACTTTCTTCAACATCTGACAAAAATTCAAAGCTTTGTTCCGTCAAAAACTTTTTGTTTCCTAAAATGAAAGTCAAAATTTAATACAAAAAACCATAATTTTATGTGAATAGGAATAATAAAAGCCTAATTTTTGGTTTAAACTTTACTCTCAAAAACACAAACATAACAATTTTTGGTAGACTTATTGACTGTTTTGCCTAGCTGGCAGTAGCAGGTCCTTCAATTCGGAGTGAAAGGTCAGTATGTGCTGTTTCAAAGTGACCTTTTGTGTGTACGCCTTTCGGCAGATGACACACACAAAGTGTGAGATACCATCACATTCGTATTTGCAATGTCGGTATAAGTTGGGTCTATGTTTATACCCCTTAGAGCATTTTGGGCAACGATATAAATCTAGAAAACAAAACAACTTATAAACAAGTCATAAAATTGTAAAAACCATAGCACACAAAAATAGAGAAAAATAAATAAAAGACAAACAAAAATTTTCAAAAATTTATTAATCGTAGAAAATTCTGTTCTTATACAGAAGATTTACAAGCAATGTGCAAGCAGCAAGAGAAAGGACTTTGGGGCAAAATGTGGTTACGATTTGGAAAACTGTTCATCAAGCTACCGATGATGAGAACAAAAATCGGAAGCGTTGAACATTTCTTTAAAATATGCTTAAGAAAAATGAGGCCAATCGTAGCCTGTGCTTGAAAACCCTCGGTAGCCAGGCTAACGATAGTGCGTTTGGAGCCTGGTCTAACGAAAACCGTGGCTTTGATTCACGCCCAGGCAAGAGCTTTTGTCTGGCTATGGGCGTTTGTAAATGTAGGGAGCGCACCAGATGAAAAAGATCGCAGTGCAATATCCCCTGTTATTCTTGTTGATTGAGCTCCACCTTCTTGTAGAAAACATAAATAAAAGTATTCGAGCAGCAAAAGATAGAACTTTGGAGCAAAAATTTGCAAAATGTAGTTCTAATCTAAGACGAATATAAACAAGCTGTTGAGAACAAAAACGGGTAACTTGGTTTAAAAAAATCTGACAAGAATGAGACTAGTTGCATCTGTTGTAAACAACTATTTTCTATATAGAAATAGTTGGGGATGGCTGTTCGACAGAAACAGGAATGGGCTATTTTGACAGAAACATGGTAATGGTTCTTGGTTTGATCTCAATCTAGTTGCGCTGTATGTACCATTGCTGATCTCTACAACTCCTGCAGATCAGCCTCCACAGAAAGGATGAGAAAACGGAATACGAGTCTCACTATGGGTGTTTCCACTAAAGATCTAGCCAATACTAGAAACAGACATGAGCAATAAGAGCACCATGTGGTTAACACTGGGAAGAGAAATAATGCTTCTAATAACCCTTTCCAAAAACTTGAGGTCAGGCTAGAAGACTCTTAAAGTATCAGAGCCAGGAGCAGAAACATTGAGTGTCTTTATGTCCTATAGCCAGTTCCAGAACCCCCTCAACCAGAAACTACCAATGTCATGTCTTCTACAATCCACGCTTTGAGCAAAACATCGGAGCAAACCGTCGCAAGGTTTAGATCGTCAGGATTAAATCGTCTACCATCGCAAACAAACGTCTTGACTAATCACAGCTGCTAATGAAACACAAAGCAAATCTGCCCGACCAATGACGATTGGAGCATCTGACCTTTTCCACGCTCGACGGCCAGGTTAGGTCAGGTCAAGTCAGTTTGCTCAGTCAAAAAAGTGCTTAACTGGTCTACCATCGCGGTCAAACTTCCAAGAAGTTGAAATCAGGCTAGAAGACTCTCAAAGTATTCCCTCTTAAAGTATCAGAGCTAGGAGCAGAAACATCAAGTGTCTTTATGTCCTATGTCATGTCTTCCACCAATGTCATGTCTTCTACAACCCAAATCTGCCCGACCAACGACGATTGCGGCGTCTGACCTTTTTCCACGCACGTCGGTCAGGTCAGGTCGGGTCAAGTCAGTTTGCTCAGTCAAAAAAGTGCTCTAATGGTCTACTATCGCGGTCAATCTTCTAATGATATTGCAAAATGTACGTCTGGCCGTTGCCAAAACAGAAAAAAAACACCACCAATCAAAAATTAAAACTCTTCTTCGATAGACTTCAAACGTAATTATCTTCTTCGATAGACTTCTAAAGTAATTAATTCAAATTGTTAAACTTTCTCGCCACTTGGTGAGTGATCATGTGTTTTTTTAGGCTTTTGTTTTGCGTAAACCTTGCCAAACATAAGTAGCACGAAAACTGCGGTGGCATTTAGCATTCGTATTTAAAATGTCTTTGGAAATTCTTCTTGTATTTGTACTTCCTTCTGCATTTCTTGCACACAATCATGTTGTTTATTACAACATACCCTAAAAGAAAGACAATTTATTATTTTGAAAGCTGAGACAGTTTTAGAAGTGAGAAAAACATCAAATTGAGTTAAGTAGTTTTGTTTATTAAAATAATCCCAGTACAAGATCTGACAATTAGGAATTATGGAGTCTTTTGAAAGCTTCAAAGCCATGAATGGAGAATGTATGAGATTTCAAACTGCTTCGTTGCGTAAAAGACTTTTGACAGATACAACAAATAAATTGGGGAGACGTTCCACACTCATACTTCAGATGACGCCCCACACTACTTCTATATCTATATCGCTTTTTACATCTAAGACAAGCGAATTGGCCATCGCTGGTGTGGAAGATGTCTGAAATACCAAGCAATTAGGATACTATTTATTTAGAAATCCGCTAATCATCTACAACATCAATAGAATACACAAAAAATTTGTTTTGTTAGACGTACGAAATTTATTAAATCAGCACACAATTTTGAATACAATGGCCTAAACATACATAAAATCGGACTAAAAACCAAATAACTACTTAAAGCTAACGTGAAAACCATGTATGTACGCTACATGAGACTTTAGACTACTTTTCTGAGTAAAAGCTTTTGAGCAAATTTTGCACGTAAATTGGGGCGCCATCCCACATTCGTATCTAACATGCCTCAACAAGTTCCATTTATATTTATACGTTTTCCAGCATTTGTGACATTGATGTTCGTAAGAATCTGCAAAAATAAAACAGCGCGTCACTCCACTTTCCAGTTGAATGGTGTTAACTACAACAACTAAAACAACAAGGTTCCAATTAAAACCACCATGAAAACCAAAACTTTTATTTATACAGATGGACTCAAGCCAAGCCAAGAGCTTTTCTCTTCACGTGGTACCAAAACGGTCACTCACATCCGTGAGAGTACAATATGTGCGATTTTAGGCTGCTCTTCTGTGTGTAGGCTTTGCTACATAAATTACAAGAAAATTGAGGCTCAACCCCGCATTCATAACGAACATGTCTGAAGAGGTTTGACTTATATTTATAAGATTTGTGGCATTCCTCACATGAATACATTTGAGAGTCCGAAGATCCTGCAAAAACATGTATTAATGTAACCTCACAAAACATCAACTTCAAAAAAAAAAGAAATCAAAACACTAAACTACTCCCGGAAAAAAAATTAATTTGCTATAGGCTGGTACTAACATGCTTCGCGACTAATCCTAAGAATACAAAGTGCTTGTACTCCTGTGTAACCAACTAAATGTTCGCTTTTTGATTTACTTCCCTGTGTAGGTACGCCCCCCAAACTCCCGGACCAGTATTAACTCCCGCTCAGACTTTGCGAGATCTCAACACTTCCGTTTGCTCGACCTCGTCACTCAGATGCTGCACAACACTGACCAACAAAAGATATTTGACGCACACCAGAAGAAAAATAATCTCAAAGCGGAACCCTTTCATGAGCTTAGTTTTTCACTATGACTTGTTCACCCTTTAAGTTCACTACTTCCAACTCCGAATGCTCAGAGAGAAAAAATGAGTAAACAAGCAAATTGCGCCTTCCCGGCCGGGTGATAGCAGTTCCCTGTTTTGAAAGCGCTGCTGAGAAGCATTCTTTTGAAAACATGTCTGTTTAAGACAGTTTCCAACTCCAAATGAAGACAAAAACGAGCGTTTGTGGTACTTTTGAAGCTGAAGGGCCTCCCGATGCAATATTCATCTTCACCGTGTTCTATGCCTTCCAAAAATAATACATGTGCTAAACTTTGCAAGTTTAGCCCAAAACTTAACTCAAACTCCGCTGCTCCAAAAAGTAAGGTAAAAAACCTAATCATTAAACATTAGGAAGAAAGCATTCTGCTCCAACTTCTGAGTAACACAAAATTTTCGTCATCGCACCACTTGTGCCCGGTAACAAACACGTTTTTTTTAAAGATTAACAGTGATATTGCACTGCGACCTCTTTGATCTATTGTGCTCCCTACATTTACAAACATACAGACATCAATAGCCAGGCGAAAGCAATTTTTTTTGAAGACCAAAATTCGCGCCTGGGTGAAGCTCAAGCGCACAACCCTTGTTAGGCCAGATTCCGAGCGCACAATCGTCAGCCACCTGACAACCGAGGGCTCTAATAATGGCGTTAAGTAAACACCGAAAACCAAAAATAAAAAGCAGCTCAAATATAAAATTTATTAATTATGATAACACAACAAACCCCAACTCAGGATTCTCGTCTCCTGATACCCCAACTCACTAAACCATTCAGTTTTTGTACAAACTGGTATTTTAAAAAACATTAAAAACAAAATTAATTTTAAGGTTCCCTACGATCTAAAACAACACTTGGTATGACTTCTTCAGAGACGTCCATGTTTATTTCTAATATGAATATTTAAAGTATCACTTCGAGGAGTTTGATAGGAACACATCAGACACATGAAACTTTTTTTCATCCCGCATCCATTTTTATGTCGTCGAAGATTACTTCTACAAGTAAAGACTTTACCACAACCACAAGCAAATCTGGAATCTGAAACTAAACATTTGCAAAGTAATAGAAGAATTTAAGTGATGTAAAATATAGATAGAAAGTAAATTTATTTTTTACAAAGCGCATAGTACATCAGAGGAGACATTCCTGGAAGAATACAGTTGTAACAGACGCAAAGAAACAAAAAAATGACGTTTATGCTTTTACAAGCTCTAAAGAACACGTCTGGCACCTAAACCTCTTTTATGCGCCGCGACGTTGAAGATTACTTCTAGCTGTAAACGCTTTCCCACAATTGCAGACAAACTTGTAGTTACCTGAAACTTAAAACTGCAGAAGTATCAGCAGGCTTAGAAAAAACTTAAGCGGCAACTGCTGTTTCTCAGGCGCAAAGAACGTTTGCAAAAGGAGTTTTTCAGTGACACTTCCAGTGGGAAGTCGAGGAGTGTATAATGCATTGTGATTCAAAGAAACCAAATGAAAATGCTCGATTGGACTCTGCTGGCTTTGGTTGTCTTAAACTGTCCCAGCTGCTTCAGCATCTGACTTTCTTTACGAAAAAAAACTTTATTGTGCGCTAAATTGTAGCCCATCTACTTCCAAAAAGAGGAGTCGATTCTGTGCCCCTATAGTAACCCTATACCACAAAATAAGTTTTTAAGGACAGTTTATTGACATGCTAGACAAAACATTGGTAAAATACATTTCATGTCTTTATAAATAATGCTTCCTCTTAATATGGCCATTTAAGCTGTCACTTCTATGCGTTTTATAAGGACATAGAAGACACATAAATCTCTTCTCATTGCCGCAGCCTCTGCTATGGCGATCAAGATTATGCTTAGCCGTAAAAGATTTGCCACAACCACACACAAGCCTAAAATCACCTGAAACTAAAAATAGTAGCAGTTCAACTAATATAATGTTATGTGACAAAACACCAAAAAAACTTAAGCACAAAATAAGGCTTCGTAAGTCAAAATCCGCCATTTTGGCTGAAGACGCACGATACCGGCTGGAACCCCCTAAGCAGTAGACAATCTTTCAAGTCGGGTAACACTTATATTAACTCGTGACAAAGTAAAAAACAATAATGTTCATTTGTTTTATTTTAGAAATTACATTAAAGCTGACAATTTTTCCAGCTCGGATTTATCCGTCGCAATGTGCAAGCTTACAATATGGCGCTTCAAATTGTCTCTTCTATGACTACGATAAGGGCAATATGGGCAGTAATTTTTTTTTTCAGATCCGCATTCCCTTTTATGGCGACATAAGCTTTCGGGATTTTTGTAACTCTTACCACAATAGCAGAAAAATCTTCGGTCTCCTAAAAAATTGACAGCATTAAGTTCAAAAAATTGAAAACACAAGAAAAAAGTTCCTGCGCAGTATTCATATGCAGTAACATTGATGTTTCTACAGCAATTTTCACTTAGGACTTGTTTCAGGCATTTTTATGTGGGTATTACGCCCGAACAGATTCTCTCGTGTATAAAATGGCGCAGCGCAATCTCTCACAATTTAAATTTTGATCATGTTCTTAATATGTGAGAAAAAAAGGGCAGATAGCGTCTTTCAATTCGGCAAGGAGACGTAGTTCAGCGACATGAAAAATCACACAGAGTGAAGTCAGGAAATCGTGGTGGCCACAAAACGACACTTGGTGCTCGCCATCCATAGCCACTTTTGCCTTGTGCGCAGTGTCAACCTCTTGTTCAAGCTATCAGCGGTCAGTATCCTACATAAATGTCAAAAATTTTGCAACACGTAATGCGTGCGATACAAGCTTAAAGCCTCAACGACAATGTTGATGTTTGTGAATGTCGGATGGCTCAAGAGGAAACTGTACAGACCATAATGAAAAACAAGTCACCCTTGTGCAGCCCCCTGTGCAAAAAAAATCGCCACCAAAAACGCTGCGCGCACCACAATATCTTGCTATTTCTTCACATGATAAATAAATAAAATAAAGAGTATAATTCCAATTGTGTATTTACCAAAAGTTTTTTTGCTCATAAAAACAATAGAACTATTCAATTTTGTGAATATTTTTCAAATGAAACCTAAGAATATCATTCCTTTTACACTTTCTTGGGCACAGTGGACATTGGAAAAGTGGTTTTTTCCCACATTCGTAGAGCATATGTCGTGAAAAATCCTGCTGGCCAGAATATTGTTTATTGCAACGAAGACAAGTGAGTATAGATACACCTAAAACAAACAAATATATAAAAAAAAGTAGTCTATTATTCGATTAAAAGCATAAAATTGCGATTAGGGTATAATACGAATTTAGTTTTATCTTTAGAATTTTATTTAGTTTGTGAATAATACAGGAGTTCTAGAATTTGTCAACAAAGCCTTCCGCTACACAGGCACTTTTCAAACTGTTTTCATTCATCATTCAGTTTAAAAAACGCAGTGTTGCCATTTTTTATTTCTGTACAAACGTAGTTGGATTGTTTCCATAAAAACTCACAACACAGGCATGCAAAACATGTTCTTTTAAATGATGCTTATGCTTAAACTTTCGAAGACAATTATCGCATTGAAATTTTGGCTCCACTCCGCAGACATATTTCATGTGCCGCAGTAACTGCTTTTTCTCTTTATAAATAGATTTGCCACATTTTGGACATTTATAATGCCCGGAACAATCCCGTTCAAAATCTGAAAGTTATAATAGTGTTAAGGTTAAAATAAGCTTCAAGATTAAAAGAAAAACATAAAAAATCACAAATTTACATTTATTTTTTAAAAGTGTTATAATATATAATTGTGCTGGAACATGCAATGGGATTTAAGCTCTGCTTTTCTCTTATACTTCTTTGAACAAAAATTACACTGAAATTGAGGTTCGACTCCACATTCATATTTTAGGTGACGAACTAAATGACTTTTGTGCTTATAGGAAGATGTGCTACACTTTGGACACAGAAACCTCCCGTCACAGTTTTGAGCAAATGTTCTTCCTCTGAAAACTACAATTGTTTCATATTAGTTATCAAATTAAACCAAAATTTGTGATAGCTCCCCACCGAAAGATTAGTGAAAAATAAAAGAAAAAAAATACCGCAAGCTCCAGCTTGAGCCCGGGAGAACACTGAAAAAATGCACTGCGCATACTTAAACTCCAAAAAAAAAAAGAGAGAGCGCCAAAAACAGCAATAAGCAGAACTCCCCAGTGCTTGAAGCGCGAGGAGCGAACTTATAGACAACAAAAAATAAAAATAAATTAAAAAATTGTAGCAACTAATAACAATGAAGAAAGTATACATCATAAACAAAATAAAAAAAAAATTGTATTTTACGTTTGGTGCCGGTCGGTTCCATTTGTGCGACAACTGAACTTTGGCTTTTTCAGAAAAAAAGAAACGTCGATCCCAAATCATTGGAAAAATTGTCAAATAATTTTTGAAACATCGCACAAAAAAGCTACTTTTATAAAACAATCAAGTGTCCAACTTAGAAATCAAAAAACCCTAAACTGATCAACTCGCAGCTTGGATGTCTTGATTATAAAACAAAAAAAAACTTGATATGGCCACAATGCAAAAAATAATCCCAAGAAAACCCAAATTAAGTCGACGAAAAATTTTCTGATTCAAAACTTTGAGAACGTAATTTTTAACAGCAGCCAGCTGGTTATCCGGATTTGAGCTCAATAGAACATCTGTGGAATCGAGCAAGTCTAAAAACGTGTCAAACAAGCATATTGCTCTGTCACTAGAAATTACAGTTTTATCCCGTGAAGGTGATTTCGGAAGCGTCAAATTGATCATATCCCAGAAATGCTCTATAGGGATAAAATCCGGAAATATAGAGACCCACCATACTGCACAATTTACTTTTTAACTTACTTACACTTTCCATACTTTCTGATAATAAAACAAAAACACAACAACAACAAAAAAACAAAAATAAAAAAAAGAGTGAGAGAAATATTTAAAAACCGCAGAAGAAACTTCAAAAGTATTATTTAATGTAGCTAGTGATAAACACTTTACAAAAAAAGATACAAATTTACATATGATGTAAAAATTTCAAATGCGTTCTATAATTGCTCTTTTGCTTAAACTTCCTTCCACAAAAACAAAGAAATTTCGGTTCAACACCGCACTCAAAATTCAAATGTCTAATTAAATGAGTCTTCTGCTTATAGGAAGAGCCACATTTTACGCAAGGATATCGGCCGTTTTCGTCCATAAAATATTTACTGCTTCTGCGAGATCTTGACCACAAATCTAAAAAATACATAAATTTTTTTAAAAAATAATCACAAGAATCGGAACACTCAAAAACAAACTAAAACTCAACATTCACAAATAAGTTACTACACAGTATTGGGGTGGTTTATTATTTTTCAAATGCCTCGCCAAATACATAACTGAGAGCACTTTTAGGCGAAATTGTTTTATTTAGGTTATGTTTCGTCGAATGGTGAGATTGAAGATGATGTTTCCTTTTTGCAGTATAGTCGCATAAATGACAAAAAAATGTCGGATTTTTGCCACAATCATACTTTCTATGTCCTTGGAGAGATTGGTAGTGTTTATAGTTTTTTTTGCAATTGCCACATTGGAAGAAGCCTAAAAACCAACAAAATTATATATAGAACTAGCAAGTTCTGGTAGCGCAGCAAATCTCACAGACGAGACTTGACAGCCCTAGACCCAAGTTCAAGCCCTATTTCTGTTAACAGATCAACTGCGCATAGCCATGATCCAGAAAACATAGAAGAGAAGCCTGGGTTCACCATCAACAATAGCAAGAGTCGGTTAGAACACAAAAATGTGAGAAGCGTAAAAGGGTCTTTTACGATGTCAAAAAAACAGCCTTCGACATAGTCTTTGCCAAAACTTTTTAAAGCTGGAATTATCCTTAATCTTTGAACAGGATATGCCAAACAGAAAACAAAATACAAAGTAATGTCAGTCATTACTTTCAAAATCTACCACTGAAAGGGGTAGCCATCGGGGTACAAGAACCCATAACTCTGAGGCTATGACTGCAAAAATGATAAAATTTGAAAGATTTATTATCTCCGTTATTGGTCTGTCTAGCCCCCGAGTGCTCCTTTACATCATTTGCTGCCAATAATCAAACTAGCTCCTACTTCCTCAAGTAGACATCTCTGTTCCTTATCATCTACCATTAAACACAACCGAATTTCAACTAAAGTCATTTATGTTGATAATATAATATTTATTTAAATAGACAAAATAACATTACAGCAACATTGGTAACAGGTACATGATTTGTCAATACACTAAAACTAATGTTTTCTAAACCGACAACCATGCTTTTTTGAATCTCCATGATGGTTAGAACGCATATGGGAGTGCAAATGGTGTTTCCTTCTGGCTTGGTAGGGACAAATCCCGCATTGAAACCGTGGCAACATACCACAATCATAGCTTACATGATTCCACAAAGATGCGTTATGTTTGTATATTTTGTGGCATTTGTAACACTCAAACCTATAACCTGGAAAAAGAATATCAGTCAGATGATCACTCTCAGCAGATACTATAAAAAAAAATCAACACCCAAAATGTTTTAGGACTATATATTTAAAGTATTCAGTATATTACAAAAAAATATAACGTTAGAAATATTAAAGCTATTTGTTTTTCTTAAACGACATAACCCCACGCTGATGTACGATCAGAATGTGGGATTTTAAGCTTCCTTTGCGCTTGGTTCGGTACGTACAATCGATGATTGGACAAACAAAACCTTTCTCTTTTCCACATTCAAAACGCTGGTGATTGTATAAAGATGCCTTATGTTTGTACTTCTTAAAACACGTGTTGCACGGAAAGAAGAAACCTACAAAAAATTTGATTTATTATAAAATTGTAAAAAACTTTATCATCATTTTAGTATAGAAGAAAACAATTTGACAGAATTCAGTGTTCATTGATTTACCTATACATTTTTTACCTTTGCAGAATCACTGCCGAACCCTCAACTTCAAAAAAAAAACAGCGTATAGACCAACATTAGAGGTGTTCGCTGATTTGCTACTTGGTTACTAAACTTAGTCCCAGGCCTAAATCAAAAAAACTAACTAAAAAGTAAAAAAAGCATTAAAACTTTCAAACTTCTTGTTCAATGTTGTTACTTTACCATTTTCATGTTAAACATGAAGTGGAAGTAAACACTATAACGTAGGGTTTACGCAAAATAGACGTGTCTGTTTTTACAGGGTTGTATTCAAGGAGTGCATGCTCTTTATCTTAGGTTTCATGGGTTCCGTAACTTTCCACCCAAAGACAAAACAACCACGACAAAATAACCGCAACAAAATAACCGAAGACAAAATAACCAAACGACAATTCATCCCCACGACAATTCGTCCATGAAAATATTGGACCTATATTGGACCTGACGGTATTCTTGGACCTGACCTGACCTGACCTGACCGAATTATCGTTCGCGAATCAGATGTCGCGGATCAATTGTCTGCGGTTATTATGTCGTTTGGTTATTTTGTCGTCGGGTATTTGGTCGCGGTTATTTTGTCCGTGGTTATTAAGGCGTGTCACCGGTTTCATGTGATAACGTTTCTCACACCAAAACTGAACGATATCGGAAACGTACTTACTTAGGCCCTGTCTCGTCAAACAAGCTCCCCCTTTCGTGGTACAATATGTGGTCCTTGCATATTGATTGCATCTCTACCATCCCACCATTTGATGATCACTCGTTGTGTGAAAATACTGCAGTAAGCTGCTATAGTTTTGACATAACCGACAACCACTCGATATAATTTGAACCAACTACGGAGCAGCAAGAAGTCTAGCTGCTGCCTAGCTGGTTGAAAAGAGCACGTGCAGCAGTCACAAATTGAATGAATGGCTAGCTGTAGAAGTCAAAGCCTTTTCAGTCAGATGACTTCACGCACCTTCCTTCTTTAGACGCTTGTGGCTAGCCACAAATACGAAAAGAGCAAAAGCTGTTGAAGTTTTAAGGCTTATTGTGCTAGGCTTGAGCCCAGAATTCTGACAAGTCAGGTCAAAAGCGCAAACGCGGTTAAAGACTTAAGGTTCATTGTACTAGGTTTGAACCCTTCTTGGCTAGGTAGGATACTGACGCATGCCAAATCAGGCCTAGTCAGTAGCCACCAGTACAAAGAATTGAAAACAGAAAAACAGTTAGTGTACCAGAGCAGAGAAGGTTAGAGCTCAACCTGGCGTGCTGTGTGTCGACCTGGACATTTGGAAGTCCGTACGTTAGAATTCTACCTAACAGTACGAGCACTAGCTATACGAACAAAATACGTTATTGGCTCAAAATTTTTAATAATAAATAAATCGTCAACTATACAGATGTTATTTCAAATCTCTTCAACGTTTTGTCGGATGTTTGCAGCCTGGAAAAGGACCTCCGACATCTGCGCCACAGTCGTATTTCAAGTGAGCGACAAGTGTTCTTTTATGCCAGTATCTTGCATCACATCTCGCGCATTGGAATATGGCTCCTACAATTTTTTCAATAATCAATATAATACTTAAACAATTAAAATACATAAAACAGTATATAATAATCACACTTCATTTAACAAATTTTAGGTCGAAGCTTAGACCGTGTAAGTAGTCGCTGGCTCGGACTCTTTTTTGGAATTCTGTCCAAAAAATCATCTTCAAGTACCCTCACCGTCAACAATAACCGAACTTTTTTAGCCTAAATTAAACGGTAAACGTAAACAACATGTAGCTGCAGTAGGACGGAGCTACGTGCTACAGTGTTCCGTGCCAAGCCCTTATAGCTCGAGCCATACCTCAAATTCAGCTAAATTTACACAACAGAGTTATTGACAATTGAATAAAAGCGCAATTATGACATTATAATACTTTAACATACTCAATTTGCTCAAAGAAGTTCAAAAATGGCAGAGCTTATAAACCCTACAGCCTTTTGCCTATCCGTCAAAATTGAGCGGTATCAAGTACAAAAGCTAACTAGGAAAGAAAGGACAACAAAACAACGTCTTTTGAAAAACTTTATGTGAGAAGTAACAGAAATAAGATATGTACTGCTTGTAGAATGCGACAAAAACTAGTTTGCATAACCTTAAATAATTTCCCTCCAACTGTTATGCTTAACATAGAGATGTTGTTTCAAATTTCTTTTACGCTTTGTGCGATGTTTACACCCTGGAATAGGGCATCCAATGTATTTGTCGCTGCCACATTCATTTTTTATGTGAGAAGCAAGTGATCTTTTGTGCCTATATTTCGCATTACATCTCTCACATTGGAAGCTGACCCCTACAATGTTTTCAATAATCAATATAATACTTGGACAATAATAATAATACACAAAATAAAGCAAATATTAGAATAGAAAAAATAATGCAAGAGTTTTTTCTAAGATGTATTATCACATAATAATCGTTTTGGTAACACTGACAAGTAGTAAAATTACATAAGTCTAATACACTTGAATATAATACACTATTCAACACAACACACATTCATAACCTGTTACTTCATTTGTAAATAAAAAAAAAGTTTACACAAGAAAAAAAAAAACTCCAATCACTCATTCAATGTTTGGAATGATATATCAAGGAAGGAAATAATCTCTCAGTCTCATTTTGCTATAGATTTCTCTTTTAGAAAACATATACTAAATATCAGCGGTATAAGCGCGCACCAGCAAAGTACCCCTCCATCCCACATAGTGTTTAGAAACTAAAATACCTACGACGACCATGTTGTATTAGCGGCGCAATAACGCTTAGCGGCGCAATAAAACCTGGCGGCGCAATAACGCTTAGCGGCGCAATAAGTAACCGTTAGTAGAAACGTTGCGCGCGTTGCATTTATTGCGCTGCCAAAGTTCGTTGTACAACAGTTCAGCTATCAGCACCCACACGCCAAAAAAAACATGATAGCTTTGCCAATGTCCATGAAATTGTTATTGATACAAAGAAAACAATTTAAAACAGAGAGACTACGGCCTTCAACTACAACAGCTACGTAAAATCCAACAATTCATCCACACTTCAATTCGCACAGAAACGCCTTAAGAGCAACCTCAGTCCGTTTAGAAAGTTGTCTGTTCCGGAAATTTGTTGTGTTTAACATGTAAATGTCCGATGAGTTCTTGTTTATAGTAAAATCTATGGCTACAAATAGCACACACTAATTTTTTTTCCTGTCCACACTCCACTCTTTGATGCCTTCTTAGATTGTTTCTAATTGTGTAAGACTTTCCACAACGATCACAATAATAACGCTCTTGCAAAACTAAAAAAAATAATGTTTAGTTACTACACACAAACAAGGATTGGGACTACACACACAATACAAGTTGCATAATAAGAAAGAAACAAGCAGTTGATTGATAAATAATTTATTTAATTACGAATCTAGAAGGACAAATCTGAGGAACACTTAACACCATGCCTATTAAACATATGAAGTCTAAGATCACTTCTATAATACGTTCTGTGGTGGCATATACCACAAACAAACATCTTCTCTTTTTGGCATTCAACCTTCTCGTGCCGTTGCAAATTTTTTTTTAGAGTGTAGGATTTGCCGCATTGCGTACACCTGAAGAGTCTGTCTCTATGTAGACCTAAAAATAGAGTTTTTACATCACATGACTGCGTTTTGGGCTACACCAAGACATACACTTGACAAGCATTCAAAAATAAGCCCCCCATCTTCTCACAAAAAAAAATCTTAAGTCAATTCGTTTCAGTGATTTGAGCGAAGGGTATGGTTCAATGTAGCGTGGAATAAAGAAACAACCTTTACCTTAGTAAAGCTTCAGTTGCTCTTTTCCTTAAACACCTTTCTCCAGATGTATCAAGTTCCGCAATATAATCCCCAAGTTTACCACCAGGATAAGCAATTTAACATCCCGCCAAACTATTGTACACCAAAGCTTTTATGGCGTTCCTGCCCTTTCTGTTGTCGATGCGTGCAACCCAATCTTTAAAAACCCTTTCCAATTATTGTTACACTTTGCATCTATAAGCTGTTTGGAACATCAATCAAAACAACCAGATAGATTAGCAGGAGTTAGTTTTTTCTCACAGGTTGTATGAGAAAAACAGCAGAGCAATCCAACAACAGCAAAACATGTAGTCAGCCAGCGCAGGCAAGGCTACAAGTCCCTTTTTCCTCAAAGATTGTTTTGGCACCTAGTGAATGTATCACGTGACGCCTTATTTTTTCATTACAGTCGCGTAACATCACCAGAAAGTTTTTTGACAACTCCAAAAGATTCGGCAAGGCTAACTGAGATCACCATTAATATGCCAATAAGCTGGAAAAACACATCCTCAAGTGCTAAGAGCAGAAAACCGCTTATAGAACCAAACCTTGAAAATGCGCCGATTAGCAAAAATCACGTAGCAGAAAGAAAGAAAGATCAATGTCGGAATATAAGGTCCTAATTATGATCTTAATGATAGATAGCTTTTTTAGAATCTCAGTGCCTTGCCGTCGGCGCAGTGGGGTAGTGTCAAACCAACTTGCGCCACTCTTGCGCCATCCTGACTAATTTGCGCCAACCTGTGCAACTTTGTCAAACAAACTTGCGCCACTTTTATTATAAGCTCTAGAAAGCTAATGTTCTTTCCATCAATTCACGTCAAGGGTTTAAGTTATAAACAAAATGATAATTGAGAAAATATATGAGGGATTATTTTCTTATTGGAGAGTGTTAACTCACTATATTGTCCGATACCCATATTTTCTTTAAAATGTAATTTTTTTTAACCAAAGCATTATTTTATTGAATAATAGAGTTAATAAGAGTACAAATGAAAGTCAACATTGTCACAGATGTTGATGTTTGATGGATCGCATATGAATCTTCAAATAGTCCAAACGTTTGCATCGAAAAGAGCAAATGTTGCACTGAAATTTGGCCTCTTTACCACACTCGTACTTTAGATGTCTTCTGATATTACCTTTGTGTTTATATTTCTTACAACATTTCCCACAAAAATAAGTTCCTTGGTATTCCACGTAATCTGAAAATTGGAGGAATATGGTATAGCACATTTTGAACGTCTTCAATGCCATCACCAAAGCGTGTTAATGAAAGAGTTAGTAAGGGTTTTGTCTATTTTTTGAAAAACATTGATGATGAGTAGTGATTATTGTTTATTTCTTAAAGTTTAACAATATTTTGACATAAATTCAAAGTATTATGATTCAGAAGCGAGTTTCGATGGTAGAATTTGGCATGGCAGCGACGACATTCATATCTTCCAGTTTCCTTTCCACAATCAAACTTTCGATGATTATAGAGCGAAGCTCGATGCTTGTACGATTTTCCACATTGACAATGAAATTCGTATCGTGCAGGTTTTGCTGCAATAATGTTTCATATATTATGGTTAATTGTCAAACATTACAACAAAAATCTACATTAAACTACAGATACCCAAATACACAATTTATATAAATCTCTACAATCATATCACAATACACGTTCGGCTTTATAATGTCTGAGCATTTTATGTTTTTTAGAATTCATATGAGTGTACAAATGATCATATCGTTTACACTTGAAGGAGCAAAGGTTACATTTATATTTTGGCTCTTTTCCACATTCATATTTTAAATGTCGAATCACTGTTCCTCTATGTTTGTAATACTTATAGCAGCGGTGACACAAAAAAGCGCCATCTTCTTCAGTATAATCTGAAAAAGTAACTTTATGTTAAAACAAAACACGTCTCAACGCAAACCACATCACAAAAATAAAATACAAAACAGATGAACAACTCTCCATCTTGTATTCTACTTCTATTACATCATTTCATTACTAATATTTATCTCCTTCATCATGCTCTTTCATGCTCCCTATCGGTTCCGCAAATAGCTCGAATCTACCGCCCAAAAGCTTACATCTTTTAAAGTTGACATGGTTTTTTAGAGATTGTTTGTGCCAAAAACTCTTACCGCAAATCGCACATTTAAACGATTTGCTTTTACCGCATTCGAACTTCTGATGGTTGTGCAATGACGTGTAGTATTTGTATCTTTTTCCACATTGCGCACAAACAATGGAAGTTCCTGGAAAAAAATACAAACATTAAAATTAACTCGTCCAGCAAACTCTAACAAAAAAGATAAAAAACAAGCACGACAAAGAGGAAAGAAAAATATACAAAGATAGAGGAAGTACGAAGCAAGCAAAGTAAAGATATAAAATTTTGACCAACAAGCCGAAAATAGTTCTTTTTCAACCATTTCTAAAGACGTTTTGATGACCAAAGCTCAGAAAAATACAAACAGAAGTAAAAAAGCCATTAAAATAGCTAAAAAAAATAAATAATGGCAAAAAGCATATGAAACCAGTTTAGTAATTTTACTAATCATCTACGATAAAGAAAATACCTCCTTTCTGATCCTACAACGATTTATAATCACCAAATAGAAAACAATCGCTCAGCAAAGATTCCAACAAAAGTTCAAAATTTTTAGAACGCAGTGGACCATAGAAAAGCTTGTTTTCCAAACTTGTACAGTTACATCAACATAGACGTGTACATAAAGAACAGATAGATACAAAAGAGCGAGAAAACAAATAGAAACAGCTTAAGAACATTACATCCTCTGGTTAAGCAGCAGAAATTAAGTCAGAAGATGTTAAGTCAGAATAAATAATACTGACCAAGTGAAGATCCTCAAAAATAAGAAAGAAAAGAATCTTCTGTCAAAAATATATAGAAAATAATCAAAATGGTCAGATTAAAAAGCCTAGAAAGGAGGTTCAAGAAGCTGTGGAGGGAATAACCAAGTAGAAGGTTGAAGAAGACTGAAGATGGAAGGGCGTTGCTCGTCAGGTCCAAGCCCTACAAAATGTAGCGCCTTGAAGTAAGTCATAGACAAATATTGGTGAAAAAGTGTCGGTCTGAGCAGAAAAGAGTAACATAAAAAAGATGCAAGATAGTAGAAAGGAAAGACAAACAAAAGTATGGAAAAATAAGAAGTGGTAAATGCAAAATAATATCAAAAAATGTCAAAAACTGCAGCATACATTAAAATTCCAAAATTTAGAAAAAGCTATTTATTAAATCAGAAAAAAGCACTTTACAAATAGCTAGAAGATTTACAACTAATAAGATGTCGTTGAAGCGTAGCTTTCCGGGAAAAAGATCCAGGGCAATTGTAACAGAAAAATGTCCGGGGCTTCCCACATTCGTACCTCCTGTGATTGGACAAAGATGGCATGTGCTTATAGCCGCGCCCGCAGCGGTTGCACACAAAAGGTCTAGGCCCTGCAAATTGAAAAAAGAATAAATAATTGAAAAGAAAAATGCATTTCGAGCAAACTTTATTGGTTCTGTTTATGTACAAAGAAACTATGCCGTTTTAAATTGTATTTTCTCTTAAATCGCAAAGGGCAAAAGCTACAATTATGCTCGTCTCGATGACCACAATCCTGGTGTAGATGCACTTTGAGGGTTGCTTTATTCTTATACATCTTAAAACACTGTGGACATCCAACCGGTCTCTCTCCTAGAAATAAACTCCTTTCAGTTGAAGAAACATAAAAACAAATGAAAAAAAAAACAAAAGAAAACTCAAAAAAATAAAACAATTGGTTTTGCTTATGGTTTTATTGTGCATTTATGTATAAGAATCTTAAGATCAGACATATCATTAATTAAATGCTTTGTTCTTACATGCCGATACCAATTGGACCGCACTTTCGTAAAATACGAACAATTCTCAATACATTTGTACGATCTTGGAAAAGCCCCTCTTGCTGCACGTGGAAAGTAACCTAAAATAACCAAATTAAGTTAAAAACTAAACTTAGCCCAAAAAAAAAACACAAATATTCTCAAAAACTTTATTTCTACATCAACTATAAAGATACATCCGGCACGTTCCACAAATGGCGGTTACGAGTATGGAGTTTGAGGTTATGTTTTCTGCGCGTCCTGTAGGGGCAAAAGTTGCACTGGAACTTCAGCTCTTTCTCACAGTCTTGGCGCAAATGTGCGGCTAAGGTTCCAATATTTTTATACGGTTTGTGGCAATTTGGACAGAAAGCTTTTTGATCTAAAAAGCATTATAAGTAGCGTTAATAATAGGTCTCAGTCTTGTCGGACAATTAACAAAAAAAACAAATAAATAAAACACAAAACAAAATATAAATCCGATAAAAAACCATGTGGTGCAGCTCATTTGTTTTCTCTTGACAACTTGCCTCTCCATGCGCAGAAACTCAAATTCGTAATTCTTTGCTATTACTGACTGAACTAAAAACGTCTTGTTTGCCTCAATATATATAACATTATAAATAATCAATATATATATTAAATTAGTAATTTCATTTAGTTCAAGTTTGAGCAGTTAGTCGGGGCAGGAGAGTTAGTCGAATTTTTTCAGCGATCAGCTAACAGGTGCTTGCGCTTGCGCAAGACAGCCGCCAAGAGAAAACAAATGAACTCTCTCTAACATATAGCAAAGCAAATAAAGGTGCCGACTGCAATTTTATGACGTAAAAAACGTCAATAGTTTAGATCCTACAAGTACTTCTTAAATCAACAAAAAAGAGTTCCGACTCCTGTTCTCGTTCATTTTTGATCTTTGTCCCAAATGTTGATTTCAATCACCAAAAGACACTCAACATCTAACTGTATATTCATATACTACAGGTTTCAAAAAACAAAAGATAAATAATAAATAACAATATATTTTCAATATTTTAAGAATAATACACCAAACTTAAAAAAAATTCATCAACAAATTACAAAAAACCCAAAACTGTTCGATGATTCATCAAAAATAAGTTGAAGTATTCGTTTTCAATTACACAATAAACAACATTTCTGTTATTTGTGTATAAATAAACAAAACAAAATTAATTTGCATCCTTTAGAGTGATAACCGCCGTCATTAAAGTTGGTGCTGCCCGAGTGTCAAAATTCTACCGAGCCTTAAAAGTTGGCTTTGAAACAAATGAAGTTCCACGGGCAAAAAAGTGACAGAACCGTCAACAGTACCACTTGACCACACCTCCATCAACGTAATCTTAAGCAATAAAGATACTAGAGATGGTTTTGTAATTGCTCATACTCACTCTTCAAGGATCAATCGTTAAAAAATTAGAAAATAATAAACAAAAAAAAAGAACAACAAATAATATCTTCAACAATTACAAACTTAGGTTGTAATTGGATCTGCGCTTGCGTATGATCCACGAAAGAGAAAACAAAACGCAATCAAAAAGTAACTTGATTCAATACAGCCGAAAGAAAATCAATAATGAAAAAAGCTCATTAAACTGTGTAAAACTTACCCATTGGTATAGGTTAAAATCACTTCAAAAAACTTTGTTTTTTTTCAAAAATTTATAGCTATGAAGAAAATAAACTATCCATATTCTACGATTAAATACTTATGCTACATATGTAAATATGATCTCTCGTCTGACAATATTTTTATATAATAGAAGCTAGCATAGATATAAGATATGTCATTTTAGTCCAAAATCGCTTAAAATGAACACCTACTGCCGGAGCCCTTGTGCGCAAGTGTAAAATGAATCCAAAATCCCCTAACCCGCCGTGATATGCGATTTTTAGCCAAAGTGGCAAATCATATACCTATTCCAGCTACTACATCTTATTTTAAGTATGATGTCTGGATTTTCACTTCAGCATATGTTTGTATAACATATGATCTTTTAGATGTTGCTTCCGCTTGAATTTCCAGAGGCAGATATCGCATTCGAAATTGCGTCCTTTTCCACAATCCTGCCGTATATGCGACGCCAATGAGCCACTATTTTTATATAATTTGTGGCAATTAGGACAAAAAAGTTTTGAATCTAAAAAAAATTATTTGTAGAAAATGACGTAAATCAGAATAATTATAAGCAGAAAACTCCCAAAATAAAAATTGTATTCATTAAAACAGTATATATTAATGTTACATTATACCTACTGAAACATAAAAAAATTATTTTAACGAGTGCTTATAGAGCATATGATCTTTTAAATGTTGTTTTCGCTTAAATTTCCAATCACAGACGTCACACTTATAGTTGCGTCCTTTTCCACAGTCCAAAGACATATGGCATCTAAGACTTGTAATATTTTTGTAAAGTCTTTCACAATTGGGACACACTACTTGAGAATCACCTAAAATATAAAATTGACAATAAGAAACCAATGCAATAAAGGAATCTTCGATTAAAATAAATATTAACTCAAAAGTCAAAAAACTGCGGCATATGTACATAGAAAAGCATCTGGCTGGCAAAAGTAAAATAATAATGCAAAAAAACCTCTGGCAGAAACCAAAGTCTTGTAACTCGTCCACGATTTGTGTTAGAACCCGCCAGAAAATCGCCCTAAAAGCCCCTTGATCATCACTAAAATGTAGCAAGCAAAAAAAACTAACATCTTTAGATATTGTCAGGTTTTCAAAAAATAAAATACATAACTCTACACTTGGCAATCCTACATTTCATTTTAAATTAGTACACTGCCTGCTGTTGACTTGTGCCACCTTTTACACTGACAACATCTTTCTTCAAAAAGATAGTCACTGTAACATAACCTACAAATTTTTTTATGAGTGCTATGTGTCAAATTTTTGTCGGACAAGCGTATCCGGTTACAGTGTGGCAAATAAAACAAGTCTCTAAACTCAAACAATCATTGTTGACCACTGCTGTATATAAAAATGTAATTTATTCATGTCGTCAGCTGTCAAAGTCGCAACAACAGCTTATATGTGCTATATTTTAAAAGTAAAGAGATAACAAACACATTCCCAAAACATAACACAAGCTCAACTTTCAAGTAGGCAACTATTTCTGTGTCTAACACGTGATCAGTTAAGACTTCTTGCTTGATATCTAACCAGTGATTGGCTGTTGAACAGCTTCACAACCAATCAGAACACAACATTTGAGCGCGTTATATTTAAAACGCCTTTCCTAATTCATGAAGTATAAAATTTAAAGCAAAGAGACCCAATAAATCAATAAAAATAAAATACTAAAAGAAAAATAAGAGAACTTTACTCATTGAAAGTCCGTCCCTTGTGGTCCCACCGTCATTTTAACCAATTATTCCGTATTAATTGCTGCGGAAAATGTTTTCCGCGCCAAATTCAAAAAAAAAAAACAAAATAAAAAATAAATCATTTATTTTCAACATGCATAATACAAAAGATTTCATTTTAAGTTGTTCTTGGTGAATGATTATAGCTCTATGATGGATGCGCACTCATTTGAGCAATTGCGCGCCCAAAAATGCGTATCCAACTAAATAACTTTCTTAATTCTCGAGTCAAAACGTCTGATTTATGTGCTTCTTCAACTATTTTGAAGACGTTGACCATAAGCCTCTATTGGCGACTTCTACACGTCTTGACTTAAGCATTCGCGCGCACATTTGCTCAAATCAGTACGCACGCACCTTTTGAATTTTATAAAATCTGAGCTGCTAAAGAAGTTTACGTCAAAGAAAAGCTTTTATGAGGCACAATAAAGCTAAGACACTGAAGTGTAATCTAAATTATGTATGGAAGACATGTGTGTTTTTAGGTTATATTTGCGTTTAAACCTATTGAAACAGACATAGCACTGGTACTGGGCACCTTTTCCACAATCCTGCGACCGATGAGCCGCCAGGCTCTGAGAGTTTTTATACCATTTTCTACACTGTGGGCATTGCTGAGGACCTATAAAAAAATTACTGATGGGAATTATTCGATTTGATGGTAATTGTAGATAAATTAAAAGAAAAAAAAAGAGAGAAATAAAACATATGAAATAAACAAAAATATTTCCTTAGACTTTATTCAAGTTATGTACAGAAAAATAATGTGTCTTCAGATTATACTTTCGTTTGAATTTGGTGAAACATATTGTACATTGATATCGTTTAACTTTGCCACAATCTTGTGACATGTGGGAGGTCAAAGAATGTTGATTTTTATACCACTTGTTACAGGTTGGACAAGGTAAAGGACCAAACGAAATATCTAGAACAATGTAAAACTGTCATTGGAATAAATGTACTAATAACTGTTTATCAACAAAAAACTCATGCAAAATCATAATAGGCCAATAAAACAAAAGAAAAAATCTAAATCCACTCAAATTTATTGATAACAATATTAAATGTTCTATAAACTCATTTTCTTTAGATGAACCAAGGTATGAGTCTTAAGTTGGGTTCTTCTCTTAAATTGTAAAGAGCAATAGTCACAGTGAAATCTTTTCGCCTTTCCACAGTCTTGATACAAATGTGCTTTAAGGCAATTGTAGTTTTTGTAGAACTTTCCACATTGAGGACATTGCACCGCTAGAATCAAAATTTCTAATCACCAAAACTAATACTCTACCATTGTTTAATATTATTAGCTCAATAGTTGTTAGGGGAAACAATTCAAGCAAAACAGAGTAGATTAAACACACCCACGTACAAAGAAACGCTATGTACAAATTAAGAAATAAAACAAACTTTGATTAAAAATAGGCTTCCAACAATGCCTACTTTTAAATCTTCTTGACATTGTCCAAATAGTGCGCTCTTGATTATTGTCAAGTAAACTGTCTAAACACCTACTTAGGTTGTGTCCTTGAAAGATGAAGATCTCGCTATTCACTAGTGCAAGAATATTTGATTCAAAAGATATAACAAAACGTCAATGCGGTCTATTATTGCTTGTCGACAACTTCAAAGAATCTTGAACACACGGCCAGGCCTCGCGCGTGCTCGGTATTCTTTCAAATTGTCCACAAGCAATAATCGACCGTATTGACGTTTCGATATATCTTTTGAATCAACTATACCCAGTAAACCGCAGTACAAATTGCAAGATGCTTAAGAAAAATATCACTTCACAGTAGAAAGATTTTTCGACTGTAAGCCTGTAGAGTCTGTAAGCCGTACCCTGAGGTTTGCATCCTAAGAATTCTGATATAGCAAGCAGTAGGTAAACTTCACGGACTGTGTCCAAGCAATCAAGATGGTGGACGCTTGAAGGCTCAAGTCCGAATCCCCGAACTGTGCCAAAAAATGCGCAAAAAAGAAGCAGAAGTTTATGTAGCGACAGACCAAACAGATAACTGTATACACTGCATAGCTTTACCAAGCATCAAGCGGACCGTGTCTAAAAGTTCTTTTCCATAGAATCTTCCAGTCATTCTAGACACAGAAGAGCTGTCACGGGACATACATGTCTTAAAAATACAGATTTTAAACCCTGCTTCTAAATGTGGCTTTGTCGGCCACGAAGATTAGTCTATAGACGTGTCCAATCAACTCTTAGACATAGAACGCGCAACATTCAAGTGTGTTCGAAGATTAAAAACTATCACACATTAGGCATTGAGACCGTACGTAGTCTCCTCTAACATCAACCTCGTTAGATCATCATAGAAAATAATGGCTGTGTAGAAAGACCAGACCTGGTCTGACCTAACCGCCCCGGCAAAATAAATGCAAAATGTCGACCGTTAAACGCATTTTTTTACTCAAAGACCCTATACTAATTTCACGTTAAAGAGAAAGCGGAAATAAACATTATCACGCGTTTACGTGATCTTCCAACAAAATAGGCGTGTCTGTTTTTACAGGGTTGTATTCAAAAAGTGCATGTTCTTCATGTGATAACGTTTCTCACAGCAAAACCGAACTATAACTGAAAAGTACCTGTCCGGGCGTTATGGGCGTTATGGACTTCGGCTCTAACGTGAAAATACTATAGACTCTGGAGGTGTCTCAAAGACACCGATCGCGCACCATGGCTACAAGGGTACATGGGTTGTTAAATGAAAGACACATCTAAAAAACTAGTTTATTTGTAAAAACAAAACATAAAAAATGACTTCTTCTGGAATAGAAGATGCTCGAATAGAGTTTTCATATCTAAAAAAACGTTCAATACACAATTCGTTCTCCATAGCACAAAATGATTTAGAATGAAAGAGGATCTGAGTCAACTTTGTGCGTCCTCGATAGATGTTTTTTTAAATCATGCCTTCTTTTCGTCGAAAATAAGCAATATGGACATTTATGTTTCGGTATCTTGCCGCAATCTTGGTGCTGATGTGTATATAAAGAATGGATATTTTTATAAGATTTTAGACAAACGGAACAAGCCACTCTTGCATCTGAAACAATTGGGAGATATACAGTTGATTGGGCTGTATAAAATCGAAAATATAACAGTAAGATATTGGGAAAAAAAGAACGTATCAACAACCACTCTTTATTAAAACGTCTATAAATGAAAATTTGTGCAGCTTTGCTGATAAATATTTTATTTTCCAGTTATTCAATGACTAAATGTTGCTTGCGTAAATGATTTGTCATGTTAAAACGATGCTTGAAAACGCGGTCGCACATCGGACAGACAAATCTTCCAATTGTATTGCACTCGTTTCTTAAATGTCGCCGTAACGAATCTGTACGCCGGTATGACTTGTCGCATTGAGGGCAAAAGTGGTAACCTAAAAAGAAAATTCGCTTAAAATTCAAAAAAGTCCGATTGCACAAAGCACGTGCGTTGTACGGGTCAAACAATAAAATATTCTCAAAATCGTTTATTGGCATAAAACATAATACTGATACAAAAAAAAATAATCTCAAAAATCAGTCTTAAAAATTCCACAAACAAGCAGCCAATCATCCAACTCACTCGGGCAAAGCTTTCGCCAAGTCTAAAGAATCTAAGGAAAGTGCTTTATTTCGTTTCTTGATCGGTTCGTTGAGATGCTTAGACTTGAAATGCACATTGAGATCATATTTGTGCTTAAAACGTCTTGAACAAAAGCGACATGCATACATAGGTTCTTTTCCACACTCAAAACGGATATGGCGAGTTAAAGAATGTTTCAAGCGATAGGTTTTAGTGCATTTGGGACAGATAAAAAGCTCACTCAAGGCCGAAAGGTCCAAGGAATTAATCTTTTTACTTTTCGGTGGCAACATATTTTCCTGATCACTACAATTATCTGAAAACACACCAATCATAACAACAAACCTAAAACGTAAAACATGCAAAACCAAACAAAACACTAACAAAACACCAAACTAACCAAACACAAAAACATTAATACCGCCACATGGAAACAATACTAGTAAATAAAACAAATCGTTTATTTATTATTAAAACAATCATTTTGTCTTATGAACACGTTTAATATGATCTTGAACTTCTTTAATGTTAAAATCTGTAAAAGAACAGAATGTACATCCATATTTAGGTCTTCGGAAAATCTTCCCTTTGCACACTTTCACATGTTCGGCATAATTAACTCTCTCATATAATATTCCACACTTCTCGCACCGTAATGTATCAACAGGGCGTTTCAGTTCATCAATATCCTTCTCGCAGGCGTACTTCTTCGGCTGTGGTTTTGGCAAACTCTCAACACTCATAGACAAAAATCTTTTCATCCTTTCAGATGTCACACCACCACCCAGAAGCCTCTTTTCGTCATTTTTTTTCTCCTCCAGCAACTCTTGCTTAACTATCAAATCAGAACTTTTCTTCTTAAGCGTTTCCTTTGCTTTGCACAGAAGCCCTTGAGCAAACTTGTCACTTTTCAAATCCTCAACCGCGAGAATTTTTATGATAGGTTTGAGGGCTGGCTGCAAAGGCGGCTTTGTCGCACCTGAAAAAAAACGTTGTATAAGATTTATAAACACACACACTAAATCTACATGCAAATGGAGCCAAAACACAAAAACTTTTACCTACCAAAACATAAAATTCGTTTTTTGGAACGTGATATTGCACTCTCAAAGTCAGTTACAACTACGGCCAAAACGCAAGAGCGGTACCGCTGGGCAAAAATTTCACCTACGAAACAAAGCGTCTGCTCTTTTTTTGGACTGGCATCACTGAAGCCCCAAATTTGCACTCTCAAGGTCAGTTTTTGCTAACCGAAAAACGCTGATACAACTAGGGCCAAAACACAAGAACGGTACCGCTGGGATAAATTTTAACCTACGAAACAAAGCGCTTGCTCTTTTTTTGTGACTTAGCTCTGGCATCAGCGAAGCCCTAAATTTGCACTTTCACAGTCAGTTTTTTCTCGAAAACGCTGGCCAAAACACAAAGTGGTACCGCGGGCGAAAATTTCCACCTATGAAAAACAACGCATGAATTGGCAAGTGCACAACTTGTTTTTTAAGATTTGGCAATAAAGCCCAAATTTGCACTTTCAAAGCCAGTCTGGCACCAATGTGACCAAAACACAAAAGCGGTACCGCCGGCAAAAACTTTCACCTACGAAACACGACGCTTGAATTTCCAAGTTCAACATGTTGTTGAACTTGACAATAAAGCCCTAAATTTGCACTTTTAAAATCAGTTTTTTCAACGCAAAATATCCCAGACGCTTATATCATGTCAGCACAATAGCAATGGCGCCAAATTTGTAGACAAGAATAAAAAAAAGCGAGTTTTTATCAATTTATTACATTATAGGTTCTACCGCTACCTAAAAGCAATGTACTGGGTAAAATTAAATAAACAAAAAAGCAAAAAAAAAAAATAATAATAATAAAAGTAACAATTCTGAGTTATAGAAAAAAAAATTGATATGTGATAAAGAAAAGGAACTATAACTATTACAGTAATGGTAAAAACATCACAATTTCTGTTGAGTATTATAGTAAAAATCGGCTTGGACATATTTTGTTGTATAGTACTTTCTCTTCTGAAAAATATATCCCATCACCTCTGATACGTCTAAAATTACATGACTTATTCTGTAAACTTAAAAACTAAATAAAGCATTAACAATATACAAACATCTCAATTATATGTTACAAGCTGCCTTACTATAATCAAGCATTATAAAATAAACAATAATTATTATGCTTCCAAGATAAAAATACTTAGATTATTCCTACTGTATAAAATAAAGAATGACTAAATTTTAAAATCATGGTAGTTTTTCCACAATGCACCTGGCTAATACAAATAAAAATGCAAAAAGCACCTAATTATATCAATAACCTTCTAAGCATAATGCGTTAACACCTTACGTTTCTCTTTATATATAATATATATAAAAATATCTCACAAACTTGTGTAAAAAAAGAATATAAGGTAACTTAAATCTAGAGTTACATTTCAAGGAACATTTAACTATGTGAGGCACTTTGTTAGGTAAACTATTCACATAAAAATATCATCATAAAGAGCATATCCATTTTTATCACATACAAATATTCAATTTTCACAAAATACTAACATGAATATATAGTAACAAGCCAAAAGCTTATGACGTTCACCCAAGGTACACTTAATAGAAAAAAAATTATATTGCCAACAAGGCATGTCGGATATGGAAGTTATTTTTAGAGTAAGCGGTCGGAATGTTGTAAAGACATTCTCGCACAAAAATAGCCCTTGCCAAAGGCTGCAAACCTGCAGGTTCTGACCAGACCTAGCCTAACCTGACCTTACAAGGAACGTCTGTTACCTCGAGCTAAGGCGCAAGAGGTACTAAAGACAAATGTTCTGACCTTATGTGTAGTGCAAAATAATTAAAATCTTCTTAGACAAAAAAGTGAAAGACGCGCCTCACAAATGAGGCTAAGACTTGAAATTGACATTTCTCGTAAAAACAAAAAGGGTTTCTCCCTAGAAAGTAATAAGAAAAGTTTCGACGGTACTCAGAATAAATACTCGCTACTATGAGCGCTCGGAATGTTGTAAAGACATTCTCGCACAAAATAAGGCCTCACATGTCAGAGTAGCCGGCAGTTGCCAAAGGCTGCAGACCTGCCGGTTCTGACCAGACCTAGCCTAACCTGACCTTACAAGGAACGTCTGTTAGCTCGAGCTAAGGCGCAAGAGGTACTAAAGACAAATGTTCTGACCTTATGTGTAGTGCAAAATGATTAAAATCTTCTTAGACAAAAAAGTGAAAGACGCGCCTCACAAATGAGGCTAAGACTTGAAATTGATATTTCTCGTGAAAACAAAAAGGGTTTCTCCCTAGAAAGTAATAAGAAAAGTTTCGACGGTACTCAGAATAAATACTCGCTACTATAAGCGCTCGGAATGTTGTAAAGACATTCTCGCACAAAATAAGGCCTCACATGTCAGAGTAGCCGGCAGTTGCCAAAGACTGCAGACCTGCCGGTTCTGACCAGACCTAACCTAACCTGACCTTACAAGGAACGTCTGTTACCTCGAGCTAAGGCGCAAGAGGTACTAAAGACAAATGTTCTGACCTTATGTGTAGTGCAAAATGATTAAAATCTTCTTAGACAAAAAAGTGAAAGACGCGCCTCACAAATGAGGCTAAGACTTGAAATTGATATTTCTCGTGAAGAAAAAGGGTTTCTTACTAGAAAGTAATAAGAAAAGTTTCGACGTTACATGAAAATTCAGTCACGATGGGTACTCACGTTTACTTAGAATGAATACTCACCTGTTAGCGTTACAAGTTAAGCCCCATAAGTAACAAAAAAGCTTATACCTTAGAAAAAGAGGTAAAAATCGTACTTTACGTTAAAAATCACGGACAAGAAGTGTCTTACCATGAGTTCATGCTAACTAAGAACGCTAAGAAAAGGCTTACCTCCTTAATGGAATGTGTCTTCTCTAAGAGAACTACAAACGTTTCTGCTTCATTTTGCGACCTTCTTTTTTATTGGGCGATAAGAGTCGTTAACGCAAACTATACTTTGTGTGGCGCACCTCCTAAATAACGCCCCAAGCGTAAAAAATATTACGCCGAGACAAATGTTTTATGCGAAATCGGCGCTTACTTTAAAAATAACTCTCATATCTTGCGCGGTTGCCTCGTAACTGCAGATTTTGATCACTTTCGTACAATATAGAGTAGAAAACGTTTGCAATCTTTAATAAAAAGACTGCAAATATCGGAAAAACTTAGATAGCGTCATAAATTTTTGGACTACAACATATAAAAAAAAACGCCAAAACTTATAACAATAAATGAGAAACTGAATAGGAACGGTAAAATCAAATCCAAAATACAACAAATACGTGATGTATTATTAACAACAGCGCAGTCTTGAATATTGTCGGATTTTCTTGTATCACAAATAGGTTTTTCCTCGTCACAGTACAATTGTGAGAAGGAGTTAAGGCAGCGTAGTGAGTTTTTTTTTTATTTTATTATTATTATTGTTTTAGGAACGTGTTGAGGAGTATTCTCTGTTTATAAATGGCGAATATTTCTATGGTTTCACTGGGTACAAAAAAATAGTAACTTCAGTTACACAGCATCTCCACTCTCACTTCTTACAGCCATTTCGGTTTTGACTGTTGAGTAGTCTATTTCCCTATGCATTCGCTCCATGTGCCTAGCCATGTGCATCTTTTGTTTGGCTTTATAGACACAATAGGGACACTTAAATTGAGGCTCTTTGCCGCATTCCCACTTCTGATGATTTCTCAAGGAACTTTTTAACTTGTATATTCTACCGCAAACTGAGCAATCAAAGCCAGAACCGTCTAAGCTACTACGATTTCTCGATTTTGAGGATGTTGATAAATCAAGCGATGAACGATTTACTGATTGAATCATAGACTTTTTCATACTTTCGCGCATTAGCATCATAGGTAAAGCAAGATGAGAAGGCCAACGCTCCCAAGGACGAGCTACACGCAAATCTTGAGCTGAAAAAGAAAAGTATTTTAGTTTAAACAATAAAAATAAATAATAACTCTATATATTTAAATTATATACAAAAGTTGTCGCTATGATGATGGTAGTGGTAATACATACTCAATAAACAAAAAAAAAAAACAAAAAAAAAAGGTGAATGTTATATTTCAAAAGCTCATACCGCCACCATATACAAAACTTACAAAAATATCTGTAATACTATTATGGGTGATAAAAAATAGACTAGTTGAGTTGGTGGTTAAGATCTCGCAACTAATAGATTTCTCAAAAATTATGCCAAAGTGTATTACACAAAAAAAAAATACCACTAACAGCCTTCCTGAACAAAAAATTATTATAACTATTTGTGTAATCCACTTGACTTACTTAAAAAATTGACAAAAACAAAAAATAATAATTTGTATCCAAACAAATACACGTGCCTTGAGAGCTTATAACATAAAAATCAAAATGATTAATGCAAAAAAAACTACAGTTCAACTTTAACAAAAGCAACGCTATCATCGTCTTAATCCAATGAAAATCAAAAAAACATGATACAAATTAAAAGCTAAAATTAAAACAAAACTGAAAATAAATTAAAATCCTAAAAACATGATGTAACCTCACAAAAAAAAATTGTCATATAAGACACATAATGAGTTAATTCGGTATTTGGCAGTGTCACTCAATCTTAAGATTGTGTTCGTTATGTCTAAGAAACTTTAAATCGGGATTGTTTTCTTCGAGTATTCCAATTTTATCCTTATGTGCTCGAGTAATGTGTCTAATGCGGTGAGCCTTGCGCTTGCATTTTTGGGGGCAAAAAGGGCACTGAAACTGCGGCTCCTTCCCGCATTCGTATGTCAAGTGCCGCTGAAGAGAATCTTTACGAATATAACTGCGACCGCATTGTTCGCAAGCAAAATGGCCACGAATTCTATTGCTGGATGGGGTTGATTTCCTTTTAGGCTTTTTATCATCGTCAGCCCACATAAACCATGGGTTAAACAAACTTACGGCATGCTCCTCTTCTTTTAATTCGATTTTTACAGGAAGACCTGTAAATAAGTACGATTAGAAATGATCTATTTGTACTACTACAGAAAATATGCTAGTGCTGTTACTGTACATCCCTACAACTGTTACTTGTTAGAAGCTTCAACTGTTATAAAATAATACAACAAATCAATTAAAATCAATTTATTCAGTAAAAAAAAATTTTCCACATAATACTATTTGCAAAATCACTACACCTTGCCAAATCTTGCTTAGCACATAAGATGCGCCAAAAAAATAACAAAAACGTGTGTCTGAGAGAGCTGTAGCTTGACTACAAGAACAATAAGAACCCGCTGCACAAGTATTTACCACACTTAAACGCTTCAAGTCAAGCAATATTTGTCAAAATGTAATAACATCAATCACATTTAAAATACCACCTAAACGCATTAATGCTTCGACTGAAAATGTCTTTGTAGAACATGTTTATATTTAAATGCCGCTGTACAAAAGTGACATTTGAATAGCGGCACTTTACCACATTCCACTTTTAGATGTCTAAACAAATTCGTTTTCCTTCTATACTGCCTTCCACATTTCATACACGGATAAGACGGGCAATCTAAAAGATATAAAAAGTATATTAAACAAAGATTTATAAAATCTCACTGAATAGTACCTATTGGTCACTTGCTAGCATTAGGCAAAAGTTCAACACTAATCGGCAAAGAATTCAAAACTAATTGAGAAACGATAGAAATTGGCCAATCACAGACCGTACAATCTACATTTTCCAGATAGCCCGCACGGTCACCTGATTTGACAACGAGTGATTTCAATGGTACTAGTTTAGAAAACATGCTTCTACTAGTCACGTTCATTATAAATTTGAAATTAAGAATGATCATGTCTACTTCAGAAATTTTTCTAAATCCGAGGACTTGTTTTCCTGTGTTTAAATGTACACAGATAGTACTTCCTTGATGAACCGCCACGCAAATGTCACTATCACGACGAAACCTTAAACATCCAAACTTTGTAGGATAGGTTTGTCAGAAAACTATTGAACATAGTATAAGTTTATTTCACATTCAATACAAAGAAGAAGAAAAAACATTCCTACAAAAATATATACGTATTTCAGTACCATTAATTACGTCAATGCAAAAAGAAACAAACAGCCGTTGACATTAGTAGCTACGTATGTAATGACAACATAAAAATGGTCAAGCTACAGCTACAGTTGTAGGACATACTTCAATTCCTTATACAGTATAATAATGGTATCTCTTTATTCTACACTTTAGTGGAAGTAATAGATTGTCAACGTATTATGCTATAACAAAGCATAGGTATATAGGTAGTCTCATCTATTGCAAGGCTTCCCAACCGGATAAGTGTGCCTCTTTAAAGAGAATTGAAACGTAAGTCTACTTATTTTTGAAATATATTGCTCCGCTGAGCCAATTAGACTTACAACTTTAGCCATAAAGTTGAGAACAGTGCGCGTTTGATACGGTAAACAGTCAGACCAACGTTGGAGGTTTGGGCAACAAAGAAAAAGCGTGTTCAATGTGAGAGTCCAGATCGAGTCATGTTTGGTACCTGCGACCCATTCTGGCAAAAACACCCAAAACGACTTTTTTTGATCTTTGGCTGAGGCTAAGGTGCTGATGTCTAAGCACTAAAAGCCCAAAAATGCGAGGCTTGAGGTAAAAAAGTTGGAAAACCCTGCGTTATAGATCTCTAATCACAGCAAACACTTAAGTTAAATACAAATGATGTTTATTCTTGGCATGCTTCTTGAGTTCGTTTCTTCTATAATTTTTGTAATCACAATACGGACACGCATATTGAGGCTCCTTGCCACACTCCGAATTGATGTGCCGTGCTAAATTCTTTCGAGCGTTGTAAATTTTATGACAGTTGGGACACGTGTACCCTTTCGGTGTCCAACAATCCGCATAGGGTAAGTTATCTTTATCTTTAATCAACTTCCTCCGCTTTTCTTGTACTTCAGGTGTGGAATTAATATCTATGGCGGTTTTATCCTCGTCGACAAACGGCTGTGAAATATTTTCAACCGTGATAAGTGTATCGGATTGGGACAAAATTGTATCAACGTTTCGATCTTCAGGGTAAATTACTTGAATGGTCCATGGCACACCTTCTTCTTCCACTAACGTCTCCTGAAGATCTAAAGAATTGGCTAATAAAGATGCTTCATCCATTAATCCTGAAAGTTAATAAGTGAATGTAACTTTTTTTATTTTTTTGCACAACACCGAAATCGATACATAGAGCCAAAAAACAGCCTTTATCAAAAACAACCATCAAATTTTAATATTTATTAACAATAAATTATAGTTTAACATAGACTAGTACAAAATAATTTGGTGAATACATTTGGCACAGTTAACTTAAAACAAAGATTTATTAATATTCTACTAAAAAAACTATTATCTAGAAATATAAGTGTAAATAAAATGGCACAAATTTGACTCATGCTTTAAATCATATTAATACAAACACTTAAAGCAATAAACTTTGGCGAAAAATCCGAGCAGCAAAGCTCTCTTAAAACAAGTGCATGCGCCTTTTCTCAGCTTTAGATAAGACTCGCGTTGACAGATGTAAAGCTAGAACCTTGCCCAAACCTGCCATTGACACTACAAAATACCGTCCCCTTTTACAGCAAATCAATCAGTTTTGTGTTCCTCAGAAAATTAAACTAGGATCATACTCAATTTTTTAGGCAGAGACGAATGCGCATCGGGGACACTCTACATACATTATAGCAAGTGGTGCATTTTCAAAAAACTGCTGCCAAATTAACTGTCAATAGCGTCAATAAATTACATAACCTCACACAAGCACCGGAATCTCTGAAGACTCGCAATAGTGGAGGAAAATGTGACATCAGTTGCCATGGAAACCAAGCTTTGCGCTCAAAACCAAACAGTTAAGAAAAAATCTTGTTTAACAGGCGAAAGTAAGGTTAGGATAAATTGACAAGTCTTGATACCGCTTTTTTATAAAATTGTGCTGTGGAAACGGATCATTGCTTTGACCAATGGAATGTTTTAAATGCGGTTCCGAAGCTGCCCGATGCGTCTTGCCAATCGCCGAAGAATCTAGTATAATATGTTATATATAGAAGACCTGCCTACTATCAAAGGAGTAGCAACACTACATAGAACTCCAAATGTCAAAAAATAGCCAATATAATCAAAGAAACAAAACTCTACACTTTGATAAATACCCAGAGCCAAAAGTGCTACTGTGATATGAAGCCAAGAACCAACCCTTCCAAAAAAAAGCAAACGCCGCCAAAAAAACTCCCCATCAAAAGAAGTAAGTCTTCAAAAGAGAACCTTGGCAAGCTTTAGAGAAACACAGTATCATCAGTTCGTCCTGCCTGAGACCATCTAACCTTCTATTTCTATTACCAAGTTCTATGTGCAAAAAATCAGAAACTGGTCTACAGCACACAGAGCTGAAGATTTTCTAAAAATCAATCTCTTTAGAAGAAGTTGAGAATGGTAGGACGCAAGTAAGTTTTCGAAATAGAGACTAGCCAAGCTTTCTGGGAACACAGCCATCAGTTCCTCGTCAGATCATCTAACTTTCCATTTCTATTATCAAGTTGTACGTGAAAAAATCTGCCCGAACAACAGAAACTCGTCTACAAGACAAAACACCAAATGCTTCCTAAAAATCTATCTCTTTAGAAGAAGCTTGACTTTAGCTGTCATAGTTCACAAAATGTACTTTCTAGGGACATATCAGAAATTTCAATGACAGGATTGAGCAAATACATATTTCCATAGAACTTCACATAGGCTAAAATCCGGCATCAGAAAAGGCTGACAACATTTTAAGAACATAAAAATTAACAGTAAAAAATAACTTAAGCTTAGCTATTGATACAACACAATAAAATTCACTAAACATTTAGAAAATTTTATTCTGTGTTTAAATAGAAGTAATTATTTATTTCAATTTTGTAGATTCGATCTTTGGTTGAGTTTGACATTAATTAGACTAGACTAAATAGCTTCATACGATAAAGAGTGATGTTTGACATGTGAAGCTAAAACATAGGCTCTTCGAGCCTTATATGGACAATGTGGACATTGTAGTATAGGCTCAAGCCCACATTCTTGTCGTAAGTGTCGACTAAGCGTCTTCTTATGATGATATACCTTGTAACACCTCGGGCATTTAAACTTTGAATAGTAAATTGGCGGATATTTCATATTTCTACCCCACTTGCACAGCTTACCTAAAACATTGGTCCTGGTCAACAACAGAGCTTTTCACCAACTTAAATTAAGCTACAAATGCAAAATAGCCTTTATACAACCGTTTATTACTTTTATTTAAACAATAAGTACACATCTACAACAGTCACAATTATCAAAACAAATGAAAAGACCTAATATGGCTTAACAGTCGATGTTTGTGTATGAACAATTGGCCACAATAGTCACATTTATTGGTTGGATTTTGACCGCATTCTAACCGTAAATGCCTGGCCAGTGTGTATTTTGCCTGATATACTTTAGAGCAATTCGGACAAGAAAAGAATGTTTTAGCAACAGCGTTTTCAATTTGCATACAGTCTGGAATCTTGTCAAATCTCAAACATCTTCTAAAATTAACACCTGAAAATAATACTTGTCAATATTTTACATCTACGAAGAACCAACTATTAGCAACATTATCATTCCAATGGAGCCATAAAGGCCCAAAAGCTTGTATGTAACACACAGTCCTCTCACCAACAGGTAAGATAATAGAACTGTACACGGAACCAAGCCGCAATATGTTGTCCAACTACCCGATTTATATGTCATAATTAGATGGAACAAAATCCATTGCTAGATAGCAAATTTAGCAACATACAACTCTTGCCTCTTTAGTGTACACACTTCCCAATTTCAACCACTGAACAGAAATTGTAGCAACATGGCGAATCTTTCAACCGGTGGGCTTAGGCACTACACAACAAAATTTGTATTTTTGATGGCCAGCTTAGACCTAAGCCCGACATAAGGCGAGTCTCTTGTCAGAGATGTCGGTACAGAAAGATCTTCTTTCACAAATCTAAGATTTTGACAAAAACGCCTCAGCTTCTACCAACAAAGTTCTATTTTCTAAGGCTTAATCAAAATTACAGTTAAACCACAAGCACAAGGCCTTTAGAGCTTTACAACCAGAGGTCCAAAGGGAACCCTCAAAACTTTAGCTTCAAGCGACAGAGTTCGTCTCAGCAACTTTGGCACTTGAAGCTAAGTTCTAGGACCAAGACTTTGACAGGTGAAGTCAGTGTTGTTACCATAAGACCCTAAGAGTTTGATACGTTAGAAGCTGTGAGAAAAAGTGACATCAAATTTTAAGAAGCTGCCAAAATAAGAGATTTCATTCAAGGTTACAACTCCCTGTACCGACATCCGTATTTCCTTACCTTAATCCGTTAGACCAAAATACTATAGATTGCAATGCAATTCTTCCACAGCATCGGGTCAAAAATGAAAAAGCTTTGAAATTTTAAGATTTATTGTGCTTTGTTTTAACATGTCTAATTAAATCAAAATTGTGCTTAAACCTAGATTCACACAACTGACAGCAAAATTCGGGATATTTGCCACATTCGTACCTTTGATGACGCTTTAAGGTGTAGATCAGACGATAATAGCGCCCGCATTGACAAAAATGAAGGTCTAAAACAATACATGAACAGTAAGTCTAAATATGATTTTTTCTCCATTCCTAAAACTAGTTAAGTTTAAATTCCTTAGAACATTTTGTATGATACAGTAGTTTATTATATTGACAGTTATAACATTACATTGAATTTGGTATAATTAAACTACACACTAAATATGTTGTGACAAATAAATGAGTACGCACGGTAGCAAAAGCCATAAAAATTAGTTTTACTAGAGTATTTTGAATATACTATTATTAAAGAGATAAATTAATACACCAACTAGAAGTTGGTACTACAATAGATCGAAATACAGAGATATTTACAATGTAGGATTTGGTATCGCAAACTATAAAACAAATAAAAAAATAAATAGGTAACTAAACAAATAAGTGGCACTCATGACTAAATACGTTGTTGTAAAATGACTAGAATTAAAATCTGAAAAAAATAATTTATTAGGAGGTACTTAAAATGGCAACGTCGAGGCACATGGCACAATCGTTTACTATTTGGATTATCATGACTAGATTCTTTTAATCTGAATAGGTTTTTGTCTTTTTCTAAGCTTCTGAATAAAAATCTCGTGCGTGAGACGCATATGTTTCAACAAGATGTAGCCATGCTTAAACTTTTTAGAGCATAATTGGCATGTAAAAGAAGGACTCTGTCCGCAGTCAAAGCGCAAATGACGACCAAGAGTTTTCTTTTGCAAGTATGTTTTGCGGCATCTTGCACAACCATATCTAACGCCATGGTTGTACACCTTCAAATTCCTGTAGTCATCGAAATTAGACGCGTAAAATATGACTCCTGTAACATAAAATTCATGGATTACTCTTCCAAGGAAGTCAGTACAGCAAACACTGAACTAGCAAACTCGAACACATCTCTCTACAAAGCTTCAAACAAATAAAAACGGCAACCTAAAAAACAAAACTAAACTAAGAAAATACTGGCAAGCAAACAAACAACTCATTGAATCATAAACTAAACGATTTGGGAACAGGATGTCAAAAGAAATGGTATTTTCAATTTACTAAACCTAGTTGTAGCAACGTACTTCAAAATTATTTCAGCATAAAGTGCCAAAATTCTAGAATATCTCAAAACTTCCGACAAATTTGTCAATAAAATACAACTCAATAGCTGGTTTCTAATGTCGAGGAAATATAAAAGAAACACAAAATCCAAAATATAAGACCTGACTTGACTTGACCTGACCCCATCGACACATTTTGCACATTATCTAGAAGTGCTGTATCACAAGCTATTAATATTTTTCAAAAAAATATCAAAGAGCGCAAAGTGAACAAAAATTAACAATTATGTACGTCGTTTCGTATAATTTTTATTTCTTGGCACAAAGATTTAAAACTAACTAATTCAAACAAAGCCCTATAAGAGCTCATATATACCTAAAACTTCTTAGCTTAAAGTTGTCTTTAAAAATCAAATAAAAGTCTTAAAAAATCCCGTATCAGCAATTAGTAGGTAGTAACGGTTCTAGAGCTTTCAAATTCCACCACCAGTGGCGCCATGTCGGTATAGTGAGAAGTTCAGCTCTCGGCTAAGCTGCCCACATAACCAAGCAAATGGTGATTACATAAAATTTTACTGATAAGAGCTGAAAAGATGTAAGACTACGTATAAATCGTCTGTTACTGGACACATAATACCCAGGCGGCACTTAATAACAAAGTTAAAAAAAGAATTAATATTAAGTAATACACTTTATTGAGAATTTACAGTTGTCGGTAGTATCTGTGTATCGGCTTCCTCTTCTCTTTATTAGACCTTTCAAAGCATGCGCATTGAGTTTTTTTAGAGAATATCTCAGAGCTTCAACTCTTCGTCGTCAAAAATTTTGCTCCATTGTGTGGTCTGCACAGACTCTCAAAACTTTCTAGCAAATTGGTCCACGTCAGGTCAGGTCAGCCTATAGCTTCAATTGATTCTTATCCCCTAAGATAGATGACACTGTTCTAATTCAGCTGATATCTGAAGTTTTTATTTTCACAAGTAGTCACAATAATAAACAAAAATAGAACAAAAAAAAAATTTACAAAATTTATTTATTGAGGTATGTATCCAAAACATCAAAACTTAACGGAAATAGAAACTTATTTTCTAACTGCTCCAATAGAGGCCCTGTTGGCGCCAATTCCACGGGAGGAAAGTTAGTATGAACAGTTTGATGCCTCTGCATATGCTGCTTTTTCTTGAATCCTTTATTACAAACAGGGCAAAAATAAGATGGTGGCATCCCACATTCCTCTCTTTTGTGATTGTACAAATTGGTTCTGTGTTTATAAGAACGCCCGCATCGGTCGCATTCAAACCTTTGTACATCAAAACTCGATACAGGCCAATAAACTGAAAGAAAAAACCCATCAAAATCTGACATTTTCGCTAAACCCCAAAGAGAAAAACATGGGATTTAGAATGATCAAAATGTTGTTATTAAACTGCATACGGAGTAAATTGTGCTTCAAGCTGTAAAAAATTATAAAAAAAATCTATCCCCCATCTGATTTTTATATTAAATTCAAATTAAAAAGATTATTCAAATTAATTTTTTTATTTCAAAAATCTAATTCTATAAATTCATCAGCTCTTCAAATGTTTAGATCTAAGATGACCCGTGAGTTCATATTTTCTTTTAAATTTCTGGCTACAAACTGAACATTTAAATTTGGGCTCAACGCCACATTCAAACAGCGAGTGCCGACGAAGAATATGCTTATGTTTGTATCTTTTAAAACACTTCTCGCACTCAAATGGCCTTGCTTCGACAATCTCATCCTCGAAAGTCAACAGATATTTAATGTATTCTTCGGCATTGTTCTCATCTATAAGAAAAACCTCAGTTAGATTTTAATGTCAAGATAGGTAGAACAGAAAAACGCCCATTAGCATCAACAAACAAAACAAAAAAAAAACAAAAGCATCTAATACTTTAAATAAAAACAAAAGTGAGAGCAAACGATGGTGACTACAATTTCCAAATCAGCTCCACCAGACAAATTGTCATGTATTGGTCTCTTTCGGCTGCAGAAATCACTCAGTAACGAGACCCGGTTCTGTTTTCGTCCGAGAGACCTAGCTCACAGTACTAAACCAACATGATTTTGTGTCGGCTTTTAAGATCAAGAAAAACCTGCCAATATTGGCTCTTTTTGAGACCAAATGGGCATTAGACCTACAACCGTATCTAGTTCGAAGACTATTCTATTGTTCAAGAAAGTATATTTGACCCATAGTACAACCTTTGCCTAAAGACATTTATTACATCTAAGACATTTTTTTTTGCAACAGAAGATTGTTACCAAAGCTAATTTTGGTTTATTTAGAGCCTACTGCCACTCGTCGATGGAATCTAATTAGTTTCCATTGCTAAATGCTATGTTTTATTTTAATTATTCTGATACAATGCACATAAACACACATAGTGCACATGAACATACATAGTGCACATGAACACACATAGTGCACATAAACACTATATGCGCAGTGTACAGTGCGCATAATGCACATAGATCTACATGAACAAAATGCACATGAACACACAAGCACCTAAATAACAAAAAACTGTTAATTTCATTTTCAAAAAACCATCGCACATGCTAACCTAACATTATGTGCCTTATTCGGTTGTAAACGTCATTGTCATGATTTCAATATGTTTATTTGTAGTAAAGTTTTTTACATATTGTACCAGGTAAAACTTAAAACAGTCGTAAATAATATTTTACTTACCTGTAAACTAGCTTTTTTGGGATGTAACAGCAGGCTAATAGAAGCTTCAATTAACTTCATAGAATATTTTGGCAACAGCTTATAAAAAAAACAATAGTAGCTAAGAGGAGCGCAGTGGAAAAGTAAAAAAAAGCAAAAATCTAGAAAAAAAAATCAAAAAGCAGAAATATAGTACTTTACGCACGCTCTTTCTTTCTTTGCGCATCTCAAGTGTATAAGTACCTAAATGACAACCAATTCGCTACTGGAAATATCAACATTTTTAACTTGTTTATTCAGATACAAAAGACAAATTAGCTGTTTATAGTTTTCCCTCCTTTGATGTTCTTCTCCTTCCCTGTTTATTTAGAGCATTATTCGACCAAGAATCCAGAGGAGTAGGTAACAAAAAAAAGCACTACCACGTTAGTGATTATTTTTTATTTTCAACATATCTACATTTTTTAACCTAAACTGCCCACTTATAGAATTAAGGAATCAACTTGTACAATGATGAATTGACAGTATCTGTCAGTTTGGTTCCCGGACAGAAAGGGCTAAAAGTGTGTAGGTGTAGCAGTATTAACCAATCAGATCAGATCTTTTCAGTGAGGTAATAAATAACTGTCATTCTCCTGCCTCGACAGCTGGTGTCTTATTGGATTAGCTTCAAATTGAAAAACAAAGCGATCATGTGGTTTTGGACATTCTTTTTATATAATTTAACAAAGTTGATTAATCCAAGAAAACTTGTCTAGAAAAAGAATTTTGCTGATTCTTAGCGTGTAAAGTATCACCGATGAAAGGTAACGACGCACAAACATGGTTTTATTTCGAAATAAATTTGTTTTCGCTTATGAAAAAACACTGTCTTGAGGGATACTTTACAGAAAATATATCACTACTTTGAATGACATTTTCAAAGACTAAATCGCGTAGGCTCTTTTACACTGAATATTCTTTCAAAGGGCTTTAAACGATAGGGCAAACCTTACAAAAAAAAAAGATATCAGATCAGGTGACCGTGATGTCCATCTAATATCTCCACATAGTTCTATCTATCAGAGTCTAAAGATCTACGTTCTGTATGAGATCTTATCTCGCTGAACCCAAAAATTTAAGGCGATTGAAGAAAAATGTCTACAAAGATCTTCCCTTATTAAGTTTTCATAACTAAACCTTTATCTAATGCTATTCGACAACAGTTTTCACTTCTTTTTATGCATGGCAAGAGAAAACAGCTTAGGAAAGGGTTACAATTAATTATGAAAATAATTCGATATTTCTTCTTCAGAAAAGAAAATGCTAAATTAGTAGAGAATAAATTTGCTTTTTTTTTGTCTATTCTCCAGCTTTTAGGAAGAGGGAAACAATACTGTGTTTGGTCCACTACTAAATTTTTTAATAACTTTAGGCAGAAAGTATAACCAAAACCAATTTATTCAAAGGGATAATTAGCTCTCACTTAATCAGCTAATTAATCTTTTCTCTATTCTAAATAAATTCGTTCAAACAGTTTGCTATACAGGGTTACTCAAAAGTGCTTACTTTGTTTTTATTTAAAATACAGGGTTTTTATAATTAACAAGTTAGATCTTCACATAATACTTACATTGAAAATTATTCAGATCAGTGTCAATTCATATCTGCTCTCCTATTGGACTAAAATAATACAATTTTTTTATATGCTGAGGAAACCTTGATATGTATAATAGGTAAAAAAGGTCTTATACAACGCTTAGGATGTGGTTTCATAAATAAGTGTTAAGGGGCCTTTCTTCAAGTGTACCTACTTTGGTCTGTAATAAAAAAAAATTGACTAACTAATAGAAAATTGTAGGTTTTTTGACTTTTTCAAGGCCTCTACTTCCAATAGATTTTATGGCACGTTAGGATTAACCATTGTGAGATTTCTTCTATCAACTATTAAACAAACAAAAAAACTCTCTTCACTATTTTTTACAAGTTTGTTCTTCAAAAATTCAAAATTTTGAAAATATCACCAATCTACAAAACAAATTCAGGTTACTTCTAGAATATAATTAAGCCGAGTAAATACCTATTGAAAGTTTCTTCATTTTTTATCAATTTTGTCCAAGAAAAACCTAAATTTTGAAAAAATCACAAAAGAAATTTGTTGTTTTTTGAAAAATAATGCATTACTACCTATTAGATTTTCACTTGGTTGTAATAAATTCAATCTGATAAAATAGTGGATTAACCTAATGCAGAAAACCAAAAACGGAGATCTAGAGATGTACAGCCTCCGATTGACAATTTTTTTGGGTGATGCTAAAAGTGGAATATAATTTTGCTTTTATTTAATAATTGATGAGCAGTTCTGTCTAAAATCCTAATATTTATTTTCACCTGATTACCGCTCAAGGTCAGAAATGGCTTTTGCATTTCAGCAAGTCAGCCGAATGATAAGGCTTTGCTTTTTCGGCTTATCATTCGCATAAAAATATTAGACAAGAGATAATTACGTTTACTTGCAGATTTACTCATTAAATCTGTATACGTTTTTGATAATAACATCAAAAAAAATAAAGCAGTGTTTCTCATTTTATCAAAAAGAGGATAATGCCCTATATAATAATCGAGAGTGAAATATTAACAAAAGAAACAAGTTTTTTTTCTTCTCCACTGTTGTCTATATCGCTTTTTTCAAAACCAAAATATAGCAAATATAAGTCCTTTTACACTTTTTCATGAAAAAATTATATTTTTAGTTGTCTGTTTTGGCAGAGACGAAACGTCGTAAACAAACCACAGGGCTACAAATGCAAAAATTACCGTTGAGATTGGATGTTTAATTTTAAAAACAAAAAATCTAAATAAAATCTAACTGTATATATACAGGGTGCGGCAAAATAAGAGGTCAATTTTAGAGTTAAATTATTTCATTTAAATCAAGCTGATATTCAACGTCTGTTTCAACAAAAAAAAATATTATGAAACTTTTAATTAATTTTTTCTATTAAATCTCAAATTCAAAAATTATCGAAGCCAAAGCCTTTTGAGGATGATTTACATATGAAAACAAAACCCAAACAAGTACATTAAGCTTGGTTTTGGGTTATGAAATCAAAATTTTGAAGAAAAAAATTTAAAAAACAAAAATAAAATTAGGCTCTTTCCGTTAACACCTTTTTGGTGTGACTTTCTATGACCAATATGTTTGGCTGCATATTTTCGAAGTAATTGTGACAAAGGGGAAGTGATTGATAGTTTCGGGTAAGTTAACTTATCAACTTGATTACCAAATGGTAAATAACCACCACCATAAATGATCTAAGCTATACTACTTTATTCCAACTACTTAAGAGAACTAGTTTCTGTAAATTTTCTAAAATTAGTTGCAGCTAATCAATATCTGGCTGCGCTTTTGGACACAGAATCTCAATAAAATGCATCGACTTTATACCGAGCGATCAAATAAAATTCATATCCTTTCACTCTGCGCAAGCGCAAAAACATTGACTTTAGTCTTACGCCTGGTTATTACAGCTGTATCGGCCATATAAATGAAATAATTTTTGATACAAGTAGTTTTTTATTTTCATAGTTACATCAACTTACGCTAAAAAAAGTTGAAAGTGTGATATATACATGCTTTAAAAAAAAAATGGCACGTTTGAGAGATTATGTAAAATTATCTTTGGATTTGACTAGAATTCGATTTCTGATAAAATGGCAATTTTTTTTGGTTGTCTTTGGTATTAAACAATTGGCGGAATAAAGCCGAAAAAAACATTTCTTAAGAACTAGAGATTGGCACACGTATTTTTTGAACATTTTACTTTAGTCTAGTTCTATAGATCGTTATGCTTTTGCTAAACTTTGGCAAGCAAGTGTGTTTATTCTCGTAATGTCTCTTTAAATTTGATTGTTGGTGAAATTTTCTACAACAAAATGAGCACTGGAATCGTGCCTGTTTTCCACATTCATAGACCATGTGCCTGCGCATGTTGCCTCGATGCTTGTAGATTTTACCGCAGTTGCCACATGGGAACCCACCTGTAGAATCCGGATCAATATGACGCAGATACCAGGTCCTCTCTCCTGGAAATAAACACTGCTGTACTAGCGATTTCAATTCACACCGACGACGCCTACTTTCGATAGCCTTGGCCCAAACTCAAGCATCTTTTTTATAAAGGTGGAAAACTATACTACCTACTAAATACGAATATATTCTATCAATAAAAATTCGATTTATTCAATTTTTTGTACATAATTTTGTATTTTATATTATATCTCAGGTGGAAGGAACCAGAAAACTGACACTTGACTGCAGCAGGAAACCCCTCGAAACTGTGATTCCTGGAACAATAGAAAAGTTTCCCATAAGTTCCTTCATTTTCCCCCAAACTAAATTTCTGATGAAAATTTAAAACACAGCATCCAGAGTCTCACAAGAAAAAATAATCGAGATCGAATCGAAACTTTTAACCAGCTCCGATTCTATTTTCCTGTCGAGCCTCTTAGCTCAAAAATTAATACAAAAGAAACTCACTTTTGATCATTGTAGCGATTTTCCCTCTATTGCCGGTTCCATCTTGCAGAAGTATTGGAATTGTGTTAATAAGGGAGATGAGCAGTACTGCATTTTTTTTTGAGAGGGAAAGGGTTCAAGGAAAAAGGATTTTCAGTTACAGGTGTCCGCCAGATGACGTAGAAGCCCAGATCGGTACTTGTATCTTCGGCCACACGATGGACAAACAATTCCAAATCTAGAAGAGCTTCCTATTTTCCAGGTCAGGGGTAAGAGCGACAGTGCATTAATATTTTTTAAGAAAGTCCCCACCACCCACTTGTCAAAAATTTTGTGAAATATAGAGGTAGAATTCTGCAGGATTAAACCTCTTATTTCATAAAATTATTGATAATGATAGAATAAGATTAGATAGTTTTTTTTTTGGATTCTTATCTTTATTTGTTTTATGACTAGAATTTTTTTATATTAGCTTAGAACAGGAAAAAAAGTATTAATTAGGCCACATTATGCTTAAATTTTTTTTCGTGGCATCTAAGAATGTCTCGGCGAGAAAACCTTCTCAAACAAACTCCACAGGAAAACTGCTTAGTAACACCACACTCATATCTCAGATGGCGTTCAAGAGTGTATTGAACAGAGTATAAGCGTCCACAACGTTGACAAGTGTAAGGAGATACAGAAGCTGTAACAAAGCACCCATTCGATTCATACATACCATTCGAGAGAACACATCCAGCATTAGAAGCCCAAGCCTTTTAGGGGAAAAACAAACTTGTCACATAAAAAATATTAGCAACAAGCCTGAATTCCAACGCCAACAAACGTTCCAAGCAATAATCGCAAAAAAACACAATTATAGAATGGAAACGTCAATCAAAGACTTGATATAATAATACAAAAATGTTGGCCCTCTATGCTCCATACAAAAACAAAACAGTCAAAAAACACAAAAAAAAACTATACTTACCACACAAACTTAATTACCTCAATGCAAAATTGCATCTACAAAAACTGAATTTGAAAAGAATCAAACTCAGAATATACAAAGCTGAAAAAAAAAATGCTGAAAAGGAAAAAAGCAGCGTTCATCAATAAACATTGAGAACACAAAAACATACATACCCTTTTTTGGAAAAATGCCCCTCCATTTCACTTCCTGTAAAAGAAAAATTTCCACTTTTTGTGAAAAAAAAAAGCCTTCACACAAAACAAATACCTCTCATAGCTGCGCAAAATTGCACAACTATTAATAAAAACAATCAAAAAAAGTTGATGTGCTGCACTAGACTAAAGAGAAAAAAAAGACATTGAAATTTCAATGTCTCGAAACAACTTACCAATTGCAATTAACCTGAAGATTCCTTTAAAACAAAAACCAAAAACAATTGATTTTTGGTTTTTCACTTATTTGTTACCTCACTGGATGATAAAAAAATCACCAGCTACAATACGTTGGATGAAGCAAAGCACCACACAAAAAATGGAACACAGATGTATGAACAAAATATGTTATACATCGAATAAACAAAAGACTGTAGATTTGTAAATCAAATTACAGTTGAAACAGCGTTAATAAACGGACATGACTAAATTTAGCATGTCACAAAACAACTTTGTACAATAAATTAAATGGAGGCATGCACATGATAAATACAGTATAAATGTTAGACCGAAAGTTTCAGAAAGATACATGAGATAGAAGGCCAACAACACAAGATCAAAGTCAAAAATACGGAACAAAAATGTACATTTCAAAAAAAAAATCCTGTATTTTCGACTTTAACCTCTCACAAAACCCAACAATATACTCGCAGTTGCATAGCAAAATCAAAATAAATAAAAAAGCAGGAAAATTCATTTGAATGTAAAAAAAATTAAATAAAAAAAAAATTATAAAAAAACACCGAGACTGACAGTCTCCGATTAAAAAACCAAAATGTCTTCCAAAAATTTATAATAAAAACAAATGAATGAAAACAGATCTGGAAACATTTTAATTTTCAATCTGCACTCCCTTCTCTTACCTGCAAAACAACCTATAATTTAAATCAAAGAAAAAATAAAATCGCGGAAAACAATTGAATAAAATTGAGTTATGAATTTAGAAAATTTTATATCGGAAATGTTTGATGGGAGTATTTTTAAAAATGAAGGGAGAACAGTCAAACTAAAAACTACAAAAATCTACAATAACAAAAAGCTAAGGAATAGGAGAAGCAACAAATTACTAAATACCACTAAAAAAAAATAAATCAGAGACTGAAAAACTCAAGGTGTTATTTTGCTATGGCAATTACGAATATTTTTAAAACTTCTCAATTTTTCGATACCCAACACTCGTTTTTTTGACAAAAAAGCTTCAGGAGAGAGACTCATGTTGGAATCGATTAATCAAGAAGTTGGTATAATTGAATCGTAAATCTTACCTTGTGAATCACGATGAGCACCTACGGCCTCTTGAGCGGCCAAAAATACTTCATCTTGACTTTGGTTACCCATATGCCATCCGCCAAAACCTGAAATAACCCGATAACAAAAGATAAACCAAAGGAAAAAAAATAATAATAAAAATAAACGAATTTAATAAAAATAGAAAAAAAACTTGAGCAAATAAATTAAACACAAAATGACGATTTAATTTTGATGTTAAGCTTTTTCAAATAGTGCTGCAAACTAGTTCGCTTAATGCCGTAATCTATTGATGCTTGAGTTACAGTTTCGCCACGATTTAAAATCGCATCAAGGGCCAGTTTTATCGACTGCCTCGAATACTTGCGAATGCTTCCTTCCAAAATATTCGCTAGAGGGTCGATTTCAAATTTTGCCCAAGTTAGATCGCGGTGGCAGATATTGTCTGGTGAATTGGAGGAGTGGCGCCGGTACATATCTAAAAACAACCAACTCCTTAATGTCCACCAAACAATATCCCGAAAAAAAGAAGAAATGCCAGTCGCATTCAAACTGGAATTCCCTTCTGGCCTTTTTGCTCTAATTACCTTGACTTGATCCTTCACCCGCATTGCCATGACTAGGCCCAGCTCCGTCATCCATCGATTCCATATTGCTAATATCATCATCATCCAACGTTAAATCCTCAATACTGTCCTCATTCATTTCATCAACATACTCAGACTTTGGTTCTAGCATCAGTTCTGTATGTGTTTCTATTTTTTCTTTTAATATAGGAACATGGGAAATATCGTCGGACTGTTTATGCCTCGTCAAAATTTCCGATTTGGTTTCTACAGGTGGTTCAGGCACGTCGGCGATTATTTTCGAGACAGGTAACATTGTGGGAATGTTTTGGGCGGGTGTTTGATTACTATGAGATTCTGATGAATTTGAAGCGTCATGGTGGTTATCTAAATCATCACTTTTGCGTCGTATCCGTTTCTTCTTGCGGGGTCCCGGCGACTGCGAACCCTCGCGACTGTCGTCTCTGTTTCGCTGTTCTATTGTTAGGCCTTGTACTTTTGGTAATGACGTCGGCTGAGGACTTTTTGATGGGGCAGGTGCAGGCGGAACAGGCTTTCGATCTGTATCGCTTCCTTTTCGATTATCGGATAAACCCTTTATCTGAAGAGACTCTGCTGCTTTTAATAGAGCCCCCAACTGATCCTGCGATATGTTCACTTCACCACGGTACATATAGTCCATCATTGCCTTCAACTCTTGAAACTTGACGTCTTTTAATATAAGAATTGGATGTTTGTCATAATGGCGTGACAGCAGTGCCTGTTGAAAGAAAAAAAAATTCATTAACTCTAATTTAGTACCAAAATCAATTGTTAGCAACTCATGTCACTCATTCTAAAAAAAAACGTCTCAACTCACAAGCCGACTTGGCAAAGCGTAAAATAAACTGACACAAAAGACCATCAAAGTGAATGATACAAAAATGTCTACTCTACAGTCAGAAATTCTTTTAGTCTACAGCCCATACTTTTGTTGGATAAGCGCGACAGAATAACTCAGCGCATAATCTATAGACATTAAACAAATTTCGAGTTTTTGAGTAAATTTGGCCTCCAAAAGTAGAGCTTAATTCTACAAGTGAGTAGAGATTTGGCAATAGAAAAATAACAATTATACCACAAGAAAAAAAAAATTGTTTTAGTGAGTTTAGACTGTGTAAGTAAAACTTAAATGCATTATAAGTTGATAACCTAATTAATGGTTCGAGAGTGCCATTAGACTTAAAGTCTAAAAACAAAAGCACATCGCTGGATCTTTTCAAGGTTGTATTTGAAGATGACATCTGAGTTTGGTTACAGCGCGCCGACGAAATTTTATTAGAACATTGACTTGTGAGCTTTCACCAAATGACATAAATATGTCGTGTTTACGGTTATGTCAAAACAAAAGAAAATCATGTAGAAAGTCGTAGCCTACCTCGAAAAACGGGCTACATGCTGATAGTACGACTTTGTGTGCGTTTAAACATTTTCCTTCTGCTGCCAATGTGCAATCGACTAATGTTCCATTTTCTAATAGTGTATCAAAGACAGCTACTAGAGTGGACTGATGGTTGTTCCACCTCAAGCAAAACTGCTGGTCGTCATCCATTGTTCTGTAAAAGAAAATAAAAAAAATTATAAAAATGAAGATAACTTTAATTATTATATGATCGAAGCGGATCAATGATAAGAAACAAAAAAATGTAGCATAACGCCCCACCCATAAACCGCGCCTATTGGCCGAAATGTGCCCAATACGCAAAGTCCAAACTCCCGTTGGGTTGCAAGAATGATCGCTGGTGGAGCTTAACGGAAACGTACGTCAGCGAAGAAAAGTGGGGGAAGGGAAAGCAAAGCGTTGGTTTGGTCAACAATGGCCGCTTTTCCGAGCAAGCTGGAAAAATGGCGAAGCGTCCTCAACAAATTTTCGATAACTAATCATCGGATTAAGATTGACCAAGGAAAATTATAAAAAAGCGACATTTTCCCCATTTTCCAGTAATTGAAAAGCTTTTGAGCTTTCGGAAAATAAGCATAGACGGTAAAAGCTTACAACGTATGAAGTACAAAGCTCCCAGCCCAGATTTTCGATAAGTGAAAATTCGCGAAAAACCGCTTAATTTGACATTAAATTGACGATTTAACCGACGACAAGGACTTTAAGTTACCTTTTTTGGCACACTAACACTAAATATCACAAATATTTTCACTTCTGTAAAAATTTTTACAGAGACGACATCAAACGTTGTGTATTCATGTGATGGTTACTTCTGACTAAAAGCGATGTCCTCAGCAAGAGTAGCTGTGAAGCATCAGCGCTGTAAAAGCGGCAGAACGCTGTGTCTATGACGTCATAATTACGCGCAGCGGAATACTGCGCAGTAACGCTACCAAACGGACCAATTGGAGAGCAAGCTTTTGCGGTTAATTAACGAGCTAGGCGAGTTTTTGTTATTTCTGCGCTCTCTTGCTTCGGAAAATTGCCAAACTGTGCTCCAAGAGAGAGAGGATGGAGAAAAGTTGAAAGAGAGAGCGAAGAGATGCGAGGAGAGAAACGAATTTGATCCACAACAAAATAGTGAGCCTGTCTCTTCTAATCGTACAGTCCGTTTTCCACTGCGGTCTTGATTCCGTTTCTTTTTCAAAAAATCGTGCACTATTTTGACGTTTATTTTGAATGTATAATTGTGTCACTTGGATAATTACCGCTGAACAGGTAAGGATCCTAGAGGCCTAAAAACACTCAAATTTCCAATTTATTATGATAATTATTGCTTTTTTGGTGCTTTCTCTCCAAACCGTGCTCTTTTTTTCGGTAAAAGTTCGCCGTTTCTGCATTCAAATTTGAATAAATTCATTCTGGCGCGACCTATCCCCACGCAAATCTACGCATGTTTGGAGTATGCGTAATCGAGCCCTTTTCCCTTTTGTTTCGCTCCACACATAATCAATCCATGGCAAGCTTCGATGACGTAATGGTAAACATTGTTGGCGGCTATGTTTGTTGGAAATTCATCTTTTTTTTTTTTTTGACTAATTTTTTATCTTGTTTACTTTCTACATGCCCTTGTATTTTGATAAATCTAAAACTTGTTTTTTTCATTTTTGTTTTTATCTAAGGTTTATAATTTTATCTACAGATTAGGTTTTCCAAATCCAGAGCCTTAACTTGATGACAGATATCATTTTTATTTAAATTATGGAATAAAAGTAGAAAAGTTAGATATTTCGGTCAATTTAAGTTAATTAATTAATGTTTTGCCTCTTTCCGAAAGGTAATTCTAAAAATTATTAAATTAATTATAATTAAAATTTTATTTGCTAATTTTTATGCTTAACTTATGACAGATTGTTTACCAATTGTTTTTTTATTATAGAATTAAAGGGAAAAGTGAGATATTTGGGTCAATTTAAGATAATTATTTGATGGGGTTAGATGTTTTGCCTCTTACAGGTAATTCTAAAAATTATTAAATTAATTATAATTTAAATTTAATTTGCTAATTTTTATGCTTAATTTATGACAGATAACCATTTATTTTATTATGGAATTGAAGGGAAAAAGTGAGATATTTGGGGAATTTAAGATAATTAATTGATGCGTTTATATGTTTTGCCTCTTTTCTATAGGTAATTCTAAAAATTATTAAATTAATTATAATTAAATTTTATTTGCTAATTTTTATGCTTAATTTATGACAGATATCAACCATTTTTTTTTCAATTCTGGAATTGAAAGGAAAAAGTGAGAAATTTAGGTCAATTTAAGATAATTAATTGATGAGACTAGATGTTTTGCCTCTTCCTTATAGATAATTCTAAAAATTATTAAATTAAATATAATTAAAATTTTATTTGTTAATTTTTACGCTTAACTTATGACACATCTACCAATTTTTTTTTTAATTATGGAATTGAAAGGAAAAAGTGAGAAATTTGGGTCAATTTAAGATAATTAATTGATGTTTTGCTTCTTTCCTATATGTAATTCTAAAAATTATTAAATTAATTATAATTAAAACTTTATTTGTTAATTTTAATGCTTAACTTATGACAGATATCAACCAATTGTTTTTTAATTATAGAATTAAAGGGAAAAGTGAGATATTTGGGTCAATTTAAGATAATTAATTGATGGGGATAGATGTTTTGCCTCTTACAGGTAATTCTAAAAATTATTAAATTAATTATAATTAAATTTTTATGCTTAACTTATGACAGATATCAATTTTTCTTTAAATTATGGAATTAAAAGGAAAAGTGAGATATTTGGGTCAATTTAAGATAATTAATTGATGTTTTACCTCTTTCCTATATGTAATTCTAAAAATTATTAAATCAATTATAATTAAAATTTTATTTTGTTAATTTTTACGCTTAACTTATGACATATCTACCAATTTTTTTTTTAATTATGGAATTGAAAGAAAAAAGTGAGAAATTTGGGTCAATTTAAGATAATTAATTGATGTTTTGCTTCTTTCCTATATGTAATTCTAAAAATTATTAAATTAATTATAATTAAAACTTTATTTGTTAATTTTAATGCTTAACTTATGACAGATATCAACCAATTGTTTTTTAATTATAGAATTAAAGGGAAAAGTGAGATATTTGGGTCAATTTAAGATAATTAATTGATGGGGATAGATGTTTTGCCTCTTACAGGTAATTCTAAAAATTATTAAATTAATTATAATTAAATTTTTATGCTTAACTTATGACAGATATCAATTTTTCTTTAAATTATGGAATTAAAAGGAAAAGTGAGATATTTGGGTCAATTTAAGATAATTAATTGATGTTTTACCTCTTTCCTATATGTAATTCTAAAAATTATTAAATCAATTATAATTAAAATTTTATTTTGTTAATTTTTACGCTTAACTTATGACATATCTACCAATTTTTTTTTTAATTATGGAATTGAAAGGAAAAAGTGAGAAATTTGGGTCAATTTAAGATAATTAATTGATGTTTTGCTTCTTTCCTATATGTAATTCTAAAAATTATTAAATTAATTATAATTAAAACTTTATTTGTTAATTTTAATGCTTAACTTATGACAGATATCAACCAATTGTTTTTTAATTATTGAATTAAAGGGAAAAGTGAGATATTTGGGTCAATTTAAGATAATTAATTGATGGGGATAGATGTTTTGCCTCTTACAGGTAATTCTAAAAATTATTAAATTAATTATAATTAAATTTTTATGCTTAACTTATGACAGATATCAATTTTTCTTTAAATTATAGAATTGAAAGGAAAAAGTGAGAAATTTAGGTCAATTTAACATAATTAATTGATGTTTTACCTCTTTCCTATATGTAATTCTAAAAATTATTAAATTAAATATAATTAAAATTTTATTTTGTTAATTTTTACGCTTATCTTATGACATATCTACCAATTTTTTTTTAATTATGGAATTGAAAGGAAAAAGTGAGAAATTTGGGTCAATTTAAGATAATTAATTGATGTTTTGCTTCTTTCCTATATGTAATTCTAAAAATTATTAAATTAATTATAATTAAAACTTTATTTGTTAATTTTAATGCTTAACTTATGACAGATATCAACCAATTGTTTTTTAATTATTGAATTAAAGGGAAAAGTGAGATATTTGGGTCAATTTAAGATAATTAATTGATGGGGATAGATGTTTTGCCTCTTACAGGTAATTCTAAAAATTATTAAATTAATTATAATTAAATTTTTATGCTTAACTTATGACAGATATCAATTTTTCTTTAAATTATAGAATTGAAAGGAAAAAGTGAGAAATTTAGGTCAATTTAACATAATTAATTGATGTTTTACCTCTTTCCTATATGTAATTCTAAAAATTATTAAATTAAATATAATTAAAATTTTATTTTGTTAATTTTTACGCTTATCTTATGACATATCTACCAATTTTTTTTTTAATTATGGAATTGAAAGGAAAAAGTGAGAAATTTGGGTCAATTTAAGATAATTAATTGATGTTTTGCTTCTTTCCTATATGTAATTCTAAAAATTATTAAATTAATTATAATTAAAACTTTATTTGTTAATTTTAATGCTTAACTTATGACAGATATCAACCAATTGTTTTTTAATTATTGAATTAAAGGGAAAAGTGAGATATTTGGGTCAATTTAAGATAATTAATTGATGGGGATAGATGTTTTGCCTCTTACAGGTAATTCTAAAAATTATTAAATTAATTATAATTAAATTTTTATGCTTAACTTATGACAGATATCAATTTTTCTTTAAATTATAGAATTGAAAGGAAAAAGTGAGAAATTTAGGTCAATTTAACATAATTAATTGATGTTTTACCTCTTTCCTATATGTAATTCTAAAAATTATTAAATTAAATATAATTAAAATTTTATTTTGTTAATTTTTACGCTTATCTTATGACATATCTACCAATTTTTTTTTTAATTATGGAATTGAAAGGAAAAAGTGAGAAATTTGGGTCAATTTAAGATAATTAATTGATGTTTTGTTTTTTTCCTATATGTAATTCTGAAAATTATTAAATTAATTAAAATTCAAATTTTATTTCCTAATTTTTACGCTTAACTTATGACAGATATCTACCAATTTTTTTTTATTATAGAATTAAAAGAAAAAAGTGAGATATTTGGGTCAATTTAAGATAATTAATTGATGAGGCTAGATGTTTTGCCTCTTCCTTATAGATAATTCTAAAAATTATTAAATTAATTATAATTACATTGTTATTTGCTAATTTTTATGCTTAACTTATGACAGATATCAACCATTTTTTTTATTAAGGAATTAAAGCGAAAAAGTGAGAAATTTGGGTCAATTAAAGATAATTAATTGATATTTTCCCTCTTTCCTACAGGTAATTCTAAAAATTATTAAATTAATTATAATTAAAATTTTATTTGCTAATTTTTATGCTTAACTTATGACACATCTACCAATTTTTTTTTTAATTATGGAATTGAAAGAAAAAAGTGAGAAATTTGGGTCAATTTAAGATAATTAATTGATGTTTTGCTTCTTTCCTATATGTAATTCTAAAAATTATTAAATTAATTATAATTAAAACTTTATTTGTTAATTTTAATGCTTAACTTATGACAGATATCAACCAATTGTTTTTTAATTATAGAATTAAAGGGAAAAGTGAGATATTTGGGTCAATTTAAGATAATTAATTGATGGGGATAGATGTTTTGCCTCTTACAGGTAATTCTAAAAATTATTAAATTAATTATAATTAAATTTTTATGCTTAACTTATGACAGATATCAATTTTTCTTTAAATTATGGAATTAAAAGGAAAAGTGAGATATTTGGGTCAATTTAAGATAATTAATTGATGTTTTACCTCTTTCCTATATGTAATTCTAAAAATTATTAAATCAATTATAATTAAAATTTTATTTTGTTAATTTTTACGCTTAACTTATGACATATCTACCAATTTTTTTTTTAATTATGGAATTGAAAGAAAAAAGTGAGAAATTTGGGTCAATTTAAGATAATTAATTGATGTTTTGCTTCTTTCCTATATGTAATTCTAAAAATTATTAAATTAATTATAATTAAAACTTTATTTGTTAATTTTAATGCTTAACTTATGACAGATATCAACCAATTGTTTTTTAATTATAGAATTAAAGGGAAAAGTGAGATATTTGGGTCAATTTAAGATAATTAATTGATGGGGATAGATGTTTTGCCTCTTACAGGTAATTCTAAAAATTATTAAATTAATTATAATTAAATTTTTATGCTTAACTTATGACAGATATCAATTTTTCTTTAAATTATGGAATTAAAGGGGAAAAGTGAGATATTTCGGTCAATTTAAGATAATTAATTAATGTTTTGCTTCTTTCCTATAGGTAATTCTAAAAATTATTAAATTAATTATAATTAAAATTTTATTTGCTAATTTTTATGCTTAACTTATGACAGATATCTACCAATTGTTTTTTAATTATAGAATTAAAGGGAAAAAGTGAGATATTTGGGTCAATTTAAGATAATTAATTGATGGGGTTAGATGTTTTGCCTCTTACAGGTAGTTCTAAAAATTATTAAATTAATTATAATTTAAATTTAATTTGCTAATTTTTATGCTTAATTTATGACAGATAACCATTTATTTTATTATGGAATTGAAGGGAAAAAGTGAGATATTTGGGGAATTTAAGATAATTAATTGATGCGTTTATATGTTTTGCCTCTTTTCTATAGGTAATTCTAAAAATTATTAAATTAATGATAATTAAATTTTTATTTGCTAATTTTTATGCTTAATTTATGACAGATATCAACCATTTTTTTTTCAATTCTGGAATTAAAAGGAAAAAGTGAAATATTTGGGTCAATTTAAGATAATTAATTGATGTTTAGCCTGTTTCCTATAGCTAATTCTAAAAATTGTTAAATTAATTATAATTAAAATTTTATTTGTCAATTTTTACGCTTAACTTATGACAGATAGATATCTACCAATTTCTTTTTTATTATGAAATTAAAAGAAAAAAGTGAGATATTTTGGTCAATTTAAGACAATTAATTGATGAAGTTAGATGTTTTGCCTCTTCCTTATACATAATTCTAAAAATTATTAAATTAATTATAATTAAAATTTAATTTGCTAATTTTCATGCTTAACTTATGACAGATATTAACCAGTTTTTTTATTATGGAATTAAAGGGAAAAAGTGAGATATTTGGGTCAATTCAAAATAATTAATTGATGGGTTTAGATGTTTTGCCTTGTTTCTATAGGTAATTCTAAAAATTATTAAATTAATTATAATTAAATTTTCATGCTTAACTTATGACAGATATTAATTTTTCTTTAAATCATGCAATTAAAAGGAAAAGTCAGATATTTGGGTCAATTTAAGATAATTAATTGATGTTTTGCCTCTTTCCTATATGTAATTCTGAAAATTATTAAATTAATTATAATTAAAACTTTATTTGTTAATTTTAATGCTTAACTTATGACAGATATCAACCAATTGTTTTTTAATTATTGAATTAAAGGGAAAAGTGAGATATTTGGGTCAATTTAAGATAATTAATTGATGGGGATAGATGTTTTGCCTCTTACAGGTAATTCTAAAAATTATTAAATTAATTATAATTAAATTTTTATGCTTAACTTATGACAGATATCAATTTTTCTTTAAATTATGGAATTAAAAGGAAAAGTGAGATATTTGGGTCAATTTAAGATAATTAATTGATGTTTTACCTCTTTCCTATATGTAATTCTAAAAATTATTAAATCAATTATAATTAAAATTTTATTTTGTTAATTTTTACGCTTAACTTATGACATATCTACCAATTTTTTTTTTAATTATGGAATTGAAAGAAAAAAGTGAGAAATTTGGGTCAATTTAAGATAATTAATTGATGTTTTGCTTCTTTCCTATATGTAATTCTAAAAATTATTAAATTAATTATAATTAAAACTTTATTTGTTAATTTTAATGCTTAACTTATGACAGATATCAACCAATTGTTTTTTAATTATAGAATTAAAGGGAAAAGTGAGATATTTGGGTCAATTTAAGATAATTAATTGATGGGGATAGATGTTTTGCCTCTTACAGGTAATTCTAAAAATTATTAAATTAATTATAATTAAATTTTTATGCTTAACTTATGACAGATATCAATTTTTCTTTAAATTATGGAATTAAAAGGAAAAGTGAGATATTTGGGTCAATTTAAGATAATTAATTGATGTTTTACCTCTTTCCTATATGTAATTCTAAAAATTATTAAATCAATTATAATTAAAATTTTATTTTGTTAATTTTTACGCTTAACTTATGACATATCTACCAATTTTTTTTTTAATTATGGAATTGAAAGAAAAAAGTGAGAAATTTGGGTCAATTTAAGATAATTAATTGATGTTTTGCTTCTTTCCTATATGTAATTCTAAAAATTATTAAATTAATTATAATTAAAACTTTATTTGTTAATTTTAATGCTTAACTTATGACAGATATCAACCAATTGTTTTTTAATTATAGAATTAAAGGGAAAAGTGAGATATTTGGGTCAATTTAAGATAATTAATTGATGGGGATAGATGTTTTGCCTCTTACAGGTAATTCTAAAAATTATTAAATTAATTATAATTAAATTTTCATGCTTAACTTATGACAGATATCAATTTTTCTTTAAATTATGGAATTAAAGGGGAAAAGTGAGATATTTCGGTCAATTTAAGATAATTAATTAATGTTTTGCTTCTTTCCTATAGGTAATTCTAAAAATTATTAAATTAATTATAATTTAAATTTAATTTGCTAATTTTTATGCTTAATTTATGACAGATAACCATTTATTTTATTATGGAATTGAAGGGAAAAAGTGAGATATTTGGGGAATTTAAGATAATTAATTGATGCGTTTATATGTTTTGCCTCTTTTCTATAGGTAATTCTAAAAATTATTAAATTAATGATAATTAAATTTTTATTTGCTAATTTTTATGCTTAATTTATGACAGATATCAACCATTTTTTTTTCAATTCTGGAATTAAAAGGAAAAAGTGAAATATTTGGGTCAATTTAAGATAATTAATTGATGTTTAGCCTGTTTCCTATAGCTAATTCTAAAAATTGTTAAATTAATTATAATTAAAATTTTATTTGTCAATTTTTACGCTTAACTTATGACAGATAGATATCTACCAATTTCTTTTTTATTATGAAATTAAAAGAAAAAAGTGAGATATTTTGGTCAATTTAAGACAATTAATTGATGAAGTTAGATGTTTTGCCTCTTCCTTATACATAATTCTAAAAATTATTAAATTAATTATAATTAAAATTTAATTTGCTAATTTTCATGCTTAACTTATGACAGATATTAACCAGTTTTTTTATTATGGAATTAAAGGGAAAAAGTGAGATATTTGGGTCAATTCAAAATAATTAATTGATGGGTTTAGATGTTTTGCCTTGTTTCTATAGGTAATTCTAAAAATTATTAAATTAATTATAATTAAATTTTCATGCTTAACTTATGACAGATATTAATTTTTCTTTAAATCATGCAATTAAAAGGAAAAGTCAGATATTTGGGTCAATTTAAGATAATTAATTGATGTTTTGCCTCTTTCCTATATGTAATTCTGAAAATTATTAAATTAATTATAATTAAAACTTTATTTGTTAATTTTAATGCTTAACTTATGACAGATATCAACCAATTGTTTTTTAATTATTGAATTAAAGGGAAAAGTGAGATATTTGGGTCAATTTAAGATAATTAATTGATGGGGATAGATGTTTTGCCTCTTACAGGTAGTTCTAAAAATTATTAAATTAATTATAATTTAAATTTAATTTGCTAATTTTTATGCTTAATTTATGACAGATAACCATTTATTTTATTATGGAATTGAAGGGAAAAAGTGAGATATTTGGGGAATTTAAGATAATTAATTGATGCGTTTATATGTTTTGCCTCTTTTCTATAGGTAATTCTAAAAATTATTAAATTAATTATAATTTAAATTTTATTTTGTTAATTTTTACGCTTATCTTATGACATATCTACCAATTTTTTTTTAATTATGGAATTGAAAGGAAAAAGTGAGAAATTTGGGTCAATTTAAGATAATTAATTGATGTTTTGCTTCTTTCCTATATGTAATTCTGAAAATTATTAAATTAATTAAAATTCAAATTTTATTTCCTAATTTTTACGCTTAACTTATGACAGATATCAACCAATTGTTTTTTAATTATAGAATTAAAGGGAAAAGTGAGATATTTGGGTCAATTTAAGATAATTAATTGATGGGGATAGATGTTTTGCCTCTTACAGGTAATTCTAAAAATTATTAAATTAATTATAATTAAATTTTTATGCTTAACTTATGACAGATATCAATTTTTCTTTAAATTATGGAATTAAAGGGGAAAAGTGAGATATTTCGGTTAATTTAAGATAATTAATTAATGTTTTGCTTCTTTCCTATAGGTAATTCTAAAAATTATTAAATTAATTATAATTTAAATTTAATTTGCTAATTTTTATGCTTAATTTATGACAGATAACCATTTATTTTATTATGGAATTGAAGGGAAAAAGTGAGATATTTGGGGAATTTAAGATAATTAATTGATGTTTAGCCTGTTTCCTATAGCTAATTCTAAAAATTGTTAAATTAATTATAATTAAAATTTTATTTGTTAATTTTTACGCTTAACTTATGACACATCTACCAATTTTTTTTTTAATTATGGAATTGAAAGAAAAAAGTGAGAAATTTGGGTCAATTTAAGATAATTAATTGATGTTTTGCTTCTTTCCTATATGTAATTCTAAAAATTATTAAATTAATTATAATTAAAATTTTATTTGCTAATTTTTATGCTTAACTTATGACAGATATCTACCAATTGTTTTTTAATTATAGAATTAAAGGGAAAAAGTGAGATATTTGGGTCAATTTAAGATAATTAATTGATGGGGTTAGATGTTTTGCCTCTTACAGGTAGTTCTAAAAATTATTAAATTAATTATAATTTAAATTTAATTTGCTAATTTTTATGCTTAATTTATGACAGATAACCATTTATTTTATTATGGAATTGAAGGGAAAAAGTGAGATATTTGGGGAATTTAAGATAATTAATTGATGCGTTTATATGTTTTGCCTCTTTTCTATAGGTAATTCTAAAAATTATTAAATTAATGATAATTAAATTTTTATTTGCTAATTTTTATGCTTAATTTATGACAGATATCAACCATTTTTTTTTCAATTCTGGAATTAAAAGGAAAAAGTGAAATATTTGGGTCAATTTAAGATAATTAATTGATGTTTAGCCTGTTTCCTATAGCTAATTCTAAAAATTGTTAAATTAATTATAGTTAAAATTTTATTTGTTAATTTTTACGCTTAACTTATGACACATCTACCAATTTTTTTTTTAATTATGGAATTGAAAGGAAAAAGTGAGAAATTTGGGTCAATTTAAGATAATTAATTGATGTTTTGCTTCTTTCCTATATGTAATTCTAAAAATTATTAAATTAATTATAATTAAAATTTTATTTGCTAATTTTTATGCTTATCTTATGACAGATATCAACCAATTTTTTTTTAATTATGGAATTGAAAGGAAAAGTGAGAAATTTGGGTCAATTTAAGATAATTAATTGATGTTTTGCTTCTTTCCTATATGTAATTCTAAAAATTATTAAATTAATTATAATTAAAATTTTATTTGTTAATTTTTACGCTTAACTTATGACAGATATCAACCAATTTTTTTTTAATTATGGAATTGAAAGGAAAAAGTGAGAAATTTGGGTCAATTTAAGATAATTAATTGATGTTTTGCCTCTTTCCTATATGTAATTCTAAAAATTATTAAATTAATTATAATTAAAATTTTATTCGTCAATTTTTACGCTTAACTTATGACAGATATCTACCAACCATTTTTTTTATTAAGGAATTAAAGCGAAAAAGTGAGAAATTTGGGTCAATTTAAGATAATTAATTGATATTTTGCCTCTTTCCTATATGTAATTCTAAAAATTATTAAATTAATTATAATTAAAATTTTATTTGCTAATTTGTATGCTTATCTTATGACAGATATCAACCAATTTTTTTTTAATTATGGAATTGAAAGAAAAAAGTGAGAAATTTGGGTCAATTTAAAATAATTAATTGATGTTTTGCCTCTTTCCTAAATGTAATTCTGAAAATTATTAAATTAATTATAATTAAAATTTTATTTGTTATTTTTTACGCTTAACTTATGACAGATATCTACCAATTTCTTTTTTATCATGAAATTAAAAGAAAAAAGTGAGATATTTTGGTCAATTTAAGACAATTAATTGATGAAGTTAGATGTTTTGCCTCTTCCTTATAGATAATTCTAAAAATTATTAAATTAATTATAATTAAAATTTAATTTGCTAATTTTCATGCTTAACTTATGACAGATATAAATCTTTTTTTTTTATTATGGAATTAAAGGGAAAAAGTGAGATATTTGGGTCAATTTAAAATAATTAATTGATAGGTTTAGATGTTTTGCCTCTTCCCTATAGGTAATTCTAAAAATTATTAAATTAATTATAATTAAATTTTCATGCTTAACTTATGACAGATATTAATTTTTCTTTAAATTATGCAATTAAAAGGAAAAGTCAGATATTTGGGTCAATTTAAGATAATTAATTGATGTTTTGCTTCTTTCCTATATGTAATTCTGAAAATTATTAAATTAATTAAAATTCAAATTTTATTTGCTAATTTTTATGCTTATCTTATGACAGATATCAACCAATTTTTTTTCAATTATGGAATTGAAAGGAAAAAGTGAGAAATTTGGGTCAATTTGAGATAATTAATTGATATTTTGCTTCTTTTCTATATGTAATTCTAAAAATTATTAAATTAATTATAATTAAAATTTAATTTGCTAATTTTCATGCTTAACTTATGACAGATATAAACCATTTTTTTTTATTATGGAATTAAAGGGAAAAAGTGAGATATTTGGGTCAATTTAAAATAATTAATTGATGGGTTTAGATGTTTTGCCTCTTCCCTATAGGTAATTCTAAAAATTATTAAATTAATTATAATTAAATTTTCATGCTTAACTTATGACAGATATTAATTTTTCTTTAAATTATGCAATTAAAAGGAAAAGTCAGATATTTGGGTCAATTTAAGATAATTAATTGATGTTTTGCCTCTTTCCTATATGTAATTCTGAAAATTATTAAATTAATTATAATTAAAATTTTATTTGTTAATTTTTACGCTTAACTTATGACAGATATCTACCAAATTTTTTTTATTATGAAATTAAAAGAAAAAAGTTAGATATTGTGGTCAATTTAAGACAATTAATTGATGAAGTTAGATGTTTTGCCTCTTCCTTATAGATAATTCTAAAAATTATTGAAATAATTATAATTAAAATTTAATTTGTTAATTTTTACGCTTAACTTATGACAGATATCAACCATTTTTTTTATTATGGAATTAAAGGGAAAAAGTGAGATATTTGGGTCAATTTAAAATAATTAATTGATGAAGTTAGATGTTTTGCCTCTTCCTTATAGATAATTCTAAAAATTATTAAATTAATTATAATTAAAATTTAATTTGCTAATTTTCATGCTTAACTTATGACAGATATAAATCTTTTTTTTTTATTATGGAATTAAATGGAAAAAGTGATATATTTGGGTCAATTTAAAATAATTAATTGATAGGTTTAGATGTTTTGCCTCTTCCCTATAGGTAATTCTAAAAATTATTAAATTAATTATAATTAAATTTTCATGCTTAACTTATGACAGATATTAATTTTTCTTTAAATTATGCAATTAAAAGGAAAAGTCAGATATTTGGGTCAATTTAAGATAATTAATTGATGTTTTGCTTCTTTCCTATATGTAATTCTGAAAATTATTAAATCAATTAAAATTCAAATTTTATTTGCTAATTTTTATGCTTATCTTATGACAGATATCAACCAATTTTTTTTCAATTATGGAATTGAAAGGAAAAAGTGAGAAATTTGGGTCAATTTGAGATAATTAATTGATATTTTGCTTCTTTTCTATATGTAATTCTAAAAATTATTAAATTAATTATAATTAAAATTTTATTTGTTAATTTTTACGCTTAACTTGTGACAGATATCTACCAATTTTTTTTTATTATAGAATTAAAAGAAAAAAGTGAGATATTGTGGTCAATTTAAGACAATTAATTGATGAAGTTAGATGTTTTGCCTCTTCCTTATACATAATTCTAAAAATTATTAAATTAATTATAATTAAAATTTAATTTGCTAATTTTCATGCTTAACTTATGACAGATATCAACCATTTTTTTTATTATGGAATTAAAGGAAAAAAGTGAGATATTTGGGGCAAATTAAGATAATTAATTGATGGGGTTAGATGTTTTGCCTCTTCCCTATAGGTAATTCTAAAAATTATTAAATTAATTATAATTAAATTTTTATTTGCTAATTTGTCAATGTAAGAAGCATTACAAGAATAACAAATTAAAAACCTGCAACTTTTTTACGTTGATAACAAAAAGCTTATTAATTATGTCATTTTTGATTTATATTTTTTTTTTAATTAATTAAAACAATGTACCACAATTTAGGTAGGTATTCAAAGATATTCGCTATAGGCTTTTCATAGGTATTGGAAAACAATTGAAAAACAACATTTTTTTCTTATAATCTATTTCATATCTTTTGTTTTAAGTTTTTAGTGATTGTTTAAAAACTTCACTTCATCTTTAAATTGAAAACGAATCAATAAAATCTTCAATATTGTCAATGAATCGCGGAATATTTTAAGGAGACTCATTAAGTCTTTTATGGTTTGTTTAGCAATTAATCCATTATTAAATAAATCTCTTTAATAATTGAGATGTGGTTATGAACTGATAACAAATCACATTAATTTTTCACCTATTAGTCATCATATGGATATGTCAAAAATATATGCAAGCAATGACTTTTTTTTCTTACTGAAAATTGAAAAAATAATATTGTTATTATCATTACTTGTCAAAGACCGTTATGATTTTCTAAACCAGCAAAAATGCTGTGCCTCCTGCTGGGACAGGAAGGATTGAACCCAAAAAAAAACTTAAATTAAAAGCAAAAACTACACAAAGCTAAATAGAAATTATAAGTTTGTTTATAAAAATCTTCTTACCCAACTTGAATTCTCTGATTCAACATTGAAAAACATTCGAACAATATGACATGAATAGAATAATGATGCTTTCTGTATCTCCTTCGATAACGATTGCATCGATTTTGTTTTGTTTTGTTTTAGAAATAATCTAAACAAATATATCTCAATCAGATTTTTTTGTTCATTTACTCAAAGAGTATTTTCTGATGAATTTTTTTTTCTAACAAAGACTTTCTTAGACTTATAGGGAACTCCCTTTTCCCGCTTCTTTTTCTGTGTAGCTCAAATAAATCGATAAGGGTGGTTTTTTTTTCTTTGTATCCACAATGGGGTGCCTTTGTGAGGCTGGGAGGATTGGAAATGTTTTTGGAGCCCCATCTGCCAGGTGCTGTGTTTAGATGCCCAGAGGAGATAACCGTCTGACAGACAGAACATCCGGTACCAATGGCAGCAAACATTTTCTAGGGCTTTACACATTTCGCAGATTTTTTTTTGAAATTATAAACCTACTTTGGGACTTTCGCATTATTTTTTTAAGCCACAAATAAGGCCTGAAGAAAAAAAAAACAAAAAAAATTGTTAATTATTATGACATTTATGGAAAAAAATAGGTGTGGAAAGGACATTTGTTTTTTGTTTTGTTTATCAGTCATCTTTCATTTGTTTTTTTGCTTGGTTGATCTTTTGTTTCTATAGTTCTATTATTTTTTTTTACAACAATGTTTTTATGTTTTTTATCACTTTCTGTTATTTGTTTGATTTATTAATTTTTTTTTCATTTCATTTCTATTACATTTTTTTCTTAGAATTTCTTTAATTTTTTGTGTGTTTAATTTTGTTTTTCTTTTTCTTTGATTATACATTTTTTTTCAATTTGTTATTATGGGGTCAACTTGAAAGTTATCAGATTTTGGCATTTGTTTTTGCCACTGTAAATTGTCTGAAAGGTTTCTTAGTCTAATAACTTCAAATATTTTTGTTTTTTTTTTGGAAAAGTGTTTTATTAATTTTTTTTTTTTGATATTAGTGCACGTTTTGATTGTTTTTTTCAATTTGTATTATAAAAATTAGGTGTGGAAATTTGTGTTTTTCTTGGTTTTCATTAACAATTTGAAAAAAAAATATTTTTTTTTTGTATTTTTATCAGTATTATCTTCTCAGGCACCTGTCCCTTAGCATTCGCCGTTTCTCTATTGTTTTGTAGACGATTTTCTCAGAGCTAATGCGTTTTTTATGTATTTCTTTTCTTTGAAGAAAGGAAAAGAATTCATGTGAACTGAAAAGTTCAGGTAAAATTCACCGGAGAGAATCCAGGTATAAAAGAAAACCGTTGAAAAGTTCGGTCGACCGTTAAAAACCGGTGTAGACGATGACGGTCACGAAATAAAAGCTCAAGGAGGAGACGACAAGAAGGCTAAAATCAATAGAGGGAAAAAGAAAAATAACCCATTGGAGGCCGAAATAAAGAGGAAACCTTTCTTCTAAAGCGATAAAGAAATTGAGGTTAATAATGCTTGTCTTGAAAAAATTATTTCATTTGTTTTACGCTTGCAATTGTTTTTTAGCATTCTTTTTTTTTTTCTGAAAATAATCGTCGTCACGAGTCGCTTGACATATGTGAAACATTGGACAAGTAAAATGCATAAAAGCACAGATAACGACGGAAACTAAATAAAAAAATAAATATTACTACTTTTTCCCTGAGATAATAAATATTACTACTTTTTTTATTTAATAATTATTTATTTGATTTTGCCTCTGACGGTATTACTGTGACAATTGGTCGATGGTAAGTGAAGTATCTAAGCTCGGTGCGACAAGCGAGATAACGTGCCGCCGGTTCGAGTGGGGTAAGAAACGCATTGCGTGGCGACTCGTCATTTATTAATATCGATTTTTTTTGTTGCATTTTGATTTTTTATTCTGGCATTGAAGTCTCTTCATATTATTGTTTCCTTTTTCTTTATTTTGGCTATTTTTTATTTATTTTTTAGCGATTCCAGTCAAAAAAATATTTGTTTTTTCTGAATTCGGCCATTGTAGCACAAGTTTTATGAAATTTATTTTTTGCAGAAAGTATGGCTGGTCAGCATTATTGCTTACGATGGAACAATTATCAAAGTAATATGACTTCAGTTTTCCATCAGCTTCTTCAAAACGAGGCGTTTGTGGATGTCACATTGGCATGCAATGATCTATCATTAAAAGCTCATAAGGTAGGTTAATTTGTTTTTAATTTTTTTTATTAATAGACCTGACTTGACCTGCCTTATTGAGCAAATTGACAGCTATTTTTTTTGCCATGTTTATCAGTCATTTTTCATTTGTTTTTTGGTTGGTTGATCTTTTGTTTCCTTTATTTCTATAGTTCGACAAACTAAGGTTAATATCCTGTTCAAAACTGTTAACTTCTGAAGTAGTTTATGGCCGTCCAAGCAAGCTGTACGACCAATTGTCGCCTTGCTTGGACCGCTTTAATGTTTAAACCTAGTCATAAATAGCTATCAACTACTTCAAAAAGTTAAGAGAAGAGAATTAGCTACCGATAATTAATTAATTAATTAATTATATGTAATTAATTTGTCAAAAAATTCATATAATACCCTATAACTGCGATAAAGCAGATAAAATTGATTATTTCGATAACAAGTTTTTTAATAGAAAACCACATAACCTAAATGTGAGACAAGGTATTTTTTTTTTAAGTTTATCAGCCATCTTTCTTTTGTTTTATTCACTTTGTTTTATTTCTTTTGTTTGACTTTTCGTTTTTTTGTCAATTTTTTTTCATGATAGTATAAATATTGTTTTCTTTTTTATGTCTTGAATGAGCATCGAATTATAGAAGAAAATTAATTACAGCTAATTATAATTAATTGGACAAATAATACCCTAGAACTTGTTACAATAATAATATTATGAGATTAATTATTTAGATAAATATTTCTATAACAAGTTTTTTAAGAAAAACCCACATGAGTTAAGGTATTTTTTGTAATGTTTATCAGTCGCCTTTCTTTTTTTTTTAAATTTGGTTAAGTCTTTTTTTTGGTTTTACTTTACAACTGTACAATTCTTTTAATGATAGTATAATTGTTTTCTTTTTTAGAATTGTTTTTTTTTGTTTTAGAATGAATCAGAGGAATTAAAGAAGATAATTAATTACAACTAATTAAATATAATTAATTAAAGGCTACAATAGCAAATAAAAATTTCAAATAACACCCTAGAATTTGTTACAATGATAACATTTCGCGATAAAGTTGATAAAATGAATTATTTCGATAAAAATTCTTATAACAAGTTTTTTAAGAGAAAACCAGATAATGTAAATGCGAATCAAGGTATATAGGTCATTTTTCTTTTGTTTTTTTTTTTTGTTTGGTTCGATTTTTTTTGTTTTTCATTCGTTCTTTTATCAATTCTTTTCATGATAGTACAATTGTTTTCTTTTGTGTTTTCTTCAATGAGCATCGAATCAATTAGGAATTAAAGAAGATAATTAATTACAGCTAATTAAATATAATTAATTTGACAAATAATAAAATTAATTATTTGGATAAATATTTCTATAACAAGTTTTTTAAGAGAAAGCTACATAACCTAAATGTGAGTCAAGGTATTTTTTTTTTCAAGTTTATTAGCCATCTTTCTTTTGTTTTATTCAATTTGTTTTATTTCTTTTGTTTGACTTTTCGTTTTTTTGTCAATTTTTTTTCATGATAGTATAATTTTTTTTTTGTTTCTTCAATGAGCATTGAATTAAAGAAGAAAATTAATTACAGCTAATTATTTAATTAAATATAATTAATTGGACAAATAATACCCTAGAACTTGTTACAATAATAATATTATGGGATTAATTATTTAGATAAATATTTCTATAACAAGTTTTTTAAGAAAAAACCACATGAGTTAAGGTATTTTTTGTCATGTTTATCCGTCGCCTTTCTTTTTTTTTAAATTTGGTTAAGTCTTTTTTTTGTTTTTACTTTACAACTGTACAATTCTTATGATGGTTTTTTTTAGAATTGTTTTTTTGTTTTAGAATGAATCAGAGGAATTAAAGAAGATAATTAATTACAATTAAAGGCTACAATAGCAAATAAAAATTTCAAATAAGACCCAAGAATTTGTTACAATGATAACATTTCGCGATAAAGTTGATAAAATGAATTATTTCGATAAAAATTCTTATAACAAGTTTTTTAAGAGAAAACCAGATAATGTAAATGCGAATCAAGGTATATAGGTCATTTTTCTTTTGTTTTTTTTTTGTTTGGTTCGATTTTTTTTGTTTTTCATTCGTTCTTTTATCAATTCTTTTCATGATAGTACAATTGTTTTCTTTTGTGTTTTCTTCAATGAGCATCGAATCAATTAGGAATTAAAGAAGATAATTAATTACAGCTAATTAAATATAATTAATTTGACAAATAATAAAATTAATTATTTGGATAAACACTTCTATAACAAGTTTTTTAAGAGAAAACCTCATAACCCAAATGTGCGTCAAGGTAGAGATCAAAGAAGAAAAACTTGCAAAAATTATTTTCTTCTAATTTCAAAGTTTCACTTGCTTTAGGCTTTTTCTATCTAGATACCTAATTTATTATTGATGATAAAATTAATGATTTCTGCTAAAATATTATTCCATAGATCCTTGGAAATGGAATGCTTTTTAAGAAATTTTCTAAAAGGATGTTCATTAGACTTTGACCTGAATATCAGATAATATTTTGCAAATTTCGCTACATTCTTTTGTTTTTAAATTGTGACATTTTTTTGTTTTTGGTACAATCGGGTAGAATATTTGGTGCCACTTTATTTTAGGTAATTGGAATAGATACAGAGAGTTTTAGGTATATTAAATATACGCCTCCAAATAATGGATCCCACGAACACTAATTTTAGTTGATTTACTTTAAGGAATACTAAATATTTGTTTGAATCTTTATGGTTAGAGGCTCTCGTTCCTTGGGCTTTGAGCATTCTCTCATGCGTTAATCTTCTAATTATGCCATTAATACATAAACAACTATTTTTGTTATATTTACAACTTTTGTGTATGAAATTCTTTTTTTTTTTGTAGGTTGTTCTCTCGGCCTGCTCTTCATATTTCCAGAAGCTTCTTCTGGAAAATCCCTGCAAACATCCTACGATAATAATGCCCCAGGATGTTTGTTACGCCGATTTGAAATTTATCATCGAATTCGTCTACAAAGGAGAAATCGACGTTTCACAGACTGAGCTGCAGGTAGGTAACAAAAGTGACAACTTTTCCTCATTCGGTTTCCTTCTAAAAACACCACAAAGATTCTCTTGTAAAGAAATCGGTCTATTGTTTATTCTTTCTTTGTGTAATAATAGAAAGGGAACGCGCGTGTCTTTTTTTTACAATGAGAATCGCTCTGCTGATCCGATTCTGCGAGCTACATTGTTCCTATTACAATTTTTTTTTATTTTTATCATCTTTTGATTGTTCAATTTTTTTTCTATTGAATATCTGTTGCGACAATTGTAACAGGAACACCCTACCACCCGTTAACCGTAATAAGGGAGAGAAAGGGTCATCCAGAGCGCTATGGGTATACCGAGATGATAAGCGTCTCAAATATAATCACTGTACTTTTAGTTTAGTTCATAATAAATTAAGTGTAAACTTGGTCCTTCGAGCCGGATTTGATTGATTGATTATTCGAATTGAATTCATCAAACCATTATCAGATCTGCAAATTTGGGCCATAAGAAAAGTCGAAGCTCTACCAAATGGGCAGCTTTGGTTCAAACAATCGAGATGGAAAATATCTAGAGCCATCTGTATTTCAATTTTTGATTTAGTTTCTTTGGAAGTTTTAAGCGTAGCTAAGCAGAAGAAATCTCGATCAACCCTGAAAAACAAAAAAATTCTATAAACAATCCAGATTCTTATCTATATAAGATTGATTTCTTTTGTTATTAATTTATCTTATTTATGAGTTTTCCACTTGAAATTACAATTAATAGATAATAACCTAAAAGTTTTTTTTTCCATTTCTATATTTATTGCATAATATTTTTTATCAGCAATTTTTTTAAATTATGTCTATAATTATTATGTTTGTGGTCTTTTTTTGTGTTTAAGTCATTTTATTATCTTTATTGTTATGTTTTTCCTGGATTTTACTGAAAATAGTTTTAGAATTGCTGACTGTTTTGAAGCGCTTTTTCGTCTATGGGGGCGGAGTTTGGAGACACTTTATTCATTTTAATTGGATAAATTTTGATTCTTATCTAATTGGTCAATGTGCTAATAAGACAATATTAAGCGAATTTCTCATGGTGAAATAGAATATTCCCAAGCAATTTTTCTTGGAAACTGGCGCATAATACGATTAATAATTACTATTTTCATAACTTTTACTATCGGGATGGGGTTTTTCTCATAGTTTTGCCGAACACAATGGGTTGATTAGTGCAATGGAGTCGTCTTGTGCACGTGTGGCCTGAAAGATGCTGCGGTTCAGACTGAGGGGTGGCGCGAACGCAACCCTCTACGACGACAATAAAAATCAATCGCGAAGCAACCCCTAGGCTGATGTTTTCAGCAAAGGGAATAGATTGGTCTTTCAGGCGATAAGTCGCTAGATTAAAATCAAAAAATAAACTTTTCCGAATCGAATTATTGAAAATTTTCTTCCTACAGATCAACCCTTATATATTATCAATAAATTTATCAACCGATTTTTTTTTGCAAAAATTTTTTATGTAGCTTCTAATAGATGTCGCTAGTTTTTCTATTTCTTGTCCTAGTAGTGTCTTATTTTGTTACATTTTTTATGTACTCAATTGTTTCTCACTTTCTTCTTAAGTTCTACTTTTTTGCTAACTAATATCGATTCTCTCTTCTTTTACTGTTATATCAATAGCTGTTTATTTTCTTCTCCGTATTTTTTTATGCTTTCTATACAATAGATGTCGCTAGTTTTTCTATTTCTTGCCTTAGTAGTGCCTTATTTTGTTACTCAATTGTTTTATACTTTCTTTTTATGTTCCACTTTTTCGCTTACTAATATTGATTCTCTTTTTTGATTTTTATATCTATGGCTGTTTATTTTCTTCTCTCGTTTTATGCTTTCTATACCTTGCAGCTTCTAATAGATGTCGCTAGTTTTTCTATTTCTTGCCCTAGTGGTGTCTTATTTTGCTACATTTTTTATGTACTTAATTGTTTCTTACTTTCTTCTTAAGTTTTACTTTTTTGCAAACTAATATCGATTCTCTCTTTCTCTACTGTTATATCTATAGCTGTTTATTTTCTTCTCCGTATTTTTTTATGCTTTTTATACCTTGGAGCTTCTAATAGATGTCGCTAGTTTTTCTATTTCTTGTCCTAGTAGTGGCTTATTTTATTACTCAATTGTTTTATACTTTCTTCTTATGTTCCACTTTTTCGCTAACTATAACTAATATCGATTCTCTTTCTTAATTTTTATATCTATAGCTGTTTATTTTCTTCTCTCTTTTTATGCTTTCTATACCTTGCAGCTTCTAATAGATGTCGCTAGTTTTTCTATTTCTTGCCTTAGTAGTGTCTTATTTTGTTACTCAATTGTTTTATACTTTCTTTTTATGTTCCACTTTTTCGCTTACTAATATCGATTCTCTTTTTTGATCTTTATATCTATGGCTGTTTATTTTCTTCTCTCGTTTTATGCTTTCTATACCTTGCAGCTTCTAATAGATGTCGCTAGTTTTTCTATTTCTTGCCCTAGTAGTGCCTTATTTTGTTACTCCATTGTTTTATACTTTCTTTTTATGTTCCACTTTTTCGCTTACTAATATCGATTCTCTTTTTTGATTTTTATATCTATGGCTGTTTATTTTCTTCTCTCTTTTTCTGCTTTCTATACCTTGCAGCTTCTAATAGATGTCGCTAGTTTTTCTATTTCTTGTCCTAGTAGTGGTGTCTTATTTTCTTACATTTTTTATGTACTCAATTGTTTCTTACTTTCTTCTTATGTTCTACTTTTTCGCTAACTATTATCGGTTCTCTCTTTGTTGATTTTTATATCTATAGCTGTTTATTTGCTTCTCCGAATTTTTTATGCTTTCTTGTGTTGTATCATATTTTGCACATTTTATTCTTAAATTATTCTTTTTTTTTTTGATAAAAAAATGAAATTTTGATTATACTTATCATAATGAGGCTTATTTTAATTGTATTTTTGTTGACTGCGCCACTGGAATGTCCATACAAATGCTGAATAAACATTCATATAGATGAAGATGTGGGTCAAGAGACTCAGCGAATGCCATCAAAGAGAAATTAGAGAAAAGTTTCACTCAGTGGCTTTATGAGAGAAAAAAATCTGAGTCAATCGAAGAAAATGTTCTCCTTTTCCTTTTTTATCGGATTTTTCGTGACATTTTCTAACTTTTCTTTAATTATAGCCCTAAGGGTGACTAATCAAAAAGATATGGAAAATAATAATTAATATTATAGAATATTTTTGATTATATTTTCGTCAGCAATCTACAACACATTTTTGTAAACTTTCAAATGGACACTAATATTTATTTATTTAATAACACTATACAAAAATTAACTATTTGTATACAACAGCAGTGATTTATTTCTATGTTATAGTCAATAATCGTCTTTATACGCCCCTAAATAATAGATCCCATGCACAAAACTTTAAGGAATACTAAATATTTGTTCGAATCTTTCTATAGTCTGTATTCGAAAAGCTTTGTAAACATCAATTCATTTATATCGGCTGAGCTTTACTCACAACGGAATGGAACCTGTTTTTATTTCCAAAAAGCTCTTATTATTTCGATTTTTTGTGCGAATGCTACTTAACTGTCACTAATCTTTATGAGGGTTTACTGCAGAGTTTCTAGCCTGTGCAGAATCTTGAAAATATTGCGCCAGGGTCGTATTCAGGATGCTTCTACTTTCTTCGCCTGCATGTTACTAAAAAATGTAGGTGGGTAAAGAAACATTAGTGATTTTTATCTAATCATCTGTATAGATATCAGAATCATTGTTACCATCATTGAGTTTTGGTATTATTTGCAAGCGGTACATAAATTTTCATTACGGTCCATGTTGACTAGAACCACAGACGCATCTGTTGGCTACCAGTTTTATGCAAATTGGGGGTTGGACTGTTTTGTAAAGTATTTAAGAAGGCACTAAAAGTGATACAAAAAATGGGACACTGCAAAAAAATCGAAAATACGCATAGAAATACCAGAAATATTTGGTCGGTAATTGTCGCTTTTCAGCTTTTACCACCAAGTGCTTTTCCGGTCAGACCCTTGTCACCACACACATGACAAGGCTCTGTGGAAGGTCCAAAAGGTAGTAGAATAATGGTACGAACCCAATAAAGTCAGGTATGGGAATGGTAAAAAAGGAAAGAAGCTTTTAGGTAATGGTCGGACCAGTATATGCAAAATAGGCTACAGAAAGCGTTAGATGGGGTTTTTGGTGGGTTTAAATGCGAAAAGGCAAAGCGGAAGTGATAAATCATAAAGAATAGATGTTGACAGGGGCCAGTTTATACCTAAAGAATCTAAGATTTGTTGACAGAGATGGATAATATCTAAAGTGAAATGAAAGTTAACAACTTTTTCTAAAAGTGTTTGAGCGTTTTATTGGCGTTTTGCGTTTGTTTTTTGTTTGATTCGTGAATGTTTTAGCATTTCCTCATCGTTTCGTTTGAGGAAAGCGAGAGGAACGGGTGGAAAAAAAAATGGCAGTCCTTGTCTGCAAAAAGCCCCAATTAAAACCGAAGTTGTAGTAGTGCGTGCGCCGAGCATTTCTCTCGATCTATCACGGGGCCGCAGCATCCCCTAGTAGGCTCGTTCTCTCTGGCCAGTCTTAGTTTGCGCTTTCCCTGGAATTCAGTCAGCCCTACACAAATTTTAACGAGACTTTTCCAAAAAGCCAAAAGTAAGTACCTTCTTCCGTTTCCTGTGCATGTGCATTGCATGCATGCTTGCAGTAGCGCTCCCCCCCTTGGTCCTGTGCTTTCCCGACGCGCCGTTCAGGTGCATTAACGTTTCTGTTTTGCTCTTTCCATCCATCCGTTTTCCTTTCCTCCGTCTATCCTTCAACTTTCCAGAGAACTTTCCTTTCTCTTAGAACGTTTATTTCAACTATATAAGACTGCCCAATCATATCGATTAAAACGCCCTCATTAATTATGGCAACTTTTTTTTTTCGGGGGTAATCTTTACAACTTCTTGAGGGAGAGGGAGTAGTTTTCCAATTGTAGACGATCCCGGACTAATCCAGAGGGTTGCTTGGCACTCGGTTTTGGCTCCAGGGCACGCACTGGGGGAAAGTGATGCGGTGTCTGGACCAATCAATACCGGGTTCAAGGACGACTCCTCTTATGTAGATAGATATTATAATATCCAGCTTCCTGTTTCAGTCCAGAACATCTCCAGGTTTAACGTCTGTATCAATTTCTCCCATAGCTACAGAAAGATTTTTGTATTTGTTTACAATTTTTTACACATTTTGTTAAAGTTTACAAGATTTTGACACTTTGGAATCTTCTTGCTTGAGTGCTTCTGCAATTTACCAAAAAAAAGGGCATAGCGTCAATTTATGCCATGTCAAAATTTGCATTTTTCAGATTTAGTTAAAGGGTTAATAATGAAGTCTTCTTTTTAGTTGGCTTTGTTCTGTCATAAATTGTTTCAATTTTTCTTTTGTTATTTTTTTTCTCTACATACTTTTTATTTTTCTCTTCTATTTACTTTTTTTTCTGCTTAAAATTTTTTTCAATAGTGTTTAGTACGCGGTCCGTTTAAAAATTACAGTTTAGAGTTTAGTATTCGGTCCGTTCAATTCCGTATAATGAAAAAAAAATGCGATTTAAGACGCGGTCCTGCTGTTTTAACCACAGCGGTAAAAATCGTGGCCACCATTTTCACTTTATAAATTCTGATCATTTTTATTTTCAAAGTTTCCAAAGCTTCTTAATTCCTTCAGATAGACTATGATAATCTTGATTCACTTGTCAAAAACTATTGTAGCATCCAATTTTTGACTTTTTCACTCTGTACTAGTTAATTTTTTGCTTCAGTAATAATTTTTTTTCTGCGAAGGATTCTTTTTTCCTTTACATACTTTTTATTTTTCTGTTCCATCTACTTTTTTTTCCTGCTAATATTTTTTTTTATACATTCTATTTTTTTTCTTCTATCTACGTTTCTATTCGTTCTACAACATTGAGCGTTTTTAATTGATTTTCTCATTTTTTTGTTTTTTTTGTTTTTTTGTTATTTTCATGCTTGTGGGTAATATATAAAAATGAAATAATTAATTTTAACATATTTCTGTCTACAAGAGACTGTAAAATAGTAAATTAAGATTATAATTGAATTATTATCTAATTAATTTAATTATTACAAAATCATTAATATATAATTTTCGATAATTTTGTATTTGCCCATTTATAGAACGCTTGTCCATTCACCATCTGTTCTGAATATTGAAGAATGAAGCTGTATCCGGTGTTAAATTAAAACCATCAAAACCCTATTGTTTTTCCTATACGGCACATTATATTTGTCTTTATACTTGAATTAAAAATTAATAGTAGGTACTAAAACTGTCTAATTTTGACACTAATATAAATATTTAGACTGAGGATTTATACTAGCATCAGTGAAATAACGTTATATGACCATTTTTTAATATTCTTAATTTCTTAACTTGTGCCGTTTGTCTGAAGCTGAAGATTTATAGGGTGTTTTGGGTGGTTCTACTGTTACTCTCTTAACTTTTGCGACTATATAACGTTATGCAATTTAGGCTACTATGAATAATATTCTCTCTTTAATGCCATTTTGTATACAGCCATGATTTAACCGGCTTTATGTGGATTGTGCCGCAGCGCTTTTCTTTAAAAACATCAAGAAAATGAATTTTTAGAATACTTAATCTCAATTAAATAAATAAAACAAATGCTTTTTTTTACATTTTTTCAGTCTCTACTCCGGACAGCCGACCAGCTCAAAATCAAAGGTCTATGTGAACCGTCAGAAAACGAAAAGGAAAATTCACCAATAGATCAGCAGCAGCATCTTGCACAAAGTGTTTTAAAAATAAGAAAACCATTATCGCCTAAAAATCTTAAAAGGCAGAACAATAACAACAAGAACAAAAACAATAGATTGAGACAAACAACAGAAGATAACTGTTCAGAGAAAGAGGACAATGAGAGTCTAGAAGCTATTTCATCGGAAGAGGAAGATGATTCGGCGACAGTAAATGAACGAAAGAGAAAAAGGGCAGAGCCTGAACAAATAAAGCCACTCAACATGAGCAGTCATGGAATTATGACAGGACAAGTAAAAAAAAAATTTCTATCCTTATTCATTTTAATTTTTCTTTGTTGGGTTTTGTATCTTTCTGTTTTGTTCATGCACTCTTATCTTCTTTCTTTTTTCGATTTATTTTCTTATAATTCGTTTTTGTTTTCTTTCTTCTAATTTATATATTTTTCTTTTGCATATTGCAGACAATTTTCTCCCAGTTTGGAGTAGATACTGATGATTTCCCTCCAGAGCCTCCGGCGCCTTCTGCCATTCCCGTTGGTCATGTGGACATGCAGGATCACTCTCCTACAAGAACACTTTTGACGAACTCTATCCATAGAACAGATCTATCCGATTCAAATGTCAAATATTGCGAAATTAAAAAAGAATCCGAAATTAAATTTGAAACTTTAAGATCTTACGATCAAGATTCATTACTTGACATGGAATCACATATGTCCGGACCAGAACATTCTATGGATAGCCATGATGACGAACAAAGCATGCACCAGATGATGGTAACTCCAGAGTTAATGGGGATGATGCCGGGGGTGTCTAATAGATTAGGTACGTTGTTCATTTTTTTTCATCTATTCTCTTGTGTCTTTCTGATACTTTTATATATTTACATCATCTTTTTTCTCTAGCTTTAAAATATATTGTTATTTTTCAGATTTAAGTAGTAACGAAGTACCTGCATTAAAAAATAATGGGCATACAGAAAATATACATCACACACCGAGATCACACGGTGGAGGCCCTAAAACTTGGACTCAGGAAGATATGGATATGGCCTTAGATGCTTTACGAAACCACAATATGAGCCTCACAAAAGTAATATTTATAAATCGAATGAAGATATATAGTGTTTATTGATACGTGCAGAACTCTGTTTAATGTTTTTTTTTTTTCTTAAAGGCCTCAGCAACTTATGGTATTCCCTCCACTACATTATGGCAAAGAGCTCATAGATTAGGCATAGATACACCAAAGAAAGAAGGACCTACTAAATCATGGACTGAAGAAAATCTAAATAGTGCTTTGGAAGCGCTCAGAACTGGAACTATATCTGCAAACAAAGCGAGCAAAGCCTATGGTAAGCCATTTAAATTTACTTTTTGGCTTTCTGCTACATCCCGTGGAGCATAGAGACACCATCTTTCATTTTAGTTTAGCTCTATTTTGTGCTACCCCAGGGCTCTATATTTTCTATTGTTCAAGACTAATACGACATTTTTTTTAAGGAATACCCAGTAGTACCTTGTACAAAATTGCACGTCGAGAAGGTATTCGTCTAGCAGCTCCATTTAATGCAGCGCCGACAACGTGGACTCCTGATGATCTTGAAAAAGCCTTAGAATCTATCAGATCTGGTCAAACATCAGTTCAAAAAGCCTCAACCGAGTTTGGAATTCCCACAGGCACACTGTACGGTCGGTGTAAGCGGGAAGGTATAGAGCTTTCGAGATCGAATCCCACACCTTGGTCTGAAGATGCAATGGGAGAAGCGTTAGAAGCTGTCAGGTAATGACATGTTTTTTTATATCGGGTGTCCCAGAAGTCGCGCACCCCATTGTAGGGATCGAAAGAGAAAAATATTCTAAGACGAAAAGTCCTGAGCCATTTTTTAATCAAACGCATAGGTAATTAATTATTAATTAATGAAAGTGACCAATCAGGAGCGCGCGACAGTTACCGATACACTCACACTAGTACACGATCTCACACATTCACCTAGCATCACGTACGTCCGCCGTCCACGGCCGTCCGTCCCCACTCTCTGTCTACTGCTCGAGAAGTCGGCAGTAGCTCTGGCGTCTCACTCTCGCGTCTCTTCCCGCCTTCTCACTCACTTTTTATTCTTCTGTCGCGCGCTCCTGATTGGTCACTTTCATTAATTAATAATTAATTACCTATGCGTCTGATGGCTCAGGACTTTTTGTCTTAGAATATTTTTCTCTTTCGATCCCTACAATGGGGTGCGCGACTTCTGAGACACCCGGTATATTTTCTATAGTTTTCCAAGCACCTCTGATTTTATTATAAGAAATTTCTATCACAATCTTTTAGCTCTATTTGCTATACTATTTGTTTCGGCTATTGGCAAGACGAATCGGGCATTCGGTGTCAGCACTGTCAACAGGACTTGTCAATCTATTCAAACCTCACTTTTGCCTGTCAAACAGAATTTTTCCTCAACGGCGTTTCGTTTGGAGGGAAAAGTTTGGCAACTGATTTGTCACATTTTTCTCTACTATTGTGTCTTTACAGAGATTCCGGTGTTAAGTCCGGTGCTTGTGTGAGGTTATGTAAACGTAAACAATTTATTGACACTGACACTATTGACAGTTAAATTGGCAGCAGATTCCGGAAAATGCACCGAAAATCCTGCAAGATTGTATGCAGGGTTTTTCAAGACGCGCGCGTATGCGCTTTTGCGAAAAAAATAGAGTATGGAATAAAGACAATTGTCTTTATTCTTAATTTTATAAAATAGAAACAAAATCAGTTTTCAAAGTGTTATAGCTTTTTAATTCCTTCAGATAGACCATGATAATTTTGTTTCACTTGTTAAAAAGTATTGTCGCATCCAATTTTAAGAAGATTTTTCTCAAATTTTTTATTTAAATCCAATTATTGTACATTAAAAAACCACTAAGAAACTAATAAAAAACAAACCTAGAAGAGTATATTTAAATATACCTTATCGTTTTTAAAATGTGAGTGATTTTGTTAATAAAAAGCTAAATTAATCTTGTTTGTAGCTGAATTTTTAAAAGTGTTTAGTACGCGGTCCGCCTAAAAATTGCACTTTAAAGTTTAGTATTCGGTCCGTTTAATTTTATATAGTAAATAAAATTGTGATTTAAGGCGCGGTCCTGCTCTTTTATACACAGCAAAAGAATCTTTGCTATCGTTTTCATATTGTAAATTCTTATAATTTTTTCAATTTTTGAAGTGCTATAGCTTTTTAATTCCTTCAGATAGACTATGATAATCTTGATTCACTTGCCCAAAAAGTATTGTAACATCAAATTTTTGACATTTTTCGATCTTTTGAGAGAAGAATTTTTTCAAAATTTTTATTTTTGAGAAAAAATTACTAAGAAAGTAGTAGAAAACAAAGCAGAAAAATTTGATTTAAATATTCCTTATAGTTTTTAAAATGTGCCTGATTTTGTTAATAAGTAGCTATGGTTTTTAAATTAATCTTTTCAGACTTATTTGAAGTTGAATTTTAAGTGGTGTTTAGTACGCGGTCCGCTTAAAAATTGTAGTTTAGCGTTTAGTGTTCGGTCCTGCTGTTTTAACCACAGCGATTAAAATCTTTGCTGCCATTTTCTCTTTATAAATTCTGACTTTCTTTTCTATTCTAAGAGAAATTAATTCATATTACCTGGAGGGGGTAAATCATTATTTTTTCTCTCTACAAGTAATTACAAAATCGCCATTGATTGATATTGGTTTATTTTAAAAAAACCCTAGTTTTTAGGGGTTTTTTTGTTGAGAAACTTTTGGTGCGCAGCTACAATCTGCGCCGAAATCCGATTTACATTAAACATGACCAAACCAACAAAACCATCAATATGGCGGCAAATAAGTATTATGTTGTTGCAGATTGGGTCATATGTCGATAAATCAAGCTGCCATACATTACAACCTGCCTTATTCATCTCTGTATGGAAGATTTAAAAGAGGCATAAAATATGATTCGGATAATATAGAGCCGAATTCAGACAGTCAGTCTCATATGGACTTCGGAATGGAATACTCCAACACCCACCAACAAATTCAATACCAAAATCAAACGAACAGCTGAGATATAGTTTTTAATTTTGATAGTTTTTAGTTTAAATGAATGTCATTTGACAGTTTTAGATTCTGAATCAGATAATAAGACTTGTCTTTATTGACAATTACCAAATTAGGCTGTTATGCTAAGATACTTATAATAATTTTGTTAATTTTTTTTTTTGATTTAGTACTTAAACAATCGTTTCAAACTGAGTTGCCTTTTCAAGGTGATGTTTTAAGTGCAATAATAAAACGTTCAGTACGATGTTCTAGAACTATAGCACACAAATGTATGTATATATTCTTGTAAAGTCAAAGTCAAACTAAAAGATAGATAGATCAATCCTAAATATTTGATTAGTTTTGATCGTCAAGAGTAATCAAATTTAAGTACTATAACTAGAATTTGAAAAAAAAAGATGTGCCAAATTGAAATTAGACAAGGGAAGGGCGCATACAGCCCCTTATACATTGCTATATCCTAAATATTATTTAAATCTTTCAATATTTCAACATAATTTCACCAATTTTGTGTCAAAATTGCCTGACGTGATTGACAATCTAGCAAAATATTTCAATAAAATAGAGCATTAATTTCCAGACTTTTCATTTGTTTTATTATCTATTTCTTTTCACTATAGGTACGTCAGCCGCCTATAACCATGATCTCATGTTTTGGTTCGACTTAAACTGTAAATAATTAATTTGTTAAATTGTACCTATTACTTTTAGTATGATATTAGAGTCATGATTTTTTTTATACCTGAAGCTATTATTTTGTTATTTTTTGTTGAAGACTTATTTATTTTTTCTTTTTAATTACTAAAATAGTTTGTTACTCAAGGTTTTGTTTTTAATAAAATATAAAATTTTGTTTTTTTTTTCATTATAATCAAAAAATACAGTGCAA